>JALPQD010000143.1:229294-2629294 GCA_023101885.1 Typhlomys cinereus
ATAAGGGCTATATATCAAACTGCCTTCTAAGAATTTATCAGTATACCGATAGGTCAGATGAGCATGCACCACTTGATCTAGAAGCTTTTTTTTTGCATTGAAAGGTGCTCTATACACAAGTAACTAAAGTGCAGAAGACAAATGACTAACGACTTCTTATTCATAAACAGTATATCTAAATTACTCCCCACCCTAAGTTGTATGAATACTTTTCCTAGGGAGTTGCACACAAGTAACTAAAGTGCAGAAGATAAATGACTAATGACTTCTTATTCATAAACAGTATATCTAAATTACTCGCCACCCTGAGCTGTATGAATACTTTTCCTAGGCACACTGTCTTCCCGCCCCAGAGAGAAGTTCCAGAACAGACCAAAGAAACAATTACACCAAGCTCCGACTTGAAGAACCAACCAATTTATTTCCAGGAGTAGGAGTGAGGACTAATGAAAGTTGATATACATTATGAAAGTTGATATACATTAGGGTCCCTTCCATCTTCACCTAGAAGGGGCATGTGCAACACATGCACAGGCAAGTGTATGGTCACATGAGAGAGCACATACATTCTAGACTCTCTGTACTGAGAGATCATCATCCAAAGTCAACAGCTTTGATATTAATTGTCTTGGACAAAACAGCAGCCACTGTTTAGAAGAACAGTCCACACAACACAAGTCTCAGGGGACATCACCGAAGATCAGAAAGCAAGACAGTCAGAGTCTGATCTGTGAGAGAAGTACAGTCAGCTATGAACCCACTGTAATTGTGTTGGCTTATCAACATTTTGCTGTAGAAGGGGAAAGATTTCAAGAAGCCCCACACCTCCCTGAAAGACTATTAAGAGTCAATGTTGGATGCAGGAGAAAGGAATGTGCTTTTTTCGGTGGATATACCCATTGATGTTCATGCTCCAACAAGCGCTGAATGAGATGCCATCAAAGACAGGAAAAAAGACTTGAATGTAAGAGAGGAGAATGGTAGGTAAGAAGAAAATAAGCTTCAAACTAATTCCAGATGCTGATATCACACAGAAAAAAATAAAACAGAAAAAAATATAAGAAGCCAAAAAGTCTCCCCTTAAGATCATCAATCCCAAGGTTTCAGATCCCATAGAGGATAGCCCATTGGGAGGTACCCAAGAGAACAATAGCCAGGACAACGAATGTCAAAGATTGATTATAAATATGTTCAAGCAGCTCCAAGAGAACAAGATAAACACCTAAACAAATTTGAAGAAAAACACAACAAACTTGAAAAGAAAACCAAGGAAACACAAACAAGCAAGACACAACTAGAGTGAAAATGGAGAGCCTGCAAACAAATCTAGAAACAGTGAAAAAAACCAAAGTGATCTGCAAACAAACATAGAAACACTGAAAAAAGCCCAGACTAAATAATACTAGAACCAAAAAATTTAAACGGTAGAAGACAGTCTCAGAACTGGAAGATAAGATGGAAGAGGTTGCTAAGTCAATGAGATAAACTGATAAATGGAAAAATACACTTGAATGGAACACATAGGAACTCTGTGATGCCATGAAAAGGCCCAACATACAGATCATGGGTATCCTAGAAACAAACATGCGAGAGGAAGATCCACCATAAAAAATTAATTAGATAACAGAGAAAAATTTCTCTGACAAAAAAGAGGCCCATCTTGATTCAAGAAGCACACAGAACACCAAATATCCAGGAAAAAAAATACCTCATGGCATATGATAGGCCACACACCAAATATATACATTAAAGACAAGACCTTAAGTGCTACAAGAAGAAGGAAAAAGTCACATACAGAGGCAAACCCATCAAAATAACTGACTTCTCAGTAATGGTAAAAGGCAGAAAGGCTGGAGCCACTTCTCCAGCCCAAGTTCTTAATGAACACAAATGCCAACCCAGATTATTATATTCAGTAAAATTGTCAGTTATAGAAAGTAAAAGAAAAATATTCCATGACAAAAACAGACTAAAAGACTATCTGGCTACTAAGCCAGTGCTATGGAGAATACTGGAAGAAATGAACAAGATGAAAGAGATGAATGACAAAGGATTATTCTCAAAAAATGAAACACAAGAAAATAAACATTCTAATTTAAAAAATGAGCTTGGAACTAAACGGGGATATCACTCAAAAAGAAATTGATATGTCAAACAAATATCTTTTTTAATTTATTATTTATTCAACTGTGCAGTGTATGTGGGTGCACACGTGTGTATGTGTGTGTGTGTGTGTGTGTGTGAACCATGGGCGAATTCGGGACACCACCACTGGACGCATCCACCTCCTTCTTGTTTACTCCGCCCCGGGATTCACTAGGCTCCGCCCTACCAGGACCAGAAAACACAGGCTGCCCGGCTACGCCCGGAGTCTGTACATGGGGTCTAGGATCCGAATTCAGGGCCCTTCTGCTACAAGGCAGAGGCTTAACCCCTGAGCCACCTCTCCAGCCCCCCTCCAACAAATATCTTAAAAGATGCTCAACTTCTCTGATCATCAGAGAAATGCAAATTAAATCACTGCTGGTAGGAATATAAAGTGGAACAGCCTCTTTGGAGATCAGTATGGCTGGTCCTCAAAAAGATAAAAATGGCCCCAGGAGTGAGACAGCCCCTCCCAGCCCAGCCCCCCACCCCGGAGCCGCCCGGCTGGCAAGCCATTCGGGCCGCAGGCTTAGCCCCGGGACCCCAGCCCCTCGTGCCCTCCCACCCCCGCGCCCTCCACCTCCCCCCCCCAGGTCGCAGGTGAAGAATTCTGCCATCAACATCAGACCCTCTGCCTCCCCGGCCCACCGGGACCTACACACTTGGTCCACGGAAGACACACTGCTACTCAGAATTCAATAGAGTCCAAAGGAAACTCAAGCAAAACTCTAAGGAACAAAGGAAACACAGGCCATACATCTGGACTCCACTACAATCAATTATACCACGTGGGCGAGATTCTTCACATGCAGCCCAAAGATAAGTAAACTATTTTTTTTTCTTTCACCTTACTGATCCTTTCTAGTATCAATGCTGTAGATCAACTCCCCTCATACAGCCACCCCAAAAACATACAACTCCAGGGAGGACACCACTCACCCTCACATTTCACCAAGATACTAAATGGTAAAAGTGCACTACCATACTAATATTCACCGCCTGGTTACTTAACCTAACTTAACTGACATACTAACAGCCTAGTTAGCCTCATCTAGGATATAACAATAACAATACACAAACATACCCAATCCAAGGCAAGCACTAGTAATAACTGGCCAGTGTAACAATACCAATTACATCGGTTCAGTAAAAAACACACAGAAACTGAAAGGTCCTAAAAAACAAAACAACAATGCCCAGTCAAAATACAGATCCACGAGAAACAAAACCCAAGAAGAACAATCTCCCACCGAAAGAATCAATCCCATAATGATGGATTCCAACCAGAACGAATCCACCGAAAATAGCCATGAAAGCCAGACCCAACATAACGACTTTCAGAGTATGATCATTACCATGATTAATACTATGAAAGAGGAAATCCGAGAAGAGTTAAACAACCATATCAACCACTTTGAACAGGAACACAATAGGCACCTGGAGTAGTTGAGAAAAACAGTTCAAGAAACAAAAATAGGTATAGAGCAGGTAAACAGTCTCAGGCAGAGTTTAAAATTGAACTAAAAGACAAGTTATCTTCAACCCAAAACTCAACAGAGAATCTTACAGCAGAACAAATGAGGCAGAAAATAGAATTTCAGATCTTGAAGACAAAGTGGGAGAATTAACCAGCTCAATGGAAGAGATTGTTAAAGCCAAAAAGATACTGGAGAGGAGCATTCAAGAGATATGGGACACCCTGAAGAAGCCTAACATGCGCGTTCATGGAATACAAGAACAAGAATCCCAAAATACCACATCGGAGGAAATACTTCCATTCATCATAAATGAAAACTTCCCACAACTAAAGAATGAGAGGCCTATCCAAATACAAGAGGCATTTCACACTCCAAACAGATATGACCAAAATAGAAAATCGCCACAGCAAATAATAGTCAAAACACTCCACATTCAAGACAAAGAAATCATGCTGAGAGCTTCAAGAGAAAAAAAGCAAGTCATTTTTAAAGGTAAACCTATTAGAATAACAAATGACTACTCAATGGAAACAGTAAAAGCAAGAAGAGCTTGGAGAGACATACTTCAAGTATTAAATGAGCAAAAAGCCAACCCAGACTGATATACCCGGCAAAACTATCTGTCATGTTTGAGGGAGAAAGAAAAGTTTTCCAGCACAAAGACAACTTGAAGGGATACATGTCTATCAAATCAGGCCTTCAAAAAATGCTAGAAATAATACTCAAGCATGAAGAAAAGAACAAGCATATTCAGGAGGACAGAAGGGAAGTATAATACCACCGAAACATAAATATCAAACAACATGCTTACAAAAATCTACTAAACATAAAAATGTACAGAATTAAAAATAATTTCTCCATTATAACATTAAATGTCAACGGCATTAACTCACCGACATAGATTACAAACTTGGATTAAAAACCACAATCCAACAATCTGCTGCCTTCAGGAAACTCATCTCACCACAAAAGATAGGCACATCCTAAGAATGAAAGGCTGGTCCAAAATCTTGCAAGCTAATGGAACCAGGAAACAGGCAGGGGTAGCAACTATGCTTTCAGACAAAGTGGACTTCAAACCAAAGAAAATCATAAGAGACAAAGATGGATACTACTTTTAGTCATAGGTACAATTCACCAGGAAGACTTCACAATACTGAACATATATGCACCCAATACGGGCCCCTCCAAATTCATTAAGAAAACCCTACAGTACCTAAATCAAGAAATCAACCCCCAAATGATAATTCTTGGGGACTTCAACACCACCCTCTCAACATGGGATAGATCAACAGGTCAAAAGCTTAACAGAGACACTTTGGAACTTAAACCCTGAAAGAAATGGACCTTACAGATCTCTATCGAACTTTTCATCCACGCATCAAAGAATACACATTTTTCTCAGCAGCACACGGAACTTTCTCCAAAATAGATCACATATTGGGCCACAAAACGAATCTATATATATACAAAAAAGTTGAAATTCTAACCTGTGCCCTATTAGACCACCATGGCCTAAAGCTGGACATCCACAACGCAACAAACAAGAGAAAATACACTAACTCCTGGAAACTTAACAATATGATGCTGAATGAGAACTGGATTCAGGAAGAAATTAAAAAGGAAATTCAAGATTTCCTGAAAGTGAACGAAAATGAAAATACAACTTACCAAAATCTCTGGGACACAATGAAAGCTATTCTAGGAGGTAAATTCATAGCTCTTAATGCTTATATCAAAAAAATGGAAACAACAGAAATAAATAACGATGCAGCTTAAGGCTTTAGAGAAACTAGAGCAATCTGATCCCAAAAGTAGTAGAAGAGAGGAGATTAGCAAAATAAGGAGAGAAATATCTGAAATCAAGATTAAGAAAACTATAGGAAAAAATCAACCAGTCAAAAAGCTGGTTCTTTGAAAAAATCAGTAAGATTGATACACCCCTAGCTAAATTAACCAAAAGAAAGAGAGAAAAAACCCAAATTAACAAAATTAGAAATGAACATGGAGTTATCACTACAGACACCCAAGAAATCCAGAGAATTATAACATCATAGTTCAAAAACTTGTACTCTGTGAAGTTTGACAACACAAAAGAGATCGATGAATTTCTAAGTAAACACAACTTATCTAAATTGAACGAGGAAGTTGTGAACTATTTAAATAGTCCTATAACATATAAGGAAATTGAGGAAGTAATCTCGAATCTTCCCACCAAAAAATGTCCTGGACCAGATGGATTCAACACAGAGTTCTACCAGACATTTAAGGAGTTAATAACACCAACACTCCTTAAACTGTTCCATCAAATAGTAAAGGAAGGAACACTACCAAATTCCTTCTAGGAAGCTAATATCATCTTAATCCCAAAACCTAATAAAGATTCACTTAAAACAGAAAACTATAGGCCGATCTCTCTGATGAACACAGACACAAAGATTCTCAACAAAGTCTTAGCAAATTGGATTCAAAAACATATCAAAAAGATCATTCATAGGGACCAAGTAGGCTTCATCCCCGGCACACAAGGTTGGTTCAACATATGCAAATCAATAAATGTAATTCATCCTGTAAACCAGTCCAAAGTCCAAGACCACCTGATATTCTCAATAGATACAGAAAAAGCCTTTGATAAGATCCAACAGCCTTTTATGATCAAAACGCTATAGACAGTAGGAATGGAAGGAACCTTTATCAATATAATAAAAGCTGTATACAACAAGCTCACAGCAAGGATTATGCTCAATGGGGAACAAATGGAAGCATTCCCACTTTGATCAGGAACTAGACAAGGCTGTCCAATCTCACCACTTCTATTCAATATTGTACTTGAAGTCTCAGCTAAAGCCATAAGACTAGAAAGGAACATAAGAGGGATTCAAATTGGCAAGGAAGAAGTCAAGCTATCCCTATTTGCAGATGACATGATCTTATACCTGAGTGATCCCAAAAACACCACCAGGAAGCTCCTGGAACTAATTGAGAAGTTCAGCACAGTGGCAGGATACAAATAAATGTGCAAAAATCAGAGGCCTTCCTATATGCCCAGAATGAAAGAAGTGAAAAAGCCCTGAGAGAAACAATCCCATTAACTATAGCTCCTAAAAAATGAAATACCTTGGTATAAACCTAACCAAGGAGGTAAAAGACCTTTACAATGAAAACTTTAAAGCCCTAAATTAAGAAATTGCAGAAGACACGAGAAGGTGGAAAGACCTCCCATGTTCCTGGATTGGCACAATCAACATTGTAAAAATGACCATCCTACCAAAGGCAATATACAAATTCATTGTATACCAATTAAAATCCCAAAGCAATTCTTTAAAGAAGTTGACCAAACAATCTCAAAATTCATATGGAGGTACAAAAGTCCCAGGATAGCAAAGACAATCTTGAGTAACAAAAACACTGCTGGAGGTACTACCATACCAAACCTAAGTCTATACTACAAATCCGTAGTTGTAAAAACAGCCTGGTAATGGCTCCAAAATAGACACACAGATCAATGGATAAGGATTGAAGACCCACATATAAGCCCACAAAATTACAGCCATTTGATCTTTGACAAAGGGGCCCAAAGAATCCAATGGAAAAAGAACAGCATCTTCAACAAATGGTGCTGGCAAAACTGGATCTGCACATGCAGAAGATTAAAGCTGGACCCATACTTGTCACCATGTACAAGACTTAATTCCATATGGATCAAGGACCTTGATATAAGGCCAGAGACTATAAAAACCGTAGTTGAAAGGGATAGGGAACTCCCTCGAGCTGATTGGGCTAGGCCAACAGTTGCTAAACAGACATCCAATGGCACAGTCACCGCTACCAACTCTCAACAGTTGGGATATGGTGAAATTAAAGAGCTTCTCTTCAGATAAAGAGATTGTAACATGAGCTCAAATGCAACCCACAGAATGGGAGAAAATCTTCACTAACCACATATCTGATAGAGCTCTACTGTCCAGAGTGCACAAAGAACTTAGAAAACTAAACTCCAAGGAAAACAATGGCCCAATTAAAAAATGGGCCCTGGAACTTCAAAGAAACTTTACCAGGGATGAAATTAAAATGTCTAACAAATATCTTAAAAAATGCTCCACTTCCTTCGCCATCAGGGAAATGCAAATCAAAACTTCTCTGAGATATCATCTCACCCCGGTCAGGCAAAAATCCACAATACAAATAACAACAAATGCTGGAGAGGATGTGGAGAGAGGAGAACTCTCCTACATTGCTGGTGGGAATGCAGGTTCATACAGCCACTCTGGTGAGCCCTCGGGAGATTCTTAAAGAAATTAAAGATTGAAATGCCATATGACCTTGCTATCCCACTTTTGGGAATAACCCCCCATACAGCAGAGGTTCGCCTCGATAGCACAAGCTTGACCATGTTCATAGTAGCACTGTTTACAATAGCAAAGTTATGGAATCAACCCAAATGTCCAACAGTTGAGAAGTGGCTAAGGAAACTGTGGTACATCTATACAATGGAGTACTACTCAGCCATCAAAAATGATGAATTACTGGAATTTGCCGGGAAATGGATGTCATTAGAAACAATTATATTAAGTGAAGTATCCCAAACCCAGAAAATTAAGCACCGTATGTACTCCCTAATAGGTGGCTCCTAGTAGCAAACTTACGCAGCCCACATTGAGACACTCAATTTAAACCTATGTAATGTAGTAATTGCAAGGATTATGAACAGGAGGGATGGGGTAGGCGGGCCACACCAGAAACAAGGAGAGAGGGGACCATGTTACAGCAGAGAAAATAGGCCTCCATCAAGGACTGCAAATAAGTAATGAGACACCTGGTTAAGTTCACAGACCTTCGTTCCTGATCGTTTACAACTGAGGGGTATGATCTCACCAGAAGGGGAGGGCATATAGTCTGGCAGATAAAAAGTAATCATTTTGCAAATGGGTGATGGACCCCTCTCTCACTGAGGTTTCCTGCTTTTATTACATCTACCCTTGAATGTGCTATTATAACAAGACTCCAGTTTAACAGCTTTTTGTCTCTGGCCAGGGGGGTGACATACAGTGCCCATCAGGATGGAGTGAAGGACATTGCAAGAGCAGCAAAACTGCAAAAAGAAAATCAACAAACCACAATCCAGAACTTCAGAGACTCTATATCAACCACCAAGAACTAGGCCAGACTTATCTATCCCCATCCTGAAGCTCAGGGACATTTGCCAAAGAGGGGGTGGTAAGATTGTAAGAGCAAAAATGATGGGAGGAGCAATGATTTGCAAGATTCTCAACACTAGTTAGGGCCGAAGCAATCATAATAGGACTTTGCATACCCTGCGCAATTTCCAACACACTATTGACCTCACAAAGTCTAGCATCTGCTAAAGGCACCAAGATCCTTGGAGGCAAGGGGTTGACAGCGACAGTAGTGTTCCTATGCTTAAGGGAAACACGAGAAAGAGTTCAGGGAAATGCCACTGGGTCCTTATACGTCATCGGAGAGGAGGACCCAGAGGAGAGTCAGGCATACACTATAAAGGACTCTCTGGGAATTGGGGGGAGGCACTGGGGGATGGGGAGGGAGGGGGAGCAGGGGGTTCAGGGGGAGGAAGAGGGAGGGAGGGAACTGGTCTACCTATTAAGTTTGTATGAGCAGAAATAATAAAAAAAGATAAAAATGGAACTACCATATGACCCAGCTATACCACTTCTGGAATATTCCCAAAAGATTATACATTTTATTACAAAGACACTTGTTCATCTATGTTCATTGTAGTCCTATTCACAATGTCAAAAAAATTGAATTGGTCGACATGCCCATTAGCCGAGGAATGCGTAATGAAAATGTGGTACATTTGCACAATGGAATACTATTCAACCATCAGAAAGAATGAGATCACGCAATTTGCTGGTAATTGATGGAACTTGAAAATTTAAAATTTCAGACACAGAAAGAAAAGCACCACATGTTTTCTCTTATATGCGGATATAAGCATTGATATCCTTGTCAGTATATTTGGTTTGAAATTACTGTAAGAGTCAGAAAATTCAAAAGGGATTAATGAATGGAAAGGTATGAAGGGATAGTTATGATGAAACCTTTTAAGGGGGAAATTTAGGATACCATACAAGTAGGATGAGGGAGGGAATAATGGTAAAATATACCTGGAGGAGGCATGCAGAAATGGGATATAAGAGGGAGAGAGGGGCTTATAGAAAAACTATAAGATTGTGGGAGGCACCCCATAGGAACCTCCTATGCTTGTAATATGATAAAAAGAAAACATTTCTTCTAAAGAAATGAAAACAAGTCTAAACAAAAAATTCCCTGATCTAGTCCACTTAAAACCCAGTGACAATTAAAACCATACTAGAAGTAACAGGAATGTGATATTTCCTGATAAAATGTTGGTCACAGAAGCCTCGAAGACCCCAAACATTACAGACTTTTGCCATTGCTCTTGGTTGCCCTCAGAAAAACTGACAGTAAGACCCTATTACTGAAGATGCGACATATATGAAACACAGAATACGTTCAAAGTACATCAACTGGAACTGATCTGAGAGCTTCCTCCTTGCTGGATAGCTTACACAGTACCAAGGAACATTGTAGAAACTATTGTGATAGAAAAATAATCAAAGACCTCATCAACTTGTAATAAAAATCACCATGGAAACGGGTGAACACCAGTGTAATAGTGGTATGAGTATCAAGGAGACAACCAACAGCTCTCTGATTGGATTCAAGACCTTCTTACCACATTCCTGCTACTGTTAATAAGAACAAGAACTTATCAAAAGGGGGGAAATAGATCATGAGGGAAGACCAGCCTATTGACCTATAGATAGAAAGATGGTACAACAAACTGCTCCATAAATACCTGACATTATACCCATAGACTGGAAGAGCACTCAACACTCAGTCTAGAAGTCTTCTTCTACATCAAAGGTAGAGGATCTCAACACTCTGAGGATGCTGCCGAGAGGAGTGGAAGAGCAGTGAAGTGCACAACATTCAACCAGAATTCAGAGAAAAATTGACCAGGAAATGATCACCCTGAATCAGGCAAACCTAACCTCTCCCCATCCTAAGACTCAAGGAACCTTGTGGAAAAGGGGACAGTAACACTATGGCAAGACATTCCATTCAAGGCAGGGCTGCTGTATCCAAGAACTCATTGCAATGAGAGTTGTCCTTACAGACCTGCATAAAGACTAAAATACCAACATGCCCCTATAAACTACAGAGAATCTAAGAAGAGATAATTACATGCAGTGGAAACCCTAGGGACTAGTACTGAGTGAGAAGAGGAGTGGCCCTATCAGTGGGACAACCAAGGAGGGTCCTGATTTCCCCACAAGAGTAGACAAGTCACAAAGAACCCAGTGGCCCATAGAAGAGGACAGCAGGAGAGTGGGAGTGTGTGGGATGGATTGATGAAGGGAGCTGAAGGGGGATAGAAAGGATGGGGAAAGAGGGAGATAGGGATAAGTACTCAATATGCTTATAAAGCTAGGGAAAAAAACTAAAAAATATGTAATAAAAAAGAAATGGTTAAAAGAGCCTTATACTAAAGAAAAAAATAATAGCCATTATTATGAAAATGCAAATATAAAACTTACTAGCATAACAGATGCCCCAAAGAGAATGAGAATCCCACTTAATTATGACAGAAAATTACCAAACATAAAGATAAATAAGAAAGATGGAAAGGAACTAAGAGAAGGAATAACTATTAGAAACTGAAAGTATTAATTGAATGCTCATGTGTGTCCTTAATAAGCTGGATTTCACTGCATTAAATTCATCAACCAACATAAAACTCTATCAAATACAGTGCCTCTTGAAATCTTTCCACTTCCAGGGTAAATGGTGAGTAGGCCGATATTGCACATGTCTTGCATAAGTGGATGATGCTGTGCTGAGTTTATGAGTACAGCAGCCCATCTGTGACTAACAAGTGCTCAGGTGCTGGTCAGTACAGGCATCCCAGATGAACCCAGCAGGCCTCACATGCAAAAAAGACATGAAATTAGGAGGGAAACTGACTGGAGAGGAGAAAACATGTAATGGGAAAAGAAGTGAAAAAACAAAGGGTGAAAATGATATATATTTGTTATATTCATTTATGAAAATGTAAAAGAATTGAAAAATTATCATTATACTCATAGATAAAAGGAGCAATAAGCATTCAACTCATAAAGCTTTAAAAAACTGTCAAATAAGATTAAAAATAAGCTGAGATCCAACTTCATACTGTTTACAAGAAACCTACATCGCTTACAAAGAATCACAAAGGATTAGATGCAAATATGCGATTGAAGCCAAAAAATGATAAATATTAAAAACATTTTATAGCTTTCAGCAATACACATTTTACTAGATTTTATATCTACACTTTTCAAAATATGTGGTATTACTTAAAATGGCACTATTTTGAAAGTTCTACATATAGGTATTCACTGATAGTACATGCTAATATTTACTTTGCCATCATTGATTTTGTTTATTTTGACATAATCTTTCTTCTTGTTTAATGTAGCTAAAAGCTATAGATTCTATTTATCTTTTCAAAATCAAACTTTGTTTATTAATCTTTTGTATTCTCTTAGTTTTCATTTTATTTGTGCTTTCACACCTATTATTCCTTTCCAAGTACCAGTTTTGATTTTGATTTGTTCTTTCTTTTCTGAAAATTTCATATGTATTTTAAGAGATTTTATTTATTTCTATTTTGATAAAGATTTTTCTTGCTATAAGCTTTCTTCTTAATTTTGCATTCTTTTCTGAGACCGAATATTCTTGTATACTGGCCTAGAACTTACTGTATTCACTTTGTGTCCCAAACATGTGATCTGGAAAATGTTTCAAGTGCTAATGAGAATATACATCCTGTGGCTTTTAGATGAGATGTTCAGTAAATGTTAAGTCGGACCATTTTCTCTATAGCATGGTTCAACACAACTGTCTCTTGGTTGACATTCTATTTCAACAATCTACTAAATAGAGTAGTGTTCCCAATTGTGCTGAAGTCTACATCTTTTGCGCCAATAATTTGTTTGATTGGTTTCATCTTGGATTCATATGTGATTGTACTGGAATCTACATCTTTTCCTCCAGTAAAAATTGTTTTATATATTTGGTTATACATATATATATTTGTTTTATATATTTGGTTGAACAAATTGCCAAAAGGCTCAAACATGAGTCTAATCAAGTCTTTGAGTCCAGATCCAAACTTGCAATAAATGAAGAACAGAAGAATCTCTTGAATTTCCTATAAAATTATCAGAATATAATGTGAAAGTGTCTGTACGTTAGAAACTGAAGCTATATTTCAGTAGCTAAAGAACTTGCTATATAAGAAAGAGGACTGAAGTTCAGATCCCAGAACCCAAGAAGGCAGAGACAGAAATTCCACAAAGAAAAGGGGCTAACAATGCTAGTGAAATATTCAGACTCTGTATTTGATTAGAGATTCTATCTCAAGCAAATAAAGAGAAATTGAGAAAAACTACTGACATCACCCTCAGACATATACATGCACATTTCCATATGTAGATGTGCATGCATGCACATATGCACACACGTGCGCGCACACACACACACACACACAACTTGCAATCATGCATATGTACTTCCATTCATACAAGAAGAAAAAGGATTATATAAGTCAAATTAGAGATACTTAACAATTAATTTGTGAGGAAAATAAATGAATAAACAGAAAGCATATAGATTGAAGGAGATGTAGAACTAGAATCCTCCAAAGTTTTACATAATCAGAAGGACTTCGACCATGTGGTAAAGTACCATATCTGTAAACCTGTAGAGCAATGAACTAAATAAATCCCAATATAAAGTTAAAGAAAGAGTAAACTTTAGACTCTTAAGCCTAGTATCTAAATAAAAAACAGAAAAGCATGAAGCAACCAGCTAAAGCCAAGATTTAGTTTGGGAGAAAGCATGGTGTTTGTGGCTGGGCAGAGCAAATGGAGGGACTTCAGGGGTGACTGGTATGGTTCTAACTTTGCAGACTTGATGCTGATTACAAATATATTTAACAGAAGCATCTATTTATAATAGCTTATATATTTATTTACAATTACAAGGTTAAAAAAATGGGAAAAAAGCAAGGTTAAATTACAAATAACTAAAAGTTTGTTATGGATAGGCCTTTTCATAAACACAAATTTGATTAAAATCACAATTTTTAAAAATCCATGGCCAAAATAGAAACACTGGCTGCTCCTTTAAATATGATCTGGTGTATCCAATGATGACAATGTTCTTCATTACCAGAGGATCTATTTAATATTCCTAGGTAAAATGGTATTCGAACTGAGAAGCAAGAATATAGAAGAGTAACCCCCTCCGTGCCGAACCCCAACCAGCGCCCAGGTGAGAGAGAGCCCCTCCCAGCCCAGCCCCCCAACACGGAGTCGAGCCGCCCGGCCAGCAGCACCCGCGCGTGGCCGCCGGCTTAACCTCTGGGGCCCTCCCGGGACACCAGCCCCTCGTGCCCTCCCGCCCCCGCGCCCCTCCGCCCCCCTCCCCCAGGTCGCAAGTGAAGAATTCTGCCATCAACATCAGACCCTCTGCCTCTCTGGCCCACCGGGGACCTACACGCGTGGTCCACGGAAGACACACTGCTACTCAGAATTCAATAGATTCCAAAGGAAATTCAAGCAAAACTCTAAGAAACAAAGAGAATACAGGCCATACATGTGGACTTCACTACAACCATTGTATCACATGCGAGACTCACACCCAGCCCAAAGATAAGTAAACCTTTTTTTTTTTTCTTTTCTCTCACCTTACTGATCCTTTCTAGTATCAATGTTGTAGGTCAGCTTCCTCATACAGCCACCCCAAAAACATACAACTCCAGGGAGTACACCACCCACCCTCACATTTCACCAAGACAACTAGATCGTAAAAGTGCACTACCATACTTATATTCATCCCCTGGTTATTTAACTGACATACTAACATCCTAGTAGTCTCATCTAGGATATAACAATACCAATACACAAACATACCCAATCCAAGGCAAGCACTAGTAACAACTGGCAGGTGTAACAATACCAACTACATCGGTTCAGTGAAAAACACACAGAAACTGAAAGGTCCTAAAAAACAAAACAACAATGCCCAAGTCAAAATACAGATCCACGAGAAACAAAACCCAAAAAGAACAATCTCCCACCAAAAGAATCAATCCCATAATGATGGATTGCGACCAGAACAAATCCATAGAAAATAGCCATGAAAGCCAGACCCAACATAATGACTTTCAGAGTATGATCATTACCATGATTAATAATATGAAAGAGGAAATCCGAGAAGAGTTAAATAACCGTGACAACCACTTTGAACATGAACACAACAGGAACCTGGAGGAGTTGAGAAAAACAGTTCAAGAAACAAAAATAGGTATAGAGCAGGTAAAACAGTCTCAGGCAGAGTTTAAAATTGAACTAAGAGATAAGTTATCTTCAACCCAAAACTCCACAGAGAGTCTTAGCAGCAGAACAAATGAGGCAGAAAATAGGATCTCAGATCTTGAAGACAAAGTAGGAGAATTAACCAGCTCAATGGAAGAGATTGTTAAAGCCAAAAAGATACTGGAGAGGAGCATTCAAGAAATATGGGACACCCTGAAGAAGCCTAACATAAGCATTCATGGAATACCAGAACAAGAATCCCAAAATACCACACCGGAGGAAATACTTCAATTCATCATAAATGAAAACTTCCCACAACTAAAGAATGAGAGGCCTATACAAATACAAGAGGCATTTCGCACTCCAAACAGATATGACCAAATAGAAAATCGCCACAGCAAATAATAGTCAAAACACTCCACATTCAAGACAAAGAAATCATGCTGAGAGCTTCAAAAGAAAAAAAGCAAGTCACTTTTAAAGGTAAACCTATTAGAATAACAAATGACTATTCAATGGAAACAGTAAAAGCAAGAAGAGCTTGGAGAGACATACTTCAAGTATTAAATGAGCAAAAATGCCAACCCAGACTGATATACCCGGCAAAACTATCTGTCATGATTGAGGGAGAAAGAAAAGTTTTCCAGCACAAAGACAACTTGAAGGGATACATGTCTACCAAATCAGGACTTCAAAAAATGCTAGAAATGATACTCAAGCTTGAAGAAAAGAACAAGCGTATCCAGGAGGACAGAAGGGAAGTATAATACCAACAAAATATAAATATCAAACATCATGCTTACAAAATCTACTAAACATAAAAAATGTACAGAATTAAAAATAATTTCTCCATTATAACATTAAATGTCAACGGCATTAACTCACCGACATAGATTACAAACTTGGATTAAAAACCACAATCCAACAATCTGCTGCCTTCAGGAAACTCATCTCACCACAAAAGATAGGCACATCCTAAGAATGAAAGGCTGGTCCAAAATCTTGCAAGCTAATGGAACCAGGAAACAGGCAGGGGTAGCAATTATGCTTTCAGACAAAGTGGACTTCAAACCAAAGAAAATCATAAGAGACACAGATGGATACTACATTTTAGTCACAGGTACAATTCACCAGGAAGACTTCACAATACTGAACATGTATTCACCCAATATGGGACCCTCCACATTCATTAAGAAAACCCTACAGCGTTTAAGCAAGAAATCAACCCCCAAACGATAATTCTCGGGATTTCAACACCGCCCTCTAAACATGGGATAGATCAACAGATCAAAAGATTAACAGATACACTTTGGAGCTTAACCAAACCCTTACTGAAATGGACCTTACAGATCTCTATCGAACTTTTCACCCACGCACCAAAGAATACACATTTTTCTCAGCGGCACACGGAACTTTCTCCAAAATAGATCACATATTGGGCCACAAAATGAATCTACACAAATACAAAAAAGTCGAAATTCTAGCCTGTGCCCTATCAGACCACCACGGCCTAAAGCTGGACAACCACAACACAACAAACAAGAGAAAATACACTAACTCCTGGAAACTTAACAATATGATGCTGAATGAGAACTGGATTCAGGAAGAAATTAAAAAGGAAATTCAAGATTTCCTGAAAGTGAACGAAAATGAAAATACAACTTACCAAAATCTCTGGGACACAATGAAAGCTGTTCTAAGAGGTAAGTTCATAGCTCTTAATGCCTACATCAGAAAATTGGAAATATCAGAAATAAATAATTTAACGATGCAGCTTAAGGCTTTGGAGAAACTTGAGCAATCTGATCCCAAAAGTAGTAGAAGAGAGGAGATTAGCAAAATAAGGGGAGAAATATCTGAAATTGAGACTAAGAAAACAATAGAAAAAAATCAACCAGTCAAAAAGCTGGTTCTTTGAAAAAATCAATAAGATTGATACACCCCTAGCTAAATTAACCAAAAGCAAGAGAGAGAAAACCCAAATTAACAAAATTAGAAATGAACATGGAGTTATCACTACGGACACTCAAGAAATCCAGAGAATTATAACATCATATTTCAAAAACTTGTACTCTGTGAAGTTTGACAACACAAAAGAGATGGATGAAATTCTAAGTAAACACAACCTACCTAAATTGAATCAGGAAGTTGTGAATTATTTAAATAGTCCTATAACATACAAGGAAATTGAAGAAGTAATCTCGAATCTTCCCACCAAAAAATGTCCTGGGCCAGATGGATTCAGCACAAAATTCTACCAGACATTTAAGGAGTTAATAACACCAATACTCCTTAAACTGTTCCATCAAATAGCAAAGGAAGGAACACTACCAAATTCCTTCTAGGAAGCTAATATCGTCTTAATCCCAAAACCTAATAAAGATCCACTTAAAAAAGAAAACTATAGGCCGATCTCTCTGATGAACACAGACACAAAGATTCTCAACAGTCTTAGCAAATCGGATTCAAAAACATATCAAAAAGATCATTCACGGGGACCAAGTGGGCTTCATCCCTGGCACACAAGGTTGGTTCAACATATGCAAGTCAATAAACGTAATTCATCATGTAAACCGGTCCAAAGTCCAAGACCACATAATACTCTCCATAGATGCAGAAAAAGCCTTTGACAAAATCCAACAGCCTTTTATGATCAAAACGCTAGAGACAGTGGGAATGGAAGGAACCTTTATCAATATAATAAAAGCTGTATACAACAAGCCCACAGCAAGGATTATGCTCAATGGGGAATAATTGGAAACATTCCTACTTTGATCAGGAACTAGACAAGGCTGTCCACTCTCACCACTTCTATTCAATATTGTACTTGAAGTGTTAGCTGAAGCCATAAGACAAGAAAGGGACATAAGAGGGATTCGAATCGGCAAGGAAGAAGTCAAGCTATCCCTATTTGCAGATGACATGATCTTATACCTGACTGATCCCAAAAACTCCACCAGAAAGCTCCTGGAACTAATTGAGAAGTTCAGCAGGGTGGCAGGATACAAAATAAATGTGCAAAAATCAGAGGCCTTCCTATATACCCAGAATGAAAGAAGTGAAAAAGCCTTGAGAGAAACAATCCCATTTACTATAGCCCCTAAAAAAATGAAATACCTTGGTATAAACCTAAACAAGGAGGTAAAAGACCTTTACAATGAAAACTTTAAAACTCTAAAGAAAGAAATAGCAGAAGACACCAGAAGGTTGAAAGACCTCCCATGTTCCTGGATTGGTAGAATCAACATCGTAAAAATGACCATCCTACCAAAGGCAATATACAAATTCAATGCTATACCAATTAAAATCCCAAAGCAATTCTTTAAAGAAGTTGACCAAATAATCTCAAAATTCATATGGAGGCACAAAAGACCCAGGATAGCAAAGACAATCCTGAGTAACAAAAACACTGCTGGAGGTATTACAATACCAAACCTAAGTCTATACTACAAATCCGTAGTTGTAAAAACAGCCTGGTACTGGCTCCAAAATAGACACACAGATCAATGGATAAGGATTGAAGACCCACATATAAGCCCACAAAATCACAGCCATTTGGTCTTTGACAAAGGGGCCCAAAGAATCCAATGGAAAAAGAACAGCATCTTCAACAAATGGTGCTGGCAAAACTGAATCTCCATATGCAGAAGATTAAAGCTGGACCCATACTTGTCACCATGTACAAGACTTAATTCCAAATGGATCAAGGACCTTGATTTAAGGCCAGAGACTTTAAAAACCATAGTTGAAAGGATAGGGAACTCTCTCGAGCTGATTGGGCTAGGCCAACACTTCCTAAACACACATCCAATGGCACAGTCACTGCTACCAACTCTCAACAGTTGGGATCTTGTGAAATTAAAGAGCTTCTGTTCAGATAAAGAGATTGTAACACGAGCTCAAAGGCAACCCACAGATTGGGAGAAAATCTTCACTAACCACATATCTGATAGAGCTCTACTGTCCAGAGTGCACAAAGAACTTAGAAAACTAAACTCCAAGGAAAACACTGGCCCAAATAAAAAATGGGCCCTGGAACTTCAAAGAAACTTTACCAGGGATGAAATTAAAATGTCTAACAAATATCTTAAAAAATGCTCCACTTCTTTCGCCATCAGGGAAATGCAAATCAAAACTTCCCTGAGATATCATCTCACCCTGGTCAGGATGGCAAAAATCCACAATACAAACAACGACAAATGCTGGAGAGGATGTGGAGAGAGGGGAACTCTCCTACATTGTTCGTGGGAATGCAGGCTCATACAGCCACTCTGGCGAGCCGTGTGGAGATTCTTAAAGAAATTAAAGATTGAAATGCCATATGACCCTGCTATCCCACTTTTGGGAATAACCCCCCATACAGCAGAGGTTCGCCTCGATAGCACAAGCTTGACCATGTTCATAGCAGCACTGTTTACAATAGCAAGTCATAGATTCAACCCAAATGTCCAACAGTTGACGAGTGGATAAGGAAACAGTGGTACATCTATACAATGGAGTACTACTCAGCCATCAAAAATGATGAATTATTGGAATTTGCCGGGAAATGGATGTCATTAGAAACAATTATATTAAGTGAAGTATCCCAAACCCAGAAAATTAAGCGCCATATGTACTCCCTAATAGGTGGCTCCTAGTACCAAACTCACCCAGCCCACATTGAGACACTCAAAAGTAAACCTATGCAACACAGTAATTGCAAGGATTATGAACAAGAGAGATGGGGTAGGAGGGCCACAGCTTAAACAAGGAGAGAGGGGACCATGTTACAGCAGAGAAAATAGGCCTCCATCAAGGTCTGCAAGTAAGTAATGAGAAACCTGGTTAAGTTCACAGACGTTCTTTCCTGATCTCACCAGAAGGGGAGGGCATATAGTCTAGCAGATAAAAAGTAATCATTTTGCAAATGGGTGATGGACCACTCCCTCACTGAGGTTTCCTACTTTTATTACATCTACCCTTGAATGTGCTATTATAACAAGACTCCAGTTTAACAGCTTTTTGTCTCTGGCCAGGGGGTGACATACAGTGCCCAGCAGTATGGAATGAAGGGCATTGCAGGAGCAGCAAAAATGCAAAAGAAAATCAACAAACCACAATCCAGAACTTCAGAGACTCTATATAGAACTAGGCCAGCCTAATCTCTCCCCATCCTGGAGCTCAGGGACATTTGCGGAAGAGGGGGCAGTAAGATTGTAAGAGCAAACGGATGGGAGGAGCAACGATTTGCAAGATTCTCAACAATAGTTGGGGCCAAAGCAATCATAATGGAACTTTGCATGCCCTGCGCAATGTCCAGTGCACTGTTGCCCTCATAAAGTCTAGCATCTGTTAAGGGCACCGAGATCCCTGGAGGCAAGGGATTGACAGCCATAGTAGTGATCCTATGCTTAAGGGGAACAAGAGAAAGGGCTTATGGAAATGCCACTGGGTCCTTATATGTCATCGGAGAGGAGGACCCAGTGGCGAGTTAGGCGTACACAATAAAGGACTCTCTGGGAATTGGGGGGGAGGCACTGGGGAATGTGGAGGGAGAGGAGGGGGAGGAGGGGGTTCAGGGGGAGGAGGGGGGAGGGAGGGAACTGGTAAAAAAATTTTAAAATGTATAATTAAATTTTTAATAAAAAAAGAATATAGAAGTGTATACAGAATGATATTACAAGTAAAAGTAAAAATAAAGGAAAAAAAATGATTCATGAAACTCTTTTAAGCATTTAAGTAGTAAAAAGGTGATTGAGACAGCATTTACTTATTTCTAAATAAAAGCACCAATATGGATTTTAAACGTATTTGTGCACTTCACAATTTCTAGCAATTAAAGCTAAATTAAGTATTGTAATGACTCAAATTAGAATTTTAAGAAATAATAATTAAATCAGTTATTTCCATATGAATGATGATCATGTGATGGACATTTCAGAATAATCCAAACACAATCTGACAGACTGACAAATACAGTCTGATGATGTCTTTTGAAACATCATTAGATTAAATAGATGACAAGATCAAATGCATTTTTATACTTTCATGTGCACATAGCATGAAAATAATTCTCTATTTTGAATTTATCGCTGATGATCATGTATTTTGGTTTAATATTCTAGATTTTAAAATCATTTATTGAAGCCAATATGGTATCTATATGTAAAGTACCAGTTCCCTCCAACAAAGTAAATTCATGATTTGACATGATATACATATTATTATACTGTTAGTATAGAAAAGACAAAAAAATGTTGTGTGATCACTAGCTAAAAATCTAAAGAAAAGTATTAGAAGACTAACACAGTATGTTAGTATGAAGGCATAAATCAAGTGAGATGATGCTTTCACTAAGAACTTATTTTGAAGTAGCGATTACTAGATAAAGATATTGTCAAGGGCTTATATTGACTGACAATTACTAAATCACGATCTTATCTGTCACAGCATGAGTAACAGAGATGTGCAATGCAAGCATGTTTCACTGCATGTATCTAGAGCCAGCATCTTCCCAGTGATGGAAATTAGACAATTACTGACAAACTCTAATACATCGTCCAAATAATCTATAAGGAAATACATTTATTGACAGTTTTCTTCCTAATGCCATGCTGTCAGCCATTTTTAAACCCTTTCTTTCTGGAATAAGTCATAGAAATACATTTCAATATTGCTGTATCCATTTTCAAAATGTCAGCAAGCAAACTGATAACCTATGAAAACGAAAACATTGAAAGTAGAGTTCTTCTTAAATATGTATTAAAAGAGTTAACTGAGGAGAATAATTAAAATATGATTAACGTGATGAATAAAGCTTTCCTGTCTTTAAAGTTTAGCTCATGATCATAAATCGATTATGTTAATAAAAGTTGTAATTTTAGAAGAATCATTGCTTTTTAGTAAGGCAGTAATTTCTCTTTAATTGGTGAAGAAGAAAGTCATTTTCACTTTACCAAAAATAGCATTTATTTTACTTTTAGGGTATCATAAACAGTACCTAAGTCATAGACTACTTATCACATGTTCTTAATGTTCACTAATTTATGTGAGCTTTGTTATATCCTTTGTACATTTACAAACAGAGCTGTTGTGTTTAGGATTGATTTTGCTGTCTCAGCTGCACTAAAACAGAAATGCTTTTCGGCTTTCATCTGAATGAACAATTTCCTAGTTAGACACACTGGATTTGGACTTGGATCAATAAAAGCTTTACTGTGTCCCTTCTCTTTCCTCTTAGAACTCACAAAAGGGACCTAAATTCCATTCATCTTTTCACTTGCCACAGTGGAATCTTTAGCAATGCGATTCTTGTGTGAATGAAGAAACATAGCGAGAAATTGGCACAGAAACAAATAAAATTCTCTAATTCCCATGCTTGCACCCATGAAGATCAACTATGCTGGGTATGCATGTAAATTGCCTAACTTTGTTTGTCTTTGCTGTGCTTTGAGAACATAAATCCTCTCTTATCAAAGGTTTAGTGTAATCCTGCTGAATCTTAGGCAGCTAACTCTCCAGTTCTTTGCAAAGAAGCCAATTTGATTAGATCTTGGTCATTTAAATTTAAAGAATTTTGAATGAAACAAGTCAAGTTCTTGTTAGAATTCTGAATGATGTCATTTAAAGAGATGAAGAATTCAAAAGTAAACATTTTTAATATCCCTTGACCATTTGTAAGAAATTAATTCTAAGGCATCTACTTAATTTTATAAATTCTAATACATGAATTATGCTCACAGTTAAGCTATTCTGAACAGGTCCAATCTTGTCTGAAGAACCATGATTTCCTTTCATGTGAATATTCAGTCTGAAAATAACCAGTCCCAAATTGTCAACAGCCAAATGAAAAACATGAATCAAACACATTTTCATTTCAAAGTGATTATCATTTCTAAGCATAAGGGAGTTGATTCTGCTATTATTCAACGGTGACTACGCATCTTGTATAGTAATATGCTAATTTTCCATTCACAGATATATGAATTTTATTGGAGGCTTATCAGAGGTATTAATTTACTTCCTGTATACTGAGTATCTTTTAAAATACCTTTCAGTTATGTAAGTAATGAAACTAATGGAAAAAAGTATGGAAACTAATAAAAAACTGAATATATCTGTGAGAGAAAGAGAATAGTAAATGCTCTGTGATACATTTATAAAAGACATGCCCAGGAATTTGTTGAAATAACAAAAAGAATGAAGTAAATTTATTTGCTTAAATAAATTACGGAACTTTTACATGGAGTATCATTCTAGAATAATATAACTATCAATAAAAAAAGTAGTCTCAAGTTCTCACTTGCAGAATTTTACATTCCAATTAAGAAAACTAGGTAAAAGAAATATGAGCTATTTAAGATGCTGGAGACTGGAAAAACGAATAAAATTAATATGGAAAGAACATGTTGATAGAGATGGATAGTGTGCTTAATTTATTGGGCTTTTGCTGGTGGGAATGCAGGCTCATACAGCCACTCTGGCAAGCCATCTGGAGATTCTTAAAGAAATTAAAGATTGAAATGCCATATGACCCTGCTATTCCACTTTTGGGAATAACCCCCCATACAGCAAAAATTCACCTTGATAGCACAAGCACGACCATGTTCATAGCAGCACTGTTTACAACAGCAAAGTCATGGAATCAACCCAAATGTCCAACAGTTGACGAGTGGATAAGGAAACAGTGGTACATCTATACAATGGAGTACTACTCAGCCATCAAAAATGATGAATTATTGGAATTTGCCGAGAAATGGATGTCATTAGAAACAATTATATTAAGTGAAGTATCGCAGACACAGAAAATTAAGCGCCATATGTACTCCCTAATAGGTGGCTCCTAGTACCAAACCCACTTAGAGACACTCAAGGATAAATCTCTGTAATACCTACAGTAATTACAAGGATTACGAACGGAGGGATGGGGTAGGAGAAACAAGAAACACCAGAAACAAGGAGAGAAGTGACCATGTTACAGTAGAGAAAATAGGCCACCATCAAGGACTGCAAGTAAGTAATGAGACATCTGGTTAAGTTCACAGACTTTCATTCCTGATCATTTACAACTGATGGGGTATGATCTTACCAGAAGGGGAAGGCATATACTCTGGCAGATAAAAAGTAACCATTTTGCAAATGGATGATTGACCCCTCCCTCACTGCAGTTTCCTACTTTTATTACATCTACCTTTGAATATACTCTTATAACAAGACTCTAGTTTAACAACTTTTTATCTCTGGCCAGGGGGTGACATACAGTGCCCAGCAGGAGCAGCAAAACTGGAAAAAAAAATCAACAAACCATAATCCAGAACTTCAGAGACTATATATCAACTACCTGGAACTAGGCCAGCCTAATCTCTCCCCATCCTGAAGCTCAGGGAAATTTGAGGAAGAGGGGGCAGTAAGATTGTAAGAGCACAAGGATGGGAGGAGCAATGATATGCAAGATACTCCACACAAGTTAGGGCTGAAGCAATCATAATTGTCTTTGCATGCCCTGCGCAATGTCCAACACACTATTGATCCCACAAAGTCTAGCATTTGCTAAAGGCACTAGGATCCTTGGAGGCAAGGGATTGACAGCCACAGTAGTATTCCTATGCTTAAGGGGACACAGGGAAGGGTTCTGGGAAATGCCACTGGGTCCTTGCACCTCATCGTAGAGGAGGACCCAGAGGAGAGTTTGGCATGCACATTAAGGGATGCTCCAGGGATTGGGGGGGAGGCACTGGGGGATGGGGAGGGAGGGGGGAGGGGAGGGGGGCATAGGTCGGTGGGAGGTTGAAGGGAGGGAGGGGACCAGTGTACCTGTTAAGTTTGTATGAGTGGAAATAAAAAAAATTTTTTTTCCCTTGGGCTTTACGAAGGGAAATACTTGACATATGTCTATTCCTAAATATTTTCTATGAGTTAGAAAAATATACTCATGTCAAAGTCATTATATCTATCAGATAAACTTCCTGGAATACGATAATATTTATGAAAGAGTTTAAAACTATAAATATGAACAGAAAACCCTTGGCTAAGGGCTAATAGATTGTTCAGTGAGTAAAGAACTTGCTGTATACATGCAAAGACTTGAGTTCAAATACCCAGAACCTATGTAACAGTAATATGATCAATTAAATTTTTAAAAATCTATTATTCTACTTCCACCATTCATGCTAATGGAGTCTCACTATACTATGAACTAAGAAAATAAAAGATCATGATGTGTAGGAGTAGATAAGCCAGAGCGAACCCTGAGGCCCATTGAGGCATGTGGGTGGAAGGATGGCAGAGAATGGGAGAGAATAGTAAAGGAAAAGGAAAGGAGGGAATGGGAGGGAGTAGAAAGAGAGGGAAACTGGGATAAATAATAAATATACTTATAAAAGTAGAAAAACTTATATTATATATAATTGTTTCTGTAAAAAAAAAAGACCATGATGTTTATGCTGAAAAATATAGATTAAGGAGAATCAACTTCTTACTTGAGAGATGTGTGAAGCTTATATTAATGAATGGTTCAATGAGGGAAAAAAATCATGATTATGCTATGTGAATTCCTTCAGAAATATGTGTGTGTGTGCACGTGTGTGTGCACATGCATGTGTGTAAAGAAACCACTGAGAAAGTTTTTGTTAAACTTTCAGAAGTCCAAATGAACCATTCTTTTAGTATGGGAATACACAAAAAAGGAAGTGTTTATACAGACATAGAATTTACTCGGAAGATAAGAGAAATAGTAAGATAAGAGCAAATTCAGATTTTTCTTGAGATGTGAGCATCTAAAGTACAAGAAACCATAGATGTTGTATACCAATAAGGAAAGAGCAGGCATTTCAATCTATCATGTTATCAGATTCAGTATCTGTATTCTAGGCAAACAAATATCAAGTAGATGAAAATAAAATTATATATCTATTAACAGTTACTGAGCACCTTCTATATACACAACACTGTACTGTGTTCTAAATTATTATAGTGATATCTCTTAAAATACAGACCCTGTATTGATAGAGCCACCAGTCAATTGGGTAAGGCAATTACATAACGAAAGAATTACAATGTCACATGCTAAGTGTAATAATAAATTTATATGTATAAGATGCATTGAAAGTATATAATTCACAAAATAAGTAAAATATGATCCTTTAACCAAAGGTTGCCTCTATCTGATGACTGCAAATTTCCTTACTGCTTACAGCAAAAGCAGAAATAAAGGAAAAGCATTGTAAAAGGAAGAAAAAAAATGGTTTTGACAATTGCACAGGAATGGAAAAAACCTACTTCGTGTCTTAAGGCATATTCATGAAGTCTACATTAGCTCTCTGAGAACTTACTGTGTTCCGGAAACTCGGCAAGATTGAATAAAATTGTTTTTTAGATCTTAAATGACTTACTAATCAGGGAGACTGAAAATTGAGAAACCCTATTAACTGTTAGACATTACCTGTTGATACAATAACACACTAAATGTAGAAATGACCCAAAGTGGTTCACAACAAGGATGATATAAAAAGCTTCAGGAGATATCTGAGATACTTTTCAGAATTGAGAGAGGACTTTCCATTCAAATGCACAAGGGAAATGTACCATTTTGAAGAACAACAGGAGAGCTGGCATGTAGCCTGACTGCAGAGCATTAGAGGATCAGCATGTCTGCCTAAGGTCCTGATCTAGTCCCCCGCAGAGCTAATACACACACACACACACACACACACACACACACACACACCACACCACACACCACACACACACATGTCACACCATACTCACACCATACACATAAAAGAACATGTTGCAGTAGAACAAGCTCATCAATTATCTGAAAACATTAGAGGAAGCTTTGATAGCTTTGCTAATACGAAGCAGAAGACATGTATGTAAAACTGGACAGACAGACTTTTAAAAGTTCTTCACCATCAGAAATATTCTTGCACATTTTCTGTGGAGAAATTACAGAAGTTACCACTGGAACATTCATTATAATAAAATCTTAAAGCGCACTAAATAAAAAATACTAAAACACACAACTTACATAGTATTTGGATATGAAGAAGTCACTAGAGTATTTTGCATCAAAAAGCTTAGAGTGTGGCATTAAGGAAATTTACTCAAGGAAAAAGTTCAGAGCTGTTGGAGGGAAGAAATACTGCTGTCCTTGTAAGTATAGAACCGAAGCAAAATATAAGATGTTTTTAAAAAATCTACATTAAATCAGGAAGAGAAACGTGTCAAAAAGAGCTCCCAGGGGCACTGCGGCTGGTCTCTTCGTCCCAGGAGCGTCAGGAGCCGCGGGTATCACCCAGACTGGCCAAGTGCAAGGACCACACTGCGCACAACCAATGCCCCAAATGGCACAGAAATGGCATCAAGAAACCTGTTCACAGATATATGAGTCTCCTAAGGGGTTGACCCCAGGTTGCTGAGGAACATGCTGTTTGCCAAGAAGCACAAGAAGGGCCTGAAGAAGATGCAGGCGAACAACTGGAAGGCTATGAGCGCCCACACCGAAGCCTGAAGGCCGGTGAAGCCCAAGGTGCCGAGGGGTCCCAGCCGCAAGCGCAGTCACTCGCCCTCCTCGCCCATCCTAAGCTTGGGAAGCGGATTCACACCTACGTAGCCAAGGGTCGCAGGCTCCAGTCAAAGGCCGTGACCCCGGCCGAGGCGGCAGCTCCTGCTCCAACTCCAGCTCAGGCACCCAAAGGTGCCCAGGCCCCCGTGAAGACCCCCCAGTAAAGGCCTCTGTCTGCCCATGTGAAGACGGATGGACTACGTGGTCTCCCCGACCCCCTTGCAGATGGCTGGTTTCCTGTGTCCTGTGTCGTTTGTATAAATGAACCTGAAGCAGGCTCTATTTAAAAAAAAAAATCTCCAAGGGCACAGAGAAGATGGTCCAGAGGTTAAAGCCTATAACTTAGAAACAAAAGAATCTGGGGCTGGAGAGGTGGCTCAGGGGTTAAGCCTTTGCCTTGCAGGCGGAAGGTCCTGAGTTCGGATCCTAGACCCCACGTATAGACGCCGGGTGGAAGCGGGGGCGGCCTGCGCTTCTGGCCCTGGTAGGGAGGAGCCTGTGAATCCCGGGGCAGAGTAAACAAGGAGGAGGTGGAGGTGTCCATGGTGGTTCCCGAATATGCCGGTGGTTCTACACACACGCGCACACACCCAATTGAATAAATAAAAATAAATACAAAATAAATAAAGTTATAGAAATGGAATGAACCTGAGTTCAGATCCCCAAAGTCCTATGTAAAATGTTGGGTGGAAAAAAAACAGCAATTGGTCCTATAAGTCAGAAAACCCTAGCACAAACGAACAAGGAAAATTCCCAATGTCACCCTTGAGTCTCTATAAATGCACATACTCAAGGGCCTTGACGGGTACACACACATGGAAATAAATAAATAAAATAAATGAAGAGCTCCAAGATTTTTTTGAGTATGCATAAACTGGGAGAAAAAAATAAGTGTTCTTATCAAATAGAGAGGAAAAAAATAAGTACTATTATCAAATAATAAGAAAATAGTTGACCTTTATATATCTATGTATTTCACAGTCAAACTGCTATGGATCTAAAATGCTAAAAAAAATAAAAGAAAAGAAAAGAAAAAATAAGAGTAGTTTGGGGGCTGGAAGTGTAGCTTGTTATTAGAACCCTGCTTAGCATGTGTGAGGTGTGATAGTCAATCCTTAGTACCAAAAGAATGCAACATAAAAAACAATATAACAGCAAAATACAGAATTTTTACAATGTGTTAGGTATTTTAAGTAAATAGGAAATATTTAATTTATATGCGATTTTGTAAGTTACATGAGAATATGTCATTTTATATAAGGGATATTTGCCTTCTCCCATGTGGGTATATACTCAAAGCATGGAAACAATCCACCATGAACATTAGAGGATGACTGTATTAGAGAAGAAAAATACAGTAAATACTGTAGATAAGGCTTTATTTGTGCAAGTTCCGATAAGCCTTTACAATAGGAAGGAGTGATTGATTTTATTTTCTCTTCAGATTACAAAGCGATTTTTACTTTACATTCTTTTTTTCAATTTTTAAAAAATTTATTATTTATTCAATTGTGCGTGTGTGCGTGTGTATGTATGTGTGTGTGTAGAACCACGGGGGAATTCGGGAACCACCATGGACGCCTCCACCTCCTCCTTGTTTACTCTGCCCCGGATTCACAGGCTCCGCCCTACCAGACCAGAAACTCAGGCCGCCCCCGCTTACCCCCGACGTCTATACGTGGGGTCTAGGATCCGAACTCAGGACTTTCTGCCTGCAAGGCAGAGGCTTAACCCCTGAGCCACCTCTCCAGCCCCTACTTTACATTCTTTATAAAGTATGGTTTCTGCTTTGTGATTTTTCTGAAAGCACCGTTGGGAATTCAAGCCTCCATGTGGCTCTTACATCCACAGTTTCCGACTTTGGATCATAAAAAGTCATGGAAACAAGCTTCTAGCAGCCAGCACTGGTACCTCCCCCAACTGTTCTTTCTTTTTGCAGGCCTCAGGATGTGGTATTGGGCAGAACCCCAGTCTAGGAAATAGCCTTCACTTCCTGTGATATTAGCACTAATTCAAAGAAAGGAACAGATGTTCAACTAGAAAAAGAATCAAGGCGTAGGAGTCGTTTTCTTTAGGTAATTCCATTTGCACTGACCTCCATCATAGACATTGCTTGCCCCACAGAACTGGTTCCAAGTTTTTAGGAGTATTAGCTGATGATTCTGGCAGGTTTGCCCATGAACTCTTCTGCCAAAGGACATTATTCCAACAACATACGTTTTTCTACACACTCCGGTCCTCTTTGCCTTACTCCTTAAACTCATGTGCACTGTTTATCCTTCCCTAGTATTAAAGTCAGTCTTGCTCTAAAACAGCACAAAATATGCTTTAGTGTTAACAGTGAGAGATAGTTATCATTCTTTTTTGCCTAAGTTTAAGTTATCCGATTTATCATCCGGGAGTTTTAATGATATCTTGATAGTAAAGAGACACTATTAATTGTCATTTGAAGCCATTGAGCATGAGGGAGGATGTGGCAAACAGGATTACGGATATAAATGTCTTTCTTAGCCACCCTTCTCCAGTAATTAGAGGATGTGATATCTTAGAAAAAGCCGTGAAGGTTTTTGAATTTTAATTATCAAAAGACTGCTGTATTGAGCACAGCCTTTCATGCACCGATAAAAATGTTATATCCGATTGATTTCTTTTTGTTTTATAGTTACTCGAACTTGAAGATGTCATTTTAGTTTGATTATTACAAGGGTTCATTGTTGTTGCTACACACCTTCAAGAAGCACAGAGTATTTACTATCATTTAGGATGAATACTTCAGGAATTCTCTTTACTCGTATCTAACTAGACTTTATTTAATTTTGAAATCATCTATCTACTTATCTATCTGTATAGCTAGCTAGCTAGCTAGCTAGCCTCACACACACACACACACACACACACACACACACACACAAACACACACATGAAAAGTGAATCCAGAATCACCATCTGATCAGTAGAGTGTGGGTTAGGGCAGTGAGTGGATATCACCTGGAGATATAAATCAGTTTCTATGACTTAATGATGAGTAACGTCATCATTGCCTTTAGGTAAAAATTGAAATGGAGCTCTCTAAATAGAATACGTGAGCTGGAGAAGCAGGGCAGAGTACAAGTAATTTGGAAACAAAAATAAGGCCTAAGAATCTTCATTCAAGAGAAAACAATAGAGAAAGGACAGAGACAAACAAATGAGTGAGGAGGAGAGAGAGGAAGAGGAAAAAAGAGAGAGAAACTAATTTATTGACTTATTGAGAATAGTATTTTGGCCAAACTGGGTCGTGGAAGGCTCTAGTGTCTTAAAAAATACATGACAACTCTCATTTTAAAATACATTTGTAAAATAAAAAACTTTATATAAAAACATTATATCAAACATTATATTAAACATTAACGACACAATTCAAAATAATGGGAAAAGTATAAAGAGTGTCAATTTTAAATTAGAACTATTTTCAAAAGTACAACACAATAAACGCATGCTAAATAGAACTAAGATGTACTAAATAACTTGCCCAATCTCAAATATATTTCTATAAACAAGGCAACTGAAAAAAGTAAACTAAATATTCAATTTGAGGATCAAAGAAACTTAAAGGAAAATTAAAATTCTTTCACAGTGACAAGGAATTAGTGAAGATAACAATAAAAACAAAACAAGCAGTTCACAGGAACACGGAGAGTAATAGCAACTAAATAAGCAAAATAGATGGTTCTTTGAATACTCCAGTGTATGCAGCAGTATCTTGATACACAAAAGGAAATTAACAGGGGTTGGAGAGATGGCTCAGGGATTAAGCTTTTGCCTTGCAGGTGGAAGGTCCTGAGTTCAGATCCTAGACCCTACGGATAGATGCCGGGCGGGGGTGGCCTGCATTTCTGGTCCTAGTAAGGCGGAGCCTGTGAATCCCGGAGCACAGTAAACAAGGAGGAGGTGGAGGTGGTCCCTGGTGGTTCCTTAATTCGCCCGTGGTTCTACACACACACACACACACACATACACACACACACACACACACATACACACACACAATTGAATACATAAATAAATTTTTAAAAAAAGAAATCAACAATAAACAGCTTTGGAAATGAAAAGGTTATGTAACTACAAACATGCCAAATAGTGAACAAATTATGTGAAATTGCCTGTCATATTTCATCTCTAAAGTAGCTAAAATAAGAACCAATTAAATTTACTCAAGATGAGTGAAAGATCATGTAGGTGGAGCCTTAGGGGTCTATTAATTATGCCACAAGAGTGAAGTTGTAATAAAGCACACCAGTTCCTATACAAGAATGCTAGAGAGCTGATGGCTTCATAGGGCCATTGCTTTCAGTAAATACCTAAAATGTCTTTTTGGGGGGGTATAAAAGATGATTCATAAGACTTACTTTTCCAGCCTCATTTTCTTCCAATTCAAGTACTTTACATGTCTTTCCCAATGAACTATCACAATTTCTTAATGCATACATGAGTCCTACCTTTGGAACACTGAATTTGTCCTGAAAGTTTCAAGCTTCTTCTATACAGTAGGGAGTTACTGGTCTGATATTCTTCACAGGATCATCAGATATCCAGAAACAATATTAAAGAACCATCAAGAGAACGTTGCAGAAGTCCAGACTAAGCTATGATAAGAAACATAATTGTTTTTAAAACTCCATGAAAGATTTCTACTATGTCTACCAAGACAAAACACATCTGGCCAAACTAAACTGGTATAGAACCAGTGTAGAATGTATCACAAATTGCTGAAATGCTATGTGTCGGGGTCAAAGGCAGAGGAAGAGAGCTAGCCTGCATGAGAAATAAAATCTAGTTTATTGTAAATCACAATCAATTGCATCACCACATAAAACTCCCAGAGCAACAAACATTCATCTTAAGTGACCTGTACCTTACAATGACTCTATAGAATATATTCCGAGTGAAAAAGGCAATTCATGGATTAGCTGTAAAGAGGAAGCATGGAAACAAAAGACCCAGGAGGTAACTTGCAAGTGAAGAGGACTGGAAAGGGGAGACAAGAAAACAGGCGCCCAGTGTGTGAAGGGAGAGTGTGACAGGCTCTTAGTCTCCTTCTTCAGTGAACCAAGACACAGACAGCACAGTACAAAGAACTCTATCGGAAGGTTACTGTCTGTTAGACATCAAAATGTTGTTTGTTAACTCTTTAAAGCAATGGGATTGTCTTTTTATTCTCCCTTTTGTGGATGGGAGGAGCAATACTAGCATGATTTTACTTTGGTGAACACAGATGTCCAGTAGTCAGACAAGTGAAATAATTTATGTTGAAGGGAATGATTGCTTTTCTTACTCCGCAAAGTTCTTCAACAAGTGAAGTAAGTTCCTATTTTCTTGATGTTTCAAATGTTAGCCTAAACACAGTGCAACAGCAGTTATAACATCCACATGTAGTGCACTATTGCTTCTGATTAATTTTTAAAGTTATGAACTTAAGATTTAAAGAAATAGCCCCACTACATATTACTCCTTAATAATAAGTTACTAGTGTATAAAACTAGATATAATAAATGCCCCCAAAATGTACAAACTATTTCGGAATTGGCGAGATGGCTCAGCGGGCAAAGTACAAGTACAAGCACTGAGTTCAAATTCCTAAAACCCACACAAACCTGGACAGAGTAGTGTGCGATTACAATTCTGACAGAGTAGTGTGTATCTGCAATCCCGGCACTCTTGTGGCAAGACAGAATATGGGAACATGAGTGTCACCTGCAGTTTGCAAGTCAGCAAGACTGGTGTAGGCAGCTGTGAACAACAAGAGATTCTCTCAAACGAGTTAAGAAAAGTAGAACTGACACCCAGGCAGTTCTCTGGTCTTCGGGACTGCTTCCACACATATTTCTCTCTCTCTCTCTCTCTCTCTCTCTCTCTCTCTCTCTCTCTCTCTGTTTCTCTTTCACTCACACACACACAAACACGCACGTGCGCACACACACACACACACACACACACACACACACGTGAGAGGATAGAGGAGATGTATTTAAAAAATCTATCCAGACTTCACAAAAATTTTAAGAAGTTTTTTTGGGGGACCACGATGACATTTAAATGTTTGCTGCAAGATACAACAGGATTTTTATGTGGGATAAATTATGTCGAATTGTGTCACTGTTGGAACAACCTCTGAGTATGGGAAGGAACAATCTCAATTGTGTAACTTGGATTTTTCGACTGCAGGTGCAGGAAATGTGGGATTTCGCTACCCAGATACCATTTTTATAGCAGAGAAAGACTAGAGAGAGGGATAAAGTCATAGCTGGCACCATTACAAGATAGCTGACAGGACGGGCCTCAACAGCAGGGACCACCTTCACTGCGAAAATCACAGCTGGAAAATCACAACTGCAGAGGACCTTCGGGCCACGGAGGTCAGGCCCAGCCCAGCCTCTGACAGATGGCCCTCCCAGAGCCAACCACAGTGCAATGATTACAGAAAAGTTCAGATACTAAGAGAAGTTACAAGGTTTTGGCTTAACTGTATATTAGATTTCTACCACAAGAGCTTTAACTTTTGCTCTTAATTTTGACATATACCACAGGCCAGAAAACTCTACTTTTTCTGTGGGGTAACTCTTTGCATAGTCCGTTACTTATATTGGATCGAGCTTTCCTTGTTTGGACTAAACATTCCAAATTCTTAAGCTATTTCATGTTTGGCTTATTTCCCAGAATTTTCACAATCCTTATCTTTCTTAGCTATGCAAGTTTGCCCTTCAAAAACCTGTCTTAAAGTGTGGGATCTGTAACTAGTCACAGCATCCAGAAGTGACTTGACCAGTAAAAATGTGATGAAACTATTAATTTCAAGATGAAAATATAAGGTAATATTAATGGCTGTGAAAGAATAATGACGAACCTGTTGTTTTTTAATAATTGTAGATTATACTAACTTATGAAAAAAGATAACTGATTCTAAATAGAAATGATGTTGGAACAAACATTTATTTCATAACTTCGAATCTCATTTCATTCATATTTGCAATTAAAAAAATATTTTTGACTTAAAGGTAAATAACAAATACACAGGAGCATATGACAGAAATATAAAATTTTATTGAGGTATATCAACAAGTATAAAAATGTTCTTCTACCTGGAAGTAATAAATAAAATGCATATTGTTTTCAAAAAGTATGCATCAAATAAGTGCATCTCATAAAATAGTCCCTATGAGATGTTTTAAGAAGCTTAACAAGGTGTTTCCAAAGTTCACTGAAAAAACATGACATGAAATTTAAAAACATTTTAAAAAGGAAATGAGTGAAAATACTACTGCCAGTCACTAAGACACATGAGAAAATTATAATTTAAAAAGAGGGACTGATAGCTAAAGGACAGAAAAATCCAAATTCATAATCTTGAGACAGACAGACAATGCATTGTGCTAAAATTTAAAAATTTAAAGGTTTAAAATCTCAGGTTAGTGTAAAGAAAGGATATTAACCCTGAGTATTTTGATCACTTACTTACTTTTAATGGGTACAATGTTTCTAAAGAGAATTTTGACAATACCTAACAAATATTTTTTAAATTTTTATGTAGTTTTATATAGCAAATTCCTATCTCAATACCTTAAGCAAATAATCAGACATTTGGACTAAGAAGATCACAGTTTACTTATATGGAAAAATAAAGTTATTCTACTGTGTGTGTGTGTGTGTGTGTGTGTGTGTGTGTGTGTGTGTAATGGTAAAAGGAATTAAAGGCTATATACCACATATTGGCAAATGAGCATTTCTGCCAGAAGAAACCCCTCCAGATGCAATGCTTCCAATATCATTATTTATTTTGTATATGAAATGCAAAGCAAGTATTTCTAATTAGTGACAGTTCTTCATTGATTTGGGAGTCAGGGACCCATTCTCCTGGCTAGTAACTGCCATCCCTAAGCCAAGGCTTCCAGTGAAGCAGTCCATTTCATTCTAGCCAAAGGCCAAAGACACTAGGATAGCAAATGGATGAGCTGTGCTGTGCCAGGCCTCTGTTCACACACAGCTGTGAGGGAGGCATGGAATACTGGACCAGCTGTTTGCACTAGGTACCAGAAGCCACACTCATGAACAACTAAGTTGCAGCTGCTGTGTGCTTTGGATCTTCAAATTATACTTTTTTTCCAAGCAGAGAGTACATGTACCTCTCTCCTCTAGATATATTACAAAATGCCATCTCATAGTCTAGGAACTCTGAAGGAGGGGAAGTTATTTTCTCAAATCTGGAATAGGTTACTGTGGGTTCAGTGACTAGAGATCTAAATGAAATGATTTTTTTTTCTTGCTGTTTAGATAAAGCAACTTCATTCAGGGAATGAAAGTGTCGTTTGGAAAAACTTAATGGAAAAAGATGGGTAAACGCTGATCTATGGTAATTTAAAAATATTTCTGTGGCATGAATAACAGTGGCATGAATATCAAGGAGACAACCAACAGCTTTTGGATTGGACACAAGACCCTCTTGTCAGAATGGTACACATCCCTGTTACCATAAACTAGAACGAAAAACTAAAAAAAGGAAGGAAATAGATCAATAGGGAAGACAGCCAATAAAACTATGGGTAGGAAGATAGTACACCGAACGGCTCTGTAGTTAGCTGTTGCTATAACCATAGAATGGTAACTTACAGTGAAAACATTTGGGTCTCTCTGGATGAGTAAAGGGAAGTGTACACACCATGGGGGTGGCCTAGAGAGCTAACTTGATAGACCAGGAACCTTGAGTCCTCACAGGAGTAGACAAGCCAGAGAACCCTGGGGTCTGTAACAGCATACAGGTGGAAGGGTGGGAGGGAGTGGGAAGGAATGATTGAAAGGAAGGGAAAGGATGGGAGGGAGGGAAGCTGGGATAAATACTCATTAGGTTTGTAAAGACAGAAAAGATGAAAATGAAAAAAATAAAATATCTCTGAATAAATATTTGGGATCCCAAGGTTATTTTGAGGCTTATGCAATAAATTATTATTTTTTAAATTTAGGCTTGTGTTCATCCATAGATACACTTCAATTCCTTTGCTTTCCAGTCAATTCTGTGTACTAAGTACTATCTTCAAAATGATTTTTTTGACACGGTAATTCTTTCTTGTCATTGTATCCTGAGTCCACCAAACCTGCCCCTTTGGTATGGAACTGATTCATATTGTACAAGTGAGACATGTACTAGACCTATTGCTCAAAGAGTGTTTCAATATGTCTTAGTTTCACAAGCTTGATGCTGTAATAAATACCTGACCCAAACAGTGTGGAGAACAAGCCGATTTTTATTCCAGCATATGATTCCAGGTCACAGTTCATCATGATAGAAGTCATACTAGGAAGAGCCAAGAGAACCAGCCATACCATGTCCAGAGCTGAGAGAGGTAAAAGGACCAGACCTGAATACCTGCCTTCTACCTTGCCAATTTATGAGCTCTTGTCTCTCTCTCTCTCTCTCTCTCTCTCTCTCTCTCTCTCTCTCTGTTTATCCAGTGTCCTAAGGAGTCACATACATTATGTCTGGGTCTTCCCAAACCAACCATGCAACTAAGACAATCTTCTAGAAACGGGCCCAGAAGACTACCTCAACTAAATAATTCCCTTAGGTGTGTTACAGATAGATTTGTCAAGTGTTGACAGCTAAGCTAACTGGCACAACTTGCTTTCACTGTTAGTGATAGAAAAGCACTAGTTCACATTCCTGTCTAGATGCTTTGCTATTAAGATTTCTGCTTTCATGCCAGCCTTCAACCACTGCTTCTTACACTACATTTTCTCATTTAAACAGAATTCCGAATGAGTACCATATCACATGTTCTCTCTTACATGTATATTCTAGCATTGAACCTTCAGACTTAAGCACTTAATAAGGAAGATCAGCAACAACTAGAAAAACTGGAAAAGAATTATAAAGGGTTAAGTGGGAAGGGCATTAAAGGAGGGGAGATAGAATGCAAGTGATATGAAGGTTGAAAGGAGAAAACAGAAGAGAAAGGTTAAACAAGGAAGGAGATGAGTGATAGGGTATAGAAAGGGATGAGGGAGGAATTAGAAACAAGGACATATGTTTAAGATATACTGACATCAAAAAATGAGATTAAAAACCAACTGTGAGCAAATATACTCCATTAGGGAAGCATGGAGAGAGGGAGTGAGAGATTAACAAGATGTTCTACAAGATACTCTTTCCAGAAAGCAAAGTCAACCATATATAACTCTCAGTACCAAGTATATAACATTCCTGATACAGTGGTTAACCAGAGGTCTCAAAGGTCTCTAAAATAACATAGGTTTTCACCATTGCTTTTTTATTGTTGCTTTTATTGTCAAAGAATGTTCAAATGACTATTCTCAAGTTCTTGAATCTCCTCAACCTTGTATTGTTCAGTATCTGATGTGTCAAATTTTATAGAATTGGAAACAAGCCTTATTTTTACTCTATGTGTGTTTGTACGTATTTGGCTGAATGGTTTTACATTTGGTTACTTGAAGTTTAAGACTTTCTCCAGGATGACAGAAGGAAATACTCCTGCCTCGTTATTATACTTCTTGATGGTTCTATGAACTAGGAACACCAAAAACTTTCAAGTGAGCTATGTTGGAATTGGTTCCTACCATTCTCGCATTTCCCATATCTCCTCAATGAATGGAAGCCACAAAGATTGATGAGAGTTTAGCATCCGCGTTTCCTCCATTGCATAAGAAAGACATACAGAAAATCAGTTCTCACCTGCGGTCACAGTGCAGAGGAATGAATGCTTTTACTCCGTTGTTGGTACCTGACTCTAAGAGAGCAAACTGCCACCTAAATTTTCACTTTCCCTGACAGACCCAAGCCCTGCCTGGTAGAAGAAGAAAGGCCTGCTGTTTCTAGTGCATATCTATAGCTTCACGAATACATTTACTGGAATTCACTTTAAAAGGAAGCTGTTAACACCCAATGTCAAACTAAGCCATTTCCCCTAGTCAAGAAGTAACCAGTCTGTATTTCAATACATAAAAGGCTTCTAAATTTCAGTTAGTTAAGAATTCAAAGCTAGCTAGAGATATGACGAATGGGTCTTATAAAAACATTTCAACAAAAATGAATGTATTTGTATTCACTTTTCTTATTTCAGTTTTGCTTTCCTGGTTCCTGGTGAATTTCTTTTTCTTTGCATAGAAAAACGTCATGTGAGAAGTGAGAAACGGGAAATCCTAGTAATTCCAGATGAGAATACACTTGTTTCTCTTTAGCGTTCCTCTGTTTGCTCAGTTAGTAAAGCACAATGCCAGAGTCTGGAACCTGCTTAACTTATTATTTTCCTATTTAGCAATAGTTCTGTCACCACAGGATGGAAATTATCTTATGAGAAGATTCCTCTACAATAGCTACACTATTGCTTTCAGTAACTCCTGTCATGTGACTTCTTGCCCAACTGATTTGCCAAGTTAACCAATAATCCCTCCTGATCTATGAGCTGCATTGCTGAGGAGGGTTTCCTGGTTACTGATACCAGCATCAAACAAGGACATGAGCCTAAAGTGCCCAACCTTAGCCTGCCTTCATATACTCTCTCTATCAAAAATTAGTATAAATTATTTGCAATTGGGACTTTTAAGGTTTCAATCCCAATTGTACATTTTATTTTATATTTGAGAAGAAAGAAGTGATAGACCATACATGTGCCCCCAAGGATGCTGTTAAGCAAAATTCTTGAATCACTCACTTTTGAAATTAATAATTATTTTATCTATTGAGTTGCAGAAAAAAAATGAAATAGATAAATTTTATCTGTGGGATTACAGAAAAACGTTAAATAAGAAAAAGTAAGATTTTTCATCATTTTAATTCACTCAATGATTTATTTGCCTATATTCAAATCTGGAGGAACTATTACAAAAATATACTTTAATTTGTTTTAATCTAATATGCACTGGAATCATGTTGTATTTATATAACTCATTTCCAGTAGATTAAATGAATAAATATTCTAAATTTTGGGGAGATTAGGAAGAAACAGCAAGGAGACTGTTGAATCTGCAGTTATTCGGTTGCCTTTTATAACAAGACAGAAGGTAAGAACATTATGCCTCAATGTTATGATTTCCAAAAAATATATGAAAAACTTCTGTACATTCCATGATTTTGTGACAAATAAAAATTAATATCAATTTTGCTAGTTTTGAATAGTCCTCTATACAGAATTTGTGCTTTCAGCTTCATGCTAATCTCATGGTTTTATTTCAGTAGAGCATACTGCTTGTCAAAACCAAAGATATTAGCATTTGATTAAAAGATATTGGGTACACTTTAAGTGAAAAGAGTATTTCATATTATGAATAACAACAATATCTGAAATTAGCTTTGGATTACATGTTTGTGTTTGTCAGACATGAGAACTCACATAAGGAATAATAAAAAAGCAGAGTAAAATAAAACCAAAAGCTAAACAAGTGTCATTATTTTGCAGGAACTCACTAACAGACAGCTAAGAATATTGCCATATTCTCGAATGGGTAATTAGTGGCAATAAGCTGCTAACTGTGATTTATCTGAAAGCTAAATGCGGTACTACCATTAGAAAATGTAAAGGCACTTTAGTAAATTCTATTAAATAAATTAAAGAAACTCTCAGCCCAAAACCAATCTGTATTTTTATGTTGAGCATGTTGATATAAAAGAGAAGTACATAATGAACTGAAGTTTTGCTCCCAAAGGAACTTGACCTACTTCGTAGGGAAAAAAATAAAGAAAACTAAAATTAAAAACAGCTCTCTGGCTTTAAGGAAGAAAAGGATTCCCTTATGACAAATTTATAATCGAGAGGAAAATCAGGTCAAATAAAAAGAAAAAGGAATGAAATGAAGGCAGGCAATGTAATTATCTCTGAGCGTAAAGAAAACAATGTTAGCATCAAATAGGAAAGAAAAATATCTCCCAAGGAACTAATCTTACAAAAACTCTGCAAATAAAAATAAAGGTAGAAAGAAAAACAAAACTTAAGATATACTAAATATTTTATTCACCTCTCTTGTGCTGAAATCAAGGTGTAAAATTTAATTAGAATCAAAGTTGTGGTGAAGAATGCATCTGCGTTAACTCATCTATGTGAGCCTCTAACTGATATTCTTCACATAGGAAAGTAATCATGGCACATGCAGTTAAGATCTAGACTGCTGTCAACTGTAATCAAAGAAGTTTCTTTTTCAATGGGCAATGGTTAGTGGAGAAACTGGTTCAAGTACTCAAAATAAATGACTGCGACCACTCAGCCATATAGAGAGGATATAAACATCTATCATCTACTTCAGTATCCCTGCTCACCAAGGTTCAGGGAACATTGCAGAAGAGGGAGCAGAAAAAATGAAAGGACAGGAAGATGAAGGGGGGTACTGTGAAATGCTGCCTTTTGGGACTGATGTGGTCATTGCACCTATAAACTTAGAGTAACTGTAGTCACCTGCATAAGACCAAGCTGATCAAAATTCCAACATGGTGACGAATGACTCCCAAAGCCCCACCCCTACCTGAGGAACAATTGCAACTGATGGTTGCAGGGAAAGGGAGAGTCACTTTTCTTTTGGAGTATAGTCACAAGTAGAGCCCAATGCCCAGTGGAAGGCAACATCATCATGTACATACGGATATCACACGGTCTGAGTTATTACCTTTTTAAAAGTTGTAAGAGAGACATTTTAAGGGATGATGACTCAGTTGGTGGGGGAAGGTGAGAAGATGTGACCAACATAAAAACGTACAAAGATTAAATTTTTAAAAGAAAACCACTTATCACATATGAATAGTACAAATAGTACTAGCATAACTAATGGCCAAATATTTCAATGTGTGTCAGGTATCTGTATATGTTTCCAAACTAATTTATATGGACAGTCACAAAGACCCAAAGTTCTGTAAGTGTTGAATGTCCAAAATAAAATTTAATATTTGAAGATGATTTAAAAGTCTCAAAATAAATGTATTTTATTTTACTCTATAATGCTATAAAATATTGATACATGGTGTTAACTTTCAAGTTGAAAGGGATTGTAAGAGTCATTTTAACGTTGACCAATGCTAGTTATGTTGGAAAGATAATCAAATCTCAATAATATTAAGGCTGGAACAAACTGGAACTAATATGGAAGCTTCCTCCTTGCTGGCCAGTATTCATAGTAACTGAAGGTGTTTTGCAAACTGCTGGTACAGAAAAGCAATTAACAGTTTTATTCAGCTGTGAAAGTTGCAAGTTCCATACAATAACAACCATTCACCAGAATAGTGGCATAAATGTTATGGGGTAACCAGCTGCTTTCTGATTAGACTTAAGGTGTGCTTTTCAGAAGGGAACACATTACTGGTACTGTAAACCAGATCACAAATACATGGAATGGAAGGACACAGAACAAACTACAATATCCATCTATAAAGACACAATATCAAACTGTCCTATAGATTTAGGGAGCTGTCAACATTTGACCTACAATATTCCTTTTGCAATGAAAAATACTTAATACAAAGAATCAAAGTGCAAAGTGCAGAAAATAAGGGACATCAGACTGGTCAGCCTTGAACAGGATGTCTAAGCCATTACCTGACCCAAGGCTCCAGGGTCATCATACAAGAGAGGAAAGTATTATAGATTATAGAAACCCAAAGATGGGGAAGGTACTGTCAGGCACTGTCTCATTAACATGATAGAGCTACTGAATCTATGAATTCACTGCAGCAGTATCTACTTCCACAAGACCTGTACAAGATTTGATCTATCAACATTTTACCATAGAAGAGGCAAGATCTTAAGAAGTACCACACCTTACTAACAGACCATTGTAGATTGATATCAGATACCTACTGATGTCATCCATCTTCCAGCAAATTCTCAGGCACATGACAATATAGTTTTCCAGCTGTAACTAAATAGGTGACACAAGCAAAACAGATGTGAAAGTAGGAGGCAGATGATCAGGAAGAATGTTTACAGTGGGAAAAGGAGGGGCCATAGGATTGGAAAGTATGGTGTAAAAATGATTTTAAAAACCCTCTGTATTACCATATTAAATCCAAAAACAAAAACAATTTAGAAAGAATAGAAAAGGTGCTTTGTTTTCATTTAAAAGTGAAATTAAAGGTTTTCTCATTTTTTAAAGATCTTGTATCATAAAGACCTTTATGCACTTATCACCTGTGACCCTGCCTTAATTCCTGCCACAACATGAAATGATATGAACATTGTGGACTTTCTTTACAGCTGAAAGGAAATCTTGCAAAACTAAGATATCAGAGTTGCAACTTGAAAGCAAATATAATTCACAAAATGAAAAGTTTTTGAGGGTTTTTTTTTTTTGCCAAACCATGCATTTTTAGTTTAAAAAAAAAATCTGTGGATGTTAGTTTGTCACCAAGTAAGTTTGCTCCCACCTAGAGCCTATGGTCACCTTTTCCACTGGTATTTGAATTGGTTTACAGTATCAGTCATGAATTTTCTGCCATGAATGAGGCTCTATGTCAGTCAGAAAACAGTTGGTTGCCCCCATACTTTACATGCCACTATTGCATCACTGGGTACCTCTTGACAGAGCTGTTACTACTTTATCTTGTATTAGTCATAGCTGGGTAAAACCATTAAAACCCATTCCAGTTTGTTCATTCCCATGTCTTGTGATCACTGTGTGTGGTGTCTTCAGCAACAGGGTCTTATTATCAGGTTTTGGAGGGCAACAAATAACAATGGCAAATACCTTTTTTATTTTATAAGTCTTTGAGACCTTTTCTAAACCGTTCTTTAGAATCTACAATATTCCTGACAATGGGAAATTTATTAAATCACCCATGGCTTCTAGTAAAGATAACACTTCATTTAGTTACCTCTTACTGTTTTGAATAATGCACCATTCTTTTATGCTTTATCAGGCTATTCACAAATACATGATAAGAAGATCACATATAAAACTTTCAGTTTTTCTAGAATATTAAAAGTGAAAGATTAAGGGAACTAATGGCAAAATAACAGAAAATTTTCAAAATACCTATGCTATTCTCAATGACCATAAAGATTTCTTTATGAATAATGACAAGTACACAAAATAAATATGAACTTGGCCACTACTGAGCATGCTGTATTTATAACAAATGGAAAAAGAATAATGACTACATCCCAGTATAATGAGAAAAAAATTAGAACTGCAGATGTTATGGCTCTTAACCAGAAGAAGTTAGACCCCTAAGCAAGGAAACTCCCTGGTGGCCAAAAATGTGGAACACATGTCTTGAAACCAACAGACACTAAAACTGACAAAATACTGGCGTGTCAGGAGAGACAAAACAAGCTTACAAATTGAAACACAATTTTCTCTACTTACTTTACCTAAAATTAAAATAATGTATCACAGAATTTTTTGGTGTTGTTGGGCAAGAAAAACAGCAAACAACCTTTGATATGGATGAAAGAAAGCTTTTCTTTTATGATTATAATTGTTCAGGGTCTTATGAAAAAACGAGCAGAGAGATTTCCAAGGGACAATTGCATGGAATGAAGATACAAGTAGCTTCATCTATCTGAGCACTTCAAAGACCAACTTCACCAGATGCACATGAAAAGAGACAGAGAAACAGTAAGTCATCCAAGTAATTCTTCCAGTGTGTAGTCTGCCAGAGGGTGAGAAACACTTTCTGAAATTTTATCAACCAGGGTTGTATTTGCAACTGAGTGCCTTATTACTTCTTCTAAAACATAATTATATTTTTGGATAGTTTGTCATTTGAAGATACTTATCCTAAAATTTTTTTCACTGGGATTTTTGCAGCAGATAAGTTGTGTTAATTTAAAGAATAATTTAGGGGTTCAGGAGCTAAAGCCTTTGCCTCACAAACAAAAGGACCTCAGTTTAGATACCCAAATCCTACGTAAAACTGTCAGATAGATATGGTGCTGTCCTGCAACTCTAGCCCCACAAGTTGGAGCCTGGGAAACCCCAGATCAAAGAAATAAGGAGGTAAAGAAAACCAGAATGATTTCCTATGTCACCCTTGGGTCTCCACAGACACACACACTCAAATGCCATCCTGTATATATACACACATACACACATGCACACGCACACACACACACACACACACACACACATACATGCGCACGCACAAAATTAATTTGTGTCCCTATATATACTAATTAAACATGTACTACATATATATGTATATGTACACACGCAATCTCATAACGTCATGAAATGACATGTTAATACTATAACATTTAGTTATTTTGGTATTATTTCACTTGTTTTTGTTTTGAAGACAGTCTCACTTGTAATCCATGGCTGGTCTGGAACTCACTATATAGTCCAGGGTAGCCTTGAAAGTGTGTTTTTTTAAAAAAAAAAACTTTTCATATGTATTTATTTACTTATTATCTAGTTATAAAAACTCAATAGGTAGGTACATTCTCCCCTCCTCCTTCTTTCTCTCCCTTGTCTTCCCCCATTGTTTCTCCAGCCCACTCTAAGAGAAGGAATGAACATGCACGCCATGGCACATGGGTGAAGGCCAGTAGATGACTTTTAGAAGTCGGTTCTCTCTTTCTGTCATGTGGGATCTAGTGATTGAACGCAGATGGCCAGGTTTCCCTGTAAATTGGTGCTTTAGCCTCTGAACTGTCTCACCAGACCCCAGCAATGGATTTGCAAAGAGGTATTCAAAAACTTGAGCTTTTCCCAAAAAAAAAAAAAAAAAATACAGACAAGTGACTGCAAAGTCAAGAGCAAAGGAAACCATTAGAGGACTTAAAACAATGAAGCAGTAGGTCCAACTACTATATATTCCTATGAGGAAATCTGAAGAGGATTATAAATAACATTCTTTTTCTTATACTAAACTGTACACAAACTGCATTTAATTGAGAAGTTCTGTGACTTCTCACTCAAATATAATGGCTTAATAAATTGGGTTAGAATTCATAATCTAATTATATTGCACAAAACAAAATGCACATATGTCTTCATTTACTTGGTATTTTTTTTTGTCAGGTTCTCATTTTGTCCCAAGCTGACCTGGAACTCACTATATGACCTGTGGTGACTCAAGCTAGTGGGAACTTCCCCACATCAACATCCCAAATGCTGAGATTACAGGCCTGGGTTATCTATCTGATTTTTCCTTAAATTTAGAATGGATTATGTCTCCTTCCATTCATATCAAAACCAACCTTTTATATGATACTTTGATTTTACAAAGCAAAATGTATTTTTCTATTAATCTACAGAGGTAAGAAATATGTGTTATACTTAAAATGTCATATGGTCCCATTCTTTCATTAAACTGGTTTATTTTTTGATCTAGTCTCAAATCACTGAAGTTTCAAACCATGAACTCTGTTCGTTTTGGTAGTAAGGGATTGAATTTAAGGCCTTACTCATGTTTGGCAAGTGATCTACCACTAGACTTTATCCAAGCATTTGACTATTTGAGACAGTGCCTCACTAAGTTTACCAAACCAACCTTTGACGTTTTCTATAGCCCATATGTTGTCTTAATTACCTTTCTGTTGCTGTAATAAATACCTTTATGAAAGGGACTTGAGGGAGATAAGGCTTATTTTTGATGTCCATTTCCAAAAGAATACAATCCATCATAGCAGGAAAAAGAAGTGTCAGAAGGAAAAGCAATTTTCTTTTTATATGGTTTTTCTTCTCTTATTTTAACTTTATTTACTTATTTATTTATTTTGTGTGTGTGTGTATCAGAGGCACAGTATGTCTCTGTGAAGGACCAAGGGGACTTCAGAATCATCCTGGATTACTCTTACCTTCTTTTTGCTTTGCTCCAGACCTAGGCTCTACCCACTAGGGTCAGAAGTACAGGAACCTGGGATTCAAACTCAGGACCTTCTGCTTGTGAGGCAGAGTCTTAACCCTGGGCCATCTCTCCAGCCCCCCAAAATATTTTCTTAAACATAATAGGTAGCTTCTTTCTCAAAAAATAAAATCTACCTTTTCAGCCAAGTATGGTGGCGCATGTCTGTTCTGTATCCCTGCACTTGTTAGGCTGCAGGAGAAGACGGCAAGTTCTAGACTTGCCTAGTCAATGCAATATGAATCTGACTTAAAAACAGGGAGAAAAGGAGGGAGGGAGAGAAAGAGTTTAAAAGAAAGAATGAAGAAAGAAAGGAAGGAAGGAAGGGAGGAAGGAAGGGAGAAAGGGAGGGAGGGAGGAAGGAAGGGAGAAAGAGAGGGAGGGAGGAAGGAAGGGAGAAAGGGAGGGAGGGAGGGAGGGAGGGAGGGAGGGAGGAAGGAAGGAACGAACAAACGAAGGAACGAAGGAACGAAGGAAGGAAGGAAAAGGGAGGAAAGGAAAGAAAAAGTGAAGAGAACGGAAGGAGAAAAAGAAGGAAAGAGGAAGAAAATATGAAAGGAAAAGGAAGGAAAGGAGAAAAGGGAAAGGGATAGGAAGCAGCTGAGGTTACCCCTCTCCAGTAGTAGAACAATACTTTCACACACTCACACTCTAGTCTTCCAAGGAAAGTAAGTAATATAATAATACTAACACATCTTCAAATTTGTTCCTTATCTTTTTCTTCAAAAACTTTATTTTTATCACTAAGTAAAAGTGAGCATTGCACAAGATAAATATTTAATGCCCACTGAAAAGAAAATTATCCACAATGTATAAGGAAATACCTTCCTGTGATTTTTACTAAAAACATTCACAAGTGTGTGCAAATATACAGCTAACAATAGCTCTCCATGTCTATCTATTTGATGCCCCTTACAAATTATATTTGATTTCTTCTTTAATATCTATACTTATTCTGTGGGAATTTCAAGCAAAACTAAATAGTTTGAACACAATTTAAAGTAAGTTTTCTATGACAACAAACCATAATTCAGAATACCAAAGACTCTACAATATTCACCTGGAATCAGACCAGCCAAATCTTTCCCCATCCTAAAGCTCGAGGAACCTTGCAGAAAAGGGGCGGCAAGATTGTAAGAGCCTAAAGATGGGGTGGGCCAAAGATATGCAAGATACTCCACAAAAGTCAGGCTGAAGCTCAGGGCTCAGAGGGAAATTCAGCAGATACTCTGAAGGATGGGAGGGAGAAAGCAGGAAGCACCAAGAGAGAAGGAAGGAAGGAAAAGGGGAGAGAGGAAGGGGGAGTAGGAAGGGGGAGAGTGGAATGGGGAATTATAAGGGTGAAGGGAGGGGAGAGGGAGAAGAAGGGAGGTACCTATTGGCAAAAATAATAATAAAAAAAGTTTTCTTTAAAATCAAAGAAGACCATAATCAATCAAAAGATATTTTAAAATAAATCAAAATTCATTTGCCCTGACACTTCTCTCACTAATCTTGAATGCTTTTTTTGATAAATATGGTGTTTCCCACTTTTACTTTCCACTTCCTAATTTGCTACTTTAAGTCTCTGAGTTGGGAATTTTGGAGTCACCAGTCATCCCCATGACAATCTGAGCGAGTAGCTAGCAAATGCCATGCAAGCCAGTGAACGGCACGCCAGGCGACTTGTTGGAGGCAACTCCTTTTGTCTCTAACCCCAGAACAAAGACACACGATCATTACTTATTGTGTCCTTTGCTGTTTCTCTGACAGTCTCATCTTTTCATGGCCCAGAATGGAGGAGAATTTTATTTTTCTTCTAAAAGAAGAATAGTGAAAGAGGAAAAGACTGCCCCCATTTAAAGATAAGAAAACTTAAACACACACACACACACACACACACACACACACACACCAAAGAGCAAAAGATAATGAAAGAGAATGACAATAGAAACTTCCAAAACCCTTTACTTCAACCCAATCCAAGCTCTGATCACTGTCCTCCTCTAGTTTGATTGACAGGGCAAATCTTCCCCTTTAGTAAAACAAATTCACTCAAGGCTGAGAGTCTAAAATCTGAGAACAGAAATCTGAACTGCATCTATTTCTATCATAATGTTTTTAAATAAAATAGATATATTACACTCTGATTAAATGATTCAATGTGTCAGGCAAAGCCGCAATTACATGTATGGTAAAGGTTCCACTGTCATCACATACTGATTTGTCAAACACTTATTTTCTAAGACTGAAAGACCTTTTTAGGCTTCTCAGAAACCACAGGATACTTAAGAAGTTTTCTGTAAAATAGGAAGTTTTTGTATAAGGAGAAAGGCTAATATCAGAAATAAGAAGTAACATGGTATTTGGAAAGACTTTTTGTGATATGTTTTTGAATTTAAAATAAAAATTGCAAAACCTTTTTTAATTTTAAGAAAAATATGTGAAGTTTATGAAATCTTACACACTTCTTGCCATTCTTGCAGATGCTACGAATCAAATTTCAAACTGTAAGAATAATTTAATTTAATGATCCTAATACCACATAAGAGACTAAAAAGTTATAATTGTGTCTTTAGCAGAAAAGCAGAATTTAATGTTTTCTCATGCTTAAGCAACCATATCCTTAGGATAGGACTCTCAATTTGAACAAAGTCATTCTTGGAAAAAATACACTGCTTAATGATGCACAGTCCCTGTCCTTCAACATTTTTTTCTTTTTCTATATGCTCTGGTGTTTTCTTCTAAATAATTGTCTATTTTCCAACTTTTGTGAGTCTCCCATCCTCCATGTAAAGTTACACAGACTCATTACTCTTGTTGTGCGAAGCTGACTCTTTCTACTTCCTGACCACCTTCCATCTTCCTGACCAGCTCCTAGTGCCTTATGTGTCCACATTTACAGCACAGCCCTGGAATTTTGCCCTGAGTTCCAGACTCCCAATCATCACACAGGCATATCTAAAAGTATTCCCATCTTCTGCTCTCATCAGTTTATTCTCTATTTCTGTCCTTAAGCCAGGAAAAGATACCAATTCTACTGTTAGACAACATGATAACATAGACCAGCACCATTACTCTCATTGTGTCCACTTGGAAAAATCATATATCAACTCTGCCATCATTTTCTTTGGACCTAAACCTAAGTTTCCACTGTTTCCCAGTTATGGGTTCTTTTAAGTTCAAACCTATTGTTTTACTTAGCAACACTGTGCTCTGAGTTTGTAGTTCTTCAATATTATTTTCTTTTCTAGTGAAAAATTTCAAAACCTTGAATAGTCTTAACAGTGAATTTCTGATCAGAGATAGCTCTGCCAGCCCCTGTCACATGATCTAATCAGCACCAAGCACACAGACTTTTCTTCAGATCCTAGAAATTATCACACACATTCTAAATCTACTTTTCTGTATTTCTCCCTGATGAAATAGTTACTCCATTGTTTATATGACTATTCATTCTCAACTTTTGCATTTATCTTTATTATTATTATTGTGCAGATGCACACTTATATTAGTTTAGAGAATGCTGAACATTGATAAACTGTCTTTGATTGCTTCTTCCTGTTCATGTATGCCTATGTTGGTAGCAATATTCTTATGACAATAAGGGCATAGATATGGACATAGTCACTTTTCTTTAATTAATTTACCTAAATTATCACATAGTTTACCAGCGTGTTTTACTTATATTTATTGGGATTCTCAAATGTTTCTATTTAAAGTTATTAAAATTCATAAATATTGCTTCTTTGAAAAATAATAACTATAGTTCATATTTATAAAAGGAAATTGCTTATATCTTAGAATGAAACAATGTGAAATTCTCGCAGTTACAGTTTTAAGAATAGTACTTTAGACAAAAATGTGGCCTAGCCTTAAATGGGCAATACTAGAGTTGTTTAATTTTTTTTTCTTTCAGAAGTGATAAAGAAAACTAGTTCTTTTCTTTGCAATCTTCTTTGCATGGCAAGAGAAGGAAACATGTATTTCAGTGACCTGGATTTGTAGACCAACTCATTAGCGCCATTTAGCCTGTAACAGATATTTTGGTTAAAGAAGTTTATGGGTTTTACAAATAATTTCTTCCTCCCACACAGCAAATTTAACAGTTTTACAGTCCTTTACAACTTCCATCGCTAGTCAAGCACCTCATCATGACTCGAGCAGCCAAGTTTTAACGATTTTTGCTGCCTCTAGCAGTGGATTCGTGTTTAGAAGTGATGAGCCCCAACAGAGACCAAGTGCCAAGCTCGGGGGATGGAAACCAGTGCACTAAGTAAGCAATAACGATGAGTGAGGTTTGCTTGCTGTTTTATTGCCAACCGACCATCAGAAAAGGAGGCTGAGTCATGTAAAAACAGTCCAGCGCTGAACAAGTCAGGATGGCCAGCGGCCTTAGTAAACACACAAGTAGACTTGATAACCCTCTGCACTTGGAGAATTTACATAAAATACTTTCCTTCCGGGTTTATTTAGCTGTGACTGAATTGTCAAGGCATTTGCCATGCATCTATGGTTTCTAAACTCCTAAATTATCTGAATGAGTACTATGATTCTGCCAATACTGAAGCTATGACCTATATAGCCTGTCAAAGACTGAGAAGTACACTACAAATGTGAAAAGTCATCAATAATTCTGTAGAAGATAGATAAAAGAAAATGATTAACTTTCCATAAGGATTGGGCACTGCAACCCATTAAAAAATGGAAGAATAAAAAATTACCATATACTGTTAAAATTATTTTTCTTTGTTATCTATTGAATTTTCTCTAATTCCCCTTCTTTTTAATATATCCCTCCTAGTTAGCTTTTATATTCAATACCTAACTTTGATTCAATGTCATTAATATTCACAGTTTGGCTCTTCGTACACACACACACACACACACACACACACACACACACACACGATGCCACACAAATACACTCCTATTGATACCTTCATGTATATCTCCCGCCCCTTTGGGAGTACTCCTCCTGAATGTCTGACATAACCTGTGGCTATCTTACACTGCCTTGACTGCCCAGATCAGTATAGAATCTAATTCTGCAGAGTTTCAGTGCAATTTGAGAATATTAAAAAAACAAGTTTATAGAAAAATGTAGTGAAATGCCATCTGGGCATTCTCAAACTGGGCATTCTGCTTATTTATTACTTCACAGTGATAAATATTGCATCCAAATAATACTGAATCACAGAAAATAAGGTAGAAAGGCAACTTTATTTATTGACCTTTGGTTCTGGAATGAAGCCTATATGGTTTCATTTGGTTTCATATGGCTTTATTTGGTTTCAGTTGCTTTGGATTTCACTTTAAATATATACAAAAAAAGGCTATTTGAATATAATCTATTTTAAATATAAGACATTATGAACAGTAAATGATCAGAAGTAATAAGGTCTGATCACCAATAAAATACTTGTTAGTAGCATTAATCAAGTAAATAAAGATAAAAACTCAAATAAGGAGGTAATTTACTGAAAAAGATCTTCTATAGGAAGTAATATACACATATACATATTGAATGAACAAACTACCTCCAAAAAAATCTGTTAGTAAACATGTTCAAAATTAGACTTATAGAATATATAAAATTTAACGTTTCTGGAAATTTCAAAAAAGAAAATGAAATTTAAAAGAAATAATTACAATGAAGAATCATCTATGACAAAAGTTGCTGACCAGACACATTGGCACATGGCTCTAATCTCTAGACAGGAAACAGGTAGTAGTGATAGGCCTTCCCAGTCTATGCAGCAGGTTGCAGACCAGTCAAGAGAAGAAGAAGGAAGAGGAGAAGGAGAAAGAAAATGAGGAGGAGGAGAAAAAGTGGCAGGCTAGGAAAAAGGTACTATTTTGAAGGAAAAAAAATTCAAATATTATGGAATGAAAGTAAAGAAAATGCCTTTTCTGGGATGAATTAAAATGATATTTAAAGCAAAGGAAATATTTTAAATATTTCAACAGACAATAATTACTTTGTTTTCAAAGGTTGCTAAGTAGCAAGTAAAAATATTTCACATAAAATCACTCAGCTCACAAAGGTCATGTTTATGATCCAAAATATGGAGAATGAAAAGCATATAATTTATTAATTGTATAACTCTTGACAAGAAAAAGAATTACTAAAAAAAAGAAAGAAAAAGAATTACTACTTATGTGAAAATGAAAGCACATAAGTTATAAAACCTTTAGGACACTGAATAAATGCAGGCTAGTGAAACAAATAGTCCATTGTCCACATGAAAAAGTATTAGCTAGCAACAGAGCATGTTTGCAGCAACTACAAATTTGGGACCACACTAATGTAACTCTGCTTTTTCTTCATCTTGATTTTATCCCTGAATGGAGCAGCCAATGACTTCAGAGTTTGGGAATCTAAGAAGCGTGACTCCTTGTTCAGCAGCTAAATTACTTGACCCACATGCAAAGGACCAGAGTTTGGATCCATAGAATATCAGATGAATATGGCAGCCAGTCTGTAATGTCAGCCTCAGAAGACAGACGTCAGGAATCCCCAGAGCAACCCCACAAGCCAGACTAGTCTTGTTGACTTGCTCTGGGTTTGAATTGAGATCCTGTCTCAAAAGAAATAACATGCAAGAGTGATGAAGGATAATTCCTAATATCAACCTCAGGCCTGCACACATGTAGATACATTCACGCACATGTGAACATGCATGCAGGCATACACACACCCATACAGGCATACACATGAAAATGAGAAAAAGAAAAAGAAACCTGACTCCTTAGTAAAACATGCTGCTCAATGGTCCACATTTATTTCTCAGTGCTGGGCCTAGTGCTTGCCCTCCTTTCAGCATTCTAGCTGCAGAAGAAAAACACAGATGTCTGATTATACTGTTTATAAAAGCTGATAGCTGACACTGGCATAAGGAAAACAATCAATTATAGCACAGTAACAAATGACAGAGGTGACAGAGACTGCAGGAAGCCCAAGGATAGACTTCAAAAACAAAATGGTTAAAAACAAAATTGAGAATGCAGAATTTAAGTTAATTTCAGAAATACAGATAAATTTGAGAGAAAAGGATTAAAGAAAAGCAGGCTGCAAGAGTAAAATGAGGAACAATTCAGGTTTAGGAATGTCCATTCCTAGGAGAAGTGAAACGGAGACCAAATTTCATATAAGAAATAATACAAAATATAATGTTCACAGGATGAAGTATTATAAGGAAATTTCCTAGGAAACATAGGCCAATAATGGAAGTTTATATGGAGCCAGGAACTAAGAATGTAACAACTATACTTATTTATATTGTCCAGAAAGCAACTAGGATATTACTTACAGAAGTAACCACATCCATTTCCCATGTTCCTATTTTCCTTTAAGAGAGAGAAGATAGAACTTGAGAACTCCTTAAGGTACACACAGGAAAGGAACCCCAAACTATGCTTCTAAAGTTGAGTGAGCTGCTTAATGGTCCTGCATCCCTTAGGAGAAAGAAATCTTTGTTCAATACATACAGTACTTTTGAATGTGAAAAACACCTCCATGCATACATGGTTTGCAGAGCTGTCTAAAATAAATAATATTTAGAAATATATCTCTACGGCTGGAGAGATGGATGCGGTGTTAAGCTTCTACCTTGAAGAGGACAGACCTGAGTTCAGATCCTAGGTTCCATGTAAAAGTGCTGGACAGAAAAGTTGTGTGGCCTTCCCCCCCACCTGAGAGCGCGTGTGGTCCAGCCGGGCCTCAACACGACCTAGGTAAGCTCCGTCCCTGCCCACCCCCAGAACCCCAGGCCAAATAATTCAGTTTAGTGAATAAACGCACAGAAATTGAAAGAAGATCTTAAGAGTTAAAACGACAATGCCAAAGTCAAAGTGCAAATCCATGAGAAACAACACTCAAGTAAACAAATCTCCCACTGAAGGAATTAATCCCATAATGTTAGGCTCCAACCAGAACAAACCCATGGAAAATGGCCCAGGATAACGACTTTCAAAATAAAATCATTACCATGTTCAATACTATGAACGAGGAAATCCAGGAGGAATTAAATAATCGAATCAATCACTTTGAAGAGGAAAAAAACAGACACTTGGAGGAGTTGAGAAAAACAGTGCAAGAAACAAAAACTGGCATAGAGCAGTTAAAACACTCAAGCAGAGTTTAAAACTGAGCTACAAGACAAGTTATTTTCAACCGAGAACTCCACAGTCTTTTTATTAAATTTTTTAATTATTATTTATTCAATTGTGCGCATGTATGTGTGTGCGTGCGTGTATGTGTGTGTAGAACCACGGATGAATTCGGGAACCACCATGGACCGCCTCTTCCTTGTTTACTCTGCCCCGGGATTCACAGGCTCTGCCCTACAAGTACCAAAAAGCAGACCCCTCCCGCTTCCACCCAGCCTCTATACTTGGGGTCTAGGATCCGAACTCAGGAACTTTTGCCTGCAAGGCAGAGGATTAAACTCTGAGCCACCGCTCCAGCCCCCTACAGAGAGTCTTATCAGCAGAACTAACGAAGCAGAAAACAGAATTTCAGACCTTCAAGATAAAGTGGGAGTATTAACCAGCTCAATGGAAGAGGTTGTTAAAGCCAAAAAGATGCTTGAGAGAAATATCCAGGAGATATGGGACACCCTGAAGAAGCCTAACATGCGTATTCATGGAATACCAGAGCAAGAATCTCAAAATACCACCCCTGAGGAAATTTTTCAAACGATCATCAAGGAAAACTTTCCTCATCTAAAAAAAGAGAGGCCCATACATATACAAGAGGCATTCCACACCCCAAACAGATATGACCAAAACAGAGGCTCGCCACGGCAAATAATAGTCAAAACACTCCACATTCAAGATAAATAACTGGTGCTGAGAGCTTCAAGGGAGAAAAAAACAAGTCACTTTTAAACGTAAACCTATTAAAATAACAAATGACTTCTCAGTCAAAACAGTAAAAGCAAGAAGAGGTTGGAGAGACATACTTCAAGTATTGAATGAGCAAAAATGTCAACCCAGGCTGATTTACCCTGCAAAACTATCCGTCATGATCTAGGGAGAAAAAAAAATCTTCCAGCACAAAGACAACTTGAAGAGATACATGTCCACCAAACCAGGACTTCAAAAAATGCTAGAAATGATACTCAAGCTTGAAGAAAAAAACAGGCATATCCAGGAGAACAGAAGGCAAGTATAACACCATTAAAAGCGAAGCAATATACTTATAAAAACTACTAAACATAATAAATGTCTGTAATTAAAAATAGTTTCTCCATTATAATACTAAATGTTAATGGAATTAACTCCGATCAAGAGACACAGATTACAAATTTGGATTAAAAATCACAATCCATCACTCTGCTGCCTGCAGGAAACCCATCTCACCACAAAAGATAGGCATGCCCTAAAAATAAAAGGCTGGTCAACAATTCTACAAGCTAACGGAAGCAGAAAACAAGCAGGGGTAGCCATTATGATATCAGACAAAGTGGACTTCAAACCAAAGAAAATTATAAGAGACACGGATGGATACTACATTTTAGTCCAGGTACAATTCACCAGGAAGCCTTCACAATACTCAACATATATGCACCCAATACGGGCCCTCCACATTCATTAAGAAAACCCCACATTGTATAAAGCAAGAAATCAACCCCCAAACAATAATTCTTGGGGACTTAAACACCGCCCTCTCAACATGGGATAGCTCAACAGGTCAAAACCTTAACAGAGACACTTTGGAACTTAATCAAATCCTTAAAGAAATGGACCTTAGAGATCTCTATTGAACTTTTCACCCACGCACCAAAGAATACACATTTTTCTCAGCAGCACACGGAACTTTCTCCAAAATAGATCACATATTGGGCCACAAAACCAATCTACACATATACAAAAAAGTTGAAATTCTAACCTGTACCCTATCAGACCACTACGGCCTAAAGCTGGACATCCACAACACAACAAACAAGAGAAAATACACTAACTCCTGGAAACTTAACAATATGATGCTGAATGAGAACTGGATGCAGGAAGAAATTAAAATGAAAATTCAAGATTTCCTGAAAGCGAATGATAATGAAAATACAACTTACCAAAATCTCTGGGACACAATGAAAGCTGTTCTAAGAGGTAAGTTCTTAGCTCTTAATGCCTACATCAAAAAAATGGAAACATCAGAAATAAACAACTTAACAATGCAGTTTAAAGCTTTAGAGAACCTAGAGCAATCTGATCCCAAAAGTAGTAGAAGAGAAGAGATTAGCAAAATAAGGGGAGAAATATCTGAAATCGAGATTAAGAAAACGATAGGAAAAAATCAACCAGTCAAAAAGCTGGTTCTTTGAAAAAATCAATAACATTGATACACCCCTAGCTAAATTAACCAAAAGCAAGCGAGAGAAACCCAAATTAACAAAATTAGAAATGAACATGGAGTTATCACTACTGATACCCAAGAAATCCAGAGAATTAAAACATCATATTTCAAAATCTTACACTCTGTGAAGTTTGACAACATAAAAGAGATGTATGAATTTCTAAGTAAACACAACTTACCTAAATTGAATCAGGAAGTTGTGAATTATTTAAATAGTCCTATACCACATAAAGAAATTGAAGACGTAATCTCGAATCTTCCCACCAAAAAATGTCCTGGACCAGATGGATTCAGCACAGAGTTCTACCAGACATTTAAGGAGTTAATAACACCAATACTCCTTAAACTGTTCCATCAAATAGCAAAGGAAGGAACACTACCAAATTCCTTCTGTGAAGCTAATATCGTCTTAATCCCAAAACCTAATAAAGATTCACTTAAAAAAGAAAACTATAGGCCAATCTCTCTGATGAACACAGACACAAAGATTCTCAACAAAGTCTTAGCAAATCGGATTCAAAAACATATTGAAAACATCATTCACGGGGACCAAGTAGGCTTCATCCCTGGCACACAAGGTTAGTTCAACATACGCAAATCAATAAATGTAATTCATCATGTAAACCAGTCCAAAGTCCAAGACCACATGATACTCTCCATAGATGCAGAAAAAGCTTTTGACAAGATCCAACAAACAGCCTTTTATGATCAAAACGCTAGAGACAGTGGGAATGGAAGGAACCTTTATCAATATAATAAAAGCTGTATACAACAAGCCCACAGCAAGGATTATGCTCAATGGGGAACAATTGGAAGCATTCCCACTTTGATCAGGAACTAGAGAAGGCTGTCCACCCTCACCACTTCTGTTCAATATTGTACTTGAAGTCTTAGCCAAAGCCATAAGACAAGAAAGGCACATAAGAGGGATTCAAATCGGCAAGGAAGAAGTAAAGCTATCCCTATTTGCAGATGACATGATCTTATACCTGAGGGATCCCAAAAACTCCACCAGAAAGCTCCTGGAACTAATTGAGAAGTTCAGCAGGGTGGCAAGATACAAAATAAATGTGCAAAAATCAGAGGCCTTCCTATATGCCCAGAATGAAAGAAGTGAAAAAGCCTTGAGAGAAACAATCCCATTTACTATAACCCCTAAAAAAATGAAATATGTTGGTAAAAACCTAACCAAGGAGGTAAAAGACCTTTACAATGAAAACTTTAAAACCCTAAAGACAGAAATAGCAGAAGACATCAGAAGGTGGAAAGACTTCCCATGTTCCTGGATTGGCCTAATCGACATCGTAAAAATGACCATCCTACCAAAGGCAATATACAGATTCAATGCTATACCAATCAAAATCCCAAAGCAATTATTCAAAGAAGTTGACCAAATAATCTCAAAATTCATATGGAGGCACAAAAGACCCAGGATAGCAAAGACAATCCTGAGTAACAAAAACACTGCTGGAGGTATTACCATACCAAACCTAAGTCTATACTACAAATCCATAGTTGTAAAAACAGGCTGGTACTGGCTCCAAAATAGACACACAGATCAATGGATAAGGATTGAAGACCCAGATATAAGCCCACAAAATTACAGCCATTTGATCTTTGACAAAGGGGCCCAAAGAATCCAATGGAAAAAGAACAGCATCTTCAACAAATGGTGCTGGCAAAACTGGATCTCCACATGCAGAAGATTAAAGCTGGACCCATACTTGTCACCATGTACAAGACTTAATTCCAAATGGATCAAGGACCTTGATATAAGGCCAGAGACTATAAAAACCATAGTTGAAAGGATAGGGAACTCCCTCGAGCTGATTGGGCTAGGCCAACATTTCCTAAACAGACATCCAATGGCACAGTCACTGATACCAACTCTCAACAGTTGGGATCTGGTGAAATTAAAGAGCTTCTGTTCAGATAAAGGGATTGTAACACGAGCTCAAAGGCAACCCACAGAATGGGAGAAAATCTTCACTAACCACATATCTGACAGAGCTCTACTGTCCAGAGTGCACAAAGAACTTAGAAAACTAAACTCCAAGGAAAACACTGGCCCAATTAAAAAATGGGCCCTGGAACTTAAAAGAAACTTTACCAGGGATGAAATTAAAATGTCTAACAAATATCTTAAAAAATGCTCCACTTCTTTAGCCATCAGGGAAATGCAAATCAAAACCTCCCTGAGATATCATCTCACCCCGATCAGGGTAGCAAAAATCCACAATACAAACAACAATAAGTGCTGGAGAGGATGTGGAGAGAGGGGAACTCTCCTACATTGCTGGTGGGAATGCAGGCTCATACAGCCATTCTGGCAAGCCATCTGGAGATTCTTAAAGAAATTAAAGATTGAAATGCCATATGACCCTGCTATTCCACTTTTGGGAATAACCCCCCATGCAGCAGAGGTTCACCTCGATAGCACAAGCACGACCATGTTCATAGCAGCACTGTTTACAATAGCAAAGTCATAGAATCAACCTAAATGTCCAACAGTTGATGAGTGGATAAGGAAACTGTGGTACATCTATACAATGGAGTACTAATCAGCCATCAAAAATGATGAATTACTGGAATTTGCCGGGAAATGGATGTCATTAGAAACAATTATATTAAGTGAAGTATCCCAAACCCAGAAAGTTAAACGCCGTATGTACTCCCTAATAGGTGGCTCCTAGTACCAAACTCATCCAGCCCACATTGAGACACTCAAGGGTATACCTATGTAATACGGTAATTGCAAGGATTATGAACAGGAGGAATGGGGTTGGAGGGCCACACCAGACACAAGGAGAGAGGGGACCATGTTACAGCAGAGAAAATCGGCCTCCAAGGAATGCAAGTAAGTAATGTGACACCTGGTTAAGTTCACAGACGTTCGTTCCTGATCATGTACAACTGAGGGGGTATGATCTCACCAGAAGGGGAGGGCATATAGTCTGGCAGATGAGTACTACTCAGCCATCAAAAATGATGAATTACTGGAATTTGCTGGGAAATGGATGTCATTAGAAACAATTATATTAAGTGAAGTATCCCAAACCCAGAAAATTAAGCGCTGTATGTACTCCCTAATAGGTGGCTCCTAGTACCAAACTCACCCAGCCCACCTTGAGACACTCATAGGTAAATCTATGTATTACCTACAGTAATTGCAAGGATTATGAACAGGAGGGATGGGGTTGGAGGGCCACAACAGAAACAAGGAGAGAAGTGCCCATGTTACAGTAGAGAAAATAGGCCTCTATCAAGGACTGCAAGTAAGTAATGTGACACCTGGTTAAGTTCACAGACATTCATTCCTGATCATTTACAACTAAGGGGATATGATCTCACCAGAAGGGGAGGGCATATAGTCTGGCAGATAAAAAGTAACCATTTTGCAAATGGGTGATTGTCCCCTCCCTCACTGAGGTTTCCTACTTTTATTATATCTACCCTTGAATTTGCTCTTATAACAAGACTCCAGTTTAACAGCTTTTTGTCTCTGGACAGGGAGTGACATACAGTGCCCACCCAGCAGGATGAAGTGAAGGGCATTGCAGGAGCAGCAAAAATGCAAAAGAAAATCAACAAACCACAATCCAGAACTTCAGAGACTCTATATCAACCACCTAGAACTAAGCCAGCCTAATCTCTCCCCATCCTGAAGCTCAGGGACATTTGCAGAAGAGGGGGCGGTAAGAGTGTAAGAGCAAGAGAATGGGAGGAGCAATGATTTGCAAGATACTCCACACAAGTTAGGGCCAAAGCAATCATAATTGGACTTTGCATGCCCTGTGCAATGTCCAACACACTATTGACCTCACAAAGTCTAGCATCTGCTAAAGGCACCAAGATCCTTGGAGGCAAGGGATTGGCAGCCACAGTAGTGTTCCTATGCTTAAGGGGAACACAGGAAAGGGTTCAGGAAAATGCCACTGGGTCCTTGTACGTCATCCGAGCGGAGGGCCCAGAGGAGAATCAGGCATGCACAAGAAAGGACTCTGGGAATCGGGGCGGGAGGCACTGAGGGATGGGGAGGGAGGGGGGAGGGGAGGGGGAGCAGGGAGTTCGGGGAGAGTTGGTGGGAAGGAGGGAACTGGTGTACCTATTAAGTTTGCATGAGCTGAAATAATAATAATAAATGTATAAAAAAAGACAGCAAAAAAAAAAAAGAAAAGTTGTGTGATAGTTACTCTTCTCTACTACTGTGAGACAACACTCAAACTCAAGCAACTTAACAGATAAAGGGAGAATTATTCAGCCTATGGTTCTAGAGGGGAAATGTGCACAATAGAAGAACTCAAAGGATGAACTGACATATAACATGTCGAAATAGCTATACACACTTTGTCTACTGAGAAAGTGATTCTTAGAAGACAAAGTTTTATCTGAGACGTAGTGAAAAAAAGGCTGAGCCATAAAGCTCAGTAAAATTAGCAGCCATGATCCAAAGTCAAGGCAATTAGGATGCATTATCTCTAGAAACACACTAAATTTCTCAAAAATCTCCCTAGAAAATATTCATCAATCTTCTAGACACCCATCTAAAATAGATACTTCAGGATTTTTGTTAAAGACACAGACATATTTATATTCAGTATACATGATGTATATAGAGCTGTAAAATTATAGAAGGGGGAATTTTCCCAGCATATGTCCCACACAGAAATTTAAACTGTGCCTTCTTAAAATTTCTTATTCTGTTATTAATTTTAGAAAAGAGTAAAACTGAGAATCATTATATAATTTAGGAGACATTTAAATGCAATATGATATATATAGTCTTGCAAAATGGCTACACAATTTTCCCAGTCTGCTGATATGCACACTTCCCTGAGAAATCATGACATAGTTTCAAAGGGAATGATTCCTTCATAACTCACTTAGCATAAACTAATACTGAAAGTTAACAAACATGTTCCCAGTTTATATGCACTGTGATATATAATTGTTAATTAGGTAGCATCAATTGTCAGTAACACTTTCCAGTGTTTTCAGATTTTAACCACTGTATATTTGCATTTTTAAACATGATCAGTTTTCTCTAATACAACTACTAAATTAATGGTATTTCTGAAGGTATGAACAATGTTAAAAACAGTCATTAAAGTATTAAAATATTAAAGTCTTTCCTACTCTGGCTTCTAAAATTATATCAAACTACATGTGTCGCATGCCATTATTATTTGAGGAACTCTAACAACAAAAAGAGAAATTTTCTATTTATGGAAATTTTATTTCTACCTATGCCAAGGGGGGGTTGGTCATCACTGTGGAAAAAGAAATGGAATGGAATGTTCTTTCAAAGGGCAAGATCCCAAGCTTACAAAGTATCAATCAAATTCCAGATCTGATAGGACGCATCCCAAAGTGACCTCGCATTCTAGAGAGCATCTCCCCAACTCTGCTCCCAGATACTTTGTTATTTCAGTGCACAAAATGCATGCCAAGAAAACGTGAAATAACTGGAAATACATTTACCAAATCATTAAGTGTCTACTTTTGGTTTGAATGTGAATGTACTTCTTTGTATGTTTCTAACATGGCCAAGATGTTTTTAATATTCAGATGAATATTATTTTAAAAAAATGGAGCTAAGGATCCACCATTCTGAAACAAGCTATTACTTTTGAAAATATTATTATTTTTTCCTTGGTTCCTTCATTCTCTTCTAGCATATAACGTTGGGAGAAATTATTAGAAATTTTTGTGTTATTTTCTTTTTTTAATTTTATTTTGTTATTTAATACACTTGCCCCCTCTCACTGCCTCTCTCCCTTCCCTCCCTTCCTCTTTTCTCTGCGTGGATCCAACCTGTTTCCTCCTACTGTCCTGATCTTCAGGTTCTATGGGCCCCAGGTTTCCCTCTGGATCATCTGTTCTAGTGGGGGTTCAAGCATCTGTGGCAGAGAAATATTTTAGAAATTTAAAGGAAAAAAATTCTATGACTTTATACGAAGTTTCCACATTCAAGTTTATCTTCTAAGAAATTCCCTTTACCCTTTCTCTTCAGGCCCTTGGGTTAACCCTGACCTTTTGAGTCATATTGTTTTACTTACGGCACACATTGTGCATAGTTTGTCTCATAAAACTCCACGTTTTCCTTCATGCAGGTGGCATTGTGCTTGTGCCAGGCATCCCTGGGTGGTCATCTTGCCTATTTGAATGTAAATTATATATGCATGCAAGAGAACAGAACTGCAGGCGCTATTATAAGTATGCACATTAAATGTGGATGTATGTGCACATTATTAAGGTGGATGCAATGTCATCATAGGGTGCTATTGACTGGTCACACCATAAAAGGAAAGCATAGCAACGGATTTAGGATAAATTTAGAAAGCCTGGATACATTTTCAACTACAGCTCCAAAGCACAGATGGAGAAACAAGCTGAACCACAGTGAATATTGGCCTCCTCTGGGTTCTTCTGAGCCCAATTTATAACCTAATGTGTACAAGTAAAAGAAGGTCCTTTTTGCTTCAGTTAACTCAAAGCCCTGTAGCGAGTTGTGTTTCTTAAAGATCACCATATTGCCACTCACCTGCTCAGCTTTCTTATTTCTTTTAACACCCCATCCTTACTCCACTAACCTGCAAGAGCCTTGTAATCTGAGCTCCAAGGAAGATCTTCTGTGGAATGAATGTGTGATATGAAGAGCTCAAGAAAAACTTTATCTGCAGTGTTTGAGTTTTTGCCCCGGCAGCATTCAAATAACATATACTAGACTCCTAACTTGACCCGCTAAACAGCTACTTGTGTGGTTTAACATTTCCAGTGAATAAAAGTGAAATAGACTATATGGGAAGCTGAGATGCAGAGTTTTGGTTTTCTTCTTTTTTCCATTTAATGGTGTGTGTGTGTGTGTGTGTGTGAGTGTGTGTGTGTGTGTGTGTGTGTGAGTGTACTGACGGACACCTATGGGTGGAGCTCCCTTAGAGCAAAGGAAGACCTCAGGTGTTCTGCCCTATCTCTCACTGTTTTATTCCTTTGAAACATAATCTCTTACTAAACCTGCAGCTAGGCTCAGACCCAAAAAGCCCCAGTGACTCTCCTGTTTCTGCAGGGTATGTGTGCACAGCCATGACCTTTTTCTTATATGGGCACTGGGATACAAATTCAGGTCTTCTTGTCTGTGCATCAAGCTCCCATACTCAGTAAGTCATATTCCACTATATATTTTTATAATTAAAAATATAAGGCAGTGCGAAGAAGACATAGGAAGGCATAGATGAGAGGGCAGATACAGGTATGATCAAGCCTTGCACTTGAGAATTAAGGTGTTACAAATTAATGATGAATGGAATATAGTAAATTAAAATGAAGGTCGGTGTCTTACATGCATTCCTATTACAGAGCAATGTCCTTACGTGACAAACTTCTGGAAGAGAAATTTTACGGAAAAGATTTCTTTGGGCCAATGTGATAACTTTTATGAACACATGACCATTAATGATACTGAGACTCACAAGTTAAAAATGGTAGGAATTTTATGTCATGCTTTCCTTACTTGCTTTACATATTTCCTGCTTTGTTTTAGTTTCAAAAATGTGAAATTGACAGTATAATTCCATGGTAATTTCTTGTCATTATGATATTTCTGGTTTGTTCTGACATTTTGATGTTATTGCAAGCAATACTGCAAAACAATTTAAAAGATGATAAAGTGGTGACTATAACCATGTAAGTAGAGGACAAGGGCACATTATCAGGAATCGGAATCAAACCACTTAAAGAGCAGTCATTGTCATGTCACAAATAAAGCTGAATATAATGTTTTATGTGAAAATACTTTCTCTCACTTGAACAACTATGAATCAGAATGTTTATCCATATGTAACATGATATGTGAAGTTTGGAGAGTTTTGTCTTCTGTTTTAATTTCATAATTTGCTCCTATAACAAATATGTGAGAGAACAGGGATTTTACTTCAGTTCACAATTCCAGGTTCATCATGGCAGAAGTCATGCCAGCATCAGGATCTGAGGGAACTGATTATAAACCACACCCACAGCAAAAGCAGGAAGCCAAGGCTGAATTCATGCTGGCCATCAAACAGCCCACATCTTTATATATACCATTGCCTTGGAAATGGCACAACTCATAATGGGCAATTCTTTCCATTTCAATTAAAGCAATTAGGGCAGTCTCCTATAGGCTGTCATATAGGTCTGTCTTAGCTAAATAATTCCTCTTATATGTGGACAGAGGCCCACTTCACAAGTGTCACATCTTCCTTGAAATTCTCATACCTTGACTCCAGTTATGAATTGACAGCATGTTTTCTATGCACCAGTATGTATACTAAACTTGTGGTGATGTTAAACATTTCTCTAACTTTTTGAACCTTCAAAAATTAATCTTTATTTAGAAAACTATGGCAAATATTTGTTCAGTTTGAACTTTGAAAAATGGTTACATCCAAACAGGTTTCTCAGTTCCAAGATTAAACGTCATTTTTATAAAAATATGTATCTCTTCTATGCTATAACTTAAAGATCAGCATATGAGTACTAAGATATTGAGTAGAACATCAGTTTTTTTTCTTTAACCTTTCAATAAAATGAATTTGCCACATAATTATACAAATGTTTAATTATCACATTCAGAGACACAATTAATTCAGTATGTATACTTTGTACAATGGGACAGTCAAATACAATTAAGAAGAAACATCTCATATTTGCATTAATAAAATATAATCAACACCTACACTTAAGTGTTTTGTTCATAGCTACTATTCATGTATATTCATGGTCAGTATCTTTAACAACATTGCTTACAAGCTCCTGATGACTTGTCCTGCTTTGTACAGCACAATACACAACATGCTCTTGAGCTGCGCTCTCTGAAACATGCCCCCTTATACCTATTGCCTATTTCTATTTCAACACCTAGCTTATTTCCCTGAAGGCGATATGAAACTTAGCCAACACTTAGTTGCTAAAACTAATATGTGGTGGCAGCGAAAAGTCATTAGCACAAATCTGGCCAGAGATCAGCACTGTTGGTTATAATCCAGACCTTGGTAACGACTTGATTCTGTTAAAAATGAAAAGAGCCAAAAACTAAGTATAGTGGCCATAAGCAAAAGTTCAAGAGACGTGATTAATGTGAAGTACCCCTCCCACTCTAACCCCATACCTATGTAGAAAGACTATTGCTCAATCTCGAGTAGCCCAAGGCTTCAGGTAGTAAGTCAGAGCCCACTTACATTTGGTAATGCTCTGTTTTATAAAGTAAAAGGGTACCATGAAAAGACTGCTAGGCAGGAGGTCAGGAAGCTTAGAACCGGTCCCAGGCATTTTAAATCCACAAGCTTTTACTAAGCATGATACCTACAAATGCACATATGTAGAAGAGCAGATGAAAATGACAGCACTTTTTATCAGAAGGAGCTTACAATCTGTTGCTAAAAACTGATGCGGTTATTGTTAACCTTACAGTGCATCTGTGTACAACTTAAAAATGGAAACTATTATATCTACCCCAATGTATTTCACAGATAGTTTGTAATGTTGATGAGATTCACAAATGAGGTAACAAAGATCTGGTCTAAGGGACTATCTTTTGGGCAAGACAGGGCAGTGGCATCGGCAAATTCACGCAGCTGTACATATTTCCACAGGACCTGCATGGATTTGTTTGATCCACACTTCACCATCAAAGGAGAAAGATCCCTAGAGGCCTCACCTCTCCTTAGAGACAAATGAGGGTTAATGCTGAGGGCGAGGAAGGAAGATGCTTTCCTCAGTAGTGTACCCGACTCGTACATGATTCATGCTCCAGCCAGCACATATGCCATCAAAAGTCACCCTGTGGAGCCTCAGTGGGCCACACAAATGAAAAGACATGAAAATAGGAGGGAGACTGGAAGGGAAAGAAAGGGTTATATTAGAGAAAGGAGTGGGGATGGGATTAAGGATTGAGTTATTTCAATCTCATAAATTCACTGTATTCATGTACAAAATACTAAAAGAATAAAAAGAAAAGGGAAAAAAAGCAGTTGGGTCTCACTTTGCCCATTCTTTCTCCTGTTACGCAAAAGGATGCTAAGACTATCGGTGCTAGAGTGGCCATTTTGAGCTACAACTCTAGCAATGAAAGAATGTCCAACTAAAAGTCTCTTGGCAGATCCCTAGCAAATTAATGTAGCCACTTTTCTACCTTAGGCCCCAAGGCTCAGGGAACATTGCAAAAGATAGGGCAGAAAGACTGCAAGAGACTGGGAGGGGGTGAGGAGGGATTCTATCAAAAAGTATCTTCTAAACATTACAGGGCTGAGGCACATATGAACTTACTTCAGATTACTTTTCAGATCTTGTTTTCAAGCAAATGAAATAAACTTACTTGTAGAGCCTAACAAAAAAGGAGAAGGATGACCTGGTCCAGAGAGGTCACATGTCACAATAAAATTCCAGTGGATGGCAATATTTCAGCACACACTTTTTGGCCTGAAATGTTTTTAGAGAGACCACAATGAAAAGAGGCTGTTGGTTGATATTTCCTACATTTTATTTTTCTACAAATGACTCCATGATTACTTAATATTTGTTCCATCCTCACCCAGCTGTGAAAGTTAAAGGCCACAATAACAATCACTCTGGCAAGGAGTGACAATGACCATTGGTGCAACAATGGCATGATTATTATGGAGATCACCAACTACTTTCTGATTGAATTTGGGGCCTGATTTTCAGCAAACCTGCTATAAATCTGGTTTAAAAAAAAAAGCCTTTAAAAGGTAAGGCCATAGGCCCTAGCTGAGAACAAACTACTAAATTTTAACATTTATCATTATACCTGTAAATTGAAACAGCTCTCGGCTCTCAATCTAGAAGATTCCTTTTGCAATGGAAAGTGTTTAATACAGAGAACAAGAAATAACCAAAGTGCAGAGAACATGTGTCTGCAAGGCCTTAAACAATATATCTAAATCACCTTCCACCCCAAGATGCAGGGAGCATTACAAAAGACAAGGCAATAAGAATGTAAGAGCCTGGGGGGGAAGGAGGGTTCTACCAAAAAGTGTCTTCCGGATATCACAGGACTGATGTGCATATGAACTTCTTTCAGCTGTATCTAGTTACAGAATAATCTGCACAGAATGTGGTGTATCAACACTTCACAGTGGAAGGGGCAGTATCTCAAGAGGCACCATATCTCCCTGAGAGCCTACTGAAGTTAGAGTTGGACTGTGGGGACAGGGAAGTTAGTTTCCTCAGCGGTATTACCACAGATCCATCTTCCATGCTGGAGCAAATGCTCAGGCACGTGCCGTTACAGGCACCACAGGTGAACTCATGAGCCACATATAAAAAAAGGACATGAAAAAAAGGGGAGACCAATCAGGAGGGAAAGATTTGCAGTGGAAAAATGGAAGGGGCATAGGATTGAGTAATAAGGGGTAAAAATGACATATTCATATAATAAATACTAAGAGAATAAAAGTAAAATTTTAAACTTATTTCTATTAAAACATATTACAAATATATAATGCACAACCTAAAGCAAGAAAGATAATATGAAAACCATAAAAACATCCTTTGCTGAGAAGTCAAGTTCACTGGACACTTAGCAACACTGCGGCTATGTTAACCTGCCCATGATCTACATCGGAGTTGAACTGCTAGCATATGGTCATGGAAGGGGGATGATCTCATGAGGTTCCACCCTTCCCTGAAGAACTAATGATGGTTAATGCTGCCTGTGGGAAGGAGAGTCACTTTCTTCAGTGGTGTAACTATTGATACATCACCCATGCAAGTGCCCAGACACAAGCTAATGTAAGCAACCGATTTTTGACACAGTCACATTCACACAGAATAATGTGGAGGTGGAGGTGGAAGGGCAGGGCAGGGAGATAAGTTGGGAAAAACAAAGGTTTTCAGATGAATAAGGAAGGAGGATGAGATCAGGGAATGCAGAATGAAGGTGACTTAAATTCATATTATGCACTTATGAAACTGTCAAAACTAAAAGAAATTAAATTTGAAGAAAGAATACATACACAATAATATTAATAAGTCAACGTAGGTTATTTAAGAAATAAATATTATAAAAATGAAAATAAGTTTGAAGAAAATCAAGCACATGAGAGGGGGAAATGAGACAACGTAAAGGAAACAATGCAGAAAGATGATTTTCTCCACTATTTTTCTTTTCAACCTTTTCCCCAAATCTTCTCTAGGAAGAGCTAAACTGTAGGGAAATAGCAGCTGCCTCCATACTTTGTTGTAAGACCTAAAAAAAAAAAAACTAAACTAAAAATATCTACCATCCATCTACCACAGAATCTTTTATCAAACATTCTCTGAGATTAAGACACAGTAAAAACTCTGTTAATATACCTATTGTTCTATCCAATGCAATTCATTAATTCACTGCCAAACACAAATGCTTTCTGGATAATAACCAGGCAACCTCATAAAGAGGCTAAATAGAAGTTGATAGCAGATAGATGGTGACAGCAGAGTGGTATTTGAGGAGGCAACCTGTAAGAAAACCTAGGTACAGTTACACAACAAGGAACGCCACAATGAATTCAGACCATGCTGCACCTGAAGAAACAGATAAGGAAACTTGTCAGGATACCATTATGTCACAAATTTCCTTAAGGATAGCCCTCCCTTAGCTGCATTTTGTCTAGTAAATATCTTTTCTCCTTAAAGTTTCATAGGTGTGCTAGATGTGGTGGTACATATCTGGAACTGCAGCACTCAAGAGGTTGAAACAGGATTCTCATATAGTCTCACATAGCAGTTTAGTTTGTAAAAGACTTATCCATTTACTGGTCCACTACATTTTATTATGCAGTTACAATTAAGAGCTTATTGTCATGTTCTGAAGATAAATTAAAAACTGCCTGCCCACCCATGGTTTATTATATAGTGTAAAGACTAACTGCTAAACAGTCAAAGAGAAAACTAAAATGCATAAGAGATGACATACTTTGAGCTAAGACAGCATGTAGCTGAAACATCATACAAACAAGACAAGAGATACAGAGACTTTCAGAGAGCAGTCACATATAAGCAGAGTTCTGCAAGTGGAAAAGTCAAAGAGACACATAGCTATATGTCTGAAAAGACTGAGCAGCAGAAAACGGAGTCCAAGAGCAAGAGCACCAGTGAAAGTAGCTCATTGTGGCAGGAGAGCAGGGCTTGGGTTGTTGGAGCAATCAGAGAGGAAGCTAGACTAAAGGGTGGCTACAGAGCATTAGCAGCTTTGCAATCCACGCCAAGAAGAAGGATTGGAAAGCAAAGAGCAGGGGAGAGCCAGCAAAGGATTTTACATAGATGAGTAATGAAACTTTACGGAGAATGATTCTGGCAGTATGGAGAACTAAGTGGAAGGAGTTATGGGATTGAATTAACATATAATAAGGCCTCGGTGAATATTTTCAGAATTAAGTAACATGAACAAATGACTTAGACAAAAACAGTCTGTCTTAAAGAGGAGAACTAAGCAGACGAAGATGTTGAGTTAAGGAAAAGTACTCCTGCAAGATCTTGAAAGATAAAATTAATAGAGTAAAAAAGTGAGAGGGATATGCTGCCAACAATATAAAAGAATTCTACATGTAGAAGTAAAATTTCAGAATGTAATGAAGAAGAAAAGAGAGGGATACTCTCATGACATAGACGATCCTTTTCTCCACGATTTGATGGAAATATGCAGTACGGATCAGAAGTAAAGGCACAGATAATGTGTCATGGAGAGTCTCATAGAACAGAGAGCATGTTTTCCTGGTTAGTTCTCCAACAGATAAGAGAAAAAATATTGCTTTTCACCAAGAATTATTTTTTTCTCCAGCTACTAAGAGACAAAGTCATTGATGGAAAACAAAGGTCTGGTCCTGGAGAAATGTCTTCACAAAAGCAGTGCTTGCTAGAGGAGAATCCCCAGAACACAGGTTAAAAAGCAAGGTATGGGAATACAGTAAAGTTTGATCCTGCAGGGCATGCAGGCTTTTGAACACATGCACACATGTGTGCACATACATGCAATACCACTCATACATACCCCCCACACGCTCACATGAAAATTTTAAAGGGCAAAAGTAAATTGAGGAATGTAGCAGAGGTTTCAGTCTTTGGATTGGATAGAGAAGGTTAATTAGGATGGGGGGGGAATGTTGGGAAGAAGAGCTGTGGGAGCAGTTTGGATAGAAATTGTTGCATAACTACAGATCCACTCAGAAGATGGGACTTGAAAATGTCTACCTCTCTGAGGCTATCCATGGAAAGAGTTAATAAAATATGGCCTTGGGAAAAAGCTACAGTATTAAAAATATTAGATAATCAACGTGAACATGACAAGCTTTGGAGGTTAATTTGGAATGAGGTAAGGCTATGAGATGTCAACACTGTATAAGGAACAAATACAAATGGAATGAAGAGGTAGGTTAAAGGGTAAAGCCTGGACCATACAGTGAAGTCTGTAGACAGTAGGCACACACCTTGCAAACATGATTCTTTGCTTTGTGGCTACATTGAAGTGCAGTTAGGGCCAGAAAGGGAATTTGCAAAAATATGCATGGACATGGGACAACTGCTTTTCTATAGCAAACCCCTTATGTTTAGGGCACAAAAAAAAAATACTACATTGGAACAACTCTTTACCTGGAAAAGGATATTACAAAAATCAAAAGAGAAGAATGGTTCAGACTAGGCAGGAAAAAGAAGAATTGGCAGAAGTCTACTGATAGGCCAGAGACTAGGGAATATGATGGCTACAAACGGTGAGCTGCAGGAGAGTGGCAAAGATGATCATATACACTCCAAAAACATACTATTTCCAAATGCATTTCTCAAGTCACTACTGGAAATGGGAAGCACAGGACCTGCAACTGAGGATTAAGGTAAACATGGTAGTTTTAAAAAAGGAATTGGATGGACAAAAGGAATATGATGCTGTTTCTCATGCCTCTAAATTCATAGGAAAGGAGGAAAATATCAGGCTATAATAAAAGTCAAGCTATGTGTATTTTCAGTCGACAACAGTAGATAAAAGTCACAAAGTGAAAATGTTTCATGAATTAGACATTTTTATTTAGATTTTTGATATGAATTGTTTCACTAGCACTTGAAGAATTATCAACCTGAGGTACAGCTCAGAAATGAACTACCTCCTAATAGAATTTTATTCTTAGGAAAACCTCACTTAGGAGAAAGGGAAAAAATGACCCATATCCCAAACCTTTTTGCAAAACAGAAACTAGCATCATGGGCAACAAGGTAACAATAGGTAATCTTCAATTCCTGTTAAAACTGAGAGAAAGCCTAACTCCTTGCAAGACAGAAATGTCAGTTGCTAAACTCAGGCTAACATGGATGTAGTTACAAGAGTACTTTGTGTTTTTGCTGTCACCTGTGAATATAGCCACGAAGCTTACTTTCATGAAAATCCATTTCTATTATGAGAAAATGTTATGCTTTTTTCAGCTCAGTAATTTATGCAAACATAAATCAACATAAACTTGGTAGAATTTTTAATGGCTCTGTATACCCACAAATAAGGCTCAATTGCTGTCTCTTACTTATGAGAGATTCTCTGCTGATTTCTTATTACATCATCTGAAATATTGATCTTCAGGCTTACCCGCATGATTATGAATCATGTTCTGTGTGCTCACATGCTGAAGCTGAAGACACTGACCCAACAGTATCATGTCATACAATGTCAAGTATTACAGCTCCCTAAGGAAATTTGCTGAAATCAGTTGGGTATAACTTGAATTCTGTTTAGTTAATTATCAATGGCTCCAAAGTGGCCTACTGTAAAAGCTTTCTCAGTAAATTGCTTTCAGAGCCGTGGGCGGTTTGTAGGAATTATAATGCTTTTTCACTCACATAAGGTTCTCTTTGTTTATTGGCCTGTGTGTTACCTGTATCCTCACACTTTCCCCAAATGGTATGTATGTAGCCCTAGTTCTCAGACTACAATGACAACTTAAATAGCCTTTCAGTCTTCTCAGGTGGGTTTGAGTTTAAACATGGGCTCTTTATCAACATAATAAATATGGCCTGTCAGATCACCAAGGATAAAGAAGTTAAATATGTAAGCTTCCAAGTCCTATTACCCAATCCCTTTCTTAAAGCTTCCAGGCCTAGACGGACAATTACCACATCATATGGCTGTTGCTTCCCTTATTATCTTATTATCTACTCTTAATATCCTTGGCAATTAAGATCATATCCAGTGCGTCTGGAGGAAGGGTGACCTGGACCAGACTTCCTGAGATGTTATCTGATGCAGGCACTGGAGCTGATGAGAATCTGATGAAAACAGCACAAAAGAAAACATTTCAGTCTTTGTTCCGGAGAAGGAACTGTCGGGTTGCTGCCGGTCTTTTTAAATGCATAGGGTGATGTGTATTGTGCCAGCTCCTCAACATTAGAAATAGTCACTCAGAATCGTCTTCCCTGTGAAATTCCAAATCACTATAGGCCACAAGAGATACTTGGGTGATATTTGAAAGGAGGAAACCAAGTGACCATGATTTTACACCACGGAGGCCGTTTCAAGGCACGGGGCACCACCACCACTGAGAAGCATTTGTTTCTGTTAGTCTGGCTCAGCCAAAACAGAGCAAGAGCTTTGGGCTACCACTGAATCTTCCTGCTGCTTCTCTGAACCCCGGAGCTCTGCCTGGAGCTCTCTGAGCAGCTTCTGAGGCTGCGGGAGACTTGCCACTGCAACTTCACGTTGAAGCAGGATCCTGAGCCCCAGAGGCAAGAGATCTGAGTGGGTCCCAAGCAATGCTTGAGGGTCTTTGATTTTTCCCATCTGCCCTTAAATTTCTCCTCTTCTTTTCTCAGTGCCTGGCCTGTTGATTTCAGGCCCAGAATCTAGTGTAGACAAAAACAGGTTGATACAACTGTTTAGCCTCCTTCCACGGATAAGTAAAGTAAAGACTGTGATAAACGCCATATGCCTTTTCACTCAGAGTAGCTTTGTTTCTCTGATCTAAACTCGATGAATATACATAGCTTTTATATTCTTAGATACCATATTTAATAAGACATACATTAAAGTTGAGGGTGGTAAGAAGAAAGTTTTATATTTAATGACTTAGGGTGATTTTTTACAGTTTTATTATTCTGTAGAACAATATTATTACTAAACTTTTCCATGTCAGTGAAATATCAGTAGTAGGAAACTATTGAAAGTTAAAGAACACTCTGAAAGTCCCATTCTCATAGATGCTAATTGAGTTACAAGAGAACAATGGGATAAAGAATGAGGATTTTCAAATTTTTTAAGTTATTATTATTATTTGTGTGTGTGTGATGTATATATGTAAGTGTACGCACATATGCCACAGTTAAATACACGAGGAGATCAAAGACAATTTTCAGGACTCAGTTCTCTCCTTCCACCTTGCCAAAGGAGGCTTTCCCTTGTTTCTGCCATTCTGCATACTACATACAGGTCATGTGTCCCAAGAGTTTCTGAGACATTCTCCTATCTTCATCTCCCATCTAGCCATATGAGCTCTAAGACACAGAAGTGAACCACTAAATCTGGCTTTTTGTGGATTCCAAAAATTAAACTCAAGTTGTCCGAGCTTTTGCCCACTGAGCCATCTTGCTGACCCACAGGTAAGCTTTGTGATTGTCACCATTGGACAAGTTTCCTAATATTAACATCATGAAGATTGCTCCTCTCATACTTGAGAAAATTAGTGTTCAAGACCTGAATATTGTCTCACAGTAAATATATCAACTATAGAAGGTATAGAAGATATTCTTTTAATAGTTCCTCCATGCAAGCTTCTGGTCTAAATAATATAAGAAATTAAATTACCTTTGATTTTTCCTTACAGTACAGAAGACAAAATGTTTTGACTTATGTTCGCAAAGGAGCAATTGGATAACTGCTTAAACACCTACAAATTTAAAGACAGCCATGAAAGTTTGATATGTATTCTATAATTCTCTACTTTGCTTCTGTTATACATTGGCTAAATGTCACAAAATAATGTTCAGTGACTTAGGTCACTGGACAACGAAAATGTACATGAGACACACTTGTAAATGGAGAGAAGCTAGAGGACAAGAGCCCAGCATCTGTATACAATTCAGTAAAATGTCCAAGAGCAATTCAGGCCCATGCTGAGACTTCAAAGGAGAGGTCGTGCTCTAGGAAGGGTGTGCAGAGCTTTGGTTGTGCTGCTTTGCACCTCTACCAGAGATAGAGGGATAGGAGGAAAATGTTAAAGTGAAGAGTCCTCGAGATGGAGAGATGGTTTTGTGAAGAGAATATTGCTGCTTTTGTGATCCTCAAAAGCTGCGAGTCCTTACATAAAAAACATCCTAACTAAATCCCACTTCTTATGATCAGCAAAGTTGTGCCAGTGGCTGACACTGTATCTAAGTAGATCTGATGGCATAAAACCAAAAAGGTACCTATTTTGCACCAAACAGCACACCAACGTGAATATCCTCCTTGTAGCGGGGACAGGCTAGTCTCTCTGCATTCACCCAGTGTAAGCACACAAGATGCTGAAATAAACACAAAAGTAAATGTATTTTTTGCCTTATTGATTTCATTAGGAATTTCAAATCGTTGATTTCAGAAGAGCAGTCACTGTGAAAATTATTGACTCAAGTTTCCTGGCAAGAGATATGTGTGTCAAATTTAAAAAAAAAAAGACTATAGAAGTGAATTCTACACAAGCCCAACATTTTGAAAACAAAGAAAATTCTGGATTTGAAAACAAAGTAATATCTGGATTAGGAGTTTGTATTACAGGTGGATGAGTACAAATACCCTAGTGATCATAATAGAAAACAGACTACCAGTACATTAGATTGTACAAAAAGCTATTTCAGTAAGTTTACAAAGAGATATTATTTATGTGTCTGGAAGATTAATTACATTTTAAAATATAAAATATACCAAATATTGGTAATAAAATAAAGTGCTAAAATGGGAAAATTCAAGTTGTGGTAAGAAATAAGTGAAAATATCTATGTCTTCTTTCACACTTATGTAGAAGAATTAAAAGACAAAGCTTGAAAGTTAGGTCGTGACATATCATGGATTAGAAGTTCTTGAACCAAGCTAAATATGAAGAAATATTTATATGCATCTGTGTACATACATACATACATACATGTATCATAAAGGTTTTGTGCATGTGCATACGAGTGGGAATCAAACCTAGATCTTCGCACTTGCTAGGTTATGTGCTCTACCACTGAGCTATACCACCACCCCACCACAAGGATCCTTCACATTCCCATTTTATGTAAGGGTATAACTGTACCAATTCCTCAACCCCCTATAATGACTCTGTTTTCCTTCCCTCGATCCCCTGCTTCATCCCTATCACTTCTACTTTCATATTTTGTATATCTTGTTTCTAGATTCCACAAACATGAATGATTCACCAAAGTGAATATCCTCCTTGTACTCTCTCTCTCTGTATTTCCCCAATATTAACACACTTGCTACTGAAAGAAATACAAAAGTAAATGTATTTTCTGCCTTGGTGATTGGATTAAGACTCTCAAATGGGTTCCATCAAAAGAGCAGTCACTATGAAAACTGTTGATTTGGGTTTTCTGACAATAAATAAATATGTGTGTCAAATTTTTTAAAAAGTAAAAGCAACAATTTTAGAGATACATACAAATAACAATGAACACCTAAGTACTCACTTTGAATGATAGAAGCTACTTTGATCTGTAGGAGCAAAAAAGAATAAACAATTTTAGGTAATGTTCACATGTCTTTCATGAACGAGAAGGGAATAGAAAGCTAGTCAGGCTGTAATTTAGGAAAGCTGAAAAAGAAAATGCAGCAATTTTTGTGGTCGTATTTGTCTATCACCCTCCTAAATTCAGTAATTCATGACTATGGTATCTGGTACAAACTGTTTCCACCTGAACTGTACAACTCTTCTGTGCTACTTATGCCTACTTAGTCACAGCAAACCAGTTCAGAGATGGGTACTGGACACAAATTCAACCACGAAACCTATTTGCTGTAATTTTCTGATTTGTGTCATGAAAGTTAGCTATCTTTCTTGAAGGCTCTACTTTCTAAGATGGAAACTTGAATGTCAATTACTTTATCTTTTCAATGTGTTTCCTACTTAATGGAACACAGAACAGATGTTGTCTATATGGGAGACAATGCCTGAAATAGAGTCCCAAGGTAGTAACTGTGAAACAGAGAAACATGAAACTTAATCACGTTTCCAGCTGTTTACTGAGGGCTGGCTCTATTCTTAGTGAGATACCTCAGAAAATTTTTAATGAACTCCCTCCCTTGCTTCAATTAATTTTTAATTAATTAAATTAATTTTTAAATTTCCATTTTTCCATTAATTAATGCTTGTGATTAGGTCATGTGGGGACATGGACCACCATGAATAAACAACATATATAGCACTGTTATATAAGCTAGTATATAGTGTGTTAGTGGCAACAGTGAAGATGCGTCAATAGTCACAACCTCCATTCTGCCCCCTTCCTCTATACTGCTCTTCCTTTACTTGCCGCATGGTTATCAACTGACAGGAATTGTTATGTGTATCTGCTTCCAAAAGACCTGCACATGATTTGACCTAGCAACATTTCACCATGGAAGGGATAAGATCTTAAGAGGCACCACACCTCCCTGAGAAACATTTGAGGGTTAATGCTTCATGGTAGGGAAGGGGAATTACTTTTCTCATGATATCACCCATTGAGATAGCCTCCATGCTGGATGGAGCAAGAAATCAGACACTTGCCAGTGCAGGCATTCCAGATGAAACTCAGTGGGTCACACACACAAAAAGACATAAAAGTAAAAGGGAGACTGGTAAGAAGAAGGTTTGCAGTAAGAAAAGGAGGGGTAGTAGGACTGAGTGATATGGTGTAAAAACAGACATAAATTCATTATACTCATATATGAATCTCTAAAAGTATAAATACAAATTTTAAAAAATGATCATGGCACCATCACAATAAAAGAACTCAGAAATATCACCAGATCAAAACTCAACGAAGATTAATTAGAGAATATGATAATTCAAGTAGATAGATCGAAGAGGTACATGAAACCATCTGAGAAACAGGTATAGAAGAATTCAACAAGTAAACTGAAAACCCCGTACAGATGATCACTGAAAAATGAAGACCTACTTTCAGGTATTTTCCCCTCTAGAAGAATCAAATTGAGTCTCTTACCTTGTGCAAAAAGAAAAAAAAGTTCATTTATTATTGTTTCTATTCCTTCTATCCACACACAAAATCTTCATGTATGATTGGTGGTGCTCTAAAAATCAAGTTCCACATCAGTTTTACAATGAAATACTTGTACTACATTCCTTAAAAGTCTTTTTGTTAATGATTAATTCATTACTTGGGCTGGCCAGATTTTCACGCACGCAGCTTGACACATGTGCGCATTCACACATTTGTATTAAAATTAAAAAATGGAAAAAAGCAAATAAAAAACCTGTTCAGGTAGAATTTTGTTATAGCTGTTTCACTGAAAATAAACATATTTAAAATTGGTTTATTTCAAGATGAGACGCACATAATGGTAAAGAATTAACTTAAAACTTTCCCCCAGTGATGGTCCTCTTGCATTTCCATGTGATCCAACCCGTGGTGACAGTCACACACTTTGATGCTATGGCCAAGTATGTTGATTTAGTGTTCTGTACACTGTATTACAGTGAAAAGGATATCAGGCTGGATGTCCACACTCACATGAATTAATAAGAAATCTTTACCAAGGGACCATCTTTAGAATTTTCATTTTTAAAACCTTCTGAACTATGACTTGGGGACAGCAAAATAAGCTGTCTATGGACTTCAGCACAACCATCAACAATGCTGTTCAAGAGATTACAACACACATCCTTTCCAATTTGTAAATGGTAGTCTTTTTTTAAAAAAAAAAGTATTAACTTACAAAATTGCTGCAAATCATAAAAAATTGTAGTCATTAATGTCGCTTCGGAGAATTAGCATTGGTGTTGATTGTGTAGACACTCAAGCTTTGCCAGATACCATTACAGTGTCCTATGGAAGTTTAAGTCAATACATGGTAATAGCACTTGTTTACTTCATGTGAACAATTTAGTTCCATTCTTTTGATGACAAATACAGGTGATCTTCGTGTGAGCTAGCAGAGAGCAGTCAGAAGCACTGCACAGTCTACCTTCTGGGATTTCTTAGGTCTTCCGGGGGTCTTATCAAATCGAACTAGCCAGAAGGGCAAGGACAGAAAGAATAGACCATGAAAATTTTAAGAGATGAACCTCGAAGAAACTCTCATTTCTCACTCCCTCACCACACACTACACTTACATTGCTGCACATAAGATTCCCTAAGGCCTGGAAAGAACACTCACTGAGAATCAGGTAGCTATTTCTTGATGACACCTCTGGATGTGGAAAAAAGAATATTCATTTGTGGCAAACAGTCAATTCTTTTACAACAAATATTACTTTTCCCTTTGCAAAATTAACACACTAAATAAATAACTGAATATTAAGTATGTTGAAGCCATTCAAGAATTAAAGAAAATTGTATAAAAATTTCAGCAATTTTTGTTATGAATAATCCTTGACTAGTTATTAAAATAGAATGACTAGTTACTAAAATGTGTCTTTAACATCGGCCAAAGTTATATTTAAGAATTTTTTGAAATGGAAAATGCCAGTATTTCTTTTTTAATGTTCCAACAGTGCTTTAAATTTTTTAGCATTGGATTGCTTTTTCCAAGTGTTACTTTCCATTCTTTATTTTTGATACTTTCATATACGTGTGTGTGTGTGTGTGTGTGTGTGTGTGTGTGTGTGTGTAAAATGTATTATGATCACATTCACACTCTGCCACCTTTTCTTATCACCCTCACACTCCTGCTGATTTCCTTTTCCTACACACGGCTTTTCATCTTTTGGGGAGGTTTCCTGGATTTTTTTTTTTTTTTTTGCCTTATTTACTTTTTCTGACTCTCTGAATTTAATTAGGGTTGCTTGCATGAGCATAGCCAGGGGCTTATTTACCAGAGCATAGTAAATGCCAGTGGCTACATCACTGAAGAAAATAACACCTCTCCCCAACAACCATTAACTGCCAAGGAGGGATTGACCTCATAAGCCCGCCTCTATTCAAGAGTGAATGTGGAATGGCTGAATCTGGAACAATGTTAATATTTTAGACTCTCAAAAAATAAAGTTAAAATGTGTCTAGTGATTCACACCTAATAATATCTGCTCTCAGAAGGCTGAGGCAGGGTTAATTACCATGAATTTGAGGCCATTCTGGGATAATCGGCAAGTACTAAGCCAACCGCAAGTGCCAGACTCAAAATAATTCATACTTTCCCTCTTGGTTAAACTGAGATATGTTATATCAAAAAAGAAAATTGAAATAAAATCTATGAATATTTTCATTTGCTTAAACAAAAGCATCTTCCTGTATTTTTAACTGATTCACAAAAATGCCAACCTTAAAAGTACATCATTTATATATGTTTATTAAATTATATATAAATGATGCCAGCACATTATGTAATGTTGAACAGATATGAAAGGGAAATAACTGTATAACAATAATTTTAAGTGACATCATGATGCTCATTAATGGAGTTCTTCGCTAATAGGAGATGGGAATATGGTTGCTTTGATCACTAACATCAATTGAAGACAGAGAGTATGTGTCAATTCCTAGGCTCAATATTTTACAGTAACTCATACCATTATGAGCGTCAATTTACAATCAAGGAAGCTGAGATCTAACTTAAAAATATTGCCCAAGGTCATTCCAGTAGGAAGCAGAGGAACTAAGAAATAAGCACCTGGCTGCTTGACTGTGAACTTTTCGTGAGATATTTGTGCTGCATGGATTTCAGTTAAGATGTATCACAGTCTCCTGTTCCAGGCTAACTGTTTATTTGAAAACAGAGAATTCCATAAAGTATGACCTTAGCTAGTATAAGAACAGAAGATTATGCATCTTCAAATCAGTAGTCACTAGATTTTTTTGATATGACAGCTCTTTGAAATATATAATTTTTTTTCTTTTATGAGACAACTGTGATCTAAGGAAGCTGGGCGGCATGTGCAGACACCGCACGGTAAGGGGCAGTGCCAAGATTCTTCCCAAGATCTTTGGAGTTTGAATTACCACTTCTGCTTTACTGCATGAGGCTTTGCGGATACATAGTCTTTGGGGGGAATACCTTTAGTTTTATTCTTTAGTAATTAGTTTACTTAGATTTCAACTTCTGTAACTCACGAAAGATAATTTCATCACTTTCACCAGATAGCAACCAGATAAAGTACTATTCTCCTGGTAAACAAGACACAACCCTCTGTCTTTTATTTATATGACTTATTTGGAGATAATAATCATTTAAATATTTTGTTAACATGAAATTAATGATTTCATCATGATATTTTCATGAATGTATTTCATTCTACTTTGCTCCTACTCATTCCCAATCAAGTTCCCCTAAAATAAGAACCAGAAAAGAAAGGAAGCAGCCACAATCCGGGAGATCTCCCACTTATAATAAAAACTGACACACTGCTTTAAAAGAAAAAGATAAAAATGTGAAGCAAAGCAGGAAAATTCACGCAATGAGTGAAAAACAGTGGTAAAATCACAGTTTCATTACCTGGACTGAAATCATTTCATAGACGCAAATGTTTCAAAAAACATGTACTCACAAACTGTAGTTTGAGGTGGACTTCAGGAAGAACAAACCTAATAATTCAAAAATCTTAGGGGGGGGAGTAAAGCTATAGTGGAATTGTGTGATAGTGACAAGCAAAAATGTTAAGAAATACTATATTTGAAATAGGAGAAGAGACTGTGTGAAAGGAATTTTTAGGTGTCAAACTTCAAATAACAGAAAATAATAAAGAAGTTTAAAATTTTATTTGACAACGGTGCTTAAAAGCTAAAAGCAAACATGTTAACTGTGTGAAAACCTATAAGAAAATTACCAGATAAAACCAAGTATTCAATTTTTGTAATAAAAAAAATCACAGTGTAAAAAGTAACACAAAAGGATAAGGCTAGGTTTCAGAACTTTTAGTCTAACACACTAATTTGAAACTAGATATTTAAGAATACTTTCATATAAAAGTATTGAAATTTCATAAATTATATATAAGAAAATCATATTGATCTTTTTTAGCTACACTTTTTTACATTATAGCCAATATATAGCTAGGAATGATCTCACCCAGCTAAAATGTAATCAAAAATGACCAATTGAAAGAATATATTCAAAGGTTTACAAAAGGGTTCTATCGACACACAAACATAAACTTTTAAAATTTGTCTCCATTAATACTTGCTGTGTTGTTTTCCCAGACAACTGGGCAGCAGAAATGTCACTTGATCCTTGCCTACGTTCTTGAGAGAACCAGAAACATAATGGGCTCCCAAACACCTTCTACGGCTGGCATCATGAATGCTTCCTGCCTAATTCTGTTGGACAACAGAGACAGAGTAAGCCCTGTAATTACATCCCAGCCTGATCTACGCTTGCAGTCATGTAATTAATACTTCCTCTGTAAAGCAATGGAATAATTTAAAGAGCAGATATTTTTCAACCATGGTCTGAAAAGAAAAACCCCAAGAGGGAATTCATGTGCATTTTAGCTATGTGCAGACACTTCTGGGACTGCATTTGCTAAGAGAAATTGTAACTAGATTCTCAGAGCTTTCATTGTACCAAGAGATGAAAATGATACTTCCTTCCTGCTGAAGGCTACAGTGGGGGATAGAAGAATGACCGGAGCCTATATTTATTCCATGAGGGTTTATGAAAATGGTAAACATAATCTCAGTTCCTGGCTACCTGAGCCACCCCAGTACGCTGCCAACCCCACGTGCAAAGTCTCAGCCAGGAAATTGGTGTAGAAATCTGGCACCAAAGGTTAGACCTCAACTTACAAGGTAGAAATAAAACCCTGCACTCCAGAAAATCTATTGTGACTTCCCAAACCCATTCATAGTCTCTACTGACGATTTGTATAGATGCTACTTTTTGATCCAACAGTTATAGAAAAGAAAAAAACTAACCATATATACTTTATTACCAAGAAAAGTCCCGTTTAATACCTATCCTCTTTTAAACTATTTACACACATACACAGTAAAATTTTGTTCTCTAAAAGCTTCCCCACACTCCAAACCACATCCACAACAAATTTAACTTTGTGACTTACTTTTTCCATTGTTTCTACTTTAGATATAAAACATATAAAAATGAGTATTAGGGTCCACCCAAAATAATAAGATGGCCATTTTCCCCTCTTCCCTTTATTTTTGACAAAGGTAACTATACTATTCAGTTCTTGATAATAACACATCTAAAAGGAAGTCTTCCCTGTTCATGTTTTTTTTTCTCAACTAAATTACACTGCTGACATCTTATATAAAAGTTAACAAGTTGGAACATTTTGCTTATAGACTTGTAGTGTGCCATATAAATTGTGCAAACAAAGAATGAAAGACACAAACACCCAGCCCACAGCAGAATTTCAAATTTAGTTTCCCTAACACAGTACAGAGAAATTGCTTCACCATGCGATTGTGTTACTCTGTAATTGTCATAGAGGGAATCTGTCCTGTTTTAACAGAATACAGTTCTCAATTGCAATTGACTAACATTCATTTCTAAAACAACTAAAGTATCTTCACTGTAGTGTCCTGATTGATTCGATTTCATATTCATAAAGGCTAATGACTTGTTCATAAATTATGGAGGATCTTAATTCCAATCTATGAATTATGCCAACACAAACATGAAAATTTTAAAACAATATATAGTTCTGCATGAATATTTAAAGAGGTTAAAACGGATTTATATCCCATTAAACAGAAAATAATCTTAACGAAAGAACAAAATTACTGTCAGGATACATCACGACCACCTTTTTGGCAGGATGATTCTGAACTCAGATACAAATAGCCCATGTTATGTAGGCAAATCCGCAGAAGAGGGAGTCCCTCACCACTGGAGATCACTCCGTTTTACCACAAGAAAAGACCAAATGTGGTTTTTAATAAACTTTTGGCTTAGGAACTCTGAAATTCAATATATGCTCCAATTTACAAAAAGTAGAAGCACAAAATAGACCAGTGGCCCAATTCCAAATGTACTCATTTTTCCAAAGTCTGAAAGTACAAAGCATGAGAGCACTAAGAAAACTCTCACTAACATTACCAAGAGCAGGGACGCTTGGAAATCTTATTCACTGAACATTTTTTTACTATCAGTTTTTACTCCATTATTAATTAACAGTCTTACCTCAAAGATTGAGTCTGGGCTAACATTATCAGAACTGGTTTGGTGAAAACATGTAACACTGAATAATGACCTTGCCCTTGATGCATACAATAAAAACACTCATGTCAATCGATCTAAGAAGTTAACAGACCAATAAACAAAGAAGCCCACAGTTAAATTATTTATGTATTTGACATTTATTAGATGGGCAATGTATAAAGCAATGTATTACAATTTACAATTGAATATTGTTTCAGGTTAATACTGAGCCGAAAAGAATATTTTGAGGACTCAAAAGTTAGATTATAGCTAGAAGGGAAGTTCACTGGTAGAGCACATGCTCAAAATGTATGAGAACCTGAGTTCGATTCTCAGATCAGGAGCTGATGGGGAGCTGGTGACACACACGTGTAATCCCAGTCCTTCACGAACTGAAGCAGAAGGGTTGCATGTTGATGGACTATAGTCCAACTTGGGTACATATCAAGATTCTATCTGAAAGAGAAAAAATTTTAAATCTTCAACATCAAAAAAATAGTCTTCTGAAATGTATAAACAAATGCTTTCAGGTAACGACAGCAGAATATTGGAAGTTTCAGCAGTATCACAGCAAAAGACAGAAAAAAAATTCTAGTTGCACAAAGAGAGAATACCATTACCTCAGCATGCCTGAGATAGCATCTTTCAACCAACGTCCCGAGAACAAATGAGTTGCAATTTACAGTCACTTTGAGACTTCAGCCATGAAGACTATGTAAAAGGAATGCCAAAGCTGAGAGCGAGTCAGTGTCAGAAGCTGGAGAGAATAGAATGTGATATCATGCAGAACCCAGGAACACAGGTGGACAGAAATGAGCCAAATCAGATCAAACCTGAGCAAAGTAGCAGATCCAGAGATGCCATTTGATAAGCAGAAGTGTCAAGAAGCTGAGAATTTGGAATGTAGGACTGGAGCAGCATACTGACGAGGTTCTGGAGGGCTGGCCATCTTGCCATGGCCAGTGAGAGAAGGAACAGTCCTGGTCTCATTTGCAACTGTCGCAAGACACTCTGTACAGCCATGACACTTAAAAGTGATTTAAACCATAGAATTTTAAATAAGACTTGCTAACTAGTGCAGCCTTCTAATCCCAGCTAGTCAGGGGACTAAGGCAGAAGCATTGCAAGTTTAAGATTTGCCTGGGCTGTAGAAAGAGTTGAAAGCCAATTGAAAAGGCAGAGAGAGAGAGAGAGAGAGAGAGAATGTCTTACAGCATACATGAGGAAGTCTGAGGACAACTTTCAAAAGTCAGCTCTCCCCTTCTACCTGGGGATTAAAACTCAAGGTTTGCAATGAAAGTGGCCCCAAAAAATGCTTAACTGAACACCTACAAGTACAGATCTTTTACAAACTGGTATTCAGTACTTAAGTATAAATGTTAACAGTCCCAGGTATGAATAAAGTCCAGGCTTTTCAAAAGACATTACTGTTTTACTTCTATAAATAGCAGAATATTAAGATATAGTGATGAAATAAACAACAGTATTGAATTTAATGTGAAGATCTTGTCTAAATGCTTTCTTTAAAGGAAATAAGATGCTCAGATCATTACATTTAAGTTTGCCTTTGTTAGTAAGAATAACTTTCTCCATTTAATATTTAAAATATTTTTTCAGCAAGCAAAAAGATTTGAAAATAGGAGGGAGTCACGCAGGAGAGAAGAAGCATTATAAGGGAAAAGGAGGGGGAAAAGGGATTTGGGACTAAGGGCTAAAAATATTATAAAGTGAGAAGAGATGTCAGACAGGGGCTGCCACATACCTGAAGTCTGGGATCCCACTAGGTGTGCTGATGCCAGCCCCCACCGTAGCCACTACCCTCTTGCAGGTTCTGGAACAGATCAACTCAGCTACATCCTGCAGGGAAAGCTTCTCACTGTTGCCTCCACTTCTTCCAAAGATGCTTTCAACACATGCAGAAAGGGATATGGGCCTTCTTCCACCTGCAATACTGACAGTAAGAGCACAATAGAAAGGAGACAGGCAAAAATTGGTCTCACACTAATTAAGAATGGACACAGGCCTGCCCTCCCCCGCCATCAAGAATGGCCCTGTACTTCTCCCTATTGTTCCCCAATAATAACTTTTCTCATCATGAATGAATGCTGGTTAAAGCAGAAAGCAGTCTTTAATCAGAAATCAAGATGAACTTGGGGACAAAACATTTCTGGCTCACAGTCACTGTGTAAGTTGGGAAACATCACCTCACAGTTTCATCTTGATGTCTGTTGCTGTTCACATGCATGGTTCCTGATAAATGACCATCAGATGGCTTCAGGGAACAAGGTGTTTATTTTCTTACTGGCATTCTGGTTACAGTCTGTAATCCAGCTTGACAGGACAGCACGCACCAACCCTAGGGCCAAGGGAACTGGCCACACCATCTCTACATAATGGCTAAGAGAGGGACGATCCTTACTTGCCAGATCAGCATGTCTGGCCAAGTATACACAAGGATACCAACTCCTTCAATCAGCCCTCTGTCTTTTACTCCAGGGCCTAATCCCACCCCACCTGGGGCTTCCCCACCAGCTAGAAAATCTCCTGCAGGCTTGCTCTAGGCCCAACTCAACCACTAATTCTCCATAAATGTGCCCAGAGCTCAAACTTTCAACCGTCAAATTGACACCTATGCCTATGCCTAACTATGACAAGGTGTGAACTCATCTTCCCATGGGGGAAGGGGGGGGCAACTGCAACAGTAAAAAACACATCTATACTAAAGACTCTGTAGACCGATCAGAACTTCACAACTTCATGAACTAACATTATCTTGGGCTGTCTTTACCTTTGATAGCCACTTATCTGTCACCTATATATCTACCTAAACATCCTTTTAGTCACAGGTAAGACCTTTGGGATGTATTAATTTTGCAGAGCATTAGCTTCCAGTAACCCCAAAGCAATGAATGTCAACTAATAGCATCTGAAATCTCTAGTAGAGATTTGCTTTTTGGCTATAATCTGACTACTCGATGTACCTACTGATATTTTTAATCAGTAAATTGATTTCTGATCAAAAAAAATTATAAAGTTACTAGATTTACATATATAAATAACATTAAAAATAAAGATGAAAACGAAAAATATTTCTGCAAATAAGTGGTAACAGAGTAGCTACATGTTTAATGTGATAATATCCTCATTTAAAGAAAAACTTTAATAAGTACAGTCGTAAAAAATTTCCCTTCAGGGGCTGGAGAGGTGGCTCAGGGGTTAAGCCTCTGCCTTGCAGGCAGAAGGTCCTGAGTTCGGATCCCAGATCCCACGTATAGACGCCAGGCGGAAGCGGGGGCAGCCTGCATTTCCGGTCCTGGTAGGGCGGAGCCTGTGAATCCCGGGGCGGAGGAAGTGGAGGCGTCCATGGTGGTTTCCGAATTCGTCTGTGGTTCTACACACACACATACATACGCACACACGCACAATTGAATAAATAAAAAAAAAATTTCCTTCAAATTTTACAATATACTACACTGGTTCATGAAGTTTAACAAAATATAAATAAGGGCATGGATGTTTTATCTATATAAAGGAATATTATATTTTTCTACCATATTATCATGGATTCTTGTGTGATTGTACCATCTCAAAGCATTCAAAAACTGGTAAATTATCACCATGAAAACAAAGAATATAAAAAAATAACTACTGAGCTAAATAGTATGTCCTAGCATGCTCATAAAGTTCATATGTAAGAAAATACAGTGTTTCCAGCCTTTTTCATTCAACTATCTTTAAATGTAGAACTGGAAATAACATTAGTAAAGGAAAATATTATTACCCCTTATCCAATATATAACATACTTATCTATGACATGCGTCATGTGAACAGAACTAGAGTAGCACACAAGTTCACCTGTTGATTGCACATAAAAAGCAGAGACTTTTAAAAAATTCATATTGTCCACCTCAAGAACCATATTTTATGACATTCCTATTTTTTAAAAAATGCTTTCACTTTTCTGTATTAAGTGAACCCTTTAGCTAAAACAGCCTATGAAGTTTAATTCATTATATTGTCATTTAAAGTCATTATCATTGTAAAATTCATAGGATTTTGGAATAAAAAGATTAAGGTACAAATGTAATATGAATTATTTTCTTTTTCAAGTAAAATCTTGATGGGTAGCTTGTTGTCAAAGCAATGCATTGAAACATGAGGAAAATTGTCAAACTAATAGTAAATTGGTATAATAAATGCAGAAAATAGACTGTAATGTGAATAATTCTGGGTAGAATTAAAGGCAATGGCTAAGTTTCATGACAACAGCCACTGAATTTTTTTTAAATTTATTTCCACTCATACCAACTTAACAGGTACACCGGTCCCCTCCCGCCCTCTACCCTCCCCTCACCTCTGTTCCCCCCTCCCTCCTTCCCCATCCCCCAATGTCTCCCCCCTCCCCACAGCCACTAAATTTTAAGAACATAAAGGAAACAGTCAAGGGAATGCTTCTGCGAATAAAATTCTTCTTAAGTCTTCTGTAAAAGATCTCCTGAGAAAAAATTCCTCCAGGGACAAACCCCACACTGATAAATTAATTTTACCAAGCAATTACATTTTTTTTCTAATGGAACAAACAAAAATACAATTTTCTAAATTTCCTTATTTGCCGCATATGACTTTAAACCTAATGAGTATTTGAAGTGTTGGTGACATATTCATGAGTTTTCAATTCTGAATGTTTATGTCTTGTTTGCCTCCATTTATTTAAGAACCAAGAAATAGTTATAGTTAATGCCTAAGAATAATCACATGTAGATAAGAGGAAATAAGACAGTTCTTTAAATTGTTTAACTTTTATATAGGTACTTTTGAAATTTCTAACTAAAAGTTAAAAAGTGATAGAAATTGGAGTGGAGATACGGTGGTGGAATTCTGCTTATTTAGCATGCATGAGCCCTTCAGTTCATTCCGAATACCACACCTTAAAAAAAAAAAGTACTGTCTAAAGAAAGGAAAAGTGCCAATTAGAAGGCAGCTGGGAGGGAGGAAGAATGAACAGAAAGAATAAGGACTCATATAAAAATCCATAATGAAGCCCATTTCTTTGCATGCTACAAAGTTAAAACTTAAAAAGAAACTTTTTTAAATTATGCAATAATAATTTTATTTGGGGCTTTCCTCTTTTGGACATGCATGACTGTGACTATCTACAGTAAATGGACAATTAATCAATTGGAAAGATGATCAGACCTAGTACCAAAAATTCTTTTCCTTTCCAGGTATAAAGGCTCGTAACCCCTGAACCATCTCCCCAGCCTGAAGCAGGACCTCTTAAGAAATCCTGATGCACACATAATTCTGCCTCAGTATCATTAAAGAAATAAAGCAGCAATACAATGACAGAGCTGTGAACTCATGCCCCAGACACTTTTCAAAAGAGAAAAAAAGACTTGGTTAAACAAAAACAGTTGAAGTAAGTGTAACATTCTCATTACTACAACATAGACCAAATGTGGTAGTACTTGCCAATATTCTCGGCACTTAGGAGGCAGAGGTAAGAGGATTGGGAGTTTGAAGTCATCCTCAGATACACAGCCAGTTTGAGTCCCACCTAGGCTACATGAAGCCTTGTCTCAAAAAAAAAAAAAACCTCAAAAATAAATAGTAAATTATAAGATAAAGAAAATGCTTTTTTTTCTAAACAAAGTTTAAGAATTCCCATTCCCAAAGTAAGTGAACTTAAGCATTGACTCCCAATTGCTCTATAACTGATTCCCCAAAGTCTTCACTTTCTCCCCTCTCTTTTCTCCTTTCTCTTCATCTCTTCTCTCTTCCACCTGTGTTCTCCCGCTCTTTCTTCTCAGCAATCTTCCTTCCAAAAATTCATGACCGGAGGAAAGAAAAGAGCTTCCCACTCTTATCAATAATTACATCATAATTTTATCTCCCTGAAGTATCACACATTTTGCAAATTGTGCCTAATCATATGAGGGACTCTATTTTAAAAGTCAAAAAACATATATATAATACAGTCTTGGTTGTCTACCCTACAATGCAATTTTTATTTCATTTTTATAGATGAAATATATATGAAATCCCTTTCAGTAACTACTGTAAGAGAAAATTAGCCTTGGGCAAATCATTTCCTCCAGTATGAAGAAACGCTAAAGTCAGTGCAGTCCAGCACCATGAGCCTACCTTGCATAGCAGTCAATATTCCAATGCATTTGTTACGTTAAGAAAGGAAGTGGAGAATATCAATCAGATTTTCAGATGCTGTTTTAATCAGAACCTATTCAGGAAACAGACTGAAAGCCAGAACTTTCAATGTCCCTGTTCAAAAAGGTTTTTTCCTAACTGATTTGCAGCCCACAGAGGAAGAACAAATACTGGCGATGCTTTCTATTTAATTTGGTATAAGTTCATAAAACAAATTGCCCAAATAATTGGACATGTCTTCAGTTCTACACTACATTTTCCATAGATGTAAACCAGATTTATAACTTAGAAGTGCAGCAATAAATGAACATTGCTTGTAATAGACTTGTGCCAAGTCTTATGTCAAAGTGAAATAAAAAATGAGACAGGCCACTTTCAGTAATCAAATCTGTCAACCCAGTTAGCTAACTCCTTTGTGAGCATTGCTGAGAAACTCTAAGGTCTACAAAAGAAAAGTTAATTATTTTAGTAATACAAAACTATGCAAGTTATTACACATAACTATATAGTTTCCCTTAAATAATAGCTTCCCTTAAAAAATCCTAAATCTTGTAATGACTTTTTGCAGTTTTTTTTTCTATTATTCATTTCTTTCAGCCTTTGGATAATTCAAAACCCACTCACACATGGAAACTACTATCTTGAGGCTAAATTCCCATTTTCCTCTGAGAAATTTTTCCACCCCCGCTGAAGTCAGTGTTGGCAAATATGCTTTCAAGCCTGGATGGTCTGGTCACCATTTGTCTGGTCCTTGATCCAAAAAGGAAAGAGAGAGAGAGAGAGAGAGAAAGAGAGAGAGGTTAATAATATTATGTTGGGAACACAAGGTGGTTTTTAAGCACATCTGCTAGTCCTGTGATAACTAAATAAATCCAGTTATTATAAGCAAGGCTTAAAACTAAAAGCTTCCTTTAATTGAATTCTTCCTCTTTGTGGTCAAGAAAAAAAAAGTAATGGTAATAAAATGAGGAAAGCTGAGTTTCCATCTGCAAAAACTTTCCTGTCTATATACTTCTTCAGGCTATTTGCCAAAGGCAACATTCCACGGAAAGTCAGCTTAAATAATGCCCATTCCAGGAATAAGGAAAATAGTATGGATGTGTGGAGATTAGTTGATATTAATAACACATTTCCACAACTTTTTAAAATAAAGTTATATTAAATTTAGAGGAACATTTTTCTCAGTGTCTTACCTATTATCTGTATTTAACTATATTGTTTTACTATTCATTTTGAAAATGTATCATACAGTCAAAAGGAAATCACTATCATCCTTCTGCCTAGTTTACTCCTATCTTTAGTAAAACCCATCACTTGGCCAAATCAGCATGTCATTCCTAGCTCTTTTCACCCATATATCTGGATAAAATTAAAACTTAAGGTTATTAACTCTATGAAGTATCTCTCAAAGATATTCTTTCTTCTGTTATCATTCCTGTTCACTTTTTTCTCACTCTAAAGGCTCAATTCTTCCCAATTTACTCTTTGAGATCTTACTAGAAGCCTCTATCCAAAGACAAACTCAAACAAGTCTATCGCTAACAAAATATCTTATATGAACTTCCCAATACTTATTCTAAAATATAAATGCTTTGGCTAGCAAACATGACTCAGAATATCCTTTTTCTGCATCAAATTTGCAGCTTTTTAACGAGATTTTTCAGTATGATCTTCCTTCTTCCATGATCTATACCCTCATGCATTTCTTCTTTCCTGTACTGATTTATTGCTGAGCAATTATAGTCATACAAACTCTATCTTTTTGAAACCACCTTTGGCTCTCCCCATTGAACCTAGACCATCTCTGCACACACTAATCAGCTGGTCTTTCTATTGTCCCCTGTACTTGCACCAGCCTTTTCTGAGTCTGAGTTCCTGAAGAGAGGATGTTTTTCCTCCTCACACCAGTGATAAGAAACCCTATGTGATTACTTGTTTGGGGATTAAAAAAAATTAATGAATGAATATAAACTGAAGTGGATAATGAGAGTTGCAATGGTGGTCAGCAATAAATAATTTTCACCATGATATGCTAAGTAATTTTGGACAAGTGAACTAGTTTTGACAAATTACTAAAGTGCTTTAGATACCTCTTGGAGTTTGTGGGTAAGCATGGTAATTCCAATGAGTTAATTGGCATCGTTTTTCTTTTTCACAATTCATTTTGTACTGTAGAATTTCTGTATTTTGTTGAACTACTTAATATTTTCTCAGATCTTCAAAATACAGAATTGGACACAATTATACATACCTTCACTTTTCATTATATAGTGAAAATAGATAGCATACTTGGAAATTAATCCAGAGAAAGGTAAACATGAACAGACTTCATTTTTATTTTTAATAACTTCAGCACATCTTTCCCATCTTTCCCTTCAAATTTTTGCAATGTTTGTTTTCTGTCTTATGGATTTGAGTAGGAAGTATTCTCTATGTATTATCTGTGTGCTACACTTGGTTCACAACAGATAAAGAATCCTGGGAAGTTCTGAAAACTTACAGGAGATGGAATCTAGATGGAGAAAGTGCGTTGTTGACAGGTATATGGTTGTGAGCTATGCTTTGAATAGGGTCTTCTGCATACACTTAAGGAATGTACTGTACCCTTGGTCACATGTTCCCACAACCATGTTCTACCTCACAAGCTCAGAATCAACAGCGTCAAGTATTATGGAATGGAATCTTGGAAACCTTCAAGCAAAATAGCTTAATCTGTTTGTGTAAGACATTTGGTCACACTGATACAAAAACAGCTAGTAAACTACAATAGGAATGCTTTATTAATCCATAAAAAACATACAAACTTTTTTTGAGAAAGAAAAATTGACAGAAATTTTTAAGAGATTTATGCAATATGCTTTTTAAGTTTTTTTTTTGGGGGGGGGGACGGAACTTTTTTTAAACCAAATGGTCTGGCCAGGATCTGTCTGGTCCTTGATTCAAAAAGGACTTTGGTAAAGTTTGACTAAGCACATATCCTATTAACTATTAACAGAACCCTCAAGAGAATTTTTTTTTATTACATAGATGTCTACTACAAAACACCATGAATTATTTAACTTACATAGGGGGGTGAAACTTCAGAATTCATTTTATAGAACAGAGGCATTCCTCTCATTTTCATGTTTACTATTTTACTACATGTTCATTGGGAGTCAATGACATCACTTGGTAATTTTTTTCATCATCTTGTCCTCTTTTAATATTTACAAGTATGCTTACTTCTCTGAACATTTTCGAGATAATTATATTTCCAAAAAAACCTCTTTTAGAGGTTTAAGATATAATAATGATGTCATTGTGAAGCCTAAACATTTATTAGATGGTATATAAGATATAAGAAAAAGCCACTTTCAACAAGACTGTTACAGTTTTCTCCAGTCAAATACTGTAAAAAGGAAACATTCTTTTCAGATGTTATGGAGAAAACAGAGTAAATAGAATAAAGCCTAATCTCTTCATACATTTTACAACCTAGTTTCTCTAGAAGTTCCCAGTCAAAACACTCAAACTTTTTAAGTACCACAAACTCCTTTTAAACTTTTTCCAGTGGAGACTGGACCTCAATATGATACCTATTCCCCAAAAATCTACTGTAGGCATGTTTAAGTCAAAAGCATATCACCCAAAATAATCCTGAACATGTCACTTTTCCTTGAAATAACATTCATGAATAGAGGATTATAGAGGAGGAAAGGGATCTCAAGCGCAGGTGGAAGGGTGAACAAGAGAGAGCACTGGGACAGGTTCTTTGTATCATATGATAATATGAAAGCAGATTATATGGTAGTTGGGGAGAAGGGGACCAGAAGTAGTGTAAACAGATGCAAATGAGCCAAGTACAATGATACACACATATGAAAAAGCAATGAAACACATTATTTTGTATACTAACCTAAAATTCTAGAAATAAATTGTTTAAAGATATAACATTCATGAATTTGGTCCTTACACTTGGTTCTTGACCAAGAAAATTACATACTTTTTCCATAAATTTGCTCACATATAATACATTTGATACATTTTTGGCAAGGTTTGCTTCAAATACTTCACAAGAATAATTTATTTGCCCATTGACATTTCAGGATCAGTGCATTTCAAAATCAGTTCCACTGTTAGAAGTCTGTTGAAAGTTTGAAGCTTTCAGTTTTACTTTTTCACAAGTGCTCTGAAGTTAAAGATCTTCTGTCCATAGTTGCCACTGTAGTTTTCTTTGAGATCTAAGCAACTTTAGACCCGACAGAAAACACTAAATGGCCTTCAGATCTTCAAAAGCAAGCTGGAATGAGTTTTTCTCTTAATAGCCTATGGCGATAACGAAGCTGAAGATTTCCAGCGGATTACTAACAGATAATCCATAAAAGGTGACCCTACCATTAGATTTTGAACACCATTTTTCTCAGTTTTTTTTTTTTTGCCCCAAATCTAAAGCCTGACTTTGCTACAGTAACACTGTCTCCTATAAGCTATCTTCCCAAATTAGCCAATACAGCTTCAAAAACAATTTTAATGCTCAAATAGCCTTAGGAAACAATACATCCAGTTTCAAACGCCTTATTTTGAAGACACAGAGCAGTCTTCATCTCCGTGAATAAATTAAGGTCAACCAACAGCAACAAAGAACGAACTCATGTTATTTTCGAACCTTTAGTCATTAATTGAAGAGGCTTATATTTTGGAGGGGCGTGGGTTTGCATCCGAGACTCGTGGCATGCTGTTTAAGGGGCCGCAACCCCAAGCGGGCTTCTCATTCTGGAACCCCAGAACTTCTTCTGGGGGCCTCGGGAGCACTGGGGTTGCAAGACTCCTCCAACACTTCCTCGAGGGGCACCACGCTGTGGTCCTTGTGGCGCTTGGATTCCCGGCACACCACGCAGATGGCCATCGCGTCCACCTCGCAGTAGAATTTCAGGATTTCGTGGTGCTTGGGGCAGACGCTCAGCTCGCTGGACTTGGAGGGCGAGGGGCACATCTGGCGGATGATGTTCACCAAGTTGGCCAGCTGCAGGTTGGGCCGCAGGCTGCGGTGGAGGAAGGACTTGCGGCACTGCGGGCAGGTGAACAGCTGCTGCCGCGGCAGCGCGCGCGGGGGCGACGCCGGGGGGCTCGGGGGGTACAGGCGGCGCCGCACGGGCCGCCGGCGGTCGGGCCCCCGGTCGTCCTCGGCCAGCACGCGGACCCGCAGGTCGGGCCCCGGGCCTCCCCGGGGGGCGCCCGCGTCGTCGCGCGCGTCCTGCCAGGCGGCCGCGCGGGGGTCCAGGCGGCGGCGGCGCTCCTCGCGCTCCCGCTCGCGGTCCCGCTCGCGCTCGCGGAAGCGCGGCCAGTCGCGGGGGGCGTAGCGCCGGTACAGCACCTCGCGGATGAACCGCTCATTGTCGCGCAGGGCGCGGGCGGCCGCGGCGGCGTCGCGCTGCCGGTCCTCGTCGTCGCGGCCCCACAGCTGCGTGACGCAGCCGCGGCAGAAGTTGTGGCCGCAGCCGATGGACACGGGGTCCTGGAAGTAGTCCAGGCAGATGGCGCACACCGCCTCCTCCTGCAGGGACCGCATGGGGCTGGGCGCCGCGGCCGCCATCTGCGCGTCGCACCTGTGGAGCAGCGCGGGCGGCGTGAGCGCGGCGGGGCCGCGGGGCTCCGAAGCTCCGATCCGCGCATCGCCCGGGCCGCGGGGCTCCAAAGCTCCGATCCGCGCATCGCCCCGCCGCGGGGCTCCGAAGCTCCGACCCCCGCATCGCCCGGGCCGCGGGGCTCCGAAGCTCCGACCCCCGCATCGCCCGGGCCGCGGGGCTCCGAAGCTCCGACCCCCGCATCGCCCGGGCCGCGGGGCTCCGAAGCTCCGATCCCCGCATCACCCGGCCGCAGGCTGCAGCCCGCAGCGCGTTTTAGGCCGCGGGGCCGGAGCGCAGCCCAGGTTAGGCCGCGGGTTCAGCCTGAGCATCGCCCGGGCCGCGGGGCTCCAGCCAGGGCCGCGGCTTAGGCCGCGGGCTCCGCGCCCTGACCCTGAGCATCCCTCGGCCGGCCGCGGGGCGCGGCCTGGAGCGCAGCGACCCGGGGACTCCGGATCCTCCCCGGCCGCGCGGGGACCCGCCGCGCCCGCCCCGCCCCGCCCCGCCCACCCCACTGGACCCCGCCCGCGCCCCCGCCCCGCGCGCGAAACCCTCGCCGCGGGCCGCGACCCGCCCCGGCCCGCTCGACCCTACCGTGGGGTCCACGCGCTCGCGGCAGCGACGGCGGCACTGCTGACCGCGAGAACTAGACCGCGGCGACCAGGAACGACCACCACGAGGGCGACTACGGCGAGCAGCGTCCTCCTCGGCCGCTCCCCTCACACACGGCGCCCCGCCCCCAGCAGCAGGAAGTGACGTCACCGCGGGGTGTGCCGCCCCCTGTACACCTCCGCACCGCGCTCACAGTCACACACACACACACACGCTCCACTCTCAGGAGGGCCCGCCTCGCCCCGTCGACCGCTCGATGGTACCCCACACCTGTGCAGACAGACGGAGCGGTAGGAGACAGCCAATGAAAGCGCTGCACGCGCAGCCCGGCCACCCGAGGTCGGTGTCCAGAATCCTCGAGAAGGGTGGAGGTGAGAACCAGCTCCACCAAATTGTCCTCTGACCCCGCACAGGGCGCCACGGCACTCACATGCTCCTGAGCATGCATCACACACACACAATTTTGGGCAAAACGAAAATTAGAAAAGACCTTTGAAAGCAAAGGGTGTTGGCAATTGGCCAGATCGGGAGTTCAAGGCCCCCCTCAGCTGCATAATGGCTTGGAAAAGCACCGCATTTGTTTCACGAGACTAAGATCCGTGGGCTCAAAGCTCTTCAAAATGAGGTGCAATTATGTCTGAAAAGTCTGGAGAGATGACTCAGGGATTCTGCAAGCAAAAGGACCAGAGTTTGCACCTTGTAGATTCCACTAAAAAATGCCAAGTAGAAATGGCAATGATCTGTAATTCCCTGCAAGGCAGAGTCTGGGAAACCCCAGACAGAGCAAAGTAAGAAGGAGATGGAGCAATCCAGGATGATTGCCAATGTCATCTTTAGGCCTTCACAGGCACCCACTGAAGGGCTCTCGTGTGCACACATACCTCACAAAGCTCTTTGTTGCTATCTCGAGGGAATAAGGCAGAGAGTAAGTGAGCAAAGAATATTCTAGCCTACCTCTGCACACACATGGATACACACACTAAACCACACAAATTAGCTTTGATTCGTTCCTTTTTTTTTCCTTTATTACTATTTCTACCATATGCTAAGCAACTCATTGCAACTCATGCTTCATTGCCTTTCTGAACTCACAGTAGAACTCCGAAGTCTACTCCAAATAGCATCCAAATAGATTAATTCTTGACACTACTCACATATGAAGATCGTCACAGAGCTGATGAACATTATCAAGTCATATTGGAAAGAATGCTTTGGACTGAGAATATGCAGCTGCAGTAGGGAGACACTTTGGCACAGTGAGCATTGTGAAAGTTAGAATGATTAACTGGGTCTTCTCACAGGAAGGATTGGGCTCCTGAGAATACTATAATCTCTTCATAGCTATTAAGAAATTTGTGTAGTAAATATATATATATGTTTCTGAAAATTATTAGTTTTTAGCACCTTTCAAAGCCTCTGCTGATTTTTTTTTTTTGGAATTTTGCAAGATATGTGGCATCTGTGACTTCCATGCTTAGGTCAACATTATATCTTAAGAGATTGTTCAAAAACTTAGGAATTCCAAAAGTCTAAATGGTACATAGGACCAAAACACATACTTATTTCTTTGTGCTAGTCTTTTAAAGTAGCTGTGCAGATTTTTAAGATAAGAAACCACAAATACAAGGGTCATGTAAGGAAAGACAACAGTCAGTGAAACAAGAATGAGAGCTACAAAACAAACTCAAATAGTGCCTTCATCTAAAGAAAGGTAAAGCAAAGAAAGCAAAACAGAATCAGAGGCCAAATAATTTGGAAATCCTCCAAGATCCGCCAGAAACCTATGTATCTGTGAACCTGAAGATAAACTGAGGTTAAAACAATATAATCGAGGGCTGGAGAGGTGGCTCAGGGGTTAAGCCTCCGCCTTGCAGGCGGAAGGTCCTGAGTTCGGATCCCAGATCCCACGTATAGACGCCAGGTGGAAGCGGGGGCGGCCTGCGCTTCTGGTCCTGGTAGGGCGGAGCCTGTGAATCCCGGGGCAGAAGGAGGTGGAGGCGTCCATGGTGGTTCCTAATTCGTCCGTGGTTCTACACACACACATACACACATGCGCGGGCACATACATACACACACACACACGTACAATTGAATAAATAATAATAAAAAAATTAAAAAAAAAACAATATAATCGAGCCTCTACACAGTTAAAGAACGAAATGCTTATTTGCAACATTGCTAGAACCTTTCTCTACAAAAGGCTGAAGGTTACCATCTATGCCAGCTAATTGTGTCAACTTGGTAGGGTTGAGACTTTGGGCACATTTGCGAGCCCGTGAGAAGACCCAGCCCACTATGGATGGCACCATTCACTAGGCAAATGGCTACATGGAGAGAGCTTATTCAGTGCCTTAGCATACATTTGTATAAAAGCTTATAGCTATGCTGACAAGTGAGAAAATATGTCCTTCACTCGGCTAATTGTCAACTTGACAGGATCTAAACACTTAGACTATGTCTCTCAGTATACTTGTAAAGGATTACCTAGATTAAGACTGACTTCCCAGAATGTCTTGAAGGATTATCTCATTGCCCTTAATTGATGTGGGAAGATCAATGTTAACTGTTGATGGGACCACACTCCGCATTTTATCGCAGCAATGGTAAAAAACTAAGACAAGAGCTTGAAGCAGCTGGTCACGTCACATTCAAAATTAGAAAGCACACAGCAATGCTTGTTTGTGTTCAGCTCACTTCCTTCCTTTTATATAGTCCAGGACCCCCAACCCAGGAAATGATGCCAGCCACAGTGGGCAAATCTTCCACTTCAAGTAACCTTATCATGATAATCCACTGGCATGTCCAGAGGCTAACTTACACAGGTGTGTAAAATACAAGGCCAGTCTGTGCCACATGGTGAGATCCTAGAGAGGGGGAAGGGTAGAAAAAGGAAGGGAAGGGGAGTGGAGGGAGGGGAGAGGAGGACAAAAATCTTATGCACATAGAGTCAGATTTCTTGGGATGGAATAGTACCTGCCATATTGGAACAAGCTGCATTTTACTTTTCAGCAGGCTTGTGACCGCTGAGTGCTGATTTTCTCAAAGGGATAATTTCTGGTGCCAAGAAAATAATTTGGGGGAAAATTATAAGATATTCTGAAAAGACAAAATTGAGGCAAAATAAACTGATAGATTGGCATTAAGTCTGTTATATGTGTTGAGTGTTTTTGCATATAATTCATGACCTGCTTTCAGCATAAACGTGATCAACTTTTAAGCAAAAGAGTTTACATCGTCATATTATCTTCCCCATAATATTAGAGAAATTGGTTTCTATTTTTCCTCTTCAAAGTGAAGTTCAATGTTTGATAGGAACTTAGTCCAGCATTTAAATATACTTTCTGGATTGTTTCTCTCGCCTGTCCCTTATTAGCAATTATTAAGATATAAACATGCTTAGAATGGCTCTACTCATGGGTAGTTGATTGGTCAACTGAAACACGACCTACATCAGTTCCATCAACTTCTACTGCATACATTGTGCCACAGATCCCCTTCACATCTAAGCTGTCAAAGCAATGAGCATTCTACTTTTTCACACCTGGCCTTGTCAGATTGCTTCAGATAAGTTCCATCCTCTGCCTGACCCTGGGATGGCTCCAGGAAGTTCCACAGTTTTCCAGGGAGCTATTTTCAGTCCCCATCTCATTTGACCTATGCTCATTATTACTGTAATGTCTTTGCAACTTTCTCTTAGTCTCTACCTACCTCTCTAAGTACCCCCAACAGTCCTGTCTGTCTGCTTTCTTCTTGTAGCTCAGAATCCCTGCAAACCCTGTTCCTCTACTCTTTTCTCTTCCCTGACAGTCTTATCCATACCCTTCACTGATGAGATGCCCGACCATCTAATGTTCATTTTTGACTGCATTGCCTGAAATGATTTTTGTGGAGTGTGTGTGTGTAGAGTTTTCCACCACACACTTTATTCTTTGGGAGTGCCATTTTTCTTGAGAAATCCCATAATTTACAAAGAAACTGAAGAGGGCTAGAGAGATGGCTGAGGGGTTAAGACTCTGCCTCACAAGCAGAAGGTCCTGAGTTTGAATCAGAGGGCCCATATAAAAACACCAGGTGATAATGATGGTGATCTATATTTTTGGCCCTAGTGGGCAGAGCCTGAAAAATCACAGAGAAAAGTAAAAAGGAAGAAGAAGCAATTCAGGATGATTCAGAAAATCACCCTTGGTCCTCTATAGGGACATACAGTGACCTCTGATACACACACACACACACACACATTTTAAAAAGGCTTTAAAAAAACAAAGAAACAGAAAACAGTCATCTTCTCCTTCATCCTTATTCCCCTATCACTCCTTTATACCCACATACTTAGTGTTTTTGCTGGTCTGAGTTGTTGTATTCATTTCTATATTTTTACAAAATTTTACTTCAAAAGCATTTTCTCAGGCATTGGCAATATCTCCCATGTTCAAACACCCCCTTACCTCCAATACATCTTAGGTGGTTTGAGGTGAAAAAACCCAACCAAAAAATGGGTAGCAAATTCCCAAGGCTTGGGGTTCACTGAACAAAATGGAGAAAACCAGTTGAGTACAAGCAGTCGTCATCTCTGCTTCCTCACTGTGGATGCTTCAGGCTCCTGCTGCCCTGGCTCCCCAAACATCCTCAGTGCTGGACTGTGCTTTCAAGCTGTAGCCCAAATAAACTCTTTCTCCTTTGAATTGCTTTTATTAGGCTATTTTATCACACTAGCTAGAAAAGCAACTAAGACAGGCTTGAAACCTTTCCTTAGCTTATTACCTACAAGACAACATCCAAACCCATTAGCAAACAGCTCTCCTGAGCCAAGATCTTTGATATTTATCTTACTTTGTCTCCTCCCCATCTGTCGCATCAGTATTATCACTCTGACCTTAATACTAGGCTTTTTTTTTTCTTGTCTCCTACCATACACAGCCTTCTTTACATTCATTCAGATTTTCAATCAGGAATTGCATTCTCCACCCACAACTAGAACATCTAGTAATTTCCTGTTATTGTAATAAAGAGAAGAGGTTTATTCTAACTCAAGTTTTGGCAGTTTAAGTCCCTGATCAATTAACTATGTTCCCCTGAGCCTGTGGTAAGGCAGCACATCCTGATGGCACATAATGGCATTAGCTCTCTCATTTTATGGCCAGAAAAAAAGAACCAAAAGGGGAGATGAAGAAGTGATTGAGGTTTCATAATTCCTTTTGAATCGTGCCCTGAAGGATGTAAAAACCTCTCAGGAGACTTTAATCCTCAAAGGCTTTACTATGTTCAATAGTGCTTCCCTGGGATCAACTCTCCATCACTTGCATCCTTGAAGAATATTTAAGATCAAAACTATGATAGTCCCCAACTTAAATTGTTCTTCAAGATTAACTTTTTCTTTAACAAAGCCTTCCTAAACTTTTCAATTGAATTTGATCTCATATTTACTTGGTATTTATGAATTTCAATACATAATTATATTTTTAAACAAAAATATTTAAACTTCTGTGTTGGACTATGAACTCCTTTAGAACAGATTCAGTTTTATTTGTTTTGTAGGCTGTAGAATAGTCTATGTAGTCTATGTAGCCAACATTTTATTAACAAAATAGTTCTAGATAATTCATTGTTGCTTTCTTCTGTGCTGTGTGATTGATTATAACATCCCCAAAATAATTGAATGAACCATCATAAACCATCTCTAAGTTAAAAATAAAGTCAACTGTTTCTTGCATGACAGTCTAGACAATTAACCAGGAAAGTTGTACTATACCCTGTATAAACTCTGTAATGTATTATCTATGGCTGCTAAATGTTAACATGTATTAGAAGTATACATAGCTGTTTCAGTAGCATTGGAAGTAAGAGAACGATGAACTATGATCATTGCTGAATGACTGAAAGAAAGACCTCTGATGAATGGTCACGGAGTGATAAATTATTGGGCATGAAAGGAGTGATGTTTCCTATATATGTAAAAAAGAAAGTGGTGCTCTAATTCTCCAAGGGAGCATGACAGTTGAGAAGGTGTATATTGAAAACATTCCATGATTACAGGGGTCACGTGAATCTCACAGAATAAACTTATGTAACAGATCATAAGCACAACCATGACGTCACTTAGACTACTTCATTACCACAGAATTTCTCGAGTAATTGTACATTACAGATACAAAATCTCTTTGTTGAAAAGCATGATACGATAAATTTCTAACCTGTATTTCTGTAGGAATTCTAGTTTCTTTGAGGTCTTCTCTGTTAAGACAAGAGCTACAGCTTACCTTTATATTTGATATAAACTTTCAGTATGGAATTAGAGGTCTTGCTTCCCTGATTTCCAGTTCATATTCCATTATTTGACAAACTTAGAGACCTTCTGGCTTTTCCATTTTCATGGATATGTTTCAAAGTTAAAAATGGTGTCAAGTCCAACAAATTTACATAAAAAAGGTGAGGAATAGAGCACTCACAGAAACTCTGAAGAGATGACCAGAGTTTAGAAGAAAGAATTGGTAGATTGTATTAGATGAACACATGTCTTGAATTGGTAGAATATATTAGATGAAAGAATGTCTTCATAAAGGTGTCAAAAAGTTAAGAGTGGGAAAAAGATAACCTCTTTAACTAATGGAGCTGAGAAAACCGGACAGCCACATGTGATAGAATGCAGCTCGATCCTTATTTCTCACGTAGTCCAAAGGTCAGGTGCTGCCTGTTCTGATGATATATGGCTACCAAAGTGATTGAAAACTGATCAGTCAAAATCTAAGTGAGCCTGAGTCCTGAACCCTCATTAGGGTGGAGGACTCAGAGGGAAGTTTGGCAGTCATGTAAAAGGATGTTCCAGGGGATGGGAGGGAGGAAGGGGGAAGTATGGAGAGAGGAGGAGGGAGGGAGAGAGGTGTAAGGAAGGGGGAAGCGGGGAGAGTGCAGAGGGGACGACTGGGGAGGGGGGAGAGAGGAGGGAGAGATAGGATAGAGGTACGTATTGAGCTTGTATGATTAGGAAAAAAAATCGAAGTGAGCTATATGTAAATTCTAACACATGAGTAAACAGTATTAAAAGACCTTATACAAACTATCATTCATAATTCATATTTGTTACACATTATAATGATATCATTTGGATACAGTGGGTTGAATATGCCATGAAAAGTGATACTGCTTGTCTTTCCTTTCTTTTGCCATATTTCTGAGAGTGTACATTTGTCCATGTGTTGTGCATGCCCACTTACGTGTACACAGATGCACACGCATTTGCGTATGTATGGAGACCAGAGGAAGACATCATATTTCTTCTCTATCACTTTTTTCTTATTCCCTTAAACCATTTAACTGGAAATAGGCTGCCAACCAACAAGTTCCATTGATTTTCTTGTCTTCAACACCGCCCCACACAAGGCTTGTGTTATAGGTGTGTAGTGTCATACACAAACATTTCATGAGGGCGCCGGGGATTTAAGGTATTTCTTAGGCCCACTTTCATTTTTTTTCTTTCTGAAGTTACTAGAATCATTGAAAATTACGCAAACAGCATCTCTGTAATTCCTACTATGTCTCTACCAGTATTAGAAATATAATTTAATACATATATTGAATATGAGATGGTGTGGACATTTTTCCCTTTTTCTGTTTATTGTAGAGTTATGTCAACTAAAGAACCACGATTTCTGGAATTTTTTTAAATTTTTTTTTTACTATTTATTATTTATTCAATTGTGCATGTATGTGTGTGTGCGTGTGTGTGTGCGCGCGCGTGTGTGTGTCTGTGCGTGTGTGTGTCTGTGCGTGTGTGTGTGTGTGTGTGTGTGTGTATGTGTAGAACCACGGACGAATTCGGGAACCACCATGGACGCCTCCACCTCCTTCTGCCCCAGGATTCACAGGCTCCACCCTACCAGGACCAGAAACGCAGGCCGCCCCCGCTTCCGCCTGGCGTCTATACCTGGGGTCTAGGATCGGAACTCGGGACCTTCTGCCTGCAAGGCAGAGGCTTAACCCCTGAGCCACCTCTCCAGCCCCGATTTCTGGAATTTTAAATAACATTTTGTTTCTGAGATTCACCATATTGATGATGTAGTTTATTAATTTTTATTTTTATTCTTTAGCGTTTCAGAAGTGAAAACAATGAATTTATGCTACTTTCACCTCTTATTACACAATCCCACCTCCCTCCACAACCTTTTCTCCTCTCCAGTCTCCCTCCTACTTTCATGTCATTTTGTGTGCGTGTGACCCACAGAGTTTCAATGCTTCTGCTGACGAATACCTCAGCATTTGCTGGAACATGAATCGCTTATCAGTGTGTACACCGTTGAGAAAAGCTACATAACTCCTTTAACTTAAAATTGTAAAGGTCAAAGCAAAATTAATTATATTTTTGCTTAAATTGTGAGCATTTAATATCCATCTGAAACAAGGAAGTAAAATATAGAGTCTTCCGAGTGACGCTATTTTACAGGTCATTGAGCTACAGAAAGTTCAAGACTGCCTTGTCCCAAACAGGACATCAAAATTACCCCTCATCCCAAGACTCAGTAACGTTCCAGAAGAAGGGGTGGTAAGAGTGCAGAAGCTTGAGATTGGGGAGGGTGCTTCCAGACAGTTTCTTCTGGTCATGGCAGGACAGCTGCACCCAAGAACTCACTGTAGTGATACCTACTTCCATATGACCAAGACAGCATTTGGTCTATCAACATCTCACCGTGGAAGAGGGAAGATCTCAAGAGACACTACATCTCCCTGAGAGACTCTTGAAGGTTAATGCCAGACAAGAGAAGGGGAGTTACTTCCTTCAGTGATTTATCCACTGATAAGTCATCTGTGTTCCAGCAAGTATTCAGGCATTTGCCAATGCTGGCATCCCAGATGAAATCCAGTGAAAACTACACACAAAAGGATGTGAAATTAGTAAGGAAACTAATTGGAAAGGAAAAAGTGTGTTGTGGGAAAGATATGTTGTGAGAAAGGAAGGAGGCATAGGATTGGGAGTGAGGGTGAAAATTAAAAATTCACTATAGTCATGGATGAAAGCATCAAAGAATAATAAATAAATATAAAAATTATATATGTATAAAAATAAGTTTATCTTAAAAACTGCATGAAGCATTCTAAAGCACAATAAGTAAGGAATAAAAGATTAAGGATACAGACTACCCAGAATTGATCATTATCAATATGTACATAAATGAAATATCACATTATTGTTCAAAAATACATACAAATGTGAGTTTAAAAAGATAAGGTAAAAGAAAATAAGAGGAAAAGTTGAATAAGTAGAATAGGGAGGAAATACGGTGGTACTGTTACCCTACACTAACTGTCCACAGTAAGATAACCTGGAGAAAGACTGCATCCCACCCTTCCTGGATCAGAGGGAAAACTCTCTGTCTTTCACTAATATATCTTATTTCCACCATTATCTATGAAAGAAGCAAGTGTTCTTTCACCTTGAAAACCGAAATGCCTCTTCCTGATATAATCAGATGCTTTCCAACCCCTTGGAAAGGAAAGGAAATTGCTTCTTTGGCTTCCAGCCAGCACAAGACTGAGAGCGAGGGGAAGGCGCTCAAATGAATGACTTTCTTCTGGAAATGAGGCAACCCCCACACTCATTCCATACAGGCTGCTGTTGCTGAGGCACAAATGAAATAAATAAAAGTAGATAAGCAAAAACATAACTTCTCATGTGTTCCTGACAAGAAGAAAGCAAAAATAGACAGCCATTTCCAACCATTCGAAAAGTTGAATTTAATTATTTAAAAGAAAGTGACTAAAAATTATTTCAGTAACTCCACTCCTTTCCTTTATGTATGACTAGTCTATCCAGAGGAAAAAAGGAAGGAAGGAAGGAAGGAAGGGAGGAAGGGAGGGAGGGAGGGAGGGAGGAAGGGAGAGAAGGGAGGGAGGAAGGGAGGAATGAAGGAAAAAGGGAGGAGGAGAGAGAGGGGAGGGAGGGACAAAGATTATTAGGTTCCTTTCCTCATCATAAAATATCATGATGTCATGTTAGAATTATATTTTGCTTATTTGTTTCCTCAATTTTTAATTTTTATTTTAACTTAATTATGGAAAATGTGGAGTTATATAAGACATGATCACACCCATAGTATTTGCTAATTTATCTCTAAAACAGAATAACAGTAAAATAAGCAAGTTGAATTGTCATTGGAGGATTGCAGAAATGGCTCTGCAGACAAAGCTCTTGCCATGTGGACTTTTATCCTTAGGTGTCACCTTGACACTTGGGAAGTGGACCTCTGGGCACATCTGTGAGACGCTGTTTAGTTCCGGTAGCCTTTGGACAAGTCTGAAAGAGACTGCACAATTGCTGTAGGAACACCCAGCCCATGGTGGACAGGACTGTTTCCATGGTGAACGATAGCTAGATAAAGATGGAGGGAAGGCTGAGAGGCCAGCTGCAAGCTGAGGCAAGCAGGCAAGGGTGCATCATTGGTCCTTGCCTTCGCCTCTTGCTTCTGATGTGATGCGACCAGGTCCCTGGGCTCCTGATGCTGTAACTCCCCTGCCATAATGGACTTTGGTAACCTGGAATTGGGAGCTGAATAAAACCCCTTGTTCCCCCAAGTTGCTTATGTCAGATAGTTATTGCAGCAATGAACTATAATGCAAATATAGTGCGGGCAAGAAGAATGGAAGGCAGAGTCCCAAAACTCATATAAAAGCAGCACCTGTTATCCCAGCAACGTAGGAGGTAGAGACAAGGGCTCCTAGGGCAGCTGGAGTAGGGAAAGTAGTCTATCTGCAAACTCTAGTTTCAACTGAGAAACCCTGACTCAAAAAGTAAAGTGAAGAGCAATGAAGGAAGATGCCTGACATGAACCCTCTACCCCCATATGCACACATGCACATGCTTGCACACTGTACACACCACAGACACGCATACCCCGGCATTGCTTCTAAGCAGGAGTAAGGAGGGCCTGGAGACCTGCATTAGAGTACTGAGGCTTACAGGAGGCAGTGACTTGGATAATGCCATGCATTCGACTATCAATTCGCAGCAAAGCTGCTTTTCAAATTCCAACTAGCCATTTCAGGACATTATCAGTCTAATCCTGAGATATTTCCTACAGACATACAAGGCGGAATTAATACAGTTATAGCTGTTGTGTGATTAATAGGTTGCTCTGGGGGAAAATATCAAAGCAAGTTATTGGATATGATTCTTTCCCTGAAAGAAATGTGAGGTCAAAGGATGAGGAAAGAGTTCTACTGATTTATTTCTGCAAACAATTCCGTTCCATGACTCAGGGGCTTAACATGAGAGCCATTGAATTAACTACGACTTTGAAGGTCAGGAATTTGAACAAGAGTCACAGGACACAGCTCAGTTCTAACTCCATGGTGTGCTAGCCAGGGTCTCTTAACCAGGGCCAGAGGGCTAGAAAAGGCAAACTCACATTCACACAGCTCAGATTCCGGTGGTCATTCTCCACATGACCTCTCTCCATTTGACAGTCTTGGTCTACTGTTAGCATTTTTTAGCCTGGACTTTCTAAGGGGGAAAAGTGAAGCCCCGAGACTTCATATTAGGGCAAGAAAGTCACACAACACAGTGTAACCTCGTTGTACTCTACTACAGCTAGCAGTTCACAAAATCAGCACAGAGAAGGGGAAATGGACTTTGTTGGCAAAGGTCGCCTCGCTATGACAGGAGTAGCTGTTGTATTACAGAGTAGCAGGCTTCTCCATGGCATTTTCATACATCCTGTGTTTTGGCTGGACCCCCATCCAATGGAAAGAGATGGCTCTTCCCTCCATCTACCTGCACAACCCCATCCCCACTAGTCTTTTCTACCCTTCCACCTGCACGCATTCTGTCACCATCCCCTTCCCCTAAAGCCTCTTGCTCCCCCACTCATAGTCACACTTCTAGTTCCCTAACTTCTAGCTGCATCCAATCCCTCATAAATGCATACGCATATGGATTAGATGCCAAGAATCAATCATATATGAAAGGGCATGTGCAGTAATTGTCTTTCTAAGCTCGTGTTACCTCACTTGATTTACTTTCCAGTTCCAAACATTTTTCTTCCTTTTTCTTTACAGCTCAATGAAATCTCCTTATGCATATGCACTACGTCATCATTATCCATTCATCAGTAATAGATGCCTCTTAGAATAACCTGTCAAGTACTTTTGAAACAGGGAGGAATAAAGGCAAAGGGACACATACAAATGGCTCAGATTTATAGGAAGAATGATGTCATAGAAAATGTTTAAGAAATTGCTTCAATAATTACAATGACTTCAGATAATCTAATAAGCATTTTTGGAAAAGAACTGTTCTTCACTTCCTTAAAGACCTGAAATCACCAGCATATAGCTGATAAGAAAGTCAAGCAAAGTAAGTGAAATAAGTAGGTACACATGTGTTATAAGCTCCAATGAGGACAGAGAGACAAATCTCCAGAAAACTCTGGGTCAAATAAAACAAACACTGTTAATACAGCAATTTAAACTACCTTAAAAATTATGAAATGTAAATGCTGCCTGCCTTACAGGATTTTCTTTCAAATTGTCCTCATTAAAACACACCCTTATGGTCCTTCATTTATAAATAAGAAATTGCAATATTATTGCAATATTGCAATATTCACGTAAAATAAAAAGAACAAAATACATTGAAAGAGGCGAGAAATAATGAGAATAGAATTGATAATTTATGGAGTACTGTTATAGTAAGATACAGATATCAACTTGATGGTTAAGTGTTTGAGCTCTGGGCACATTTATAAAGAATAAATAGTTGAGTTTAGCCCACAGCCAACTTACAGGAGATAGGGAAGGTCCAACACATGGTGGGTAGGATTATCTCTGGACAGGTGAATAAGATGAAGGGAACTGCTTGAGAAAGTTGACGTTCTTCTGTATACTTGGCCAGACATACTGATCTGGCAAGTGAGAATTGACCCTCTCTCGGTGGTCATGTGGATATGGTGTGGTCAGTTCTCTTGACTCCTAGTGTTAGCATGAGCTTTCCTGTCAGGCTGGACAAGAATCTGTAATGGGACTATCATAAGAGAAAATAAAATCCCTGTTCTCTTAAGCTATTTTGTCATGATGTTATCAGCAACCATGCAGGCTAACTGCAACAAGTACCAAAAGCAAAATCATGATTCATCTTTTCAATAGACAAGCCTTTTAAAAGTTTAATTAACTTGATAATATTGTACATGTGATCATTTGCAAGTAGGTGGTTTTATAGAATATTAATCTAGGCTTATATATTAACAAATCTGAAAGTTTTTTGTTTTGTGTGTTCATGCATGAATGTGCATGTTCATATGTGTGAGGTACACACACACACCTGTTTGTGTACATGTGTGTGGAGGCCAGAGGTAGACCTCAAGTGTCATTTCTCAGGTACTTTGCACCTTTTCTTTTTTAACTTAATTTTAGTGTGTGTGTGTTTAAATATGTCGTAGGGAGCATGTGGAGTTTTGAAAACAGGCAACTTTTCCCTCCTGCCACTTTAATGAGTTCTTGGAAGGAATTTCATGTTTTGCGGTTTGCACTACTAGCACTTTCACCAAATGAACGTGTCAATCCTGTCCACCTTTTTGTGGAGGCAAAATCTCTCACTGACCAAGAACTCACTAAATAACTAGGCTAGCTGGCCAGGGAGTATCCAGGTTCTGGAAATTAAACTCAGGTCCTTGGGCTTGCAAAGCAAGATCTTTCCTGACTGAGCTGATTCCCCACCCCTGTCTAAAACTTCTTGAAGACATTAACTAACATTCAAACATGTCAACATATCCCCATGGACGCGTGCGGATCTCAGGAGAAATAGTTCCAGGCAGTAAGATCCTTAGAAGTAAAGAGTCAAACAGAGATAGGGAACTACCCATACCAGCAAAGTGCTCAAGGAAGGGCCTCTTGATCTGCCATTGAGGCCTGAACCCCCATTAGAACAGCTGGGAGGGAGCTCCAGGATCCATAGAACCAAAGGATAGTTGAATAGGAGGGAGTAGACTAGAGCCACATAGGGAAGGGAGGGAAGGTGGAATGGGATGAAAGCAAGAGGGAAGGGAGAGAAGAAGAAAAGAGGGACAAGGAAGGCAAGGAACATACACATAAAAATATAAATCTAATAAATTTATTTTATTTTTTAAAATTTTTTATTATTTATTCAATTGTGCATGTGTATGTATGTGTGCATGTGTGTGTGTGTGTGTGTGTGTGTGTAGAACCACGGGCGAATTCGGGAACCAGCATGGACCCGCCTCCACCTCCTTGTTTACTCTGCCCGGGGATTCACAGGCTCCGCCCTACCAGGACCAGAAACGCAGGCCGCCCCCCGCTTCCGCCCGGAGTCTACACGTGGGGTCTAGGATCCGAACTCAGGACCATCTGCCTGCAAGGCAGCGGCTTAACCCCTGAGCCACTTCTCCAGCCCCTAATAAATTCATTTTAAGAAGAAAGAAACAGAACACCAAAACCTATTTAAGGAAAAATGAAATATATCTATAATCAATAAAATAGCTGCAAGATTGCAAAATGCCTTATACAACAAGCTTTGCTCTACATTCACATATGTTTATAAACAAACCAAATGTGGGACTGGATATGTAACTGTATATGTAACAAGGCCATAGATTTGATCTGCAACACTAGAAAAAAAAAGGAACTTTATCAACAATTACAAAACTGTTTGCATCATATAGACATGTAAGAATACATGAAATCACCTCATTTCCTTTCATGAAGACACTATGTTTAACTAGCAACCACTGTTTTCTTAATAAAGATTTCATATAATGCTAAAGAGATAAAATTGCTTGATATTCTTCATATGGAGGGTATCTTTAATGACACACAGGTCTTCAGAAAACAAGAGGGTATAACGTGTAAAATTTCCAGATATTTCTTATCAAACAATGCTGTAAGATCCCTTTATAAGTCAAGTGTGTTAGGGTATCAGTTTCCTCAAGCAAAGATTATTGTGAAAAGACAGATCCTAGCCCCTCCCCATTCTTCTGTGGCTTCTCTCATCATGAGAACTTTTACTTCTTACATGCATTCCCACCACGATGCCATCTGCCATATTATGATTGAGCCAAAAAGGCTTTGTCAGGGCCAGGCAAAATCTAGTGCCATGTTTTTGGTTCCCCAAAACTGCAAGTTAAACCTTAAGGTAGCTCCCAGGCTCAATCACATTGCAACACAAACTAAATGAAGACAGCTCACAGTATCTGCAAGTTTTGCTTGAAGATGAAGAATGCAAAACCCATTTTCCTACCCGAAATGCTCCCCTAATTTTACACTTTTATTCCGTGAAGAAGAAACAAACTCATGTGTTTTTAATCCACTGGGGTTGGAAGTGGCACTATGGAGGCCCTAGCCCGGTCTCCCAAATCCAGGAGGTCTAGGCTACAGACAAATCTGAACAAGTTTGTCCCAATAGAGGAACCATATAGGCAGAGGATGGACAACCAATGAGTAGGAGGGATGGAAAACCAATGGGAAGGAGGAGTGGACAACCAATGGGAAGGAGGGATGAGCAACCAATGGGAAGCAGCCATCTAACCTGGACACCTAGTAAACAGCTAAATGATTGGTGACTGCTCTCTCCCTCCCCCTGAGTGGAGAGGTGGCCACACGTGATTGGACCCCTGACCCTATACAAGCCCAAACACTTCCTGAATAAAGCTGAGTCTGCAGCCAACTCCTCCTCTGCCTGCTGCTTCTTGCCTGACTCCCCGGGTCTGGGTGGTGACCCCGTCGCAGGCTCACCCATTCACTTGTGAGCCCACGAGTCTCCGCCGTTTTCCCTCTTCCCCACCCCCAGCTGGCCCGTCGGGAATTCAGCAACAGACACAGTAGACTATTCTATTGCTTAACTTGTGCATTAGTCACTATCATCATCACCAGTTTGAATGTGTAAATTTGAAAAGCTAAGGAATTTAAGCAAAGTAGCAACTAAGAAGCTGTAAATTCAGTCTAAGTACAACCTAGACACCATGTCATGATTAACATTCAAATTTGTCTTGTAACTAGAGTCTGTGGATGATATTCTACCATTCTGTTAATATAGTAGTTTCTCAAGAAGCTCCCAATTTTTCACAATGTGTGTCAAAGGTATCAGCCTTTATCAAAGCAGTGACAATGGGAGTAGTGGTGTTATGTATGACCAGTGCAGCTGTTCCAATTCCATCAGAAAGTATAATTTCCACTAACCTCACCCATACACCATGGAATATATGTGTAAGTATATAATCTCTCTCTCTCTCCTCTCTTTCTCTTTTTCTCCCCCTCTCATTCTTTCATAATATTTTCAAAAATTAAAAATGAAAATCTAACTAAATAATATATTTTTGAATGGACCACATAGAATTGATAGGCAATATTGACTGCAGATGTCAATGTTTTATGGTATGCTGGCCCTTAGGTATTTTACTAATGGTTTGGCAAGTGCTATCCATTCACCCACATTCTTTGAATCCTTGTTCAATGATAACAACATGGGCTAACAATAGCAAGACTTGGAGACTGTACAGTTTTTATTTTCTTATTTTTAATATGTCAACTATCGCATATAGCACTATATATAAAATTGGTATGATTAAAGATATTTAAGTCAACAAGAAAAGAATGGAAAATGGATGAAATTGAAAGGTATTTTTCAATATACAAAAAATAACAGGATAAAGATACAAAGGGTCAAACTCAAAATGATCTACGGATACTGGGCTGGAGAGGTGGCTCAGGGGTTACGCCTCTATCTTGCAGGCAGAAGGTCCTGAGTTCAGATCCCAGATCCCATGTATTGACGCCGGGCAGAAGCGGGGGCGGCCTACGCTTCGGGTCCTGGTAGGGCGGAGCCTGTGAGTCCTGGAGCAGAGTAAACAAGGAGGAGGTAGAGGCGTCCATGGTGGTTCCCGAATTCGCCCGTGTTTCTACACACACACACACACACACACACACACACACACACACACACACAGGCACAATTGAACAAATAAATTTAAAAAAAAGTTTAAAAAAAAATGATATACGGATACAATGCAATGCCTACCAAAAGGCCAGTGATATTTTTTCCACAGATAAACAATCCCAAGATTTGTAAAACTCCAAAGCAATATTGAAAAAGGAGAAAGATGAAGACATCATACATCCTGTTTTTAAATTTTGTCACAAAGTTGTGACTAACACACACAGAATGGAAAAGCAATACACAGTAAAGAAATATGTGCAATAAATATGTTTAGTACAAGTAGAGTAACTAATGTTTGATAAAATTGTTAGAAATGCACAATGAAAGAGGGAATCTCTCCAGTGGTTTTGGAAAAAATATGATTGACTTGCAAAGGAATGAAATCGAGTAATTATTCTATACCATTTAAGAAACTAACAGAAGATAGATTACAGATTCAAACATAAGGTCAAAGCTACAGAACTCCTAGAAATACACATAAGAAAAACTTATTTTTATTAATTTATTTTTTAAGTTTTACAGACAACACTGCTACCTTCCTTTCCCCCTCCTTCTCATCTGCCTCCCTCCCCTTCATCAATTCATTCCACTCCTCACAATCCCACCTCACCGCTTCTATGGACTCCAGGCTTGTCTACTCTTGTGTGTATTCAGGCTTCTGTGGCATACCAAATTGCCCCTCCTCAGGCTATCCCATTGACAGAAGCATTTCCCTTCACCCATCTAGCTCCAGTCCCCAAATGTTCCTGTCGCTTTTGAAATCCTAAATAGTCCATGGGGGCATGTCACTACGTCAGTCATTATGCAGGTCTGCCAAGGACAAGTCTGACTGCAATGAGTCCCTGGTTGCAGCAGTCTTGCCTTGAATGGAATGTCTTCTCCATCCCATCCTTAGGTTTTTACAGTCTTGTTGCCCCATCTTCCATGAGGATGCTCAAGTCTTAGGATGGGGAGAGATTAGGTTTGCCTGATTCTGGGTGAGAATTGCTGGGTCACTGGTATCCTGCATCACAGCTGGCCATCATTGTCCATTTCACCGCTTCTACTGGCCTAGAATCCATCCTGTCAGGGTGTTGAGATCTTCTATCTCTGTTGTAGAAGACTTCTAGGCGGCAAGATTGTAAGAGACTAAAGATGGGGAGGACCAACAATATGCAAGATGCTGCACTTAAATTAGGCTGTAAGCAACTAGAATTGGACTTTGCCTAACCTGCACAATGACTGACATATCAATGACTCCCCCCCAAAGCCTAGCATGGATCACAGGGGAGAAGGCTCCAGGCAGTAGAATTCTTATAGGCAAGGGATTAAACAGTCCTAATAAAGTTCCCATTCTAACAGGAAGCCCAAGAAGGGACTCAGAGGGAGGTTTGACATTCACACAAAAGGATGCTCTAGGGAATGGGAGGAAGGAAGGGGAAGGCACTGGAAGGGAGGGGGTAAAAGGAAGGGGGAAAGGGGGAGTGTGCAAGGGGGGATGACTGGGCAAGGGAGGAGAGAGGGAGAGGACAGGGGTACCTATTAAGCTTGTATGATTAGAAAAAAATAAAATGTGGAAGAAAAAAAAGTGATCTTATATCAGATTTAAAAGAATTCATTTTAGCACAACAAAAACGTAGGGCAGTTACTGCAAGGAAGAAAATATCTACAAATGATCTATTACATAAGAGAATAAGGCATGCAATACGTAAAGAGCATAGCAATTCAATAGCAGTGAGTAATTTCAATGGAATATTCATGTCAATGGAAATGAACAGACATTTGTTCAAAGAAGACGTACAAGTGACCAAGAATGACAATATAAAATATAAAAAGAAGTTAATTTCACACCTTCCTATTACCGGAAAGACAGTTCAGCTAGACTTGGTGGCATATACCTATAATCATGGCATTGAGGCAAGTAAAGCAAGAACTGGATGGAGAACTCAAGGCTAGCCTGCTCTACACAGCAAGGCCCTATCTTAAAACAAAAGAGCCAACCAGTAGCAAATGTGTAGAAAAGAGATCCTGATAGAGTGTTGATGGGGAATGTAAATTAGTTCAGATATTATTATAATAAATAGTATAGATGACCCTGCAAATTTTTAAAATAGAACTACCATATGATGTACATTAGACTCTTTGTCCAAAAAGAATAAGATAATCATGTTGGAGAATATGATAGATTCAGGTGTCAACAGTTGCAGGCTATTTGGAGCACTGCTGTGAAGAATCAATGGCTAGAGTAAGCCTTTGAAGAAGCATGCAATAACTGTTTAATGGATATGGAAGACCCAGCCCACAGTTGGTGGTGTTTTCGGTGGTGGACCAAATAAAAGGCAGTGAAAAGCGGAGGGAGAAGAGAGACTTGTTTTGTGAGTTCATCACTGGTATGTCTCTGTCTTCTTCATTGCTGCTGTTGCTGCTGACTCTGTCCTTGACTGACTTTAGAATTTGACCTTTTTGGCCTCGATGCATTCTAGTTTTGTGGGCTTTACTGCTGTTCATCGCTGATGTCAGAGCCAGCATCTTCAGTTTGCTGTAGTTCCTCCCCAAGGCTGTGATCCAGTGTCTTCAGCCCTCCAGCATGATTGAGGCTCCAGACTTTCATGTGATCCTTTAGTCTTATGAGACAATCAGCTCAAAAACTGAGTAGCAGCTATGAGTAGCTACTTTGGAGGACACTGATTTGCGAGCTGATTATACACACACACACACACACACATACACATTCTTTTGGTTCTGTTCCTCTAGAGAACCCTAACTAATACAGAGAGCTATTTTCACTTCCACTCATACTGTAGCTTTATTCACATTAGTGAAAAAAAAAAAGCACCAAAGTGTCTATGCATGAATGAATCGGTAAAGATATGGAGTGTTTATAAACAATGACATATTATTTGGCCTTAAAGAATTCTGTCATTTGTGACAGTATGGAGGACTCTGGGATGAATATTGAGTAAAGTAAGCCTGGCAGAATCTGTAAAAAGTGAACTCCAATAAACAATGATTAGAATGGTAGTTGCTGGTATCTGTGTAATAAATAGTGAACATTTGGCTGTAAAATGAACAACCTCTGGAGATGTAAGGCACAACATGTATAGCAATGCACATCTGTATTGGCCTTATGTGGCAATCATGATGCAGTGTATACCTGTACCAGGAAAGTCACATTATATATCTTTCATTGTCAACTGGATATTTTTTAAGTGGATAAACTGTGTTTGAACAGCCATGAAGACTTACTCCAACTCCATACACTTGGTATAATCCTTGTTAAAGGAAAATTCGCAAGGTATCTGAACGAAGACAACTAGTAAAGAGAAGACTTAGAGCTCAGAAAAGGAAAGGAATGAATAATTCTTTGCACATGCTCTAGACTGCCTTTTTAGAGCAGATGGAGTGATTGATGTTTAAGAGTTCAACCATCAGATGAAGAGGCAATCTAGGAGGAGCAGGCCTATGTAAAGCTAGAAATAAGGTAGGTGAGAAAAATTAAAAATAAAACTATCATGCTGCTACAGTCATACACAATGATCATGATTTGCTTTGCAGGAAGTTATCCTGATTTTGTACTGGCAAAGAATAAATTCACTGGCATTGTACATACAGAAAGGACCATGAATCTGCTTCGGCCCACAAATATTTGTCCTCAAAGCTCAAAGAGGCAAAGTCAATGGCCACACGCATGTTATGAAAAGAAGGAGAACCATAAACAGGAGTGCAGCATGCTATGCAGCCAGGTTACAGAAATTGAACCAGGAGGACCATCAGAAACCAGGCTCCCTATCTACTGCACAGAAACACCTTTCCACCACCTTTGTTCTCCTTGCTACTTCATTCGCCTGTCTCTTTTCTAGGGATCCTTTCCTGCTTCAGCTTGTATATGTCTCTGATTATTTCAACCCACTCCATACAATAGCAACTCTTCACAGACAATTTTGATACATGTCCTTAAGGTTAACTGCCTTAGGCAAGACGATTTCCAAATCCTGAATTCCAAAGAGCTGGATCAGATTGGCTGTCTTCCCACTTTTTTTTTTTTTTTTTTTTTTTTTGAGTCAGGCTATGCAAGCCATAGGTTTCTGCCTTGCCGGAACATGACCTGGGGTAGATACACCACCCCGGTCCAATAAGTATCAGCCAGATGCTGCAGGTCACATGGTACCTCACCATAACAAATCTACTCATTAGTGAGTACAAGGCCTCAACAACTTCCCTTAGAAGGGGCTGAGGAAACAGCAGGCCATTATAAACAAGTCTAGTTCAGCTTTGATGATTTTGCTCAACCGAGAAACCGTTTTTCAGCTCAGATACTAATCAAGAAACAATTCTTTCTGCCAAATGCAGTACAATGAATTATGCCTGCAATTGCTGCAGTGAGAAAGAATACAGAGGCAGCTGGCCAGAGCACACAAAATGCTGCATAGCAAAACCCTGGTGTATGCAAAGAGTGTGTGGGGAGAGACTTGCAATACTGAGAGAAGTCTCAGAAAGGATTTTTTCATTTTCTGGGGGTCGCAAGATGACTTATCAGGAAAAGGTCCCGAGTTTGAACCCCACATTGAACTTGCATGGTAGAAGGAAAGAATGACTTCCACAGATTAATTGTTCTCTATCTCCATGTGTGTCCTCGTCATCGTCGTCTTCTTCTTCTTTTTTCTTTTTCTTCTTCTTCTTCTTCTTCTTCCTTCCTTCCTTCCTTCCTTTTTATTTCTTTTTCTTTCTTTCTTTCTTTCTTTCTCTTTTCCTATCTCTGTCCTCTCTCTCTCCCTCTTCATCTCCCTTTACCATAAATAAATAAATATTTTTAGAAGTTTAATTTGGCCAGTTTCAGTAAAAAGGTAACTTGTGAATATGTGAGGAGCATCCAGGATTAAGAAAAAGTCAGTACTCAAGCTCCAAGGAGCAGGGTGGGGGCGGGGAGAAGCAATGAGCAGTATCACCTATCTGTGAAAGGTTCAAGGTATAATAACAATTGCTGAGGTGAAAGTGACCATGAGTGCAACAGTGGCATGACTATAAGACAACCACTGCTTTTTGATGAATTTAAGCCCACTTTTCAGCAAGGAACACATTCCTGGTACTGTAAACCAAGATGAAAATTGTGAAAGGGAAGGTCAAAGGTTCTAGTGGAGAACAAACTGCTAAGATTTAGCCATGAAGACATGACATAAAACTGTGAACTAAACAAACAGTTTAGAAGAGCTCTCAGCACTCGACCTGGAAGATTCCTTTTGTAATGTAAGTTTAATTCAGTTTAAACAGCTGTGCTTGATTCAGAGAATAAATGACTGTGTAGTGATCAGTCCTTAGCAGATCTAATAATCTTCCACCCCAAGGTTCAAGGAACATCGTGGAAGAGGGGTCAGTAAGAATGTAAGAGGCTGAGTGTGTGCAGGAGTGCAGCAGGACGTTATGTTCTGAACAGGACAGGGTGAAGGGGCAAGATCTTTAAGCAGTACCACACATCCCTGAGAGATTATTAAGGGGAGGGATAGAGGGAAGGATAGAGGGAGGGAGGGAAGGAGGGAAGGAGGGAGGATGGAGGAGAGAGAGGAAGGAAGAGAAACTGTTGGAAAGAAGATTTGCAGTGGGAAAAGTTCATCCAGGTGTGTGTCACAGCTGGAATGAACAATTTCCAATATTTGCAGCATATCTGTCACTCTGATCCTACTCAAATCTCAGTATTCTAGGAGTTCCTAGTTGAGGAAAGAAAAGAAAATTCACTATGTAGAATTGGTATGAAGAATTGCATGGGATCTTTCTCAGCATCTCACCATGAAAGTAGAAAGATCTCAAGCAGAAGTATTGACTGATAGACTGATGAGGACTAAAGCTGATGGGGATGTTTTCCTCAATTTTATGCCCATTGATCTCTGATACTTGCTGGAACATGAACCATGTCAGGCACATGCCATCAAGACAAACTAGATGAAGGACAATAGGCTGCACAAGTGAAAAGATTTGAAAATAGAAGGGAGTCTGGCAGGGAGATGGAAGATTATAAGCAGAAAAGGAGGCAGATGGGACTTCGGACAAAGGGGGAAAATTAAAAATATTATGAATTCACTGCATTCATGTATGCAGCACTTAAAAAAAGAATGGAGAAAAAATGTTTAGACAAAAAAAAATTGATTCCTCAAAAGAAAACCTTAAAGAAAATCATGAGTATGTGGGAAGAGGTGATGGGGTTGAGCATGTGTGTTTTGAGAATCTGAACTGCTGCGGGTTGACATAAGGTGTCTTTCTGAATCATTTTCCACCTTACTTTTTAAGACAGGGTCTCTCGCTGAACCTGGGTTCATCAGTTTGGCAAGGCTGGCTAGTCAATGAGTTCCAGGGATCCTTCTGTCTCTACTGACCTCACCACCAGAGCTGGGATTGTAGATTTCTCCCACTTCCCTCAGCTTCTAAGTGAGTTTTAGGGATCTGATTTTAGGACCTCATATCTGCTCAGCAAGCACATTGCCAACTGAGTCCTGGTAGACCGTGAGTGCTTTCTGAAAGACAAGTGAAATGGCTACTTGTCCCAGATACAAAAATATGCAGAGTTCATTACAGAAACTCTCTCATGTGCAGTAAGCAATTTGTAGAGGAAAGTGGCAGACTATGAGCAACCTTTCTGAAGATAATAAAAGTGAAATCTGAATGAATACAGATGAAACTGAGTCAAGTCTCCACTGAAAATAATGATAACAGCTAAAATGTACATGATGTTTCCAATGTGCTAGAAGCCTTTCCAGCACTTCCTGCTGCTTCCACTCCTCTGATTTCTATATGGGAACTGTGAAGTCTTCAGCCCAGGCCCACTTGGAGGTCAAAAGGAGACTTCCATGAATATCTATTGAGGAAGTGCCCATGTTCGAATCAGCTCCCTGGCCTGACTCTGCTATGCATTCCGTAAACCCCATCACAAGAGTCATTATGGTCAGTAATGGAACTAGCAAAAGGCAGACAAAGCAAGAACAAAAACTTAAGATTACATAAAAACCAGCAGCTCATCTGACTTTATGCCAAGTTATCAGGGTCACAAACTTTCTGGTAAGTAGAGTAATGAGAAGCTGAAAAGAGAGTCTATGGCAGAGGGTTTGTGTTTCCTTGACTCTGTAGGTGTTGAGGTTAGTTATATGGTAGATTCTTTACTCTAAACATTCCCTACTTACCATGCCCCGAATTTTCCTCAGGCTAATGTCTCATCACCTTGCTTCACAGCCATGTCCCAATCAGGGTTGTTGCCGATTGTTGAAGTGAGGATTGAAACTTCGATGCTTTTTATTTATGTCGTCGCATGAGGAAAACATTTTGTATGACTTTTCCATCTTGGCATTAAATGATCCTTAAACCGTAGAAGTTCCTGCAAGCCTCATTAATTTCATTCTGATCTAAGTCCAGGAAAAGAAGAGTGTTAAAACGAGAGGTCTGGGAAGCACCTGCTTTCTAATAGTCTGCAGCTTGTCACTGGTCAACTGTTTATGTTGCAAAGTTTGAAGAATTTCAGTTCTTTCTCTTCCTGTTTGTATTCATGGATGAATTCAACAGGACTCAAATCACAATTGTTTGTAAGCATAGAAGATTATTTGGTTGGTAGAAAAGGCTTGTCTACAATGTTAGATAAACTTAAGTCCTGTGTACTAGAAAAAGCCAAACATTAGTCTTAAACTAACAAATGCAACATCTCTTTGTCTCCAGCTCAGGTTTACTGCTTATAATATGGCTAATTGCCCACTGAAGATAGACTAAACTGTGTACAACTGGGAAATTCCACTAGCAGAACATGCTTAGCCATATGGCTAATCGAAGCAGGGATTTTTTTAGAGTGCTCTGTTTTCTGATCCTCCTTCTCTCTTTATACCTGAATTTCTTCATATAAATGAAAGATAAGAAGTAGATAAAGCCAAATGCTAAGAGGAAAGTTTGGTCATGGGTAACATGCTCTAACTCTGTGAAACTCTTGTTTAAAAACCAAATTGTTTCCTTCTCCCCAAGAAAAATACTGAGCTAGAAGAGTAAAGAAAAAAGAAGAAGGAAAAAAAAAATGGACTTTGGGGCTGGAGAAATAGTTTGGTGGGTAAGAGTGTAAGGACTGAGTTAGGGTCCATGCATTCATTATGCATGGACCCAGCCTGCGGTGGGGGGGCACTTCCTGTCAGGATCTCCCATCACAACAGGGCTGCTGCACCCAGGAGCCCACTGCACTGAGGTCTGCCTCCACTGCACAAAAGTTGGTATATCATTATCCCCCCCAACCCATGAACGGATGATGATCTCAGGAGATACACCATCACCTAGAGAGAATCTCTGGGGCAGATGTTGGTGTCAGACAAGAGAAGAGCTTTTCCACTCATAGGTTTGCACACTAGTGGGTAGCTAAGGCTGCCAGAGATGCCCAGTCAGTGCAGGCATCCTGAATGGGGACCAGCATATCTCCCATGCAGAAGGACATACGAGTGGGAAGGAGATAACTGGAATGGAGAATTGAACAGGGAGTGGGAAGCTTGACAGAGGAAGGATTGGGGGGGTAAATTCTTTCTATTTGTATATGAAAACTACAAGAAAGAAAGAAGGAAAAACAGAAAGAGAAAAAAGGAAGGAAGGAAGAAAGGGAGGGAGGGGGAGGGAGAGGCTGAGAGCAGTCGCTGGGTGGGTGGCCTAGGTGAGAGGAAAGAACAGAAGGATCCCTGGATCTTGCTAACTAACCACACCTTGGCTGCAGGTTCTGTGACTCCTCAAAGGAATAAAATAGATAAAGTAGGACATCTGTTGCCTTCCTCAGGCCGCCATGAGATGGGAGAACCCCAGCATGCATGCCCACAGGTATGTGTGCCACGTGCATAGAGAGAGAGAGAGAGACATAGAAATTTAAGGATGACATCAAAACCTTAGTATTATTTCCTTTTTTTGGTGTCATTAGGCACATTCTCAATGGCTGAAATCATTAAGCATTTTTCAGATTAACATTCTAGTAGTAATTTGAAACAGGCTCTAGTATTATTTTGCTGTTTTAAACATGAGAATATTTAATAAGTTATTTACTCATTATACATAGAGTTATTTGACTTTAAAGATTAAAATGTATTTCCCTGGGATTTCTTTTGCTTTCCAGAAACTCAATAATTAAGTATGTGCCCATTCAGTGTACTGGAAATATAAATAGATAAATAATAAATAAATTAGCTTGCCTTCATGAAGCTTATATTCTAAATATACATTTCTAGTGTAAATATACACTCCCTAAATACGCACTTCTGAATAGTAGTAAGTGTCATGAATGATCAAATAGGATAATTAGGCAAAGAATGCATGGTAGAATGGTCTCTGTAGACAGAACTCCAAAGTTCAGTATATAAGTTTTCACTTGAATGATGAAAAAGTTCAAGGTATGTGAGGGTCTAAGTAAGGACAATCCAAACAGACAGGAGAAATGATTTGTCAACATTGTCAAAAGAGTGAACATTCAAGATGTAGTAAAAAATAGACAGTCCCACTATACTGGACCATGATAAAGAAGTTGAATAGTATGTAGATGAATAAGAGATGCAAGAAAGGAACAAGAATAAGCCACACATTTCTTGTAGGCTAAGACATCATGTGTGATTTGTATGCAAAGTAAAATGGGAAGCCACTGGAGAGTTTTAATTGAGAGAGTGGTTTGAAATGATTAAAATTAAGTTAAATTATAGATGATAGAGGATAACTAGATAAATGAAAAACAGATGATAGATAAGTAGCTGGGTGGTAAATAGATGATAATAAGTAAATAGAAAGATGATAGGTAGCTAATGTTGTATAGATAGATAGGAGATAGCACTAGATAGATAATACATAGATAATAGATATGATTGATAGATAGATAGATAGATAGATAGATAGATAGATAGATAGATAGATAGATAGATAGATAGATAGATGATTGAATGATAGAAACAGAGATGTAGCTTTGCCCCAGGCTCATAGTTGGCAAGCGAAATAGAGCAAGAAAAGTAAAAATCTGATGAGGTGTTTGCAATAGTACAGCCAAGAGATGCTGGTGGCTTACACAGGGAGAGGTTTTAAAATGTTCATTGAATACCTAACTGACTAGATTATCAAAATATCAGGAGTTATTAGAGAAACAGGAGAATCAAGGATGTCTCTTAGCTGAGATGTGAAGCAGCAGCTCTTGACAGAAGTCTGGTTAGACTCTTACTTCATGGGGCCCAGGACTTAGGGGGAAGTTTAGAAAGGGAAATGAGAAGGAAAGTTTCCTTCTAGCTTTACCACTAAGGTGTGACTTCTGAAAGAAGTCAGTGAATCTTTCTGGGCCTTAAGTATAAAAGAAGGTTGAATGATGAATAATGTCCTCATCATTCCTACAGCCAAATCCCCTGTCAAAACTCATGTCTCACCTCAGTACTGCAATATCTCTTGAAAAGTGCACTGATAGCTCTTGTTTTTTTAACTGAAAAGGTCAAGGAAGGCAGACTCAAGACCTAGGAACTTTATCATCAGCAACTGTGATTCATCTTGATAAATCTGTCTACATTGTACTAGCATGTTAAGATCCTTTATCAAATACATCCTGTTCTTGTCCTTTTTATAAATTATTACCACCGTGGCTCTTCTTAATTCTGTTAGTGGCCCTCTATTTCACTTCCTCCCTAGGAAATGCCTTTTGACAGCCTATTCTTCAACTTCCAGGACATCTAAAATCTCAGAAACTGCTAGATCCTGTGACCTGAAATGTCAACTCCATCTTTGCTCACTGGGGTATCTCTTAAACTATATTTAGTACAAATTTCCTGCCACTATTTATTCTCCAAGTAAACGTTTATATATAATAAAATCAATTCAAAATAGAAAGATAACCCCATGAGATAGAAAAGGTCTGGAAAACTCTCATTTTATGTGCAAGTTAATAGTTTTTTATTATGTTTAAACTAAAATTAAATAACCAATGGTGACATGTCAAGTTCCTTTAGGTTGCTATTTCACAAAACTTCTTACAATTTGAAGGATGACAATTTTTTACAGTAAATTTTAATATTGGACAGATACTTACAAAAACATTGCAACACTTGGAAGACAGAGGCAGGAAATACTCTCACATTCAAGACCATCCTGGTCATATATAATGGGTCTGAAGCCAGCCAAGATTACACAAAACTACCAGCTCTTACTTCAAAAAAAAGGGGGCACAACAGCAAAAAGTCTGACCAAAGAAAATACAGTAATAATATAAAAAAGCTGTCACAGTAAATAAGGGCTGTGGGGAGGGACACAGAGATTGTCTCTCAGATTGCCAATGCTTGCCTATCCAGTCTTGCTCTGGCTGCCACGGCCCGGGTTTTTAAATTAAAAGTCACAGATGAACTGAGGCGGATGACTTGACTCTGATCCCAAAACCCACATGATGGCAGAAGACAACCAATTCCCACAGGTTGTCCTCTGACAGCCACATGTACACCACGACACGGCACTGTCATATTTTAAATGTGAGCTGTTTCACACAGCTTCACACGTTTGAATCTTTAGCTGATGTTAATGTTCACGGAAGTCTTGGCATCTGTAGGCGGCTGTGCCGTGCTGAAGAAAGGCAAGTACAAGCGGACAGGCCTTGAGGTTTGGGTAGCTTGAGTCTGTTGCCCCTTGTTCGCTCCATCAATGATGATGTCTGTGACCTGTGCCACCTCCAACTTCTGCTGCCTGTCATTCTTTTTCTGTCATGTCAGACTTTACTGATACCCTCTGGCATCCTAAGTAAAATAAATCTCTCTTTGCTGCATCTTAAGTTGTGCATTAATATTATCTCACAGCAGCAGAAAGCACACACACACACACACACACACACACACACACACACCAAATACATGTAAAATAAAAAGAAAAAATCAAATGAAATCTTTGAGGATTTTTTATGAAGACTGGTGAATTCTTTAAAACATCTGATCTTAGAAAGTTTTTGTATGGATAAATGAAGTCATATACAATGTATATTTCTTGTAAAGTTTTAGTTCTACTTAGTATGTTTGTGAGATTCATTTTGCTATATTGAGGTTTTGATGCAGGATTCAGACTTCTTTTCCAGAAATAAACCACAGTTTGCTCATGTATCAGTTGATGCACATTTGAATTACAAACAAAATAGCAATCCCCTAGGAATGTTAAGGAAGACAAATAATTAAGGGACTAGAAAGCCCCCTTAAGTAATAACACTTCAACTATTTCTGTATTCACTGTGCAAGCATCTTAGAGACTAAAAGAAAAAGATATGGGGCTGGAGACATAGCTCAGAGGTTAAGACTCTGCCACCCAAACAGAAGGTCCTGACCCTGGTGTACAGAACCTGGGAAATGCTAGAGCAAAGGAAGAAGGAGGTAAAAGCAATTCAGGATGATTCCCAAAGTCATCCTTGGTCCCTCACAGAAATGTACCATGCTTTTTGATACACACACATACACACACATACACACACATACACACACACACACATTTTATTTTTTTTATTTTTTTAAATTTTTTTTTTATTATTATTATTCAACTGTGCGCATGTGCGCGTGTATGTGCGCGTGCGCGTGTGTGTGTGTGTCTGTGTATGTGTAGAACCACGGACGAATTTGCGAACCACCATGGCCACCTCCACCTCCTTCTGCCCCGGGATTCACAGGCTCCGCCCTACCAGGACCAGAAGCGCAGGCCGCCCCGCTTCCGCCTGGCGTCTATACGTGGGATCTGAGATCCGAACTCAGGACCTTCTGCCTGCAAGGCGGAGGCTTAACCCCTGAGCCACCTCTCCAGCCCCACATACATTTTATAAATAAAAAATTTTTAAAAAAGAAAACACCCCACTTTCTAAAAAAAAAAGGGGGGGGCTGGAGAAGTGGCTCAGGGGTTTAGCCTCTACCTTGCAGGCGGAAGGTCCTGAGTTTGGATCCTAGACCCCACTTATAGACGCCAGGCGGAAGCGGGGGCAGCCTGTTTCTGGACTTGATAGGGCGGAGCCTGTGAATCCCGGGGCAGAGTAAACAAGGAGGTGGAGGCATCCATGGTGATTCCCCAATTTGTCCGTGGTTCTAGGCACACACACACATACATACATGCACACACGCACAATTGAATAAATAATAAAATAATTTAAAAAGCTTTTTTAAAAAAAAAGGAAAGAAAAAAGAAAAAGACATGAGCTGTGAAACTAACTTAGAATATAAAGTATTGACCTGTGAGCATGAGAGTCTGAGTTCAGATCTCCAGCACCCACATAAAGCTGAGCATTGTAGAGTCAGCATTTCTATAATAAGATGGGAGTTAGAAACAAGGAAAACTTGAAACTTGCTGACTGGCTATGCTATATTATTGACTATATTGTATCTGAAAAATGAAAGAGGGAGAGAGAGAGAGAACAAGAGAGAGAGAGATCTCAAACAAGGCAGAGGATAAGGACGTGTATACATAGGCACACATTCACACACATCACATACATGCAAGTGTTTTTCCATGAATATGTTATTACCATAAGAAATTTTATTCTTATTGAATGCTAAGAGAAAAATGAATTTTTCTGATGATACAAAATCCTAATATTAGATTAGGAATTTATTAGAATCATTCAAATTTATCTTATTAAACTAAGTTCAGGGCTGGGGAGATGGCTCAGTGGTTTATAAAAAAAAAAGTTTATAAAAAAAAAAGACCTCCAGATTCCACATACAAAATCCAGGCAGATATGGCAGCAACCTCTAATTCAGATGTTATAACTTAATCTGGGAGACCCTAGAGCAATGCAAGAAGGTAGAAGAGAAATCCAGGATGATTCCTTATGTCACCCTTCGGCCTCCACAGGCCTTTGCATTCAATTACATTCTTGTAAACACATATGCATGCACACGCGTGCACACACATGTTAAAAAATTTTAAAATGATTAATGTTCATGAACTTGAGCACTCTAGAAGTGATAGATAAGAATTCATTGTAACCTTTGAAAGGTTAGTGCTCCAAACTAAGGACACAGCAGTCTAAAGTAAAAACAGAAAAATATGAATAAAGGGTGTGCTGTTAGAACCTTAAATATTAAAAGAAACTAGGCATAAGGCAAGGAATGGCAATGATGATTGACTTATGAAATATACTGTATTGAAAGAACTGGAGCCTTTACCTATTTGGAAGGTAAAAACTGAAATCTTAAAGAATCCCCAGAGAAAACTGAAAATCTGCTTGTAGAATAGTGAAAAAGCACCCATATATATACATAAAAACAATTCTATTTTTTTGAAATACGTGTGTGTGTGTGTGTGTGTGTGTGTGTGTGTGTGTGTCAAAGGGCACTGTGTGTGCCCATGGAGGTCCAAGAGTGACTTCAGGAGTCATCCTGGATTGCTTCTACTTTCTTTTTGATTCTCTCCAGGATTTCCCAGTCTTTACTTCCCAGAGCTGGAATTTTTACATGGATCCAAACTCAGATCCTTCTTCTTGTGAGGCAGAGTATTAGCCCCAGAATCATCTCTCTAGTTCATAAATTAGTTCATAAAACAATTTCAAAGGACATGAAATCTCAAACTGTAAAACATTGTTAAAATATTTTACAATATATGCATGAGTGAAGACATTCTGAAAAGAGAGTCAATAGCACAGGAATATCTTCAAAAGCCACACAGCAAAAGAAACCGTACCAAGAGAAGATGAAACCCTACAGAATGAGGAAAGAGATCATTGTCAACTGTATTGCAGTCAGGGGAGTAATACCTGAATAATATAAAGAAACTAACAATAAAAACCTGGATAATATAAAGAAACTAACAATGAAAACCAATCTTTAAATGGGCTACATGGTTCTCAAAAGATGAAATACAGTCAATAACCATGTGAAAAAATGCTAACATCTTTAATTGTCAAGGAAATGTACATTAAAATAACTGGAGATTCTATCTCACCCCAATCAGAATGGCTATCATTAAGCAAACAAGTAACAATAAATGTTGGCAAGAATAGGATTGAAAGAGATATCCTTATAGAAATGTAAATTAATCCTGCCATTACAGAAATCAGTGTGGAGTTTCCTCTTAAAGAAAAAGCAATCTAAAAATAGCACTAGCATATGACTCAGCTGTACCACTCCTGGGTATACATAAAGAACCCTAAATCAACAAGCTACAGACAGTCTTGCATATCTATGTTTACTGTGTCATTATTCACAATCATCAAGGTGTACAATCCACATAGGTGTCTTCAATAGATTCATACACAAAGAAAATGTGGTACAAAGACATGATTCAGCTACAAGGGAGAATGAAATACCATTTTCAGAAAAATAAATGAATACAACTGGAGATTATCATCTTCAGGAAAGTAAGCCAAATAAACAGTTACCTGAATTTTATAAAGATAAATAGAATCATATGTGTGCCATGAAGGTGGAAATGAGACTATGTAGAGAAGTGGATGGGAGGGAGAAAGCCATGATCAAGCAAATATGGTCAAAGTACATGATATCCTTATATGAAATATCTTCATAGAACCAGTCACTATATGCAAAACCAACAGATATTTTATATCAATATATAAAGGAACCCATTTAAAACATGTGAGGTCCCCAAATAAAGAAGATATAACCGAAAGGTCAGTGTCGAATTAGTTCTTCGTGTTCACCAAAAGTACAAGCTTAAATCAATCCAGAGTGAACCAAGAGAAGTTAACCAGCTTCTACAATTGGAAAGGACACAAAACTGATGTGAAATACTTAAGGCTTTTTCTATAGCTTGGATTTTTTTTTTGTTTAAATGTTGCTTTTGTTATGGTGGCTGCTTCTGCTGTTTTGCGCAAGGACTTCATATGCCCAAGTTGACTTAAAATGTGTTGTGTAGCCAAAGCGAGCCCTGAGCAGTGCTGAGATTACAAGCATGAACCTCTTGCCACATACCCCAGGCCCAGTTCACAATTTGAATGTCCTTTAAGGTCCTTATGTTAAAACTTGATTACCTAGTCATCTCAATTATGGGAAGGTGATGGAACTTTTAAAAGGTAGTACCTAACAAGAGGTCTAAAGATCATAGGGGTTGTGTCCTTGAAAGAGATTAAGGGATCCCTTCCCTTCCACTTCACTTTTCTTACATACCTGACCATTGGGTAATATGCCTTAGCTGCCACATGCTTCCACCACGATGGACGGTTCCATCCTGTGTCCAAAGTAGCAGGCGAGTTTGAACAACATAAAATCAAACTAGTGAGCCAATATAAATCACTTCCCTTTTCAAGCTAGAAGCAAATCAGAAGAAAAAAAAGACATAGTTAGCTGGATGGATCACTGGATAGAATACAGACAAGTATGCACTGAAGAAAGAACATAAATGAAGATTCTGAGGAGAACAGAAATAAACATTGATCTACTGAGGAGAGGGCCTCTTCTCTACAGGATTTTAGAGACCAGGTTAAGGATTTGCATGCTATTCATTCATTCATTCATTCGTGTATGTGTGTAAGGTGCATATGTGCATGGTGTGGGTATACTTGAGCATGTTTCATTAACAACAGAAGAGAACATCAAGTATCTTCTATCACTATCTATCCACCTTATTCCTTTGCGATAGGTTCTCTTTCTAATTGTCAAGTTCACCTTTTCTACAAGGTTGGCATTTCACAATCACCAGCAGTCCTCCTATTTCTGCCCCCTCAGTACAGCCCTATGTGAGACCACCCTAAGATTGTAAACTGGGTGCTGGAATCAGGACTCCTGACCTTATGCTGTACAGGCAATGTTCTTTGCCTCTGAGCCTCGGGACTCAGGATTTTGAATTTCTTAATAATCTGAATAGGCCGAAGAAGGTGTCATAGTTTGAATGTGAAATGTCCCCCAATGGCTCACATGTTGGAATAATTTAACATCACTGGAGGTGGTTCTTAAAGGTCTGCTAACATGGCCCCATCTCTAGTTCTCTCTCTCTCTCTACTTTATATGTATGTGTCTGTCTCTCTCTCTCTTGTCTCTTTCTGTATCTCTGTGTCTTTCTCTGTATCTTTCTTCTCTTCTATCTCCTTTCCTAGTATGCCTGCATCGTAACAGTTAGCCTCATGCTTCTGTCACCATGCATTCTCTGCCTGCCAGCCTGTGTTCCCCACCATGATGGACTCTAGCCCTTTTGGAGCTGTCATACTGAAAAGCCCTCTCTCCCTTGAGGTGCTTGTATCAGATTATTCATCATAGCAGCAGAACAGTAACTGAAACCAAAAGAAAAAGACATGGTAAGTCTTACCATTATAAAGTCACTTTAAATACTACATAAAGAGCAATCTTAAGATACTAGTAGTGGATGTGAGGAAATGATTTTCTCAATATCCAAAGGAGAGAAGGTGACTCAGCTACACTGAGAGTGCTCAGAATTGACTGAATGTGGGGGTTCCCAGAGATCACAGCTCCATCTTGCAGGATAGTTCCACGGGTCCTCCACAAGGGAGATCAGGGAAAGGTGAGTACACTGTCCTCCCACTCCCAGCCCTCCTCCCTGAAGACAATCAGAGGTGACAGGAAGCCTAGTCAAGCAGGAACTCATTTATTGCAAGTCCATAGCCATCTTTTTTTTTTCCAGTTCCCTCCCTCCCCTCTCCTCCCCCTCCCCTTCCCCCAGTGCCTCCCCCCCAATTCCCCGAGAGTCCTTTATTGTGTACGCCTAACTCTCCACTGGGTCCTCCTCTCCGATGACATATAAGGACCCAGTGGCATTTCCATAAGCCCTTTCTCTTGTTCCCCTTAAGCATAAGATCACTACTATGGCTGTCAATCCCTTGCCTCCAGGGGTCTCCGTGCCCTTAACAGATGCTAGACTTTATGAGGGCAACAGTGCACTGGACATTGCGCAGGGCATGCAAAGTCCCATTATGATTGCTTTGGCCCCAACTATTGTTGAGAATCTTGCAAATCGTTGCTCCTCCCATCCTTTTGCTCTTACAATCTTACCGCCCCCTCTTCCGCAAATGTCCCTGAGCTCCAGGATGGGGAGAGATTAGGCTGGCCTAGTTCTATGTGATTGATATAGAGTCTCTGAAGTTCTGGATTGTGGTTTGTTGATTTTCTTTTGCAGTTTTGCTGCTCCTGCAATTCCCTTCACTCCATTCTGCTGGGCACTGTATGTCACCCCCTGGCCATAGCCATCTTATAAAGGCAGAAACCGCAAAGGGAATTCCAGGGCGGGAAACGGGCAACCAATCATCTTAAAGGTCAAGCTAGCACGCAGGCTGCATGTAGCAAAGTTTTCCTTCAAAACATCCTGAGCTATGCCCTCCTGACTTCCTCCATCAAAACATCCTGAGCTACACCCTCCTCACTTTCCTCCATCAAAACATTGTTGTCTAAGCTTGCCAGATTTTTGAGATCACCTAGACTGAAGTCCCCTCAGGTCCCCCCTTTTTGTTTTCTAATAAGGTGGGCTCAAAGGGTTGTTCCTCAAGCAAACCCCAGGGAGCACCTCATGAAGGTGGCTACACTATTAGGGTAGTCCTCTCTATCAAGGAACCCAAGTAACCTCTTGGAGGGCCAATTGTATCCAAGGGTCCTGAGGGCTCAGCGGGTGTCTTCTCTAGGATCTGTGCAAGCATAATCATCTTTTGTTGTGTAGTATGATTGTTCTGTATTATCTTTCTTATGGTGTATATAATCCATAGCAAGCCCAACAATACAGGCCATGGACTGGGGACTAAGTCCAAACCCATCGGTTGCAGCATACCAGGATTAATTACATAGCTCCAAAGCAATCTCACACACACACACAAGTTCTACTGGTAGCAGTAGCAAGAGCATCACAAGTCTGTAGCCTTTAAGCCTTCTCTGATGATCCATGAGCATAGCAGTATGTCCAGGTGAGAAATACCACCAAGATGATTTCAGTCTCTCTCAAGCTGACAGATTAGGTCGGAAGTAGTCAGGAACAGGATCAAGGTAAGCCCCACTACAATGGCCCCTCCAATGAGGATCAATGCAATGGTCCATCCCACGTTCTCCATGGCCCATGAGGAGATAATAAAATCTATCTCAAGAGCAATGTTGCCCATGGATCTGGTTAGGTCTATGTTTATTTCTCTTTTTTTTCTCTTCTTCCCCCTTTTATGCGTATTAGTCAAGAGCCTGTTGCATAGCCACCATTCCTTCTGTTTGTCCTTATTAGTCTTCTGCAGTGTCTGACTCTGGTTGATCAGGGTCATCTTCCCCTGACAATAGAATTTAAAATTTCTAGCAGGCACCCATATGGGGTTTGAGTCTCCTATAGGGTAGACACACCCAAAGCCTCAACCCATTGTTAATAATGGGTCTGGGCCCCGCCATTGCCCCATGATTGGTTCTTTCCATTTTACTCTTACTTCAGGTCTTTGTTCTTACCTACCCCAATGTCTTCGAAAACAAGATTCCATTTGATTTTTTTGAAAACTGAGAATATTAATAGTGAATAAGGCCATAATTAGTTGTTGGTGGGGCTTATTCCCCCCTTTTGTTTTTGTAATTGGGCCTTAATATTTTGATGATTGCATTCTATAATAGCTTGGCCCTGTGGGTTGTAAGGAATTCCTGTAGTGTGTTGAATCCCCCATCATGTGAAGAAGACCTGTAGGCTTTTGCTTATGAAGCATGGCCCATTATCAGTTTTATCTTTTGTGGCAATCCTAGTATGGCAAAGCATTGTAGGAAATGGGATTGAGCATGTCTAGTCTTTTCTCCCGTGTGGGCTGTAGCCCAGCAGGTTTGGGAAAATGTTGTCAATGGACACAAAGATATATTTAAGCTTTCCAAACGGAAGATAATGTGTGACATCAGTTTGCCATAAAAAGTTGGGTCTCAGGCCTCAGGAATTTACCCCTGGTTGCTACAATGGTGGCACCTTGTAAAAGGGGATGGGAGGACTTACAGGTATGTACAATCTTTTTAGGTCTTTTATAGGGACCTGAGGGAACCTCTTACGGAGTCCCCTCCAATTGACTTGAGTGAGGTCATGTAGGCTCTGAGCTTCCTTCAGATTGGGGGACAGTATCTGAGCAGAAACCATTTTATCTGCTTCAGCATTATCTTGAGATAGAAAGCCAGGCAAACTTTGATGTCCCTTAAGGTGCTGTAGAAAGATTGGGCTATTTCTTCCTGTAAGAAGTGTCCTGGCTTGGATCATCAGGAGTAATGAGATTCCTGTCCAATCGGATGTGGGAATGTAGTAATCCAGGGAGAAGATTAATTACATAGAGGTTATCAGAGAATAGGTTCATAGGTTCCTTTACTTCAGTTAATGCCATTGTAACTGCCATAAGTTCTGTGAATTGGGCTGAGCCTTTACAGGTATGAACATACCTTATTGGCTCCTTGTCCCCAGAGGAAATTATCATGGCAGACCCATGTCAACCCCATCAGTAAACACATTAAATTCTCCTGATAATGGTTCTCTAGTAAATAATTTAGGTGTCTTCCATTGAAGGGCCTGAAAAAAGGTCACAGATTTGTAGGGCCCAGAATGGCAATCCAGTTCCCCGAGAAAACCTTCTAGAGCTAGGGCTGTTCAGTTGCTGTTTCTGTTAAACCATTCTAGATCTCTGAGTTGATAAGAGGTGACCAATTTGTGAGGATCAATACCATAATGTCTGAGGGCTAAGTCTCTTCCATTCTCTATCAGGTCAGCCAGTTGATCTGAAAGTGTGTATACCCTAGGCGTGCCACCCAGGGATGCGTGGACCCATTGAAGAGGCCATCCATCCTGTACAAGGGTAGAAGTCATCAATCTCTCACCGAGGAGAACCCATAATTCTAAGGGTTTATCAGGCGAATAGCCAGCTAATTGAGCTTGCTCTAGTGCCTTTTGAATTGTGTGGAAGATCTCAAGATATTGTGGAGTTAAAGTAATTAGGTCAGAGGGTTGTTTCCCTGTTAGTAGCTGGAATAGGGTTCTAACGTTTCAGTGGATATTGGTATCCAAGCTCTCAGCCAATTTCTCTCTCCTAGTAATGAAACTCCATTAAAGTCAATGGGATAGCAATGGCCAGCTGAGACTTTAGAGGATTCACCCCTTCTAACTCGAGCTGGGCACCCAATATTGTAAATGGTGGTACAGTTTGGACCTTATCACCCGAATATTCTCCCCTTTGAAGACATTCTTTAGTAACCCTATAAAGTTCTCCCAACAATAAACAATAAAGGATTGGGTGCCCCCAGGATGATGACATCCATATAAACATAGAGTGTGACCTGGGGCACCTGTATTGCAAGTTTCAGTAGGGCCTTTACATAGTTTTGACAAAATGCTGGACTGTTGGTCATGCCTTGAGGTAAGACTGTCCATTCTTATCTACTATCAGGCACCTGGTAGTTAGTAGAGGGTACAGAAAAAGCAAATTTCTCACAATCCTGCTGCTGTAGCGGTATGGAGAAAAAACAATCTTTAATATCTATTATCATCAGATGTAAATCAGAGGGAATGGCAGGAATCCAGGGCATCCCCCTAAATGGGGTGCCTATTAGGGTCATCCTGGCATTGATCTTACGGAGATCCTATAGCATTCTCCATTTACTAGAGGACTTCTTGACAACAAAAATTGGGGTGCTCCAAGGGCTTATAGAATTGTAATTTCTCTTGTATTATCTCTTGTAGGGCCTGTAATTTCTCTTTGGAGAGGGGACCATTGGATGGCAGGCCTCTAGAATTGAGGATGTACCCAGGGCTTCTTTGGTGGGTTCCCCCCCCCCAATAGTTGAAAAGAATATCCTCTTGAGGGGAAGCATATTCTTCCATGTCTAAGATATCTCCATAAAAGGCCTTATGGTCAGTGGTAATATCGGCTTGTGTCTCCCCCAGAATGTCCCTCCCTAGGAGATTGGTGGATAAGCCTGGGGCTATTAAAGGGTGGACCTCGCCTTGAGTCCCATCTGCATCCTTCCAACAAATCCAATTCCTGGTTTAGTCTGACTTAGTATTTCCCCCATCTTCTAGGATTTGGGGTCCCGGGACCAGGGACGAATGGTGGGGAATCAGTTCCTTCTTAAGTATAGTCCTATCTGCTTCTGTATCAATCAAACATTGGAACTTTTTTCCTTGAATGAAAATATCCATCTTAGGCCGCAATCCTGGAATGATAGGAACCGTCCAGTTGGCAGAGGGATTTCAGGTGGGTTGTGTTATAAGCATTGGGCTTTGGCCAAATGAGGATCTCTGATACCTCCTTGGTTTGACGGGGCTGGAGGAAGCCCCATAGCTACTTTAAAGGTTTTTCCCTCTATGTCAAATTTAGATCTGCAATCTCTCTGCCAAGGGTAGCCTTTGCGGCATCAGAGACGGGGTTGCAGAGGCCCTTTTTGTGGTTCCCAGTCCTTCAGCAACCACAGGTCTGGGTCACCCCCCACCCCTTGAGCAGTTTCTCTCACGGTGTCCCATTTGGCCACATTCAAAGTATTGTCTTCCACTATTCTTAGTGGACATCTCAATCCCTTTTTGTTCCCTGGTCAATCCTGCAAAGGCTTGCGTAAGTGCAGAAGTAAAAGCTGTTTGGGTTTGTACAGCCGCAGTCATGGACCTAGTCTGTTGTGATTGAGTCCCTATGTCCTTAGGAGCAATTATCCATTGGCTCGTAGATCTGCCTTTGAGTCCCATACAAGCCAATTTATGACCCCCAGTCATTCCTTCCCAGACCACTAATTTGGTAAATTGGTCCCTCAGGGGGCCTGGTGGGAGCTTGCATCTTAAACTCTTTTCCACTCTATCTATGAATTCAGGGAGAGATTCTGTGGGTTTTTGAGTACCCCCACAATAGGAGCCTCTGATGGCCCTTCCTCTAGTTTTCCCCATGCAGCCAGCCCCAAAGCATGGACCTGGTCTGCATATGGGGGTGCAATAGATGTCTGTTGAGGCCCAGTGGAGTATTGATCTGCTGATCCTGAGAGCATTCCGAATGAAATAGGGATAGGTAGGTTGGCTGTTTGGTTTCTCTCTGCTTGAATGTGACATTCCTCCTTAAAGAGGGCACACCATTTAATGAACATGGGACTGGGGAGGATGGCCTTGGTAAGATCCATCCAGTCTTTGGTAGTACAGGGATGGTGGGCTAGACCCTGGAGTAATGTCTCCACCCAAGGCAAGTTAGGCCCATCTTCTGCTACAGCCTTTTTTTTAACTCCTTGAGGTCTTTAGCTTCCTAAGGGTACCAAGCTGCAGAGCAGTTCCCTCCAGGGTTGAGGTTTACTGGGGACGCTTCAATAGCCCTATGGTCTGTTCCCAGTTAACATCCCTATAAGGCCGGAGGTTGAGACCGTAAGGTTTCATAATCCCCATGCCTCGTATTCTTTGGTGAGGGTGAATGAGAAAGCTGGGTACAGCTGTATGGGGGACTTTCTCTCCGGAGATTCATTTTGACCTTCCTGGGCTGTTTTTAAGGGTCCTATTGGCCAATCTGTCGCTTTAGGTGGCGGAAGTTTCACTCTTAATATGTTTTTCCTCTCCTCATCGAATGTTTCCCAGTCTGCAAGGAATAGATCAGTGCTAGTTGGCCCAAGATCCCAGGGAGCAGAGGGCTTATGGCCCTCCAATTGAAAGAATGTCTTAAGGGCAGATATGGTAGGGTAGAAGCCTAATGGTGGGTCAATCCTCTGATGGATCTCTCTCTGTCTCAAGAGTTGTTTGACCAGGACTGGGACACTTGGTCTCTAGTCAAACAGATTGGTGGATGTGATCCAGGGGGCAAGTTGCATAACTGCCTCCCAAAGCTTTAAGGCTTTGGAATCGGAGATTTCCAAGCACCTACTTTTAAGCATGTATCTCAGCGCCTTGAGTGTCAGGTCTTCAGACTTAGTAGTTGCGTTACCCATCTCTTAGGGTCTCACTCACCTCGCAGACCACTTGACCCCAATCAAACTCTTCAACACTCCACGAAGTCCTCAGGCCCCACGTTGGGCACCAAATGTGTGGCCTCCTGGGGATCGCAGCTCCATCCTGCAGGCTGGTTCTGCAGATCCTCCACAAGGGGTATTGGGGAAAGGTGAGTGCACTGCCCGCCCGCTGCTAGCCCTCCTTCCTGAGGACAATCAGATGCAACAGGGAGTTTAGTCAAGCAGGAAATCATTTATTGCAAGTCCATAGCCATCTTATAAAGGCAGAAACTGCAAGGGGAATTGCAGGGCGGAAAATGGGCCATCACATCTTAAAGGTTAAGCCAGCATGCAGGCTGCATGTAGTGAAATTTCTTCAAAACATCCTGAGCTATGCCTTCCTGACTTCCTCCATCAAAACATCCTGAGCTACACCCTCCTGATTTCCTCCATCAAAACATCCTGGGCTATGCCCTCTTGACTTCCTCCAGGTGCCATCTTTGAGGTCACCTAGACTGAGGCCCCCTCAACTGAAGATAAAAGTGATTTCCAAGAAGTGTCATGAAGAGAATAATGTGTGGTCTTTGTAAAGAAACATGATGGCCAGAAGGCCCCACAGACACAGAATAAGGAAATGAAAAGACTCTATGAGGTACCAGAGCTTGAATACACCCTGTTTGTATAGTTTGGAAATACAATCTTTGCAAGTATTTGCAGGGAATATAACAACTTCATGGGATAGAATGATCACTGCTTCTGAAAGTAATCTTGATTGATTGGATAGTACTCTGCAGTCTCCAGGAAGGTAGTCTCACATGATTCTGAAAACTACAGAATTACTCTTTGAAAAAATCTTGAGCTGTTTCCCCTAAGTACATGGACATTAGCTGCCTTCTTGAACTCCAGTACATGTCTTTAAAGCTAGCCTGGTACACTTGCCTGTAATCCCAACATTTGGTAAACTGAGGCTGAAGAATCTGGATTTCAAGGCTAGCTAAGGGGTGAACAGAGAGAATCTATTTTTTTAGGAACTTTATTTAGTTAGTGTGTGTGTGTGTGTGTGTGTGTGTGTGTGTGTGTGTGTGTATGTGTGTGTCAGAGGTCACTATGTTTCCTTGTGGGGAGACCAAGGGTGACCTCTGGAATCATCCTGCATTGCTTCTACCTCCTTTGGCTTCTCTTTTGATTTCCAGGTCTCTACTCATCAGGGCAGGAAATACAGACCACAGTCTTTTCCAGCTGGCATTTTTTTTTTTGTGGTACCTGGAATGTGAACTCAGGACCTTCTGCTTGTGAGACACAGTCTTAACCCCCCAGCCTGATACTCTACTTTTAAAAAGGCTGGAGAGATGGTTCAGGGATTAAGCCTCTGCCTTGAAAGCAGAAAGGCCCAAGTTCCAATACAAGATCCCATATAAAAACACCAGACAGAAAAGTATTTTGTAAGGTGCAGCCTGGGAAACCCAAGAACAAAGCAATAAGGAGGTAGAACAATCCAGGATGGTTCTGAAGTCACCCTTGGCGCACACAGTGCTCTTTGATATACAAAGACACATATACATGTATTTAAAAATAAAGAAAAAAAAGAATAAAAAAGAGAAGTAACTGTAAACCTCACTAGAAAGGGAAATCATTGCCTCCAATCAGGCACAGACATGCTAGATAGTTCAGGACAAGAACATTTGTTTCTCAATCTTTTGATGATCATTTCTAGGAAAGCTGTTCTCTATTAAAAACTCCAGAAGGGTGTGGTCAATTATATTCTTACAAATTTGGAATTCTTGAAAGTCTGACTCAAGATTTGAACCAATCACCATTTCATCAAACTTCCTAACTATTAGTGACAGAAAAATCCCAAGGAAAAGAGTAAAAGTGGAATATGGTACCAAAAAAATCTATGTGATTTCATCCAAACTGTAAAAACTGTCAGTGGCTTGGAATGTAAGTCAGTGGTAGAGTCCTGGCTTAGCGTGGGTGATACCCCAGGGTCTACCACCTTCACTGCAAAGCTTAAGTTAAAAACACCAAATTGAAACATCAATAGTCACACAAATGTAAGTGCATATAATGCATATAGAGAGATAGACACACACACACACACTCAGAGAGAGAGAGAGAGAGAGGAACATTTACTGAGCTATTCATCTGGGCTCACTTGTTACATAATTTCTCTCTGACATGTCCTACCCCAACTCAGTCCAATATTTTGTTACTGAGATGATGCTCCTCATTTCTTCTCCCTAAACTCCTTAGAGATACATTTTAAAAGAGAGTCCTTAAGCCTCTAGGAGATATCTTTTGTCCTACAGTTAATCTCTTAATAAGACCAATTTCGTTGTGATATAAATGGTAATGCACAGTGTTCTATTTATTTCCTGCACAATTCTCAACTTGCTCAGAGATTGCCTCTGAACAGACTGGCCTTACCCATGGGCAGAGTTAGTTAAGAGACACTTGGTTGGGCTTTTTGAAATAGACTCAAGTTTTTGAAGCTGACAAGTATTCTAGAAGCAGGTATTTTGTACTTAGTTATTTCTTCAAAGTTTCTACAGTATGTCAAAACTACATTAGACTAATGCAAGTTTTTATAATCTCAGTGATGCAGGATTTAAGCACAGATAAAGTACATAACAGTAATTAGGCTGTATTTGTAAAGCATCAAATCAGAATAAAAGAGGGCAGTTTACTACCTATCGGAGTATGACCAAACAATGCAATTATATTATTCCATTTCAGCTTCTTGAGCTGTCTAGTTGCTGTTCTCAAGAAAGTCCCACTGCTATTTGGAGGGCAATTTCTCTGCCACTGCTGAGGGTTTTGCCATCTGGAATGAACCTACATTCCATCTGTTGTAAATGGGAGATTTACAAGTAGTATTATTCCATATTTTAAGGATTTAAAGTGTCAGTGGCTTCCAACTTACACTACTCATGGGTCCTTTGCCAAGATCTTACCCAATGCCAATTTTCATTCAATCTCCATAAATATTTACTGATACAATAGTGTACAAAAACTTCTACGCATATGGAACATGCCAAAGGAGGTACTTGTTTTTGTGCTTCACTATGCCCATATTTAAACATATTACGTAAATATGTCCACACCTAAATCTGTTCCATCTTGTTGATCCATTTTTAAAATTCACACCCTGTCTTGTATAAACTCCACCCAACCATGGCAGTAACTGTATGAGTCATAGCTTCACAAACTTTGAAGCAATTATAAAAGTGGCTCTTGTTAGTTTGAGATTAGGATATTAAGTCCGATAACATGCTATATTAGACTTCAGGGTAGAAAGTCATGAGGTTTTGCTTCTTAATATTTAATGGCATTCAAGCATAAAAATAGACTAAGCACATATCTATTTCAACATTCATGAAAACAATGAATTTTCCTACAGATATCACGGTAGACAGTTATATTCTGTTTTGTTTTTGTAAGAATACTTACAGGATAAGTAAGCCTAGCACCTGTAGGCGTATGACAATATGCTAGAACACACAATTTACAATAATGGTTTTGCATGAAGTCTTCATCTTCTGTATCATAAAAATTCATATTAACATAAATACAAAGGGTAATATTTTAATATTTAGTGTAGAGATGGTTCACTGGCTGCTTAGATGAACATGCAGTGTTGTATGAAACGTTCTGTAGATAGATTTTGAATTCTGTTAATCGTTGGTCACTTTAGCTCTGAAGAGTTTTGTTGATTTTGAGTTTGGGAAACATACATCAAGATCAGAGTCAGGATTGGATTCTTTGACTTCTACTGTATCAGGACCTCACTGTCTTTCCTTATAGTTCAGCGTCTTATGCAATTATTTTCCTAAGAGACTGAATCAGCATTCATAATTGTTATAAATTCTTGATGAATTATACTCTATCATCTCTATTGTTATCAAATGGCTTTCTTCATTTTTGTACCAGTAGCTTTTCTCTAAGTTGCAGCAAAGTACCTAACGAAAGCATCCTTGGGGAAGAAAGGTTTATTCTAATTCACAACTTGAGAGGATGTGCTCACCCTGGCATGACAGCAGGAATGTGATCTGCAGTGAGAAAACAGTAGAGATAAGGAATGCAGGGCTCCGCAGGATTTCTCCTTTTTATTCAGTGCAGGACCCTGTGTAATAATGCTGCCAGCATTCAGGGTGGGTTCTGCTTTCTGAACCCTTTCTAGAGTCTTCCTGCTTTCTTAAAGCTTTCTGGAATCACTGTTACCAGCACATGCAAAGGTCTATTTCTGTGCTGATTCTGAATTCCATCAAGTTGGACATTGGATACTGACCACTACATGTCTTCTGACTGGTTCTGGTTTATAGTCTACTTCATCAGGGATGAAAATAACAATGTCAGCTTTTGTATTTTCTTCTATTTGCTTGGTACATTCTTTACATCCTTTGACTCTGTTTGAGGATGTCTTTGCCAGTGAGGAGGCACTTTCCACATTTAACAAGATAAGCAGTGACAAAGAGAATGTACAAAAGTGCAAAGTTTCAAAGGGAAATATACCTGTAGTCAATAAGATCTCTGGGCATTTCTACTTCACAAATGAAGTTCAATATCTGGAAAGTCCTAGGAGTCTTAGTAGCAGTCTAATTATTTCTCAAGGCCCTGTTGTAGAATCACTGTGTATGGGATGTGTGTGTGTGTGTGTGTGTGTGTGTGTGTGTGTGTGTGTGTTTGCGCACGTGCATGTGCGTGTGCCTGTCTGTTGTCTGTGCATATGTGTGGGGTACAATGCATGCATATGTAAGGATGTGTACACCAGAGTTCTACAGCAGGTGTCTTCTTCAACAGTCCAACTTATTTTTCAGACCTAGTTTTTGCCTCTGAAGTTCACCACATTGGTCAGACTAGCTGGCCAAAGAGTTCCATGAATCTACCTGTCTCTGTCCATCTATCCCAACGCTGGAGTTGCATATGGATGATACCCTGTCTGTTTTTTTTTTTTTTTACATAGGTACTAGAGATTTGAATCCATGTCCTCATGCTTGCTCATTGAGCATTTTATCAATTGAGTAGCCTTCCCATCTTCCAATCTGATAAACAGAAGAAATTCCTCCCTGTTTGTTTATATCATCCATTTAGTGGCACCAATCACTCACTTCCCCTTCATAGAACACCCTTAATAGGTACCAAATACGTTCCATGTCTGCAGCATCACTAACATATCCTAAATAGGATTTCCTAATATATTTATCATTTCTTAAATTGTTTCCTAGTTGATCCTAGGAAAACCAGTTCAGTTTCTTTTCAATTCATTCACTATACATTCAAACACAAATACAATCACATCGCTACTCTTGAAATATTTAATGATATCCTCAGTAATTGTATAATCCTCTTTTAGCAAAGACACTTCAACTATATTTCTGTCATATCACATTTTCTGTTATTTTTTAAATGTCCTTTCTTTTATTTTCATTCCTTTGCTTTTCTTTTTTTTTCTGGTTTACAGGGATTCATCCCAGCTTTCCTCCCTCCCCTCTCTCCCTCCCTTCCCTTTACCATTCCCTCCCACTCTTACTCACCCTTCTGCCTATATGCTTCTATGAACCCTCGGGTTCATTCTAGATTGTCTCCTCCTGTGGGGGCTTAGGCCTCCGAAGTATATCAAATTACCTCTCTTCAGGCCACCCCACTGATACATGCAAAATAATGTGTGTGTGCTTGGAGGGTGAGGAAGTGGTAAAAAGGTAAAACAGAGGAGAACAAATTGAGGAGCCGATCTCAGAGGGCTTCAGAAATCTTAACACTCTACAAAGAACATTTACCCAAATAGCTCAAATCTTCCTATACTTTCTTACCATATCTCTATACCACAAGCCCAAGGAGCCCAGACTCCCATGACAGTCTTTCTTGCTATCCAGACATAAAGATTGCATGTCACTTAGCAGAGAGGCCAAGTGTGTCCATCCTCAGTGATGGCAGTCAAAGAAGTTGAAGTCTGGGCTACAGGAAATGAAATCAAGACCTGTTGGTGGGCCATTAGATGCTTTAATATTTTAGAGAATTTTGCAGGAAAATCATTTTGACATGAAATGATTTTAAAAGTCCTGTCGGAATATAAGCAGTGCTCAGCAATAAATCAATAGGCAGTTCACTGCTGGAGGCTCCATCAAAAGTTGGAATCAGAATAAAAATGAGTGGACTTGAACTGTCAGCTTGAAGGTTAGAATATTCAGCTTCATTCTTCCAGCTAATCTGAGAAAATGTTACATGACAAAGAAACTGATATTTTCCTTTTATTTTCTTCTGAAGTTTTGCCATTTGTATTTCCTGCACTGGGGGGAGGGTGGGTTGCTTTTGCAAGAGTCAATTTATTCCAGAAATTTCAGTTCAAGCAGGATAACTGCTTGCCACAGGCATCCCCACAAGGAAGCAATCCTGAAAAAGAAAAAGAAGGGGTCCTGGTGTTACTAAGCACCCTTTCATTCCTCTCTTCCAACTGACCTGTAACTACCCATATAATAGACTTTGGGCAGCAGATGCAATCCTCCACCAATCGCACGATCATGATCTTCCTCTACATTGCTAAGTTCCATCATGAGCACACAACTCAAGAACAGTTTTCCAAGAATAAAACTTGAGTCAGTAAAGCACATTTACCTGTCACAGTTCAATGAAAGCAAGGAGTTGCAGATACTGGATACTGTGGAGCGAGTGGAAGACCAGTAATGGACTTTTCTTCCCAAACTACAGCAATGTTTTTTATATGCAATTCAAAATGTCCTTAACTTCAAATGAATTGCTTACTTGTTTTGTAAACTAAAAAGCAAGAAATAGTTTAGAGATGTATCATCTCCTATACTTTTAGAAGTACCATCTTATAATGGCTGAAGGAAAAAGAAACCAGAGTTTTGATGTTGTGGTTTTTGTCACGCACATATTCATGTGTGTGCGTGTGTGTGTGTGACCTCAGGGATCATCCTGCATTGCTCTACTTCTTTAGGCTCTGCTCTGAGGTTTCCCAGACTGTGCCTTCTAGGGCCGGGATTGCAGTTGCCTCTACATCCAACCTGCATTTTTTTGTGGGACCTGGGAGTCCAAACTCAAGTCCTTTTATCATTTAAGCACCTCCCCCCCAGCCTAGAATTAAAGGGATTATTATTATTAATAATATTATTAATTATTATTATTGTTAGTGTAGAAACAAGGGATTTATCCTCCAGGAAAGAATAACTAGCATTGGGCTAGGCAGTTTAAGGATTTTCTTAGAACCAAACATGAGAACTATATGAAGGAATTAGCTGCTTAAAACTATGGCAGAACTTGGCTTAGGTTACGGCTTCACAGGTAGAAATTATAACTCTTATGCTGAATCAAAAGTAGGTGGGATGTAGGGTGTGCTTGCCTATCAGCAAGCACTTGGGACACCTGCAGAAGAATTGCTGTGAGTTGGAAGCTAACGTAGTCAACATAATGAGTACTAGACCAGCCAGAGCTGCAAGACCTTGTTTCAAAAAAGAAACAGAAGGAGAAAACGGGGGAGTGAATAGTATGATAAGTACTCCTGATCTACAATAGCCACTGCTCTTTCCTCAGTGCAGTCTTACTGATCACATGTGCATTTATAGTATCGAATCAGGGGATTCTGTTGCATCACAGTTCAACAACAACCCATCGAGAGAGAAAAAAGCATATTCACCCAGGAAAGGATAAGAGACCATCAAGTTGGAAGCTATGTGTTACTGGGATGATGAAGTGGCCAAACACCATTAATCAGCTCTGGTCAAGTCATTTATTTAAAAAATATGGTTTGAGGTCATGCACACCTTTTCGTTTAATTCGCAGGAATTTTTCATTCAAACAGGACTGATTACATGTTCTTTGGCATATTGTTGGCTTTAAGTAAGTATCCTATATAAAATAACAAAAAAGTGAAAGTCTTATCAACAAAATTTAGCATCATTTAGCCAATTCTGGGCCAAAAGCTGGACGTGGACGCTCACCTCTCACCCCAGCTCTAGCATTAGGGGGATGATCTAAGCCATTATTTTCCCATTTCGTGACATTTAAATGTAAGTAAATGAACCAGCAAGAGGGTTCAGCAGGTAAAGGTATTTGGTACACAGGCCTGAAGATCTGAGATGAGTCCTCAGAACAAACATAAAAGTAAAAGGAGAGAAATAATTCCACAGAGTAGTCCTCTGACATCCACACATGTGCCATATATATATGTGATATAATAATAATGATATTAAAGCCTACCTGAGAATAAGAAAGACTCTGCGTTTCAAATACATGCTGTGATGGTTCTATAGAAAGATGTCACAGAAGAAATTAGGTAAGAATATACCTTCAGCAACAGCAGCAAGAAATAAATAAAAACAACAAAACACATAGCACAGGTAGATGACTCAGAATCAAATGTAGGAAACTATACATATGCCCCTAAAAAAATGAAATACCTTGGTATAAACCTAACCAAGAAGGTAAAAGACCTTTACAATGAAAACTTTAAAACCCTAAGGAAAGAAATTACAGAAGACACCAGAAGGTGGAAAGGCCTTCCATGTTCCTGGACTGGCAGAATCAACATCATAAAAATGACCATCCTACCAAAGGCAATATACAAATTCAATGCTATTCCAATTAAAATCCCAAAGCAATTCTTTAAAGAAATTGACCAAACAATCTCAAAATTCATATGGAGGTACAAAAGACCCAGATAGCAAAGACAATCCTGAGTAACAAAAACACATGCTGGAGGTATCACCATACCAAACCTTAGTCTATACTACAAATCCATAGTTATAAAAACAGCCTGGTACTGGCTTCAGTACCAGGATAAGGATTGAAGACCCAGATATAAGCCCACAAAATTACAGCCATTTGGTCTTTGACAAAGGGGCCCAAAAAATCCAATGGAAAAAGAACTGCATCTTCAACAAATGGTGCTGGCAAAACTGGATCTCTTCATGCAGAAGATTAAAGCTGGACCCATACTTGTCACCATGTACAAGACTTAATTCCAAATGGATCAAGGACCTTGATTTCAGACCAGAGACTATAAAAACCATAGTTGAAAGGATAGGGAACTCCCTCGAGCTGATTGGGCTAGGCTAACACTTCCTAAACAGACATCCAATGGCACAGTCACTGCTACCAACTCTCAACAGTTGGGATCTTGTGAAATTAAAGAGCTTCTGTTCAGATAAAGAGATTGTAACACAAGCTCAAAGGCAACCCACAGAATAGGAGAAAATCTTCACTAACCACATATGTGATAGAGCTCTACTGTCCAGAGTACACAAAGAACTTAGAAAACTAAACACCAAGGAAACCAATGGCCCAATTAAAAAATGGGCCCTGGAACTTAAAAGAAATTTTACCAGGGATGAAATTAAAATGTCTAACAAATATCTGAAAAAATGCTCCACTTCTTTAGCCATCAGGGAAAGGCAAATCAAAACTTCCCTGAGATATCATCTCACCCCGGTCAGGATGGCAAAAATCCACAATACAAACAACAACAAATGCTGGAGAGGATGTGGAGAGAGGGGAACTCTCCTACATTGCTGGTGGAATGCAGGCTCATACAGCCACTCTGGCAAGCCATCTGGAGATTCTTAAAGAAATTAAAGATTGAAATGCCATATGACCCTGCTATTCCACTTTTGGGAATAACCCCCCATACAGCAGAGGTTCACCTCGATAGCACAAGCACGACCATGTTCATAGCAGCACTGTTTACAATAGTAAAGTCATGGAATCAACCCAAATGTCCAACAGTTGATGAGTGGATAAGGAAAAGTGGTACATCTATACAATGGAGTACTACTCAACCATCAAAAATGATGAATTACTGGAATTTGCCAGGAAATGGATGTCATTAGAAACAATTATATTAAGTGAAGTATCCCAAACCCAGAAAATTAAGCGTTGTATGTACTCCCTAATAGGTGGCTCCTAGTACCAAACTCACCCAGCCCACCTTGAGACACTCATAGGTAAATCTGTATAATACAGTAATTGCAAGGATTATGAACAGGAAGGATGGGGTTGGAGGGCCACACCAGAAACAAGGAGAGAAGTGACCATGTTACAGTAGAGAAAATAGGCCTCCATTAAGGACTGCAAGTAAGTAATGTGACATCTGGTTAAGTTCACAGACATTCGTTCCTGATCATTTACAACTAAGGGGGTATGATCTCACCAGAAGGGGAGGGCATATAGTCTGGCAGATAAAAAGTAATCATTTTGCAAATTGGTGATTGACCCCTCCCTCACTGAGGTTTTCTACTTTTATTACATCTACCCTTGGATGTGCTCTTATAACAAGACTCCAGTTTAACAGCTTTTTGTCTCTGGCCAAAGGGTGACATACAGTGCCCAGCAGGATGGAGTGAAGGGCATTGCAGGAGCAGCAAAACTGCAAAAGAAAATCAACAAACCACAATCCAGAACTTTAGAGACTCTATATCAACCACATAGAACCAAGCCAGCCTAATTTCTCCCCATCCTGAAGCTAAGGGACATTTGTGGAAGAGGGAGTGGTAAGATTGTAAGAGCAAAAGGATGGAAGGAGCAACACTAGTTAGGGCCGAAGCAATCATAATTGGACTTTGCATGCCCTGCGCAATGTCCAACACACTATTGACCTCACAAAGTCTAGCATCTGCTAAAGGCACCAAGATCCTTGGAGGCAAGGGATTGACAGCCATAGTAGTGTTCCTATGCTTAAGGGGAACACGGGAAAGGGTTCAGGGAAATGCCACTGGATCCTTGTACGTCATGGGAGAGGAGGACCCAGAGGAGAGTCAGGAATACACAATAAAGGACTCTCTGGGAATTGGGGGGGAGGCACTGGGGGATGGGGAGGGAGGGGTGATGGGAGGGGGAGCAGGGGGTTTGGGGGGAGGAGGACGGAGGGAGGGAACTAGGTCTACCTAGTAAGTTTGTATGAGCTGAAATAATAATAAAAAATGTATAAAAAAGGAAGCAAAGTATACAATGGAATTGGAGCAAAAAAAACAGGATTTATAGATATAGAAATAAAAAAATATATAAAGTTCACAAAGATTATAAACAGGAGGGAAGGGGAAGGAGTGCCCCCCTCCAGAAATAAGGAAGAGGGGTCATGCTTCAGTAGAGAAAATAAGTTACCATCAAGTATTTCAAGTAAGTAGCAAGACTTCTGGTGAAGCCCACTCTCACTTTCCTTCCTGGTCACTTGCAACAAAGGGAGTTTGATCTCACCAATCAGGGAAGGTATAGTGACTGGCAGATAGATGGTAACCATCCTGCAAAGGGGAGATTGACTCTCCCTCTCACTGTGGTCTCTTACTCCTATTCCATGTACCTTCGAATCTCCTATTACAGTAAGATTTCATTTAAACAGCCTTTTATTTTGGGTTAGGAGGTGACCTCCAATACCAATCAGGATGGAGCCAAGGGTGGTGCAGGAACAGCAAAGCTGAAAATAACAACAAACCATAATCCAGAACACCAGAGACCCTACATTAATCACCTGGAACCAAACCAGCCAAATATCTCCCCATCCTAAAGCTCAGCGAAACTTGTGGAAAAGGAGGCAGCAAGATTTTAAGAGCCTAAAGATGGGGAGGACCAACGATATGCAAAATATTCCATGCAAGTTTGGGCTTCAGTAGCCATAATCGGACTTTGTTTGACCTGCAAAATGACTGAGAAGTCAATGACCCCAAAGTCTAGCATGGATCACATGAACTAGGATCCTTAGAAGTAAGGGATTAATAGTCACAAGGGCTCTGGGCAATGTCAATGAGTCCTTACACTCACTAGAATGGAGGACTAAGAGGTAAGTTGGGCATTCACACAAAAGGATGCTCCAGGAAATGGGGGGGAAGGGAGACACTGGGAAAATGGGAGGGTGAGAGTGAAAGGAAGGGGAAAAGGGGGGGAGGTGCGAGGGGGACTGCGGAGGGGTGGAGGGAGGAAAACAGGGTACCTATTAAGCTTGTACGATTGGGGAAAAATAAATATAATAAAAAATGTATAAAATTAAAAGGTCAATGTTTCTAAATAGGAAAAGAAGAATGTGCAGTAACAAAATAGAGAAGAAGAAAAAGTTCTATTTTGTGCTGTCTGGTAACTATTGCCTTCCCAAAAGACCCAGAAGAAAAAAGGTAAGTATCCTCATACAATCAAAAATCTGTATCAAGGGCTACAGAGACGGCTCAGGGGTTAAGTCTCTACCTCAAAAGCAGGAGGACCCGAAGTTGGATTCTAAATTCCATATAAAACTTCAGGCAGAAGTGGAGGCCCTCTTTACTTCTGGCTCTGGAAGGCAGAACCCTAGAAATCCCAGAGTGAAGCAAAAAAAATCAGGACAATTCCTGAAGTCACCCTTGGACCTACACAGGGACACACAGTGCCCTATATGCACACACACAAATCTGTATTAAGTATGTTTCCACATTTCTCTCATTGGCTAAGAAAGAATAAAACATAGAACTTTTTATTTAAATGTACAGTCATAAACAGGAAGAGATACAAGACATGAGTGACTGTCCTGTATAGAGATTAGGTTGTAAAATCTAACTAAAAAGACATTGGAAAAAACGCATTTTTTGCAATGATTCAAATGTCTATTTAGGAATAGAATATTGATTTTTTTTCAAAGAGTTATTTGGGGAAAAGAATCAGAAATATGATATATAATTTGCAATAGCTTCATTAAAAGAAGTCAAAAATACATCCTGCTGCACAGTACGAAATATTTGCTTGGGACAACAGCTTTTTGTATTCAAAAATACTGCAATGTTGAAATTCACTAAATAATTGAATGATGTGATATGATATCAGCATGAAACACCTAAACTAGGAAAAAGTTGATAAACAGAGTGGAAAAAATAAGCCATTCATGCAGCTAAATTCAGGATTTTTCAATGATATAACTCACAAATCTCAAGTTAGTGAAAGGATAGCAGCTATCAGGATTGAATAAACAGCTGATTATAAGATTCTTTTCCAGGTGGCATTTTTCACTGTGTAGATTTATGTACTTCGAATCAAGAAATGGTGTGGACTTTGGGGTAAGAGTATCATTTGGAATATATAATTATGTTAGTTTCTAGAAGTGTTTTAATCACCAGGTTGGTCAGAAATGATTTGCATCTTCCACTGTGCTGGCAAAAGAAACCAATAATAGTAATTTTCAAAAGATTTTAATGGAAGTGTTTACAGGGTATGGTATAAAAAGAGAAGAAACACATATTATCGTGCTTGATTGCTCTAATTTGGTGAAATGCCTGAAAAAAGCAGCAATGATCCATTTGGAAAAAAAGATCTAGTATTCGAATGTGCTAGTAACAAACTGAAAAAAAAATAATAACAAAATTTGGAGGGGGGTTGTTCCAAAAATAGATAAGCCATCAAAAACTTATAAAAAGGTCATTGTGTGTATAAAAGTATTCAAGGACTCTTTAGATTGAACTTGGATATATAATTCAGCTGTATTACCTTCCAGCTGTGTGGTGGCTTAAACATAGTCAACTGAACTTTCTGAACCTCAATTCCCACACTTATGAAATGAAGATAAATAAGAGATGAAAGCGAAAGCTGAAGATAAATGTTACTTTTTTGTGACAGAATGATTGGTTTTATGGCCACTTGTTCTTCCCATCAATCAACAGATACCTCTTGAGATCTTCCACAGGGGATTTAAAAGCTCAGACTCTCTCACCTACTAGTCATGTAGCTTTAGAGATGTTACTTACCTGTATTATCAATTTCATCCTCTATTAATAAGAGATTTTTGTGCTCGCTTCAGCAGCACGTATACTAAAAGTGGAATGATACAGAGAAGATTAGCATGGCCCCTGCGCAAGGATGACCCGCAAATTCGTGAAGCTTTCCATGCTTTTATTCCGATACCCATCAGGATGGAGCCAAGGGCATTGCAGGAGCAGCAAAACCAAAAAAAAAAATCAACAAACCATAATCCAGAACATCAGAGACTCTATATCAACCACGTGGAACTAGACTAGCCTAATCTCTCCCCATCCTGAAGCTCAGAGAAATTTGCGGAAGAGGGGGCGGTAAGATTGTAAGAGCACAAGGATGGGAAGAATAATGATATGCAAGATACTCTACACAAGTTAGGGCCGAAGCAATCACAATAGGACTTTGCATGACCTGCACTATGTCCAACACATTATTGACCGCACAAAGTCTAGCATGGACTAAAGGCACTAGGATCCTTGGAGGCTAGGGACTGACAGTCACAGTAGTGTTCCTAAGCTTAAGGGGAAGACAGGAAAGCGTTCTGGGAAATGCCCCTGGGTCCTTGCACCTCATCGAAGAGGAGAACCCAGAGGAGAGTTTGGCATGCACATTAACGGATGCTCTGGGGATTGGGGGGGAGGCACTGGGGGATGGGAAGAGGGGGAAGAGGGGAGGGGGAGTAGGGGGATCAGGGGGAGGTGGAGGGAGGGAGGGGACCCTTATACCTGTTAAGTTTGTATGAGCGGAAGGAGGTGGAGGCGGCCATGGTGGTTCGCGAATTCGTCCGTAGTTCTACACACACAAACACACACACACAGACACACGCGCGCACATACACACGCATATGCGCACAGTTGAATAAATAATAATAATAAAAAAAATTAAAAAAAAAACATAGCACACATTGCAAAGAGAAATATTGAAGGGATAAGTATCTCTACATCTTAAATAACACATTAAGAAAACAAAATGCTTGGAATAAATTAGAAAGTCAAATAGGCTACAGAGATTGCTCAGGGGTTAAGACCCTGCCTTGAGTGCAGAATGTCCTGTGCTTGGATCCCATGTCCCAGTTAAAAATGCCAAATTATAAAACAAAACAAAACAAAACAAAACAGCAGTGGCCTGCATTTCAGGCCCTGGTAGGCAGAGTCTGAGAAATTCTAGATGTAACAGTTACTCTTAACTATTGCTGTGAGAGAGCACTCAAAATCAATCAACTTTAAGGAGAAAAGGAGGTTTATTCAGTTTATGGTTCCAGAGGGAAGGTACAGTCTCTCAAAGCAGAGGTGGCATGGCTGGCTGGCCAAAGCTGGAGGAGGCTAAGTCATCGCAGACATCTTGGAAGCTGAGATTGCAGACTGCTTGCTGCAAAGGCAGACTTCTCCTGGAGATAGGGTGGGACTAATCCACCTCAAGGCCCACCCCTTTTGACTGCCTTCCTCCAGCAAGGCTCCACCTCTCAAGGTGCCATGACCTTGCCAAACACATGAGACTGGGGGGGACACATTTCAAACCATGACACCAGAAGAAAGCAAAAAGGAGGTAGAAGCAACCAGAAATTATTCCTTTTGATCCCCACACACACACAGGGACACACAGTGCCTTCACACACACACACACACACACACACACACACACACAAATAAATTTTTAAAATAAATAAATTAGAAAATAAATCGATGTCAACTCCAGTATTGTTGATGCTTTTCTCCTAAACTCTTCTCCATCTTTAACCTTGTTCATTTTCTTATTACTTCAAAAATGGCCATACGTTAGGCAGTATATTAGACTTTAACCTTTTAGAAGGTGATAACCTTACATTTCATTCTATGATAATAAATATATATTTGCCAAACGTAAATTCCCTTTGGCTTGCAAGTGGAAGGGAGTCAACTCAAACTGTCTTCATTCAAAAATGGGAACATGAAATGGAGCAGGTGACCAGAGATCGGATCTGGATTAACATTTTATGGGAATTCAGAGACCCAAAGTTTATCAAGAAACTTCTTCACAGTTTTCATTTTTGCTTCACTTAGAACACAGATTCCATTCTTTCTTTTGGCAAACAGGTTTCCTTCTGAGGCCCAGGTCAACCATTGACTGATACACAACTACATGAAACTATCTCCCGATGTCAATCAAAATAACAGGATCTGACCATGTATCTGGAAAGCAGACAAAAGGATACTAGTTGGTCTGTCTCATTCTGATGCCCACCTCGATCCTATCATCATAGCTGGGAGTGAGAATAAAGTTAACAGAAATGCAAGGGAGTGAGGAGAGCTGGGCTCTGAAGACATCAACATCTTCTGAATCTAGTTCACTGTACTCCTCCCTCATTTGACTTCATTTCCTCCATGTTTACTACTGCGTAAGTTATTGACTATACCCACCAAAGAAGAATGATGTAATTTTTAGGATTTTTTTAACAAGTCCATTTGAAATCAACTGATTTTCATAATGCTCAACTTTTATGTTTATGTTTAATAAATACTATCACTCAAATCCATGCATATAACTCTCTGGTTCTCTCTGAATGTCATATGCTGCCATTGTAAATCTCAAAATGTTATCTGCTTATCCCCTGAGATAGTTAACCTTCATTGTCAATTTCACAGGATTCAGATTGACCATGGAAATACATTTCTGGATTTTTTTTGTGAAGGTCTTTCCAAAAAACTTTAAAACCCATCCTGGATGTGGGCCGCATCAGCACATTTGGATCTCAGATGAATATAGAGTGTCCAATAAGCTGAGCAGCAACTCTGATCTCTCTCTGCCTCCTGAATGTCGATACAATGTGACAAGCCACTTCCCTGCCAAAATGGACTTCGAACTGTAAACTCAAATAAACCCCTAACCCTTTGGCTAACAGTCAGCATCAGCTAAATCTCATATTTATAGGCCAACTTAGTCTGGGCTATTCTAATTCCAAATCACCTGCAGGAACCCCACAAAAGCTTGAGAATGGTGCTTAGGAGTGGGACAAAAACTGTGACATGAATTGTCTCAGCTTCATCATCTTGCTGTAAATCTTTCCCAGTGTTTCTTTATTCCTTAAATCGTAGCTAGGTCTGTGACTTGTCTTACCCAATTTTATGTTGTTGAAGTAAATGGTGTCATGGTCCTGTGCCTGGGTCTCAAGAATTTTTGGTGTTTTGACTTTTTGTTTGTTGTCTGTTTTTATGCTCTTTCTCCTCTTCTGCCTTTGCAGGAGAACTTACCAAGGTAATCTTGTTGGAGAATAAAAGATGTGGGGCAGTCTAGTGTCTCTCACTCCAGTTGGGAGCTACACACGTGAATGAGCCCACAACAAGAACTTCCTAGCTAAATCAAGGTTAAAGCACTGACCTCCCATCTTATGATTTCTCTTCTTTGCTAAAATATTTTGGCCATAGAAATCTAACATGTGGCCATAGAAATCTAATAAGGGACTTCATTCAGGCCTTACTAAAACTAAACCTACATCAGTTTTGGTGATCTCGTGGTTGACCACCCTGTTTTCAGACAAGCTTTCCTCAGATAACTCACAATGCTGCTTGAAATACCTGCCAAATTGCTTGTTTTCTCCATCTGGCCTTTGGGCCATTTGAAAATATGATGCTAAATACTGAAGCAGATACTCTGCCTTGAGCTGCCTTGTGTGCTTAGTGACTTGGCAGGCCCTTAACAAGCAATAAGCCTGGAATGTCGAACGATTCTTAGAAATTTGTCAGCTTGACCAAACATGGGCAAAATCACATTCATCACAACCAGAAACTAACAAAATAAGACTGTGTATAGTTTTTAATAGTTGCATAAATCATCCCAAACTTTGACTAAGAGGTGTATTTGTGAACGGATAATAATTGAAATTCTTAATTTTTAACAGCTTAGCAGCCATTTTATGCTTCCAGATAACACTAATATTTCAAAAAAAAATAATATTTCAAGGGGCTAGAGAGATGTTCAGGGGTTAAGATTGACTCGCAAGCAGAAGGATCTGAGTTCAGATCTTGAATCCCACTTAAAAACACTAGGTGGAAATGGCAATGGCATGCAATGCCCAATTGAAAGTAAAGTAAAAACTTTAGGGTTTGAGGTTATATTCAGAGTGGATAAGAAAGTGCTCTGGAGAGTACAACCCGAAAGTGACCTTTAAACCAAAGAATGGGAAGGAAAACATTGGCAACCCTCTCTACCTAAAGGTAGTTCAAACAACGGAGAAAATCCAACGGAGAAAATCTGCTAGTCCGGTAGAAATGCATCATCTTTCTGGCATTTCGTCCAGATCTCCATTTCAGAGAGCTGGGATCAGGTTAGCTCAACACTGACTGCTTACTGCAGGACACATTTGCTAAAGCAAGAGGAACGTTCAGGTGAGGCAATTTTTTTTAAAAAAAAAATTTTATTATTATTTATTAAACTGTGCGCATGTGCGTGTGTATGTGCGCGCACGTGTGTGTGTGTCGAACCACGGACGAATTCGTGAACCACCATGGACACCTCCACCTCCTTCTGCCCCGGGATTCACAGGCTCTGCCCTACCAGGACCAGAAGCGCAGGCCGCCCCCGCTTCCGCCTGGCGTCTATACGTGGGATCTGGGATCCGAACTCAGGACCTTCTGCCTGCAAGGCGGAGGCTTAACCCCTGAGCCACCTCTGCAGCCCCTGGTGAGGCAATTTGAAAGCACAGTGGTATTTGTCTGACTCCAGAAAGGAATGTTTGGTATGTGTGGGGTAGAAGCATCATCTTCTCTATTATATTCCCTAACACTAGCATACTTATCATATTGTTACTCAAATGAATGTGAAGATTAAACTGGCACTAATATGCTCTGCCTGGCCCTTTCTACCCCATGCCTTCTCTTCCATTTCCTCTTAATTCTAAACTTTAGGGAAAAGTCTTTTGAAAAGTATTCACACAAAGGTAAAAGTTGCAGGCAAACCTGAAATGATCACCCTTCCTGCAGATCTGAAATTAAAAACGTAATAGTGATGAATCTACTGTACCTTTCTTGGAGAAACAATAAGCTGTTTTAAAATTGTTTATTTAAAATATCTTTGACAAACTTCCATATAAAATTTTTTTCAATCAAATTCTGAGGCAGTCTCTACAAATGTAGCTTCCAGCCTTTTGGAAATACACAGTCTATCTTTTGGAAACCAAACCAAATCTTGCTTGGAATTGTACAAAAGAGGGAAAAAGGAAATGAGTGTGCATATGGCCTTGAGTTTTCAAATAATAAAATGTAAAAAAAAATGGCTTTACAGTAGAAGAACCTTGTAGATAGAATGTTAATTCAGTGATTAAGGTTATGAGTAACTTCCAGGTAATGCTGATATCATTTGCTCTTCACCATACTGTGATGAGACAGATACCTCATACTGTGCTCCCAAAAACTCCCAAGCCAGACAAACCATGAGACATCAAGGAGAAAAAAGGTTTTGTAAAGTAGCTGACTAATAGTGCTCAAAACTATCAAGGTCATGGAAAAATTATAAAAACAGAAAATTGTTGCTAACCAGAGAACACTAAGACATATAACAAGTAAATATAATATGGTGTCCTGAATTGGATCCTGGGGCAAAGATGCAAAACTGATTTTAAAAAAACTGGTAAAATTTGGATAAAATCTGAAGCTTAGCTGGTGGACAATATTAAAATATTAATAATGTTTTCGCCATTTTGATAAGTACAATTTACATTTAGAATGCTAACCTTAGGAGTAAACTGGATAAAGAACATAAAAGAAAACCTCTGAATTATTTTTGCAACACTTCTGTGTTAATCTGAAATTATTCCAAAATAAAATATTTATTCAAACAATGAAAAAAGGAATGTTATATAAACACAAACATCTCAAGCTAGCATCATTCATGATGTGTGTAGGAAACTGGAGAATGCATAGGTCTCTCAACATTATTTGTAATAAATCAGTCTAGTACTACATACTGAATCTTTAGGGAATGGTCCTTTCTCTCCTACTTTCCTTGCATGATATCTTTATGTGACAAGAAGAGAACTTATATCTAAAAGTTGTCCTTCAACTTCCACACACACCATATAACATATATATCTCTCTCTCTTTTTTCTCTCTCTCTCGTAAGTAAACAAAATACTTTAAGAAAAGCCCTTGTCCTAAAGAGAGGCAACTTGATATATCACAGAGGCCTGAGAACCCACAGAAGTAGACAGACTGGAGTGAACCCTGGAGTCCATCGAAGCACACAGATGGAAGGATGGGAGGGAGTGGGAGAGAATGGTGAAGGAAAGAGAAAGGTTGGAGGGGAGAGAGGAGGGAAGGAAGCTGGGATGAATACCCAATATGCTTGTAAAAGTAGAAAAATTTTAAAAAGAAGAAAAGAAAAGCCCTTATGTCCAATATTATTGCTTTCTCAGCTGGGTTTCAACATGCTGTGTACAATATATCACCCTATCAAAGATATCATGAGCCCCATGGTCTTCGTTGATTTCTGAACAACTGCTACACTACAGCTGGAATGTTTTCCTTGATAAGGTTTCATTATTTTTAAACTACTTTACAAACACTTTACTTTATAAACATGTTGGAACCATATGTCCACATATTATGTACTAATCCAAGTAATTTTGCAATCTTATCATTCTTTTTTATTAGTATAAGGTGAAGAAGACTGACAGAAGGCATTTACTTTGAAGTCAACAGCTCAAAAAAATCCATGGGCACTGTACCCAAAAATTCTAAAGAAAGAGCCAGTCTCTGAATTAACATGGTGCATCTTGCATCTCTTGCCACACATAGGTATGATAAAATATTTATTTTCTTATTCTTACTAGAAAATTCTTACTTTGTGGTCCTAGTAGCAGAGTTGGTGTAAGTGTTAGAGCCTAAAAGCTAATATGATGATTAAAAATCTCTTGGGGATAAATTATAGCAAAAATTTGGGGCACTAACCATTGTCCTCATGAAAACTACTTAAGCAAGAAAGGGTTTATTTCAGCTCACAATTCAAGATACAGTCCATCATGGAAGTAAGTCAAGGCAGAAGGAACTTGAGGCAGCAAAGAGCAGAGGAAAGCAAGTGAGTGCTCTGCTTGCTTTCTCCCTTCATTCAGTGCAGAGCCACTGCCCAGGGGTAGCATCAGCCACCACGGATGAGTATTCCCACCACAATTATTCTGATCAAGACAGTTTCCCAAAGGGATGGCCCTAAAGTATCCGAGTTCGGTAAGATGGTGAAAACAAATACGTTCATTCACCCACTAGACATAGGTGAACTAGAAATAAAAACCAAAGAAAATGATTAATACTCTAACTCCAGATGCCCAAATCTCAAAGATGCAACACACATGGACCTCAGAACATGAACAAAAAGCACCAGCTGGAACTAGCCAGAAAGCTTGCTCCTTGCTGGATAGCTTACATGGTACCAGAAAGTACTATGGAACCTACCAGGAGAGAAAAGCAATCAAAGGTCTTATTATGTTAGATTCAAATTCTAGCGTCAACTTGACAGTTGCAAGCTGTTTAGGGCACAGCTATGAAGAATCAATGGTTGGAGCAGACCCTTGAACAAGTCTGCAGGTATTTGCTTAATTGGTATTGAAAACCCAGCCCATAGTGGGTGGTGCTTTCCAGTGGTGGACCAGATAATAGGAAGAGCAAGGAGGAGGGACTTGCTCTTCCCTTATCCTGCATCGACTTGCTGTTGAGTCCACTACAAGCATTGTTGTCTTCTTGGTTGCTGCTGCCACTATTGCTTCCAGCCTTGGCTGACTCAGAGTTCGGTCCTTTCCACCTTGCTGCTGTTCTTGCTGCCTTTGGAGCCTGGTCTCATAGTCTTGCAACTATTTACTATTCTCCGATGTCAGAGCCCAGTGTCTTCAACCCTCCAGGAAGACAGAGGCTCAAGATCTTCTCAGGATCCTTCAGCTTCATGAGACATTACAGTCAAGAACGAAGCAGCTACAGGTGGTTATTTTAAAGGACATCATTTTTACAGTGAGTTGATTTAATGAAGTTATTTATACCTATCCATTCTAGTGATTCTGTTCTGCCACAGAAGCCTGACTACAGGTCTCATCAATCTGTGAAATCTGCAAGCTGCAATAACAATCACTGATCCTAAGCATCTTTACAATAATCTTCAATGTCTTGAATTATTAATAGTAGACTAAAAGAAAACATTTCTTTTTAAAAAGAAGCTAGCTTCTTTCCTGCCGTGCTATGACTGATACTATGCTTTCTTGTAAAGCCTTCACATAAAACTGTTTTAAAGTCTCAGATTCTGACTTGGCATACCAAATGAGAATGTATTATTCAACAGTTTTGCCTATGGCCACCATTTAAACAAGGTAATTATGATTCTAGGTATTAAAGTAGAAATTCAACTGTTCGCCTATTATATACGTTATTGCCTCAACTCAAAGTTAGAAAAGAAAATGATATATGCTAACTACAAAAGAAAAGCACCATTCCATCACTCAGTCTAAAATAGTGGTACAAGTGAGGTATATTTGTCAACTGATGCAGTACAAACTGCACAACTGAGCTTCCTGGTTACTGCACACTGGCTCCAAAATGCTGTGAAGAGCTAAATGCAAGGCCAGAGTCAAGCTTCAGCAGAAGAAATGGGACGTGGAAATGCTCCAGGAAACCTTTTGCAGTAGTAGAACTGGGTCAGGATCTCCCAACCTCCCCTTCATGGTTCCAGGTACTAGGGCAGGCACTAGAAGATCGTGGGCAGAGTTGCGTCCATGACTCCAAGTTGGCAAAGCAGTCTCTGACTCATAAGGAGTTGTCAGGCTACGTTTTTGACTTTCCACACCCTTGCATATATAACTCACTGGCTCTGAGAGAGGACAAGAAACAGATATGACAGGATTTATTTCTAGGATGGAGGAGTTTGTGTCAGATAAGTTAAAAGTTAAAAGTAAGTTAAAAGTAAAAAAGAAAAACAAGGAGAAACATCTGGAAGAGTTAGGTACTTTTCTTTATCTCCTTAGGTTTCTAAGAGATTAACAGTCTGCTTAATAGATTTCAGAAACCTTTTAAAGAAAATGTCCCAGCAGGTTGATAAGGCAGAACCCAGTGATACAGTCATAAGAACATTGCTAGATCCAGACCACCTTCTAATACACCAAATGCTCAGATGCCCACTGGTAATTGATAAGAAAAGAATTCTTGGTCTCTGAAGCATTGAGATATGGATTCTAAAGCAGCGATGTGATTGAGATATGGATTCTAGAGCAGCAATGTGATATATTTTCAGAGACTGATTAAATCTTGTATTTACTGCATGCAACATCACATGGATAGTCGGATTTCCTTGATCTTTCTAGATCTCTGCAAAAGAGGCATAAAAGTATTATGCACCTCAAATCTGATTGTACAGATTAAATTATATAATCTGTGCAGGGCACTTGGCAGGAAGATGAGATGGTATCGCCACTTAGAAAAAGCCATGAGATCATGCTATACTATTAGTCATCTGAATGTTCGCTTACATAACATTGAAAGTCTCAAGAGAATATAAAATTAAGATGTATTTTATTATGTGAACCGTCAATGGCACTCCTTCCTGTTTATTCAGAGGAGCTGAAAATTTATAGCCACACAAAAAAAGGATGCATGGATATCCATAGTAACTTCACTCATGATTGGCAAAACTCGAAGAATCCAACATATCCTTCAGTAGGCAAATGGATAAATTAACTATGGTAAATCCAACCAAGGGAATATTATTCAGCACTAAAGAAAAATAGGTTAACAAGCTGTAAGAAGACATGGGGAGAATAATTCAATAATTATTCTAAAATAAAGATCAGTCTGGTAAAACAAAAGAGTTTCAAGTATGTAATATTCTGGTACAACCAAAACTGTGGTTGCTAAGAATAAGTGGGAAAGAGGGGCAGGAGTAGGGGGGGAATATGAATAAGCAACCACAGAGGGTTGGAAAGGACAGTGAGAATATTCTGTATGTGATTGGAATGGTGAGCAAACATCACTCTACAACTGTACATCCACTGATCATCCAAGACAAACCTTAACATCAATTCTATACTCTAAATGATAATGATGGTTAGACAGGTTCATCAGTAGTAACAATGACTCCATTTTGGGTGAAGATGCTCAAAATAAGGAGACCATGCTTAGGGCTCTTGCATGCTATAAACCTAAACAGCTGCAAGAAATATTCATTTGAAAAATGGCAACATTTACCAGTGCCTTTATCTATGCAATAAAAACATGGATGCTGATGATCTTGAAACACTAAATGATTTTCTTATTCATTTGAGAGAAAAGACAGAAAAAATGCCTTGATGCAGGTCATGGGTAGAAGAATAGGGGCAACTTTCAGAAATCAGTTATTTTATATTTTCTGTGTATATGTGTATATGAGTGTGTGTGTGTGTGTGTGTGTGTGTGTGTATAAGAGTGCACTTGAATATATGTGTCTGTGGAGACCCAAAGGTGGCTTCAGGAATCATCTTGGATTGTTCTTTTTCCTTATTGCTTTGTTCTGGCATTTCCCAGGCTCTGCCTTCCAGGGCTGGAATTGCAGGACATCACCATATCCACGTGGAACTTTTACTAGATTCTAAGGATCCTTATTTAGGTCCTTTTGTCTGTGAGGTAAAGGTTTTAACACCTGAGCCATTTCCCCATACCTGTTAGTTCTCTTCATGTGGGCTTCTGGGAATCAGTTTCAGTCACTAGCTTGCAAGTAAGTGTCCACTGAGCTGTTTCACTGGCCATACTACATAAATCTTTTTGTTAAATAAAACTGTTTCTCTACTGATGATCCCATATCTCCTTTTTTTAAGGCCCTCCTTCCACTTCCCTCTTGTTTATAATCCTTTGTGATTACAGTAGGTATTACAGAGATTTACCTTTGAATATGTTGTTAACTGGGTTTGGAATTATTATCCACTTATTAGGGAGTACATATGTCTAACTTTCTGTGTCTGGGATATTTCACTTAGTATAATTTTTCTCTAATTCCATCCATTTCCTGGCATATTTCATTAATTCATCCTTTTTGATGGCTGAGTAGTATTCCATTGTATAAATGTACCACATTTTCATTATCCATTCGTCAACTGTTGGACATTTGGGTTGATTCCATGACTTTGCTATTGTAAAACAATGCTGCAATGAGCATGGTTGTGCTCATGTCACTGTAGTGAATTTTTGCATTATGGGGAATTATTCCCAGTAATGGTATAGCAGGGTCATAGGCCATGATCAAGTACTACATGAAAGTAGCTAGACATCTGGTGCAGCTCACTCTCACTTCCCTTCCTGGTCACTTGTGACTGAACAATCAGGGAGGATATAGGGACTGGCAGATAGACGGTAACCATCCAGCAAATGGGATACAGACCCCCCACACACACACAACTGCTGTGTCCTAGTCCTATTCTTCCGTCTACCTTTGAGTCTCATTGAGATCTTCATTTAAACAGTCTTTTATCTTTGGTTAGGAGGTGACCTTCAATACCAATCAGGATGTAGCCAAGGGCGGTGCAGGAAAAGCAAAACTAAAAACAACAAACCATAATTCAAAACACCAAAGACCCTATATTAATCACCTGGAAACAGATCAGCGAAATCTCTCCCCATCCTAAATCTCAGAGAACCTTGCAGAAAAAGGGGCAGCAAGATTGTAAGAACCTAAAGATGGGGAAGACCAACAATATGCAAGTACTCCACACAAGTTAAGGCTGCAGCAGCCAGGATTGAACTTTGCCTGATCTGTACAGTGGCTGACATGTCAACGACCCCCAAAGTCTAGCATGGATCACAGGGGAGAAAGTTCCAGGCAGTAGGCAAGAGATTAAACATTCATAATAGAGTTCCTATAGTAATGGGGAGCCCAAGAAGGAAGGAGCTCCGGGCTATGCCACTGAATCCTGAACCCTCACTAGGGTGGAGGACTCAGAGGGAGGTTTGGCATTCACACAAAAGGCTCCAGAAGATGGGAGGGAGGAAGGGAGGAGCACCAATGACCTGGTGTTGGAGTGGGCTCTCCCACTGGATTATAAACTGTAACTGGATCATCCTAAGCAAAAATAAAACCCCTTGTTCCCTTAAGCTGTTTGTTTTCTCTTGCATTTATTGGCAACCATACAGATTAACTGCAGCACAGGCCATTATTCCTGAAGAAGTTTTTGCTCTGATACAGCAGAGATGAGAGAGCTTTTATAGTGATCCAGATGTGGATCACTTGGTTACCACACACAGTGATCTGTATAACAGAGTGGACCAGCATGATCCTCAATTAACTGGAGGGCCTATTAACCCACTTCTATGTTCACTTATAGGTGTCTAAAGTGAAGCAGAGGGTTTGAGTTCTACAAAGTTCACATGATGTTTTCTTGTATAGCCACATCGTACTTCGAGTCATTAAATAAAAAGATCCCTTTCACCTAAACTTTTTTTTAGTCTTGATCCCCAAACTATCTTGGTTGCATTAATATTCCCTGTCAGCAACTGATACTATCCTAATACTTTCTTTATCACAAAACCGAAATCTATGTTACATGGTGTCGGTGTATAAGTTTTATTTTTTTATTTGTATGTGTGATTTATGTATGTGCACATGTGTATGTGGAAGTCAGAAAATAACTTTGGGAGTCTCACTTTCCACCTTCACGTGGCTTCCAAGGATCAAATTCTAGTCCTCAGGCTTCCCCATCAAATGTCTTTACGCTTGTTCCTCATTGTGTCTAATTTCCAAAGGCAAAAATCTTGCCATAGTCTTATGTTGCATCTTTGTGCAAAACATCTGACGCATAAAGAGAAATAAGTATCTTGTAGAATGAACACACACACACCAAAGAATTTGTATCTTATGCACATACTGGACTCTATAAAAGTTCAGCCTGAATCAATGATGGTGCATACCTCATCACTGCACTTTGAGACTTTCCTGTTTTTTAAGGAAATGCACGCAATGTTTGTCTTTGTATGTATTTCTCCTGGACGTCTTTTTACACCTGTGTGCCTCTGTCTGACCACAGTCCTTGTCTGTCAGCCAGCGCCTGCTAACCTTGATAACCACGAACCTCTCACACCTACTGCACTGTGATTAAAAATACTGAATTTTCCAAAAGGAGGTTTCTCGCTTTTGTGTGCAAAGGGGAAAACAGAAAGCATCAGCATGAGCTGGGTCTTGCCCAGCATCACAAAAAGAAACACACAGAATGGAAAGGACCCAAAGAACGGAAAAAGGCTGATTTTGCCCGGGTTCTGCTGATGTCACCAGCCAATGTCTGTAGACGTGTCAACATCATGTAGGGGAAGCTGAGAACTTGGATTATGGGCCTTCTGCCTTGGGATCCATTTGCAACTTCTTTCTCATTAAACCATGAACTCTTTTACTAGAAGAATCCAAACTGGATATTTGTGTTGTGACAAGTGCTACAAGGCACTGTCTGCTCTGATTTTCATTTAAGCAGGCATTACTCGTGAGTTATAGGAATAAACAGATGTATGAGAGAGGAAAACAAGGGAAGAGAAGGGAGGGAAAAAGGGAAGGGAAAGGGGGGAGGGGACAGGAAGGGAGAGACTAAACATGGAAAGCTCTAGGAAAATTTCTGGTTTAAAAAAAAACAGGGATACAAGAAGAAAGTGGTCTTTTGTTTCTGGAGTCTTTATGATGCAGTGGTTGGGTGAGATGAGAGAATGGCTGATAGAAGACCTGGAGTATTTTACTCAAGAATATAAGATACTGAGAAATACACCAGAAAGAAGGATGTGCCAGATAAAATTAAAGGCAAGCAGACAAATAGCTGGCATAGTGGCCTGGTGAAAATTCATATCTCCTTTTAGGTTTAGGTAAGAATGAGTTTTCCTGGCTAATGCAACTGCGGAAAAGCTGCTTATTAAAACTTTCTCCTAAATAGCTATGTGTTCACAATTCTGTGATAATCTCTCTATCTTCTTAACAACTCCTACTTTTGAATCCCAAAGTATCTTTGCAAATTCTAATGATTCCCCTACCTGAAGCTTTAGTCACTTCACACAAATCTTGTTTGTTTATCATATTTTCCATAAAAACTAAAGAAGCATTACACACACACACACACACACACATACTACACATAAATATGCTACACACATGCACACTCATATACATACACAAATACATACTATGTACACTACACACATATGCCTACTACATGCATGCACACTATTCATGCACACACATACACACTACATAAACATAAATCTTGTTCTCATATACACACATAAACATTAACTACACACAAATGCACACTCTGCACCCAGATGCTCATTTCAGACATACTGTATGCATACATGTTATGCAAACACACGTACACACATTATACATAAAAAAACTATGCACACATGCACATATACACTGCACATACACACATTGAATTGGATCTCTCTCATCACATTCCTAGCTCCAAAAGAACCAGGAATAAAATTCTTCATTGAAGTTTCCACAGTTTTCATCTTCAAAACATTCAGAATAAAGATAAATGCTGACAGTGTAATCCAGGCAAGTCTCTGCGAGCCCTGTAGATAAGCAGACAGGCAGAACTGTGCCATGCACACGTGTTTCCCAAAGGGGCATCCGGAATTTCTCATCACCTTCGTGTGATCTCCTTTCAAAGGAAGTTTCTAGCAACAGTAGAGTGAGTAAGAACAAAAAAATTAAATTATTACTTTAGTCATGCCAGGTGATGAATCTCAGGGACTATGGCTACACACATGTTCTTTATTTTCTTGAGATGAGTCAGGATAAAAAATTAGAGAATTGAGAAGGATTTTTTCCTAAGAATATCCTGATTTTGCATCAACACTTTGGGGGAAGCAGGGCCATTTGTTTCCGCTCTCCTCGGGGAAAAATCACCATCCTTTTCATTAGGAAGTTTGATGGTCACAAACTGCATTATCGACCCATGAAAGTTGTATCACACACACACACACACACACACACACACACACACACACAAATTCACATACATACGTAGATGTTGCTATAAAATGCAACTTTCTGCACATCACAAATCATTCAAAGAGTGTGTTCTTCTCTTAAGCCATTTAATCTGCTTTCCCTTTAACTCTGAAAATAGATTTGGGACGTTTCAATCTCCATTTTTCAGGCTGCAGATTCCTAACCCGATCCCTGCTATGCTGAGTCTTGAGTTCAGCGATTTCTGAATGAAACCAAAACCCAGCAGGTTACATTTAAATATATCATACTATACATAACAAGTTGTCAAGGAGAGTTTTATCAAAACAGAGCAAAAATTTCCTCCCTGTTATTTTGGGATATTTCTAAATCGTGCCTTAAGTCTAGCAAGGGTCTTGATGAATGAACGGTTTCCTCCTTAAAATTGGAAACAGGAACCCAGAATGGAGCTTAATAATTTTCATTTGCTCTTCCTTTACAAGCATCCAAATGAAAGCAGGCTTGTGAGACCTGATTAACTCATACATCTGACTGCAGTTTGCAGTTTATTCCTGCTAGGCAGGAACTCCAGCTCTGTGTGCGTGAATGGAAACATCTGGAAGGAACAGGAAGGTGAGAGACCTGCTGTGAGGGAAGGAGCTCCTCGTTTTTTGGGTTTTGTCCTTGTATTTAGAGCTTGCCACGTTCCCTGAAGAATGCAACAGCACTAATTAACAACAAATGTCAACAACAAACAAATTGGTGGTACATTGTATTATTCAAATGTCGAAAGATTTTAGTATTAATTTTTTCTTACAAAATGTTAATTGCTAATTCATAAAGCCTTGTCAGAAAAATCCTGCTTTCTATTGCTTATACTTGCAATTCCTCAGCTCTATGGTAGAAATGAAACATATAACATCTTTTTCATTTCATATTAAAAATGTAAACAGGAGAAGGCATAGTGATGCACATTTGTAATTCCAGTATTTGGGAAGCTAAGACAGAAGCACTGATGTAAGCCCAAAACAGGCTAAGCAACCTAGGGAAGGTCAAGTCAAGTAAAGATATGTAACCAAGATCCTATTCCTTCCACATGGAAGGAATGAAGGGGGGAGGGAGGGGAAGATGATGTGTGATATATTACACATATATGTGTATGTATGTGCTTTGGTGCTAGGGGTAAAAAGCCAGAGTTCTGCAGATGCTAGGAAACATTCTGTGTTAATTACACACCCAGTCCTGAAGTATTTTTCATGTCTTTCATGGATGAAAAAAATTAAAAATAATAATTGTCAAGCAAAAAAATTTCCAAAAATTTTTTAATTAAAAGATAATATACATGAACTATTTCAGGATATTAAATGTACCTATTTAAAGATGAATTGTTTTGCTAAACCACTTTGTAACCAAGGAATGAAAAACAAAAGTCCCAAGTTTAGGATCATATGAGGATAAATTGGTGTCTTGAAATAGAGGTGCACCCCACCCTGTTTTAAAAGTATATTTCATCGACTTAGACAGAGCTAGGGCAGAAAGCTGTCAGATGTTAACTGCATATGGTAGAAACCTGAGTCAAAGAAGGCGAAGTTTCAGTCAACTAGATGGCTCGACAGATAGCATCACCTCTGTAAGCCCCATGACCTGAGTTTGATCTCTGGAACACACAAGGTAGAAGGACAAAACGAAACCAACTCCAAAAGGTTGTCCTCTGACCTTTACGAAGGGCCTTCATGTACAGAAAGAAAATGGACAATATTCGGAACTTAAAAAAGCAAAGAGAGGCTTAACCCCTGAGCCACCTCTCCAGCCCCAAGCAGAAGGTCCTGAGTTCGGATCCTAGACTCCACGTATAGACACCGCGTGGAAGCGGGGGGCGGGGGGGGGGGGCTGCGTTTCTGGTCCTGGTAGGGCGGAGCCTGTGAATCCCCGGGCAGAGTAAACAAGGAGGAGGTGGAGGCGTCCATGGTGGTTCCCGAATTCGTCCGTGGTTCTACACACACACACACACACACACACACACACACACACACACACACACATAGATACACACATACGCACAATGAATACATAAATTTAAAAAAAAAAAAAAGCAAAGAGAAAGCTAGCTTCATTCTGTCTCCATAGTTAACCATGAGTTTACATTCTCTGCATTACACCTGATAAGCGCCTCTCTTAAACTAATTGGGAACATCTCAGAGTTGCTTTGCTCACAGCAGCCAACAGGTTTCTATACTGAGTTAAGCGTGTTTCCCTAACGCTCTCTGTACTTCCATCTCTTTCCTGTCCATTTGCATGCACAACTTACGTTGTCCTTCCTTCTGCATCACATGGTTTCCAGTATTCCTCAGTTAAAAAATCTGATTCTGAAATGCCCCTGGGTCCTTGCACCTCATTGGAGAGGAGGACCCAGAGGAGAGTTTGGCATGCTCATTAAAGGGATGGGAAGGGGGAGGCACTGGGAGATGGGAGGGAAGGGGGGTGGGGAGCACAAGGGGATGGGGGTTGGAGGGAGGGGGGGACCGGTATACCTGTTAAGTTTGTATGAGTGGAAATAAAAAAAAAAAGATTAAAAAAAAGTCTGATTCTGGCCACATCAATTGCCAGAGACACTGAAATCTCACATCCCTTGCTTTCTCTGCACCTCTTTTCTGGAAAGGCCCAACTTATTATTGTTTCTTATATATCCAAATCCCAAAAGCTTGTGGCACAGACAATATCTGAAGAAAAAGCATATTTAGATACTTGTTCATTTTTGCTATAAATGCTGATCTCAGCAGCAAGTTAGGAGAAGGGTTAGAAAAAGAGATGTATAATGAACTATCTTATATGTGACAGAATCAAATCAAGGACCAAACAAACTAAATTCTTTTTTTAAGACTTGTACAGGGCTGGAAAGACAGCTCAGCTGGTAAAGACACAAACTTGGTGACCAGAATTGGAGTTCCAAAGCCCTCATTGTAGGAGAATATCAATTTCTGAAAGTTGTCCTCGGACCCAAATATGTGGGCCCATGTGGATGCCTGATGAATGTGTTCTCTCTCTCTCTCTCTCTCTTTCTCTCTCTCTTTCTGTCTCCTCCTTCCCTCCCTCAAGTAAAAATTTTATTATTTTTAGTAAAAGAGCTAACAGCATTGTATGGCAGGATTGATAACTGCTTACCGATAAAACGTACAGTTCCATATATTTGAATAAATTAATCAAGCAAACACAGTAAGACAACTGCAACGTTTTAAACAATTCTAAGTGTTAATATGCTATGCTAAACTTGAATGCTAATCTCAATGACATAACTAAACTTTAAATACTGTACTTCTGTCCCCCGAGGCTACCCAGCATGGGCTAGTTTGCTTTCTCGGTCTCTGCTCTCCTGCTTCCAGTGATCTGTGGGCTGGACCATCTCCATCTGCTACACTAGCTGGAGACCAGCACCCTGGAGTGAGTGGCAGCCCTGGCCTGTGTAACCTCTGCACTTGGAAAGTTGGAATGATGCGCATAAAGATTCCCAGTGGCTTTGGTGTCATAAAGATCGTGTGTTTTTACTTGGAGCATTCCTGTACTCTAAGATCATGATTTCTGCTTTGTTTTGTGCATGAGTACTGATGGAGATTTCTAAAGTGGCACAAGGACAGCTTAATTATACTGTCCAGAAAAGAGCTGTAAAATAAAACCGACCCAGCATGCATTGTTTCAAATCAGCATTATTAACTCTACAGCATCATTGTTTTGTGGGGTAGAGCAATCCAGGATGATTCCAAAAGTCATCCTTGGGCCTCCACAGGCACATAGGGCAAGTGTGTGCTTCTATACACAGCCTCATCCGTGCAAAACAATATGAAATGCAAAGTGTATGAAGATTTCTAAAATTACTACTTCTGTTGTGGTTGCAACATATAAGGCCGCAGGGAACTCCGCTGCCCCTCTGCCCTTGAACGGCTGTCTTCCCGATGCTCATTCCTCCCTCCTCATCCTCTCTCACAGGCACCTTCCTCAGACCGTTTCCACAGTGAAAAGGAATTGTATTGTATGTCCATTATCCAGAACCGCCACTCTTTCGACCCCTTTGCTGGTGTAAGTAAGAGGGATGACCTGCTTCCTGCTTCCTGCTTCCTGGAGAAATTTAGCCACATAAGAATTCAGGGGCTGAAGAGGTTAAGCCTCTGCCTTGCAGGAAGAAGGTCCCGAGTTCGGATCCCAAATCCCACGTATAGACGCCAGGCAGAAGTGGGGGCAACCTGCGTTTCTGGTCCTGGTAGGGCGGAGCCTGTGAATCCCGGATTCTCGAATTCGTCCGTGGTTCTACACGCACATTCATACATACACACACATACATACATACACATGCACACACAGATACACGCACAATTGAATAAATAATAATAAAAAAACTAAAAAAAAAAAGAATTCAGCAGAAAGGGCCTGGAGAGGTGGCTCAGGGGTTAAGCTTCTGCCTTGCAGGCATAAGGTCCTGAGTTCGGATCCTAGACCCCACGTATAGACGCCGGGTGGAAGCGGGGGCGACCTGCGCTTCTGGTCCTGGTAGGGCGGAGCCTGTGCATCCCGAGACAGAGTAAACAAGGAGGAGGTGGAGGCGTCCATGGTGGTTCCCAAATTCGCCTGTGGTTCAACACACACATACACACACACACACACACACACACACACGATTGAATAAATAAAAAATTAAAAAAAAAAAAGAATTCAGCAGAGAAATGGCAGGACTACTGATACTGCCCAAGGCATCGCTGGTGATTACAACAAAAAGAAACTAGTGAAGGCGAAGGCGTTTAAGAAGAAATTTGCCTGCACGATGCTGTAATTGAGCATCCAGAGTGATTCAGCTGGAGGGTAACCAGCACAAGAACATAAGCCAGTTGCTGGTGGTGATTGGACTGGCCAAGGACCATCACCCAAAGGTTCATGGGTTTTAAGTGCGTGTGTCTCTCTCTCTGGAGCTTAAGAGGATTTCCTTGCAGGAGTAGCATTCCCCTTCTGTCCCTTGTCACAAGTTTAAAAACTTCACAACTTGTATAAAGTAACCATTTGGGGTCTGTTTTTAACTTGCACTAATGTAACTCTGTCATGCAATAAGGGAGAAAAAGAAAAAGAAGGTAGCCTAACATGAAGTAGCATGTACGAATCACACTGAATACACAAGAGAGAAGCAAGGAAGAATATTAGGATGAAACGCAAGGAAATTATATCATTGAAAGTAAAGCCTTTACTAGAAAGAGAGAAATGTTGAAGTGCAGATTTTCTTTTCTTTCATTTGAATAAAAGTACAGTAGCTGACTCTAAAACTTCTCCATGGACTCGAAGAGAGGGGCAGTCATTTCTTTCCATTGCATACATGGAGGAAACTATTAGATTCCCAGGGATAATTCCAAAATGAATCCTTCATTTGTCATAAAACTAAGCAGTTTTATGCCACTTGACAGTTTGAAATATTTCTTTCCTTCTTTTTTTTTTCACTAACAAGGAAAACTTCACACATTTCAGAACACTTTTGTAACACAAGTTTCAGTCCAGAATTAAGAGGCAAATCCAGGAGAATCATTTCAACATTTGTACAATTAATGTTATGATAAAGCTGGATCTCCTTTTGAAGGGAAGAGATGAAGGGAGGGAGGGAAACAAAGAGAGGCTGGGGTGCAGCTCAGTTGTTGCTACTTTCCCTAACATGCACGGTGCCAAGTATTCTGTCCCCAGCACTGCCTGAAGCAAGCATGATTGGTGATTTATGCCTTTAATCTCAACGTTCAGGAAGTGGAGACAGGGGATTAGAGGTTCTAGGTCATCCTTGGCTACATAGTAAGTTTGAGGCCAGCATGATACTCTCTCAAAAAAAAAAAAATGGAAGAGAAGGAGGAGGAAGAGGGAAAGGAAGAGACAACACAAGAGACACAGCCAAGCAAAGAGGAGTCAGATGGCCAGGAAAATCATGAACCTCCATCAAAATTCACTGTAAAACAATCCCATTTCACATCCTTCGAAACTCTGTAAGAAATGACATTTGCTACAGTAAGAAGAACAGATGGTGGAAGAAGAGAGAAGATGAAACTGAAAACTGAGAACCAAAAGCCATTGCTGACATTCTAGGCCCCTTCGCATGCTCCTCTGACAGGTTCTGCATCCAAAACAGTCACTTGCTTTCTCGTACACATGCTTTCTAACCAAAAATAGTTTCAGAGCTCTTCTGAAGTCAGAGGTGCCTGGTGCGCTCCGTATGTGTTTGTGCGCGGTTGCGTGTGAGCTTGGGAGTGCGGCAGGGATGGAGAACAGCAAGGGTCCTTCAAGGCCAAGAGGCAGACAACCCTGACCCACGAAGCTTCGCCAGCAACCGTGATTCAGCTTCCTCTCAGGCACAAGTACATCAAGTCCTCTGTTTTGCTCGTAGTTCACATTTGTGCTCTTTAAACCAGTGACTCATAAGTTGGAAATATGTATGAAATAAGCAAGAAGAATATGTCACTGAGTTATTTCTGGTGGTTCAATATACACGTCCAAGGACATCATGTGTTTGAAAGGCAAACTTTTAAATGTGAGAGGTTTATACATAGCAGATACACTTGATTTCTATAAGGAAAAAAGAAAATCGATGCAAGAAGAAATGGATCCTGGTGAAATGATTAAGTTTAGACGAAAGGGATAAAATAGCTCTTCCTGCTCTCAAAGGGACAAATTTCTTCAGAGGAAATTGCATAAATTCTTCTTCGTTGCTTGAATTAGCAGTGAAGTAGTCTTGCCAAAGTGTGTGCTGGGAAACAAATGGTATTTGGCCTGTCGTAAAGCTGCCCTGCCTCATGGCTTGTCGTAAAGCCGCCCTGCCTCAGTGTAAATATGAGCTTTATACCTAAATGCAAGCAAAGAGTTTCCTTTGTTTTTGTTTCTTTATTTCTTGAGACAGAATCTCACTGTTTAGTCTGGGTGGCTTAGAACTCACTATATGGTCCAGGATAGCCTTGAAACTACAAGAATCCTCCTATTTCAGCCTCTTCAGTGCCAGAATTAGTGATGCGAGCTGCCATATCCTTCAAAATACTTCTATTGTTACCATCCTAGCAAGCCTTAGTTAACTAATTTGAGTTTACCAAAAAGAAAATAGAAACTTAAAAACAGTCACATGCATTGTCTGGCCCGAGCAAGGCAGGACCTGATCACTCTCAATCACTCATTCATTTCTTCAGACAGAAGACATGCTCTTAGCAAACAGTATGTCCATAAAAATCAGGGCTATAAAGACCCACAGAAGGGAAGGTCTTCTTTGTCTGAATTGAAGACAACATGTGACAGAGATGTGAAAATTTGAAAATCAGATCTCAACCAAGGAGTGTAAGAATAAGAATGCAGAGTGCAAAAATATGGTTCATGCGAAGGGAACGTGGTTGCAATAGCATGAGGCTAGACTTCTCTAGTGACAAGGATAACAGAGGTGGTTGGGGTACAGAAGAGAAATGGAGAAACCATACTGCTAACTCCTGAGAGCACTCAATGTCTATGAGCTGGGAAAAGACACCATCAGATGTGCATAATTTTAAATTTAAACTTCATTTATTTGTGTGCGTGCATGCATGTGTGTGTGTGTGTGTGTGTGTGTGTGTGTGTGTGTGTGTCAGAGGGCACTATGTCTCTGTGAAGAGTCAAGGTGATCAGAAATCATCCTGGATTGCTTCTACCTCCTTTTTGCCTTATGCTAAGATGTCCCAGGCTCTGCCCACCAGGACCAGGAGTGCAGGCTGCAGCTATTTCCATCTGACTTTTTTAACATAGGACCTGGGATCTGAACTCAGGACTCTCTGCTTGCAAGGCAGAGTCTTCACACCTGAGTCATCTCAGATGTACATTTTTAACAATGCTGATTCTTATGAAAGGATTTGATGGAAAAAAAAAAAAAGAAAAAGAGAAAAAATGTCTGGGAGAAGTCCTAGGTGATTGACCAAAACTTCCAGTACCAAGCGTGGGACACCTTCTAATGAGCTATGGATCTGGGATTACCAAAGTCCTCAAAATAACATGGGCTATTGTCATTTCTCCTAATTGCCCACCAAAACCTGATGGTAAGACCCCTTTTGCTAAAAGAACCACACACTTTGCTTACAGGACATAGAGAAACCAGCAGGAACTTATCTGGAAGCTTCCTCTTTTAGTGAACAAGGTTATGCAACTTGCAGGAAGAGGAGAAGCCATCAACAATTTTACCCATGTGTATCCTGGGAGCTACAATAAGATGTGTCCACTGATAACATGGTAGCATGAATCATATGGGGGTAACCAACAGTTTTCCAATTGGATTTAAGACCCACTGCACTCAAGGGAGCTCATGCCTGGTACTGTAAATCTATCTAAGAAACTGAGGATAGGGAGATTATAGACCCTCAAGGAAATCCTCTTTTTGCTGTTTTACCAATGACATGCTATAAAACAGTCTTCTAATACTTTTCTTCAAGACCACTAAGGAATGACACCTCAACCTTAATCTCAGAAGTTTCTTTTTCCCCAAGATAGCAGTTGGCACAATATATGATTGTATTGTGGGTGCTCAGCAGGACCCCGTCCTCTCAACTATCAAGGAACATCACAGAAGAAGAAATGGAAGGAGTACATAGACTCCCCTCTGACTTACACAGAGGAAAGTCTTGCTTGCAGTGGCCCGAGGGAAATGCAGAGAAGCGTGGATGCATAATTAAGCCACAGCAGAAGTGATTACTGACACCAAACCTACAGTAAACCTACCCAGCCAACAGTCAGCTATGCACAGAGGAGGAAATCCAGAGGGCCTTTCAAAGTACTGATGATCAGATTTGGGGGTGAGCGGGATGAAAAAAACAGTTGTGTCTCCACATAGGAGCCAACTAAGCTCCAAAGCCCAAGTCCAGAGTTCAGGTTTATACAGAATGCCTGGATTAAACCCAGTGGGACATTACAAAATACACAAGGACTTAAATAAAAAAGGAAGATTTGTAGGGAGAGGGGTCGATGGTAAGAGGGAGGGAGATAATAAATGCAGAGTGAAAAGTAATCAGAATATATTATATTCATCCGTAAAATTGTCAAGGAACAAAATCATCCATAAACAAAAGTGAAGAGAATAAGAAAATTTGGGGGAGCTAGTGAGGTTTTCTAGTGCCTTGATTGAACATGAAAACGATGGGTGAAAGGAGTGTGGAATAGGTTGAATTAAACTGAGAAAGATTTATCAACAGATTCAGGCCTGTGTGAGACGGAGCTGCATGGAAGGGGAGCATAGCATTGTGGGGAGCAGAAGGACTTCTCTCGGTGTTACCTATAAACACTCCATTTCTACACTTCAGTTTTCCTAGTAATTTGGTTTCCTTGACTAAGCTACTTTCTATTAGGTCATTCCAAATGAGATTTCTAGTTGAAAGATTGTCTACTTAGGATCACAACAGAACAAGAGGAGGAACTGATGGTCCCTAGGAAAGGTGATCTGGATGAATGATGTAACTGACAAAATCTGGGTCACTTTCCGTAGGCATAGGTGGGACACACATCAAGATGCCCTACTTAAACACTGTGGCTTATAGGATCAATTTGGGGCTATGATTCTCGCTGTATCAAATCAACTCTTTTTTCTCAGTAACTCTAGGAATACAAAGTCTTTCAGTTAAATTCAACATTTGTATGTTACCTTCAAACTAAACCTTTTACTAATACAATAATTGTTATCAGCAAGGAAGGAGGAGGAAGTGGGGGTGGCTAAGCTTTTATGATCACATGATGCAGCACTGGCATGAGCAGAGATAGGAGGCAGAGAAGACAGAACAGAGACAAGGTCTGACAGACAATCATTCAGCTCTGTGTTGTTAAAGTGTCTTTCTCTCTCTTTCTCTCTCTCTCTCTCCCCCCTTCCTTCTCTCCCTCCCTCTCCCTCTGTCTCCAAAATAAATAAATAAAATATTAAAAAGGAAAGAACTCAATGAAGAACATCAACCATTCCCTGAATGACTACATTTCTAAAGCTGAAAGGCTCTCTAGAGTCTTGAGGAAATGATATTTGGCTACATTGTTTCCATTAGGAAAGGTTCTTTTTCTTACTGCATAATTTGACATTAGCAATATTCATAACAGTCTTTCAGAATGTCATTTTTGCACGTCATAGAGATCCATCTTATATGACTTACAATATTAAGCCTTCAACTTATGAAGAATATTGAAATGTCATATAACCCCTGTCTCTGTCAGTGCATTTTTGTCCACCAAAGGTCAACTTTGTAAGCACTAGAGATTGAAGCTACATCTCACACATGCTAGGCAAGACCTTGATCACTAAACTCTAATCCCTTTCTAAAAAACAATCTGGTAGCTCACACTGAAGTTATTTATCAGTGTGCATACTGGTTCAGCTACTACATAGGCAACTTTTCTTGCCAAGAGGCTGGTACAAAATTGACATCATTATTTTTCTCTACAACCTTGAAGCTATATAATAATATTAACATAAAATGATCGCCAAATCTCATTATTGGGCCATGCCATGACTTGAAATATGTCCCTTATAGCCTCATGTGTTTGGAAAGGTCATGGTACCTTTGAGACAGAGCCTTGCTGGAGGAAGGTGGTCACAGGGGGTGGTTAACACTTACTATGCTTTATCCTTTTCAATTTACAAATTCATGGGTTTCCCCCAAATACACATGTCTTTGAGGAGAGGAAGAGGATAGATGAGTGCAAACTCCAATTCGCCCTCTATTCCTACAGCTGACATTGCTCCTCCGTGATATTCATGCCAACAGGTATGCTCCTCTTCACACTTGACCTAGACACTGACCCAATATCACCCTCCAGAAACTACATGACACAACTGCAGGAGAGATGCCAGCCCAAAGCAGCTCAAGAACAATACTGTGTGTGGTCTGAATGTGTGTAACATCCCAAAAGATGTATAGGCTTGTTTTTCAGGGTCGCTATTGAAAGGCCTTTGTGAACCTTTGGGAAATGCAGCCTTCGGAGAGGATTTTAGGTGATTAAAAGGAGGATTCCAAAGTGGATTTTCAAAATCTACCTTTTATCTTTTCCTCCTTCTTTTCCTTCCTCCCTCCCTTGGTTCATTTTTACTTCCTGGATTTGCTCTCTTTCATACCTTTTGTCGTTGCTGTGGAACATCTCCTCCAGAGACTGATCCATCTGATCATGAAAACCAGGGCTGGGAGAAGATGAGTGGGTTGCAGCGCTTGCAGTATAAGCATGAGACCTGACTCCCCAGCATCTTGTAACCCTAATGTTGTGAGTGCACAGAGATAAGAGGACCCCTGGAATTGGCTGGTCACCAACATAGCTCCATGTTCAATAAGAGAATCTGTGCCATGGAAATAATGCAGGATACTCACTGTTTGTTCTACGCGTGCGTGCACACACACACACACACACACACACACACACACACACACTTGAATTCTTAATCATGAGTCAAAATAAGCCTACTATGAACTTAACACAGATATTTTGCTGCAGTAATTTATTTATATGACCAGAGGTCAAACTATATAGGGGCATAACCCCAAGCTCCACACCCTTGAAATCCTCATGTGATTCTCTTTTTGTACTGTACGAAGATCTACCGGGAAGGGGCATAGACTCACCTACCATGAATCCAGCCTAGTCCGAGAGCCCTGTAAGCATTCACACAGAGGGTGTGACATCCAGAGCACCTCCCACGTGACCTTGGTTGCTCAGAGCGTCATCGTCCTGTGGCCTCTCAGCAGGGCAGCCATGAAAATGACCTGACAATATTCCAAGACGAACTTGCCAGCTCTTCGAAGATAGTCTTCTACTCTACAGCTAGATAAATCCCATTTACTCCTCAATGAGGAGAGTTTTGGTTTCAATGCACAATCAATGCCAGAGTCACCAGCGGACTCCGTGATGATCTTGCGACATCGCCAGCATTAGTCACATGGCATTGCTGGAGCTCAAGGCAGCAAGAGAAAAAACTGAGAGCAAAGGGCACTGTATTACGTGCAGTGCCGTGCTGCAGGTAACACATGCGGAGATAGGGCTTTGACGTATTCATGTAGCCAGAGACTACTGGTTCATTGTAAAATACGCATCACTAGCATGGATTTGGCCTTTTAACTGAAGAAGCAAATGCCCTCCTATTCAAATAACACATGGACATGGACATCTAACTAGATGAAGCGGAAAAAAAAAAAAACTAATTCTTGGTCACTCTAAAGTTCTTCTTAATTTCAGTTAGTAGCACATCTACTCTAACAATTGCTCGGCCTCCAAATTTAAAGCCTTTATTTTTAACTTCTTTCTTTTTTTAATTTTTTTATTATTTATTCAATTGTGCGTGTATGCATGTGTGCATGTGTGTATGTATGTGTGTGTGTGTGTGTGTAGAACCACGGACGAATTTGGGAACCACCATGGACGCCTCCACCTCCTCCTTGTTTACTCTGCCCCGGGATTCACAGGCTCCATCCTACCAGGACCAGAAACGCAGGCACCCCTGCTTCTGCCCGGCGTCTATACCTGGGGTCTAGAATCCGAACTCAGGACCTTCTGCCTGCAAGGCAGAGGCTTAACTCCTGAGCTACCTCTCCAGCCCCTTTAATGTCTTTCTTGTGCTCAGACTTCACACAAACCTCCAAGAATCTTATCAACTGTGTCTTTGGAATGTATTGAGCTCAACCAGATCTCATGTCTCTCCTGTCGCTCCTTTAGTGCAAACTGGAATCACCTCCCATAGACAACAGTAATAATTTTTTTCTCTGTTCACTAAGTTTGCTCTTTGACATCTTCACACACACATAATGCATACCAACCACTCTCATCCCCACTCTCTCCCCTCTTCCTTCCACTCCTGCTTATCTACCCTCTTCCCCATAAATGACTTCTTAACTGGCCCCTGTGGTTCCACTCCCTCCTCCCAGACGAACGGAAGTTTCCGTCTTAATGCTGCCTTCACTTATCTAATGTCGTGGCTTGAAATGTGAGCTGTGCCCACAGACTCATGGGTGTGAATCTTTATTTGTTTGGGAAGGTCATAAGAGGTGGAGCTTTGCTGGAGGAAGGCAGTCCCAGGGGACACACCTTGAGGTTGACTAGCCCCACCTACTTATGTGAGAAGTCCACTGTTACAGTCTGGCAGTTCTCAGCCTCCTTGTTGGACATGACTTAGAACAACTCCAGCTTCTGCCAGCCTTTTCTGTGGGAATGGACTATTTCTCCAATCTGGAACCATAAACTGAATAAATCTCCCTTTCTCCCCTTAAGTTGCTTAAGTTTGACTAGTATCTCACAACAGAAAACAGTAAACAGTGCAACTATGTTAATCCTTTGGGACACAAATCCTTGTCAATCAAAACTTCTTGCAATTGCTCCTGATGTTTTTCCCATAGGTTATCATGCCTTTCCTCAATCTCTTCCTCTCCTTTCTTCCACACCTCACTTCCCCTCTCTCTTCCCCTCCTTATACCCTGCTCACTTTGGTTTATCTTATGTATACCAGGTGTGCTCTTGTTTCAGGTTCTTTACATGTCACACTGCTTTATAATGAAATGATCAGATTCAAGAACCTCACTGATACTGCTTCCTTGTTTTCGTGCATAGTTTTTGTTTATATGTGTACTTTCTGTTGACATCAGTTAAGGTGTACTTCATTTAAACAGTCTCAATACTTCTGTTAATGTCCCTTAGTGAGAAAAGAAAGGGGGGGATAAAGAAGAAAGGAAGGATGAAAGGAAAAAAGAAAGAAGGAAGGAAGGAAAAAGAAGAGAAAGGAAGAAGGTTGTTCCTTTGAAAGGATCCTTAGGAGAACCATATTTGAGAATTTAGAAAATGAACTCAAGAGAAGCTGAAGAAATTACACTGAGTAATCTCCCTGTTCTCTACCCCCCGCCACACAATTAAACCAGAAGAGTTGGTGTTACTGAAGTCAGAGGAAACAATTATTTTAAGCAGAGGAAGTGGTTAACACTATACACACTACAGCAGAAGGACGAGCGAGGTTAGACCGGTGAAAATCAGGGTCAAGCAAGGAAAGGTTTTCAGAACGGATATCCTGACCAGCAGTTCCAGAAACTTTAGAATAATCAAGCAGATCAACTGGCCATTGAGTATGCAAAGCAGACATTGTGAAAAAGTTTTTATGGTAGGCTCATGCCGACAGTTTCACTTCAACGAACACAAGAAGCTTCCAGAAAGAAAGGAATGGATGTATCCAATTCTTTGAAGAAAACTCATTAGAAACAAAATTAAGCAACGGAGTGGGACACGGGACACTTCTTAAGATGGAAACAATCATATCATACTGGTATGTGGGCAAAAACAATTTTATGGCATGGAACATTGATCATGCAGGAAAAAGGAAACTGTAAAAATCTGACTATTCTCTTCCTTCCTCTTCGCCTATTCAAAGGCATCACCCCAGTTCCTCCTCATTTCTTAAGATCATTGCTTTCTTCATTCACCAAAAATCCAATTTTTTTCCATTCTGCTTTTGTCAATATTTTTCCACATCTGTAAGAGATGATCATAAGTCCTGCATGCAATCAGATGTCATCAATAACTCCATGTGTACACTGAGCACATGCAATACTTGCTGATGTTTACTATTGTATTTCATCGAAATGAAATGCTGTCTCTAACAGCTTCATTGATTCATGATATGCTGAAAGGTCATGAGTGAAGAAAACGGCAATCTAGAGTGTGACCCTAGATTGTGGATAGCTGCCATGGCAGGAGGACAAGAGTTTTGAAAATAAGAAGTTCAGGTATTTGACGGGTTATTACTATGGAAATATAATCATAGAGGCATCCTCAAAAGAGAACAGTGAACCCAGTGCTGAATCTCTAGCAGCTGAGGTAAAATATCTCTGGATGGCTTCCGTAGGGGTGTAAACCATGGAGGAATTTGTCTGCAGTTCATTGTAACTAAGCATTCATACTTTGCATAACCTCCCCCACTGATATGAACAGCCTACTTAATGAAACCTTGCTGTCCCCACTGGCGACAAAGGCTTTCTCCACTGGTGTCTTGACCTCCAACCCCAGAATCACAAAACAACCTACTTAATGTTGTTGCTGACATTCAGAAGGGATGGAATTAAAAGCTGCCCAAATTTAAAGAATCTTTTGCTTATTGCTTGAGAAATAAATAACCAACACCTATTTCAATTTTGCTAACTCACCTATATATCTATAAATTGGATACATATTGTTTTATAACTCTCTATAGCTCCCTGATCTGCCTATTTCCCCAAACTCTTTTTATAACTCTACTTTAAGACTATCATTTTTTGCATGGGTCTTCCCAACAGTTTTCCAGTTAATTTTCAAGTTTCTTCTTCCATGGTTTCTGTGCAGAAGAATGATAGGCAGAAAAATTACTGGAAGAACAACTAATGGCACATTCATTGTTTATCATTATCATCTAATTTTTTATATTTCCTACTTAAGAGAAATGGCCTGATAGAAAGTTTATGGAAAGAAGATTCTTTTTTCAACTGTAGTAACTTAAAATTGCAGGTATTATTTGTTCCAAACCCATTCATATCTATGATAATAGCCAAATTTCAGATTGGTCAGTTTGATACACAGGTTTGTGAATCTGGAATAAGTGATGTTGAAAGAGTTGAAAAGAGAGTAAGAACCAGAAATTGCTACAGGACCAAGCAGGTTTTTCTGACCCACCACCTTCCCCATAGCTGCCAAGTGATCTCCATTGGTTTTCTATATTTTCTCATTCTGATTAGTCAACTATAAAAGCTTTTCTAAGACTGTAGAAAATTATCGTAAACTAGATAGCATCATAATCCATTACTGATAGTGCAAATTTTGATTGACATAGGTTGGTGAAGTTATAAAAATAATATAATTTAGGATAAAAGAATAGTAATCAAACTAGGGTAATGTGATAGAAATAAGAATAAAGGATTTTTGAATAATCAACAGTTAAAGTTCACCAGAATTTACTGGAAATTGGGATAAAAAGGACCATAGATGATGGTTTTAGCTTGGATGAATAAAATCATTGTTCATAATTGCACACATAACAAAGAATAATAGGCATAAATCAGTTAGGCAGACAGATGGAGTGGGTGAGATTTGTGGTAGTGGGAATAATTACTATTTTGTAGAAGTTGAGTGAGAGATTTTAAGATTATGTTATGAGAGTCATAGAGTAGACAGATGGATGGATCTGTGGGAAATGTCAACGATAAAGATAGAGAATTGAAGTCATCAGGAACTGAAGTCATGAGAGGAAATGAGATCACTCTGCAAGGGTTCATGGCACGAACACAGTGGGTTGCAGATAGACATTGGAAGACCATCATAATTTAAGAGATGGGTGTAGGACAAGAGGTCTGGAACATAACTCATATTATTGTGGACAGTTTCCTTCTGGAGAAGGTGGCTTGACTTCAGTACTCTTTCTCTGTGGACACGTGGTGCCATTTGAAATTCATTTTCTTTTCTTCTGAAGTACCTTCCCTATCAGCAGTGGTTTTGAGTGATCGTTGTTTACCTCCGATTTCTAAATCTAGGTTCAGTCCCCACATTCTTTTCTGAAAACCTCTTCCTTTGAGGTTTGAATAATAAATTTCTCTGTGTTTCAGGCAAACCTGTCTAAAGGTAACACAATGAAAAAGGACTTTGCTTATTTCTAATATTCCCACACAGGTCCCTATGTGCACAATTCTCCATTCTTCCCCAACTCCAGTACAATCCAGAGTATATGGCTTCTACAGATGCACATTCTTAAAACACCTAGTGAGAATTTGATTAACCCATAAGGTACACTATCAGCCCCCAAATGGCATTATTACTTATCTTTGTTGTCTTAGATCAACCCAATGTTGCTGGTTAAAAATTGTAACTATGCTGATGGGAACATTTTTCTCTTGCCTTTTAGAATTTAACTGTTGCTTTAAAATAGTTGACAAATAAGAGGTAGCTAAAAAAGAACCAAAAATTTCTTTTCTTTGTTTTGCAGTTAGACTAGAATAGAGAGGGGGTTGTATTCCACAGCTCCAAGATAGGACTGGAAATTCCTCAGAATGTTACAAGAAAGACAAAAAAAGGATGGTTGTACCAGTTAAATATAGGTGTCAACTTGACAGCTCAGAATTGAGACAATGGGCATACCCATGGAGAATTATTTAGTTAAGTCAAGTCCTGAGCAAGATGGTGAGAGATTATCTAATGATGTGAGGAGACCTAGCCCAGAGTGAGCAGTGATTCCTGGGTAGGTGGATGGATGCAGAAAGTTACTTCCATATTTTGACAGACAAGCAAATGGGAAACTATGCTCCCTCTCAGTTCTTACTGTGGGTTTAGCAAGACCAGTTCCCTCAGATCCTCATGTTGTTGTGAACTCTCCTGCCCTGTGGACAAGTTGTAACTCAGATCATCATAAAATGGAATGAAGTCCATTTATCTCCTAACTTGTTTTTATCATGTATTGATACCAGCAACAGATGAGTTACCAGACCGGAAAGTAATAGTGGAGATTCGCGTAGATGAAAATAATATTTAAAAAGTTCGAAGAAGAAGAGATGAAAATAATGGCTCATGTCATTAGAGTCAAAAATTTACATTAGAAGCAAACATACTGCAAGAGGAATACATTCCTGGACTTACCAGGAATTTGAGGAGTATTTGTAATTTATGGAGTTACACAGAAGGGGGCTTTGTCTTACTTAAAAGTAAGGGAAAAGGAAACAGAATCAATGAAACTGGGGAACATAATTTAGCTGGTAGGCAGGAGAAAGGGAAAAAGGAGACCAGACAGGAGTTTTTGAGAATTGAAGCACATGAAAACAAGGTGTGTAAGCAGACTGAGACAGAAGGGAGGAGCTATAATAGGTCATGGGGTCAGTTGACACCAAGGAAGGCTGAATGTCATGGTTTGAGTGTGATTTGACCCCACAGGATGGTGTGTTTGAATCCCTAGCTGAGGTTCGGGAAGGTCATGGCAGCTTTGGGAGGAGGACCCTTGCGAGGGAAGGCACCTCATGAGGGGGCAGGTGAAGTTGGTTAGTCCTGCGCTGCTTCATCTATTCCTCTGCTCTTGGAGTCTGCAGTTTTGCTCTCTTGGCCTTCATGATGAATGCGAACAATGCAGTCTCCAGCTTCCACAGGTCAGCCATGTCTTTCCCCCATGAAGGATTCTATCTCCCCTCTGGACCCACAAGCTGAATAAATCTCCCTTTCTCCATTAAGGTGCGTTGAGTCTAAGTGGTGTCTCACAGCAGCAGAGGGAGGAACCAGCACACTGAGCGAGAACCGAGGGTCGCCCTTTGAGGTGACAGTCATCCAGCGATTTAGACCCTTGTCAATGGTTATTTCTGTGTAGCGATGAGAACAGAAAGCAGAAAGCAGTTCAATGTCAAGTAAATAAGGCAAGTGGAATTGCAGAGATCAAGCAAGCACTACTTACAGCAAGATAAAAGTCAAAAGAGATTGTTTTCTGTCAGAAAAGGGATCCGGGCATTATACATATATTTGTTGTAATGTGACAACTGTGAAATCCACATTGTCTTAAATAGTGAAAATTTATTGATTCTTTGAGGTAAAATGACCAAGAAGTCAGGTGAGGTCTTAAGAACAGTATCAGAATTTTGGCTTTTGCAGTGAGTCCTGCACACCAGTCAGTAACGATGTAGGTTTCCATGAAGATTCATGCTTAGACAGGGATGACAGGGTAAAAGAATAGACTCTGAGAGATGTCAAAACCATCAACAAGTGAGGCTACTACTGCCCAAAAACTTATCCACAGTATCCAATATTCAAATTTATGCTTATGCTTTCTTGAAATGATCTCCATCTCCCAAAGGGAGTAAACACATTTACCTACACATTTACCATTTCCAGATAACCATAGTGTATTAGGTACAAGGATTTTTCGTTTTGTTTTGTTTTTGTTTTTTTCAAGAAGAGGTCCAGGAACCTGTACCTAACTGGTCAGTTATCCAGCTTCTGACAACCCATCATTTTTAGTGGGTGAAAACACTATAATCACAATGATTCTTCCCACATGAAGCCAAGGAGAATTGGACTCATCAGTGTTCTCTGGTCATTCCCTGGGTACCTGTTCCTGGGACCACTTTCAAGGAGGATTTCTGGGGTCTGGCCCCTTCCGTTCCACATCTGAGATAGGCCTGGCCTGCTTAGGGGCTGACAGCTCTAACCGCCCACTTTCCGACAGTGTGAAGTAGACAGACAGATCAAAGATCTGAGATAGGCTGATTCGAGCCGGGCTTAGTCAAGCTTTGTTGGCTGCATTCTTCACGAAAGAAATTATGAAAGATCGTTATCTATTTGCTTCTTGCCCACATCAATGGCTAGGAGGCAAAGGCTTAGCCCTTGGTATAGTTTTATTACTGGTGTCAAACCCAGAACTAGGCCTAGAAATTTGGGGTTCTTAATATCAGATTTCACCCACGCTTCGAGCCCTCAGTGCAATAGCTTTCACCCACGTGACTGTCAAGGCACGTCAGCTGTCTCACTTTTTCACAGGGAGAAGACCCTAAAAAGGAACTGGGCTAGGAGGGGACATTAAGCACTCAGAGTCTTCTTTTTGCTAAATCTACATTTCCTTAATTTTACTTATACTAACTTCAACTCAGGGTCAGAAATTTTACATTTCTAAACCCTGTAAAATGCCAAAGAGCCAGTTATATGTGGTAACAGTGTGCAAAATAAATTTCCTCTCCCATCTCATGTTAGTTTCAAACATTACTTTATCACAGGATATCAGTGAACATTAAAAAAAAAAGCCTTCAAAGTGGAGGGATGCCAGGGGCAAGAATGCCACTGCTTTCAGTGTCGCAGTCACTGCAACACAGTCATGGATCACACCCGCCCAGGCAACTGGTCCTGGTCTAATACAGTGAGTGTCAACACAAAAACAAAAACAAAACAAAAAGATATGAAATGGGAGGAGCACTTGCTGAAGGAGGATAAGAGAGGATGGAGAGATGGTCGTGACCAGAAGGTATTACACAGATATGTAAAATTGTCAAAACATAAATCAAGAAGACAAAGGAGTCCTTAGTGGGTTTAGTATTCTGAGCCTTCATATACAGTCCATGTGGTTGAGCTTCTAGGCCAAAGTTGAGTAATTGACCTAAGAAATCAGTGTATTTTCCAACAAGCGATGGAACGAGTCTCTTCACTCCCCTCCCCCTTGGCTCAGCTAGGTCCTGTTTTCATATATTTTCAATACCTTCTCTGTTGTTGACTTCAGCATCAGTCTAGTTCAGTAATACTAATGTACTAACAAAGGTAAGAGGTCTTTGTTGTTCCTGTTTATTTCATACATTAGAAATACTTTCTATTCTAATATATGCGTGGTGTATGTATGTGCAATGAGTGTAGAGCAAGCACGTGCTACGAAGCACCTGTGGAGGTTAGAGGACAACTTTTGGGTTGTCTCTCCTCCACTTGGTTGAAGCAGGCTATCTCCTTTGTCCCTGCCAGTGTAACTGCACTCCAGACTTCGCTGACCCACAACTTCCAGAAGATTCTCTTCTCTCCCACCATGAGAAATACGGGGATTATAGATGAATGTCACCACATCCTGTTTTTGACATGGGTTCTGGGGATTGAACTCAGGTCCTTGAGCATATGCAGCAAGCACTTTTACCCACTGAGACATCTCCCCTGCTTCATTTAAAAACTTTGGAAATAGTATGTAGAGTTTTCAGTTAAGTTTTGCAGGGATTGCTTTTCTGTGGCTCTCTCCGGTCTGATCATCTCCAAATACTAACTTCGTCCCCTGGGCGACTCCTCTTATAGTGGCATATGCTCATCAGGCTGAATATCTTCTGACCACATGAGCCCACTATTCTTAGGAATTCCATTGTGGTTGTTATACATCTACTATTAGCCAAATTCCTGGGTCAGAGTGACAATATGAGCTCAGAGAACACACCTCATCAACATTCCTGTGAACTAAGTTCATCCACTCAAGAGCCACATGGATTCTCAAAATCAGAAACCAGAAGTTGGGGGAACTTGTGACAAAACATAGATTTAAGGAATAATTAAGTGAAGATGCTACATCATTCAAAAGTGAGAAACTAAAGTATGACTTTTTTAAAGAAAGAAGACTCCGTAATTGAAAACACATAAACCAGCAGGAATGTGGGAGGTAGGAAGATATACCATACTGCAACATGGTGATAAATAATGCAGTCTGTATTTAACATTAACCATCACTACTGCCTGCCTTTCAAATAAACAAACCCCTGCCTAAACTCAACCTCTTTTGGATTTTATCTTATAAATAAAGTAATTGTAGGTTTGCATGCAGTTTGGAAAGAGCCCAGGGTTAGAGATACAGCTCAGGAGTTTAGAGTGTTGGGTGCTCGGGCCTAAGGACAGGATTTGGATCTCACATCCAAGAAGCAAGTTAAGCATGGTTGCATATGTAACTTTAATTGTACAAAGAAAGAACTTCTGCAGCTTGCTGTCAGCCAGCCCAAGCAATGAACTCTAGATTTGGTAGATGTGTCTCAAAAAGAATAAGGCAGAGGTTGATAGAGGAGAGCACCTGATGTCTCTTCTGGTTTCTGTGCATGGACACAGGCACACACATACACATACAAACACATGTATGTGCGCATACACCGCTCACATAGACAACTCACATGTGTACCTATGTCACACACATAGATACCTCACAGGTGGTGTACATACAAAAAAACAGGGAAAAAATAAAGATAATAATGCAGAGCAATGGAACATTGTCCAAATTCACTAAATTTACTTTATTTTGCATCAAAACAAAGAATGAGAGAAAAAAAACTACCATCATTGAGGTTTGGCAATGCAATCATTGAAATATAAGCATGGTGGGGCTGGGGAAATGCTCAACGTGAACAGCACTTGCTGAGAAAGTCTGACAACCTGAGTTCAGATCCCCACATCCCAAGCAAAAGCTGGACAGTGGCCTAAACCTTTGTAAACACTGTAAACATCTCCAGAAGCTCCTGGGTCGCCCAGCCTGGCTTACCTTAATTAGTCTCAAATATGGTAAAGGGCAGGAACAACACCTGAAGTTCTCCTCTACCTCTGCACCACGGCACATATGCACAGGCACACACACTCACAAGGCACATAGACACATTGCCAAACACAAAGAAATAAATAAATGTAGCAACTAATCAGGAACATCTTTACAGAAATGTAAATATTCTTTACATCTGAACATTTCTTTACAAAGAACTTCATGTTGCTCCATCGAAGAAAGTGGATGTATCTGTAGAACTATTCGTTATAAAATTTCAGTGGAATATTCAATAAAAGCATTCTCTTTACAATAGCAGGTGGAGGGACTGGAGAGATGGCTCCGGGGTTAAGACTGTGTCTCACAAGCAACAGGTCCTGAGATGGGATCTCAAGTCCCACATAAAAAAGGTCAGGGGAAAGGGCAGTGGCCTGCACTTCTGGTCCTGATGGGCTGAGCCTAGAAAATCTCAGAGCAACAAGGAGGTAGAAATGATCCAGTGATTCCCTAAGTTACCGTTGGTCCACCATAGGGACACACAGAGCCCTCTCTCTCTCTCTCTCTCTCACACACACAAGCACACGCATGCACACGCACACACACAAACAAATAAATAAATAAAAATTAAAATAAAATAGCAGGTGGAACAAAAGAAGTTGTAGTTTCTCAAGTTCACAATCCCTTGATTTCACACCTTTCAAATTTGTTTGTAAATTAAATTATTTACTCTAAAGTATTTTTAAGAAAATTAAGACTAATCTAAGTGCAGAAAATAATAACTTTGGGGGCTGGAGAGGTGGCTCAGGGGTTAAGCCTCTGCCTTGCAAGCGGAAGGTCCTGAGTTCGGGTACCAGACCCCACGTATAGACCCCGGCGGAAGCGAGGGCGGCCTCCGTTTCTGGTCCTGGTAGGGCGGAGCCTGTGAATCCCAGGGCAGAGTAAACAAGGAGGAGGTGGAGGCGTCCATGGTGGTTCCCGAGTTCGTCCGTAATTCTACACACACACACACACACACACACACACACACAAAATAAATGATTTAAAAAAATAATAACTTTGAACTGCTGAGCTTTAAGCAGCACATTTATAATCTGAATTTAGCAAAATCTGTAATCATTCTCATTCTCCTGAAATACAATTTTGACTCTAAATAGCAAATTTCCACGCTGTTATGTTTTCGTTACAGTTTTATAGTAAAGATGAAAATACCTGCTTCTGTATACCTCTAGGGGAAGCAAGTAGAAGACCACCTTTCACTACCCCGAGGCATTGGATGGCTGGTAGCAGAAGCCAAGGAGAGAGAAGGAATCGCCTCCTGGACAAAGCGCTAAAAATTGAAAACAAAAGACTTCAGAGGACAGTGGAACAAGGTCAGATTCCTCTGAGCTGAGTCCTGGGCGCCCGTGTGCCTTGAGTGGATCCTGGACCAGAAACATCATCTCGTCCCAGCTGACGGCTCCTGGGAGCACAGGGCTCGAAGCTCTGAATCAAGTGGCCAAGTGGAGACTAGATAAGGTCAAGCCCGGTGAGTAATTCAGAGATGAGCATGGCTCCAGAAACTGAATATCCAACACACAGTGACCAGATGAAGGGGTGTATGCCTGTCACCTAACGAGAGCCAGCTGTTCTGAAATCAGGATGCTTCTCTTATCCTGCTCTCTCTCTCTCTCTCTCTCTCTCTCTTTCTCTTTCATCATCCTCACTGTCACAGGACAGCTATCATTCCTCTGCTTTGCTGACAAGAGCACAGCAGAGAACTGCATCGTGAAGGGCAAAATCCTCTTCCTTGCCTCATGTTTCCAGAAGCATCCCTCCCAAGCCCTGCACACTCTCACCGCACAGCCATGACACATGGTCACTCTAACCGACAGAAGAAATCTTTTTCTTTTTTTTTTCTGGTGTGTTCTCATGATGTGTGTGTGTGTGTATGTGTGTGTGTGTGTGTGTGTGTGTACAAGAAGACCTTGAGTGTGTATGCTTGTGGAGGTCCAAGAGTAACATTTGGGAATCATTCTGGATTGTCTTCCTCATTGCTTTGCTCTAGGGTTTTCCAAGTTCCACTTTCCAGGGCCAGAACGACAGGCCACTGCCATTTCCTCCCAGCATTTTATGTGGGATCTGGGGATCCGAAGACAGGTCCTTTTGCCTGTGAGGCACAGGCTTGGTGCCTTAGTCACCTCCCCAGACCAGGAAGTGGACTCTTAAACACTACGTATTTTTTCCTAGACTTTATAGGAGAAGAAATTAAGAAGAATTTGGAATGAGTATTGTGAGAGTCAGCCTCCAAAATTGTTAATAAACAGAGTGAAGATGAATGAGAATTCCTTACTGCTTCTATGATACAGAGAAAAATAATCAGAAAGAACGGTTGCAGCGGAGTCACCACAAGGATTTGCAATTTAGTCAGGGAATTCCACAGTATCAGTAATATTGAGTGGGATGACTTTTCTCTCTTCAGTTACTTCAGAAGTCCCAGTGGTATTTAGTAAATGATTGATGCATGTGTATGGGCATGTAGGAGAGACACAGAGAAAGAATGTGGGGAGAGAGAGAGAACAAAGAGGTCAGCACACTAACATTGAAAATTTTTAAACTAGTTTGACGACAAAGGAATCTGTAGCCTGCTTCAAACACTTTTGGAAATATTAGGAAACAAGTACCTAAAATTGGGTTATATTCCACATAGCAAGTTAATCTGGATGACAAGAATTAATAGATTATGATTTTTACATAAACAATCGTATAGCTCAGACCTTATCTAAATGTGTTCACACATTTGGTGATTAAGTAAATTCATTTAAAAAAGAGGATAAGTTCTTAATACTTTTCAAGAAACTTTGGAGAAACATAGCATAATGCTGGTGGGACTGGATTGGTAGATAAATATTAGGAAATTTTTAATTTTAATAATGTACTTGTAAGTACTTTGAAAACTGCCCTTTTCAAATAATATTTTTGAACATTTTTAATTATTATTTCCGCTCATACAAACTTAATAGGTACACCGGTTCCCTCCCTCCCTCTTCCTCCCCCAGACCCCCCTGCTCCCCTTCCCCTCACCCCTCCGTCCCCATCCCCCAGTGCCTCCCCCCCCAATCCCCGGAGAATCCTTTAATGTGCATGCCAGACTCTCCTCTGGGCCCTCCTCTCCGATGACTTACAAAGACCCAGTGACTTTTCCCTTAACCCTTTCCTGTATTCCCCTTAAGCATAGGAACACTACTGTGGCTGTCAATTCCTTGCCTCCAAGGATCCTAATGCCTTTAGCAAATGCTAGACTTTGTGGGGTCAATAATGTGTGGGACATTGCGGAGGGCATGCAAAGTCCAATTATGATTGCTTCAGCCCTAAGTTGTGTGGAGTATCTTGCAAATCATTGCTCCTCCCATCCTTTTTCTCTTACACTCTTACAGCCCCCTCTTCCTCAAATTTCCCTGAGCTTCAGGATGGGGAGAGATTAGGCTGGCCTAGTTCTAGGTGGTTGATATAGAGTCTCTGAAGTTCTGGATTATGGTTTGTTGTTTCTTTTGCGGTTTTGCTGCTCCTGCAATGCCCTTCACTCCATCCTGATGGATATTGGATGTCACCCCTTGGCCAGAGATAAAAAGCTGTTAAACTAGAGACTTGTTATAAGAGTATATTCAAAGGTAGATGTAATAAAAGTAGGAAACCACAGTGAGGGAGGGGTCAATCACCCATTTGCAAAATGGTTACTTATTATCTGCCAGACTATATGTCCTCCCCTTCTGGTGAGACCACACCCCCTCAGTTGTAAATGATCAGGAACGAAAAGTCTGAGAACTTAACCAGATGTCTCATTGCTTACTTGCAGTCCTTGATGGGGGCCTATTTTCTCTGCTGTAACATGGTCCCCTCTCTCCTTGTTTCTGATGTGGCCCTCCTACCCCATCCCTCCTGTTCATAATCCTTGCAATTACTGTATTACAGAGATTTATCGTCCAGTGTCTCTAGGTGGGCTGGGTGGGTTTGGTACTAGGAGACACCTATTAGGGAGTACATACAGCGCTTAATTTTCTGGGTCTGGGATACTTCACTTAATATAATTGTTTCTAATGACATCCATTTCCCGGCAAATTCCAGTAATTCATCATTTTTGATGGCTGAGTAGTACTCCATTATATAGATGTACCACAGTTTCCTTATCCACTCATCAACTGTTGGACATTTGGGTTGATTCCATGACTTTGGTATTGTAAACAGTGCTGCTACGAACATGGTCACACTTGTTCTATCGAGGTGAACCTCTGCTGCATGGGGGGTTATTCCCAAAAGTGGAATAGCAGGGTCATATGGCATTTCAATCCTTAATTTCTTTAAGAATCTCCAGACGGCTCGCCAGAGTGGCTGTATGAGCCTACATTCCCACCAGCAATGTAGGAGAGTTCCCCTTTCTCCACATCCTCTCCAGCATTTGTCGTTGTTAGTATTGTGGATTTTTGCCATCCTGACCGGGGTGAGATGATATCTCAGGGAAGTTTTGATTTGCATTTCCCTGATGGCTAAAGAAGTGGAGCATTTTTTAAGATATTTATTAGACATTTTAATTTCATCCCTGGTAAAGTTTCTTTTAAGTTCCAGGGCCCATTTTTTAATTGGGCCATTGTTTTCTTTGGTGTTTAGTTTTCTAAGTTCTTTGTGCACTCTGGACAATAGAGCTCTATCAGATATGTGGTTAGTCAAGATTTTCTCCCATTCTGTGGGTTGCCTTTGAGCTCGCGTTACAATCTCTTTATCTGAACAGAAGCTCTTTAATTTCACAAGATCCCAACTGTTGAGAGTTGGTAGCAGTGACTGTGCCATTTGGATGTCTGTTTAGGAACTGTTGGCCTAGCCCAATCAGCTCGAGGGAGTTCCCTATCCTTTCAACTATGGTTTTTATAGTCTCTGGCCTGATATCAAGGTCCTTGATCCATTTGGAATTAAGTCTTGTACATGGTGACAAGTATGGGTCCAGCTTTAATCTTCTGCATGTGGAGATCCAGTTTTGCCAGCACCATTTGTTGAAGATGCTGTTCTTTTTCCATTGGATTCTTTGGGCCCCTTTGTCAAAGACCAAATGGCTGTAACTTTGTGGGCTTATATCTGGGTCTTCAATCCTTATCCATTGATCTGTGTGTCTATTTTGGAGCCAGTACCAGGCTGTCTTTACAACTATGGATTTGTAGTATAGACTAAGGTTTGGTATGGTTATACCTCCAGCTGTGTTTTTGTTACTCAGGATTGTTTTTGCTATCCTGGGTCTTTTGTGCCTCCATATGAACTTTGAGATTGTTTGGTCAACTTCTTTGAAGAATTGCTTTGGGATTTTGATTGGTATAGCATTGAATCTGTATATTGCCTTTGGTAGGATGGTCATTTTCACGATGTTGATTCTGCCAATCCAGGAACAAGGGAGGTCTTTCCACCTTCTGGTGTCTTCTGCTATTTCTTTCTTTAGGGTTTTAAAGTTTTCATTGTAAAGGTCTTTTACCTCCTTAGTTAGGTTTATACCAAGGTATTTCATTTTTTTAGGGGCTATAATAAATGGTATTGTTTCTCTCAAGGCTTTTTCACTTCTTTCATTCTGGGCATATAGGAAGGCCTCTGATTTTTGCACATTTATTTTGTATCCTGCCACCCTGCTGAACTTCTCAATTAGTTCCAGGAGCTTCCTGGTGGAGTTTTTGGGATCACTCAGGTATAAGATCATGTCATCTGCAAATAGGGATAGCTTGACTTCTTCCTTGCCGATTTGAATCCCTCTTATGTCCCTTTCTTGTCTTATGGCTTCAGCTAAGACTTCAAGTACAATATTGAATAGAAGTGGTGAGAGTGGACAGCCTTGTCTAGTCCCTGATCGAAGTGGGAATGCTTCCAATTGTTCCCCATTGAGCATTCTTTCTTTAGGGTTTTAAAGTTTTCATTGTAAAGGTCTTTTACCTCCTTGGTTAGGTTTATATCAAGTATTTCATTTTTGTAGGGGTTATAGTAAATGGGATTGTTTCTCTCAGGAACTCTTTCATTCTGGGCATTTAGGAAAGCCACTGATTTTTGTACATTTATTTTGTATCCTGCCACCCTGCTGAACTTCTCAATTAGTTCCAGGAGATTCCTGGTGGAGTTTTTGGGATCACTCAGATATAAGATCATGTCATCTGCAAATAGGGATAGCTTGACTTCTTCCTTGCCGATTTGAATCCTTTATGCCCTTTATTGTCTTATGGCTTCAGCTAAGACTTCAAGTACAATATTGAATAGAAGTGGTGAGAGTGGACAGCCTTGTCTAGTTCCTGATCGAAGTGGGAATGCTTCCAGTTTTTCCCCATTGAGAATAATCCTTGCTGTGGGCTTGTTGTATACAGCTTTTATTATATTGATAAAGGTTCCTTCCATTCCTACTGTCTCTAGCGTTTTGATCATAAAAGGCTGTTGGATCTTGTCAAAAGCTTTTTCTGCATCTATCGAGAGTATCATGTGGTCTTGGACTTTGGACTGGTTTATCTGATGCATTACATTTATTGATTTGCATATGTTGAACCAACCTTGTGTGCCAGGGATAAAGCCTACTTGGTCCCCGTGAATAATCTTTTTGATATGTTTTTGAATCTGATTTGCTAAGACTTTGTTGAGAATCTTTGCATCTGTGTTCATCAGAGAGATTGGCCTATAGTTTCCTTTTTAAGTGTATCTTTATTAGGTTTTGGGATTAAGACGATATTAGCTTCATAGAGCTTCATAGAAGGAATTTGGTAGTATTCCTTCCTTTGGTATTTGATGGAACAGTTTAAGGAGTATTGGTATTATTAACTCCTTAAATGTCTGGTAGAACTTTGTGCTGAATCCATCTGGTCCAGGCCATTTTTTGGTGGGAAGTTTCGAGATTACTTCTTCAATTTCCTTATATGTTATAGGACTATTTAAATAATTCACAACTTCCTGACTCGATTTTGGTAAGTTGTGTTTACTTAGGAATTCATCCATCTCTTTTGTGTTGTCAAATTTCACAGAGTATAAGTTTTTGAAATATGATGTTATAATTCTCTGGATTTCTTGGGTATCAGTAGTGATAACTCCATTTTCATTTCTAATTTTGTTGATTTGGGTTTTCTCTCTCTTGCTTTTGGTTAATTTAGCTAGGGGTGTATCAATCTTATTGATTTTTTTCAAAGAACCAGTTTTTTGTCTGGTTGATTTTCTCTATCGTTTTCTTAATCTCGATTTCAGATATGTCTCCCCTTATTTTGCCAATCTTCTCTCTTCTACTACTTTTGGGATCAGATTGCTCTAGTTTTTCTAAAGCTTTAAGCTGCATTGTTAAGTTATTTATTTCTGATGTTTCCATTTTTCTGATGTAGGCATTAAGAGCTATGAACTTACCTCTTAAGACAGCTTTCATTGTGTCCCAGAAATTTTAGTAAGTTGTATTTTCATTATCGTTCACTTTCAGGAAATCTTTAATTTCCTTTGTAATTTCTTCCTAAACCCAATTCTCATTCAGCATCATAATGTTAAGTTTCCAGGAGTTAGTGTATTTTCTGTAGTTTGTTGTGTTGTGGATGTCAAGCTTTAGGCCGTGGTGATCTGAAAGGGCACAGGCTAGAATTTCAGCTTTCCTGTATATGTGGAGATTCGTTTTGTGGCCCAAGATGTGATCTATTTTGGAAAAAGTTCCGTGTGCTGCTGAGAAAAATGTGTATTTTTTGGTGCATGGATGAAAAGTTCGATAGAGATCTGTAAGGTCCATTTCTTTAAGGGTTTGATTAAGTTCCAAAGTGTCTCTGTTAAGCTTTTGACCTGTTGATCTATCCCATGTTGAGAGGGCCGTGTTGAAGTCCCCAAGAATTATCGTTTGGGAGTTGATTTCTCGCTTTAGACGTTGTAGGATTTTCTTAATGAATGTGGAGGGGCCCGTATTGGGTGCATAAATGTTCAGTATTGTGAAGTCTTCCTAGTGAATTGTACCTGTGACTAAAATTTAGTATCCATCTGTGTCTCTTATTATTTTTTTTGGTTTGAAGTCCACTTTGTCCCACAGCATAATGGCTACCCCTGCCTGTTTCCTGGTTCCATTAGCTTGTAGTATTTTGGACCAGCCTTTCATTTTTAGGATGTGCCTATCTTTTGTGATGAGATGAGTTTCCTGAAGGCAACAGATTGATGGGTTGTGATTTTTAATCCAAGTTTGTAATCTGTGTCTCTTAATTGGTGAGTTAATACCATTGATATTTAATGTTATATTCGAGAAATTATTTTAATTCTAGACATTTTTTATGTTTAGTGAATTTTGTAGGCTTATTATTTTACATTTATGTTTTTGTGGTATTATACTACTCTTCTGTCTTCCTGGATACAGTTGTTTTTTTCTTCAAGTTTGCGTTATCATTTCTAGCATTTTTTGAAGGCCTGGTTTGGTAGACATGTATCCCTTCAAGGTGTCTTTGTACTGGAAAATTTTTCTTTCTCCCTTGATCATGACAGATAATTTTGCCAGATATATCAGTCTAGGTTAGCATTTTTGTTCATTTACTACATGAAGTATGTCTCTCCAAGCTCTTCTTGCTTTTACTGTTTCTATTGAGAAGTCATTTGTTATTTTAATAGGTTTGCCTTTAAAAGTGACTTGCTTTTTTTCTCTTGAAGCTCTCAGCACTTTTCTTTGTCTTGAATGTGGAGTGTTTTGACTATTATTTGCTGTGGCGATTTTCTATTTTGGTCATATCTGTTTGGAGTGCAAATGCCTCTTGTATTTGGATGCCTCTCATTCTTCAGTTGAGGGAAGTTTTCATTTATGATAATTTGAAAACTTTCCTCAGGTGTGGTATTTTGAGATTCTTGCTCTGGTATCCATGAATGCGCATGTTAGTCTTCTTCAGGGTGTCCCATATCTCTTGAATGTTCCTCTCAAGTATCTTTTTGGCTTTAACAACCTCTTGCATTGAGCTGGTTAATTCTCCCAGTTTGTCTTCAAGATCTGAAATTCTATTTTCTGCTTCGTTAGTTCTGCTGATAAGACTCTCTGTTGAGCTTTGGGTTGACGATAACTTGTCTTTTAGTTCAATTTTAAACTCTGCCTGAGACTGTTTTAACTGCTCTATGCCTATTTTAGTTTCTTGAACTGTTTTTCTCAACTCCTTCAAATGCCTGTTGTGTTCCTGTTCAAAGTGGTTGATGCAGTTGTTTAATTCCTCTTGGATTTCCTGTTTCATAGTATTAATCATGGTAATGATCATACTTTGAAAGTTGTTGTCTTGGGTCTGGCTTTCTTGGCTATTTTCTGTGAATTTGTTCTGGTTGGAATCCATCCTTAAGGGGTTGATTCTTTCAGTGGGAGATTGGTCTCCTTGGGTTTTGTTTCTCATGTATCTGCACTTTGACTTGGGCATTGTTGTTTTGTCTTCTAGGGCTTTTCAGTTTCTGTGTGTTCTTGACTGAACTGATTTAGTTGGTATTACTACACTAGTTCTTGCCTTGGGGTTAGGTATGTTTGTCTTTTGTTATTGTTATTTCCTAGCTGAGGCTATTAGGCTGTTAGTACATGAGTTAAATCAGGTTAAGTAGACAGGGGGTGAATATTAGTATGGTAGTGCACTTTTATGATGTAGTGTTTTGGTGATATGTGAGAGTGAGTAGTGTATTCCCTGGAGTTGGATGTGTTTTGGGGGTGGCTGTATGGAAAGGTTAATCTACAGTGATTAATATTAGAAAAGAACAGTGAGGTGGAAAAAAAGGAGGTTTACTTATCTTTGGGCTGGATGTGAAGAATCTCTCCCATGTGATAGGATGATTGTAGAGGTTTTCAGATGTATGGCCTTTGACCCTTAGAACTTTCTTTGAGTTTTCTGTGGACTCTATTGAATTCTGAGTAGCAGTGTATCTTCCGTAGACCACGTGTGTGGGTCCCCGGTGGGCCAGAGAGGCAGAGGGGCTGATGTTGATGGCAGAATTCTTCACCTGGGACCTGCGACTTGACTTAGTGGCCCTCCCAAGCTCCAGGGATGGAGGAATGTGATCAAGTCCTGTCCAGTTGGTTGGACAGGCAGGCGGGAGGAAGAAAGAGGCTGGGGCCCAGGGCATGGCCCAGGCCAAAGCCTGAGGCAGTCCGGGGTGTGCTGCTGGGACACAGGGCGACCTGGGAGGCTGGGGGGCTGGGCGGACTGACTCACTCACCTGGGGATGGTGGCGAGGATAAAGGCAGCGTGAGCCAAATAATCAATATTTTATATTTAGAGTATTTAAATCTAGGTGCCAAATCAAGGTGGATAAACTGTATTTCATTAAAGTATGAGATTTCTGGGATTGCAAGGTGGTTCCATCAGGTAAAAGCACTTACCATCAAACCTGGCAAACTGAGTCTGATCACTGGAATTCACCTCATGGAAGAGAGAACCAACTCATTCTACAAGTTGTCCTCTGACTTTCACATGCATATTATGACATGTATGTATTCTCTCTCTGTCTCTCTGTGGTATGGTATGGAAAAGAATTTTCACACATACCATAAATAAGCAAACCTAAACCTAAAACATTTGAAGATAAAGTATAAGATTTCGTGGGGCTGGAGAGGTGGCTCAGGGGTTAAGCCTCCACCTTGCAGGCGGAAGGTCCTGAGTTCTGGATCCCAGATCCCACGTATAGACGCCAGGCGGAAGCAGGGGCGGCCTGCGCTTCTGGTCCTGGTAGGGCGGAGCCTGTGAATCCCAGGGCAGAAGGAGGTGGAGGCGTCCATGGTGATTCGCGAATTCGTCTGTGGTTCTACACACACACACACACACACACACACACACACACACACGTGCACACACATACACATATGCACACAGTTGAATAAATAATAATAATAATAATAAAACTTAAAAAAAAGTATAAGATTTCGTGTCAAATGATATGCCAGATACTGCACACAAGTTAGGGCTGCAGCAGCCAGGAAGGACTTTGTCTGACATGCACAATGGCTGACATGTCAATGACCCCCCAAATTCTAGCAAGGATCACAGGGGAGAAGGCTCCAAGCAGTAGGCTCCTTAGAGGCAAGGGATTATACAGTCATAATAGAATTCCCATGCTAAAAGGGAGCCCAAGAAGGGGTCCCGGGGTGTGTCACTGAGTCCTGAACCCTCACTAGGGTGGAGGACTCAGAAGGAGGTTTGACATTCACATAAACAGATGCTGCAGAGGATGAGAGAGAGGAAGGGGGAGGCACCAGGAGAGGGGGAGGGAGAGATCGGGGTAAAAGGAAGGGGAGAAGGGGGAAAAGTGCAATGGGGAATGACTGGGGAAGGCAGAGGAGAGGGAGAGAATGGGGGTACTTATTGAGCTTGTATGATTAGGAAAAAAATGAAATATGAGAGAAAAAGAAATAAATAAAACCCAGAAAAAATGCAACAAAAAAAATATTTCTGGGCCAGCAAGGTGCCCGTGGGTAATGTATTACACACAACCCGGCAGCCTGAGTTCACTCCCAGGAGCCCACAGAGCAGAAAGAGAACCAGCTCCTGAAAGTTGTCCTCTGATCTCCACACGTGGACGGCATAACCCAAGATCATGGGAGAGATTCTCCTTCTCAGACAAAATAATGTTGACTCACAAGACTGATGGAAATAAGTGTATTTCCGTCACAGGACCAACAAATCCAATCATCTGCCCCAGAAGCCACAAGAAACATTCTCACATATCCCCGTAGGTATGTTCACCTTCCTCTTGATGAAAGTGTTCATATTAGCAGAGAAAAATCATTCTGTTTCTAGCTGTCCACTTACCCACAAATATCAACTAGTCCTATCAGTGCAAGATCTTAAACATAGAAACAGAAAAATTTTTTTCCATTTTAAATGGTTTGATGCATTTTATGCTATTATCACTATTACAAACAGATTGCTATGGACAGACTAGGTAATATACAATGAACAGAAATATGTTTGACTCCTTGTACTGGAGACGGAGAAGACTAAGATCCAGAAAGTCCATGTGGGCGGGGCCTTTTTCTCTGTGACACGCCATGACGGGAAACCTTCCTTTTGCATGGTGGTGTGAGAAAATGAGAGTTGACCTCATCCTTTATATGAACTCAACCTTTAAATAACAAATCCTCTCCTGCAATGACAGCGCTGGTCCATCCATCACTTTTTAAATGTTCCATCTCTCAGCATTATTGCATTTGGGCTTAAGTTTCATCTCATAAACTTCAAGAGACACCGTTAAATCATAGCATTCATCTTTGGAATAAGGCTGAAAAAAAAAAGAAACGAATTCACTATTTCCAGTGCAGCAAATCAGTGAGCTAGTGGGATCAACACTAGGTTCCATCAGGAGCATAGCAGAGAGAGAGAAGTTCCAAGGTGTCTGGGGATGTGGGTAGATTGTGGTTATAGAACTCATGGCAACTTCCATTTCCAAAGCCAATGACAGAATGAAAGAAGCGTATAGCACAAGCCAGGAGATACACTGTTGTGTGATCATGTTCAAACAGCTATGCAATACATCATGTTTCCAGGCTCTGCAGATTGGAAGCAATCCAAGCTTTCTTCTACAATCAAGTTCCAAGTACCAGAAGGTGGAGATAATGGGAGTTTTCCTAAAATTCTGTCACCACCTCTGCCTATAATATCAATTTTTCAAATCCCTCTCACATGAAAAAAAAAGAGAAAGGTTTTAAGAATGTCAACCAAGGCCAGAGAGATCGTGGGTTGAGCTTCTGCCTCAAAAGCAGAAGGACTCCACACAAGTTAGGGCCGCAGTAGCCATAAACGAACTTTGCATGACCTGCACAATGACTGACATGTCAACGACACTCCCAAATTCTAGCATGGATCACAGGCACTAGGATCCTTAGAGGTAAGGGATTAAAAAGGCTCTGGGCAATGCCACTGAGTCCTCACACCTCACTAGAGTGGAGGACTCAGGAAGTTTGGCATTCACACAAAAGGATGCTCCAGGGAATGGGAGGAGGGGAAGGGGAGGCACTGAGAGAAGGGGAGGGAAGGGGGTGAAAGGAAGAGGAACTGTAAGAGGGACTGGGGAAGGGTGGAGGGAGGGAGGGGATGGGGTACCTATTGAGCTTGTATGATTGGGGAAAAATAAATAAATATAAATTATTTTTTTTAAAAAGCAACAGGACCGGAGTTTGGATCCTGGATCCCATGTGAACAATGCCTGGGGAATGTGGGCTCAGCCTGCACCCTCCCCTAGAAGGCGGAGCCTGGGAAACTCCAGAGCAAAGCAAAAAGAGGTAGAACAATCCAGGAAGATTCCTGAAGTCACCCTTGGGCCTCTATGAGAACACACATTACCCTCTGATACATATGGGGACAGAGAAAGAGAGAGAGAGAGAGAGAGAGAGAGAGAGAGAGAGAGATGCATACTCAAGCACATACACAGATAAAAAGATTTCAATCCATGGACTGGGGGAGATGGCTCAAATGGTTAAGTGTTTGTCACACCAATGTAAAGACCTGAATTCAGACCCTTCCCCCCCCCCCAATGCCCACAAGAAAAGAAAACTGGGCAAGGCTACACATACCTTGTAATCCCAGAGCTGAGGGGGTGGAGACAAAAAAATCTCTAGGGCTTGTTTTCCAGATGAATCCGTACACTACAGGTGTAAGGAGAGACCCGATAAGGAAAGGAAAAAGGAAAAAAGAAAAAGGAAGAAGGAAAGGGAAGGGAAGGGAAGGGAAGGGAAGGGAAGGGAAGGGAAGGGAAGGGAAGGGAAGGGAAGGGAAGGGAAGGGAAGGGAAGGGGTAGAAAACAAGCATTAGAAAAAGATACCCATCTCTGTACAAAAATCTCATGCTTTTGATATTTCAACAAAAATTATAACAACTGCCAAAATGCAAAAGATAAGTAACTGTGAAATGCTTGGCTCTACACAGGACATCTAAAACATTCCTAAACCTACTCCCCAAGACTCAGGGAACATCTCGAAAGAGGAACAGTAAGATGTAAGAGTCTGAAGTGGGGCAAGTATGTGATCAGACATTATCTCCTGGACATAACAGGGCTATGGTATTCACAATTTCATGGCTGCTATGGACTCCCACAAGACCTGCACGAGAATCATTCTATCAGTATTTCACCATGGAAGAAGAAAGATCTCAAAATGTTCCATGCCTTCCTGAGAGACTAATGAGGACTAATGCTGACAGGGAAGAAAAGGAAGATGCTTTTCCTCAATGGTGTACCCACTGATGTATGATCTGTGCTCCAGCAAGTATTCAGATCAAAGATAACCCAGATGAAACCCAGTGGACTACACCAGTGAAAAGACCTGAAAATAGGAGGGAGTCTGACAGGGGAGATGATGGGTCATAAGGAGAAGAGAAAGAAGTAAAATATCATAAATTCAATATATTTACATATATAACACTGAAAAATAAAGTAAAACATACATTATTAAAGTATATAATATCTGACCCTCAGTCTTTCTTTAAAACATGATGAAAATAAAATTTAAGAATAAAATAAAAATTAGACCACAAAATGGGTACCTCCTATAATGATATTAACCATTTTAAGGACCATATTTCAGACCAAACATTTTCATTATTAATATCAATGAGAAAGCCACTTTGAAATTATAACTACAACAATAATAGAGGCAAATTTAAAAAATATGAGCAGCAGCTATCATAGATCCTGGTAAAATTGCACCTTCTAACCACTCTGAAACTTGCACAAGTGATAACATAAAGATACAGCATATGTAGATGAGAGAATAGCAAAGCAAGTTGGAAATCCTGTGGTGTGGTGTTGTGTTTCTTCTAATATGTTTTAATTCCATAATAAAGAAAGCTGTAGTCACGTATTGCTTAAGAAAATGACAGCCGATGTTGATCATATGTGATTGCCAATCAATCCAGTGTTATTTTGGACCTGTCTCCTCTTAATATTGCTAAATGTCTCAAAGTATACTAATCATCTCATTTGCAGTAAGAGAGGCATATTTAGGATCTAGATTCCCATGTAAAAGATGTATTGAACTATGGTAATCAATAACTATTTTGTTATTGCCAAAAGTTTTTTTCAAGGAAAAAATAACAGATCAATGGTTGACTACAGGTATGGATTCTACCAGCTCATGGATCCCCAGCCCAGACACACCAACCCAGAACTCACATCTCTGTCAGCAAGAATAGTAGGTGTTGGGGCTGGAGAGGTGGCTCAGGGGTTAAGCCTCCGCCTTTGCAGGCGGAAGGTCCTGAGTTCGGATCCCAGATCCCACGTACAGACGCCAGGCAGAAGCGGGGGCGGCCTGCGCTTCTGGTCCTGGTAGGGCGGAGCCTGTGAATCCCAGGGCAGAAGGAGGTGGAGGCGTCCATGGTGGTTCGTGAATTCGTCCGTGGTTCTACACATACACAGACACACACACACACACACACACACACAGACGCGCACACATACACACGCACATGCGCACAGTTGAATAAATAATAATAAAAAAATTAAAAAAAAAGAATAGTAGGTGTTGACATTATTGTCCAAAATACATCCTTCTAGGTACAATGAAAATAAATACTCTCAACCATAAAACCATTATTGTGGTCACAGTTTCAGGTCAGAATTTTCCAATTCAATTAACACATCACTAATTGAATCTAAAACTTTCTCTTTTTATGTGTGTGAATATAATATATGAATGAATGTGTATGTAAGAGAAACTTTTGTGTGTTGTTCTTCAATTCTCCACCTTGTTTGAAACCAGATTTCCTCAACCACTGCTGCATAGTAAACTAGGCTGGTTGACCTTAGTTTCCAGAGACTTTAGGGTCTCCCCCTCCCACTTCCCATAAGCAGCAGATGCTTTGGCCACTGCCTCAGGATTTTACCTAAATCCAGATTCAGGGGCCAAGCTTTCATAGTAAGTACTTTAACCAATAAGCCATAACCCCATACCTTAATCCAAGACTATCTTTATTGACACTAAAATGGAATCACCATGAAATATTTTAGCAAAATATTTAAAACATTGAAAAAGAAAGCATGAATAATATTCATATGAGCATGATTATGATTAAGATCTAGCCATAGTGCTTATTGCAGTACATTTGGACTTCAAAATGATCCATTGAGATTAAATATTCATACTGGATCTTAACAAGCTTTTTAGAACACTCAATGGCACTTTAAGAAGTATTTGGATGATATCATCACCATGCTTTATCAGTTAAAAAATTGGAATATCTTTACTAGGAATAATAAAGAGTTTCTTTATTACTGTCACCTCAAATATAAGAAATAAGATTGGCATTCATTAACTCAAACATATAAGTATATGACTTCAATGTGTTTTTTCTCTGTTCTAGGAATCAAAGCCAGAGACTTACATCTGCTAAGCTAGCGTTCTACCCATAAGCTACATCCCTAGCACAAATATATAACACTAGATCATTACAGCTTACACATGATTGACAGTAGAAGCATTGTTATATGAAATTAATAAAAACTAAGCTATGAAAATTTTTTATCACAAAATTGCAATGCTTATTGGAAAAGATAGTTTAGGGTTTAGATGACATTTTATCTTACACTAATGTTAAGCATATTTTAAAAGGACTATATTAACAAAATGAATCACCAAGGTGCTTCCGAACTACTCTGCATCTGGAATGGACTCTTCTGACTCCCACTGAGATTGATCATGAGCTTTGAACAGGAGACTCTTCCCAACTATTTGCAGCATCAAGGCTGGGACAATAGACATTCCTTAAAAGAGCCCTCCACCCATTACCCAAGAAAGTTCATCCTTGACATCAACCCTCATAGCAAATTGCTATTGATATTCATTGTGTAGTGAATTCCAATTTCTCCCTCTCTCTCTCTCTCTCTCTCTCTCTCTCTCTCTCTCTCTCTCTCTCACATCTCTCTCAATCCCCCTTCCTCCCTACCAATGCCTTTTCCAGATTCATGTCTTGTGTTTTGTGATCCACTGAGTTAAACATCTGCGTAACAGTTTGGAAGTATTTGAAGTTGATGGGTTTACTACTGGGTCACAAATGAATGTAATGCTCTCTCTCTCTCTCTCTCTCTCTCTCTCTCTCTCTCTCTCAGAATCTATCTGTAAACAATATTTGAGCCCCTCCCCTTCCTGCATTTTGGAAGATCCATTCCAGAACAAACATAGTGCAGCAACGACAGTGACCATGAGTTCTGGTTGTGTTTGTTGTATTATGTCCCGAAGATGGCTTTTTTAAACCCTTCTCCCTATCTTTCAGCTCTTACATTCTTTACACTCCGTCTTCACCAGTGTCTCCTGAGTATTAAAGAGAAATGGCATAAATCTCCTGTGCAGGGCTGAACTCACAACTGTCACTTATTCTTGGCACCTTGAGCAGCCATAAGTCTGTGCGTTCAGCAGTATTCACTAGAAAGAGAGGTTTTTAGACCACTGTCACTTGGTTAATTAAAACTTCATCATAACCAGGCAATTTGTGAAACATCATCCATAGATGGAAAAAAACCTGACCTTCAGAAACACTAAAACATAAATCAGTGTTCATCTTCTAACTAATGAAATATGGAAAGTTCATTTTTATTTGGTGCAATCACCACATTTAGGAATCATAGGAAGATGATTTTTTTATTGCTGCTGCCTAGTAAATTCTTTAAAATAGAGGAAAAATGGAAAATATTAAACGTTACATTATAAATATTATTTTCTGCTTGAAGAATTTCCAATTTTTTCAGTTCACAAAAATCTCAAATTAAAACAAGATATATTTCCAATGTCAAGTAATAACAGTATACTCCAATATGCTGCAAACATTGCAAATAAAAGAAATGTGCTCACAATACATGCAGTCTCCAGCCACTTTGTCCCAGAACTGGAAGCCCAGGTGAAAGAGAGAGCTGTGAATTCAGATACATGCTATGCTCATTCTTAGAAAACATTTTTAATATATAGCAAGTTGTACATCTTCAAGCTCTTTTTAGCAATGAAGATAGTTTACATGTGACTATGCTTTTATCCAAGAATCATGATTTAACTGCTAATTTCCTAATCAAACTATTTCTATAAATTTACTATTAGGTCACTTAAGAACACACTTTTAAATGCTAGTGATATATATATTTCACTTTATGCTTCTCTTTACTTGCCTTAATATTTTCCAGCATATATTAATAGCATAGCACATATTAATTGCATACAATAATATGACATTTCCATACATAGTATAATTCAATCATTTTCATTGTGTCTTCCCTCCCTTGCTCTCTTCCCTTTCCTGTTAACCCCCTTCTCTTACCAACTAGTCTCTCTTCTACTTTCTTTCATGCTTCTTTAGTACGCACTATATATGTGTGGGTAAGAAATGGGTAAGAAACCACCATCCCCACCCTGTGTTTGTAAAAACGTTTTATTGGAATATATCCACACCAATTCATTTACTCATTATCTATGGCCATGTTGGCACTTCAACACCAGATTTGAATAGTTGTGGTTGAGACTATGTGTCATGCAAAGCCAGAAATTTGTACTATTTATCCATTTATAGGAAATAAAAATTAGCTATCCTCTGCTCTGGAGCAAGGAGATGGTATTACTCATCCCTTTCTTGATCTATATACTATAGCTTACTTTCAAGCCTGCTTCTTTTCCATTTAACAATAACATACTGTAAGAAATGCTGTCCATGGGGTAACATCTTCACAATTGCAATGTCTCCTTGTTCATACATCAGATGAAGGACATTGACAGCAGCCCTTGTAATTCCATTACAATCAAATCTATTCCCCAATGTTCCAACTGAAATGTACTTGCTACTCTATCATCAGGAAAGAATCTCAAATGGTGACATTCCTAAGCTTCATCATTGTCTTTTCTGGTGGATCAGCTAAGAAGCAGACAATTTTCTTTTTTTTTTTTTTAACATTTTTTATTATCTCCGCTCATACAAACTTAATAGGTACACCGGTTCCCTCCCTCACTCCTCCTCCCCCCTCCCCTCTGCTCGCCCTCCCCTCACCCCTCCCTCCCCATCCCCCCCAGTGCCTCCCCTCCCCCAATCCCCGGAGAATCCTTTAATGTGCATGCCTGATTGTCCTCTGGGTCCTCCTCTCCGATGACATACAAGGACCCAGCGGCATTTCCCTGAACCCTTTCCTGTGTTCCCCTTAAGCATAGGAACACTATTTTGGCTGTCAATCCCTTGCCTCCAAGGATCTTGGTGCTTTTAGCAAATGCTAGACTTTGTGGGGACAATAGTGTGTTGGACATTGCGCAGGGCATGTAAAGTCCAATTATGATTGAAGAAGCAGACAATTTTCAAATGGCTCTTGTTTGTGTCTGCTTTTCCTTCTTCCATTACTCTGGATATATGACCACGCCGTTGGGTGGAAAGGGCTTACACATCAGGGTTAGCCAGTTATATTGTCTTATTCCAATGCACAAAGCAATTGATACAAAAACTAAGGAAATGCCCATAGCCAGATATACCACAGGACTTCCCTGTATACTGGGACTTCCCTGCATATTGGAGTCTGAAAAAAAAAAAAAAGTAGTGTCTTTCCTTATTTTTTTTTTAATTTTAGAACTGTAGTTGAGACTAAATTTCATTGACCATATTTCTAGGCAGGAGTCAAGGAGGACAAGACCAAGCAGAAGCAGGGAGAAAAGTGGAAAGTATAAGGAGAATCCTGGTGAGGACCAGAGATTCTGACTCCACACGTCCCTGAAGAGAGTTTTACTCCTGCTTCCTTCTAGTTTTCAGAGAATAGCCAAAACGATCCCCTTCCTCCACCTAGGTCTAAACAGGACCACTGGTGACCAAGATCCTACCAGGAGGACACTCCAGAGAGAAGGCAACCAAGCAAGCGGCACCGTGGCACCTGCACGTGGCAAATGCAGCCTCCACAGCACCACCTTGGTAAGACAGCGGCACCATTTTCTTAAGGAAAACATTCCTTTTCTTCTCTTTCAGTGATGGGAGAAGCAAAACAACTCTGAGGGGAAAAAATCCAAACTAGCATTAGCACAACAATTCTGAGCCCGATTTAACATACTGGAATATCATCTGCCAGCTCTTCACAGAAGATTAATCCCACAGCCTTCCTTTCCATCCATTTCCTGACCTTTCTCTTGGCTTTTCACAGCAGTTTCATGTCTGAATGTTTAAAAAAGCAATTTATATTAAGATCTGCTAGGAGCATTAGCTTGAGCATCAGATTCATTTATCTGTTGTTAGATACAAGAGGCTGAAACTTTTCATTTTGTGAAAGGTAAGAAACACAGTACAATGAAGCAGAAAGTACTGGACATAAAAACCAAACTTTTTTCTTCATCTCGGCTGAGCCTCCCCTGCTGCGTGCATCTAATGTTTTGCCTCTGAGAATAGAACTTATTAGCAATCCTAAAGTAAAAAAGACAGGATATTTTTCAACAAGGGCCTGAGCTTTGCCAAACATCCCAGGATCTGTCTCCAAGGACTTGAAAAGAAAAGAATGAAGAACGGAAACCATAAAGCACGCAGTGCAGCTATCATCTAATTACTGAATGAATGGTACAGTTGTTTGGTCTGATTGCACCGAGCTAGTTATCCACTGCTAGCTTCATTGACAAAAAGGGAATCTACACAAATTATAGGGAAATTCAAGCACTAAAGGAATGTTTTGGTTCAGAGGTTTGCAATGACTGTTGGCTTTGGTTTTTGGCAAAGTCTGTCTTCGCTGTATGAACTCAGCTGTGCTGGGTCAGCTCGAAGCTTCCTCATCATCTGTATCCCATCAATAAATTAAAGTGATGTTGTACAGCCCGTGTTTGTTTCTTGGCAGGCTAAGCTGCAATCAGAGAAAGAAAAGCCTTTCATTTGGGCACTGCAGCTGAAGGAAGGAAGCTTTGTGTGCGGATTCACTGGAGACCAAAGATATTAAAAAGTGGAAGAGGAAAACCATATGTCGCCGTTCTCATAAGCAAGAAGCTCCAAGTCCTGGTTAGGAAATGTTTGAGTTCATCATACGGAAAAGCAAACATTTTAATATGAGTAGAGGAGACACTAATAGCAATATTGATACCTCTTGTTACAAACATTGACATTTCAAGTGGTGTTTAGGTTTAAGTCCAAAGAACCTATATATTACATATTTTCAAGAAGACTGAAATGCTGAAAGATTTTAGCATAACGTTTTTCCATTTTCACTTTATACCATGCATACATGTTCTCTCTCTCTCCCTTTCTCTTTCTCTCTGAAGCAATTCAAAAAAAGATTTGTGTCTTGTCTAAGAGTGAAATAAAATGTCCCGTGGAATAGTTAAAAGATAATTTTGGGAATCTCAATTGTTTCTCTTCTACTCATAGAAGTTAGCTGATACTTCATTGTTGTAGCAATTGAATACAGATTCATAGAGAAGTAACAACACTGCCCAAATAATGATCTGTATTCTACTCTGTTACCAATTTAATCATAGTGCTATGACACTTTTTTATTATTTGTTCATTATCATATGTGAATGTGCACATGTGTGTGTGCCTATGCATAAGTGTGTTTGCATGTATGCATGTTGGAGGGTGTATATGCATGCATGCCATGTGTGCAGACAAAAGTGAGAAAAGGATGTTGGGCATTCGCTGTAATTGCTTGCTACCATCTCCTCAGAGTCAATGTCTTTTCTACATCTTGGGGCCAATATCTCAACTAAGCTAGAAGACTGAATCTAGGGCGCATGTCTTGGCCAGGATAGAAGTCAGCAAGGCTCAGTCATGGTCCTGCTCTGTCCCCTTTGGAGTGAGGGTTACAGACATTTACCAGCATCCCAGCTTGTTACGTAGGTGCTGGAATCCAAACTCCAGTCCTCATGTCTGCTAAGCAAACACAATTTAACTGCCAGGCCATCTTTCCAGATAAACACTCTTCCTATTTCTCTTGGTTCACAGAAGTTTTCTTTGCTCTTTTGTCCTTTGTGAACAAGCACATGCATCAGAACAGGATTGGGATCCTTCTAACTCTCTTATCATAAGTGACACAGATATCTTTTAGCCCGGTCACATTTGTCTCAGATTTCCTTTTCATCTCTTTGAAGCAAATGATAAATGAATTCTACTTTAATGCATGGATCCTTTAAAGAATATGGTTTCCAGAATGAAATTTCAGGGCTTTATGAATTTATATATCAATAGTTCAGGTCCTAGCAAAACAAATTCATGATCCTTCTTTTGTACTGGAGTCACTTATAAAACCAATATGAGTAGGAGTATGAGTGGTCAGGACCCTGAATATTGTCAAAATAAAAATGGAGTCATTTGTGCCAACTCTGGCCAAATAAAAAGAGAGAGAAAGAAGTCCAAAGATTATGAAAGAAGAGTCTTTGCCTGATAGCAACTACCACAAAAACTACAACCAGAACCACAATCTTGCAAAGGCCACCACAATCTTACACAAAACATACTTTTCCAAGGACATCTGCCCATCATCTGTCTGTTCAACCCCAGACTGGCGCCACCCTTGTTATTAATCCTTGTGGTCAAGGAAAGATGTTCCAAAATATCTTATGTAATCCTCCTAATTTTTGCTTTAAAAATTTTTATTTTGCCTCAATCTCTTGGAATACTTGTGGTTCACCATGGTGTATGTATTCCCATTGCAATACTGTTCTAATAAATTTCATATCTCTAAACCAAGTGTGGTGGTATACCTCATAATCCCAGCACTTGAGTGGTGGAAGCAGGAGGATCGCGGTTCAAGGTTGTCCTCAGCTATACTGCTTGGCCTATATTAGACCCTGAGTCAGAAAAGCAAGTGAGGAGCCAGCAAAGCAAAACAGTCGAACATGTAAGTTGACTGCTAGCATACCTAGTGATCTAAGTTTGATCCCTAGGGCTTAATAAGATGGAAGGAAAGAGCTGACCCCTGAAATGTATCCTCTTACCTCAACAGTACATCAAGGCATACTTCTCTCTCTCTCTCTCTCTCTCTCTCTCTCTTCCTAACTACATAAGTAAATAAATGAATATAAAAATTTTCAAAGAAGCAAATGAAGGGAAAAAAGGAAATGGTAAAACACTTTCAATAAAAAATGGAAGAAAAGAAAGAAGGTTGAAATTTTTCTGAAATAAGAATTGGCACATAATTATAATTCTAGCATTCGAGAGACTAAGACAGAAACATTTCAAGTTCAAGGATAGCCTAAGCTACATAATGAGTTTCAGATCACCATAGACTTCATAGAAAGACCTTGTCTAAAGAGGCAGGGAGGCAAAAGAAGAAGAAAAGGGAAGAAGAGGAAGAAGAAAAGGAGAAAAAAAAGAAGCAAAGAAAAGAACTCTCCTGGATCATTATTTAGAAAACAGAAAAATTGGCAATCAATGAAAACTCGTGAAGTAGAGTAGGTGCTAATAGGGCTCAGATTATGACAGTTCAAAATATGACTATAAGGAACCAGAACACAGTACCCTGAAATATATTTCTTTGGCATAGAAATTGTTTCAAGTCAGTTCTTTTAAGAAACTGCAGACACAGAAACTTGGAAAAAGCTGTCCTATTGAAAGAGAAATGACATCTGCACGGGGAGTCCTCATTTAGAAGCACCTCCATCTCCATACCAGGACAGAAAGACTCCTAGCTTACTAGAGACTCTCAGCAGAAGCCATCAATTAACATGTCTAGTATGTGCCACCTTTGAGATGCTTTCCCTGACCACCTCGCCTCTGTCCTGACTCTCTCACTGTTTCCTTCCACTCACTCCTGGCTTTCCCAATTGCTTTTCCTTCTGCAGCTCAGGATATGATAAAGCCTCAGTCATTTAGGTGTTCCTACGAGTCTCATATTTCTGTGGGATGTCTATGCATATGTATGTAAGTAAAATTGCTTCTCTATTACTCCATCCTATTTTGATTTCATTTAGACACCAGCAGAAATGTATAATGCATATATGTACATATGCATTTTATATAAAGGAAAACCGGCCTTGGGAGGTGTCCCACAAGCTTGAAGACTGGGGTTTGGATTCCCAGAACCCATGAAAAGTTGAGTCAGCAAGGGGTCGCCACCTGGAGTAACAGCGTGCAGGGAAAGCTGGCTAGCTAGCCTAGCTAATTAGCAATCTCTTGGTTCAATTGACAGACCCTTCTATAATAATAAAGCAGAGAGCAATCAAGGAAGATGCCTAACATCAACTTTGGACCTCTACGCCCACAAGCATGTATATGCATGTGTACATGCAAACACACACACACTCACAAACATCTACACATGTACCCTCAAAAAGAGCAAATTTTACTCCCCAAAGCCCTTTAGACATCAATGGATATATAATTTTAATTAGTCGATATCAATATGCACTTACCTAGCTCAACAGAAAGGTAATTGACCCCTCAAGTGACTGAAATTTTTTTCTCTAGTTCTATCAGACCAAATTGTGAACAGTACAAGTTGTATGGTTAAAACATGTGACTTAGAACAGTATCTTAATTTTTCCGAGACTCAACTTCCTCATCTGAAAATGGGGATAAAAATAAAACCCATCTCAGAAATAAACTAATGATTGACAGATTAACAGGACAAAAGTGCACATGTGCAATGGAGCCACACAAAAAATGGGAGTCAGGACAGATGGACAGCTTAGAGCAAATGCATTCATTACACAAAATGGTAATCTCAACACTGATGATTGTACATGAACATGATGTATGTGTACAAGGATTGGAATACAGTCCCCAGAAGAATAGGTGGTTGGCTGAAGTTGCAGAGACAGGCCTACATAATTTAATTGCTTCTGGAGAAATTTCTTGTAAATAGGGGAAATCTCTGAACAAAATGAAGGGATTAGGAGATAAGTAAAGTCTTGACTCTATGCATTCATTAAAAAAGCATTTCAGTAGCTGATTCAAAGTCATCACTATGACAGAGTTCCATGTCTTAGTATTTTGTTGTTGTTGTTGATATAATAAAATCCTCTAAGAAAAGCAACATCAGAGACAAAGGTGTATTTTGGCTCACAGTTAAAGGGTAAGTCCGTCATGACAAAAAAAGTCAAAACCAAGAGCCTGCCTGAAGTAAATAGTCACACTGCACACTGAAATTTTCTTTTGTCTTTAGTGGAACTATATATGTACATCAAACAACTGTTTTAAAATAAATTTCCTTCTGATTTATCATCAGTAAATGCTTAATTTGTATTTCTGTTTATAAAGCTAAATACTCAGTATCGTATCTCAGATGTAAGGGGACTACAAGTTGAAAAAGTTGAATAAACTCTACCTTATGTTATATATCAAAAAATTTATTGGATTGATAAATACAATGTACTTTTAAAAGCTTTATAAAGTCATAGAAAATATGGAAAAATCAGTACTTCTCAAGTCTTTGAAGAGGAAATGACTTTTCAAGATTTAAACACAGATAAAACTAAACAAAAAATATTCTTAGGGGATAAAGCTACATTATTAAAGTGATAAAGCGGATGGTTAAATGGAGAAAATATGAATTTGCAACTATCATAAAAAAGAAATACCAAGTCAAAAAAATGTTAAATAGCTTGACTTCAATGCTAACAAAACACACCTGCTGCATTACTCTTATTGGCTGTAAGGCAATACTTGGCACAACCAGCTTAATGGAGAAAATATTATTTATTTGGCTTACAGGTTGAAAGCTCACCTAGTCCATTTATGGTGGAAATCACATAGCAGAAGGTACGGTGGTCAGTGGCCAAGGCAGAGGCTATAACTTCTATCACAGCAGACATAAAGAAACAGAGCAAGAACAGGTACCTGGACTACCTCACGCCCCTCTCCTCCTACTCACTCCCCCCAACCCTTCCACATACCTTCCCCCCCACAAGGTTCTACTTTTTAAAGGTGCCACAGCTAAGAATTCAAACTCATGAGCCTGCGAAGTTCAACTCACATTTAGATCATGACTAATCGTTGTTTCATTTTGCATTAACTTTTGCATGGCAATTAAAAAAGATTGTGTGTCAAATGAGGTTAGATAACACATACTGACAAGCATACACAAACACGCATATACACACAGTGTTTCTGCTAACACAATTATACAATCTTTAAGAAAACAGTTTGTCAGAGCATATTAAAAATAATTATATTCTTTGGACTGGAGAGATGGCTTAGGGGTTAAAACTCTGCCTCTGCAAGCAGAAGCTGCTGAGTTTAGATCCCAGGTGCTATGTAAAAACTCCAGGCAGAACTGACCATGGCCCATAGCCTGCACTTCTGGCCCTGGTGTACTGAGCCTGAAAATCCCAGAAAAAAAGCAAAATGGAGGTAGAAGTGTCCAGAATACTTCCCCAAGTCACTCTCAGTCCCCCACAGGGACACACAGTACCCTCTGATTCACACATACACACACATATACACACACACACACACACACACACACACACAATTAATTTTTTGAAAAAAATAATTATATTCTTTGTTCTTTTAAGTAAACCCTCTTGTGAAATAATAATCAAAAAATCTATTTACAATTTTTTCTGTTTACACATACATTGTAGAATAAGAAGCAACATCTTTTCTTCACTATCATGAAGCCCAAAAGAAATGTACATGGCATATGAGTCACAAGACAGTTTGTTTCTCCAGCTAACTGTATATAAAAGAGAAACGGGAGAAATGTTTGCCTTCCTTTCGCTGTAAGGTACCACAGGCAGAGATGGGAGATTTAGAAAGAGCTCTTCCATTAGGCCAGTTCATGGCCATTTGTTTCAGGAGAGCGTGTGCAAATTCCAGATCAAGTGGAACGTCTCGACCACCTTCTGTTAGAGACCAGAAAACACAGGGAAGAAAAAACAGCAAGTTTTCCTCACCTGTCACTAAGTTGGTGGATGGAAACCCTGTGACCTAGGACAGATTGACACAAGTTGTATTAAATATCTTCAGAGGAAGTTGTAGGTGACCTGGGAGCTTTCAGAAATGAAGATGGAGAAACCAGGAAAAATGTGTGTTTGTATGTAACGGCCCTGCAGAAGTGTGACAGGTTGAGCAAATTGAGCCAAAGGAAACAAACTGGCTTGGCCGAGCCCGCATGCTCACATCCTTCTTGGAAGCATTTCTTCCCTCAGGTATAAGGTAGGACCACCATCATGTGAGGGTCTTTGGGGGAGAAGATCAGAATGACCTTCCTAGATTTTATGTTCACCTTCAAGAAAATACAATGAGGAGAAGGCTCATGGATTTTCCTGCTTCTGCTCTTTTCTCAAGGGTGCCATATTTTGAAGTAATGAAGCCGCGTGGGCATACTCACAGTAGCATCATTTAAAGTGACACTACCTCATCAGCATACTTGGCACTATTTAATGTGACGGGATATAATAAACTTGGCATCCAACTTGGCATCTCTTCTAAAAAACGCAAAAACGACACTGGACTGGTGAGGCTGCTCAGTGAGTGAAAGCGCTTGCGGCCAAGCCTGACAACGCAAGTTCAATCCCCGGAACCCACATGGTAAAAGGACCAACTCTCCTCCTGTACCGCTAACCCCACGTGACAGCGTGTGTGCACACACAGACACATGCATGTGTGCACGTGTACACAGACAAAGTAAACAAACTAAAGACTACTTTGAAAATTAAGTATGGGGACTGCGTAGTGATATTTTTTAGTGTAGGACAAGTTCTCTCTAGATAGCTACTAAATGGTCTTGAATTCATGCAGATCCTTCTGCCTCCACTTTGTAATATTAGATTACAGGTGTGCACCACCTTGCCCGTCTTTAAAAAATGTTTATGTTAATTAAAATTAGGAAAAAACTAATCAGAAATTACAGTAAAATAACACTTTCTTACATATCACCTTTCTTAGGGAAACTGAACCTCATTTTCTACATCATAGAAATAGATCCAAAGATTCTGTTTTAATCCTTTTAAAAAGTAGAATAAATTACAATATTATAGAGAATACTGGATTCTGGGGGTCTGGGATCACATTACATTCAAACTGAAAAATAAAAGACAAAGAGACAGCATTTCTTTTTTGTGGACTTCAGTGCTCTGAAAGTAAGATAAATTTCTTACATTACACTTAGCTGCATCCAATCCAATAATCATTACCACCCCTCCAACATTTTAGAGCCTCATTCTTTATAACCCAAACACCTATTTAGTCTGTTTTGTGATCTGTTTTTCTCTCTTGTACTAATCAAAATTACTGATTTTTCAGCTGTATTGTTGGGGAAGCAATAAAGTATAATGTGAAAAAGAAATTTGTTTCCAGAATCTGAATATTTTCCTTCTTGTAAAAAAAAAATCTCTGTATTCATGAACAGTATCACCTCATTTCCTCAGCCAGACATCTCCGTGCNTATCTTTACACTTCCATCTCCTTCAGTGTCCTGGTTCAGTTTGTCGAGGTCATAAATAGTTTGTTGCGATGTACTTAAATTAGCTAACCTGTCTTCAATACCTAACCTATGATTCGAACATTAGAAAAATAAAGTGAAATGCATGTCTGTCTTTCATACTGTAACACTATCATAGAGCTAAAATGACTGCAAACAATAGGCATGGTAAAAATAAAACATGCTTGAGTACAGTCAAAGAAACAGATCATAGAAATTAGAGACAGAACATAAATGGTGACCACAGAGACATTAACTGGAATTTCTTCTTTTTAAAACTTTATTATTACAAAGAAAATTTTAAAATAGTAGAAAATTTCACAACACTGTATAAGAAACAAAATTCCAAGCCATAAACACAAATGCAGAATCAGAATGCATTCCACAATACATAAAAGCAAAATTCAAAGGTACCCCATTCCATCCAAAAATCCAACCAAATCCACAGCTCCTGGCTATGAGGATCACAGCTCTGCCCAGTTCTTCCAGTACTAACTGGAATTTCTGAAATAGAAAGCTGGACTATAAAATTCTCTCAGAGAAACCTATTTAATCATTTCCATCTGAATAGAAATGGGAAAGAAAGCAAGTCAGGCATAAAGAATCAGAATGTGACCATTCGTGTTGAGAGAGGCCTGCCGTCCGATTCAGGGTTGGCAGTGGGACTCACCCCCATCCAACACGGCTGAATCAGGACGGAACATTCACTGGGGAGGGAGAAAGAAGGTAATTAGTCAGGGTGAATATCATCATCACCCTGAAGCCTGCTCGCCCTGAAAAGGAAGAGGACAGAACTGACCCAAGCATTCCTGAACTATTTTTCCATTTTTTATAACTAAATCATTGTACCTTCATTAGATGGTGGAGTAGTGCATGAGTCTATGACTCATAATAGCTGGTCACACATTACAGGAAAGTGAACTAGTGCTCACGGTCCGCTCCAGAGTTGCCGCAGGGCTCTCAGATGATGTGATAGAACTTTCAACCCTGTCTAGCATTAAGTCTGTTCAGAGTTTCTCTACTGGGCATCTCTCAGTCATCTTTTTTTCTCAAAAGTTTATTGAAATTACATTATCTCAACACCGTCGCTGCATATTGGCTGAACAAAAGAAAAGTAAATTTCCCATTTTACACCTACGGTGTCTCTGGACCAATGGCAGGAACTTTATACCTGCTACAGTGAGGACAGCAGGTCTGCAGGAAACATTGTGGCTGTCTATCTTGGGATGGAGTAAGGACATTTTATACATTTAAAAAAATCTTGAAGCAGATATTTGGTTTCACAAAATCACTGTGGAAGATATTAGGCTGTGCTCTGCTTTTCCTCTCCCTCCAGAAAAATGGCAGAATTTTATTTCTCTCTTCCGCGTCATTTTCTGAAGCCAGTAAAATGTGAATGGGAGTGCCATATGTTTCTTCCAAGTGGTGTGTTTAAGCATCAGTATTCACTTCTCCGCGTTCTTCTCTCATTCCTGTATCTTCTTGCTTTGGTGATTACAGAAGCAAGTGTTGAGCTGCAGCATCTGTCAGCTTCTGCTTTTGAATCTCTCTCTCTCTCTCTCTCTCTCTCTGTCTCTCTCTCCTCTCTCTTATCTCTCTCTCTTTCTCCTCTCTCTTATCTCTCTCTCTTCTCTCTCTCTCCCCCATCTCTGTTTTCCTCCCTCCTTCCTTTTAGAGACAAGGTCTTGTTACTATCCATTGGTCTCTCTCTCCTTCCTCCCTCTCTCCCTTTGGAGACCGGGTCTGCCGCATCGCCCAGCTGGCTTTGAGCTAGCAGCAGTCCTGCATCAGTATCCACGTGCTGCGCTGCAGATGAGCAGCTCCCCTCCTGGCTCTTCTCCAACTTCTTTCAAATAGGCCCTTTCGGCATCACCCTACAGGACACCTATCTTGTTACACAATGGTTTAGTCATTTACTTTTTCCTTTCTTTTTTTATGTCTAAGTAATTTTTCAGCTTTGCTCCACATTGAACTGGAAAAACTATCTTTGTGAGACTTCTGATCTGAAATAGCTGTTATTTCTTACAACTCAGCCTCTCAGGAGTCGAACAAAGACATTGTCCATGCAGTGTTCCTCCAATGTGCTTTGCTTAGGAGTGTGTCCCCCCCCCCACCCCATCTTATTTTCTCAAAAAGAGTCAGCTGAATTTCTGCCAAGACTGAAAACTTAAATCTGAAACTAAGACTATGAGTAAAGGGGTTTTGGTCCTCTTTTTAATTTACTTATTTGAGAGAGAGAGAGAAGATTTGCTATGGTCATATACATACACATTCACACATGCATATGCACAAATACATGCTCATACATATGCATACACATGTGTGTACACACACAAACATATATAGGTGGAGGTCAGAGGACAACATTGCAAAATCAGTTCTCTCCTTCTATTGCATGTACTTCTGAGGATCAAACTCAGGTTGCCAGGTGTGCAGCAGAAGCCTTCTCTCCTGAGCTCTCTCACTGGTCCCATATTTGGTCTTTTTTTTAAATTTTTTATTATTTATTATTTATTCAATTGTGCGTGTGTGCATGTGTGTATGTGTAGAACCATGGGCCAATTCGGGAACCACCATGGACCACCTCCACTTCCTCCTTGTTTACTCTCCCCCAGGATTCACAGGCTCCGCCCTACCAGGACCAGAAACGCAGTCTGCCCCCACTTCCGCCCGGCGTCTATACATGGGGTCTAGGATCCGAACTCAGGACCTTCCGCCTGCAAGGCAAAGGCTTAACCCCTGAGCCACCTCTCCAGTACCCCATATTTGGTCTTTTAAGTGAACTAAATACAGAGGTATATGAATGATCCAAATTTCAAAAAGCCTCTAAAAATATTTTTTTAGCCATTTTTGAAACTCAGTTGCAAGTACTTGCTAGCTGTTCCTATGTAGCAAAAACCTAAGCTTAGAGCAATTAAGCTGAACCTTAGAGATTTAAACAAGAAATACTTATTGTTTCTTATGAATCTATAAATCAGTTGGGCTGTATTTGATCCAGGCACACTTCAGCAACTCTCGTTTGGATTCCTCAATTCGATCTGCTTTAGTTTCATTTTTCCATTGCTGAATAAATAGAGGACCCACACAACCTAGGAGTCTAAGACTTATTCTTGCCATGACTTTTGATTATGCTTTAGAAGTATAGCAGAAGAGTTCATACCAGCATCAGCAGGTGAGAAAACTGATCACACCATAGCCACACAAAGAGCTTAAAGGTGGACTTACTTTCTCACATTGGCATCCAAAATGTACAACCAGCTCTCGCTCTCTCTTTCTCTCCGTCTTATCCACTTGACCTCAATATGGGCTGGATCCTCCACATCAATTAAATATTCTAGCACAGACTTGTTCAGGTCTGGCCTCAACTGAATAAGTTCACAGATGCACCCGAAGACCCAGGTTTCAATTGTCAAGTTGGCATCTGCCACGTGATCAAAGTGGAAGGGCTGCAGTGAGGTGAAGTCCCTCTCACTGGGACTGTGTTTCTACTTCCCAACAGTTCACCTTTCATTAAACCCCACGGGCTTATTTCCAAAGCAATGTCAGGATTCCAAAAGAGGAAACAGAATTATTCAAACACCTCTACTTTTTCCAGACTTCTAGTTTTGTCTCTTTTGAGTCTCTTTTAGCCGTAGAAATTAGTATCGGAAATCTGAGTCGGCAATAACCTATGAACACCAGATGCTGTAGGCACTAGTCATAGAATTAGTGTACTTAGCTAATGTGTTTAAACATACTAAGAAGCTCACACTGAATGCTGTAATTTTCTGTATTCCAAAACCATCTGTCATCTGCTTACAGGTGGAGTGCTGTCCTAGCAACATGGGATCAGATTCTAGTCTATCTTCTAGAAGCTAGGAAATTCCATCAAAGCCTTTTTTGCCTCTATGTGTTCCTACTAAACAACTCTTATTCTTACAACCATTTCTCAATATCTTGAAAAGACTTAACTGGCAAGTTTTTCTCTGCATGTTCTTCACATGAATGCAAACAACCATGGGAATTTTATTTAAGTCCTGGAATTATCACTTGGATCTAAAGAAACTGCACTCATTCCTTCATCCAGAACCTTACAAACTACAATCACAAACAAATGTCAAAGCCCATATACACTAAGACAGAAGAAGTAGAAAGTTAGAGCAGTGCACATTTTTACAAAGCCCAAGCAATCTTCCCAACACAATAAAACCAAAAGTCTAGAACCATAGAAAAAATTTCTGTGTCTGTTATTTTAATCACAAATTCTACTCTCTGTTGTGTCTGAATGGTTCTAGTCTATATACAAAATTCTGGAACTTTCAAAGGACCTCCATAAAACCATTCCTCTCCATTGCTGAGACTATAATTAGAAAGCAAAGGATGACTAGCAAACAGATGATCACAATACCTCCTTTACTGTTGCTAAAGTAGAGAACGTAGAGTGAACTGCTCATGTAAATAAGACTCATACATAATTATTTACCTAGGCATGCACAGTGCTCTCAGATGTGATAGCACTAAGAATGAGAAAAGATGGTCTGATCTAGTAAGATTTACTGTGGTGAAAGCAAGAATGATCCTAATTTGTGCCTTTAGCTTCCTCAAACTTTTACTACTCATAAGAAAGGATGGGAAGGAGGTCTCACAGATGTAACTTCTCCATCTTCAATGCAGAACTCAGATGTGTCAGTCATTGCTCACTGGGACAGACTGGCTCACTGTGTGACATTATGGTAATTGGACTATGACACACTGAACACAATACCAGACGTCAGTAATAAATATTACTGAAGCTGACAAATGACATTTTTTAAGAATTCAATAACAGGGGCTGGAGAGATGGCTCAGGGGTTAAGCCTCTGCCTTGCAGGCAGAGAGTCCTGAGTTCGGATCCCAGTTCCCACGTATAAGATGCTGGGCAGAAGCCAGGGCGGCCTGCGTTTCTGGTCCTAGTAGGGCGGAGCCTGTGAATCCCACGCAGAGTAAACAAGGAGGAGGTGGAGGTGTCCATGGTGGTTCCCGAATTCGTCCATGGTTCTACATACACACACACACACACACGCGCGCATGCGCACGCGTACACACATATATATGCACCCATGCACAATTGAATAAATAATTTTTAAAAATTAAAGAAAAGAATTCAATAACAAAAAAGTAAAAATTCTGAACTGAAGAAAAAATGAATGTTAAAATGATACATTATTTACTAAACTTTTGCCCACACAGCAGTAATATCTATGAGAACTCCATTTATTAAAAATGCCAGGAAACAGGGCTGCCAGGCAGTTGAACAGGTAAGGTGCTTGCTGCTAACCTGGCTACCTAAGTTTAATGCCCAGAAGCCCATGTGGTGAAAGTAGAGAGCTGACTTCAGGAAGTTGTCCTCTACCCCATGAGGTGCATGTCCATGATTCCTCCTTTCTTCTCTCTCTCTCTCCCTCAAATAAATATGTAAGTAAAAAATTGTAAAATGTTAAAAAATTAACAAGATGAAATATTTGAATTTGGGGCTAGTGAGATGGCTCATTGGGTAAAGTCACCTGTATCCAAATCTGGCAACCTGAGTTTGATCCCAGAAGACCACATGTTAAAAGGAGAAAACCTAGTTCTGTGAATTCTTCTCTGACTACCACATGTGCACCATCCTCTTCTCTCTCTCTCTCTCTCTCTCTTTCTTTCTGTCTCTCTCCTTCTCTTTTTATCTACTCCCTCCTCTAAAAATGAAGTAATATTTAAAAAGAAAGACAGAGAGAAAAAGGAAGGAAGGAAGGAAGGAAGGAAGGAAGGAAGGAAGGAAGGAAGGAAGGAAGGAAGGAAGGAAGGAAGGAAGGAAGGAAGGAAGAAGGGAGGGAGAGAAGGAGGGAGGGAGGGAGGGAGAAATTAAGGGAGGTAGGAAGAAAGGAAAGAAGGAAGAAAAGAAGGAAGGAGGAAAGGAAGGAAGGAAGGAAGGAAGGAAGGAAGGAAGGAAGGAAGGAAGGAAGGAAGGAAGGAAGGGAAGGAGGGAGGGAGGGAGGGAGGGAAGGAATAGTAATGCACCTTCATTTGCTCTGATTTTTTGGGGGGGCAGGAAGCCATATTTAGAATCTTATCAATGGATTGGAGAGATAGCTCAGGGATTGAATTTCTGCCTCACAAACAGAAGGATCTGTGTTTGGATCTTGGATCCCACATAAAAATACTGGACATAAATAACAGTGCCAGAACTTCCAGCCCTGTAAGGTGGCGCCTGGAAAACACCAGAGCAAATCAAAGCAAGGTAGACCCAATCACCCTTGGGTCTCCACAGGCACACACAGCTCCCTCTGACACACACACACACACACACACACACACACACACACACATACACACAAATAAATAAATCTTTTCTATGTTCTTAAATCATAGACTAAAGAGTGAGGTGTAAACAGAATCCAATGGTCTCACTAAGCTGTAGAAATCTGGACAGTTCCAGGTAACCAATGCAGATAGAACTGTAAGAAGAACATCAGAAAGGAGAGAGTTAGACAGAGACCAAACTCATCATTCTAAATAAGGTTTGACCCTTTCCCCACCTGCCCGGAAGCACACAGTCCAGCCGGGACTCACGGTGACCTACTTCAGTGAAAAACGCACAGAAATTGAAAGAAGGTCTTAAGAGTTAAAATGACAATGCCCAAGTCAAGGTGCAAATCCATGAGAAACAACACCCAAGAAAACAAATCTCTCACTGAAGGAATAAATCCCATAATGATAGACTTCAACCAGAACAAACCCACAGAAAATAGCCAAGAAAGCCTGACCCAGGATAACAACTTTCAAAACATGATCATTACCATGTTCAATTCTATGAAAGACGAAATCCAGGAGAAATTAAATAACCACATCAATCACTTTGAAGAGGAACACCACAGACACTTGGAGGACTTGAGAAAAACAGTTCAAGAAAAAAAAACAGGCATAGCGTAGTTAACAGACTCAAGCAGAGTTTAAAACTGAACTAAAAGACAAGTTATCTTCAATCTAGAACTCAACAGAGAGTCTTATCAGCAGAACTAACGAAGCCGAAAACAGAATTTCAGACCTTGAAGATAAAGTGGGAGTATTAACCAGCTCAATGGAAGAGATTGTTAAAGCCAAAAAGATACTTGAGAGGAACATTCAAGAGATATGGGACACCCTGAAGAAGACTAACATGCGTATTCATGGAATACCAGAACAAGAATCCCAAAAATACCACTCCTGAGGAAGTTTTTCAAACTATCATCAAGGAAAACTTTCCTCATCTAAAAAAAGAGAGGCCCATCCATATACAAAAGGCATTCCGTACCCCAAACAGATATGACCGAAATAGAAACTCGCCATGGCAAATAATAGTTTAAGCAAAAACACTACACATTCAAGACAAAGAAATCATGCTGAGAGCTTCAAGGGAAAAAAACAAGCCACTTTTAAAGGTAAACCTATTAAAATAACAAATAACTTCTCAATAGAAATAGTAAAAGCAAGAAGAGCTTGGAGAGACATACTTCAAGTATTAAATGAGCAAAAATGTCAACCCAGGCTGATATACCCCGCAAAACTATCCGTCATGATTGAGGGAGAAAGAAAAATTTTCCAGCACAAAGACAACTTGAAGGTATACATGTCCACCAAACCAGGCTTTCAAAAAAAATGCTAGAAATGATACTCAAGCTTGAAGAAAAAAAACAGGCATATCCAGGAGAACAGAAGGGAAGTATAATACCACCAAAACCTAAAAGCCAAATAATACATTTACAAAAGTCACTAAACATAATAAATGTCCAGAATTAAAAATAGTTTCTCCATTATAACATTAAATATTAATGAAATTAACTCACCGATCAAAAGACACAGATTACAAACTTACACACAATCCATCAATCTGCTGCCTTCAGGAAACCCATCTCACCACAAAAGATAGGCACATCCTAAAAATAAAAGACTGGTCAAAAATTCTGCAAGCTAATGGAACCAGAAAACAGGCAGGGGTAGCCATTATGCTATATCAGACAAAGTGGACTTCAAACCAAAAAATATCATAAGAGACACAGATGGACACTACATTTTAGTCACAGGTACACTTCACCAGGAAGACTTCACAATACTGAACATATATGTACCCAATATGGGCCCCCCCAACATTCATTAAGCAAACCCTACAATGTCTAAAGCAAGAAATCAATCCCAAAACGATAATTCTTGGGGATTTCAACACGGCCCTCTCAACATGGGATAGATCAACAGGTAAAAAACTTAACAGAGACACTTTGGAGCTTAATCAAACCCTTACTGAAATGGACCTTATAGATCTCTATCGAACTTTTCATCCATGCACCAAAGAATACACATTTTTCTCAGCAGCACACGGAACTTTCTCCAAAATAGATCACATCTTGGGCCACAAAATGAATCTCCACATATACAGGAATGTTGAAATTCTAGCCTGTATCTTATTAGACCACCACGTCCTAAAGCTTGACATCCACAACACAACAAGCTACAGAAAATACACTAATTCCTGGAAACTTAACAATATGATGCTAAATGAGAATTGGATTCAGGAAGAAATTACAAAGGAAATTCAAGATTTCCTGAATGTGAACAATAATGAAAATACAACTTACCAAAATCTCTGGGACACAATGAAAGCTGTCCTAAGAGGTAAGTTCATAGCTCTTAATGCCTACATCAAAAAAAAAAAATGGAAACACCAGAAATAAATAACTTAACAATGCAGCTTAAAGCTTTAGAGACACTAGAGCAATCCAATCCTAAAAGCAGTAGAAGGGAGGAGATTAGCAAAATAAGGGGAGAAATATCTGAAATCGAGATTAGGAAAACGATAGAGAAAATCAACCAGTCAAAAAGCTGGTTCTTTGAAAAAATCAATAAGATTGATAGCCAAAAGCAAGAGAGAGAAAACCCACATTAACAAAATTAGAAATGAAAATGGAGTTATCACTATTGATATCCAAGAAATCTAGAGAATTATAACATCATATTTCAAAAACTTATGCTCTGTGAAATTTGATAACACAAAAGAGATGGATGAATTCCTAAGTAAATACAACTTACCTAAATTGAATCAGGAAGTTGTGAATTATTTAAATAGTCCTATAACATATGAAGAAATCGAGGAAGTAATCTTGAATCTTCCCACCAAAAAATGTCCTGGACCAGATGGATTCAGCACAGAGTTTTACAAGACATTTAAGGAGTTAATAACACCAATACTCCTTAAACTGTTCCATCAAATAGCAAAGGAAGGAACACTACCAAATTCCTTCTATGAAGCTAATATCATTTTAATCCCAAAACCTAATAAAGATTCACTTAAAAAAGAAAACTATAGGCCAATCTCTCTGATGAACACAGACGCAAAGATTCTCAACAAAGTCTTAGCAAATCAGATTCAAAAACATATCAAAAAGAGTATTCACGGGGACCAAGTAGGCTTTATCCCCAGCACACAAGGATGGTTTAACATATGCAAATCAACAAACGTAATTCATAATATAAACCAGTCCAAAGTTCAAGACCACTATGATACTATCAATAGATGCAGAAAAAGCTTTTGACAAGATCCAACAGCCCTTTATAATCAAAACCCTAGAGAAGGTAGGAATGGAAGGAACCTTTATCAATATAATAAAAGCTTTCTACAACAAGCCAACAGCAAGGATTATACTCAATGGGGGAAAAACTTGAAGCATTCCCACTTCGATCAGGAACTAGACAAGGCTGTCCACTCTCACCACTTCTATTCAATATTGTACTTGAAGTCTTAACTGAAGCCATAAGACAAGAAAGGGACATAAGAGGGATTCAAATCGGCAAGGAAGAAGTCAAGCTATCCCTATTTGCAGATGACACGATCTTATACCTGAGTGATCCCAAAAACTCCACCAGGAATCTCCTGGAACTAATACAGAAGTTCAGCAGGGTGGCAGGATACAAAATAAATGTACAAAAATCAGTGGCCTTCCTATATGCCCAGAATGAAAGAAGTGAAAAAGCCCTGAGAGAAACAATCTCATTTACTATAGCCCCTAAAAAAATGAAATACCTTAGTATAAACCTAACCAAAGAAGGAAGAGACCTTTATAATGAAAACTTTAAAACTGTAAAGAAAGAAATTGTAGAAGACACCAGCAGGTGGAAAGACCTCCCATGTTCCTGGATTGGCAGAATCAACATCATAAAAATGACCATCCTACCAAAGGCAATATAACAGATTCAATGCTATACGAATTAAAATGCCAAAGCAATTCTTTAAAGAAGTTGACCAAACAATCTCAAAATTCATATGGAGGCACAAAAGACCCAGGATAGCAAAGACAATCCTGAGTAACAAAAACATGGCTGGAGGTATCACCATACCAAACCTTAGTCTATACTACAAATCCATAGTTGTAAAAGCAGCCTGGTATTGGCTCCAAAATAGACATACAGATCAATGGATAAGGGTTGAAGACCCAGATATAAGTCCACACAACTATAGCAGTTTGATTTTTGACAAAGGGGCCCAAAAGATCCAATGGAAAAAGAACAGCATCTTCAACAAATGGTGCTGGCAAAACTGGATCTCCACATGCAGAAGATTAAAATTGGATCCATACTTGTCACCATGTACAAGAATTAATTCCAAATGGATCAAGGACCTCAGTATAAGGCCAGAGACTATAAAAACCATAGTTGAAAGTGTAGGGAACTCCCTTGAGCTGATAGTGTTAGGCCAACAGTTCCTAAACAGACATCCAATAGCACAGTCACTACAACCAACACTCAACAAATGGGATCTTGTGAAATTAAAGAGCTTCTGTTCAGATAAAGAGATTGTAACTCGAGCACAAAGGCAACCCACAGAATGAGAGAAAATCTTCACTAACCACATATCTGATAGAGCTCTATTATCCAGAGTACACAAAGAACTTAGAAAACTAAACACCAAGGAAGCAAACTGGCCAATTAAAAAATGGGCCTTGGAACTTAAAAGAAACTTTACCAAGAATGAAATTAAAATGTCTAACAAATATCTTAAAAAATGCTCCACTTCCTTAGCCATCAGGGAAATGCAAATCAAAACTTCCCTGAGATATCATCTCACCCCTGTCAAGATGGCAAAAATCCACAATACAAACAACACCAAGTGCTGGAGAGGATGCGGAGAGAGGGGAACTCTGCTACATTGCTGGTGGAAATGCAGGCTCATAAAGCCACTCTAGCAAGCCATCTGGCGATTCTTAAAGAAGTTAAAGATTAAAATGTCATATGACCTTGCTATACCACTTTTGGGAATAACCCCCCATACAGCAAAAATTCACCTCGATAGCACAAGCATGACCATGTTCATAGCAGCACTGTTCACAATAGCAAAGTCATGGAATCAGCGCAAATGTCCAACAGTTGATGAGTGGATAAGGAAAATGTGGTACATCTATACAATGGAGTACTACTCAGCCATCAAAAATGATGAATTAATGCAATTTGCTAGAAAATGGATGGAATTAGAAACAATTATGTTGAGTGAAGTATCCCAGACCCAGAAAATTAAGCACTGTATGTACTCCCTAATAGGTGGATCCTAGTACCAAACCCACTTAGAGACACTCAAAGACAAATCTCTGTAATACCTACAGTAATTGTAAAGATTATAAACAGGAGGGATGGGGAAGGAGGGCCCCACCAGAAACAAGGATAGAGGGGACCATGTTACAGCAGAGAAAATAGGCCACCATCATGGACTGCAAGTAAGTAATGAGACATCTGGTTAAGTTCACAGACTTTCCTTCCTGATCATTTGCAACTGATGGGGTATGATCTCACCAGAAGGGGAGGGCATATAGGCTGCCAGATAGAAAGTAACCCTTTTGCAAATGGGTGATTGACCCCTCTCTCACCGTAATCTCCTACTTTTATTCCATTTACCTTTGAATATACTTATAGCAAGACTCTAATTTAACAGGTTTTTATCTCTGGCCAGGGGGTGACATCCAATACCCATCAGGATGGAGCCAAGGGCATTGCAGGAGCAGCAAAACCAAAAAAAAAAAAAAATCAACAAACCATAATTCAGAACATCAGAGATTCTATATTAACCACCTGGAACTGAGCCAGCCTAATTTCTCCCCATCTTGAAGCTCAGGGAAATTTGCAGAAGAGGGGGCGGTAAGATTGTAAGAGCACAAGGATGGGAGGAGTAATTATATGTGTAGCAGTTCGCCTGCATAGTTGCTGATAAATGACCATCAAACAGCTTAAGGGAACAAGAGTTTATTCTCTTATGATTCCTGGTTACAGTTCTCAGTCCAGCTTGACAGGAGAGCACACACCAACACCAGGGCCAAGGGAACTGGCCACACCATCACTGCATAACGGCTGAGAGATGGATAATCCTTACTTGCCAGATCAGCATGTCTGGCCAAATGAACAGAAGGATGCCAACTCTCTCAACCAGCTCTCCATGATTTATTCCAGGGCCTAATCCCACCCACCATGGGCTGGGTCTTCCCCATCAGCAAGACAATCTCCTTCAGGTTTGCTCTGGGCTTAACTCAACCATCAACTTTCTACAACTGTGCCCAGAGCTCAAACCCTCAACAGTCAAGCTGACACCTGTGCTTAACTATGACAATATGCAAGATACTTCACACAAGTTAGGACCAAAGCAATCATAACAGGACTTTGCATGACCTGCGCTATATCCAACACATTATTGACCCCACAAATCTAGCATGGACTAAAGGCACTAGGATCCTTGGAGGCTAGGGACTGACAGTCACAGTAGTGTTCCTACGCTTAAAGGGGAACACAGGAAAGGGTTCTGGGAAATGCCCCTGGGTCCTTGCACATCGTCAGAGAGGAGGACCTAGAGGAGAGTTTGGCATGCTCATTAAAGGATCCTCCGGGGATTGGAGGGGGGAGCACTGGGGGATGGGGAGGGAGGAGGGAGGAGAGGGGGGAACAGGAGGGTCGGGGAGAGGTGGAGGGAGGGAGGGGACCAGTATACCTGTTAAGTTTGTATGAGCGGAATTAATAATAATAAAAAAATAAATAAGGTTTGAGTTATTGTTATGCTAAAACTATTAGTATATACATGGTATATAAAAAGTATATAAAAAGAACAATGATTCTAGGTTTCATAGCACATGCCTAAAAATCCTAGCTGTTGGGATTCTAAACAAGGAGGATTGTTTATTCCAGGCCAGCCTGGGCTCCATAGTGAATTCCAGACCAGCACAAGCTGTAAGACCTTGTAAGTGAAACCATGCCTCAAAGAAAAGAAAAAACAACTGGTAAATGTGAAATCCCCAGTGTTCCCTAGGCACGGTTCCCAACAGACTGAATTGAAAACCTTTCCTGATGAGCACACAAAGCATTCTATAGAAACACCAGAGTCTCTGAGTCTTGCTAGCATAACTATAGCCCTATAGTGAAGACCGCTTTTACATTTTCCTCAAAAACATGAACAAGCAGATCACAATTGCTATGACAAAATCCAAAGTTCTCTGAATCAATACAAGGAAACCCAGAAGCCCAAGAGCAGCTTTCCTGAAGCAGCTGGGTAGCGGCTTCCATCTTATAACGGGATTTATTTCCCTAAGTCATGCTCTTCTGCGCAGAACACATTAGAAATCCATCCGCACCTCCACAAAAGTTATTATCAGCTACATGAAAATCTCAAAACACCTCAATGATTGCTACAAGAAGCAGCAGTTGTAGAAGCCCAGACACTGGGAAACTGATACATTTGACAGGCAAAGAAAAATGCAACACTGCAGAACACTTTGAGGTTAGTAAAAAGTGAGGTGCCACCCGACACAAAAATCCCCAGGATGAGTCCCAACACCAAATAAAAATATTTATGGTATTATTTACTCATTCATGTGTATAATCACAGAAATTTCACATATACCTATTCATGCTTAGGTTCTATGACATAAATTTTATTTTGTTTTAATTTTTATTTAATGTTACATACATGAATATAATGAATTTATAATATTCTCAACCCTTAGTCTCAAGTCTCATCCCCTCTCCTTTTCCCCTTGCAACTCTTTATCTTCTTGACCAGACTCCTTCCTATTTTCATATCTTTTTGTCTGTGTGTCTCACTATGTTTTATCTAATCTGTCATTGATGATGCATGCCTGACCTGATTCATGCTTCAGCAAGCATCCCAGACCAGTGGATATATCACAGAGGAAAACAACCTCCTTAACTTCCCCATCAGCATTAGTCCTCACAGTTTCTCAGAGAAGTGTGGAGCTATTTGAGGTCTTTCTGATGTTATGGAGATGCTGATAAGACAGTTCCCATCTAGTTCTTATGTAAATATACATATCTGCTATGAAATCTTATATAATCACAACTATGTCATGTCTAGGACATAATGCCTGAGCCACCACCTTGTCCCTTTAGAATCTTACAATCTTGCCACCCCTTCTTCTGTGATGTTCCCTGAATCTTGGGGTGGGGGTGGGTGAGGCTTACATGTCCTGTTGAGAGACAAGCAGTCCACCAACATTTATTTTCTGCACTGTGGAAAGTCATGTTTTTCAGTAATAAACAACTTCTATTGTGGAAGAAAGCTTCTAGGTTGAGTGCTGAGTGCTCTTCCAATCTATGGATACAATAGCAGGTATTTATAAAGCATTTTGGTGTACTGTTTTCCTAGCTAAGCATTCATAGTTTGCTCTTTGTGACCTATTTCCATTCCTATCATAGGTTATTGTTCTAGTTTATCATTACCATAGTTCCATTCTGACAAGGGGGCCTTAAATCTGATCAGAAAACTGTTGGTTACCTTTATACTCGTGCCACTATTACATTGATAGTCACCTGTTGCCATATTGATTTTTATTGTAACTTGAAGATCTCACAGGTTGATGAGATCCTTGATTGCTTTTCTCCCTCAGTAGCTCCTACAATACTACTCTCTGATACCATATAAGCTATCCAGCAAGAAGGAAGCTCCCAAACAAGTTCCAGTTGGCATTTTTTGTCCATGTCCTGTGATCCATATGTGTTGTTTATCTTCAGCATTAGGGTCTTACTGTCAGATATTGGAGAGCAACCAAGAGCAATGGCAAAAACCTATACTGTTTGGGAGACCGTTGAAACCTCTCTGACCAACAACTTATGAGGAAGTTTCTCATACCTGTTACATCTGGGACAGTGTTCATTGCCACTGGGTTCTGGATAAATCAACCTAGGGCGTTTTGTTTTTTTTTTTTTTTTTAACCCTGTTTTACTCTCTGTGTTCTCCTCTGCACAAAGATTGTCCATACTTATTCTTTTTTTAAAAGAAATGTTTTTGTCATATTAATAGCATAGGATGTTCTTATCTGGTTCCATCCTACAATCTTAGGGTTTTTCTTTTAGTCCTCAACCCCTCCTACATCATCCCCCATAGGTATTTTTTCCCGTTATTCCCTTCCTCACCTACCTGCCATGGTATATCTCTCCCTCCAAAGGTTTCACCCCGACATTCCTTCTCACTCTTCCTGCTCATTGATCCCTTTCAAATTTTCGAACTCTTTGTAGTAATTCCAAGCCAAATGCTTCAGTCAGAAGATCACTGCTAGCATCCACATGTAAGAGAGAATATGTGGTGTTTGTCTTTCTGTGTCTGAGATACCTTACTCAATGTTGAATTTTCCAATTTTATCCATTTACCAGCATATTTCACATCTCATCTTTCCTGATGGCTCAGATAAGAATTTTATAAAATGACTTTTTGCTATAGTAAATGTCATATATTTTTGTACTAGTAAAGTGATATTAACTAATTAAAAAGTGGCACTTATCTTTACATAATTAAATAACTGACATATTGAGATATACATCAATATATTCTACTCTTTGAAAGACAGAAAAGTAAATAGCAAGCCATAGAGTAGGAATAAAACATTATCAAACATACACATTAAAAAAAGCACAAGACAAGTGTGGAAGTTCACACCTACAATCCCAGCACAGAGAAGTGAGGCAAGAACAGGGCTTTGAGTTCAAATTAGCCTGGGCTACAGTGAGATCTGGTTGAATTTAGATTGGATTGGACTTGGAATCATCTAGGAGGCTGACATTTGTAGAGAGATTTAATTGGGCGGACAAAGCCACCCTGAATATGGATGGCAGAATCCCATAGACAGGCTAGAGAAGAAATCTTTCCAAGTTCCAGCATTCCCCATCCTCCTCTGCTTTATCAGCCATGACATGAACCTCTTTCCTTCAGCACAAGCTTCATCTACCATGACATCCTCTGAAACCAGGAACAAAATATAACCCCCCCTCGTCTTCATCATTTCAGTCACAATGAAAAAAAAAAAATGAACAGATGCAATGTAGCTCCAGAATAGCTACAAGAGTCTCAAACTCGGTAATAGAAATGTACATTTCAGTGAAGAAATAAACAAAATAGTTGATAGACATCTCACCTTCAGAAATATACAAAGGGACAGTTGACACACTACAAGGCATTTGATGTCAGCCATCATTACAGATGTGCAAATTAAAACCACACAGAAAATCAGCCAGAGGTACCATGCTAAATGCTGACAAACATGTGGGCCAGCTGATAGCCTCATCATGACTGATGGGAATGTCAACTGGCATGCAACTTTGGAAACGGTTGTCCCTTAAATGTAAGAAGAAATACCTGAAAATGGTCTGAAAAACTTGCTTCAGCCCAGGTAACTCATTCTATTTTGACCATCAAGAAGGAGAGTCGCCATCAGAGGCCAAGGGAACTGGACACATCATATCCACATAAAGAGTTGAAAGAAGGGCAAGGACCAAAGTGTACCTTCTAGCTTGACGGCCTTCCCAATTCCATCTGGAAATCTCTCTGCTTTATCCACCTGTCCAGGCAATGTTCTTCCCATATCAACATATAATCTCCTACAAACTTGTTGAGAGGTTTGCCTTAACTAATAATTCTTCATTGATATACCTATGAAAGCTGTTTTCTTTTTTATTTATTTTCATCATTTTAGAGTTTTATACATAAATATAGTGGATTCACATTATTTTATTACCTTATTACCCAATCTCATTCTTCCTCCTTTCCCCATCATGAATTTTCTTCCCTGTCTCCCTCTTACTTTCATGCCTTTCTGAATGTGCTGCAAAGGTCAGTTTTGAATGGTCAAACTGACACCTAAAAGTAACTATCACAATATGCTTTAAGTAAATATTATGCCATTTTTTACCTAAGGGACTGAGGAGTATCATGTTTCTGCTTCTCTTGGCCTCTGTAATGTCTTCTCTGTGGTCGTACAGAGTTTCAGTTGCACCAAACACACTGCACAGGCTGGGGGTGTGGTTATATAGAACTTTTAAACCATGAAAGGTTTTCTGGTCAAAGACCATGACTCTTCACCTGCTTTCTATTGCTAAACAGCACAACATTTTTTAAAACTTGCCAAGGGCCAAATAGGAACAGTTGCTGACACGAAGTTAATTTAAAGAGTAGGCAGCCTACAGAACCAGAAAGTTGTGAGAACCATTCTCTGAGGAAAACTGAGCAATCAGGAAAACACTGGTGCTTTTGTAAGTCCATTCAAAATCAGTGCAAATGAACAGGTCTGTTTAAATATAGAGGACACACGATCTCTTTGAATTTTCCCAAATGCGAAGCAGCATTATGGGAAAGTGCTTACCTAGCATGCACAAGCCCTTAGTTCGATCTGTGGAACCTCAAGTGAATGAATCAGTTAATTCAATAACATAGCTCAAAAATATTAGTAAGGTGTTCGTAACATCATAAATACCATAAGATAAACTTGAAAAGGATCTATTAGTCATGAAATTTAGAAACAACTAGGCCAATTTGTCTCAATAGCTATAGACATAGTAGTTATAGAAGTCACTTTAATTTTTCCTTTTTTCCACTTTCAGGTATACATGTGTGGAAGGTACATGAATATGTGTATGTTTGTATGTGCATAGGCTTATGTAGGAGAGTACATATGTACACGTGTGCAACATGCATATGGAGGCCTGAGATTGATATCCAGAGTCATCCTCAATCATTGTTCTACCTTATTCTTTAAAGACAAGCTCCTAAGCAAATCCAGAGCTTGCCAATAGAGCTGGTCTGGCCGGCCAGCTTACTCTGGGGATGTAATAGTATACTTCATAGATTTAGGAAAGTTTGCTCAGTGGATATATTCACCTCCTTTTGACATGGAGAGGATGAAATAAAATTGTTAAATGGATTTCTAAAGATTATTTTCAAGAGTTTCCCATTAAAATGGGGGGGGGCAAATGTTATATACTTTGGTTCCATGTGGCAAAACAAGGAAATATAAGCATCCTTTAAGTTGGTCTGATGCCATGGGAAAATAATAGAAATCTTACTCCACTCAAGTTAGGGCCGAAGCAATCATATTTGGACTTTGCACGCCCTGTGCAATGTCCAACACACTATTGACCCCACAAAGTCTAGCATTTGCTAAAGGCACAAGGATCCTTGGCAGCAAGGGATTGACAGCCACAGTAGTGTTCCTATGCTTATAAAGGGAACACAGGAAATGGTTCTGGGAAATGCCACTGGGTCCTTGCACCTCATCAGAGAGGAAGACCCAGAGGAGAGTTTGGCATGCTCATTAAAGGATGCTCTGGGGATGGGAGGGGAAGGCACTGGGGGATGGGGAGAGAAGGGGGAGTGGAGGGGGGTACAGGGGGATGGGGGGTAGAGGGAGGGAAGGGACCGGTGTACCTGTTAAGCTTGTATGAGTGGAAATAAAAAAATATATATAAAAAAAATAGAAATCTTGCCTTTACTCAGTAATGATATAAGTGTGACTCGGGAGTTAAAACATCACCCTCAAACATTACTATCAGTGACTATGAAGACACTCCTACAAAGAAGAGTGGATAAAATTTCTCGATTTTTTTTTTAAGAAAGCAAACTTTTTTCTATTAGACTGGATTCCTGTTGCTAAAATAGTGAATGTGTGTGTGTGTGTGTGCGCGCGTGCGCATATATATACACAAAAAAATTATTTTGTTAATTACCTGATGTTATTCAGGTCTAGGATTTTTTTAATACCACAAGGAGTATTAAAAGTATCTTTGTTTGTCTGGTCCCCTTTAGCCTATAGTCTGTGGTTACTGGGTAAAAGCGCTCCATGGGTTATAAAGGTGAAATTCCCAGTTTAAAAAAATTTAAGGGGAAAAAACCTAGCTCTGCCAAGATTCTGAGGGATCCTTGTTGTGCAACGAAGCCACTGGCTTTGAAACGCTGCCACACTCCACCACCTTGTGCCAGATACTGCATTTACTCAGGGTCATTTGGGCAAAAGTAGTGAAACATATTAAAGCGATGTTTACGTAGCAGGTATCCAATATCAATCATGCTATGTACGTTAGTGATAAGAGGAAGGACCGGGTGTTTGGGGGGGAGTCACATTTTCTCCTAGGTAGTGGAAAATTACTAGTAGACAGGATGGCTGAGTTTTCTTTTTAACATTGGAACTTCATGTTTCTGTTTCCACATGCCGCTCATAATCACTATCAGTCTTAAGTTCTATCTCTAATAAAGTATGTGGAGAAGAGAGGTGGATTCACGAAGCAACCTAATAGTCAAAGAAACATGATTTTTTTTAAAAAATGTAAATTATATGTTATGTAGCCTATTATTTGTATGAAATTAAAGAACATAATGTGAGCAATAATTATAATCAAAACACGTTCATTACTTGCTATACCCATTACACTTCTCTGCTGTGAGATACCACTAAGATTCAAACAACTTAAGAGGAAAAAGTGAGATTTATTTGGCTTACAGTTCCAGAGGGGACATAGCCCTTTATGGCAGAAAAGACATGGCTGACTGGCAGAAACTGAAGGTTTACGTCACTACAGATGTCATAGAGGCTGAGAGAGCTAAACTGCAAACTGCCAACTTCTAGTGGTAGCAGGACGGGACTAACCAACCGCAACACTCGGTCCCTGTAACAAGCAAGTTTCCACACCTCCTAAAAGTGCTCTGACCTTCCCAAACAACAACTGAGGATTCAAGCATATGAGTCTGTGGGGGACAACTCACATGCATGGGATTACATGTGGCCACCATGTCTGCCCAGCTGTGATACGTGTTGTGGGAATGCAAACTTTGCTCCACATGTGCCTTATTCCCTAAAACACATCCTGAGGCCTTCATGAGCAGCCTTTTGCTTCATCCTGGTTTTCTGACAAAAAAGTGTTGGCTCCAGATTTCTTGTTGCTTAGACTTTCTAAGAGAGGAGCAACGATTCTGTTATAGAGTTAAGTCTGTTTCTCCTGACTTAGGCCTTGAAGCCCTAATTGTCTCTACCACAGAGTGGGGTCATATTTGGAGACAGGGCCTTTAAACAAGTAATTCAATTGAGACCAGGCCACGGGGATAGATTCTAATCTTATCTCTACGGAACTTCTGAATCTAACCAGGTTGGCAACCAAGATTGGCCATCACGAAGCCCTGGAAAAGTAACTGTTTCTAGTTGTATCTTCTGCCTACTCATGTGGACTATGCATGTGTGCATACAAGTGGACACGTATGACTATAGTTATTTTTTGACTATTTTTACATATTAAAATTCATTTTTATATGCTCAGAACCAGAATTCTCCTCCCCTCTCTCATTTTCTCTTTCTTTATTTTTGTTGTCTTTGCTTTTATCTACTGTTGCTGAAACAGTGTCTCAAATCATAGCCTTAGCTGGCCTGGAATTCAATATGTAGCCCAGGAAAACCTTGATTTAATGGTGATCCTCCTGCTACAACTTCCCAACTGCTAAGATTATAAGTGTTGCCACTGGGCCTGATTGCTACGCAGCTTCCTATCTTCATCATATTAAGTTGATTTCTGTTATGTCTTTGTAAGTTTTCTTAAAGACAAGAGTCCATATCAATAAATGGGCTTGTAGCTAGAGTTAAAAAAAGAAGCAGGGCAATGCTATCAATCACATATACTTTGGACAGGCCTGGTCTGAAAGGAAACACATTTCCATACCCCACAGTTCAGGCTAAGTCCTAGGATACCACAGTGAAGACTTGAAGTGGAGTTGAGTTCACAAATATGTGAGAGAATTAGACATGATGTAACATAGTTAAGCATGGAGGCCCAAGGGTTTGAGGAGATGGCCCAATAACTAAAGCTCTTGCCATGCAAGCCAAAGGACCAAAGTTTAGAACCTGAGATTCCATGCAAAAAATGCCAGACAAGTGTGATATCCAGCCTATACTTCCAGTCCCACAAAGAGGAACCTAGGAATCCCCAGATAAAGCTATCCAGCCAAACTAGTCTTACAGGCGACAGCGGGGGGTTTATTTAGAGACACAGCCTCAAAATAAGAGGTAGAAGAGTAAGCAAGGATGATTCTCCATAGCACCCTCAAGCTTCTACATAGAGTGATACTCAATTGCATATGCACTTACACACACACACACATGTGAACCCACACATAAAAATGTATATGCACATGCATATACCCTATACAGATGAAAATGAAAGAAAAAGAAAGAAAGAATTTAGGCCACAGACACTGTCTGGATTCACGACTAGAGATAGATTTCTTACAACATCAACCAGAGAACACTTTAAATATACACATGGAAACAGAAAGCAGGTTGTGATAAACCATCTGTGTCCATCCAGCATCAATAGCAGGTAGTGAACCCATGACAAATCTTATTTCATCACCACCACATTGCCAGCTCCAACCTCTCTGCCACCACCCCTTTCTCTGAACCAAACCAAAATTTCCTTCACTAACATCTACATATATTGAATATGTTGTAGATATAATAAATAGAATTTATTTAAAATAGCATAGTATGACTAATTATGTTTTTGTTATATTATATATTTATCATATCATGTCTTTGCTTTGCTCTGAGGTTTCCCAGGCTCTGCCTTCCAGGGCCAGGATTGCAAGTTGCTGCCATTTTGCCAAGCATTTTTATATGGGATCTGAGAATCAGAGCTCAGGTCCTTTTGCTTGTGAGACAGACTTAATCTCTAAGCCAACTATCAAAGCCAGAAATGTGTGTGTTTGTGTGTGTGTGTGTGTGTCACAGTCAATTTAGTTTTGAATTGTAGGAGACTCGAGACTACAGGACCTATCAGGGGAATAAACATGTTAATACCAGATAATCTCAGGACGAGCTGAAGTTCATAATCTGCCCACTTTAGAATGGCCTTAAATTTCATAGTGCCCTCAGAAATTCAGAAACTCTGTTCTTCTGCTTCATCTGGGACCTAAGTCTATTTGTTGATACTATAATAGGCAGAAATATTTTAAAAATATTTAAGACCGTGTCTTCTTCCATTACTTATCTTGCTATGTCTGAAATACCCAATAATTATAAATGAAAGTAGCATACCAACTGTTACATTTGGCCCGTGTGGTTGCTGATAAATGACCATCAAACAGCTTAAGGGAACAAGGAGTTTACTTTCTTACGATAGTCCGGTTACAATCTGTGGTCCAGATTGACAGGAGAGGATGCACCAATACCATCTCTACATAACGGCTGAGAGAGGGACGATCCTTACTTGCCAGACCAGCATGTCTGACCAAGTGTACACAAGGATGCCAACTTCCTCAACCAGCTCTCAGTATTTTATTCATCTGTTCAGGGCCTAGTCCTATCCACCATAAGCTGGGCCTTCCCCATCAGCTACAAATGTGCCTAGAGCTCAAATCCTCAAGTCAAGTTGACACCTGTGCCTAACTATGACACCAACTTTAAGGAATCAATTCTCTCCCTCACCCCACCCTCCACCTTGCTGACAGGTTCTCTTTTGTTGTTTCTGCCTTTCTATGCCCTCTAGACTGACTGACCCCATGAACTTCCAGATGTTTCTCCTATCTTTGCCTCTCATTTTGCTCATCAGAATGATGGAATCACAGTTGTGAACCAGCTCTTCTGCTTTTTTTGTGTGTTGGGGGGGGGGTTAAGGAATCAAATTCAGATCATCAGGGGTGCACAGTGGGCACATTCAGCACTGGGCCAACTCACCAGCCCAAGATTTCTATTTTCTCCAGTGCACACAGAAGAGGACATGCACAACTACCTTCTGCCCCACTCCATTAAGCCATTATAATTTTCTACAATAGCAGAAGGATTATACTAGAGTTATTGGTGTTTTAAATTTGGGTGAGATAGTCATTATTGGATATTGAGGAAATTATAATCCTCAATCTATTCCAGCCCATTTGCAAATGGGAATGTGTTGATTATAAGGTCATAGGCTGGAAATCGTAAGCTTCTCAGTGCCATGCACAATTGCCTTGCTCAAGATCTACCCATGGCCAGAGTTCTTTCAGCCTAATGTGAGCTCATATCAACCCTTGTGCACAAAAAGAGAAGGAAAGGATGTGAAGGGAGGTTGGAGATGAAAATCAGTTCCCTAATTCCATGACCAGCTCTTTTTTTTTTTCCCCTTATCAAGCATCCTTGTTGATGTCACAGTTTCCTATCTCTTTTAACAATCAATAAACGATAATGCCAAGGCAGCTGGTAAACTCGTGGTCCAATCAGGAAAAGTGCCTGAGCCTCTGAGAAATACTAGCACTTCCCCAGATTCAGATGGAGACAGCACCCTATGTCCTCCTGCTGGAGATCGTAAATGCAGAGTCCTCCACTGAATTTTACTAGAAATCAAACTGGGCCAGCGAGATAGATCAACGGATGAAAGTGCTTGCCATAGATGCCTGAAGACCTGAGCTTGATCCTCAGAACCTGCATAGGAAAAATAAACAATAAAATAAAAAACAGATATACAGATGTGGTGGCACACATCTGGAATCCTTATACTTCTCACATCATATGAGAAGTGGACACAGGATATTTGCATGGAAGTTACCAGGTCAACCAGACTGATGGATGCAGGAGGCAAAATCTGCCATATAAACAAGGTGAAAAGAGAGAACCAACCACCACAAAGCGGCTTCTGAGCTCCACATGTGCACATACAGCATACATACACAAGTAATAAATAAAATTTCAAAATAAATCAAATATTTATTACAAATTAATAGCATATTTTTCTGAACTGTTATTTGCATTATGAAAGATGACATCTCACCTGAACTGGCTCTTTATCCAAGATGCTATGGGGTAAGCCAAGTTCATTTCAGGCCTTTGGGAAAGGAAAATCTGTCTGGGTAGATACGGTGCTCTTGACCCTCTTCCTTTCTCTCCTTTCCCCAGGCTGCTGACAAAAGATCTCTAGCACATCACTTGAAAATCCATGTAGAGTCATTCCCTTCAGGGAGCTCTTGGGAGGAAGAGCAGCACTCACAGATTCCCCTGACAAATCCCAGACAGTTCGTCCTTCTGGGGAGTCGGCAAAGGGAATGTGAAGAACAAACCAGAGTTGCCTCTCTTCTCTGTGAACATCTGAGACAGCATCCCAGGAGCACAGAGCATGCTTCAACAGGTGCAGTCCTACCCCATACATGCTTCTGTCAGGATTCCAAAGAAATAAAATCCATAGGTAAGTCTCATTTTTAAGTGCATCTTATTTCCTTTCTTACAAAGAGGACAACATACTATGAAAAGATACGCCCAATGGATGCAATGTCTGAAGGCCAGGACTGAAAAGGGGAACAAGAGGAGTCATCTGCTGTTGTCTTTTTTTTTCCCAATCATACAAACTTTTTTTAAAATTTTTTATTATTTATTCAATTGTGTGTGTGTGTGTGTGTGTGTGTGTGTGTGTGTGTGTAGAACCACAGGTGAATTCGGGAACCACCATGGACCACCTTCATCTCCTCCTTGTTTCCTCTGCCCCGGGATTCACAGGCTCCGCCCTACCAGGACCGGAACATGCAGGCCGCCCCCACTTCCGCCCAGCGTCTATACGTGAGGTCTAGGATCAGACTCAGGACCTTCTGCCTGCAAGCAGAGGCTTAACCCTTGAGCCACCTCTCTGCCCCCCAATCATACAAACTTTATAGGTACCCCAATCCCCTCCCTCCCTCCACCCCTCCCTGGGCCCCTTGCTTACTCCCCTTTTCCCCTTCCTTTCACCCCCCTCCCTCCCTTCCTTTCTCCCAATGCCCCCCTCTTCCCCCAATTCCCTGGAGCATCCTTTAGTGTGAATGTCAAACTTCCCTCTGCATCCTTCACTCTAATAAGGTGTAAGGACTCAATTGCATAGCCCAGAGCCCTTTCTTGGGCTCCCTTTTAGTATGGGAACATTATTGTGACTGTTAATCCCTTGCCTCTAAGGATCCTAGTGCCGGTGATCCATTCTAGACTTTGAGGGTGGGGGGGAAGGGGGAGTCATTGACATGTCACTCATTGCATAGGTCATGCAAAGTCCTATTATAATTACTGCGGCCCTAACTTGTGTGGAGTATCTTGCATATCGTTGCTCCTCCCCATCTTTAGGCTCTTACAATCTTACTTCCCCCTCTTCCACAAGGTTCCCTGAGCTTTAGGATGGGGAGAGATTTGGCTAGTCTGGTTCCAGGTGATTAATGTAGGGTCTCTGATGTTCTGAATTATGGTTTGTTGATGTTTTCAGGTTTGCTGTTCCTGCACTGCTCTTGGCTCCATCCTGATTGATATTGAATATCACCTCCTAGCCAGAGATAAAAGGGTGGTTAAAATAGAGTCTTACTGTAAGAGTAGATTCAAAGGTAGATGGAATGAGAGTAGGAGACTGAGGTGAGGGAGGGGGTCAGTCTCCCATTTGCAGGATGGTTACCATCTATCTGCCAGACTCTACACTCTCCCTTGACTGGTGAGATCAAACCCCCTCAGTTGCAAGTGACCTAGGAAGGAAAATAAGTGGGCTTATTTCACTACTTACTTATGGTACTTGATGGTGACCTATTTTCTCTGCTGTAGCATGATTCTCTCTCTTCTTATTTGGGGGGGGGGCTTCCTTCCCTCCTGTTTATAATCTTTACAATTACTGTAGGTATTACAGAGATTTATCTTTGAATACGTCAGTAAGTGGGTGTGCTATCAAAAAGATGAATTAATGAAATCTGCTGCTGTCTTTAGAACGTCCCATTTTCCAATCCATTTTTTGAACCATGTGTCAGAGAAAACAACACATTTATGAAAAACAAAGGGAATAAAATGAGCTGTTACCCAGGCCTACTTGAAGAAAAATATTGTTGCTTAAAATAGACCTAGATCGAATGTCAAATCTCTTACTGTATATGTTTATTATAAATAAGAATCCAGATTGAATAAAAAAATGGGAAATAAAATTTTAACAGATACAAAACTAGGCCTTTTTATTATTTGGTGGTGGTGTCTGTTTGTTTTCCTTTGTATATCTCAAACTGGCCTTGAATTCAAGATCTTCCTACTTCACTTGTCCTGAGTACAGGACCACTACACATAGCTTCCTAAAGGTTTTAGAGCAATGTTTTATCTTTGGCATAATATTCACTTCTATCAATCCATTTAGCTGGACATTTGAAATGATGATTATTTCTATCCATTTTTGGAAAATACTGAATGGAATTTATTAATGTTTTAATAGCCAAAAGCATTAACTATTTCCTCTATAAAACTAAACCACTTAAAATTGATTCTATTACTTATATTTACTATAATTTAGGAGAGGTTAATAGGGGCTGGAGAGATGGCTTAAGGGTTAAGACTCTGCCTCCCAAGCGCAAGACAGAAATGAGAGTGGCCTGTATTTCTAGTTGTGGAAAGCACACTTTGGGAAATCCCAGAGCAAAACAAAAAGAAAAAATACAAGATGATGACCCAAATCACCCTTTGTCCTCCACAGAGAGGCATATAGTACCCTTTCACACACACACACACACACACACACACACACACACACAAACAAACAAACACAGAGAGAGAGAGAGAGAGAGAGAGAGAGAGAGATGTGTATACATGAACACACAAGTATAAAAATAAAACAAATAAATAAAACAGTTATCTGACCTCCACGAAAAAAACAAATATGTACATATGTGATCATAAAGAGAACCCCCTTAAGACTGTACACTTGCATGCGAAGCCTACATTGATGTGAAATAGACTTTTAAATCATGCTATCCAAACACTAGTGCTACAAAACACTGGAACAAACTTTTAAAGTTTGTTTCCCTTTTAGGAAATCATTCTTTTGTTGGTTCTCTGGTTTCAACCCTTTCTGCTGTTTGTTTTTATATTTCTCTATTTTAGAGGTGAGATATAGCCAGCCCTTGAAAGTGCCTATCTGCAATCCCAACACTTGGGAGGATGAGGCAGGAAGATTATTAGCTGAAAGCCATCCTCGACAGCGCAAGATCTTGTTTTTAAAAGGAAAAAATTAATAGAGGTTTATAGCATACATTTTTTTAAAAAATACTGTGGAAATACATACATGGTAGACTGTGAAAGACCTAGTAATAACAGCTCTTGTCATAGCTTGAATGTGAGTTGTCCCCTATAGGCTCGTGTGCTTGAATACGTAGCTGATTTTAATGATTGGGAAGGCTGTGGCACCTTCAGGAGGTGGAGCCTTGCTGGAGGAAGGAGCCTCACACAGGGCGGGCCTTGAGGTTGGGTAGCCCTGCCCTGCTTCCTCTTGCTGCCAGCTCTTGAAGTTTTGCTGCTCGCTCTCTGAGTCTCATGATGGCAGTTGTGACCTGAACTAGCAGCCTTCCAGCTCCTGCTGCCAGACAAGCCTTTTCCAGCATAACAGACTATGTCTCCCCTCTGCAACTATAAGCCAAATAAATCTCATTTTCTCCCTTTTAGTTGCTTGAATCTGAGTGCTAGCTTACAACGGCAGAAAGAAAGAATAAGTGCAGCACCTTTCATAAGACCAAAAGGTCAGTTGGACCCATACATGCATGGACGTCACTGCCCAAGCTGAAGACCCAGCTCTGCTACTTGCTGTTGGGATGACACTGACTCACGTTAGTCACAAGCAGTGACACAAAGGCGGGTGTGGCCACATTCTAGAAGCTGAAGCAGCAGATCTGAGGTGACTTAGGAACTACAGACTCAGTCCTGTTTAAAACAAAATGTTTTTTCCACAATAACAATTATCTGAAGTTGCTAAAAGCATTAAAGAGACTGAAAAAAAGTCACATTTGGTTCTTGACATATACCAAGATCCTGATCAAAGTTAGCTTATCGCTCACCTTACCTGTAATAAACAAATTTGCTTCAGTGTTGCCAGTGACCAAAGATTCTGTTGCAGTTACACTGCATGGCTGCCAATAAATTCACAATCAAAGGCCTTAAGGGAACAAGGAGTTTGCCTTTGGCTCACAATAGTCTGTTACAGTCCCTTGTCCAACTTTTCAGGAGAATCCATACCACCAAGGGTAGAAGGAGCTGGCCACACTATATTCATATAATGACTGAGAAAGGGACAACCCTCACTTGCCAGACTAGCATATGCCTGGCCAACTACACCAAAGGATGCCAATTCATTATCCAGTTCCCTCCATTTCATCCAGGGACTATCAAACTTACTATCAACACTGTCCTTAGTCAGACAATGTCCTTAATATCCTCCAGGCTTGCTCTGTGCTTAACTCAACCACTGATTCTTTACAAATGTGCGCAGATCTCAAATTCTCAACTGTCAAGTTAGCCTTTGTATCTAACTATAATACATTCAACTCACTTCCCTTTGGCTGATATAAGAACCTATTCCTGCGAATACAGAGTAACCAAATGCTAGGATTTCAACTAAATACCAGACCAAGGAGAAGCACTAAACCAAGGTTGTCTCAATCTTATCTGCTATATATTGGGATCCTCTACTCACCAAACTTCACTCACTATGGCTAGGGGCAAGTTTGACAATCCTACAAACAAATGAGTTTTCCTAGACATTTTAGTATAGACAAAGAATTATGCAAATGACTTATTCTTGGTCAACAGCCAAATGAATCCACATGATCTTCTTATCGCCACAGATCCCGTTCCCAACACACACAGCCATGTGAGGCCACACAAATGATTCATCATAGTCCCAGTCTCATAATTCCTGGTTGTCTTAGTTTCATAATTCACCACTGCAACAAAACTCCATCCTAAACAACAACAATTCCACAAGGTTTGCAGCCCTTCATGGTAGGAGAGTCAGCATTAGGAGCCAAGGGAAATGGTCACCTCATATCATAATAAAAGCAAAAGCTGGATCACTTGCTGGACTACCAGCAACTCTCTCCATCTTTGTCCACCTCCTGCCCAATGTGGACTGGTCTTCCCATATATACCACTGACTATACTGTCATGATGGTCTTCTGCAAAGCAGAGGCGTGCTTTAACTAGATTATTCTCACAGATGTGCCCAGAGGTCCACCTCCCAAATGTCAGATGAACATTTGAGGCTAACCATCGAGATGGTGGCACAAAACCTCACAAAAGCCTCAGGCTGGGGATCCCGGTGTTAACACCCAATACTTACCTTACTTTGATACTTGAGTCTAGAGGTTACCAACACAGCCCATGTGTGGATCTAGTGGGATATGTACATCTATGGTTAACTTGGTGTGAATCCTTGATTTGATATAGCAGTCTATTCCGGCATGGCTGAAATATTACAGAAATTTTGAACACAATATCAATCGACAGCAGCTTATGCCAATTTTATCTGCCTCTCTCCTTGCTAAACTAGCACAGAAAACAGCACTAACTGACCTATCTGAATCCCTAAAAGATTCAGGGACGTGAACTCCACCTTCTACAGAGACCCACAATGCTACTGTTCCATTTCAGTCTGTTCTCTCCTGGTAATTTACAAACCGCGCCCCTCCTGGCACGCCCTCCTTCCATTTTCTGCTCTTTCAGCTCTTTCAACTCAATTTTATGTTTTTCTTCAGTGTTCAATTCTTTTCCTATTTTCCTTCGCTCCTCTTCCTCTTGCACTCAAGAAAGTGCCATGTATTTTGGTGGTGATTTCTTATTTCATCGTCTATTTGTTTGTTTAGTATGGGGGGCACATAGGCAGACACACGCCTTCCACCACATACTTGTGAAGGTAGGAAGACAACTTATGGGGGTAGTTTCTCTCCTTCCACTGTGTGGGTTCCAGTGGCTAAACGCAGGTCCTTAGGCTTGCATGACCCACACTTTTCCATGCCGAGCCATCTGGCCATATTTCTTGCTAGTTTGAGACAGACTCATGCAGGTCAGGCTGGCCTCAAATGATGAAGCAAATGATGACTTTAAATTCGGATGCTCCAGGGCTGGAGAGGTGGCTCAGGGGTTAAGCCCCCGCCTTGCAGGCAGAAGGTCCTCAGTTCGGATCCTAGACCCCACGTATAGACGCCGGGCGGAAGCAGGAGCGGCCTGCGTTTCTGATCCTGGTAGGGCGGAGCCTGTGAATCCTGGGGCTGAGTAAACAAGGAGGTGATGGAGGCGGTCCATGGTGGTATACATACACACACTCACACACATGCACAACTGAATAATAAGTAAGTAAATAAATAAATTTTAAAAATTCTAACGCTCCCTCTCCATCTTCCTGGCACTGCGCCCTGTTTATGCAGTCCAGGGATCAAACCCAAAGCTTCTGCATACTATACAAGCACTCTACTAACTGAACTACATCTCCTCCTCCCGTATTCGTTTTAGCATTGACATGTATCTTCACGATGTGCACAAATGAACTGTGGTACCGATTTGAAAAAGAAATCAGGTTTCTTTTTATTTTTATGAATTGAATGTTTTCCCTTAACCCCAGTCCCATGGTTTGTATTAGTGCATTAGTGCTAGGACCTTTGGCAAATACCAAAACTTCAAAGTTATTGAAATTGCTGTGTAAGGTAGCATGGTATTTCATATAACTTATGCATGCCCTGCCCTGTACTTATTTTTATTTTTTGGGGGGATGGAGTCCTTACTAGGTAGCTCAGGCTGGCCTTGGGCTTTCCATTCTACTGCCTTATCCTCTGTTAAAATTGCAATTAAAAAAAAATTGCAATTAATGTATCATTATACAAAGCTCCTGGCACACTATACTGTAAACCAGCCCTATAATTGTCTATAAGATCCAGTACATGCTACATGCTATGCTTAATACTGGTTACTCTTTTTCCATTGCTGAGACAACATCCAAAGTCAAGCAACTTAATGGGAAAAAAGGGAAATTTATTCAGCTTACAATTCCAGAGGGCAGATGTAGTCCATTATGGCAGAAGCTGGAGGTGGCCTAAGCCACAGCCAACAAAGTGGCTGAGAACTGACAACTGCAAGAGCAAACATCTCCAGGAAGTAGGGTGGGACTGATCAGTATCAAGGCCCACCCACTGTGGCTGCCTTCCTCCACCTCTTAAAGACCCTATGACCTTCCCAAACAAGTAAAAATATCAAACACATAAACCCATGAGGGACAACTCACATCTCAAACCTTGACATGCTTGATCTGTGGTTGGTTAAATCTTGGATGCAGAACCTACAGAGAAAGATCATCCACTATAATGTATTCAAACGGACCTGGTAGATCTCTATCTAACCAGAGGAGAATGGAGAGAAGGGAAATACATACCTAACTCACATTCTTTTCTTCTTAGATAACGTAAATAAAAATTAAAGTTACTTTTGAACAAAAGACATCTTAAATAAATCCAAAAGATCTTATTAGCCTTCACAACCATATTTAGAAAACAAAGTTTTGCTCAATGTTTTATTTGAATTGATCCAAAAATAAGGGAAATATCATCTACCTAATTATACAAACCCTGTCTCAAAACAAAAATCAGCATAATGAATGGAATCCTTCTTAAAAATAGTTAGAGCAAACAAAATAAGGAAAATAAGCAGATTTGACCCTAATTCGCTTCATAAAAAATCTATTCCTGGGCCAGAGAGATAGCACAGTGGGTAAGGCACCTGTTTGCAAACCTGACAATCTGAAAAACTGAATTTGATCTCTGGAAGCTCACAGAGAAGGATGGAACTAACTTCCAAAAATTGTTCTCTGATCTCCACCAGCGTGCCATGACTTACGTGTTCTCTCTCTCGCTTGCTCTCTCTCCTCTCTTTCTCTCTTCTCCTTCTCCCTCTGTCTCCATTCTTTCTTGCTGTCTTCCCTTTCTTTCTCCCTCTCTCCAAAATAAAGATTAATTAATTAGTTATTTCTAACATTTAGTCACAAAGAAGTGGACTCATAAAAACCTACCATAGAAAGATGGGCCTTGGGGCTGGAGAGGTGGCTCAGGGGTTAAGCCTCTGCCTTGCAGGCGGAAGGTCTTGAGTTCGGATCCTAGACCCCACGTATAGATGCCTGAGGGCGGCCTGCGTTTCTGCTCCTGGTAGGGCAGAGCCTGTGAATCCCGGGGCAGAGTAAACAAGAAGGAAGTGGAGGCGTGCATGGTGGTTCCAGAATTTGCCCGTGGTTCTACACACACACACATACATACACACAGTGCACACATACACACACGCACAACTGAATAAAAAAAAAAAGATGGGCCTTGATTTCTAAAAAAGTTAAGGAATGAAATGCCATATGACCCTCCTACACCACTACTGGGAATAATCCCTCCAAATGCAGCAATTCATTATAGTGACGCAAGCACAACCATGTTCATAGTAGCACTATTTACATTAGCAAAGTCATGGAATCAATCCAAATGCTCAACAGTTGGCGAATAGATGATGAAAATGTGGTACATTTATACAATGGAATACTACTCAGCCATCAAAAAAGATGTACTAATGAAATTTGCTGGGAAATGGATGGAATTAAAAGAAATTATATTGAGTGAAGTATCCCAGAAGTACCCCTCTCACTACTGTGTCCTACTATATCTTCCATCTACCTTTGAATCTCTTCTTATATTAAGATCTTCATTTAAACAGTCTTTCATCTTTAATTAGGAGATGACCTGACAATCGATCAGGATGCAGCCAAGGGCAGTACAGGAAAATCAAAACTGAAAACAACAACAAACCATAATTCAGAGCAATAAGGACCCTACAATATTCACCTGGAACCAGACTACCCAAATCTCTCCCCATCCTAAAGCTCAGGGAACCTTGTGGAATAAGGGGCGGCAAGATTGTAAGAGCGTAAAGATGGGGAGAACCAATGATATGCAATATATTCCACATAAGCCAGGGCTGAAGCAGCCAGGATATAGCCACAATGTGTTTGAGTGAACTTAACCTAACCTGCACAATGGCTGACATGTCAACAATCCCCCAAAATCTAGCACGGATCACAGGGGAGAAAGCTTCAGATAGTAGGATCCTTAGCTGCAAGGGGTTAAACAGACATAATAGAGTTCCCATACCAGTGGGCAACCCAAGAAGGGGGCCCCAAGCTATGCCACTGAGTCCTGAACCCTCACTAGTGTAAACAACTCTGAGAGAAATTCAGCACCCACATAATCAGATGCTATAGAGGATGGGAGGGAGAAAGCTGGAAGTATCAAGAGAGGAGGAGGGAAGAAAAAGGGGTGGGGAGAGAAGAGTGGGAAGGGGGGAAGGTGTAAGAGGGAAAGGAAGGGAAGAGGGAGAAGAAGGGGGTACCTACTGAGCTTGTATAACTAGGCAAAAGATGTAATAAAAAATAATAAATGAGCATTGTGATTTGGAAAAAAAAATAAAGACAGACCTTCAGTTACATGTTTCCTACATTTAATTGTTCCTAGTAGCAATTTGATCAGAAGCAACAAAATGCCTTTATGATTTTCTGTAGAGATTAGGATCATTTTATATCAAGGGAAATAACATAAAAAGGCAGAATCGTGGATCCATTCCCTTCCCCCACCCTTACGTGCAATTCAGTGATTTCGCAGAGCTCTAAGGAGACCTCTGGAAAACACACACCCCTACCAGCACTATCATTTTAGAATAATCTGGATAGAAAATTGAATCAGGCACTTGTGGATTGCAAAAATTTTGAGAAAACAATCCTGTATTTAGGAAACTTAAACTGTATCATCTGAAAAGACAAAACTGAAAAGAAATTTAAAAAAAATAGAGAACTATTATGGGATATTGACATTGAAGTAAAAATCACTTGAAACAGTGGGAGAGACATCCTGGTCTCTTTAATCTCCAACCACTAATGCCAAATTACTTCATGAGTAGCCTAAGTAGACTGGAGCCCACCATCATGGTTTAAGAAGCAAGGGACATGACCCTCCATCCAATATGTCCTAACATTTCCCTCTCTGTGCAATTATCTGTGAGATCACTAGCTCCTAACTTAACTCATGTGTGCAAATCCTTTCCAGACATGAGATGAAAGAAAGGAGTGAAACAGTGTGGTCGTATCAAATCAGCCTTGACCATCACGTCAGAACACAAGTCCCACCATGACTCCCTCTGACCCCAAAGCCCAACCATGAAACTTCCCCTTACCTTTGTTTCCCTTCATTGCTTGATAGCTCAGTCTCTTGGCCCTAGAATCTAAGAATTTGTGTCCCCTCAAGACACTACTCTGTCCCCAACACTCACCACTCTTCCCAGTCATTCCAGAGCTTCAGGATTCCATATCTGAATTCCAGTAGCTACATGTAATGGTTCCTGTTTTTCTGTTGCTGTGAGAAAGCATTCAAAGTCAAGAGAGGGAGATTTAGTCAGTTTACAGGTTCCAAAGGGAGAAAGAGTCCTTCATGGAGGAGGCGATATGACTGGTGGCTGAAGCTGGAGGCAGGGTAAGTCAATGCAAACATCCTGGAGGCTCAAAGCTGCTCAGTCCAGTAAGCCAGTGGGTGAAGACTGAAGGCTGGAGGATTTCTGAAGAAGCCAAGCAAGAGGAGGGAAGAGAGTTTTCTAGCACAACTTAGGAGTCGCTCTTCAAAGTCTTCTGTTCTATGGTTCCTTTAATCTACTGTGCTACTGGGAGGTTCCAATCAGATGTAGGGTAGGTCTTTGTATTGTAAATGTATTGATCTGGATAATCTCTACAGGTCCTGATCTTAGTTAATGCTGGGATTCAGGGAGTCTGAATATGATCTGGCGAAGCTCACTTGCTCATCAGGGAAGAGTTAGGTTTCTTTCAGGAGAGATGACTTTTACCCCGTTGTCTCCTTTCTGTTTACCTGTTCTTCAAGCATCTCTTGCAAAGACAGCTTCTTTAGCCTTTTATTCGTTGATATTTTCATACATAAGTAGATGAACGGTGTTTTCACCCCTTACTATACATTCTCATCCCTTCCTTGACTCCAGCCAGTGTCCCTCCTACTTTTGTGTCTTTATCTGGTTTGACTCACTGGCTTTCATCTGGGATGTCTACCCTGGAAAGTGCTGGAACACCTGCTTGATGGATTACCTATCAGTGGGTAAATGGAGTAACCACAGAGAAGCTCTACATTATGCACCAGAGGACCCAGCATACAGTACTCTAAGACAAAATACAGCAAAGATTTAAGAGTGATTTGGTAAAAGTATTCATCAATGAGAATATGTGTGGATCAACAACTCTGATTCATGAAATTCTGATTCCCAGAAAGCAAATGGATAATTCACTAAATTCTAAGAATCCTGCACTCTAACTTTCTACATAGTGAGAAATTAAATACCCTTGACAATTCCTGCATATCTATACCTACCATAGGATGATACAGACTAAAACAGTAATATAGCAAAGTGGGGTTGGGAGATATGATGGCTCAGGGACAAGACTCTGTTTGAAAGCAGAAGATCTTGAGTTCAGATTCCAGGTCCCTGGTCCTGATGGGTAGATCCTGGGAAATCCCAGAGTGAAGCAAATAGGAGGCAGAAGCAATCCACCATGATTCCCCAAATCACCCTTGGCCCTCCACAAGGATACACAGTGCCTTCTATTTCATACACACACACACACACACACACACACACACACACACACACACACACACAGAATTATATATAGATAAAGCAAAAGCAAAGTGTTTCAAGAAGAAAAGTGCCATTGAGTTCAGATGAGATGACTCAGCGGGTACAGATACTTGCACACAAACCTAGGCCACCTGAGTTTGATCCCAGAATTCAACTTGCGGCAAGGAGAGAACTGACTTCTGAATGTTGTCCTCTGAACTCCACTTGGCCAAGGCCTGTCCTCTTTCCTTTCTCCCATTCCCCCCTCAAATAAATAAAATAACTTTAACATAAAATGGCCCAGTGTTAATACCACTTCCGCCATTAATTTTGTTTACTAGTATGAACTTAACAGCTACATAACCAAATTATTAGATCCAGTTGCAGAGAATCAACTATAGATTTAGCATTAACAAATAAAAAATTGCAATAAGGTAAGAATTGTGTTGTGAGTTGAGCATGGTGCTGCCCACCTGTAACCTCAGGACTCTGGGGCCAGCCTGGGCTATGAGGTGAGACGTGTCTAAAGGAAGAATCACAAGTTTTGTGTCATACTTCACCACAGGAGAAAGAAGTTTGTTTTTAAAAAAGATGATAATTGTCTGACCCAATGTCCATATCACTCACTATTAAATGTTAGGAAAAATCCATTTTCCCAAACTACACTGACACTTTTTGCCAATCAATGGTGAAACTTGAATAAAATGGTATGTTCATCCCCCAAATTGTCCAACCAACTGGTGCAGTAAAACCAGCAGAGGGAGCACCAACCACTGTTTTCTCCAACAATGTCTTAAAAACAAGGGACTTTTTGGGTTGGATTTTCAGATACCTTATCAAGATTGGCAAAACTTACTCTAATTTACAAATATTATTTATTCCTGGCAATTTCTCTTAAGATGCTTTTAATTAAATCAGTGCTTAAACATTTTTATTGAGGTTTAATTGGAATGATGCATGCTTGGTATACAAATGATACAAAACAGAAAAAAAGTTTAAAAAGTTAATTATCTTCCCTTTTGATCCATATTATAAACAGAGTGGTTATATACTCTTCTTATGAAAATAAATTTATGTGTACACGTCCCTATATAGAGGACTTTTCTTTTTCTTTATTTTGTGTGACAGAGAGAGCAAGAGAGAGAAACAGAGAGGTTAGGCAAGTGGCACAGTGAGCATGTGGAGGTCAGAGAACAACTTTCAGAAGTCAATTTTCTCTTTCCACCATGTGGAGACTGGGGATTGAACTCGGGTCACCAGGGTTGTATGCAAATACACTTAACCCACTGAGCCAACTCACAGGTCCTGTAACAAATTTTTATGTGCTTGTTTGTTATCCACGAATATAGACTTGTTCAATACAAAAGACTAAATAAACACAATGATAGGGCATGTCAAGATCCTATGTGTACAGGGGTCAAGAGTATGTAACACTGAAATGGCATCACAGCTTTGAAAATGAAATCTTTTCCAAGTATAATGAGCATGCAGATCTCCAATAGCAAATATGCAAGCCGGCTTCAAATGTAACGCAGACTTCTGGGTGAGCTTACTTTCGATATATAATTTACATTACTGACTTCATGAAACAAAATAATGGTGATAAAACTCAATTATTCTAAGCTTCTAAAAAGCAAGTTAAGAAATTAAGAAGCAATCCAGGATGATTTTCAAGGTTGCCCTTGGTCCTCCACAGGGACACACAGTACACACACAAATAAACAAACAAACAAACAAATAAATAAATAAATGAAGTTTTAAAAGCAAGTTAGAATATACTCTTTGATTTTTACAATATTTTATAAATTCTAATTCAAGTAGATGATGCTTTCCCTTTCCTCTCAGCTACACTAACGAATTATTTAACTAAAAAAAGGGAGGGGGTGCTGGAGAGATGGCTCAGGGGTTAATCCTCTGCCTCCCAAATAGAAGGTCTTGCGTTCAGATCCTGGATGCTATGGAAAAACAAATGCCAGGCAGAAATGACAGCAGTCTGCATTTCCAGATCTGGAAGGTAGAACTTGGGAAACTCCAGAGCAAAGTAAAAAGGAGGTAAAGCAATTCAGGGTGATTTCTGAAGTCTCCTTTGGACCTGTAGTGGCACACATAGTCACAAATACACACACACACACGTTGCTCATGTGCCAAAATAAAAAAATAATACAAATTCCTTCCCAAATCCCTATGGAACTCCATACTTTGGCAAAGAACTTCTACATATGTGGTCCTAGGGACCCAGACAAGCCTGAGAGCCCAGAAAGCCATCCCTGTCTCGCAGCTATGTCTGAGGGCTCACTTGCTGAGGCCCTTTGGCCTTCCCAAGCCTTCCACATAGTCCTGTCATTCCATCGCCCCTTCGTGCACCCGGGCACTGCAGGGACCCTTGGGAGCCTCTGTTCCTCACTGCTGCCGGTTTCCATGCACTTTGACCTCGCAGCCCAGTGCTGTGGTTTCCCACGAAGAAAAAGAAGGAAATACTGCAGGGTGGGGAGGACAGAAAGGGAACAAAGAGAAATAACCAGAAAAAACTTGCAAGAGTAGGAGGTGGAAGGGCCTTATTTGTGGAGCTGGGCAGTAGTAATTACCTGTCGTTTCTTTCCCATTTTATCTGTGTTCTGTGGCTGCTGTTGTGATTTGTGTTCTGTTTTGTCTGTTAAAGGCCTAGAAAACCTTGGAGCAAGCACACGTTGTGATTAAAATGAGAGAACGCAGCTTGGTGGGCCTCCTTGCATCAATGAGGAAAGCGAAGAAATAGGTCCGAAGCCGGGCTCCACGTCGCCGGAAAGGCAGGGCTAGGATAAGACCCAGAGTTCTTGACTCCAGCCCTTTACTTTATCCGCAAAGTCAACAGGACCAGTCTAGATTTGTTATCTGGCCCCCTTCTGTCTCAAAGGCTGAGTGACAAAGAGTGCTCAGTGAGATCCTGAGTGTAAATGACAGCACAGGAAGTCCCTTCTCAGGGCAAGCTGCGAGAGTGGCAGCTGAGCAGGCGGCCAACCAGCAAGTCTGCACAGAGTTCTTTCAGTCTGCGCTCCCTATCTCGCCCCCACTGCGGCCCACGGTCCACAGCTGCCCGAAGGAGGAGCCCTGGGAGGGGACAGACAAGTTTGAAGTCCACCAAAGGGGTCAACTTCTGAGCCTTAGCAAAAGGCAAGGCCGGGACCCAAGTGTGGAAGAAGTGAGTCATCTATACAACTGATGCCTATACAGGGTTAGACTATTTTCCGTGATAAGTTACAGATAGGTTACATAATTATGAACTGTGCATGTGGTGACCGTGCAAATGTTCAAAAGATCCTCTTTCCTGATGTGATACTACCCCGGGTCAACTCAACTTCTTGAAACATGTTAATACAGTTCTCAAGGAATTTCCTCTAGTCACGTATCACGTGTTGAAGCATAAAATGCTGAAAGGGAAGAAAAGTTGCATCTAAACAGGTTCAGTATGAATATTGACCATATATGGAAGAAATATTTATAGAAAAACCACACCCACTGCTGAGTTCACTGCTGTAGGAGCTGAGACATTGTGTGTGCACCGAGCACATTAATCTAATGGTGTAGCACAAAGTTGGATAGACTTGTGTCCCTATGACACAGCCCTTCACTGAGAATACTTCACAAAAGAGAGTCAGAACTTAGCATGACCTTATTCTACTGCAAATTGGGTTTTTCTTTCTCCCTGTACACATACCATTGTTCATTACAAGGGTCTCATTACAATCTAACAAAATCAGGGAGAAAAGTATTATCAGTATTAGGACAATATCCCAAGGTATAATGTATCATTGTGACCACCAGTACTTTTAAAAAAATTAGTAGTGGTCAAAATATGTTATGAAAAGTGTTTTGTAGACTGTTAGAGATCGTTTTGAGATTGACTGCCAAATATGCTTAAATTGATTGAAATAGATATCAAATGTGAAAGTCTGAAAAATTCTAAGGCATATTTCTGTCCTAAATCTTAAGGTCCACTAAGTTCTATAAAGCACCCTCTACTGCATTAGAAAATATTTTTTTGCTAAAAATAGGCTTCAAATAGTAGTCACCAGTAAAATAAAGGGAGCAGTAAGCATACACAAGACATTTATCTTGTATCATTTTTCTTTTCATTCAAGTATTAATAAAGAAGCCAGGGCTTGTTTCTTTGGCCTTTTCCAGAATCTAAGGAGGAAAAAAAGAGCACAAAGGCAGACACAAAGAGAGTCCCCAGAGACAGAAAACCTGCAGACTGTCACTGCATCTGTTATAGTGTAGACTCTAGATTGAAGAAATCCAAAACCCACGGAGTTCAGGAACTGTGGATCTGAAGCCAAACTCTGCTGAAGAAAACGAATTTTACCAATAAATTGACCAGTACTTCAGAAAGGACACAACGAATACTCTAAAGGGTAGCTTGCTAGATTCATCGTGCCTTCGAAAGCAGACAAGGGGTATTTCTTGCAACAAGCAGATTGCAAGAGGAAAAATTTTAATTAAAAAAAATCTGATGAAAGCAGAAGGTTCAAAAGCAAAGTGTTTAACTGTTAAATCATCTGAATTGCGTTGCCAAATTTTGACATGCTTGGTTTCCTGTAGTAAAAAAAAAAAAAAAAAAAAAAAAATCTCCCTCTCTCTCTCTGTCTGTCTCGCTCAGTTAAAAAAAAAAAAGAAAGAAAGAAAGAAAGTGAGGAAAAATAAGCAGCTGTTCCTTGTATAGTTCAGGAAACGAGTTTGATTTATTACTGGAAGGTTATTTTTGAATGAGCTGCTTGTGGCAGCGGAGGCAGAAGTCACTGATGCCTGTCCACTTGAAGAACTCAAAACTGTTTCCTGAGCACCCCTCCTTCTCTCCGCACCTCCGACAGCTATTATTGACAACGTGTGACGGGGGCCTTCCAGGATTTTAAAACAGCAGGGGTCCCCGGCGAACAATCGGGCTGTCAATTACCTTTTCCCCTGTTGTGAAAGGAGGGCGCAAGACAATGCGACTTCCCAGCGGGGCGCTGCGCGGCTCCGAGTTTGTGACCCACTCGGGCGCAGCTCGCCATTGAAACCCCGGTAAACGGTTTGGTGCCTTCACTTTTGTGTGTGCGGGTCAGCGCAGACCCGAGGGGCTGCAAGGTGTAGCCGGCTCCGCGGACGCACTTGCAGCTCTCGCTGGGGCCAGACGCACTGGACGTTTGCATCTGGGAGCTGCTTCTTTCTTTGCTTTTCTGAGATCCAAACAGACACACAAAGCGTCCTCCGCGGCAGGCTAGCCCTGCAGGAACGCCCAAGCCTCTCTACCTATATTGTGGCTTAAAAAAAACTTCCTGTGCGCATTGATGACTTGCTGTGAGGACTGTCCATCATCCCGCCCCTTTGTCTGGAAGCCACTTCCATTCGAATTTGACTGACTGAGGCTGCCCGAGTTATTTGTAAAGAACAACAAGGCTTTCCATTCATAATTTTAGCAGGGGGACAGGGTGCTAATGACTGAGCTTGAATAACTAGGGAGGGCGGTATTCAAGGCAGGAAGAGGCAGCACCGTTGCCAACCGGAGGGTCCAGAGGATGTGGGGGTAGACGTGGGGGTATGTGCCTGGTAAAGAGCCAGCCACCGGAGGATCACACGTGTATACAAACACAAATCGAGTTTTTTTTAAAGGTGAGAGAATGGCGGAAAGATAGGAAGCAAGGCAGAGAAAGTCTAACAGGATTGCATCCACTTTGGGGGTAAATTACAACCAGAGTTTACAGAATACAGAAAGTGAGAAGTTGCAGAAGCAGCTTTTCTTCTACTGCTAAAATAGAGAAAGAGAATTAGAGAGACAGAAAGATGAAAAGAGAATCGAAAAGGAAAGAAAAAGAAAAATCAGTTTTCTGTCCCCTTAGGTACCCTTCACATGTTTAAACAAAGAGGGTCTGTCTCCCAAGAGATCCCCAACTTGGCAGCAAAGTGTGGGTTCCAAACAGCTTATGTTGGAATCTGTAGTCAATTTTTTGTTTGTGAAGCACGAACACTGGATGTAATGATATCACATATTTGATGCTACCAAGAAATGGGATTTGCAAAAATGTACATTGCTTCTTGTATTTAACAGTTATGGGATTTATCTTTATTGCTCAAATAGTAAGGCTTGTGGTTTGGGCTTTTGAAATTCAGAGGTTGTCAGAATGGGGAATAGGGCTCAACAGTAGAACACTTGCCTAGCAAGCATGAGGCCTAGGTTCAAATCCCAGCACCAAAAAAAAAAGGAAAAAAAAAATTGAAGTTGTCACAGATTCAGAGTATGTACAGAGTCGCATGAAAAATAATCCAAAATGAGAGTGTAATTTTAATGATTGTGAACTAGCAGAATAATAAGAGCTATTTTCAAGATCAATGTAAGTGCATAAAATGGTAATTATGGTAATGACCAAAAAATAGTTTTTCAGCCCTGGTACTCTGCTGTACCTTTCATTTACTGGGGATAATGACCATAAGGAGCAATAGGTCTCTTGAAGCTTCAGGTCAAAATTTTGTCCTTAGATTCTCAGATTGGATGTGTATTTTCCCCTAAATTGTTAGTCATAAACTGACCCAATAAATGTTCATGAATTCTTAGGAGTCAGACACAACTGCTGCATGGTTAGCAATCATCTTCCATTTCATTTTTTTTGTTCTTTCTTCTCAGATGGGTCTCCTTGTCCAGCCCGAGGTATCTCAAACTCTCGGATCCCCCTGGCCTCAGCCTCCCGGTTGCTGAGATTCAGCTTTGGGGGTCAACTTAGCAGCAGGGTATTTGCTTGGCATATTCAGCATTCCTGGTTCTAGCGCTGAGATCAAGATTGGCAGCAAGTGCCACCACTGCTCACATTTGCTTCATGATTCATCTCATTTCATCCTCAAAATCACCCTGTGCTGCTCCGTGATGAAGCTGGGTACAGGAGGTCTTGTATGTAGCCCTTGCACACGGCTGAGGATGGCCCTGCTCCTGACTTTCCTTCCTTCTACAGCCCAAATGTTGAGACTACTGGAGGTAAGGGGACAGACCACACCTAGTTTTTCTAGTACTTTCTATCCTTTTCTACCTCAATATTCAAAAAACTAACAGTGTGTGAACACATTCCTGGAGAGTTCTAAAATGAATCCAAAGTAGGTTGCGAATGCTCTATTTAACTAATTAGCTCATACATTTTGTGGTGCTTTTCAAGCGTGCACACAAACTAAAATGGAGCTAGATATATAGTGGGATGGCCCGATAGTTCAGAAGGGTAAAGGCGTTTGCTATGCAAGCTCCATGATCAGAATCTGACCCTTGGAAGTTATATAAAGAAAAGTAGGAGAGAACTTACTCCACAAAGCACAAAGTTGCCCTCTGACCTTCATGTGCAGTCCATGGGTGGAGCATGTATGCATATACACACCCACGACACACAATAACAAATAAATAAAAAATGAAATGCCCCATGTTTATCTTGTGGCTTCTTCCATACTCTGGCACAGATTTCTCAATCTGAACGCACCAGAAGACATGTGAATGGATAATCAGCTGTTGTAAAAGGTAGCATTACTTGTACATAATATGTGTGTATTCACACGTGTGTGGGTTGAGGGGAAGGAATGTGTGTTGGGGAGGGAATGCACATGTCTCTGGAGGCCTGAGAAATCACCCTCCATCGCTCTTCTACCTTATTCATTTCAAAATAAGTCTCTAATCAAACCCAGAGCTCTCAAACAAGGCTAGTAGGGCTAGCCAGTTTGTTCTGGAGCTTACCAGTCCCAGTCTGAAATTCCCTTAATGTAAAAAGCTAAACCCTCTCCAGCCAGTGACAATCTTATACCAATCTTATATTTGTTTTGTTCATTGACTCTAGCCATTGTAGATCAATTTAAAGATCAGAATTGTCAGATGCAAATCAAACTTTCGTACAAAGTTGGCTTCCTCATTATCTCTCACCTTCTGAGCCTTCATCCATCAAACTTGTCCTTGTGAGTTTGCTGATAAGCAGTGTAGACACATTCTTTATACCAAATTTGAAAAAAAAAATACAAGTATGCATTAGTGTGTGTGTGTGTGTGTGTGTGTATGTGTGTGTGTGTGTGTGGCATGTGGATGGTGTCTACGTGGGCATGTGTGCAAGAGGGCACTTGAATATGTGCGACTTTGGAATCCCAAGGGTGACATTAGAAATCATCCTCTATTGCTTTGCTCTGTGGTTTCCCAGATTCTGCCTTCCAAAGCCATAAGTCATATCCACCCAGAATTTTTACAGGAGATCTGGGGATTTGATCTCAGGCCTTTTGCTTGTGAGGAAAAGGCTTTTGTCCCTGAGCTAATGTTAAATGTGAACTAATAAAAGTGCTTGAAGGACCGACATTTGTAATACTTTGGATGTCAAAGAACTGTTCTAAGCATATGACTATAGTCAGAAGCATAAAAAGAAAATGTGGGTAGGCATTAACTTACGTTCAAATCAAGAACTTCTTAAATGAAAAAAACATAAGACAAAACAAAACCAAAGAAAAGTTTGAAAAGTAGATAGAAAGTTGGAGACTATATTTTAAATATTTTGAAATGAGAGACTTCATTCTAAGGCTTTGGGAACCTTGCAGGAGAGGAGATGGTGAGATTGTAAGACCCTAAAGATGGCGAGGTTCACTATTGGATAAGACATTCCACCCAAGGCAGTGTTGCTGCATCTAGGAATTCACTACAGTAAGACTTGTCCTTCCCAGATCTACATCACGACTGACATACCAACATACCCCCATAGATTACCTAGGAACTCAAGAGAGATAAGAACATACAGTGGAAACCTTGGGGTCTAAAGCTGGATAAGTGAAGGGAAATGTGCCTATCAGTGGGGTGACCCGAAGAGAGGCAACTTGATGTGCTACAGCCCCACAAGAGTACACAAGCCAGAGTGGACCTGGGGTCCATAGAATTATTCAGTCAGGACGATGGAAGGGAGTGGGAGGGATTGATGAAGGGAAAGGAAAGGATGGGAAGGAGGGGGGATGGAGGGAAGCAGGGATGAGTACTGGATATGCTTGTAAAGAGAAAAATTAAAAATTAATTAAAAAATGAGATAGACCAAAAAATTTAAAAAGGCAAGCACCTCATTCAACAATTGACAAAGGATGTGTGATTGAGTTTACAGAAATGCAAATTTCTGATAAAAATAGAAGAAAATAAGCTCAACTTAAGAAAAAAGGAATTAAAATGAGAATATAGATACACTGTTGAACCTACCAGCTCACCACTGATTTAAAATTTTGACAAAACTCATTATTGAGCAAGTATATGAAGAAGCAGTCATATATCTGTACAAATAAGTAATAACCATACTGACACAGTATAACTTATTCCAACAAAGCCAAGTACCACTAAATCTCTAGCAACCAGCAATATACAATTTTGAATGTAACTATGTACAAATATTAGCCATTAGTAGATTTTTTTTGCTTCCATATGTTAATGAATAGCTTGATTTTTTTTCCCTGTGATTTGTAATCCAAGGTTAGTGATCTCTAAATCATTCTGGAACATAAAATATTTAAAATTGAGATAGGGAGAGAAAATCATCACAGGAACCTATGATAGCTTTTTATAAGTGGTCAGTCTATTACTAAATGCATGCTGAATTCCTTCTAATGCAGGTTCATTTGATTTAGGATATTTGCTGAGCCATGTAATGCTACGGGCCACCACGTGGAAAATGTTATCTCTGAGATATTTTGGGAAGGCGGAGAATATTTGGGAAGGTCTTATATTCAGAAGTTTCATGATTGACTAAAATATGACAAGCAGTCAAAAAGTAGAAACTTAAAACAACATATTAGCTTATAGTATTCTTGGGAAATGGATGCCAAATACAAGAGGAAAATGATTTTTTTTGCCTGTTGTCACAAACCCTGGCCCTGCCAGAAGTCAAATGCCGTGAGAATGCATGGCAGAATTCTTTCTCAAATATTTTCTCTCCTGTCTAGAATTAGCTGATTCCATTGGAAAGTTATAATACTACCAACACAACACTTTCACATACTCGTCTATATATATTCAGAGGGTATTTTTAGCTGATATTTTAATATTTTTAGTGAATTCTGATACTATTTCAGAAACAAAGCTCAGTCCCCCAAACAGTTTTCAGTCTCAAAAACGCGCAGCTATATTCAGGATTGGGCAACACCCCAAATATTGCAGCCACACTCAGCGAGAACTTGAATTAGCATGCTTCTAAGCTGGTTTGTTCCTATTTATTTGTTTTTGAGAAAAGGTTCCACTGTGTATTTCAAAAATTACTTCATGATTTTAGTTACCTGTTTCATGTGAGCAGTTGCAGATTACCACAAAAACAATTTTTAAACTATTTTATTGATTTGAGAAAGAGAATCTACATGTGACTGTGACGGCACAGGGGTCAATGTCAGAGGACAACTTTTAGAAGTCACATCTCTTCTTCCACATGGACTTAAAGGGATAAATCCCACGTAGTCAGATTGCATTGGTGCCTGACCTACTGAGCTAGCTCATTGGCCCCAGAATTAGTTGCTTTTAAGTTGCTTTGACCGAATACATACAGAATCACTTAAGGGAGGAAAGGTTTATGAGATCAGGGCTTCAAAGGATTTTAGTCAATCACTGTGGGAAGGAATGGTGTTGGGAGTCCCTGGTAAAGGGCAGCTGTTCACACCATGATGTACCAGTAAACAGTGAACTGGAAGGAGGGGCCGTGATATAACTTTCAAAGGCCCACCCTGATTCACTATCTCCCAGAATCCTGCTATCACCTGAGACAAGTATTCACAAATATGAGCCTGTGGGTCATTTTGGATTCAACCCAACATACAAATAAATCAAATATAATTTGTAGTGCCCAAATAAAAGCATGGTAAGCCTCTAAATCAAGGCTCCCAAATCAAACCGTTTTTCCTCTGTCTGCTCAAGGTTCCCTCCTTCTCTCCTTGACTGGAGGGCAGGAGACCCACAGACTGAAAAACAGCAATCGCACACAGATACAAACTAGCTTGTTATCATTATTAGATTCTCTTGAACAGCTTTCCAGTATTTTCATGTCCGTTTCCTTCATCTCCCTACTTAGACAACTAACTGACTTCTTACAGTCAGGAGTTATGCCTTATCTCCAGTCACTAACTAAAAGGATGGGACCAGGTCCCTTAGGCTAAGGCCTTGAGGTCAGGGATCCTGTCCCTACAAGGCTAGGTCGTGTTATCTTAAATACTGCTGGGTATATGTTTTCTCCTGAATGAAGGAAAATGTGACTACCTGTTGCATGACATGAGATTCTAAACTAGACTCTGAACAGTGGCTCCGTCACACGTTTACCTAATACAAGAGATGTTGCCAGTTCAAACCCTAATGCTCCTGGTGGTTAGGGGAGTTAGCTTTCGGGCCTTTTTAGGAGGCTCAGCCACTCTGACCTCTAACCTCAACTTACATGAACGGCACCTGTAGCCCCCACCTTTTCATCTGTCTCTCAAATAAATATTTACAGAAAAAGATTCTGATCCCAAGAATTGTGTTTGTTGCTACTCTAAGTCATATGTAATTTCACCTTTACAGGATCTTAGCAATGTAAAAGAATTTAAAATGATAAAATCTCATAACATCCTAGTATACACTGAACACATGTATAATTTAATATAATTTGACGAATAGACATTTTTCTTCTACCAAAGGGTAAAATTCTGATACCATTTCAGGCACCCCAAAATACACAGCTTTCAGTCCCCAAAATATACAGGTATCTTCAGAGTTGAGTAGCACCCTAAATATTGCAGCCATATTCAGCTAGCAGGAATTTAATGTTATTATGATTCACATGGGCTTCTGTTTGTTTGTTTTTTGAGATAAGGTTTCTGCTGTGTATTCCAACCTGACCTTAAAATCCTCCAGCCTCAATCTCCTCAATAATTGAGATTACAGGCTTCTGTACTGCACCTGGTCAGAGTTCGACAGCAAATGAGTTGGTAAGTAGACATTCCCATAAGAAGCAAAAATGTCAGCTACCCAGATCCTTCGTCCTTAAAGCCACTTTGCCTATTTCAAAAAGGTCATTCGCAAAAAGCAAAAGTCATTTCACAGCTAAGATTTCTGCAGGAATGTTATCTATAACTCAGTTTTGCTAAAATAGCAATTAAGCCTCTAAAATTGTTATTCCTATGCAAATGTATACAAATACTTAAAAAAACTAATTGAGCTTACTAAGGTTGAAATATTTTAAAGTATGGTGGCAAAATAGCTCATAGTCCCAAATGAATTACCAAGACCTATAGAATTAGAATCATCCATGCGGATTTCCTGTAGGCTGGACTTTCTGGACACTTGGTCATTCAGTTCTCACAGCAGTCCCGCACACCCCTTGACAGACAGGAACTAAGGTTAATTATTTCAATCATTTGTTCATTCATCTGATTGAAAAGTCATGTTCGAGTCTCTTGTGTGCAGCAGACTCTGCAGAGCTAGGATAAAGTGGCAGCCCAAATGACTCTCAGTGGAGAGTTATTAAGGAAAAGACTGGTCAATTAAATGTATGGTTTCATTTGAGAAGGTCATGAGACAAAAAGAAAGGTTTGACAGAGTCAGAAAGGTCAAAAAAAGCTTTCCCCGAGAATTAGACCCCAGGGATTTGAAAGAGGAATAGGAGTTAAAAAGGCAAGAGGGACTGTCCCCAAAAGTGCATGAGGGACTGCTTTCACGTTCAAAGGTCCTGTTGCAAGAAAGAGGTGCTTTTGAGTAACCAAGAAGTTGTCCTCACGGCTCCAGGGCAGAAAGCTAGGAGCTGTTGGACTGCCAGACCTTGAGGCTCTGCTGAGAACTTGGATTTTTTTCTTTTCTCCACCACAGCCTGTCTCCCCTTTTCAATTCTTTGACAGTTTCACACATATATACAGTGAATTTAAGTCATTTCCACCCCTTACCCATTTCCATAGCTGTTCCATCTCCCATGGAAAGCCTTTTGTTTCCAACCACTTCTCTGAGAAACCCCCCCTCTTCTTTTCATGTCTTTGGGGGGTTGGGTGAGAGAAGCGCGTTTCATCAGGGCTGCCTGTATTAGCGTGTCTCCGGCACTTGCTGGAGAATGGAGAATCTTAGAAGGCACCCCACTGAAGAATGTGGGTCCACTTTCCCCAGCCAGTGAGAACGCAGTAGTCGTTCAGCTTGGTGAGGTCTCTCCTTCCACGGTGAAAGGCTGACTGGAATCTTGTGGAATCCAGTGGAAGTGAACAGCTGCCCAAGGGGAGCAGTAGTCCTATCTTGTCCTGAAGACACTGTGGAGGGGTGCGCCTCCTCATCTGCTGGCTCTTAACATTTCTTCTGCCCCCTCTTTTATGATGGGGAACTTGGATCTTTATCCCAAGAGTAGTGAAAACCCAGGGACTCGATAGAGGTTTGCAATGTGGTTCGTCCAAAATGCCCCAGACTGAGTTTAAATCCAGATCTATCGAATCCCCCAAACTCTGAAACCTTTAGGATATTTGAGTTCAGCATTGCACATCATCGTGGGGCTATGGTTTGGTTTGGTTAGTGGTGGTAGCTGGTGACAGAACAGCTAAAATCAAAAAAGATGAACAAATAATGTAATTTCTAACTTACCCGCAGATGACTTTTTATTATCTTTGGGATGCAATGGAAGCAGGGCTCTGTAATCAGAGAACGAGACTGAGAAGTTTATTTCAAAAATACAAAAGGATTTTCACATACAACACAAGTCATTTTAAAAAAAAAAAACAAATTATTTGGGGGCTGGAGAGGTGGCTCAGGGGTTAAGCCTCTGCCTTGCAGGTGGAAGGTCCCGAGTTGGAATCCTAGACCCCACATATAGACGCCAGGCAGAAGCGGGGGCGGCCTGCGTTTCTGGTCCTGGTAGGGCGGAGCCTGTGAATCCCAGGGCAGAGTAAACAAGAAGGAGGTGGAGGCGTCCATATTCGTCTGTGGTTCTACACACACACCTACATACACACACATACACACACAATTGAATAAATAATAAAAAAAAAATAAGCTATTTGGTGACTTCCTATTGGCTATTTTTACTTTGTTTATTACTATGTATTCATGACAGATATCACCACACATCCTTGATTCTCTCTAGCCACAGGTTTTATTCTGCCACATTCCTGTAGGTAGCCCTGTCTTCAACCATCTGGCGATCTTATCAAACATGACCAAGCTCAGCTGACTGTGGTTCTTGGTTCAAATGGTGGAGCACAGTCACACTTCCAGGATTCGAGCTTGTCCCGAGGTCTCCAATTCTGCTTTTCCAGGCACTGTTGCTGGAATGTAGTCTTTCAGGGATTTTTCAAATCTACCCTTGAAACTTGACAAATTGTTTACTTCTTCATTTCAACTTTGAGTTTAGTGCTGCGCACAATTTTGATTGCTGATCCTGGAGTACTTTTACCAAATGCACTTTTCAAAGGAGGAAAAAAGAAAGCCAGGCATGATGGTATGTACTTGTCATTACAGTACTCAGAGAGGATTTGAGGCTAACCTCATCTGCACAGTAAGTTCTAGGCCAGCCAGGGTTAGTGTGCTCCTCTCCCTAACCCCCCAAAAGGAAGAAAAATAAACTGAAATTTTTATCTACATTTTTTACCTTCACCAGTATATGTGTTAAGATCTTCATTCCTTTCTTCCCAACTGTATAACATTTCCATAAAAATTATTTATGGAATAAAAGTACAAGCTGTGGTACTTTGATACCTGTAATTTCTTTGTGTGTGTGTGTGTGCATGTGTGTGTGTGTGTGTGTGTGTGTGTGTGTGTGTGTGTAGACCCAAGGAGGACACTAGGAATCATCCTAGGTTGCTCTACCTTCTTATTGCTTTGCTCTGGGGTCTCCCAGGCTCTGCCTTCCAAGGCCAGAATTACAGGCCATTACCATATCCACTGCACATTTTGATGCAGAATCTGGGAATCTGCACCCAGATCCTTTTGCTTTGGAGGCAAAAGCTTAAGCACCTGTACCGTACTGTAATTTCACCAGAAAAGACTGAGGTCAGTCTGATTACATAGGAAGACCAGTCTCAATAAGTAAATAAATATCATGGTCTTACAGAATGTGCTTCCTGTTTCAGTCACTTTATGCAAAGTAAACAACCAAGAAGTAGTCATATGTAAAACAAAATAGTTTTCAGGGTAGCACGATGACTTCACTTCTCTCATTAAAACAAAACCAAGGGTGGGAACGCAGTTTTCTGTGGGTAGAGGGCTTGCCCGGCATGCACAATGCCCTGAGTCTTAAGCCAGTGTGGCCCAGACTAGTCAGCACTTGGGAAGTGAGGCAGAAGGATCAGAAATGCAAGGCCATCCTCTAGCTGGGAGGCACATTTGAGGCCAGCCTGGGATATGAGTGAACTTGTCTCAAAAAAAAAACAAACAAAACAACAACAACAGCGACAAAAGACCTAGCACACAAACAAACAAAGAGGAAGGAAATAAATTTCAAAAAGATAATTTGCTTTTTTACAATATTTAAGATTAAAAAATAGTGACTTATATTCTGTGACTTCAATTTACCTAAAGCAGAATCAGACAGTGAAAAAAAAAAAATCTGGCTTTCAAAGAAAAGGAAAAAAAAAAAAAAAAAAAGAAAGAAAGAAAACACGAAGCTTATTACATACTTAAGTTATGGGCATTTTAGGTTTCAAGAATCTTTTTCAATTCCAGACATCAAACAAAGGAGTTCCAAGCAGTCTTGATAAAACTTCCCAAATCTTCGGAGTAATCTTTCCTTTAGAGTTATGTCCCTTACATCACATGTATTATGCCCTGTTTTGATGATATTCCACTATATTCAAATGATTCTCTGTAATTTCAAAATATTTCCTCCCTTGAGAACAAGCTGATTCTGCAAATGATCCTAGGCTAATTTACCAAACTGAAGAAGTTTCGAGCTCACCTGTTCCCTGAGATTCAGCATTGACCACTGGCTTTAATATTATAATCATTTGGTGACTGTGGTGGAATGCTGTTGCATCTTCCCTAGAGAACGGTTTGAATTTCCTGTATCCTTTTGACCAAGTGTCCACAGAGAGAAGTATAAAAACCAACATCCTGGGACTGTGGTGACCTTCACCGAAGTCTAAGCACTAGAAAAGCAGAAGGCTTGCCCACCAGCTCCAAACCTGCTGTGTCTCAACCTAACACACCCCATTTATTCAAGAGCTAAACGTTCCTACTGTTGTTAAAAGGTCCATTGAAATCGGACCAGACCAATTTCAATGTATGATTTTCATTTATAAATGACTGAGTATCTGTGTTAAGAAGATTCCTGAGCAAAAAGAATCCACTATGAAAAAAAAATGGAAAAGACAAATCAGCCTTCACTGATTAAATCTGCTTTGCCTACTCAGTTCTTCAAAGGAAGAAGTCTCATCCTTAGGTCAAAGAACAAGTATACTGACTAAATAATGAGAAGGACTCATGTTGTCCAACTGGAAAATACTTCTGTCTTCCCAGCATCTGACTTTGCATAAAATACAGTAATAATGTGCGAACACCTAGCAAGGAATTCATTCATTAACTAGCATAGACCCCAGGAAGATGCCAGCTAAATGCTCCATCTCTGAAAATCACCAGACCCTACAGGAACTTCTGTAGATGGTCATTCATCAAGACCACTCTTACTCTGGGATAACCTCAGATTTTTTCCCTGAGTTTAGACAGGGATAAAGGACATTTACAAAGAAGGTTAGATGCAGAGATAAACTGCTTCCAGAGCAAGGCACAATTTAGATAAGACCTAAAGTGGTCTATTTTGAATTCTTTTACATCTTTATTGTGTCCACTCTCAATTCCCTACTTGCAGGCAATATCCACAGAATGTGAAGAATCAAAGCAATTCAAAACTTGAAATGAAAACAGGCAAGGCTGACAAATCAAAAGGTCTTCTTCTGCAGACAGCCCTTTGCCACTCAAGAAGGTCTCTGGAGAGTTCTTGCATAAATGAATTTTACTGTCTTAATTGGGCTGTAAAGAGAAATAATGGCTGAAAGGACCAAATGGTTACCTCTGGAAACAGTATACACATCTTTAAATGTGAATGAAAAAATAAATTGCCTTGGTAATAGAACACATATCCAAATAGTCATTAATTCTTTTTCTCAAAAGCACATTGAATATTTGCAGATTTCTCTTAGATTATTAAAACTTGCTGAACCCAACAAGGCTAAGGGGTTTGCTCCAATCTCAGGAACTGAATTAGATGTTATCTGAAGAGGTGTCAAGATTCACATCTATCTTCTGCCTCATTAAAAAATTGAGGAAGATTATAGTTATAAAATGAAGGCAATGTAAATGGACTTGGCAAATAAAGCCAGAGTGGAGAAATCTGAAGTATCTGAGTTCTATTCAACATCCGGAGAGCATGTTACTTGGTGGGTCCTGAAACTTGGAGATGAGTTTTGGTGCAAAGGAGATTCCAATTTGATATTTTTCAGCATGTGATAAATACCAACATTGAAAAGTGTGCTTTGCTCAGCTTTGCCCAGCTCTACCATAATTCTGATATTCTAGAATTCATCCCAGTTTTAATTTTTTAATGTAACATGAAAATTGATAGTAATTGCATGACAGTCTTCACTGTGTGTGTGCAATATGTGTGCAACTGTAATTCTTTTCTGTCTTTGGAAGCACAGTATGGTGGCTTTATACAGTTCACTGGCTTTAAACAACACTGCACTAAGGAATAATCAGAAAGAATCCAACAGATTCTTGTATTTGCTTTGTTCTCAAGTTACAGGTTAAATGTTTTCCTAACCAACAAGATAGAGGCGATAGGAGAAGAAAGAAGTAGATTATTACGCAAAATTCTTTCTAGTTTACGGAAGATAAGTCTGAATTCCTAGATTCTTCCTCCTTGACTCACTACAAGTATAACCAGTCGGAAGTTTCTGATTTAAATTCCATTTTATGCTTTGATCCCTGCGATGAGTTCGCAGAGTTCCTGTGAGATCTGGGAGAACAACTTGGGACAAATGTCTTCCAACCAGTCACTAGTAGGTGTGAAGGGAGGTCTACCAGCTCTGCCTCAACAACTTGGTGACTGGACCCCAACAATTCGTTCTTGACCAGATGAGCACAATCTGTCTTTGACATCCCCCTAGATCCTTCTCCTGGGAAAAATCCAGGCTGTTCCTCAATCTTAGCCTGAATGTGTCGAAGACGATGACAGGGGAGGGTACCTTACATTGGGTTTATATCACACTTATCCTTTAATATTCTATCCCGGCCTCAAGCATTTGGAAGGCAACCCCACTTTGAGTGAGTCCTAAAGAAAGTCTCTGGAGCCCCGCGCCGACCTCGCGCCCCCTAGTGGCTGCACGGGTCAGCGCAGCGGCGCCTGCGCTCGCGGGAGACCCAGTAGATTCGGTCCTCGCGCCAGCTGCGGCGGCCGGGGAGGCCCAGCTGTTCCTCGCCCGAAGTCCCGGGGACGCAACGGAGCTGGCGGACGTGCCCTCGGCCACCCCCACCCACGGGGTGCACGGACCTAGCCAAGCGCCCGGAAATAACGCATGCCACTTCCCCTGCCATTCCTTGCTCCAAGGAGAGTCACGAAGCGCGGACAGAGTGAATGTGGGGCCAGGCAGGACGTGCCGGGGACATTGCAGATCGAGGGATCCTGGAAGGCATCTGGGGGTCCGGGTGGCCGCCAGCGGATGTGGGCTGGAGCCACAGTTTCCCTAGCGCGTGTTCGAAAGGCTCTCGCCCCGCATGGCGCAAGGTCGCAGGTGCTGTGCGGGAATTCTGACTTTACAAGCAGGTACTTTCCCGTGCGTGGGAGAGAGATCCGGTCAGCCGGTAGATAAGCCCGTAATGTTAGGTATGTGGCGACGCGGCACCCCCCATGCTCCCACGTGCAACCACGTTTCTGAGCGCGTTAGCCGCGGGCACAGCAGTACACCTCGTGCAATTTTTTTTAAAAAAAAATTTAGGTAACTGCAGTCCACTTCCAACATGGGCAGTAGGCGCTTCGTGACAAATGCTCTAGGTGACAAAGAGTAGGAAATGAAGGATGACTCTCCTTGTATTTATGATTTCCGCAAAGGAGGGATTCGGCGGGGGAGCGGGGTGGAGGGGGGAGCAGTGTGCTTCCCCCTCTCTCAGTTTCGGAAGTCGATGATGTCGCCCTGAGTAATCGTGTGCGTCTTTCTGAATTAATGTAAAAGGCTTCTGCGTCGAGCAAAAGGTTTTTTTTTTTTTTTTAATGTGTATATATAGACTTCCCGGTATAGATCATCCCCTTTAAAAATTAAAATTCGAATAAGCCGAGAAACAAGTCCACACAATCAAGCAACTGCACAAGGGACTTGAAACCCGAATCTGCATTCCGTTCCTCCCGTCCAAGGCTCGGAGGTGGGGGAGGCGGCGGTGCTAGTGCCTGGTGTATAATCGGGTTAATCCAGCAGACAAAGAATAAACCAATAGCCCTCCCACCTCACTTCCCGCTCCCCTCCTCCTCCTGCTCCCCCCGCCCCCCGCTGTTCCCCCCTCCTCATCCCCCCCCCCCCCCGGCTCGGGGGCACGGACGAGGGGCGAGGCAAGATCGCCATGGATGCCCGATCGAGTCTAAAAGCTGCGACTTGTTTTCAAGGCTCCCGGTGCGGCCGGGATTAGCACGCACCATGCTCCCCCTCCGCCCTCCCTGGGCCGTGGCGGGGAGAAAGTTCCCCAAGTCGGTCCCTGGCCTGAGGCTCGTCCTCCTGGCCTCATGGGGAAACCCTCCAGTCCGTGTTTCCTTGAAACTAGATAAACTGACCCCGCCGTGCCCAGCCGGGCCCTGGGGGCGCCCCGCGGGCCGGCGCCCGGGCGGCCGCAGCGGCCGGGGACGCGCGGGCCGGCGCGGTTGCCCTTTTGAATGCCTCCTGCGGCTCGGGGCGCTGGCGGGCGCGGGCGTGTGAGTGAATGTAGCCCCGCGGAGCCAATGAGCGGGGACCGGATGCGATATATCCTCTGGGACAACAACTGCTCTGTTCCGCCTCGGATCCACATGACGCCATTTACTGCTGCCGCGGCCGCCGCGCAGCTCCCTACCTCCTCCGGAAAGGCGAGGGCGCAGGCCAACGGCGAGCCCCCCCCGGCCGGGCCCCAGACCCTCCTCCCCCGCGGCCGCCTCCCCTCGCCCTTCCTCCTCCTCCTCCTCCGCCCCCGCCGCCCCCGCCTCGGCCCGGCTGCCGCGCCTCCACGACGCCCAGTCTGCACGGCCGAGAGCTGCGCGCCGCAGCGCCCGCGGACCACAGGGGCCGGCGGAGCGCGCAGCGCCCAGGCCCCCGCGCCGCCCGGCCCTGCGTCCGCCGGCCGCCTCCGCTCCGACGCGGCGGGGCCCCCGGGACTCGCCGATCTGCCGTTAGGGTCTTTGTAAGGCCGTTGCCCTGCTCACTCGCTCATCAGCCGGGAGGAAAAAAAAAAAAAAAAAAAAGACTCGCCTTTGGCGCTTCGGCCTCTTGTTCATTGAGAAAAAAAAAAAAAAAAAGGAAATACTTCGCGTGTGCTTCTGGAAAGGGGAAGAGGTCGCCTCTAGCCCCCAATCCCGTAGGTTCTAACCGGCTGCCGAGGACTTGGCTCGAATTTTCCCGGCGATTTTTCTCCTCCCACCGATTGCTTGGAAGTTGGACTGAAGCAGAGTTTGGCAAGAAGGAAAAAAGTTTGCATCGGGGCTGGATTTATTTGTCACACCGCAGAAAGAAGAGAATCCAAGGGAGCGGGGTTGGTGCAAAGCCGCGATCACGGTGAGGCACGTTTGGCTCTCCCCCTCCTAGAGCCGTGGCCTGCGTGTGGGGTGCAACATGGAGTATAGGTGCAGCGGCAGGGAGAGCGGGGTCCCTAACTCCGCAGGCTTCCCGTGGAGGATCCGGGGGGCTGGCCGCGGATCCGCCTCTCCCGGGGCACGGGTACGGCCTGCCTCGGTCGGGCTGCAGTGGGCGCCCGTACAGTGTCCCCTGCCAGCAACCCCGCGCTCTTCTGGGGGTTTGGGGCGGAGGAGTGCTTGGTGGGATTCTGCTTCTACCCCTACACTGGTGGCGAGTTCGTCGCTTTGAGCCGGGGTGGGGGGGCACTTTTGTGTTTCCCAGGTCGCCGTTGCAGGCGCTCGCATTGCTAGCTAACCTGTTCCTTGGTGGAAGTTTTGGGCGAGCCTGTCCCTGGGGCGGGGGGGAAGGGCGGGGGGGCGCCTGTGGCGCAGGGGTGCTGCGCTGCTCACTTCACTGGGATCGCAGACCCCGCGGGCAAGGAGAGAGTAGGGTGCCAGGCGGAGCGTGTCCCCGCCTCTGCCCGGTGTGGACGGGCCAGCCGGGTGCGGGTGGGAGCGTCGCCCAGCCTGGCGCCGGGTCTCTGCGGTTCGGAAGTGCAGCTTTCTCTTTTTTCCGTTCTTCATGGTCAGCCTGGGTCACGCTTTTTTTATTTTTGGACGCTTGGGTTAACCTAGCACCGGAAGCAAGTCATCAAGTGGTTGCGATCGTTTTCCATTACCTGGAGTCGGTGGCGAAAGAGGCTAAGGTGGCTTCTTTTTCTCTCTTTTGTGTTGTTGTTTTTTCGACTCGAATTCTTACACTTTTTTTTTTCAAAGCGATTTCATTGTGGATTTGCCCCACCCAAGGCTGAAATCCTCCCCCCCCCCATCCTCAGTCGGATCACACACGGTTCTTAACGGGGATTTCAAAGCCGTCTCTAAGGAGGGAGAGGAACTCGGAGAGCACGGAAGGGGGGAGACTGCGAAGGAGGAGACCCGGGATCGGTAGAAATCACTTTTCCACTCCCTTTCCCTTCCAAAGATGCAACTTTCCATCCAGCAGATCTGCACGGAACGTTTCTAGCCCAGGGATCCGAGTCCTGCACGCCTGGCTCGTGCAGTGGGGGCGTGAATAAAGCTATTTTTCTTTCCCTTTAAGAAACAAATCTTTTTCTCCTTGATCTCGAAGGAGACAGGCGTGTGTGCAGATTTCAGACCGTGCTCGCTGCGTTCTGCGCGTGGCGGAGTCGCTGTGTGCGCGTGGCGTGGATCTCTGTCGGGGCAGCGCGTCCCAGGCCGGGCTTTTTTTCCTCCGGGCGTTGGATTTGGAAACTTGTGCAGGACGTTGGAGGGCCTTTGCAGAAACACCTTGTGGTGACCTTGTGGGCTTAGGGGTGTTGTATTGGCTCCCCCTCTTGGGGCTCAAAGGCAGTTCTCTTGAGTGGGGGGGTTAGCCGAGGGGGTGGAGGCGGGGGAAGTGTGCTCGTGCGTTTCATGACACGTCCCCTTTGGAGGCGCCTAGGCCCCCCTCCCCCGCCCGCCTGTGCGCTTTAGGATTGTGCGCAGGGGGGCCATTCTGGCCCCCGGACAGCGTCAGTCCGCCTAGGGAAAAGTCCCCGGGGGCGCTGGCTGAGTCCCACCTGCTGGGGACGGTGTGGGGGGAGCAGATACTGCCGATAAACCCGAGTGAAAACTAAGAGAAGCCTCGTCCTGTCCACCATTCTGTCGGAGGTGAGCGGATCCGGTTTCCAGCTCTGCCTAGTTCTGAATTACTCGTTTGTCACCTGCCTTTTTCGCTGTGGCTCTGCTTTCCAAAAAGCGGAGATTGGATAAAAGTCTTTTTTTTTTTTTTTTTTTTTTTTTTTTTTACCTAGTTTACTTTCTGTTTTCATGTCGGCTTGGGAAAGGAGATGGTACTTTGGAAACCAAGAGTGATTGTAATTTAAGGGTTTGCTGAACAGAATGCTAGATCTCAACTGTGATACTTGTATTTTAAAACTTGTTTTATTACTGACGATTGGTTTATACTCTCAGCTACCAGTTTTTCAAAACTCGATTTTTTTTGGCTTTATTTCTGAAACAGGGAGAATACCCATTGAGCTACAGGATCTAAGGCTAGAATAGTAGACTATCAGTTTGTAAAGAACACTCGATTCTCAGTTTGTTGAGAGGTTGGAAAATAGGCAGGTTTGTTGCTTGTCCTGTAAGGATGGGTACATGTGTGATCCCTCACAGGATTTGACATTACTTGTTTTACTTTCCTTTTTTTTTCTTTAAGTTCCGTAACCTTGTGCTAATAGATGTTATTAAATATTGCAAGCTTTTTAGAGTTGTATTGGGTAAGTGCACGCGGTAGTCATCTACAGAACTGAAAAAGGGTATATAGATACTGGATAAGTCAAGAGTGCAAGAGTGATGTGCAAAGCTGACAGAACCAACAGGAACTTTCTGAACTGGCATTTATTGAAGTTCAATGCAAAAATGATAGCAACAGATCTGGACCGTTTTCAAATTTTGAAAGGGGTTTGACTTTCGAAAATTGTGTTTGTTTGAATAATTGTTACTTCAGTGATCTGTCACTGCCCATCAAGGGATTGTAGATTGTCAGTATTTGGCCCTAATTTTCACTTCTCAGTAGAGCACTTCATCGTGCAGCTGCTCCACCTCCGCCTGCCAACTCCATCCCCCTCCTGCGTCTCGAGGGGCTGTGGGAAGGGAAGAGTCAAGCTCAGTGGGTGGAGAGTGGGAAGTCTCAGCGTGTAAACCGTTTTCTTTCCTCTTGGTTTCCCCCAGGAGTTCAGATGTGTTCTAAGCCTGCCGGAGTGAACACACTGCCGAGACCTGATGGAGGCCAGAGCTCAGAGTGGCAACGGGTCGCAGCCCTTGCTGCAGACGCCCCATGACGGTGGCAGGCAGCGTGGGGAGCCAGACCCCAGAGACGCCCTCACCCAGCAGGTACACGTGCTGTCTCTGGATCAGATCCGAGCCATCCGCAACACCAATGAGTACACGGAGGGGCCCACTGTGGTCCCGAGACCCGGGCTCAAGCCTGCCCCGCGCCCCTCCGCTCAGCACAAACACGAGAGACTCCACGGTCTGCCCGAACACCGCCAGCCTCCCCGGCTCCAGCCCTCCCAAGTCCACTCTCCAAGGGCCCCTCTGTCCCGGTCCATCAGCACGGTCAGCTCAGGGTCTCGCAGCAGTGCTAGGACAAGCACTAGCAGCAGCTCCTCGGAGCACAGACTGCTGGGATCATCCTTCTCCCCGGGACCTGCTGCTGACGGCATCATCCGGGTGCAGCCCAAGTCTGAGCTCAAGCCCGGGGAGCTGAAGCCGCTGAGCAAGGAAGACTTGGGCCTGCACGCCTACAGGTGTGAGGACTGCGGCAAGTGCAAGTGCAAGGAGTGCACCTACCCCAGGCCCCTGCCGTCGGACTGGATCTGCGACAAGCAATGCCTGTGCTCGGCCCAGAACGTGATTGACTACGGGACCTGCGTGTGCTGCGTGAAGGGGCTCTTCTATCACTGCTCCAGCGATGACGAGGACAACTGCGCCGACAACCCGTGTTCGTGCAGCCAGTCATACTGTTGCACGCGCTGGTCGGCCATGGGGGTCATGTCCCTCTTTCTGCCTTGTTTATGGTGTTACCTGCCAGCCAAGGGTTGCCTTAAATTGTGCCAGGGGTGTTACGATCGGGTGAACAGGCCGGGGTGCCGTTGTAAAAACTCAAACACGGTTTGCTGCAAAGTTCCCACTGTCCCCCCCAGGAACTTTGAAAAGCCAACATAGCATTAATAATCAGGAATATTACAGTCATAAGGTTTGTTCCTTTTCCTTCTTAACACACATATACAACCAACTAAACAGTTGTAATCTTGGCACTGTTAATAGAGGGTTGGGGTATTCGCTGTTTGCAGTGAGGTTTTTTGTTTGTTTGTTTTTGTTTTTTTTAATCTGTGTGCCATTTTAACCAACATGCTTGTTAGAATTCAGCTAATAGAGCTTAAAGGAAGGGAGAGAAAACTTGGAGACCCACATATTGCATAAGCTACAGCAACAGACACTCCTAGGAAAACTTGTTTGTGAAAATAGTCCTTGCAAAATTTGTAAATTAGCAAATGACTTTTTTTTCCATTGTTTTCTCCAGAGATAATGTGGTATATTTTTGTATATACAATAATATTTGCAACTGTGAAAAACAAGTTGTGCTATACTACATGGCACAGTCACAAAATATTATACTAATATGTTGTACATTCGGAAGAATGTGAATCAATCAGTATATGTTTTTAGATTGTATTATGCCTTACAAGAAGCCTTTATTGTATGACTCTGATTTCCCTTTGGACTTCATGTATATTGTACAGTTACAGTAAAATTCAACCTTTATTTTCTAATTTTTTCAACATATTGTTTAGTGTAAAGAATATTTATTTGAAGTTTTATTATTTTATAAAAAAGAATATTTATTTTAAGAGGCATCTTATAAATTCTGCCCCTTTTATTGAGGATGTGATAGTTGCTGCAGATGAGGGGTAACAGATGCATATGTTCAATATAAAATAGAAAATATATTAACGTTTGAAATTAAACTGAGCTTGTTTTATCTTATTTCACCGGTTTGTTTCTTTCAACTGCAAGAAGCCACAATTTTATGTCAGGGCATATTAAGGAAATAGTTTCCCTAAACCCTTTTTGTGATTGTTGCTCTGAAGCAAGGTGAATTGGATGATTTTTCAGAGAAGACTGTACCAGGTGTCAAAAGAGGAAGTTACTGAAAAGATGACCCCCCTAGATAGTTCTAGTCCTTAGAGAACACACTTTGACCATGGCACACACTGACTCAGACCTTTTCAGTTTGTTAGCTTGCCTTTGTTGTCCAGCAGGGCTTGGATTTGTTATTTTGACCTTATTTATTTAGGAGACAGTCTGAAAAGATTAACAATTAAGACTTTGCTCTTGCACACTATTACAAATGAGTGTCATGAAGATATTCAAAACTAGAGGAACAAGTTTGGTTCAACAAACATTGATTATTGTCTGTTTCAAGCATAGAGTATGCACATGCTCAGAATGATCCTGAGAATTGGGGGTAAAAATGCTTTTCTAAGTTAGTTAATCATGGCTGTTTTTTTCTTGATTGAGACTCTGTTGCAGCTCATTCCCGTTTCACTAAATACCTTTTGTTGGTAAAGACATGAAAAATGTCACTTGTTTTGAAACAGATATTGGGTAGGACATTTTATTGTTTCATTGTTCGTATGATGAACCCCAAGTACACCAACTTCTATCTCTGAGTTATCCAGTCAAGTCATTAAATTTCACTCAAAGTGGGAGGATGGTAAAAAAAAAAAAAAAAATCTATTTAGAGCTGTCCTGTGCTAACAAAGACACAGCAAGCTGCTGCAAGCCCATCTTGACAAATATTAGGTTTTCTTAAGTCACTTGATTAGTCACTTTGTGGCTGGTAAATTCTTTTTTTTTTTTTTTTTTCCAAAAGCTCAGCCTTTAGCTGCCAAGAATCACCGGAAGTCTAGGAAATGATTTACCTGCCATTATAGTTTAATCTCTTGTTTCCTGTTCCTGTAGGTGAGGAGGTCTTAGTACAAGTTGTCTTCTGTTTTGTTTCTTAAAATGGCTTTCAAGGAACCCTGTGGGGGCCTAAGTTCTGAGGACCGTCAGTCATTCCGAACTTCCTCCAAACAACACAAGATTCAGTTAGAGACTGTTTACACTGAAGCTTCAACTTTTGAGATACTGAATGTTCACAGAATGTTGATTCTAGTATGTATTCATAAATCTCCCTGGTGATCTAAGAAACAATAAGAATGTTAGAAAATAAAGCAGAGTTTCTTATCCATTGTACTCTTAAAATTTGTAAAGCAAAGTTTTTGCTTAAGTAGCATTGTTCATAATATCACATTCGTTGAACAAGAGCGGTTTCTTTTTTGTCCTGTGAGAATCAAAATTTCGCTGGACTGTGTAAACAGTTTTCAGAGCATTCTGTAGACAAATCACAGCAGATGCCACTGAGTGTTTACTGAAGTTAGATTAAGAACTTCCCCCACAGTCGCTGAGCCAGTCCAATGGTAGGGCCTGGAAGTTTGCATTGTTCACCTTTGCACAACTAAGAACTACTTTACAATTTAGACCTCTGTAATGAAATCTGGTATCAAGCAATTGGGATGAGCATACCAATGGACTTGGATAGAAAATGATAATTGAAGTTAGACTGGAAGATTTGGTGGCAGTATGTTAAGTGAAAATAATTTGTTTCAAATAAATAGGAAAGTTGGGTTCCTCAAGGGATTTCTAACTAAATGTATAGAATCAATTTTTAGGATGTGGAAAGTTAAATATGTATGTATGTATGTATATAATAAGTATGTATATATTATATATAATTTATTTGAAAGGGTACAGGTATGTGCCATCGAGTATTTGATGGGGTTGAAGAACACCTTCTGGAAGTCTGTTGTCTTCTACCATGTGGAATCTCAGGATAGAACTCAGGTCAGGTTTGCGTGCAGGTGTCTTTGCTTACTGAATCAACTTGCCAGCTCTGGAAATTAAGTATTAATGTATTTTAAAGACAGCTGGCACCAGTTCATTATGTATGTTAGAATTATATATATATTATATATATATAATATTTTTTCCTTATTTGGGAGCAAATAATGAAACACCTCAAATTCTTTTTTTTATTTAAAGTTGAAAATTTATATCAAATTTGCATTTTAAAAGTTTATTTCAGAGAAAAAGATGGGGCAGCATGCGTGCCAGGAGCGTGCATGGAGGAAGATTGTGGTGGCACATGGCTGGGCCTCAGCAAAGGATCCTGAGGGACCCCAACCTGAGCTATGCTGCTGGGTTACCCCAAGGAACCATGTGGGTTTCCAGGAGATCTACTGAGGTTATCAGACTCGCCAGTAGGTACCTTACCTGCTGAGCTTCTTCGCAACCTCTGACATGATAGATTAAGTAATGATACCTAAAAAAAATTTGGGGGAAGGGGGGACTTTAAGCAATGTTTTTGTTTCCTTTTTATTTCTTTTTTTTTTTTTAAACCTATGAGCTCTGCATTTGAGATTCGTTTTCCAATAACAACTTGATGTTACTTAAACATTCATTTATGTGCTTTAAGGAGGAGGTGTTTAGGCCCTGCCAAATTTCTGCCATGTCCGAGCACGCTCCGGGATCATCTGAAAGAAGAAAGCCAAACCTGGAAAGGGATCTCAACCAAATTCTTTGCAGAATTCTTTTCTACAGTATGCTTCTGTCCTCCAGGACTGCTCACTCCAGAATATTTAAAATATTGGTGATGTCAGATAAATAAATTTGTTCATTATGCAGTGCTGTAAAGTATTTGACCGGCAACTTATAAGTCTGATGTTATTTATTAGCTTTTGAGCACACATCAAAGATTTACTACATTTTGAATTTCACTGGCAGTTAAAAGCACATGTGGCCATTTGCCTTCCTCTTACAAATGTACAGAGGAACCACAGCACAGGTAAATGTCTCCGTTTTGAAAACTGGTTCTTAGCACTAGACATGCACATAAAGAACAAGTATGTTATGGTGCAGATAATAGTTCACACCATTTTAGTGAATCAGAGTTGGCAATGTAACACAGAACACTTGCCTAGCATACCTAGAACCCTAGGTTTGGCCCCAGCACTGTATGGAATAGATTTGATAAAAGCCAATAATTGTAGCCCTTCTGAGATAGAGACAAGAGCATAAGAAGTTCAGGTCATCCTCAACTGCGTAGTGAATCTGAGACCAGCCTTGCTTAGTAGGCTAGTACAGCCCGACACTTCACACTTCTATGGGGCTAGTAGGAAGGTCTCACAAAACAAGAAGATAAGGTTATTAGAAGTTGTGTCAAATTGGGTCAGCATGTAATTCCTTGGTTGGCTAGGTTACCTGCAAGGCTAAGAGCTTGCAGTTTGTATGCCACATTTTTCTCTGATAAGCTAAATCTACTAAAACCAGATCTGGATTCTTTCAAGGCCTACCTACCTCATTGGCTCAACAGTGGATATTGGTGAAGCTATGCGTCTATAAGAAAAGGCCACATGTGAATTATATCAGGGCCTGCTTAATATGGCTGAACATTGGCCTTTGTGGGGTATTTCCATCAGTTACAGGAACACGAAACAGACACTACAGACATTCTTGGATACCCTGCCTTCAACGTCATATCGTGAATCATAACTATGTGAATGGTGAGAAATGAGTTCTATCAATGGAACCACACTAATGGTAAGATTAGTGACTTAATAGTTTACAGTCAAAAAAGATCAAGCCATAGTGTCACATGGCTTGAACCCAGAAAGAGGGTTACCCATGAGAGAGAAGTTGCTCTGGACTACTGCTGAAAGAGCCCACGAAAGCAAAAGTAACACAAGACTGGGGAAACAATACAGTAAGATGTTCGTAATAGGACTGATTTTTCTCTAGCAAATGTCACATTTGTAGTTCCTATTGGATTCTGATCACTTTACAATATTTTTATGATAAAAATTCTTATTTGGAAACTGTTCCTCTCTAACAGTAAGCCGAATGAAGCTTTGGCCTCTGGCTAGACTAGATGATGCATTCATTTGAGGATCCAGTGGGCCTTGCAAGAGATTCTCAGAACAGTTGACACCACATGAAAGAGTAAGTTGGTTAAAATTAAACTCACTCACAATGGGATATGGGCGCCAACATACAGCAAGCAGTTCAGTTTTTGTTTTTTTGTGTTTTTTTTGAGACTGTCTCACCATATAACCCAAGTTGATTTTATATATATGTGTGTGTGTGTGTGTGTGTATGTGTGTGTGTGTGTGTGTGTGTGTGTGTGTGTGTGTTCACATGTATGGGTTCATGTGTATGTGCATATTGTGGAGATCAAAGGCTGATACCAAGAACACCCTTTTTGAGGGCCTGGTTCTCCAACTGAACTTAACACCTTATGGGGCTAGTAGGAAGGTCCTCACAGACTCCTCCCTCTTCCTACAGAGTGCTGGGATTACAGGTGTGAGCCCCCACCCCTGATCAGTTTCCTTGAAGTCCTGCCTCTTGCAAATACTTGGGCTGGTTGATCTAAGGCAAAGGACGGAGCTAGCAACTCTAGCACAGGCTAGAACTTGAAGGCCCAAGCCAGATGCTGTGACTACACAGGAAGGCAGAGAAGCAAGGAGGCATTCTCATGGTGGGTTGGCTTGCAGATATTTCATAGGCAATAAGTTTTGTTAACAGAGTTGCAACAGAATTATCTTTACTCCTTAAGTGAAATGGTTTTCTATGCTCAGGCTTATAAATGTACTGTAGAGAAGTGTGGTAGATTATTTGGTTAAGCATAAACTTCTTAAGTTTGATTGTTCGCTTATTTTTATTAATGTAGCCCAGCCTGTCCTGGAACTTACTGTGTAGCTCAGACTGAGCTCCTGCCCGCAATCCTGCATCAGTCTCCTTTGTGCTGAGTTCAGCAGTTGTGTATTTGATCTCATGTAGCCAAAAATACTAATATTTCTGTTACTGGAATATTGGGATTACAGGAATGTACCAATAAGTCCATGTTTTTGCTGTTGTTATTTTTTCTTGTATGCTTGGTTGTGTGTAGGTACGTGTGTGTACAAGAGAATACTTGAGTGTGTATACATGTGGAGGCCCAAAGGTGACTTCAGAAACCATGTGGATTGTGTTCCCTCCTTACTGCTTTGCTCTGGGGATCCCCAGACTCAGCCCTCAGAGATTTACAGGCTGTGTCTACCTGGCACTTTGTGTGTGTGTGTGGATGGGGACCTGGGGATCTAAACTCAGGTCCTTTTGCTTTCAAGACAAAAGATTTTTAACCCTGAGCTATCTCCCCAGCCTCCCGAAACAAGGTTTCTCTGTGGTACAGGGGGATGATGCCCACAGCCTCCCACGTGCTGGACAAGCATTCAACCACCTGAGCTACATCCACTGCCCTGTTTTTTTCTTAATTTTGAAATTTCATTGTTACCTAAAATTCTTTTGACAGATTTTAGGGCTGGAGAGCAAGATCATTGGTACTAAGCAAATTCCAGGCCTGTGAGAGACCTGATCAGAAAGTAAAAGAAGGAAGAAAAGAAGGAAGGAAAAAAGGAAGGAAAAAAGAAGGGAGGAAGAGAGGAAGAGAGGAAGGGAGGGAGGAAAGGAGGGAGGAAGGCAGGGAAGGAGAGAGAGGAGGGAGGGAGGGAAGGAGAGAGAGGAGGGAGGGAGGAAGGAGAGGAGGGAGGAGAGGAGGGAGAGGAGGGAGGGAGAGGAGGGAGAGGAGGGAGGGAGAGGAGGGGAGAGGAGGGAGAGGAGGGAGGGAGGGAGGGAGAGGAGGGACCGGGAAGGAGGGGGGTGGGAGAACGAAGGTAGGGGCAGGAGGGAGGAGGGATGGGCGGGAGGGGGAGGGGAGGGAGCGTGAGGGAGACGAAGAGGGAAAGATGGGAGGGGAGGGGTAGGTAGGGGAGACGAGGGAGAGGGAGGGAGGGAGGGAGGGGAGGGAGGGCAGGGAAGCAGAAGGAAGGAAGGAAGGAAGGAAGGAAGGAAGGAAGGAAGGAAGGAAGGAAGGAAGGAAGGAAGATGAGGCCAGTTAGATGGCTCAGATCATAAAGACACTTGCCATGCATGCATGATTCCCTGAGGTTTGATCCGAAAGATCCACATTAAGGTGAAAGGAGAGAAATGACTCCACAAAGTCATCCTATGATCCTCACATGCAAGACGTGCTCACTGTGGTACGTAGCACACTTGATTCACACAACATCAATAATAAATAAATAAAATTTTAAAAAGGATCCAAGCTACTCTCTGACATTCACACTCGCACAGGTACATTACTCAAGTGCACACAAGTACACATGCCACATGCAATATACAAATTAAAACAGGCAATTGTGGGCTAGGAAAGTGGCTCAGTAATTAAAGTCCCATATCCAAAAAAAAAAAAAAAAACCCAAAGGATATGACAGTGGCCTATAATTCCAGGCAGAGCTCGGGAAACCCCAGAGCAAAGTAAAAAGGCTGTAGAACAATCAGATGATTCCTAATGTCACCCTTGGGCCTCCACAGTCATACACACACACACACACACACACACACACACACACACACACACACGTGCACATGCTCAAAAAACAATTGCAAGATACATAATTAAAAATTAAGTTGAGGAAACTTACATGTAATTCTTTTCCCAGTTCTTGCTCAAATTTATCTGTTGCTATCAAGCCATCATTTTAGCATGTTGTGGCACTTAAAGGACAAGTGTTGGGAAGAATGAGCTGTGGAAACCAAGGTACGGGAAGGCGAAGAAGAGTCCAGAAAAAGTGACTGAGCTTCACTTCAGTCCTGCCAGGGTCAAAAAACAGCATTTGGCCTTTAAAATCCAGGTGTCAATCTCTAAGACCTAAGTATTGCAGTTTCTATTTCTAAAGTAGTTTGGTCACCAAATAGCATCTGGTCTATTGACTTGTATCAATAGCTCTTACACTCAAGCAGGGTAACTTGGATAAACATACTTGAATTAACCCTCATCTCTCCAGATCTTATTGTGTCTGCCTCAACTTCAGCAAAGTAACTTTAATACCTGGCTGCTCATACTAAAAACCTGACCACGATTCCTGTTAGAAAGCCATCTTTCTAAATTGAAGCACTGTTTAAGAATATACATCTAATGGTACTGTGAACATTATAACACCTCGTGACCAGTATCAAATAATAATCGGTATGCTGCCTTGCAGAAAGCTCGTGCTTTCTCCGTGTACCAGATTAAAATGTAGGATGCCCTAAGAGATATGTCTCTGACCCATGACTTCATTAGAAGGGGACTGAATGGAAGTATGGGCAACCACATAATCAACATTTGCATCTATCTTAGATGTCTCCTGGACTCTGACCTATGTATCATTGGGGCAAAGCTTAACTGCTTTAGTTTTGTGGTTGTTGTCGTTGTTGTTCTCTAATTATAGATGGAAGTTTTAGAAAAACTGAAAGTGTGATGATGAGCTTATTTACAAACCATCCAGCTGACCTTAGTCATCTGTGAAGTCACATGATACAAACCAAAGACAGGTCTTCTGGGTGGTCATCTTGTCACATGGACTTGGGAGCTGGGGAAATGGCTCAGGGGTTAAAGGCTTTGCCACTCAAGCAAAAGGATCTGTGTTCAGATCCTGAATCCCATGTAAAGAAGCCAGTGAAAATAGCGGCGGTCTGTGCATCTCTAGAAGGTAGGACTCAGGAAACCAGAGGGCAGTGCGATAAAGCAATTCAGGATGATTCCCAAAGTCTCCCTTGATCTCCCACAGAAGCATACGTACCCTGATACACATAAACTCACCCTCCACACACATGCAAGATAAATAAATAATAAACAAATAAACCAACTCAATGTGACAGAGCACTTGCCTGGCAGAAAGAAGGCCCTAAGTTGAATCCACAGCATGGAGAAATGAAAACCGTCCAACCAGTTTTTCCAAGCTTAAGAAACCCTGTACAGGGCCAGACAGATAGCTCTGGGGTAAAAAATGTGCCTCACATGCAGAAGGACCTCAGTTCCAGTAATAATGCCGAAATGGTGGTGGCCTGCACTTCCGATGCCTAGTGGGCAGAGCCTGGTGGGCAAAGCCAAAGCAAAGCAAAAAGGAGGTAGAAGCAATCCAGGATGATTCCCAAAGTCACTCTTGGGTCCTCCATAGAGATACACAGTACCTTGTCTCACACACACACAGACACACACATGTAGTAATAATAATAATAATAATAATAATAATAATAAAGAAACCCTGCTACAAAGGAAGCTGGAAGAATAAGGAAAAGGTTTTCTATATTCCTGACACACACAGAGAAGTGTGTTGACTGAGAGTGAGGCCGAGGAAATAAGTGGGGCCTTAACTTTATGATTTCCATTCTGAGTTGTAACTTCTCTGAAATTCTCAAATGAAAAATATAAAATACCTAACCTTAAGTCAATTTATACATATTTGTCTATATATACTTTTTTTAAAGATAGGATCTTATTGTGCAGCCCTAGCTTGCCTGAAGTTAACTGTGTAGACCAGGCTAGCAATTAATCTGTGGTGCCTAGTTCTAAAGTGTTGGGATCACAAGTACATAACACCACTCCAAGTTTTGTTTATACACTTTTTTTCAGTTAGCTATGTTAATGGACTTATACACTAGTTTGATCCAAAGTTACTTTGGGGACCCTATCAGAAGGAAGAGTTTGAGGAGTTCATTCTTTATCCTAAGCATTGTCTCTTTACATTAATAACATCCACCAGTCTAGGAGTTTGTAGAGAGCAGTGTCTACTGGCAGTCATTTGTGTGAACAGAGCCTAGCATCTAGATACTTAATGAATATTTGGTGAATGAATAAATGAACAGATGTATTCAATGGAACATAATTATATACTGAAGGGGTCTAAGAAAGAATATGAATGATATGTGGCTAAATGAAAATATCGAGTATTAAATATGGGATACAGTGGAACAGGATATGGTTCATGTGAGGCTCTGGACTCGATCCCCAACAAAGAAAAGCAGAAACAAAAGAAAGAAAAATAAATCACTTAGTTCTAAGCTATCCATTTATGCATTTTAGAAAACAGACTGATTTTACAATCAGGAGTGCCCTTGTTTTCTGTGTTTGAACTTGGTCATAGTTATTCATAATGTCCAACTTCAACTGAATCAATATGCCATTTTAGGTTTTACATTCTAAATTTGACAGTTGTTTAAGGTTTTCAGTGAAGCAGAATATGAATGAAAAGTAATGCACCCTAAGGTCAAGAATATTGGGGTTAGTGGGTAAGGAGTCTGCTTGCAAACCTGGTGTAATGGTCACTCTTAGCTATTGCTGTAAGAGAACACCCAAAGTCAAATAACTTAAGGGAGAAAAGGAAATTTATTCACCTTACAGTTCCAGGAGACATGGCGGGTGGCAGGCTAAGTCACTACAAACATCCAGTAGGCTAGTGGGTGATGGCTGAAGGTTTGAGGATTCCCGGAGAGTCTCTCTCTTCTTCTAAGTATCCTGTTCTATGGTTCCTTTTATCTGGTCCGCCACTAGGAGGTTCCAATGAGATCTAGAGAGGTTCTAATCCGATCTAGGGTTGGTCTTTGTATTGTAAATGTATTGATCCAGATAATCTCTTCAGTTATTCTCTGCTGATCTTAGTTAATGCCAGGTGTATCAAGTTGATACCCAGGATTAATTCTCACACCTGGCAATCTGAGTTTGACCCACTGAAGTCCACATGGTAGAACGAGGGAACTGGCTTCCCAAAGTTGTCTTCTGACCACAAAGGTCAGAGGGATGTTTCAAAGTGCACTCTTAAGTTGTCATCACCCATTTTAACATTTAACATCTTCCTCTAACTCTTTGAGCAAAATTTCATTTCTCTACCCCACACTTAGCAATAGTTTGCCTTCTACCTTTTTTCTAGCACCAGTCCATCTCTTCCCTTCATCTGTGCATGGATCCTACTTCCTTCACATGGAATCTATACTGTATCTTTCACACATCTGCCCACCTGTGATATATTTGCCCATCCGTTAAAATTCTGCAAAACCACCTCTCTATCAAAAACCTTTGTGCATGTGTGTGTGTGCGCGCGAGCGCACATATGTGTGTGTGTGTGCGTGCACGCTTGCCCACTGGAAACTGAATGAACTTAGGGTCTTGTGTGTGCTTGGTAAGCACTATACAGTTGAGCTGAACTCACATTTTCTGTGAAGCTGCTTCCTAAACCTCTCGTACACATATAAGTTCTCCTTGTGGCTTATCATCTCATTATTCAGTCTTTTTATGTCACAACTCATATGATCATTGTAGTCATACAATCGACTATGTAATTATTCATTAATGTCTTTTCTGTATGAGCCTTTTTTTGTATTCAGTTTACATTTGACTTCCCAGGGTTGTGCCCATCACTCGACACAGAGTTGGTGCTTAATATATGATAAACGAATGAATGGGTGAATGAAATCAATGAAAGGGAAGATGTACTGCAGTATCTAAGAAAGAAAGGATGCCAAAACAAAAAATAAGTAGTTTAGAGAGCTTAATTGGTCATTTTAAGTACAATGATTTAAAATGGTAAGACAAACATACTCATCTATCCTTCTACTAAACTAATTGCAAGGATTTTAAAGAAACAGACAAAGACTTCTTAATGTCTAAATGCCTTACACAGAGTTCAGACTCAGGCTGGTAAGACAAACCAGCAAGTAAAGTGCCTGCTCCCTAAACTAGGTATCTAAGTTTGATCCCTGGAAGCCAAGTGATAGAAGTGATCTGGCCTCTGACCTCCTCCAGTGTCTCGTCACATGCATATTTGTACTTTTCTTTTTCTCTCTGCCCCCTCTCTCAAATAAATAAATAAATAAATAAATAGATGAATGAATGAATAAATAAATAAATAAAATATAGATGGTCCCCACATATCATTTGAACAAATGGAGTGTTATTGACTAAGTGCAACCATTATATAAATTGGCCTAGTATCATCTTATTTGTATATACTTATCTTCTTTGATACTCATGATTTTTCAATTTTTCTCCTCTTAAGTGACCAGAGCTCTGTACCTACATCATCGTTTCTATCAGAAATGTGCACCAAAGTGTCAGGTATGATAGTATACAGCTGCAATCCCAGCACTAGGGAGGCTAAGGCAGGTGGGTCATGAGTTCTAGGCCAGCCTGGGCTACATAATTAAACCCTGTCTCAAACAAAACAATAATAATAATAATAATAACAGTGTGCACTGACTTCCTGGTAATAATAATGAATTAAGTGACAGAATTAAAAAGTTTTTTGAACCTTTGTACAGTGAAACCCCAGTCAGCAAAAATTTCCCTCCTTAACTCCTTACTTTCCAGGGAGCACTTAGGTAGCTTGCAACATGAGGCCCTAGAACACTGAAAAGCTGGCCCAACATTCACAAAAGATGCACTTGTAAAAATACAAAAAGAAAAAAAAGGACAGCAATACTCTGAGTTTCTGGTCATGTCTACTAGGGTTCCTCTAAGTTTCCTTTGCACACCAGCAACCCCCCCCACTTTCTCCCATCCTCCTACCCCCTTGGAAACCTGTTAATATGCAGATCTGGAACAAGTTGCAGCCTGAACCTGGGACCTGCGTTCACATTCCAACATCCCTGTGAGATTAGAGCTGCAAGTCTTGTGATCATTATTGGAGAAGCAGTGTATTAGAATTCTCCAGAGGAAGGGGGGGGATTGATTTGATTCTCAGGAACTGATTCATGTGATTATAGAAGTTAGCAGATCCAAAATTCTGCAGGGGGGGGCTAGATGGCTGAAGAGCCAGGAAAAACATAAGAATTCCAGTCCAAACCATCTTCTGGCAGATTTTGCTCAGGGAAGGTCAATCTTTGTTCCTTTATAAACTTTGATTGATTAGTCAAGACCCACTTACAATTATTTGGAGGGGAGGTAAAGCAATCTCCCTTTCTTAAAATTAAATAATCAAATTCCAAGACTCACTCTCAGAGAAACATCCAAAATGTTCAGTGGATGCTGTGACCCAATCATTTTATCAATAAAATTAACCTCCACCACCAGTACTGGCAACCAGTGATTATCGTGTCGGACTTTAGCAAATGGGACATTATGTCCCCTGAACTAAATAGAAAGTCTTATCAGAACATACAGAAATGGATATCAGAATGCATATTTAGATTTAAGGTACCAATATATGGCTTTATAAGTGAACAACTCGAAGGTCAGAAAGATGGCTAACTAGGTAATGTGGATTTCAGGGAAAGTCTGAGGACTCTCAGAATCCATCATAGAAGGACAGAGCAGAATCCTGAATGTTGTTCTCTGTCCTCCACATGAGTAACACACATGCGTGCATGCATACACACACACTCACACACACTACATACACACAAATAAAATTGTATTTTGAGAAGAAGGATTTCAATGTTTTACACTACAGAGCAGACGCATTAATGGGAGAGCACAAAAGTTTTATTTTGGTGTAATGCAAATACAACAGCCCCAGATCACTGACTTTGGAACTTAAAAGATAGCATCTCACGCTGGCGCCACCACTTCCTGGCTGAATGGCCCTGGGGTGATTACTTAATGTCTCTGAGCATCAATTTACTCTCATATAAAGGGGGGATTAAAACTACTTCTCTTCTGTGGGTGTTTTCATAATTAAAACTGCTCTGTTGCCACTGTCTTCTTTATATTGGTTTGTATAATCCTCTGCAAGAGAGATTTTTTTCCACTCTTTAACACGTGCCTTTGCTTTCGAGCATCTATGGCATGAAGGTGTAGATAAAGAAAACCTGGCAAAGCGAGGGCCTTAGCTTCTTATCTTTTAGGACCAATAGAACCAATCTCATCTCAACTTGACTGTCACTCTCCCTCAATGCACCCTAGCTCTGGTTTTCTTTTCCCTTTTTTTCCCCCCTCATGAACTCCAGACCTGAAACTGGACATGCAATTTGGAGCCTATGCACATCTGAAGAATTCTTCGTGGTGCTGACATTTGTATATAACTTACTTGCATTCACATCCCCATCTGACTTGGGCTTCCGATCCTCACGGACAGTTGTTTGTAAGATCACTCTTCATTGCTGTTTGACATAGCGGGGCACGAAGGTTTCTGTTGACTGAAAGGATGTTTTCAAATCATGCAGCAATCTAAGGGAAATATGGAGACTCAATCTTGGACTTCTGATCTCAATCTGACATTTCAGTCGTAGGACATAGTTGTTGCTTTCCATCAATGTTTGCAAAAACAAACAAACTCAAAGGTATTCTGCAGCGACAGCACTTTTGTCTTGGCATCTTCCTGGGTGGGTGGTGAAGTCGTATCAGACATGAGCCCACTCCATGCCGGCTGTAGGGGTGAAGCCAAATGCTATTTTTGCTGCTTGTTGCTACCATCATTACTGCTCCTTCAGATGAAGTGGTTGATCCCACGCTTCAGCTTCTCAGACACTCTTGTTCTGCATAATAAAAAAAAAACCTTCATTTCTTTATGTGTTTGTGTGGTGCGTGTGTGTACATGTCAGTTGTACATACACATGCAGGTGTGCAAGCACATGTGTACACCCTCATGTGGAGGGCTGAGCTTGAGATCATCCTTCATCTCTCTTCTACCTTGGTCTTTTGAACCTGGGTCTCTACTTAAAACCACAGCTCTCCTATAGGGCCAGTCTGGCTAGCCAGCTTGGTCTGGTGATGCTTGTGTTTGCTCCACCTTTGCAGGGCTGGAATTATAAGCAGAACTGCCACACTCACTGACATTTGCATATGGGATCTGCAGAATTGAACTCTGACCTTTTCATTTGCATATCAATCACTTTAACCACTGAACCATCACCTAAGCCTAGAACCTTTATTTTTGTATGAAATTACTTAGTTTGGAAACATATCTAAAAAAAAGCTTTGAAAATCCATTTCATTTGTCATGCATATATTTCATCTTTCTAAACCAGAATTGAAAAAGTGCTTGCGAATACTAATCATAAAAAAAGTTGGAATGTAATTATTTTGTGGTGGGTTCTGATTAGAATGTGAGTTTAAAATCCACAATACTAAATAATAAAAATGTAATCCATCGGTAGAGCATTTGCTCTGGGTTCAATTCCAACCCAGGCTATGAGTCAAAATGTGCTCATTTCTTTATGAAGTGCCTTAGTCTAGCTATTCTAGTGTAGCAATACCAGACAATGTATTTTTCACATACATTAATGCCTTGCATATTATTGCATCTTATGTCTCTTATCTATAAAATTGCTTTTTTCGTGTGTGTGTGTATGTGTGTATGTGTGTGTCTGTGTGTGTGTCTGTGTGTGTGTGTCTGTGTGTATGTGCACAAGAAGACACCTCAGTGTGTGCATCTTAGAGGCCCAAGGGTGACATGAGAATCGTCCTGGTTACTCTACCTCTTCATTGTTCTGCTTCGTGTTTTCGCAGGCTGTCTTCCAGGTCTGGAATTATAGTCCTCCACCATATCCACCGTATCTGCCCAAGATTTTTACGTGGGATCTGGGGATCTGATCTCAGGCCCTTTTGCTTGAGAAGCAAAGGCTTTAACCCCTGAACCATCTCACAAGCCCTATAAATTGCTTTTCATAAAAAGGATATACTACAACTTTTTCCAAGTTCACTGGATTTGCAGGTACATGAGATGGATGTATCTGCCTGTATGCTCACTGACCTGAAAACAGTCTTCCTGGCAAATTTGAAAGCGTGCATTTATTTATTTTCTTACAAGAAGTTCTTACGCATACATTAAAAAGGTGAAGCAAAGATTTTACTTGAAAGGCCAAACATTCTGTTGGTTACCATCCTAAATCCTTGGAACCAAGCCTAAGCTTTAAGCAGCAAGTTAAACAGTAAATATATTCTGCTAATGGCTATTAGATTGCTAGCTGGGGAGATTAGTATAGGGAGTAATTCTAATTAAATAGAGAACACTGGAGAGAGCCGAAACGTTTCAAGAATAGATTCTGTCCCCTGTGCCTCATTAGGAATATAAAATCAGCTTCCTTTGTAAGAATGACAACCTTTCAAAAGACTGCTCTTTTGCCATAAAAGAGGTCAAAGAACCTCTATTTCCAAAATCTGAATTTCTTTCTTAGTAGCAAAATGTACTTCTATAGTCCAAATCCAATTAAAGCCAAGCTAAATCACCACATTCTATTTGAATTCACAATCATTTATCTCTTGTTTAGACACACGGAAAGGCTGGTCTCAGCCCCCACTGTAGAATCTTAGTCTTGTGCCTCAGCGGGCGTCTAGACAGGTCTTGGAAGAGTCGATGCTCCGGCTGATTCACATCCTTCCTCACTGTGTTTTCTACACTCAGGGTTCACCAACAGGTTTCATTTAAACAAAATTGGAAGAGAAAACTGGGGCCGTTAGCTAAGTAATAGACTTAGCCTGTCTGAAGGTGAGTCTTAACAGTTTAGGATTTAATTGCACAGTCGGATGAATTACAGGAAAAACAGGTGACAGGATTTTGAAATAATCCAAAAATGTTCAAATTTGATTCCATCTCCTTAGTGCCAGGAATCCAAGTATATATCACTACTTCCAACTTGCTGCCTGGGAATCTTGAAACTGGTTGGTTCTGCAGATATTGAAAGCACCAGACATTCCATCAGGAGAGAAGTTTCTAGAACACAACCACAGTTGAAAGGAACGTTTTTGACAGAAAGAAGGGCCAATCAATTTTCAAACGTTTGTGATCACTGAACTTGAGGTCATGAGAGCCCAGAATGTTTCTTAGCTAGTCCCTAAAAAGGGAGCTAGAAAGGAAGGAAGAGATGCCACTTCCCCCCTCCTACGTCCGTAGCCCTCACTCCGGTTTCTCCAACAGGAACAAGAATGAAACACATAGAGGTGTGTTTCTGAGCGACATCAACGTTCTCCACATAATTTGCTCCTTTACTGGGAATATACGTGCTCTCCGGGAGCGCACTATAGCAAGGTCATCTCTGAGTCATTTTATTTATTGGTATGCTTGTTTGTTTGATCAAGGGAGTGATTTCCTACAAAAATAAACAGCCCAATTTATTTATTTATTCTACCTTTTCATGGCTGTGGCATGCCGGAAAGCAGTGGCATTAAAGGAAGTGATATCCTAATTTGAGCTTCAAGGAACCAGATGAAAACCATGTGACCTTGGATCAGTGCTTTAACCTGGCTCCTGAGAACTTTGCTTGCAACATGGTCTGATGTTTTAGAATCAAATGCATTGGGTGTATGAATATATTATATTATCTAGTTTAAATGGACCTAACTACATATTCACAGAACAATTCACAGGAAATAACTTCAACTGAGCAGAAACAAAACAAAACAAACACATGAACAAAAAAAAAGATGAAATGTATATATTCTAAGTTCTTGAAACAAAGGAAAAGGATAGTCCAAGAAAAAAAAAAAAAAAAAAAACAGCGACTGAGGGAGTGAAAAACAAAAGTGGGATATCGACCACTTTCACTACTATTATTAATGAGAAGCTTAGTTTATTGAATTGTGTGGCAACATTTTTCCCCCAACATTTGGAAATGCCAAAATATCAGATTTTTATATTGACACATCACAAAATATCAAATTAACCTTAAAATTAAGTATTCAATGATATGATTTGTAGAAAGAAGAAATTTGAGCCAAGATCAGCAGTGTGCGCTTCTAACCCCAGCATTCAGGAGGTTAAGGCAGGAGAATTACAGGGTTAAGGACAACCTTAGCTTAACTATATAGAGAAAAAAAATGTGTCCTTGGTGCTATTGTTAATATAAGCAGGAATGGTTTTTAAAAATTCATGATTCTATTTTTAATCATGTTTATAATTTTGACTTTTTGATACATTTTATTGTGGTAATACATTGTACATTTTTATCTTATGATATAGAGACTTATTTATTTATTCATTCATTCATTCATTCATTTCGCGTGGACACTGTGTGTCCCTGTGGGGGATCAAGGGTGACTTCAGGAATCATTCTCCATTGTATCTACCTCTTTTTGCTTCACTCTGGGATTTCCCAAACTCCACCTGCCAGGGCTGGACATGCAGGGCACCTGGTGTTTTTTCATGGGTACTGGGATCTGAACTCAGTACCTTCTCCTTGGGAGGCAGAGTTTTAACCCCTGAGCCATTTCTCCCAACTTTATTTGATTATATAATATAGCATATGCTCTCACTGACAGATTCATGAACAAATATGTTTGGTTTTCACTGCATTAAAGCAAAATTTAGAACATGACTATAAGAGACTTTACTGTCTGTGGGATGTTGGGAAGTATTTTAATTTCATTATGCATTGCTATAGCACTGTACCTTAGAAGTACCTTAGAAGTAGCTTAGAAGGGTACTCAGTTGGTGGTTAAAATCTACCACTGAAGCAAGAACTTGCAGCAGCTGATCACATCACATCAAAAGATACAGGCCGACTTTCCTTCCCAGCTGGCTCTCTCCTTCTCCATGTAATTGGGGTCTACCACCCTGGGGAATGGTCCTGCCCATAATAGGCTGAATCTTCCACATCAACCTTGCAGTCAAGGGAGCTTCCTACAGGCAAGTCCAATGGCCTGTGTCAATCTAGAAAATACCTCTCAAGTGAGTCTGGAGTCTTGCCTCCTGGGACTACTAAAGGGACTTACCTGAGATTCTTCTGAACACTGTGGATAATAATAAAGATGATACCTAATAAATATGATTTACAAACTTTATGGTCAGATGCCTGCACACAAACCTGCTGGCCTGAGTTCAAGCCCAGATGCACACATGGTGGCTTGGTAGGACAGAACTGACTCTCTGGCCACTTGTCCTTTGCCCGTGCCTCATGGCAATCATTCACCTGCCTTCTTTTTCTGCCTCTGTCTGTTTTTCTTACTTTCATCTTTCCCTCGCAGATAAGTAAGTAAATAAATATGAAAAATGTTTGGCAAAAAACATGTGCATCATATTGTTATGCTAGATTTTATTTACTGGTTGTTAGTTCCTGTCACTCCAAGTCCCAAACTTGGTCCCAAGACATTTTCGTGGAAAATTGTCTGTACACACTTGAGCAATGATTCATACTTTACCTTTTCTTGTACTATTGCAAAATTATGGCTGTCCCAGGAATTTTGAGGCTTCTTCAAGCAAAAACAACTTGTTAACTTTAGTTAGTTCCTTCTTAAATACATTTGACTAAGGTGATAATTTTTAAATGTGTAAATTAATTAATTGAACAAAAATAACTACAATAAGCTCATTATACATCAACATAAATAATATTGATATAAAAACTATTTTGCCAACCAAAAAATTCAAGACTGGCCTTATTTCACTATTTTATAAGTCTTTTCGTGTCTCTCTGAGTTAATAGTAGCTAGATCCTCATACCTACTACTATTATCAGTTGTGAAACATTATTTTGGTTAAAATAGTTGGAAAAATGGCTTACATAAATATATAATTTTAAAAAGCAGAAGTTGGAAGTAATATTTTCAGAAAATCGTGGTTTGTCCGTAATTCTGTGCCAAAACTGAATCCTTAGTAGTTTAACAAGGTGTATATGGAACCCAAAATTTTATCAATGAACTTTTCATACTCTGTTTAATAAAATTCATTTCAAACAGATATGTTTTCTTTTATGTATTTTTTTATTTGAGCAAGAGAAAGCAGGAAAGAGAGATGTCAGTCATTCATATGCATACTATGGTGTGCAGGTGGAAGTCAGAAGACAACTTTTGAAGTCATTTCTCTCTGTCCACCTCGTGAATTTTAGGGGATCGAACTCAGGTAGGCGACTTATCTGCTGAGCTATTTCTCTGGCCCCAATACGTTATATTTTTATTGCAGGATGTGCATGAACATATCTCTGAGAACAGTTTGTAAGAAGTTTATTCCTGATAAAACATATTTGCTCTTGCTATTCAGCTCCCTGAACCTCATAAATATTGAAGTTTACGTTGGTTGATAGAAACCCTGAAGGTCTAGGTTCTTGTTCAAAGGAAACCTGTAGTCAGTAAGTGAATTTTAATTTAAATCACAGTATCTGTCCCTACTGGTATTGTATACTAGTGTAAGAATATCAACATGATTAAAGAACACAGTGACTATGTGGAAGGTATGTGGAAGAAGGGAAAGTTACTAATCCCACTGGCATCAAATTCTTAGGCTCTTAAAATAAACAAATGTTAACATTCCTTGACCTGTCTTTTATTGAGCATGGATCAAGTATGAACACAAGAGAGCACAAACAGCAAGAGACTCTGCAGGGAAAGAGTGCAAAGTACTGCGTCCCACCATCAGCTCCCCGGAAAGTGTGCGAAAGTCTGAGTTCCTTCCAATTTCCTGTGAAAATTTTCCTAAACAGGTATCCATATCAGCTAGCAAAACTTTTAACCCCTCCCGTAAATAGCAAAGACCATGAAGAAAACTGACTGTGCCTTACTTCTGAGGTCTTTTGAATCTTTCCAGGTTCTTTTCCTTTTTTTTTTTTTTAAATGCCTTTTCAATATACCATTCCTATATTCCCCTGGAAATTCATAAATGAAGGCATCTCAGTGCTCTATGTTTCTTGAGAAAAATATGTAAAATATGAAATGGAAATCAAAATATAACCGAAGAATATTGTTAAATACTTTAAGGAAAGCAGTCGTCTTTAGTAAACAGAACTATTTCCAAGAATAACAATTCTTAAGCATTTTTCTCCTTAAAAAAATAGAACACAAAAGTGTGTCTCATAAATCATTGAGATGTGTAAATAAAGGAAGCTACAGAAATTCCGAGGGCAGAAAAACATCATCTTTAAATATATCTACTTGTAAGGACAAATATATCATATTTGAAATATAAATAATTATAAAGTCACAACTAATTTCTTCCTCAATGTGAAGCTTTTGAACAATTTCCAACTTTTCAGCACTGTAAATAATATATAACTCAAGATTCTGTTCTTTAATTCACAGGATGATGAAAGATATTTTTCTTCTCAAAAGCTGTCATAACTAGTTTATAAATTTGCTCAAGTTAAAAGCCAGATTTTTCATAATTACATGATTAATGAGTGTTTCTTTAGTTTACGGGTCAGATAGGGGTCTGAGTTAAAGATTTCCTAGGGTCTGTGAGAAGGAAATACCCTTCCCTCTCATTTTCCCTTCTAGGAAAGACTTGGACTTTCGGAGCTGCTTCCTAACCACAGTGGTCATTTGGAAATCTGACCTAGCAAGGGGCAGAACCTGCTGCAGACTTTCTTCCTGAAACTCACAAGGGAGACCCAAGACTTTCTTGCAGGCAGATCTCCCCCAAGAGTTCGATCTTTCACAGCTGACCTCTCGAAATACCCACTTGCACCATCACTGAACGAGTTTTGCACTTCCTGCAGTCTCCCCACGGAGCACCCTAATTTGCTGGTGCAAGAGTCACTAACTCCTTTACTTATTTATTTATTTATTTATTTATTTATTTATTTATTTATTTATTCGTTCGTTCGTTCATTCATTCATTTATTTATTTTTGCATGTGTAGGTGTGAGTGTGTACTTATATGTGGATGGCTGTAGAAGAGGGCTGTGTGTCTCTGTGAAGACGTGAGGGTGACTTTGGGAATTATCCTGGACAGTTCTACCTCCTTACTGCTTTGAACTGGAGTTTCCCAGGCTCTGCCTTTCAGTGTTAGGAGTACAGATCTAAGTTCTTGACCTAAGTCCGTCCTTCCTTCCTTCCTTCCTTCCTTCCTTCCTTCCTTCCTTCCTTCCTTCCTTCCTTCCTTCCTTCCTTCCTTCCTTCCTTCCTTCCTTCCTTCCTTCCTTCCTTCCTTCCTTCCTTCCTTCCTTCCTTTCTTCCCCTTCCTCCTTCCCTCCCTCTCTCTCTTTCTCTATCTCTCTCTCTCTTTCTTTCTTTCTGGACTCCTGACCCTATATAAGCTCAAGCACTTCCTGAAATAAATGAGTCTGCAGCAAACTCGTCCTCTGCTTGCTGCTTCTCGCCTGACTCCCGCCTGACTCCCGGGGTCTGCTTCTCGCCTGACTCCCGCCTGACTCCCGGGGTCTGGGTGGTGACCCCAAGCCTGCTCGCCCCCTCACCTTGAGCTCTGAGGCTCCGCGGTTTCCCCTCCTTTCCCTGGATGGCCCAGCGGGGATTTGGCAACAATTTCTCTTCCCAACTATCCCCCATTTGATTTTCATATATTTTTAAAATTAATATTAACGTGTGTGTGCGTATGTGTGTGTGTGTGTTTGTGCCTGACATTGACTGTAAATGTCTTCCCTAATTGCTCTTCAGTGTATTCATTGAAGCAGGTCATCTCACTAAACCTGGAGCACACCTATTCCACTTAGGCCAGCCAGCCAGCTTGACCCCCCTCTGTCTCTTCTCCTGAGTGCCAGGATTGTAAGCAAGTTTCTTTTACATGGATTTGGGTGATTTGAACTCTAGTCCTAAACTCAACAGTGTAAGCAACTCTATTCTATTTCTTTTTTTTTATACATTTTTTATTATTATTTCAGCTCATACAAACTTAATAGGTACACTGGTTCCCTCCCTCCCTCCTCCTCCCCCCAAACCCACTGCTCCCCCTCCCCTCACCCAGTGCCTCCCGCCCCAATTCCCAGAGAGTCCTTTCTTGTGCATGCCTGACTCTCCTCTGGGCCCTCCTCTCTATTCTATTCCTTGATCTTACCTTGTTACAGTCTTTCTCTGGTCAAGGTCATCTACTTCCAAATTTTTGGCTTGGAAATGAGATAAAGTTAACCACAAATTTTATTTTTAATTTTGGCTCTACCTACAAAGGTCCCACTAAACCCTGCTGTTTTATTGTATGCTTTTATTTATTAAATTGTCCATATATATGTTTGAGCTGCACTGATCTCTTTTGTTGCACACTTTCTTTTTAAAATTATTTATTTATTTATTTATCTGAGAGAGAGAGAAAGAGAGAGAATAAAGAATGCACACCTGCCCTGGAACACAGGTGAAGGTCAGAGGACAACCTTGGGAAGTCAGTTCTCACTTTCCACCATGTGGACTTCTGAGACTTGAACTTAGGTTGTCAGGTTTGCAAGCAGGTGCCTTTACCCACTGAGCTATTTCTCTAATCCACATCTTTTTTTTTCAGCTACCACATGGCATTTTATTTTTATCAAATTTAGAAGTCACATCTATAATAGTTATAGCACAGTTGTCAACATGACAGTTGAGGATTTGAGCTCTGGGCACATTTATAGAAAATTAGTTGTTGAGTTAAGCCCAAAGCAAACCCCTAGGAAATTCTCTGGCTGATAGGGAAGGCCCAGTCTGTGGTGGGTGGGACTAGGCCCTGGAACAAAATACAGAGAACTGATTGAGAAAGTTGGCATCCTTGTGTACACTTGGCCAAACATGCTGGTTTGGCAAGTAAGGATCGTCCCTTTCTCAGCTGTTATATAGAGATGGTGTGACCAGTTCCCTTAGCCCTGGTGTTGGTGTGAGCTCTCTTGCCAAGCTGGACTGAGAACTGTAATCAAACAATCATAAGAGAAAATAAACCCTTGTTCCCTTAAGCCATTTGATGGTGATTTATCAGCAACCATGCAGGTGAACTTCTATAACATCTGGTTGGATATATAGGTCAATGGTAGGTATAACATATACCTGGCATGTAAAAGTCCTGTCATAGTTAGATATTGATGTCAACTTCACATCTGAAGACTCTGAGACCTGGGCATACTTGTGAGAAATTGGTAGTTGAGTTGAGCCCTGAGCAGTCTGCAGGAGCTTGTCTAATTGATAAGGAAAACCTAGCCTATGGTGGACAGGACTAGTCCCTGGGCAGATAAATAAGATGGAGGGAGCTAGTTGAGAAAGTTGACATCCATCTGTATATTTGACTATACATACTGGTCTGGCAAATGAGGATTGCCCTTCATGGGAGTCCTGTGGATGAACAAGGAACTGTAACCAGACAATTGTAAACCAAAATAAAACCCCTTGTTTCCTTAAGCCCTTTGACCATGAATTTGTAGGGAATAATGCTGATAAAGGCAACTATGGAGGTGCCTGTTTTAACACTCCTTGAATGTATTGAGAGAATAATGAAGTTCATAGCCCTGTAGGGCACAGTCAGTAGACTCATTCTCTTTTTGAAGAGTGCTCAGTATTCCTAACATATGTAATAGAACCAGAAGAGACCATAATCCCTTCTTTTAAAAAAATTCCTTCAAGAGCTATTTTTTAAATACAGTATGAAAAGATTAAAAAATCCAATCCAGTTCTGTGATTTCATTTAACTTAATTTGATAAAAGCATGAGGGAAAACCAATGGTACAATACGTGTGAATATGAGTTGGAGTTTTTTACTGATTATATAAAAATCTGGAAATAGATAATTTTCTAATAAAATAGAACCAGCCATATTTACTCAAGGAGAGGGCAGTAAGAATAAACGAGTAACTGCAGAACCAATTCTGCTAGCTGGCTGGATAGATTATTGGGTAAGGTGCCATGCTTGCCAACCTGCCAACCTGAGTTTGCTCTGTGGAGACCTACATGGCAGAAGGAAAGAGCTGACTTTTTACAGTTGTCCTCTGACCTCCACCGTATGGCACGCACGGGTTTCTCTCTGTATCTCTCTCTTTCAAATAAATACATGAAATAGTAAAAATAAGAAACAATTGGAAAGGTTGTCAAAGATTTTCAATGGTTGTCAGCTATTGAGAGATTTATGAGCTATTTTTAATCTATAGACTTATGTGGAAGACATTGCCAAATCGACGAGTAAATGTCAGCAAGGCCTTGCCCGGAGCGTGCAGCATCTTGAAGCTTGACACCTGCTTCTTGGTGGATCTGTCCACAAAGGCCTTCAGGCCAACACTGCAGGGTCTTCGCTCATAACATGGCCACATCCTCCTGAGGGCAGACTATCCCCTTGAGTTCTGCCAATGACAGGCTTACTAAAGATTGTTCTAGAAACCTTATCCAAAGTAATTAGCTAAGAAAACTGAATAAAAAACATAGGGCAATATCATTTATTTTTGGGTGATTTGACTGCTTATCAAGAAATTCAAGACTGGGTCAGAGGGCACACTTAGGTATTTGGGAGGCTAAGGCTTGTTTATCTGAACCCAGAGAGCTTCAAGACCGACCAAAAAACCAACATAGTGAGACCCTTTCTTTCAAAAACAAATTTAAAAATTGATGGTAAGGATGGGAAGAAAGTTCGAATATTTGATGACTATCAGTGTTCATAGAAGAGTTCAGTTTTAGTATGTTGATAGAGGAAACATAAACAAAGAGCCTTAGCATTACATATAAAAGAAATGTAAGACTTGTAAGGGAAAGCATGTCTTATTCACAATAGCAATAAAAATATCTATCTATCTATCTATCTATCTATCTATCTATCTATCTATCTATCTATCTATCTCTGTCTGTCTCTCTGTCTATCTAAAGCCTCTCTGTGAGCTTTCTCATAGTTTAAGCTATAAAAAGTTAAAAAATTGTACCATACTTTTAAAGAGAAATCTAAATAGTTGTAAAGATTTTTTTAACTACATGAAATAGAAAAATCTTTCATTTTATACACTGCTGACTTATTTACATGTGTTCTTTATTTTTGTATTAGTTCTATAATTTAAAGTAGGGTTATTGCAGGAAACTGAAGAATAAACTAAAGAATGGGGTATGTTCTAGATTTCTTCCTTATATGGACAACACTGAATCAAACATAGGAATGACCTTCTCTTCAGGGGTTGAGAAAGGCTCACTAGGAAGAAGAACAGGGAATTACTTATGCCTTAAGATAGGGGGAGTAACTTTGAGTGGAGAAGGAGGGCAATGGCGTTTCTAGTGAATTGTGTATATCTAAGGGAAAGGGAGGGTCAAAGCTTAGGTTTAGGGGAAACCACAGGTGATAAAGACTTGAAATGACTTTGGGATGAGTTCCTATGGCTTACTGACCCTTTGATGCCTTCAATTGAAGAAAGCAAATAAAGTGATCTAGCTTTCCAAGATAGATAATAAATGACACCAATCAGGAAACTAGGGAATGTAAGATGCAAGGTGGATTTAGGTGGAGAAGTTCATATATTATTAATGCAGTTGTTGATCATGACTGGTTTCAGACATGTGTACAATATTCATGTTGAATCACAGAGATGGTTGTCCAGATCTAACTATGAGATAAAGCCTTCCATGATCTGTAGCAGACCTAGGCATTTGGAAGAGGTGTGAGGTAACATCAGGAACCCTCTTAGTCAAAACAGTCTACTCTGTCTGTTGTTTCCAGGTTTCACTTTTTGCTCTCTCCTCAAAACTCAGTTGAGCTGATTATCAGTAGGATCTCCTTAAGTCATCCTTTCAAAAGCTATTCATTTCTCCTTGTGAATAGCTACAAAATAAGCAGGTTCAGTGCATTCCTGGAGGAAGGTGGGTCTACGTGGATTGAGGAAGCAGGCTTGCTTTCCACTTGTAAAAAGCATTCCATGTAATCTTTCCAAGGGGCATATATTAAGGCATTCGAAAGCAAGATACCAAAATGCAAAGCTGTCAGAGAATGCTTGTTATACAATTAATGATAAATGTTATGACCTCCTTCCACTTCAACTTTATCTCTTCCAAAAGTTTGCCACTTTATTAACTAACTTCCAACCTGTGATCTCTCCTTTTACTATGGTTTTTGTAGCACTTCTTTAAAAATATACAGAAATACACAACAACACAACAAAAGTGTGCATGGAAGATGGAGAGAAGCTTCTAATCTTCAACATTAACCTATAAAGATTTCAATAAACTTTCTAGAGAATTTTTTGAATGAGGTACTTTTTAGCGATCTGTCTTTTAGATATGAATATTACTAGAAATAGACTTCAGAGCAGAAACTTCCATGTATCACCTGTAGGTCATCGATAAATACCATTCTATTACCTGTGAGAAACAAACATAGATGTAGTATCCTTAAATCAGTGAGGATTTCTTAAAATACCAATATTGTAAACAGCACTATTCAAGATACTGAGAAAGGAAAGGCTATTTTTTTGTCCCTAAAAGTTGCATATCATGGTGCTGGCATGATGTCTCAGTACATAAAGGTGCCTGCTTGTATATTAAATTAGTCATTGTCACAGGGTATTCTTTAGGGAAACCAATATCTAACTTATTTTATTTTTTCTATTTTTACAAACATATTGAGTATTCATCCCAGCTTCTCTCCCTCCCCCTTCCCTCCCATTCCCTCTCTTCCATTCACCATTCCCTCTCACTCCCTTCTACTTGTATGCTTCTATAGACCCCAGGGTTTACTCTGGCTTGTATACTTCTGTGGGAGTTCAGGCCTCGGTGGTATATCAAGTTACCTCTCTTCAGGCTACCCCACTGATATATGCATTTCTCTTCACTCATTCAGCTTTAGACCCAAAGGTTTCCACTGTAACTCCCTATTCTATGGGTATAAAAACAGCTACCTACAGAGCAGTTTGATGTATTGTCTTCCTACCTATTGGCTGTCTTCATTTTTTAAGGTTCTTGTTCTAGTTTACAGTAACAGGGATGTGTACCAGCAGGTCTTGAATCCAATCGGAAAGCTGTTGGTTGTCTCCTTGTTACTCATGCCACTATTACACTGGCAGACACCTGTTGCCATGGTGATATCTAATTTTTGATCATTACACCTAATAAAAGTCAAGTAAGTACCATTTTTGTTTTAAATGATCTGAGTTTACTGACCATGACAATTCAATTCTCTCTGAAAAGTTACAACATATACTTCCCAAACAATGTTGGTTGCTATCCAAGAAAAATGTGTGTGGCTACAGTCATGAACTTATCTTCAGAAACCTTCAGACAACTGACAATACATTGAGAACTCTGAAGTATAATAAAGTCATTACTGAAGAAAATGAAACTTGCATTCACTGTGATTCATGATTTAGATTGTTTGGAGTTCATTAAATTTTCACTTAACATTTTAGTTTTGACAAACCACCCACCTGAAAAGAGAACTGAAGGTTGAGAATCTATAGTCAGTATCTTTTTCCCCCATCAGAGAGCTCTGGATTGCCCAAGGGGTATTATTTAGGGAGGGGAAGTGTCAGAAAGGCCACCACTTAAAGACTGTGACTTTAAATGACACTTTACCCAACTTTCACCCTTTCCCCTACTTACTCCTCCTGTGCAATTTTCACTTTCTAAGCACTTCAACTCCCTACCCCTGATTTGAATTTTTCAAAAGCAGTCCTGACACATTGTTGTGTCTGTATGTTGAGGTTGCTCAGTTTCTTTCCCTAGGGGAGGAGGAGAAAAACCTCCCCTCAGGGTGGGAGCTGGAACACAGGGGAATCTTGTGAACTTTATTTGGTCCCAATTCTTGCCAAGCTTCTAAATATTCATGCAAATCGGGGATCACACTTTCCTGACACACATCTCTAGGTCAGGATTGAACCAGTGATGTGGGAACCAGTGAGTGCTAAGAAGGCTTTCTAACTTGGGAATAGAATGCCAGCCAATCACAGTCACGCAGGATGCTCAATGAGTAGGTGACCTCCAGGTTCTAGTCTTTCTGATTTAAAAAATGAAATTCACGGAACTCGGGAGGATACGTTTCAGAAGAATATTTCACCACAGGATCTCAGGTGGGCACGTAAAAGAAAGAAAGACAGCAGTGCTATTTTACTGGAGCCGCTAGGGTGAGGCCTGGGAGGTGGTCTGCATGGTGGAGTCACCTAGTGTCTGGCAGCTTTGAGCACCTGTGCACGTCTCTACAGCTTCAGGGGGTGGGAAGTGTGAAGATAACCAGGAGTTAGGGTGAGAACCCAGACCTTTCTTGCATTCCTGGCCTGAAGCCAGGGCAGAACAGGGACCTTTCAGCTTCAGGCCAAGGACAGCAACATAGCTGTAGCTTTGGAGATCTCCCGCAAGCTGCCTGACCAGTTTGTATCTCTTGTCCTTATCACCACCTTAGCATACCTTGTTCTTAAATATCTCTAAGGCCGGATCTTCGAGGAAACAAAGGCATCTCAGGGTGTTCTTGGTAAGAGGTGTGCATGGAAGCAGGTGGTTGAAGTGACTGAGAGAAGTTGAGAGAGAGAGAGAGAGAGAGAGAGAGAGAACCAAGCAAGTGTTTTAAAGTACAATTCAAAGTATTTTCACAGACAGAAAAGCCATGAAGAGTGCTTTCTGTTCATGTTTTTAGCACCATAGCAAATTCGGTATTGCATCAACCATTGATTGCATGCATGGTTTTAGCAGTTTTACAAACGTGCCTCTAAAATCCATTCCCAAGAGCTGTGTGCTGAGAGCAAGGCCTTTCTGCCAGATCCTGTCTCCCAAGCTCAACATCGAACCCCCCCTTGCATCCCTCATCTCTCAGAACCCAGGACTTGGAGCAGATCCTTTTCAGTTCTGAACATGCAGCTATCCACAGACCTTCTTCTGTCCCCAAATCATTTCCCATAGGCTCCACATTCAGGGAAGGAAGACAGCCTGGAGGTGGAATTTAATCACAGTCAGGGATCAAATTGGTCACTTCTAGTGAGAGGTCTTGCTTAAGCTCTTCGCATCACATGCAAGGCAACATCCTGTCACTGAGCTACATCCACAGACCTCATTATCTTTAACCATGTGCCAGAGTCTAATGAAATGTACAGTGTATGACCAGAGAAAGTGATGGGAGTTACTCTGAAAACACTTTCTGTTTTTTAATTTGTTTTCCTTTTCTGTGAAATAATACATATATTCTGTGAAATAATGTTTATATAAAATATTTGATACAAAAATAATACACTTCATATTTACAAACTATATTTATTCTTTGACATTTTCAGGCATCCCTTACTATTTGATCTCATTTCCTTCCTGTCTCCCTACATTCTTTTCCAGCCAGTCTCCCTTTTACTTTCACATCATTTTTCAAGTGTGGCCCACCGGTTTGCACCTGGAATGCCGGTGAGGATATTTGTCTGTGTACCTGCTTGGGGAAGGAATGAACCATTAATGGGGGAATCACTGAGTAAGGAAGTTTCCCTCTCTTGTTTGGCCCTAGCCCTCAATAGTCTTTCAGGGTGGTTCAGTATGCCTTGAGGTCTCCCGTCCTTCACGGTGAGATGCTGATCAGCTAACTACTGTGCAGGTCTAGCAGAGGTAGACGGCACTGAAGTGAGTTCTTGGGTGAAGCAGCACTGTCCTGTCTGTTGCATCTTCCCATCTTCAGGCTCTAAGGCCCACCAATAAAAGAACTAATAGCACTAAAAGGAACAAGGAATCAGGTAGGAAAAGATGACGACCGTGAGATTTGATGATGAACGATATAGGTGACAATCTTGAAGAATCAAGCACAGCGAATACAGACATCAAAATGGTGGCTATTGTTAAAGAGATGAGTTCCAATAATGAATCAAAGCCTGCTCTCAATTTGGATAATAGAAGAGACTACTAACTATAAGCTACTTTTAACTTTTTAAATTTTTTTGTTATTACTTATTATTTATTCAATTGTGCATGTATGCGTGTGTGTGTGTGTGTGTGTGTGTGTGTGTGTGTGTTTGTGTGTAGAACCACGGACGAATTCGAGAACCACCATGGACCACCTCCACCTCCTTGTTTACTCTGCCCCAGGATTCACAGGCTCCGTCCTACCAGGACCAGAAATGCAGGCCGTCCCCGCTTCTGCCCGGTGTCTATACGTGGGGTCTAGGATCCAAACTCAGGACCTTTCACCTGCAAGGCAGAGACTTAACCCCTGAGCCACCTCTCCAGCCCCAAGCCACTTTTAACTTTAATTATAATTATATTTCAAAATTCATGGGAGTTCAGTAGCTCATATGCTAGACCATATTGATGATAACTAAAATATAATTTCATAATTTTGCATAAGTTAATTTCCCTTGTTCAGCTTTACTTTGTTGGAAGATGTTTTTACTTAACCTCTGTCCCATCTACCTCTGCTTTTGCCTTTAACCATCGCAGGGGTTCTCCTGATTCTTGGTTCTTTGGATGCTGCTGTTCTCACATTTCTGCATCGACAGTACTGACTGAGCACTGACCCTCCTCACGGTGATCAAATGTCTAATTAAGTGACTTTTTTCATGCATTCTATAGCATTTTACTGAATTTATATCAGTCATGTTCAAATCTGTGACCACATAGAAAATGTATAAGTATGTGTGAACACACACACACACACACACACACACACACTCACACACACACACACACACATTCGAACTGGAAACGGGGTGAGAATTCAAGAGTCAGGAAAAATTCCAGTGCACAGAATAGACTCTGAGTGGTACTTCAAGGCAGGGAAGCAGCTCGCCATGCAAACAGACTGAAGAGGACCAGTGCAGTAAGTGCCAAGAGCTTGAGCAATGATGTAGAGTAGTGACAATGACCCCACAGGTGTAGGAGATGGAAGCAAGAAGCATGGGAAGGGCTTGGGTACAAAGAAAGATTTGATTTGAGTTGAACCGCATGTCATCTCATGTTACAAAGCTAAGTGCATATGATATCAACAGTGGAGGCATATGCTAATTCTTGATCCAATCAGATGATTATAGATTTTTTTGTTACAACCAAAAACTTTCAGGGGTGTCAGAGGAGGAAGCTGAGAGTCAAGAGAGTTGTCAGAATGGTCCTAGAGAGGGGAAGCAAACAAACAAACAAAACCCCTGGCATGGAATACAAGTATTTACCTCTCTGAAAGATGATTCTCAATGAACACCAGAACCAGGCACGGTGGTTCACTACTGCAATTGCAGTGCTCAAGAGTCTGAGGCTGAGAATGATCATGAATTCATGACCAGCCTGGGCTCCTAGTGAGTCCCAGGACAGTCTGGAGTACAGTGATACCTCATTGCAAATAAATTTTTAAAGTTAAAAAATAAAGAAAAAAAAAAGATTTGGTGACCAGGACCAGGGGTTGCCTTGTCTTCTCTCTCATTGGACACAGGCATCCCAGGAGATGGTCTCAACTTCTAAAGTCAGCTGAGGCAGCCTCTTCATATCTCCTAAAATTTCATTTCCAGGGCAGGCAGACATTTTGAGTCTGTAGCAGATGTACTCACATGGATGTACCATAAGCACATAAGGGCAACAGATTTTTTTTTTTCACCTGGAAACCCTTTTCTTTCTTTCTTTTTTTTTACATTTTTTATTTTTATTTCTGCTTATACAAACTTAATAGGTACAACAGTTCCCTCCCTCCCTCTTCCTCCCCCTGAACCCCCTCCCCCTCCCCTCACCCCTCCCTCCCCATCCTCCAGTGCCTCCCCCCCAATCCCTGGAGAATCCTTTAATGTGTATGCCAGACTCTCCTCTGGGCCCTCCTCTCCGATGACGTACAAGGACCCAGTGGCTTTTCCCTGAACCCTTTCCTGTGTTCCCCTTAAGAATAGAAACACTACTATGGCTGTCAATTCCTTGCCTTCCAAGGATCTTGGTGCCTTTAGCAGATGCTAGACTTTGTGAGGTCAATAGTGTGTTGGACATTGTGCCGGTCATGCAAAGTCCAATTAAGATTGCTTTGGCCCTAACTTGTGTGGAGTATCTCACATATCATTGCTCCTCCCATCCTTGTGCTCTTACACTCTTACCGCCCCCTCTTCCACAAATGTCCCTGAGCTTCAGGATGGGGAGAGATTAGGCTGGCCTAGTCCTAGGTGGTTGATATAGAGTCTCTGAAGTTCTGCATTATGGTTTGTTGATTTTCTTTTGCAGTTTTGCTGCTCCTGTAAAGGGCAACAGATTTTAAGTAAAACATACTTTTCTGGGGACTGGCAAGATAGTTCAATGGTTAAAGGCACTGAAGAGCAAACCCAAGAGTCTGAATTCAATTCCTGGCACTCATTCTGCAGATGCACAGAATGGGCCTCAAGCTGTTCTCTGGCCTCCACAGGGATGCTGCAGTACACGCATATTCCCTCACACCCCCTACACACACAAAAAAGGGATAAATAAATATAACAATAAAATAAAATGCATTCTGGGCTCTATTCTGCTGTTCAAAGTGTTTCATGTTCTAGGAATGCTAAGTACTTTTCACTCATCTCCTTGATCACCAAGTTCACTTGAATTTTTACCTTGAAAAACTTTCTCCTAAACATGTCCTGGCCTCTCCTTCTGGGTCATTTGTCACCTTGTGCAATACTCCTACCTTCCTCCTTCCAATTTGTCAAAAATCTCTGCCGTTTTTATCTCCTGCAGAATCACTTTCATTCCACAGTGGCCCGGGCCATTTCCACTTCTCACATTTATTATTTTATTACTTCACAATCTCCAAACAGTTCAGTTTCTCAGGAATTTTCACCTGACACATCAAGATGCCCTGAAGTGACTCAGCTACTTCATTGAAGCAATCCTTTCCTTCCCTCAAGTGGCCACTAAACACGAATCTCCTTAAGCCACATCCCTGTATGAAATGTCTTTGCCTCTTACCACCAGAATAAAGGGCCAAGATCTTCAGCAAAGATGACCGTGAATGTCTTCTACACTTCTGTCATTTCTTTTTGTCTGTTCCCACCACTCCAGCTTTTGCTAAGTAGTAGTATCTAATTACATATAGTAGCATAATCATAAATACAAGTTACCAAAATCAAGGGTATTTAGTCATTTCCTGCTGTGTTATGCACAACCTGTGGTTCTTCAATGCCTCTAATTATTGAATTAGAATATATTACAACATTCTCCAAAGGGCACCCAGTAGTCACGGAGTCTTGGATAATGATGATTGCAAATGTACTTCTAGGGCTTTGCATTAAAACACTGAAACTCTAATAACATTTCCACCGTTGAATTACAGGACAATTTTGATGCACTCTGACTTACCTGATTTAGTTTCAATCTTAGTATATAATGATGATGATGATGATGATGATGATGATGATGATAGCTACCATGTATTTGGAACCAATAATTCTCCCAGATGTTTGTAAATGTTTCATCTCAGTAGTTCTCAAACTACATAACACTTCCTGTTTTAAATAAATAGACTAAGTCTCAGTAAGACGCAGATTCTGCCTTGTATTGATTAGTCAAGCAATTTATTGGGAGAAAGGGAGATCTATTCAGTTCCAGTTCCAGAGGGGCGATATAGTCATTAATAGCAGATCCAGAACGGCTGAGGCATGCTAAGTCGTTGCAAACATCTTGGAGGTTGCGTGCTATGAGACTGATGTTACAAAAACAAACCTCTTCAGGAGGTATAGTGGGACTAATCCACCTCAAGGCCCACCCCTTGTGACGACCTTTCTCCAGCAAGGCTCCACCTCTCAAATGTGCCATGTCTTTCCCAAATGCGTGAGACTATGAGTGACACATTTCAAACCATAACGTGCTCCAAAGCAGTAAGTCAAAAAATCTACTCAAAATTATGTGGTTTATTTTTTTTGCCACAATGATACATTATTTAGGAAAAGTTTTCTTTCCTTTTTCATAAATATGTGTGTGGTATATGTGTGTGTGTGTGTGTGTGTGTGTGTGTGTGTGTGAAGGTATGTGTATAAGAGTACACTTGAATTGTCTGTGGAGGCCCAAGGGCAACACTGAGAATCACCCTGGATTGCTCTTCCACCTTATTACTTTCCTCTAAGGATTCTCAGGCTTCAAATTCCAGAGCCAGAATCACAGGTTACTGACATATCCACTCACCTGGAATATTTTTTTCTGATTGTTCCACTTTATTTAATTTTTTAATACATATTTTATTATTTCCGCTCATACAAACTTAATAGGTAGACCAGTTCCCTCCCTCCCTCCTCCTCCTCCCAGCCCCCTGTTCCCCCTCCCCTCCCTCCCCATCCCCCAGTGCCTCCCCCCCAATTCCCAGAGAGTCCTTTATTGTGCATGCCTGACTCTCCTCTGGGCCCTCCTCTCCGATGATATACAAGGACCCAGTGGCATTTCCCTGAACCCTTTCCCATGTTCCCCTTAAGCATAGGAACACTGCTGTGGCTGCCAATCCCTTGCTTCCAGGGATCTTGGTGCCTTTAGCTGATGCTAGACTTTGTGAGGTCAATAGTGTGTTGGACATTGCGCAGGGCATGCAAAGTCCCACCTGGAATTTTTAAGTGGAATCTGGGATATGCAATTGGGTTTTTTTTTTTTTTTTTTGCTATGAAGCAAAAGCTTTAGCAATTAAGCCTTCTCCCCAGCCCAAAAAATCTATTAAGTATATAAACAAATATGCTATTTATAATAAACATACATATAAGGTTATACTTAATCCAATATTTAATCTTGTGCTGTATATTTATTTATTTGGAAGAAATAATTTTTAAAAATGTAACATTTATGGGGCTGGAGAGGTGGCTCAGGGGTTAAGCCTCTGCCTTGCAGGCAGAAGGTCCTGAGTTCGGATCCCAGATCCCACGTATAGACGCCGGGCGGAAGCGGGGGCGGCCTGCGTTTCTGGTCCTGGTAGGGCGGAGCCTGTGAATCCCGGGGCAGAAGGAGGTGGAGGCGTCCATGGTGGTTCGCGAATTCGTCCGTGGTTCTACACACACACACACGCGCGCGGGCACGCACACACACACACACATACATACACCTCACATGCACAATTGAATAAATAATAATAAAAAAAATTTTTTAAATTTTAAAAAATTTTAAAAATTTTAAAAATTTTAAAAAAATGTAACATTTATAGGTTCAAAGTGTGGACAATATCATATTTTTAAATGCACTTGACTTTGCAAATTCCCATCTAAATTAATTGCAAATCAGAAATCAATGTTAGGCACATCTGATTAGACTTAATTTAAGCATATATGTCTGAATCAAAATCCATGTAAACCTCAGATAATTTAGAACCTCCTCAGAGAAGATTTTGTTAACTTCCCTTTCCCCATAGATATAATAGTCAATGTCCTTTCTCACAATGTTGTGACACTCAGTCCTCTTTAACACAATTTCTCATAATTACAATTTAACACTATTTTCAACAAAATAGTTTTTTTTAAAACTATCTTCCATTGAAAGATCCAGAAATTCTCTAGGAGACAATCCTAGTCTGGTTTCATTACCTTGCCACTTATTATCTAGCCCTGTGCCTTGCATCTATCCAATGAATGGGTTCATGCTCTGTAGAAGCAGAGAACAGTCATGTCATACTTTTAATGTTAGGGATCATCAAATATCATCATAGGAGCTGAAGAATAGCAACTGCTGAGAAAAATAAAATTCTGATTCCAAAGGACCACGTACCACAGAGTTTTAAATACTCATTTCTAGGAGCGCAATGAACAGAATGGCGTAGTGAGCTTCTTGAAAGAAAAGATGAGACGGACTGGTGAGCCCCGCCTGTAGGACCAGCACTCAGGACATAGACACAGGAGGATTACCACAAGTTCACAGCTAGCCTGTGAACAGTGCTTCCCAGCCAGCCTATAGTTTCTTGGTGAAACCCTTTTCAACAAACAGAGCAAAACAGGCAACCAATTTGACTGCTATTCTGAGTTCTGTGATATGACCGTTTTTCAAAAAAGAAATAGTTTCTCTAAACAATTTATAAAATTCTCCCAATAATTATCACAGAACTTTCCACTTATGCTTTGCAATTTAAAACTCAAAGCACACTTAAGATCTTTGCAAGACACCATTCACATCGTACTTTTGTGCTACTTTCTTGTCTCTAAACGTCATGCGGTAAAAGTCCTATGCAGGGACAGCACTCACCTTGTAATTCCTGGTTTGGTCAATTGGTAGCAATACTAGGGACAAGACATGGTGAGATTCATATAGGAAGCACTCGGGTACTAAGGCAGAGGATGGGCATGTTAGGTCAGTCTTGGCAACAGAATGAGACATTGTTAAAAATAGTAAGTCCATAATAAATTAATTAACAACTAAAGCATGTGAACTCAGGAAAAATCAAATGTATGGCTGGTGGGGATGGCTCATGCACGGTCGGCCCCATGTTCATGATCTTACCTATAATTGTAAATTGAAAAGCAAACAACTTGTGACATATAGTAACAGATAGCTTTACCACTCTGTACATTTTTATTATAATCAGTGATTATGAAAAATACTTTTTACACGGTATGAGATTCTGGTAGAATGAAAAGCTGAGTGTCACAGTCAAAACCACAGAGTTACATGTGTGATTGACAGTGGTGAGTTGTCACTGAGGTCTCAGTTGTTCGTTGTTCCAGTACCTGATGTCTGTAGAAGCAGGTGACCCTTAGTGATCTTCACCTTTTGATGAAGGCCTTATTTGGCCCCTCCTACTTTGTGTCATGGTGATCTCTTGATAGACCAATGATATATCATAAAAGTAAAGGTATGTAGGCTTATAGAGATGGTTCAGTGGATAAAGCACCTTCCACACAAGCACAAAGACCAGAGTCAGGATCACCAGATAGCACACAAAATTCCTGATGAGTGTGGCAGCCTCCTTGAAACCCCAACCCCTTAAGGAAGAGACTGAAAATCCCCAAAGCCACTTGGCTGGCCTTAGTGGAGGCCAGCTGCGGGCTACCTTAGAGACTAGCTAACAAGAACAAGGTGGAAGGGCAACTGAGGATGATTCCTGACACCCACCTTGGACCTCGACACGTACATACACACACATGCCCATGCATACGAAAACTGAATGCAACAAATGCACAACTCACACACAAATATACTCATGGAAATGAAAAAAAGGGAATAAAAGAAATAATGCTGTAGTTAGGTCCTGAGAGAATGCGACTTCAGCCTTAGATTCTTTTCCCTTGTCCTGTTCCTTCTCCTTTCAATCTTCTGCTTTCTCTGCCTTAGATTTCCTTCCATTCTTTTCTGCCTTCTTCTTTCAGTCTTCTCCCTCTGACACACACACACACACACACACACACACACACACACACACCCCTGCAGTCACATGAGTACCAATAATATTGAGTCAGTCGATGAGGATGTCCCCATCTTGAGGAAATCTGCGCAAGTCTCTCACAAGTACACAGAGAGGACATGAAGTTTGACAGTTACTAACTATTCTTTGAACTTGGAAGCCAGTATTTTACCTCAATTAAATTTTAAGAAGACTACAAACCTACCTCATTGTGCCTTTGCAAGAGCTTTCTCAGAGCTCCTGAGCCAGAACCAATCAGAGAGACTGCCTCCACATCCCTGACACTCAAAACCTGTGAGATAATTAAGATTTCAAGCTGCTAAGTCTAGGAATTTTTATTGTGATACCAAATCCAGAAAATTGTAAGGATGACAAATGAAAGATAATGTTCAGGAAAATAATTATTTTAAGTATTATATAAAGGTCAGCACATTTTGAATATTTTCAGTGTCTAAAGAGAATTCGGGATAACGAATTCACGTATGAAAATATCCTTAAATTTCAGCAAAATAAATAATTTCTAAAGTATCACAAGCCATGTTCATTATTTTTTTTAATTTTTTTATTATTATTATTTATTCAACTGTGTGCATATGCATGTGTGTGTGTGCGTGCGCGTGTCTGTGTGTGTGTGTATTTGGCCCCTCCTACTTTGTGTCATGGTGTAGAACCACGGACGAATTCGCGAACCACCATGGACGCCTCCACCTCCTTCTGCCCCGGGATTCACAGGCTCCGCCCTACCAGGACCAGAAGCACAGGCCGCCTCCGCTTCCGCCTGGCGTCTATACGTGGGATCTGGGATCCGAACTCAGGACCTTCCACCTGCAAGGCAGAGGCTTAACCCCTGAGCCACCTCTCCAGCCCCGCCATGTTCATTATTATGTATAACTTTCAATACATTTTGCCTTGCTCCACAATGGAAATTGAACTACAGAAAATTATACTAAAAGCGTTTTAAAGAATTGGTAACTTTTCCTCATTAATATCTTTTTCTTTACCACTATGAAGATATTTCTGCCATCCTAAATCTGTCAGAGTTACATTCATAATTTTAGTGCTTGATGTAAAGCAGATTCAATATGTGAGTGTCATTTATACATAGCCCAAAATGTTTTTTAAAGTACCCAATATTTTGGTGTGGTAACTGGTAATACTTTCAACAACTGTTCTGTTGAAAAATACATCAAAAATGTCATTACCTTAGATCAGCTTGGAAAGAAAAATTATAGCAATGGTTTATGCTTGGTGGCTCGCAATTCCAAAATTAATATATTTCAGAAGTGATTTAAACTTCACAATTCATACGATTATAAAAGTAGTTAAAAGAAAAACATTTATGGTAACTGCCTATGACAATATATATCTCCTTGATGACTGATTTTCCACATGAAAGAAGTTTTATGAACATATTCAGAAGAACCAAAATGTAATAAATGAACCAAAGAAATTGAAGTCTTTCATAAAGCTATAAAACATCATATAAATAACAGGTATTATAATATTGGCACTGTTATTGTGAAAGCAAACCAAAAGTGGCATTTGAGCAAAAACATGAAGAGTGAGAAAATAAGAGTGATGTAAAAAAATGAGAGAGGAAATTAAGACTCAGAAATGTCAAGAGCAATGTCATTCTTCATCACCAAAGAGAAGCCCATCAACGGGAGAGGATGCGAGCGGTTTAACATCGGAAGGCTGTAATATTCCAAAGGATGGAATTCAATGAAAAACAGATTTGTGGTTAATAAAGGAAAAGAAACTAGCAAACGAGTAGTGGGAGGATAAAAAAGAAAAATCTGAGTTAAAAAATGCCTCTTATAACAATATGATTTGAATTTAAAGCTTATAACATCTGCTTTTTATAACAATCTAAGTGTATTAACTCACAATAAAGGATCATGTTAACTTGCATCTTCAATTGTAAGAAAGAAAAAGAGTGTTAGAAGAAAAAACGCATCTCAAGGAAAAAATATATATATTTTTTACTGAAAGGAACTTTTTAATAGATTCATAGCAGCCAAGCATACATCTTTCAAAGGACATTGTTGTGAAAGAATTTAAAACACTTAGTTCATTTTTGGTAATATAAAACTTACTGGATCTGTTAAATGATGTTTGATCTGTATTTGATCTTATTTTCCAATCCTCTCATTATTTAAGAACTTTTTATGACAAAGGAGCTCATAGTATTTTAGGTTAATTTTTTATTCAATTTCTCATTTTTATTCCAATGAGTTATTGGAAATACCAAATCCTTAGTATACTGAAAAAGAAAAGTCTGGATTCTCATGTATATCATTGTGACACATGCCTGTGATCCTAGCTCTGAGCAGCTGAGGCAGGATGATCCAAATTTTTAGGCCAACCTGAAATCTCACTAAGGAAAGAAGGGAGGAAGGAAGGGAAAGAGGGAGGGAGGAAGGGAGGGAGGAAGGGAGGGAGGGAGGGAGGGAGGGAGGGAGGAAGGATTTATTTTTTTCTTCTTCACTCAAGGTAATGAAGTTTTCTCTCTCTCTCTCTCTCTTATGTATGTGTGTGTGTGTGTGTGTGTGTGTGTGTGTGTGTGTGTGTGTTTGTATATGTGTGTGTGTGTGTGTGTTTGTATGTGTGTGTGTGCATGCGCGAATATGTGCAGGTAGGGGTAGTTTGTGTATGCATGTGGAGCCCCAAAGTTGATGCTGTATTTGATCACTCTCCACTTTTACTTTGAAAGTGAACTCTCTTGGTTCACCCTACATGTTGCAAACAGCTCCCCCCCTCACTAGGTATCATATGCTAAGATTCCCTGTCTTTGCCTCCAGAGTGCCAGGATTGTAGATAGTCACCTTGTTTGAAGTCTTCTTTTAGCAATAATTGCCAAAAGAGCATTTCCTTTCAGTTAAGGACAACTATGAGGCACAACTATTAGCTTACATTTACTGAAAGCTATGAGGTTCTTCTTATTAGTTCCCGTAAAACAAATGCATAGCTATAAATTTAGGTTTTTTGGGGGAAAATACTAATATAATATTACTTCCTGAGAATGTTTCTCTTCCAAAGTAACAAAGTCCTACTATTCCCAAATTCTGACTCTGTTTTCTACATCTGATTATACTTATGCTTGATATTTGCATCATCTAGTAGCATTATTATTTTCTAATTTGTTTTTACAAATTACTACTTATGACACAACTGAATCTCCTTTCCTATTGCACATGACTTAGAAGAACAATCAGCTTTCCTAGGCTGTGAATATCTTGTAGATGTATTAGGTCTCATATGTAATAGTTTAACAGTACCTGGGCAAGGAGTGGTGGAGTGGGTGGGTCAGGGGAAAATCTTGCTGAAAGGAGAGTACAAAAGAAGATGATTAACTTGGGGGCAATGGACCCCATTGACTGCAGGGTACATGATGGTTTTATAGAACTTCAGTGGCACCATTCCAAACAGGCCTACAAATTCCTAGGGACCTCAGGTACTGGGAATGACTTGAATTGTCTGTTTTAGTATCCAAATAGTTGGCAACTTGCCAAACCAAAGCCTTGCTTTAGAAAGAATTTCTTGAGTTAGTGGAGAGTTAAGACAACCATAGCACCAATACAGTGTAAAGCAAATGCATTGAAATTTCCTTTTTTAAAAAAAAAAGAAAAACTTTATCTCTAATGGCATTGTGTATGTGGATAAAGCTCAGGACACAACTGCATTTTGCCTCCAGAGATCCTTTCTTTGTGTAAGGTAGGCTTGACTTTCAGCCTACTGTACTATTGAGCAGTTCTTACTTTAATTATCCCTTAGCAAGATTTTTCAGAGCTATATGTCTGTATTAACACATTAAAGAGAGATTTCTCTGAAGCTATATAATCCTGTATAAAGTTTTGGAGTTTGGGTTTATTTTTTGTTGTTGTTTTTAGGGGGGTATAGATGGGGTCTCCTACATCCCATGACAACCTCACACTCATTATATTTATGTAGGTGAAGATGGCCTTGGCTTTCTGACCCTCCTGCATACTGGAATTACGTGCATGTGTCCCCACATCTTGTCCTTTGTACATGTTAGGCAAGCATGATACTAATTGAGCTATAAACTATCCCAATAGTCTATTTCTAACAAAGCAGTAACCTTTTAAAATAAAAATGATAGTGCCCCCTCCTTTGCCTAAAACCCTTCATCTCTTCCTGCTTTATCAAAGTAATAGCCAAAGTTCTTAAGGGACCTATATAAATACCTGCATGGTATAGAGTCTGCTACCTTTTGATCCTCAAAATCACAACTCTCATTCATTAAAAACATTTTGCTTGCATGAGGAAAGCACCTAAATTTTCTACTCAACTCCCTACCATACAGTTCTCCAACATCTTACTTACAGATGGGTAGCTTCATTCTTAAAATTTTGTTTGCACTGATTTTGGTTTTTCACTCAGAATGAGCTTTACATTCTTATTTCTAACAAATTTCTGGAAAATACTTGCAATATTTCTCAAATGCTGCTTTCATTGCCCTAAATGTTTTAACCTTGCCTTTTTGTAGTGATATACCCAACTGCTTACAGATGTAATTCTACTGTGGTTAAGATTTGTACCAAAATAATACATGATGAAGGGAATATAGGAAATACTATCTACCATGAGGTAGCTGGGGGTGCAGGAACAATGCTTATATTCTTGATTTTTATGTTTTAAATTTATTACAACCTAATTTTTAATGCTTTGATACTTTTTAGAAGTAATTTTACAGTGGAAGGAGAAGACATAGGTCCTGGGGTGGGGTGCAATGACTAAGAGAACTATAAGAACTTGATATCCTCTGAACACTTATCATTACACCCATAGGCTAGAGACCTCAGCACTCCACCTAGTTGCTTCCTTTTGCAGTGGATGGTGTTTCATACAGAGAACTACCACTGGCCAAAGTGCAGAAAACATGTGACTCTGGACTACTTGTCCTCACACAAGACATCTACATCACCCCACCTCAAGCCTGGAAACATGGAGAAGGGGAGATGGGAACAATGTATGAGTCTGAAGCAGGGGAGGGATGCGAGAGGAAAGTAGCTTCTGGACACAACAGGGATGTTGCATCCGTGGATTCCCTGCAGCCATGTGAACTTTCACAAGACCTACACAGGATTTCTTGAGCACTGCTTAGCCATGGAATGAGAAAAATCTCAAGAGGCTCCAGCCTCCTTTAGAGACCGTTAAGTGTTAATGTTACCTGGAGCAGAAGAGACAGTACGTCAATGGTACGTGTACCGATGCACCAACCATCTTACCTGCAGAGGTATAAGTACTTGCCAGTGCAGGCATCTTAGATGATACTCAGTGGGCCACACATTCAGAAAGACATGACATAGTGGGAAACTGGTAGGGAAGAAGGTTTGTAGTAGAAAAAGGAGGAGGGATGGAATTGAAAAACAAAGAGTGAAATAACAAACTCATTATGTTCATGTATGCAACATCAAAAGCTCAAAAATAAATTAAAAATAAGAATATTTTATTCATTGATATTTAATAAAGGTGCATAATGCTTGGTGATAACAAAATACAAATATGCCAAACTTTGAAGTAACTTCTGTCCTCGGTGCTTATGTTTTTATATTACTCTAACCTTTTGACGTATGTATCCTTGGTTAAGTTTGCTCCCATCAGCATTAAAAAAATAGACCGTTTTATTCTCTCCATGGAATGGGGAGATATAAATCCAGATCTCGACCCCTTCTTTTACTGAGATGTTGACATTTCATGCATCCAGAGTTCATTAGTGGTAGAGCACAGACGTGAAAACTAACAAACTGTCTCTTGAAATAATTCAGTTAGTTGGCACGGGAAAAGGAGACAGTTTAACTCTTTTGCAATAGGGGATGCTGCACATTTCATTAGACTTTAAAAATCATGCTGAGTAGCTATTTTAATGGTATGCAATGAAAGAAATGAGAGAGAGAGAGAGAGAGAGAGAGACAGAGAGAGAGACATGAGCATGCGATGACTTTCATGTGGAAGTCAGAGGAGAACTTGTAAAAGAATATTCTCTGTTTCTATTGTGCAGACTCAAACTCAAAATTGTGCAGGGATCAAACTCAACAGAGGTGCTTTTACCTGCTGAGCCCTCACACCAGCCCACATACTTTGCTTTCTGTAATGTATTTTGATACATAGTACAGTATGGCAACCATACTTGGTTTTCTGTTTTCTTTTTTAAAATATTTGCTCATCAGGGTTTTAACTATTGTCTTGCAAGCAGAAGGATCTGAGTTCAGATTTCCAGATCCTATGTAAAAACAGGAGATGGAATTTGCAGAGACTTACAATTCTGACCCTGGAAGGCAGAGCTTGGGAAACCTCAGAGCAAAGAAATTAGAAGGTAGCAAAATCCAGGATGAATCTCAATGTTGCCCTTGAGCCAGAGGTACTTACAAAAGAGTGCCCTCCTATACACATACCTGCACACACGTTATGTGCATATCCCCCCCACGCAAAAATACTGTGTGTGTGTGTTTGTGTGTTGTATGTGTGTGAACACAGGTACCACATGTTACATGGGCACAGGTCAAAGACAATTTTTTGGAATTGGTTCTTACTTGCTACCTTGCTGATGTGGTGACATTTCTGTTGCTTTGCTCAGTACTCCAAGGTGGCTGGCACATACTCTAGTTGATTCTGCTCTCTTTTTCTCCTATCTCAATATAGAAGAGCTGGGATTACAAATGTAATCTTTATCATCAGGTTTATTTGCTTATTTATTATCTATTTATTTGACTGAAGCTTTTTTTTTAAAGCCCAGGGCATTGAATGCCCAGTCCTAAATTCTGAGATTGCAGATTTCTGACAGCATGCCTGGCTCATACCTCAGACCTTTTAATTCCATGTAGGATTCTCTCATGCACACTTACTGTGCTTTTGTTAATAGGGCATGAGTGTCCTTATGCATTTATATGAATGTTTTAGGCTAGACATGTAGACATGGAACTGCAGTATGTTAATGCAAGTCACATTTTCAATTTAATAGTTCCAACTAACTTACTGTTCAGAAGTCTTTTTTTTATTTGTTTTTTCCACTCATACAAACTTGATAGATACCTCATTGCCCTCCCTCCCTCTGCCCCTCCCTGGATCCCTTTGCTCCCTCCCCCCCTTTTCTCCTTCCTTCCCCCTCTTTCTCCCCCAATTTACTCTTCCAGCAACTGTTTATTAGGTTCTTTCCAACACTTGTTTTCTCTGAATTCTTTACATTTTCATCATTTTTTGTTGCAAATATTTGTTGAAATTTTTCTAATACTAAAGTTATGACTAAAATTATAAACTTGAGCTCATCCATTTTTTGGTTATCTATGAAGTCTTTTTTTCCTTTCTCATTATTGGAGTTTGAGTTGTTCTATTACCAAATGATACATAATCAAAGAGTATCATTTTTTCTAACTACAACAATGAAAACATTTTTCTTTTATGTTGTCTACTGTTTTCATATGAATTGTTTTTGTAAGTCATCCACAGTCATTTGATTAATTTTTTTAATGCTTATCAATTTGGGGAATCTTGTTTGGAACCATTTTCTCAAACCAAATGTATACTATCTTTTAGTAATTTTATTGAAATAATAAAATAAAGTAAAATTTAAGTAATTTTTTCTCTAAAAGATTGAGCTATATGTTTAGAAAAGGAATTCGGTGGAAATCCAACTTATTTCCCCACTACATCCCCAACTAACAAGTCCAGAGTGAAGTAGCTGTTGTTACTCTCATCCTTAGTTCAGAGGAGAAAACAAATGCAGAAAGTTCACATTCTCCGGTCCAAACACAGATAGCTGGAAGTTGAACAAAATAACCAGATGGACTGACACAGCTTCGGCAGGCCACATTCTCATCATTTGGGCACCCTACCTTGCAATTCAAACAAGGAGGATTTCAGTTCTAAAGGAAGGAGTACAAAATCAAGGTTATCCAACAATGAAACCAACAGATCAATGAGTTGTCTGTGGATGGTTTAATTCAAGGGAAAGTTGGAGGCCTGTTTGTTACAAATATGAGTGAAAAATGTTATGCATAAGTGTGTATGCATGTGTATCGGAGGGCACTGTGTGTTCCTGTGAAGGACCAAGGGTAACTTTGGGAATCATCCTAGATTGCTTCATCCTCCTTCTTGCTTTGTTCTGGGATTTCCTAGGCTCCATGCACAAGGGCAGGCTGCTGCCTGGCATTTTTTTACATGGGACCTGGGACCCAAATTCAGGACCTTCTTCTTGTGAGACGGTCTTAAACCCCTGAGCCATCTCTCCAGCCCCACATGTATGCATCTGGACAAATGTATATGCATAGATGTAGCACTGAGAAGTGTTTCTTTAATAATTTTTATATGTTCTGTAGATGTAAATAAAATGGAAAAACTGAATTCAGGAGATCATAGTCATAATTTGGGGACTAAATTCTATATCTATCCAAAGCACTTGAATTTTATTCATCTGTATATGCTATAATTTCATATGTTGTCACTCTGTTGTCTCTTTTCTCAAAGCAGTTTGCAGGAATGCTTGTTCGGGCAGGAATACTTATTTCCTGATTTAAGTATTACCATGTACCACTAGACCCTAAACCATTGGCGTCCACCTAGTAACCAAACTTTATGACTTCTGGAACACTCCCCAAAACATTTCTACTGATTGTTACATTTTTTCCAGATAGCATTTGGCTTTCTTAAGTGATGATGTAAAGTTAAGGTAAGCACTGTAGTTTAGTTTCCGCACAATTTCATTGCTCCTACATCTATCTCCGTGATCTAAAATGTAACTGGCTACCTGTCCCACTGACTTTCGCCCCGCAGGAACAAACGCAGAAAGTAGGATCTAGGACTTCAAACAACCTAAATAAAACCTTCTTAAGCATTTTTTAATGCTATTCTGAAAATCTATCTATTTTGTGATAGGTTACAAAATTTTTTATGTTATTATAGATCCAATGTTGTAAAGTTAAAAGTAAAGTTGTTACTGTGAGACAGCTCACAAACTCAAACGACTTAAGGGAGATTTATTCAGCTTAAGGTTTCAGAGGGGAGATACAGTCCACTAAGGCAGAAAAAGCATGACTGGCTGCAGAACCTGGAGGCGGCTTTAATTAGGTCCATCATGGAGGTTGAGAGTTCCAAACAGACTAAGTAACTGAAGCAGAGTGGGCTAACCAACCTCAAGGCCCACACCCTGTGACTGCCTTCCTCCAGTAAGACTCTACCTCCTAAAAATGCCATGACCTTCCCAAACATTTAAGATTCAAACTCATGGCCTGTGGGGGAAAACTCACATTTCCGACTTGACGGTTACCAAAAAAAATGTTTTATATAAATGTTTTATGGCTATCTGAAGGTCTCCACTAATAACTGTTGTCTAGTTCCAGTCCTTTGTTAGTGTAAATAATGTAGTAGTTAAGGTGATGATGATAATGATGTGTAAGGGGGTGTGGGAGAAGGAGGGAAACTGGCTAAAGGGGGAATGTGTGACAGTATAAGATGGGTTTTGGGGTAGATAGTGAGTGATGAAAACATTTTAATTCATTGTTAATATAATTGAAAAATATGAAAATATCTTTAAAAAGATGATGCTGACAGACAATGATAATGAAGACTTACAGCACTGTCTCATTATTTGCTGAGGCTGACTGAACTTAACTCATGATTCTCCAGCCTTATTTTCCTGAAAGCTGTGATTGCAGACATAATGCCACCATATCTTGTTAAAATTAATATTCTTCAGTTAATTCATGACCATTTCTATAATTAAGTTTTTAAGAACAATTGCAAAAAGCAGAACCGCAATCTCAAAGATAATGGCCATTTTCACAAGATGTTTCTCACTGTCTGTGCTCTCTCTTTCTTTTTCTCTCTCTTTGTGTGTGTTTCAGTCTTTGTCTCTGCAACCCATCTCTCAAATAAATAAATAAAATATTTTCAGAAAAATCTCTTAAACAATCACAACTGCAATAGCTTAAAAGAAAGAGGTATGAATATAACTAAAGGAGGCGAGAGACTTCTATAATGAAAACTAAAAACACTGAGGAAAAAAACAAAGAAGACACTTGATAATGATCCCAAAATCATGGGATCATTTCTTCATAGATATTGTAACAAAAATAGCTCATAGACTCTTACAGAATCATAAAAGACCTCAAATAGTCAAGGCAATCTTGAGCAATACTGAAAGCATAGCAATACATGATTTCAAATGATATCACAGAGCTGTCATGGTGAAGGTAGAATAGCAGTGACATGAAAATAGACCAGAAGATAGAATAGAAGACCTGGCAATGATCACATAGCTACCTCCATCTGATTCTCCACAAATGTATAAAAAAAATTCACATGTATACCTGAAGGAACTGAAGTCAATACAGCAGAGATACCCACATACCCATGTTTGTTATGGGACTATTTACAATATTCACATTGTTAAATGGCCTATGTATCCATCACCAAACAAATGAATAAAGAATGTGGCATAAATACACAATGGAATATTACTCATTCATTAAGAAGAAAATTATGCCCACTTCAAGATAATAGATGGAAACTGGAGCTCATCATGTAAAGAGAAATAAGCCAGATGCAGAAAGATGAATATTGCACATTTTTGTTCGTGTGGAAATCTATCCAGGAATGTAGTGTTCATGAGTCACCCATGAAGGTGTGAGGGCTGAGTCACTCATGATCTTATAAGAAACCTTATTAAACTCATTGGTTCACCAAAAAAAAAAAAAAGTAAAGGGGGAAAAAATAGAAGAGGGACTATTTAGGATGAAGGAGGCAGTTGAAGTGAGGACAGATCATAAGCAAGAGTTTGGCGGGTAAATGTGATAAAAAGCATTATCTACACGTATGAAATTTTCATAGTTAAGTCCATTGTCTTGGACAATTGATGTGAACTAACAAAAATGTGAAGGAGAAGGAAAAACAAAAATCTTTATCTTTTTTTAAGAGCAAGGATCAAATGCAGACTGGGTTTCCTTCATTCACATTGTGACTGCTTATTAACTGTGTATACTTTAAAAAAATTATTATTTATTCAATTGTGCACGTGTGCACGTGTGTGTATGCATGTATGTGTGTGTGTATAGAACCACAGACAAATTCAGGAACCACCATAGACCGCTTCTACCTCCTCCTTGTTTACTTTGCCCAGGGATTCACAGGCTCCGCCCTACCAGGACCAGAAACACAGGCTGCCCCCTGCTTCTGCCATGTGAGGTCTAGGATCCGACCTCAGGACCTTCCGCCTGCAAGGCAGAGGCTTAACCTCTGAGCCACCTCTCCAGCCCCATAGCTGTGTATACTTTTGAGCAAGTAACATACTCATTCTGTGTCTTAGTTTTCTTCTTTGTCAAATGAAAACAATCGGCAATATCTGCATTTGTAGAGCAGTTTGAAAGATGAATGGGTATGAATGTGAAACATTTAGGGCATATCTAATTAGTATGCAAGGAGTAGCCACCGATAGGCAATAGTCTTTGGAGAAATAGAAGGCATCATATTATAAAAGGGAATTTATCAAATTGGCGTATACAGTAGGAGCTGTGTAGCCCAACAATGGCCATCTGTATGTTGTAAAGGCTGAGCACCTGGTCGCCCTTCAGTCCCTGAATCTGGATGCCTCAGCAGCTCCACTCTGGTGCAAAAGATCTGGAAGATTCCTGGAGAGTCACTGGCCTTAAATACCCATTGGAAGGCCAAAAAGACTAGAGTTGCAGGTCCGTGGAGGATGGCGGCAAGACTTTCGGGTACAGATATACTTGTTCAGAAAGAAGTGGAGGCAGCACATGATGTCGCTTTTTCCTTAAACCTCTTTTTATCTAGACTACCTATGGGAAGTTGCTGCCCATTTGCAAGGAGAGTCTTCCTTCTTCAATTAATCCTTTCTGGAAACAGCTTCACAGACACACAAAGAAGAGTGGCTTCTAGCTGATCCCAGATCCCACCAAGGGGATGATCAAGATTAATCGTAATACCATTATCCTTAGCATTGTTCAATGGCCTCTTAATTTTATTTTATAAGCTTGGCTTCATAAATTTCATGAAAAGTTCAGTAATAGTGTTTGCACAAAGAAAATCTGCAAGTTAGAGGTTCTAGAAGAAGTACCTCTAGAACTTGGTTCTGAAACATTGGACAACAATCCTGTTAGTTGAAGATCCACTTTGGATTTCAAATCCAAGGTTTACAGGTGAAGTGGCATTTTTCAGGGAAGTTGTTTAAGATCTAGCCATTCTTCTTAACATAGCAAAATTTAGTGTCACACAAGAGGCGGTTATAGCCTTTCTTGGGAGCCCAGTCTCAGAGATGGTCCTTCAATTCTCCCAATGAAGATCTTGTGTATGGATAAAATGGATCATTCTTTTTCTTCTCAGTCACAGAAGGAACTGGATAAGTGGGTCATATCCTTGAACAAATATATGTGAGTAGGTCCCTTAGCATACAACTGAAGAATCAGGGATTTTCTATCTATGGACAACATGCAAAAATAATATTTTAATACATTTAATGCAGAAGGAAATTTCATTGGAAACTTGAATGGCTTATCCCAAGTCACTGTTCGCTAAAAATGCAAGAGCCACATCTGAGTGTTTCAGATCCTAGCTACTTTTCTCTATTTCATCAACTTAAAGCTTCAGAAAATTACACTAGATGAAGGGCAATTCACGGAAAAGCGAAGGAAGGAAGTGGTCTCTTTTATCCCAGTGCTGGCCTTCTTCCTTTGGGAGCTTTACCCTTTTGTCCCTCAGTGTTGGGCCCAGGATTTCACCTGACTCAGCCCCAAGAATAGAAGCAAAAGATAAATTTACTCTTCAAAAAAAAGGAAAGACAAAGAAAGGTGACTTTGACTCAAAGCAACGATTTCAGCCTAAAGAATAATTCCATAGCAAAAGCTTTGCACGGAATGGCCTGCCAAGTAGGCTTTCAAGTGCTGGATTTACTTCAGCCTCCCTCCCCCATGTATCATGTAGCACAAGGGAGTATCTAAATCTAACCTGCTCTCAAGGAATTGTTAGTCAAATCATCCCAAGAAGGAGCCAGTTTTAGATTGGCATAGCTTAATGCTCTTAGTGATTTTCAGAGGAAGGACCACCTTTGAAAACAGGACCACCTTTGAAAACAGGACCACCTTTGAAAACAGGCATCCGAGAAGAGTCCAGCATTGTTGATGGACTTCCAATAGCAGTCAATGTTAGCGATGTGGTTGGGTGAAAGAAGGCTTGCCTAGTGTCTGCAAGGCTCAGTCCGTATTACCCCTCCCCACCACATAAAATCACCCCCTCATCTGGGTGTGGCTCCAGAACAGCCTCTTTAAAAAAAAAAGCAATAGTTTTCTTTTTTTCTCAAGCTGTGAAGTAGTAACAACCATCTCCTGTTTTGTCACCATAGCCACACTCAGGCCTGTGTGAAGTTCAAGATTATTAGACATCATTAGAAAGAAGATCAAGAAGTTCATCTAAAGGAGAGCAAGACATTCATCTCAGCACCAGCCAAATGTATATGTGAAAATTAGTGTAACCAAAAGGAGCTCAGAGGTATTGGTATAAATGCCCAACATTAGTTGCAATAACTACAAGAAAGCAAAACCCATGCTGCCCGGGGGTTTCAGGAAGGTCTTGGTCTTCCACATCAAAGAACTGAAAGGTTGCAGTTATTTTCTCAGCAACAAATCTTCCTGTGTTGATGGGCTGAGGGGTTTGTTCTGTGGCACAGTGTGTACTTGACATGCACCAAACTGAGTTCATGCTGCAGCATCAAAATGAGAAAAAAATTTTTCTGTGTGGAAATTGCTCAGAATGTTTCTTCCACGTGTTGCAAAATCTTTATAGAAAGAGCAAGTGGTCACTAGAACCAGGCCCAGTGCCTGACTGCACAGTAAAGAAAACAAATAAAAAAGCTCAAATACACATATTATCTGTACTCAAATAAAATGCTGCCAAGAAATCAATTAATTAAAAGTGGCAAGGCGAATAGGTAAAGTTCCAATATGGGCAAATAGCATCTCAATATGCTTAGTTCAGCTTTGCCCAAGATCAAAACTTCTTACACTTTTCTACTTGTAACCTCTTTTCAGCCAAGTAATTTTTAACCAACTCCAGGTATTCTGACATATAAAATAGGTCTATGTAGTAAAGGCAGCACAGATGAATCTATGTGGATTGTAGTTGTGGAAAGATTTTTTGAAAGCAGTAGGGGGACTGATTGGAAAGGAAAAGGTTTGCATTGGGAAAGGGGGGCTGGGACTGGGGAATGAAGGGTGAAATGACATAAATTCATTTATTCATGTATGAAACTTTCTAAGAATAAATTTTTAAAATATGAAAACAATATGCCTAATTATTAATAGCATAGTTTTACTATTTACTAAAAATTAAAGCAAATTTGTATGCTAATGAAATGGATATGCTTGTTTATTTTTACATAAAGGATAAATTTCTGGCTGTATATTTGAGCCTACAGGACATGGTAGTCATTGTCAGAGTTGAGTTATATTATTTTAATTTTATAATTGTCAACGTTAAGAGTGAAGCTTGTGTAAATAAGTGATATAATATGGTAGAAATTTTTTTAGGACCATACAGATTCATTGGAAATTCTGTCTTAATTCTAAATCAAATCCACTTAGTGACTTTTTACCAAGCTCAAGCCAGCAATTCAAATAACAATTTTTAAAACCACACAGTCTTAAATGATACAGTCCAAAGGCATGCTAACTTGATATTTATGTACTAGGGAATGAAGGTAAATAAAATATTGAAGTATTTGTTTTCAGTTCTGAAATCTTTATAAGAACAGAAAACTTTGTCCATGAAAACTTTGCAGTTCCCAGCAGCAGGCTAGAATCTGTTTAGGTGTTTTGGCCAACACTGGGCAATGTGACGTGTGTGTTCAGAACCAAAGATGGAGTGACGTGGGAAAGAGTTGTCAGAAACACCTTGCATTCATCCCACATTTGATTTTAAATTAATTTTGGTCATTGTATATTCAGAAGCCTGTTACCATTGCCAAATTTTTAAACTGTTGCCACAATTTACCAAGATGGTTCAGCTGGCCATGGTGATGCGTGTGTATAATACTGGCACTTTGCAGCTGGAGGCAGGAAGGGCTGGACTTCAAGGTCTTCTTCTGCTACAGTATGAGATAGAGGACATAGTAGGATACGTGAGACTTTTGCTTATAAAAGCAAAAACAAAACAAGCATCAATCCTATTGGCTGGGCTCTGTGGGCTCATTGGGTGGACCCCCCCCAGTCATACTCTGTGCTCACATGAGGGGTATGCTCAGCCTCACAGGAGACTAGCAAGACTGTTGCTATTTGGTTTTATCCTGGGTTCTAACCCATATGGGGCTGGAAACTCAATCAGAACAGCTATTTACACCTTGATGATTTTCTCTTATTGTTCATATATTATCTTATTATAGTCCTGCTTTTATTTTATATTTTTTAAAGGAAAGAAGAGAGAAGGGGGGCATGTCGGGGGAAATGTCAAGGGAGATTGGCAGGGAAACATAGCAGATATGATCACAATGCATTTCATGCATGTGTGAGGTTGTCAAAGAATAAGTTAAAATATTATTAGAAAAAAGAGAAAAACAAACATATTGAAAGAGAGAGAGAAAGCCAGGATTCATAGACGAGCCACAGAGACCCTGCTGCTATGAGGCTTCTAGAAAGGAAATCTTCACGCATATGATCACGTGTCTCTTCTGCTTCCCTTCCAATCTTGGTGCTCACCTCACAGTTGTAAAGCCTGGTGACATTTCTGTATGTTAATGTTAAAGTCATTACCTACTAAGGGTGAGAGTAGACGTTTTCAGAGATTAACAGAAAGTCCCTCCAAACATCTGGTGCTCTTAAATCTCTCACTGCTTCTATTTTTTGTAAAATGTAACTGTGATTCTTAGAGTTGCTTAAAACTATTATTAAAAAAACGTTCAGGTTAAAAGTTCCATTAATGGGGGCTGGAGAGGTGGCTCAGGGGTTAAGCCTCCGCCTTGCAGGCGGAAGGTCCCGAGTTCGGATCCCAGATCCCACGTATAGACGCCAGGCGGAAGCGGGGGCGGCCTGCGCTTCTGGTCCTGGTAGGGCGGAGCCTGTGAATCCCGGGGCAGAAGGAGGTGGAGGCGTCCATGGTGGTTCCCGAATTCGTCCGTGGTTCTACATATACACAGACACACACATACACACACACACAGACACGCACGCGCACATACACACAGTTGAATAAATAATAATAATAAAAATATTAAAAAAAAAAAGTTCCATTAATGAAGACACCGTTTCCTCCATAAAACTTAACTGTAATTGCAAACCTCTTAAAAATTTTTCATTTCCACTAATCTTCGTATTTAAAAGAATAATCATGTGACATTTCAGTTTTTTTCATAAACTGTTTTAAAATTGAGAACTGGGAAGTCATGGTACATATCTGTAATCCCAGCATTGAGAGCTAACATCAGGGGATCATTGGTTGAATCCTTGTCTCAACTATATAGTTCCAGCAAGACACCATCTCAGAAAAGGAAAGAAAAGAGATAACATATCATATCCCAAAACTTATTTTTTACTCCTTAGATTTAATTTTTAAATTATACTTTCTTTTATAGCATTTCTAGTTGTTCTAACTTATAACACTTTTTGTCATAACTCTAATATTGTTTATTAGGATAATATATCCTTTAAGTACATCGTTATGCATACAAATAGTATTTTTCTCTTGTAAAACAAGGTATGGTTCTTATGCTATTTATTTAAAAAGGAAGAAACAACAAAACAAAAAGAAACAGCAAAACAAATGATCTGTTGGGAAAAGAAAGTGTGTAGGAACATCCGAGATTATCACCCAAAATGCCAAAACAAAACAAAACAAAACATTTTATTAGTGGTGTGGAATGTTTATTTTTTCCTGTTCTCATAATGTTTACGTGAAGTCCGATGTATAGCCACTGACTGACTTCTCTTTCAAATGTGTACATTCTGGCCCACTGTTTCAACATTTTGCTGATAAAAACTGGTACCTGAATCTGAGCCATGAAAGATTGTACCAAAATGAGTAAAAACCAGCCAGTCTCTCTTCCCCACCTCCACACAAACTCACTCTACCCCCAAGGCCCACCAGAAGGAGAAAGAAAAAAAAAAAGAAAGAAGAAAGAAAGAAAAAAGAAAACCCACAGCGCTGTTTGATTGCTTAAGCCGGGTGGTCAAACAATAGAAGCAGAAAGAATGGCCGCTTCCTTCCTTCCTGTTGAGTGTTATGCCTGAGCGAGCAAATTCAATAGCACTTTGCTTCACAGCAAAACTAGGCTGTAGCATGAGGGAAAATCAACAAAGAGCCATTCTAGGGCATTTCCAATCCCACCTAAGGCAAGCCTTTGGGCTGCAGAATCAGGGGAGGGCGGTCCAGATGTAGGCCCTCCTGAGCATGCGTGAAAGTCCACGAATGTCCAGGTTATTGTAAATAAGGGCAGTAGTTTCTGCTGCAACATGGATCCGAAGTTGTCTCATATCGCATCTCCTTCTATGGTCTCATGTACAATTCTCTGAAATGATTCAAAACTGACTTTAAATGTGATTCCTCCATAATGACCACATAATCAAAACTGGTCCAGACAATGGTAGTGACAATAAATTGAGAATCAGTATAAATGCTTTTCCAACTAATTCAACTTCTTTCCTCACACTGACTTTTAGAACTGGATTGAGGAGAAGCAATAATTTGACAGCTTTGGTAGCTAAGAGAGAAAACTAAACAGAAGGTGTGAAAGACAAGAAAGAGTTTTTCAAAACTTCATTGCTTCAAAAAATTTGATACAGGAGGACACTTTACAAAAAGTTGTACAGGAAGTAAAATTCCTAAACTATAAATAGAAATATAACATTACAGGATATTTCAAAACATACAAAGACAGAAATATAAAAGACTGTCCAAAAACTTAACCAAATTTATAGTCCTGGTTATGAGGACCATATTATATAGAAATCTTCCAAAGCAGTATTTTTCAATTAACTATGTGTAATATCATTTCTACTAAGTCTTTGGCCTAACCTTATTTCTGAATTTTATGCCATAGAATTAAGACATAAAATGTTAACTTGAGTGATCTAATGTGGTGTAGTTGGTAGAAATGTAACGTGGATAGACTTTAATTTCAAATATCATTCAAATTACCTTGTATCTACGCATAAAATACCTTGCCAGAATAGCACATTATTACTTTTCCTGCTGTATGTGACACATGTTTAAAACAAATTGGGTCAACCTTCTATTCTCCTCTGAGGCTGTTCCCCAATGCCAGCAGTCTATTTCTTAAAGCCTATGAATGCAATAACATGTCACTCCTTAGTTGCCTTAAATAGAACCATTGACCTTAAAAGGGGTAGATTATCCTAGGAGGCCTTAATTAATTACACAAGCTCTTAAAAAGCAAAGAACTTTCTCCAGATGTGGCACAAGAGGAATTAAGAGACATTCAAAGCGAGCAAAGGACTTGACCCATGGCTCGTAGTTTGAAGATGGAAGGGGCTTTGTGGGAGGAAAGGTGTGTGGTCTGGTCATGGGCTAAAAGTCACCCTGGGGCCACAGTCAATGAAACAGGGAGCTTACTTCTGTAACTGTAGGGAAAAGGATTTTACTAACCATCCACCCCCAAGCAAGAATGCGGCCTTGCAAAGAGCCTTGATTTCAGTCTTGCCAAACTATGACAGCAGAGAAAGGTGAAGTTGCCCAAATTTTTGCACCACAGAACTGTGAACTTGCTTACAAATGGAAATGGTTTTAAGGCAGTAAATGTGTGGAAACCTATACTGCAGCAATCAACAAACAAATGTGCTCTTTTCTCTTTTCGTTACTTGCTGAATTTCCTTGATTGCAACTACAGCCCTGTGAATATGAAAATCAATTTATCATCTTTTGTTGTTGATTTGGGTACAGAGATTTTATTATCCTGACATCCATAATGCTGGAATATTTCTGACAGTAAAGATGTGCATGTGTTTAGACTTGGACTATGTATGTAGACTTATGCAACTGGAACTTGGTGATATCAGCTATTGCTAAGAGACATTAGAGTACATTAAAGTCATAATATGTGTTTGTTGTACTGATTTATGGGTTTTAGCAGGAACCTTATGTTGAAGTCAATAAATAATTGTCCTGTGTCAGAATGAAAAAAAAAAATCCATCTCTATCTGCATTCGACCTCATAGTTATTTACATATGAACTATTAAACTTTTGTTTTAGTTAGGAAAATGAACAAAGGAAGTGAGTAAGAAATATGACCTCTAATAAATAAAATCTAAGAGAAGATTTCAGACTTGAAAGACTAGGTGAAGTTCTTTCTTACTTAAACTTCAGGGATCCTCTTAGATAGTTCCCGCTATCATAGACCTTCCTTTCACTGGGAACCAAGGGCAGGCAATTCAGTGAGGTTACAAGATTCACACAGGCTCCCTCAGCGGGAGCTGGGGCATGTGCCAAGGCAACTCCGGATGCCTCTGAGCTTTCCATTTCCATGAATATAAAGTCTCATTTTGGGGCAGGCTTGAACTCGGTGGCAGAGCGCTTCTTCAGCATGTGTGACTCCTTTGGTTCAATCCCCGGGACCACAGAAATCAATGAATAAAATTGACAAGCATGACAGAGGGAGCTGGTTTAAGAAGAGGCTCACTCTGCAACGACGGCATGGGCACGTTCTTATCACCTGGTAAAAGTTTCCCCTTGTGGCTGCACTGGGTTTAAACTTCGAACACAGAGCTTCTGAGGCATGTGCTGAACCATAGCAGCATTTATTTATTCGATGCCCAATAATTGCAAAACATGTACATTTCATAAAAATCACGGCATTCTCTTGTGTACATGCAGCGCAAGCATTAACATGAGAAAGCTTGAATGTGTTCATCGCCAGCTTCGTTGCTTGTCTCAGGATTTGCCCATCTGGATAAGGACATCGTCAGTGTCAACTGTCCCTGATCTCTTGATTCAGAAACAGCCTTTCAGCCTTCGTTTAACTTTCAAGATTTTGTTATTGTAAAAGCTTGCAGAGTTGAGAGTGTTAGTCCATGAGTATAATCCCGATACTTGGGACGCCTAAGGCAGGAGGACGGAGAGTTGCAGTCCAACCTTCTCCACATAGCTAGTTCTGAGACAATAACTCAAAATGAACGAACAAGATTCTTAAATCATGATAAATTTAAAAGTTAATTGAAGAGTCATTTTTTTAGAACCTCCCTTGATTTCAGTTTTCCTACTGTTTCTTCTGGATTGGAGCTAAGTTATTCCTTTTCAATCAATATATGAAAATAATATCACAACAATCACATCACAAAAGCAGTGTTGTGTTTTTAGTGCCATGCTGGTTAACTGAAGATGGCGATGGGGTTTACTTTGTTCTCTTGATTCAGGTGAATCTTCCCTGTTGCAGATTTCTTTGTCTTTGTCTTTTTCTTGGTTTGGTTTGGTGTTTTGGGCTATACTTTAGTTTTATCTGTCTATCTATCTATCTATTTATTTATTTTTCTGTATATTTGTGTTTGTGTTATATGTGCATAAATTCCACTACACTTGTGTGAAGGTCGGAGGACAGATTCTTATTTTTTTGTATCTAAATGTGTTTGTAGAGAAAGTTCTTTGAAGTATAAAATATCTTGTCCTTCCTAAAATTTCAGTTTTATTTCATTTATTAATATCTGTCAGTATCCTATCGTAGACTTGTACTTTATTAAAAGACTTATAACCCATTACTCTTTTTTTTAATGCCTATCTTGGCCAGTAGGAGATACTTTATTCTGGTCTCCATATCTATTTGGCACCCTAACATGTTTCTTTTTAATATTTAAATTATTTACTTGATAGAGAGAAAGAGGCATTGACCACTACATGGGCTTCATGGAGCACTGGTGGAGGTCAGAGGACAATTGTCTCAAACTGGCTCTCTCCTTCCACTAAGTGGGGTTGAACTCAGGCCTCTAGGCTTGCTGGCAGGCACCTTACCTACTGAGCTATCTTACTGGCCCATTTTTTTAAAACATTTTTTATTATTATTTCAGCTCATACGAACTTAATAGGTACACTGGTTCCCTCCCTCCTTCCTCCTTCCCCCGACCTCCCTGCTCCCCCTCCCCTAACCCCTTTCTCCTCATCCCCCAGTGCCTCCCCCCTCAATCCCCAGAGAATCCTTTAATGTGCATGCCAGTCTCTCCTCTGGGCTCTCCTCTCTGATGACGTACAAGGACCCAGTGGCATTTCCCTGAACCCTTTCCTGTGTTCCCCTTAAGCATAGAAACACTACTGTGGCTGTCAATCCCTTGCCTCCAAGGATCTTGGTGCCTTTAGCAAATGCTAGACTTTGTGGGGTCAATAGTGTGTTGGACATTGCGCCGGGCATGCAATGTCCAATTATGATTGCTTCGGCCCTAACTTGTGTGGAGTATCTTGCATATCATTGCTCCTCCCATCCTTGTGCTCTTACAATCTTATCGCCCCCTCTTCTGCAAATTTCCCTGAGCTTCAGGATGGAGAGATTAGGCTGGCCTAGTTCTAGGTGGTTGATACAGAGTCTCTGAAGTTCTGGATTATGGTTTGTTGATTTTCTTTTGCAGTTTTGCTGCTCCTGCAATGTCCTTCACTCCATCCTGATGGGTATTGTATGTCACTCCCTGGCCAAGACAAAAAGCTGTTAAACTAGAGTCTTGTTATAAGAGTATATTCAAAGGTAGATGTAATAAAAGTAGGAAACCACAGTGAGGGAGGGGTCAATCACCCATTTGCAAAATGGTTACTTTTTATCTGCCAGACTATATGCCCTCCCCTTCTGGTGAGATCACACCCCCTCAGTTGTAAATGATAAGGAACGAAAGTCTGTGAACTTAACCAGATGTCTCATTACTTACTTGCAGTCCTTGATGGAGGACTGGCCCATGTTTTTGTTTGCTTGTTAGTTTTGTTTCATTTCTTATGTTTAAGACACTGTTCTTTCCCATTCACCAATCATGAATCATACAGTTATCATGAGGCTATGCCTTATATCTTAAGAAAATTCAATCCTATAAAAATGATTACACATCTTGGTGAGAGTACTGTTTTTGGTCATTACAGACCAAACCAAGACCCAAATCCCTCGGGCTAAGTAGGAGATCCTATAGACCCATGTCCAGTCTTTGCAGCAGTATTATGCGAACCGAAATGTGCCTGTTTCTATGGCCTTGCTGTTAGCATGTAACATGGCCTCTCTCTTAGGCTGACTCATTCCCAGCAAGTGTTCCGTGTTCCTGGCATTGACAACTTCTCGGTGAAGCTTTAGGCTTCAACCTCACAGCTTCACACCTTGAGACCTCAGGGATGGTAATGCTGCCACGCACTGTCTGGCTTCTGGACCTTCTTTTGCAATCTGGAGGGAAGCCTTTCTAGATCCTATGTCATGAATCATACAGTCCAATCATGTCTGCAAGCCAAGCTTCATGAGGACGACACTGAAGTCACTTGCCAGCTCAAAAGTAGACATGCCCCTTTGTACTAGTAGCTTTCAAGTGCCCCAGTGACTAGACACAGTAAAATGAGCCCTGACAAAAGAAGTTCTGGGGTACCACTGTAGAAGCTGGGTGCATCTGAAGCTTATGAAAACGTTTTGGGAATATTTATTTTGGCTCACTGTTTCAGTGGCTTGAGCCCATGGTCCCTTGACTCCATGTTTCTGGCCCCAGAGTAAGACAGCAACTCACTGAGGTGGTAGGAGCATGAAGCAAAGGCTAAGAGCTACCTCCCAATATTTACAAAATAATTTTACCACCTGGGGACCAGGCCCTTGATAACTGAGCATTTGGAGGAACACTTCTTCAAACAATAGCAATACCAGAAAACAACAATCAAATACGAATATACACTAGAAATAAAAATCTTACAACTGAAGAAAGAATTAAAAAAATTGCACAGTGGTAATTAGAAACAATATGACTTGGCTTTCAGTAATGAGTGGAATATGAGATGTAACTAGGAAAAAGAAAGATTAGGAAATAAGAAGACTTGAAAAAATCTGTGAAGTTGTTAGAAGTGACAAACCTGTGAACTATTGGCTTGGGATGCCAATAGTTTGAAGAAAGTATGTCACTCAGTGGGAATACACTATCTTAGTATGTACAGAGCCTTGCATTTGATTTCCAGGACAAAGAATAAAGAAAAAAAAGAAAGAGAGAAAAAGAAAGAAAGAGAGAGAAAGAAAGAAAGAAAAAGAGAAAGAGAAAGAAAGAAAAGAAAAGAAAAAAGAGAAAGATATAGAGAGAGAGGGAAAGAGAGAAAGGATGAAAACTACATCTTATATATTTTTTAGCTTTTTTTTTTGCATGTGTGGAGGTGTAACGGTTACTCTTAACTATTGCTGTGAGAGAACACCCAAAATCAAGAAACTTAAGGGAGAAAGGGAGGTTTATTCAGCTTACGGTTCCAGAGGGAAAGTACAGTCTCTCAAAGCAGAGGCGGCATGGCTGGCTGGCCAAAGCTGGAGGAGGCTAAGTCACTGCAGACATCTTGGAAGCTGAGAGCTGCAGACTGCTTGCAGTAAAGGCAGACTTCTCCTGGAGGTAGAGTGGGACCCGCCTCAAGGCCCACCCCTCGTGACTGCCTTCCTCCAGCAAGGCTCCACTTCTCAAGGTGCCATGACCTTGCCAAATACATGAGATGTGGGGGACACATTTCAAACCATGACAGGGGGTATGTGTGTGTGTGTGTGTGTGTGTGTGTGAATGTGTGTAAAGGAGGGCATGTGTGAGCCCTTGGAGGCTCGAGGGTGACTTCAGGAATCATCCTGGATTGTTCTACCTCCTTTGCACTTTGCTCTGGGTTTCCCTGTGTTCCATCTTCCAGAGTCAGAAGTGCAGCTCGTCTGACCCACCCAATTTCTGCTGGTATTTTTACATGGATTCTGGGGATTCAAACACAGGTCCTTCTGTTTTCCAGACAAAGACTTTAACCTCTGGGCCATCTCTCTGGGCCATCTAACACATTCTTAAGAGAAAACCTATCTGAACTACCAAACAAATTCAAATAAACTAGATCAGAACCATGCAAAAATTTTTTTTCCTGATCATGGCTAAATGAAACCAGAGCTCAGAAACAAGAAGCTTATAAGAAAACTCATAGAAATTGAGAAAACTCAAAGAAATACATAGAAATTGAACAACGCAATCTAAGAAAACCAATGAGTCAAAGAGAAATTGCAATGAAAATACATACATACATATACGTGTGTGTGTGTGTGTGTATATATATGTACTGTATGTGTGCGTGTTTGTGTTTCTGTGTATCTGTGTGTATTAGAGGGCACTGTGTGTGCCTGTGGGGACCGTAGGGTGACTTTGGAAGCCACCATGGCTTGCTCTGCCTCTGGGGTATGTACTCAAAGGACCCTGTCAGCATGCCACAGAGGTATATGCACATTCATGTTCACTCCAGCATTACTCACGTTGCTAAGATATGGAATCAGTCTACATGCTCATGCAAAGATGAATAGACAATGAACATGTGTGACATAAACATAATGCAACCTTATAAAACCTTGAGGAATACTAAAATTATATTTGAAGGAAAAGGAGTATATCTGGAGAACATTGGGGAGAGCAGAAAGAGCCAGACTTGCTTTGGAAGATAACTATGGCAAGTTTTACATCATGGCGGGAATTAAATATATGTGTATAAGCAAGACACAAACATAGAAAGGAACCATGAGAGGAGAGGAAGAATTCTCAATGGAGAGTATAGAAAGGACAAATAAGGGTAATAGACAGGGGCACAAAATTTCACAAAAAGGGGGAAAAGTGGGGCAGAAAGGGACTCTCTCTCTCTCTCTCTGTCTCTCTCTCTCTCTCTCTCTCTCTCTCTCTCTTGGTTTTTCTTGTTTCTCTCCCTGTTGCTTTCTCTGTTTCTCTTCCTCCTCCTCCCCCTCCCCTTTCTTCCCCTCCCCCTCCCTCTCTTCTCTCCCTTTCCCTCTTCCCTCTCCCCTCTCCCTCTCCCTTTCCCCCTCTCCCTCCTTCTTTCCACAGTCCAGTCTGACCTGGAACTCTTGGGCAGATCCTCCTGCCTCGGCCTCCTTAGTGCTGAGATTAAAGAAATGTACTTCCATGCCTGATTAACGAAACACTTTTGTACATATGAATTAAAATAATGGTTTGCAAGTCCCCAGAATGGTAGCGAAGCACTTGCAAATTATGCATGTGATAATGATTTGACCCTCCGAATGTCCATAAAGAACTTTGATTTGACAACAAAAACGTGTGTACTGCTTTCTCAGGAATGCTGGGTGTTTTCCATCCAGCAAACTCAGAACTTAAAAAAAACCCTAATAAATAAAGATAACAAAAAGATGCAAAGGTCTACCATATAGAGTGATTACCTACATATATTAGAATTTTTTTATACAGGATGTCCATTTGTGTCTTTTTAATAATACGAGTTGTGTTACATGCCATTTTATGTTCTGATGTTTGCATTTCTTCCTAAAGAGTAAATATGCAATGTCAGTAAACATTCTGTCCACCATCATCTTCTAGAATAATCTTTTCTGAGTTCTGAGCTCATGATGCTTCTAAGACCCTTTCTGCTGATAATCCTTCTGTTGTTTAACTTCATCCATCTGAGTCTATCCAGGAATTTCTCAGATCTCCATAGTGGTCCTATTCTGACCCTCAAACAGGCATATCCTCCTCTGCTTGTTCCTACATAAGCCCCCTGCACATACAGCTTCCTCTCCTACCCTGCACATGCTGCTATTATTTCATCTGTGCATTGACAAGTCAGCTCCCAACTACATGTGGCTGATCCATGAACTTTTGGTTCAGGCCCAAAGTTCTTCATTGTATTTCAGATTTCTGACTTGGTTATAGATCTATCTGCTGTTATCTCACTCTTTATCTCCCATTAAGTTTCCAAAGGCTTCTAAAATTTCCATATGCTAAGAAATCAATGATTCTTCTTCCAAAAACCCATTCTTCCATTCATATCTTGGGCATCATCTCTCTCTCCTTCTCTACAACCTGTCCCCAAAGGGTTGCTTCCGCCCCCCCCAGATGTTGCTCAAATCCACATTGGTATTATTTTTAATTTTTTAAAATTCTTTTGGAGTTTCATACAGGAGTGCATTAAATTTATGATATATTGACACCTTAAATCCACATATTTTTCACCAACTGAAATCCTGGTTTAAGCTACTAGCATGACTCACTTCAAATTTTAGTAACCTACTGTACCGTCCATCCATGCAGAGCACTGAAGATGTTATCTACATTACAGATCCACTGTGGGTTTATGATGCATCATACTCCTGCTTTATAAGCTTCCCTGTCTTCCTATCACCTCTACAGATAAAAGGACAGGAAGGGACAGTGGCTTTAACATCATAAAGACATACCCCACAGTAAAATCCTTTATCATTCTTCCTGCAAATTCAATTCTCTATTGCCCTGAATCTACGCCATTTCAAGCCTTTTGCTTTTGTTCATGTAATACCCTGTGGAATTCAAGTTAAATACTACCCTGGTATGCCCTTCAAACTAACTGTTCTTCTGTGGTCAAATCTTATTCTATCACTTCTGTTGCTTCATTGTGCTTATTTATATATAGGACTTATGTGTGTCTGGTACAACAGTTCTGTGTTGGCAAGGTTTTAAACCTAGCCCATTTCCCAATCTAAGTGAACAAGGAAAGCTAAAGTCCATTGTACACTTCGTAAGCTTTGGGTAGCTTGAACTCCTTTGTAAGTGTTAGCTTATCAAAGCCTCGCTCTCAATGATACGACGACCATCACAGCATGACAAACCAGAAAGTGAACACTCAAAGAGCTGAAATAATTTGTCCGAAGTAGTACGCGACTAGAAACCTGAAGAAAACTTGTTCCAAATTTTAGTTTTTAATGACTCTGCCTTTCTTGTCATATGTCCATTTTAGAGTAAGCTCTAAAAATGTTTATGGTAAGAATTAACACATGATTTCCTTCCAGGAGAGTGTTTTTGATGACCCACTCTTAAAATAGTATTACTCTTTTGTTTAGTGCCATATTCTTTCCATTTTTCTGAGTGGCATGACCATTCCTCAATAACTCCCCTCCCCTCCCTTTTTCTCCTCTTCCCCTCTCCTCTCTCCTCTCCTCCTCTTTCTATTTCTCTCTTCCTTTCTCATATTTTCCTCATTTTCCTCCTCCTTTTCCTCTTCCTCCTCTTCTTCCTCTTTCTCCTCCTTGTCTTCATCCTTTTGCTCCTTCCCCTCTTCTTTGAGCGTTTCCCGATAATACCTGTGAAGTACCCTTCTTAATCCAATTTAGGACTATGCTTTGTCAGTTTGGCTTCCATAACCATTTCCGTCTGTTCGTTAATGTATCTTCTGTAGAAAGGAGAAATACATTAAAGGGGGGTCTCTTTGTCTTTATAGGACTGTTCTGTGAGTGACAAAAATCACATGAAGCTGCGTCATGACAGTTGATGGAATTTGAGATGCAAGTCTAACTGGCATCATTGACCCTACCATGGATGACGTGAGAGCATGCTCAAGGTTCCCTAGTGATGCTTAGTAATAGGAACAGAGACTGTGGAAGGTGGAAGTCCAAGTTCAGCAATGAGCTTCCAGTTTCTTCTGAAATTAATTTGCATCGGTCCGCTGCTTTGAATGTGTTTCCCTCCTTTTACACTCCCACTTAGCTTTCCTGTTAAGTGTCAAAGGAAGCGGGTGGTGGAAAATGTGGCACACCAGTCATTTTGACATTCCTCTGCAAATTAATCAGGCTTTGATAGTACAGGTCGGCTCTGTCACTCCGGGGAGCTTTCAGCTTTGGGAATCTGGCAGGAGTTCAAGAGCAACGCATCGCTTTGAACTCACTTGTTAGCTGTGCAAAATAAACACCATCCACCTTGTAATAAAAAAAGCATCAGCAGGAGGGAAAAAAAGAGGACATTCTAAACCACTCCCTGGAGACTTCAAAACCCCCTTTGGGGCAGCTAAATTAGGACAGGAAAAATAAGGCCTGCTCGAGAAAAGAAAGGAAGGGAAAAGCCATCTTACAACAAACACAGAAAAACCACAATTGCCGAGAACTAATTATGTTTTCATGATCACGAATGCAGGGAGAGTCGGAAAGCTCACGGATGCATCCTGATGCTGCTATAAAATGTTTCCTGGCTAATTATTCGCCAGTACCACTGTTCACTTCCTGTGGTGGATTTATGCTAAATCCTGTTATTAGTCTTGCTCTGCAATTGCCATTGTCTATGAGTAGAAGCAAGGCTGAAAGGCTACAGTCAGCCTTTTATTACACAACATGTGAATGGAGATTTGACCCAATGTCCGACCACGTCCCCCTTTGGGTTTTATGTGAGCTCGCTGAGCCTTTCCAAATAAATCACTGGGCTCCAGTGAACTTTTCCTCTTTCTTCCCCCTCCTTTCAATTCTACTGTGTGTATGTGTGTATGTCTGCGCATGTGCACACGATTTAAACGAAAGTCACATAATTTCATTTTCCAATCAAACAGCAGTTAGAATATTTCCATCCAACACAATTTCTGCAGTTCTTCCTCCCCAAGATATATATATTTATATGTATAGCCAGTGATTGATGCCTTTGTTTTATTCAGTGATTGAAGATGGCCAAAAAAAGACGTCAAATTAATTTACATTTTATTAAGGATGTGATCTTAAATAAACATGAGGTATAAACTGTCATAAGTAGTAAAAATTATAGTAAAAGTTAATATTTTCTGTTGAACCTCAGCTAAATATTTTCTAGACTATTTGAGATTTTTGAGCCTTCTAAGCAAATGTGATTGTGTCTTAAATTTTTTATTAGTTAAAATTGAAAAAAATTGTTGTTTTTCTAATCAAATTTATGCTATTGTAAACTTCCAAGCTATATGACAATATGATCTTAAATTATCACAAGTATCATCACAATATCAGAATTCATTCATGATGCCATTCATTGTACATGAGAATATAACTAGTATGTTTAAAGATGTTCACAGATTTAAAAGTCAATCTTAAAAATTAGTGGTTTTAAGAACAAATGACAAAGGTTTCTAAATTCACTATATGGTCTTTTTTGCTTCTAATGGTTATATACACATATTTCTGTTACTTGTGTTTTTCTTTAAAAATAATTATAAGAATTCGCTGTAAGAACTATACTTATTAATATATCCACAGGAGGGATCCTTATAGACTTTAAAATTTTCTCACAGATCTCTTTCTAACACTCATATAGACAGTTGTTTTCAAAGTCTTTGAAAATCCTTATTTCAATTGCAAATGTTGCTTGCTCTGAAATTTTGTTCTTCTTGAATCACTCTTATAAGGTTTGTTCTTCTGGACACACGTGTATAAATTCTGAAATATGTTCTGTTCAATGTTTTTAGAATATTAAATCATATAGACAATCAAATGGACATTGGTAGAAAGAGTTAAAGCAATTATGCTGTAACCAAACATGGATTACTATATAGTCTTTTTTTGTTAGGAAAAAGATTTTAAAGGAAAATGAAAGTAAAGAGATGGTGGATCCACATGCATGGATATTTGTGATGCTTTATTTAATTAAAGAGAAAGTAGAAGATAGAACAGTATCATTTTTCTTCTGAAAGTTACCTATATCTATCTGCCTGTGTACATAGTTTCTGGAGAGTCATATACCTCATATGCCAACACACAATCCATGCCCATTCTGGGGATGTGATGGGTAAGGAAGCAAGAAGGTGCAAGTCCATTTCTATAGTTTTCACTAAGTAAGCTTGGTATTATTTCTTTCCCTCCTCCCACAAAATATCACTGATTTAGGAACTTTAAAGCGCAATTAGAGGTAAGGAGGGCGGGGAAACTAAGCCCATAACGTATAGTTGTTGTGGGTGTTAGCAAATTCTTCATGTTGACTCTTTCATATCAGATCACAAGGGTGTAATCTTTGGGCAGTTGAGCGCACTGATCCACAGTGGCCCAGCTTCCTGCTTCTTGTGTGAGGACAGAAAGATCACCAAGACACCAGTGGTGTGTCACACAGCCAATAGCGTTAGACTTGAAAGACGTGCCTTTGCCGACTTTCCATTTCTCTGACAAGTGCCTCAGATCACCAACTTAAAAGAAGCTTATTTTAGCTCATGGGTTTGTAAGTTTCAGTTTGGAACCCAACGGCCCCATGACTTTGGAGCCTTGTGGTGAGACCTCATGCCACGGCAAGAACAGGACAACGTGGTCTCACCACTTGAGTAGAGGAAAATAAAAGGACAAGAGCTGTGGCTCCACCTTTGAAGGTATGCCCCTAGGGACCAGAAGACACGTCACTAGGGTCCACCTCTGCCTTTAGCAAAGGGTGGGGCTGCAGGGGCCGCATCTGAACATCTTTCCACTCAGAGACTGAGCTGCTGTGGTCTGGAAATGGTTGTCTCAAAACTCCTGGTGAAACTTGACTGTGGTGATGGCGAAAAGGGCCTTTCAAAGGTAGTTTGGCTGAGGAGACCCACGGACGGCTCTGTGGCGTGAGCTCTTACCCAGCACGGCTTGCTCACAACACGAGTAGGACGGTGTAAGGCGAGGCTGCCGTTCATCTTTCCCATTGTCACTTCACGTCTTCCTCTTCCCACCACCGACCCAGGAGACATGTTTGGGTCAACAAGCCGGGAGCAGTCACGGGAGTAAACCAGAGGTGTCTGTCTATGTTTGGAGTTCTCAGTCTTCAGGATAGCGAGGCAAATCCACTCTCTGAACTGATAAGTCATCTGGTTTGGGATGATTTAGACAGAACAGGGACAAAACACGTGGCCTACAGCAAGGCTGGATAATTGGAAAAAAATCTTTACCACCTCAGTTCTCACTTCCGAGCTCCTTCCTGTCTTTTAGTCCTTCAGATACAAATCCGCAATGAACACACATGGGTGCAAACACACACACACACACACACACACACACTCACCACATCACAATAGACACACACACACACATCACATCACAATAGACACACACACACACTCACCACATCACAATACACACACACACACACACACACACACACACATTTCCCTCCTATTCCTGTTTTATAGTGCAAAATCTCTACTTTGATCTTCCTGACTGTTCACAAGGTTTGCTGTGATGGGTGATACTTTATTTTTTAAGAAGTCTAGGATCCTGTTCCTTGTAGTCATAAAAACCCCTGAAGTGTGGATTCCAAATTGTCACATGTCCTTTTTTTCCCTTCCACAGTCAAACATCTAAGATACTATTATGCAAATTTTTCGTATTTTGGCAGAACCTTGGCCATATGGATGTTTACTTAGTGTTGCCTCTTACACTGATTTGTGCTATAAAAAGTAAACATTTACTGTATCACCTAGATCCAGACTTCTTAGCTTTCTTCTATCTGCAAATCCTATTTACCTGAGAATTTTTCACATGTCCCCAGGCATATAAAAATCAGCATACAAATCAAACAATAGCTAAATCATGAATAGATTTATTTAATGTAATTTCTTTATGTATAATTTTATCATTTATTTTTTTTAATTTTTTAAATTTTTTTATTATTTATTCAATTGTGGGTATATGTATGTGTGCGTGTGTATGTGTATATGTGTGTGTGTAGAACCACAGACGAATTCGGGAACCACCATGGACGCCTCCACCTCCTCCTTGTTTACTCTGCCCCGGGATTCACAGGACCAGAAACGCAGGCGGCCCCCGCTTCTGCCTGGCGTCTATATGTGGGGTCTAGGATCAGAACTCAGGACCTTCTGCCTGTAAGGCAGAGGCTTAACCCCTGAGCCACCTCTCCAGCCCCAAATTTTATCATTTATTAAAGACAAAACTAATTTACACTCTGTGTTTATTAAATGTGTTTGTTTATTTTTACATAAAGAATTAAACACTCTCAGTGACTACTTAATACTTCAGGACATAGAGTACTCTTACCATTTCTCAGAGTTTATCATTATTTTAATTTCATAATCATCAGTGCCAAGAATGCCAGTTTGTATAAACATCTAAAAAGTGGCAGAAGTATTTTGAGGGTCATTTGAGAATGGGAAAGCAACTTGATTTTACTTGGGATCCAAGCAGCATTAACTTTGTCTGAATGACCTCATTAGTTGTAACTTTCAGGCCAGAGAATAGCTCAGCAAGTAAGGCCCTGTTTGCAAACCTGGGGGCCTGAGTTTGATCCCAAGAAATTTACATGGTGGAAGGAGAGAACTGCCTTGCTGTAGATGGGCTATGACCTCCATCCATGCTCTCGCTCTCTCTCTCCCTCCTCTTTCTCTCTCTTTTTCATAATTAAGTAAAATATTGAAAAAAACTAGCATTAATGAAATAGATCAAGTTATAACTTAAAAATGATAAGATGCTCACGCAGCATTGATTGATCTTGTCATTTCAGGATGACTCCGTTAAGAAGCATCATCAAATCTGCCATGAAGGCTCACTAAAGTCATGCAAACCCAAATGGTGGCTGGTCACATTGCTCATTCAGCAGCATTTCCAATGTGCCTCTAAGGTTTTTTAAAAAACATATCTTATTTTAACTTTTCTTTACTATTATTACTTTTTCTTGCATATGTGTCTGTGTGTACCTCTGTGTGTATCAGGGGGTACTGTGTGCCCATGGAAGACTGGGAATCACCCTGGATTGCTTCCACCTCCTAGTTGCTCTGGAGTTTCTCGGGCTCTGCCTTCCAGGACTGCAAGTACAGGTTGTTGCCATTTCTGCCTGGTGTTTTTACATGGGATCTATGATCTGAACTCAGGACCTTCTGCTTTCTAAGCAGAGGCTTAATCCCTGAACCATCTCCCTAACTCCCCCCCCCTTTTTTTTTAATTAGAGCAATAAGCAAAACTTCCACACTGGCAAGCTGTCAAACTCTTCTTACATGTTGTGATTAGACATATTAGAATATTCACCTTCTGTCTTTGATAAAAAAATTTATGGAACAGGTGATTGTTGTCTCATGATAATGGATAAGGATTGCTCTTTAATATACTGACTGAAAAGCAGTCTCATTGATTGTGCAGGAAAAGAGAGAGTAGAAGACAACAGCTGTAGTCTGATTGCACTTCTCAAGGCCAGCATCTAATGACCAGAAGCCAGGCTTCTCCTCTACAAGTTCACCCACCTCCCGAGAAAGCACTAGACAGTGGAATACTATTCAGCTACAACACAACTAATGCAATCCTAATGAATCCTGCAACAGTACTGAAGGAATGGAAATCATGATTTTGGTGCAATAAGTCAGAAACAGAAAGACAAGCACAACGACACATGATCTCACTGTTATGGAATCTAAAAATATCTGGATTGATGGCAATTGAATATAGAATGGCAGCTATTGGATGCAGGGGAGAGTGGGCAGAGGGAAGGAGAATGGACAGTAAATTGCACTAGGTTGCAGTCAGATGTTCTGGTGAGATGCAGGATGGCTAGAGTTGATAGCAATGCACTCTGCATTTCAAAAAGCTGCAAGAAAGGTTTGTTACCAGAAAACGCATTAGAGGAGATGAATTTAATCTGACATGATTTATACAGTACCGGCATTGGTATGTCATATGTTGCCAGGCGTGGTGCTACACTCCTGCAAAGCCAGCACTTGGCAGGCAGAGAAGAAGGAGTGTCCCAAGTCTGAAACCTACGTGGTTTACATAAGTATTACAGACCATCCGGAGATACATAGTGAGACTCCAGCTCGATGTAAAACAAAATTATGCCACCCAATTAATGCGTGCAATGATTAATTTTAATATAGTAATTAAAAATAATTTTAAAAGTAGAAATTAAAAAGTCACAGTGTAAAGACTTCATTTTTTACCAACTTTCTGCCTAGACCTTTTTCTGCTCCACACATTTTTATGACTGATATTTTATTTATTTGAAAGAGAGAGATAGAAGAAAGGGGCAGGCATGGGCACGCATGGCATGGGTTATGGGTGGAGGTTAGAAGTCAACTTTCAGAAATCAGTTCTCTCCTTTTAAAAACTTTTGAGGATTAAACTGAGCTCACCCCCTTTCTAGGCGTCTTACCTATTGAAATATCTTACTAGTTCAGAATGCTTGGTAAGAAGTAGATGCTTAATATTCATTTGCATGCATGCTGCATTCCTGCAAAGCCAGCACTTGGCACGCAGAGCAGAAGGAGTGTCCCAATTCTGAAACCTACGTGGTTTCATGCATGAACACAAATATCTCTTACTTTTAATAGTCTGTGTTATCATAAATAGAATTCTGTCACAGTTTCTTCATGTTGTGATAAATTCACAAAAAATGGTTTATAGAAATATAAAGAGTTTTATTCTTTCTTATGACTCCGGCTGCATTTCTCAATCCACTTGGCAGGTGAGCTTACACCAACACCAACACTAACTGGCCATGTCATATTCACAGGTCGGCTGAGAGAGGGACATCCTCACTTGTCAGACAGCATATCTGACCACGTATGCCAAAGAAAGCCAAGTTTCCCCCATTTTATCCACCTTCCCAGAGAACAGACCCGCCCATTACAGGCTGGGTCTTCCCCAAGGATTAGTCTTTTCCAGGCTTGCTCAGCACTCAGCACTTAGCTCAACTACTGATTCTTTACAAATGTGCCCAGAGCTCAAGTCTTCAATAGTCAAGTTGACATCTGCAGCTACTACCATAGTGTTACAGCACCTTTTTCTCATTTTTAAATATCATTCATTGCATCAAAGACAGTTTTTGGAAGTCTTACTATTGTCAATTTTAAATTAGCAGATTCTATTTCGGTTTCTACTATGTTACTGTCCTGTCAATACTTTTTTTTCTTATTCTATTTCTCTGTCTTTCTCTGACTCTCTGTCGGTCTCTGACTCTGTCTTTGACTCTGTCTGTCTGTCTGTGTTTCTTTCCAATTTCACTTGTGTTGTCCAGGCTAACTTGGAACTCACTATCCACAATTATTGTGTTCTAGCTTCTAGCTTGAGATGCTCCTACTTCAGCATCCCGCATGCAGGGCTTGCAAACATGAACCCTTCCTTTTTCCCACCCCTCCCCACAACCCGCTCTGCCAGTTGAGTCTGTGCAGATATTCTTGCCTATCATCACTGGTACTTTGAGAGGTGAATCCTTCAGGCACCCTAGCCTCAGGACACCAGGTGGTACTTTGAAATCCATTGATTTATCAGGAACCAAGAAAAACTCAAATACCTTGCCTCGTGTTTTACTTGCCTGCTGGTGCTGTACTCTGGGTCTGCAAGTCCCTACTGAGTACTATCACTGGATGGCCATTATGTCAATGAGCTCATCTGGGCACATTTCTTGGCTATCGTGTCAAGTACAGTTGGATTATGTCACATCAGTAAGCAAGTAGTTCTCCATGGATGACCAATGAAACATTTTTGGTTCTAGTTCATTTCATTCGTCTATAAGAAGGTATTTTGTCCTATAAACTTGGTATAAGCCTGTAATTCTGTCACTTGGAAGGAGAAGCAGGAGGATCAGGAGTTCAAGGCCAGCTTTAGCTACATAGCATATTCAAGACCAGTTGGAGTGTATGAATTTCTGTCTGTCTGCCTCTCTCTCTCTTTCTCTCTCTCTCTCATTCTCTCCTGATTGTATTTCAGTTTTGTACTTTTACTACTGACCTCATGCAAGATAAAGGTATTGTGACAGGTGCTAGATCTGGTGACACTGAAAGTATCTTTATTTCTTTTGCATGTAGGATATGTTTTATATAATAAGCATGTTCTTTTATTTTTAAAACATGTTACTGTTTGACAATTTTGTACATGAATACAAATGACCTCCATTACCCCTTTCATTCCTGTGAAACTCCTTCTTTGAATATGTCCCTCCTAGTTCTATAAACCTGGTGTTTGGCAAATAATTTTATAAAAAAAAATCCACATTCAACTGTACATTAAATGTGGAGCAAAGTCCACTTAGCTGTCTTTTCTTGTTTTGACACGGTTTGCACAGCATTTAACAATGTTTAACTGGATTGAAAGGCATAACGTCACAGTTCAGGGTTCTCTTGACACTTGACTTATGACTCCATCACTCTTCCACGCTCTGCTCAGTCATCCACTGAGCTGCTCTGTCACTGCAGCATGAGAGCCACCCCCGACAGTGCACACTCTAGTGACCACGGCTACTTTCTGATTGACCTTCATATAATTTCTGTGAATTATATATTCTTCTTGTTTTACCCCCAATCATTAATAAAAGCAAAACACACCTTGAGATCTTAGGTCATATAAAGCAAGTGGCTGGAAAGTCCTTGGGTCCCAGTGTGGTTGAATAAACAGTTCATAATTACTTAGAATGTTGAGGCAGAGGATTTCTTTTTTGTTGTTGTATGCATGCATGAGCGTGCATGTGTGTGTGTGTGTGTGTGTGTGTGTGTGTGTGTATCAGAGGACACTTGAGTATGTATGCCTGTGGAGGCACAGGGTGACATCGGGGTACACTCTGGATTGTTTCACCTCCTTATTGCTTTGTCCTGGGATTTCCCGGGTTCCAGCTTTCAGTGCTAGAAATGCAGGTCACTGACATTTCTGTCTGTCAAACAATTTTATGTAGGATTTGGGGTTCCACACTCAGGTCCTTTTGCTTGAGAAGCAAAGGCCAGTGAGAGACACTTGTCAAAAAAAAAAAAAAAAAGAAAGAAAAGAAATGAGCAGAGCCTGAGGAAAGACACCCAAGGTTATTCTTTGGCCTCTGCCATTATGTAGATCAAGGAAAATTAGAATTTTCAAGAAGACGAAATGTATACTGGACTTTAAATGTAAATTAATAATACAAAATTATTTCGAATTAAATTCAGTTTTAAATATGCATGTAAATAGCATATCCATTAAGTCCGATTTGACAACTTCTTTAAAACTGTATATGTTTATATGTGTGAGATGACAGAGATAAAAGGTCTTACCAAATCCATACTGATGCACATGGAAAATGTAATGCTTCTAGGAGGTTAAACTGAATGGCTGTTAAGGGTATATTTTAATTAGCTGAGCTGTCTTCATGCAAATTTATTTTTCTTCAATATCTGATTGAAATGGTAGAAAACAACCATGATACAAAGCAAGCAATATTCAACTACAGTGTGCAGAAGGCGAATGCTTGTCTATGCACAAAACTTAAAATGATAAACAGGTTCTCAGCAGGGGTATGTCAAGTTATGTTACATGTCATGGCAGTTTTAGATGTCAACTTCACCAATGATAACTGAGCTTTTCGGCATACCTGTGAAGGATTGTTTAGTTGCAGTTCACCTGCATGGGTGCTGATAAATGACCATCAAACGGCTTAAAGGAACAAGGGGTTTATTTCCTTACGACAGTCCAGTTACAGGTCTCAGTCCAGCTTGACAGGAGAGCATGCACCAACACCAGGGCGGAGGGAACTGGCCACACTTGCCAGACTAGCATGTCTGGCCAAGTGAACAGAAGTATGCCAACTCTCTCAACCAGCTCTCCGTGATTTATTCCAAGGCCTAGTCCCACCCACCATGTGCTGGGCCTTCCCCATCAGCTAGATAATCTCCTGCAGGTTTGCTCTGGGCTTAACTCAACTACTAATTCTCCACAAATACTCCCAGAGCTCAAACCCTCAACTGTCAAGTTGACACCTGTGCCCAAGCATGACAGTCAAGGCAAGCCTTCCAGTAAGTTTGTAGAAGATTATCTAGTTGATGTGGGAAGGTCCAACCCAAAGTGGGTGGGAACATTCCCTGGATGGGCAGGAAAAATGGAGAGGACTGGTTTGCTACCTTTGCATGCTGGCAAAAGGGAAAGTGTGCTGCTCATGTCTCGGCGCTGATGTGCTCATGTCTCCTCGGTTCCTGATGCGCTCAGTTCCCTTTACTCCTGATATTGGTATGAACTGTCCTGCTTTGGTAATGGGCTAAGACCTGGAGCCCTGAGGTGAATAATAATCTTCTTGTTCCCTAAGTGTTTGGATCATGCATTTGTCACAATAACTAGAGAGTAACTGGACAGATGTATTTTGTTTTTAGAGAATTCAAAGGACACGTGATTATGACAGTGACCAGCATATCTCAGAAGAAAAGATGATACCAGTCGGCTGTTTAAAAGACATTTATTTCTAAAGTAGATGCAATCAGTACAAACAGAAACACAATGAACACAGCCACAGGCAGATGACTGATGCCGCAGGATGTTCCCTAGTCATCCTGAGATTGACGGCTTTAACCCCAGCAATGTCAGCTGAAGACTAATGACATTCCACAGAGCAGACCTGCAACTCTCCAGTTTCCTGTAGCCTGCACTAGGGTGAACTTACTTAAGGATGCAATCCAGAACTACAGACAAACATGGAGCCTTCCTTGCATCATACATCGGAGGTTACAGGGTTCACCGTATAGCACTCCATGCTGGCTCTGAGATTGACAGAAGTATACCAAACTCTTGACGCTGTCTGTGCAGAATGCTACCTCTCTACTTTCTGGAAACAGTGTTTTCAAGGGCCAGATTCCCTGTTCAAGGTCATCTGATAGGACATGACGCTCAAATGTAAGCTCTCCATTCTACCTACTATGTTTCTAAAAGTCGGCTTTCTTGACTTTTCCTTTGGATTTGTGTGTAGCAAATTTGATTATTTCTGCAGATAACAAAGTTTCCATTTTGTGACTTCCATGAGTCATTTTGACATGAAATGATAAATGAGTCGTGGTTTATTCCTTCCTTTCCTAACTTCTTCCTCCTCCTACTCCCACCTCCCACATATTCATTAATACATTGCATCCATGAAGGTAAAAGTGATTTTCAAAACCAGGAACTCCTGAGTCACTGTGCCAATCAAGCATAATAGCTATATGTCAAGTTGTGTTTTTCTCCATGTGTTAGTCACAGAAAAAATGTCTATCACTGGTTTACTCATTTTGTCCAAAGTTACTGGTTTCTTTCAGGGTGAGCTGTTTGTGGTGCTTAGATTATTATATTACTGAATTTATTTTCATACTTCAATGTGGTAGCTAGAATGTTTTTTTCAAATGTACCCATATCCTCATCCACAGAACAAAGGATAATACAACTTTTTTCCCTCCATTGTCAGGGTTAGGATTGCCTGTCTTAGAACAAGATAAAGATCAATGAAATGATAATAATTACTCATTTATTGGACCAAAGTTTCCTACGACATTGAAGCCTTCAAGCAGAAGCATCCACAGATAAAGGAAAACTGTATTCCATACTTTGGCTTGGTGGAACCTGAGGGTAAGATTGGACAAAAGAAATAGGATCTGAAGGTAATGTACTAGGAGGAAATCAGCAAAGTGCTTTGTTCAGAGTCTTCTTGGTTGCACAGTAGAGAGCAGAAGATCTCATTCAAGAGAAACAGGCCAGGGAATTCTTGTCTTGGTCTCCAAGATGAAAGACAGAGAAATTTGGCGAGCCAGTTCCCTGCTTCAGTGGTTTCCTTCAGCTTCAGACACTCAGCATATCCTGTTTTTGCCTGGAGGGTAGAATTCTTTTTTGTTCTGTGCTCATTTTACTTTATACAAAGATATGGATTTTTTTCCTGCATGGGTTTTTTTTTTAAAAACACACACACACACACACACACACCAATATACAATATTAAGTGTATTAAGATATAAATATATATTCTTTGACAGTCTTCTACATGAACACAGTGAACTTAAGTCATTTTTGTTCCACATTATCTAGTCCCACCCCTCCTCCTTTTCCCATTAAAAGTCGTCTTATATCTAAAGGGTCTCCCTCTTAATTTCATGACATTTTGCTTCACCTGGGTTGTCTGTACTGGCATGTAGCTGAGCCCTTGCTGGAGCACGGATGGCATATCAGGAGGTACACTATAGAGAAAAGTATCTTTTCTTCCCACAGCCATCATTGATCTTCCTTCTCCTCTTAGGGAGGCATGACACCTCGTGAGATCTTCTCCATTCCCCATGAAATGTTGACAGACCAAATCTTGTGCAGGTTCTGTGGAAGTAAACACAGCTGGATCGAGTTCATGGCTGCAGTAGCTCCGTTATATCTAGAAAATACTATCTGGAAGCACAATACGCTGCATTCTTATTGCCCTTTCTTCAGCAATGTTCCCTGAACCTTGGGGATAGGGGGTGGTTTAGATGTCTTGTTTAGGTCAGAAAACGTTTCAGCCGTTTATTCTCTGCACTTTGGCCAGTCGTGGTTCCTTGCATTAAATGCTTTCCATTGCAAAAGAAAGAAACTCAGGATCTTGAGATGGGGAGACTATCCTGAATTAATCCAAGCCCAAACAAGAGTCAGAAGGGAGATGTGGTGATGGAAGTGGAAGTCTAAGGGTTGCCCAAGTGAAGGAATGGGCATGACTATAGTAGCTGGAGAGAGTTCTGTTCCAGAAGCATCGATGGTGTAAGTTCCATCAAAGCTTTGATCTCGGCCCAGTGAAGCCTACTTCAGACTGCTGACTCAGCTTATAAAATAATGTGAATGTGGCTGAAAACACTATGTTTATGGTAATGATTTCAATAGGAATAAGAAAGTGACTCATTCAGCATATTACTGTAGCATAGTCAGTCTGCTAGAGTCTCAGATAAGATAATGTGTTTTTTGTAATGATTTTAATGACTTTTTTCAGCCATACTTCAACAGCAATTACAGGAAGTAGTAGCATTTAGTTTTCTGATTGTCACTACTGCTGCTGCTCTTTCAGAAGATAGAGTCTCCAGCATTGTAGTACAATGATTATCCTTGATACAGAGAAATTGGAGATCCAACTAAAATGTTTCTCAGAAAGACACATTTTTCCATGATAGACATATTCCTGTGAATGCAATAAAAAAGAAATTGATTCACCAATTATATATATATAACAAATGTGGTGATTGTGACATTAAAATATCTCAATATTATTTATTAATAAGACAAAGTATCATTGTTAATTATTATAGATAACATAGAATAATCATAAATTATTATGCAATCTTTTTTATAAAATTATACATATTAAGCTTAAATTCTTACTCTAGATTTGATTTTTGTAATAAATGGTATCAACTTGTTTTAACTCACAAGCAGGCTATGTGCAGCCTTTTAAGATATTATTTCTCAGAACTGGTTTGGATCCCATTTTGTATCTCATAAAGATTTTTCTCAGTTCAGTTTTTAGCAATAAATAATGTAAAACTGGCATAAAATAATAAAGAATAGAGCTAGTTTGGTACAAAGATTCTTTCTTTAAAAAATTTATTTATTTATTCAATTGTGCGTGTGTTGTACGTGTGTGTGGAACCATGGGTGAATTCAGGAACCACCATGGACACCTCCACCTCCTCCTTGTTTACTCTGCCCCAGGATTCACAGGCTCTGCCCTACCAGGATCAGAAGCGCAGGCCGCCCCCGTTTCCGCCTGGCGTTTATACGTGGGGTCTAGGATCTGAACTCAGGACCTTCCGCCTGCAAGGTAGAGGCTTAACCCCTGAGCCACCTCTCCAGACTCCGGTACAAAGATTCTTTGATAACATGAGTAATTGGTGATGTATGGAGTTATCATTAGGTTCTGAATGCCTGCAAATACTAGGATCACTCTTCTCTAGTTTTATGAATGATGTTATATCTCCAGTTGCCACTAGGTTCTGAGTACTATAAATGCTAGGACTGCACTTCTCTAATTTTATGAATGATTACATGTATCTAGTGGTGATTAGGTTCTGAATACATTCAAGGACTATGATCTTTTTTCTCTAGTTTTATTAATATCTCAACTGAGTCCAAGAAGAATTTAACAACTCAATCTCTAAGACAAGTATGTGATAGAACAGAGGTTGATAAATAGAATCCTGGTATACGTTGGTTATCAGAGTTTAGTTATTATCTACATTAGATATTTAAAAGATATCCTTCGTCAATTTTTAAAAATTTCAATAAATAATATAAACTTTAACATTTGAGAATAAGTTTTAAAAAGAGCTGAGTGGTAAAGAAAGGCAGCTGATGACTTTCACAGATTTCTAGACCTATTGGGGTTTTTTCTTTTTTCAAACCCTAATAAAACGATTCTCAAACTTCTTTCTCAGTCTGATTTTAAATTCTTTTGTTAATGAGATCTGGAACCTAAACAGGAATGGTCCCTCATTACCTGGCAGACTGAACCTTCTGAAAACACAAGCCAAAATAGGAATTTCCTATGTTTAGCTCAGGTACTTTGTTACAATGACAGGAAAATAACTTGACACAAGTCTAAAACACTATGCAAAAATCAACAGTAACTGATGGAAGATTTTTCTTATTCTCATACTTACATCTCAGAATTACTTTAAATTATTTATAGTTTTAGTTTTCCTGGTTATATATAAAAACAATTTACATAGGTATATGTGGTTTGATTAATTTTTATGTGGAAATGCCTCTCCATGACCCTGATCTTTGATAATAGTTGCACTAACTGTGCATTCCAATCTCTAGAGCAGTTCTAAGTACAGGAAGGGCTGGATCCAAAGATTTCACACCATTAGGGATAATGGATGAAAGATCTGTGCTCTGTCTGCAGAGTGGTCTGCATTCCTTGAAGCATTTCCCCCCACTTTTCCTAAGAATTCCCAACATTTTTCTTCAGCCTTAATGCGCTGAAATATTTCATACATTTTGGGTCTTTGTTCAGTTGTCTTCCCAAAAACATGATGATGAACATTCTCAACCTAAAATTGCGTAGTACTGGATATACTGGGAAATTTTATTTTACTGTAACTAGTATAATTCCTTCCCCCTACTTTCCATATATGTCTTTGCAACTACTTTTAATTGAATCTTCAGCTTCCTGGGCCTGGAGATGTAGCTCAGTGGTAGATAATTTGCTTAGGACCTGGACTAGCTAAGTCTAAGACTTAGCATGCCTTGGATCTTAGATTTGACCCCAGCATCTAAAAACAGCAAATTGCTGAATTTTGAGTTTTCTGGCATGACTATTCATTTATCTCTTCTTTCATTATTATTATTATTATTAGTGTGTGTGTGTGTGTGTGTGTGTGTGTGTGTGTGTGTGTGTGCACGCATCAGGAAGGCACTGTGTGTCTCTGTGGAGGGCCAAGGCTGACTACGAGAATCATCCTGAATTGCTTCTACCTCTTTCTTCCTTAGCTCTGGGCTCTGGAATTTCCCAGGCTCTTGCCACCAGGGCGGGAAGTACAGGCCACAGCCATTTCTGTCTGGCGTTTTTGTTTTTTTTTTTTTTTGGCTTGGAACCTCACTGCTTGTGAGGCAGCGACTTAACCCCTGAGCCATCTCTCCAGCTCCCTTAGCTCTTCTTTCAATAAGGCAATTTCAAAAGTATTTTACAAAAACTGCTCTTAATTTTACAAAATTTCCTTAACCTGCTTTTCAATTCAAACTATTGATTATTATTTTAGGTTATTATTTCTTTGCTCAGTTTTGAGAGAGGCTCTTAGGTAGCCTGGGCTGAATTCAGATTTGCTGTATAGCGGAGGAGGACTTTGGCCTCTGGATGCTCCTGCCTCCGTTTCCCAAGTGCTGGCATTACAGGCATAAGCACCAAACCTGTTCTTTGACTTTTTCTTTCCCTTCCGTTTGGTTTTTGCAATCCTATTTTCATTTCCTAATAACTTGATCTTTTTTTCTTGGGCGGTTCCTATTTTCCTGGCGTTCACAAAACAAGCTCCGAAGTCTCTCTAAACAGTCTTTTCTTGGCTCCAAGTGATTTCTACATCTTGCACTTTAAAAATAAAGATAAATAAAAAGGGAGAGCCACGGAGCTTTGTGGAATGTGGATTTTAGGAGCTGGATTGTTGGCTTTCAAGCTCTGTTCTATCACTTATTAACTATATAGCTTTGGCGGAGTAATTAGATTTCTGGGGCGCTTAGCTTCCTCCGTTGTAAAATGCTCGAGTGTCCCAATACCTACTTAAAGGAGCTTTCAAGCCCTATAGGATGAAATAAATTAGAAATGTAAAGACGGGGCGACTATCTGCTGCATCTCACTGCTATTCCCATGGCGTTTATTCTTGCTGGAGAATGAATCCCTCCTCCTCCTTATTCCAGGGGCTCAGTGTGCATGTGGAGGAGCAGTGGTGGGAAGGAGACAGTTTCCACGGTGACTTTTCCCACAGGCAAAATGTAGCAACCAGTTCACCTGGCAGACTCCACACAGTGCCCAGGCAGGAAGCCAGAGGTCAGCTGGGCGCTCAGATGCCAGAGTCAGGAGAGGTTTAGTCTTCCGGATTGGAAGCCCAGACTTTCAACAGGAAGCTTGCTCACGTTTTACAGATAAAGCCGGACTGAAGTTGGCCCGGGGGGGAAAAGCATGATTGCAATTCCAGTTTTTCCACCTGGCGGAGGCATGGGGGAGTGGGGCTGGTGAAGCCCAGCAAGTTTGGGGCTGCAGTGGCTGTAAGCTCCTCATTCCAGCTCCGTGGTCCCTGTTCTCCATCAGCTAGGGGCTGCTGACAGGAGGCTGGCCCCTGACCACTTTCCTCCTGGGCATCTGGGGAACGTGGCTTCTGCCCTTGTCTTTCTGCTTAGCAGGAATTTGTCAGTTTCTTATCGGGGGGGTACAGCCTGCACCTACTCTCTGCTTTCCTGTTCTTGTTATCAGTCCAGTCCTTTTTGCACTCTTTCGATTTTTTTTTTTTTTTTAGCGTGCTCTGGGTTGTGACTCCTGAGCAACATATTTTAAGTTTAGGGTAAATGATTGGCTCCCAAGTGCCCCTGGCTCTGTCTCATTGCGTGTTTCTTCAACTGCTGCAATACTCTGGTGAAGTAGACATCATCGTCATTATTATTCAGGGTTTGCATATGAAAATGGAATGAGAAAGCTTCCAGATTTCATAAGTAGGGCTGACAACATGGCTCAGCAGACAAAGGAGCTTGCTGTGCAATGCCAAGGTGAGTTTGATTCTTAGAACTTGGATCCCAACATACAGGTGGAAGGAAAGAGCTAATTCCATGAAGTTGACCTCCACACATGCACTTCCGCACCTGCACACACCTCTCTCTTTCTGTCTCTGACAATCCCCCCCACAAAACACACCCCACAGAACAATTAGTAAATGATTAACAGCAGCATTCAAGTCAAGTCCAGACCTTTTCTGATAAAAAAAAAAAAAAATCCTAATGAAGAACAGGGGCTCACTCTGAAGATAAACATCTTCATCATATAGTATTAAACATTCTAGAGAAAATGAACATTAGTCATATGGATTTTTGTACTCTGGAGACAAATTACTAGGATTAATCCTGAATTTTTAAGATTTAGGGAATTTCTTTCTTTCTTTCCTCCTTTCTTATTTTCTTTCTTTCTTTCTTTCTTCTTTCTTTCCTTCCTTCCTTCCTGCCTTCCTTCCTTCCTTCCTTTTTCTTTCTTTCCCTCCCTCCCTTCCTCCCTCCCTCCTTTCCTCCCTCCCTCCCTCCCTCCCTCTCTCCCTCCTTCCCTTCCTCCTTTCCTTCCTTCCTTCTCTCTTTTTCTTTTTTTAAATGAAGTGTTGGCGATGGAATTTGGATTCTGAACTCACAGAAGCCATGATGAGTAGAATTTTAACTCCCAGGCCTTGGCCCATGCTGTACAGCCTGTCTTTTCCAGTTCTATCTAGTGCTCATTATTAGCACAGATGTTAGCATCTGGACCACAAGGAGAGCAGGAGTTTCTCTTGTCTCCAAGGCCCTTTGACAGCAAGGTCCTCAGCTGTATTCTCCTGCATTCATTCATATAAATGCAGAACCAAAGTTAGACACAACAGAGACGCCAGCTCAGTCAACGTCTGAACTGTTACCTCTGAGCCACCTCTTCCATTTCTAAGACATGATGTACAAAAATGTTAAAAGCCAGGATTTTTCTGGATTTATAGTGAAAATATTGCTTAACATAACAAGCCAGTCATTCCTTGGACTTTATGTGGAGAGACTGAACATGTTATTATTACAGTAAAAATTATATGTTACATTGCTTCATGACTATCTTTCAGCAAATGCAATCTGAGAGGAAAAAGAGATTATCTCTGCATTTACCAAAAAATGCAGTATTCAGTTGTTAAAGCACATGAACTGCCCTCAATCCCTCTGGTTGAGAGAAGAATATCAGACTTTACAGTCCTGATTGCTTGATTGCTTTTTTGAGGAGGTTTACAAGTTTGTCATTTGTGAAGAGAGTGACATTTCTTCCGAAGTGCAGTGACTGGGTCTGAGCTTCTTCCAGGACAACATGACCGTGAAAGGGCAGTGCAACAGGGGAACTGGAAGACATTTAGCCATCTGCTCATAAATCAGATTTTAAAAGCAGAAATGTAAATATCCAGAAAAATAAACGATAGAAGAAATAGAGAATACCCCGACTAAATCAGGCCGATTCAAATTTGTAATAAGATGACTTTAACATAATTTTAAATTCCTCCCAAATAAAAAGTGTTTCCTACCCCATGCTGTTAGGATTTTCCTAATTTACAAAACCACTGACTTATAGTCATAGGACCTGGTTGGTACAGAGAATAAATTTTCAATTAATTGATGTGCGACTTTTGTCTTTCCTAGTGAAATATATTTTATTAGCCAGCCTTTCACTTTATTAACACTGCTCCAATTTTCTTATTTGACTCTAGAAGTCAAGGTAAGCGTGAGACATGGAGTCTTTATACAACGGCTGCAGTGAACAGTGAAAGAATATCCATGTATTTTAACAACCAGTGCAGTAGCCAAAACATGTCTGCTTGCATTCTTTATTTCTCCTAAGTGGCATGTCTTGTGAAAGGTTTTGTTTGTATTGCTACAGTCAGAAAAAATGCACTCAACGGTGAGCTGGATGTTCGGAGTTTTCTGAAAGAATAAAAGTGCATGTTCCAACCATTGCCACCAGTCATGGCTCAGAATTGACTTTGAAGTTTAAGACACTTAAGAAGTATCTAAAGTTTAGTAGTTCTGTTTATGAAACAGTAGGTTTTGGTGTTAAGACAGTAAAGAAGACAGGACTTACTAGGAGAAGGGGAGACTATATCTTTATTTACAACTTACATTTCCGTGGAATTAGTGTCCTTTATAATGCAATATAATTTTATACCTGATTCAGCGTGGTTATTTCACAATAAAACAGGTGTTGACCCGAGTGTGCTCAAATGCACATCTCTGTCCTAGCAATGTAATTGCTCCCTAAATAAAATCCCACTATAATCAGCCTTCAGTCACGTTGTGGCACTAGATCTTTTTATTTGGTTGGTTTTCTTCCCGGTCTATACATGAGAATAGAATAAGCCTCTGTGCCTCCCAAATGTTGAGTTCAAATGTGTTTCACATTATCCTCTCAAATACATAGAATTCAGTTAACTTGTTTAAAACATATTGATTCCCACTAGGCAGCTCTACCTGGGATGGACAGATTTCTAAGTATGCAAACTTTTGCTTTTTCTCTGACCAAACTCTCTCCTTTTCTCTGAGCAAATACTTCTCTCTCTCTCTCTCTCTCTCTCTCTCTGTTTCTCTCTGTCTCTGACACACACACACACACACACACACACACACACACACACACACACACGTGCACACGCATGCACATGCGCACACACATGCGCGTGCACGTGAATATTTTCACGTTGAAACTGAAGTTGTAAGCGAAGGCCTGCAGTCTCTGTCTGGTTCTAGTTACAAGTCTGTTTGTTGACATCCCAGATGAAGGCCTGCTGTGTCTCTGGCTCTGTCTACTCCATTTCCCCTCTAATTAGGCTTTGCCCTCAATTAAGTTAATGATGCAACTTTTCCTATAGATCATTTGCCCTTTCAATCAATTAACAGAATATGAGGGGCGCATCCCTCCTTGGCTTGGGATGCATTTGCCCGAGGGCAAACTGCACAGCTCCCAGAAGTCAGTACAGCATAAGCAAAAGGATAATGTGTACCGCATCACATATTAGCCCTCAAAAAAAACCAAGTCTAACAGAAGCTTTTGCTAACCTGCCCTGCAATATTGATTTGTGTCTCTGTGAAGAAATTACCTGAAAGCCTATGCAGGTCAATAAACTGATGTGTGTACTGGGATGTGATGCAATTTAAAAATAAATTTAGGGCCAGTATTTTAAAAAAGAAGATAAAGCTGCTTGGAATGATGGAACACCCATACACACAACACACAACACACAACAGAGATGCACATACAAAACACACAACACAACACCCCCACCCCTACCAAACACAGGTTCATTTAGTTGCCTAATAGATCTGAACAGACATTTCAGGTTTCCATAATCAAGGAGAGAAATCAAAATGAACATTCTGAGATAAGATTATTTTTGTTTTTCTTAGCCTGCATTTAAAAATAATTTGGTTTAAAATAACAAAGATGATCACATAAGATTGATGGATGGACTCACATCTCCCAAGTACCAATATTTAAATGCTATAGAGACCAAGATTTTAAAACCTTAAAATCAACTGATACTTTCTTGAAACCTGTGAAGGATGTGTTAAGACAAGACAACCACGGAAGTTTAGGATTCTTCTGAAAGACAAGATCAAAATAAACATTGACCTGCTACAGGATTCTTTGTAGAAGAGAAATTCTGACTTTACTGGGATCTCATGACTTCCTGACTTTGTTGTTTTGTATGACAGAAGATGGCTGATATCTAAACAAAGGTTTGTCTTCATGCCTTGTTTTTTTTCCTATAATGTATGATATCTGCTTTTAATAAAGTAGAACTTGCCTCCTCCCAGCTGTATTGCAGTTTAACTGACTAATAAAAAGTATGTATTTAAGAGGTAAAATATGCTGTCGTCTTTTATATATATGTACCATGACTTGAAGTCCATAATCAAGTTAATTAATGCAGCAGTCACCTTTCATAGTTACTACTTATTTGTTTGCATTTGTGGTATTTAAGATCTATTATCCTTGGAAATTTCAAGGATATAAAATATTTGCTAGGGATAAGGGCAAGGAACAAGACAGGGTCATGGGAATGGTCCTAACTGGCTTGGGGCCCTTTATGCAGGCCAGGATCCGAACATGCAGCAATTCTCCTGCCTCTCCTTCTGAGTGCTGGAATTCCTGTGCTCAATCACAGTGCATGTTTGTTAGCTGTAGTCACTATGCTGTATGTAGTTTTCCAGGACATTAGTATTTTTTAAATTTTAATTTAATGTGGTGTGTGTGTGTGTATGTATCAGAGAGCACTGTGTATCTCTGTAGAGGATTAAGGGTGATTTTGGGAATCATCCTGGATTACTTCTACTTCCTTTTTGCTTCTCTCTGGGATTATCCCAGCTTCTACCCACCAGGATGGGAAGTGCAAATCACTGCCCTTTCTACTTGGCATTTTACCTGGGAGGGACCTGGGATAAGAACTCAGGACCTTCTGCTTGCGAAGCAGAGTCTTAACCCCTAAACCATCTCTCCAGCCCCTTCAGGACTTTATTGAATAGCTACAGTTTTGCATTCTTCTATCAATAATTGGCCATTCTTCCTACTGTTCTGTTGTTTGTAACCATCCTCTGCTTCTATAAGATCATCTCCATTAGACCCTATCCATAAACACTTAGAATTTGATAGATGATTCAGATAAAAAGAAATGCTTCTACTAGATAGTTTCAAAATATTCCCTCACCAATGGAGTCTACTGGAAAATGGTTTATAGAATTTTGCCCATGGCGAAAAAGATTGAATAAGATTTCCAAATAATGTAAACATATACGAAAGAATGTTTTTAGGTGGATTTTACTCTTTTGTCTCATTTCTCTGAATGCAGTAGGGAGGAAACTGATGCCAAAGTAGGAGATTCAAATTAGATCCTATGGAATGTTCTACACCTGGTAGGATTATGAACAATGGGCCACACATATAAGACACGCAGGGATATGTCTCTAAAGATGTTGAATAATATCATTGTTTTAAGGGATGAGAGATTTTTTCCCATTGAAGCTCAAGATTTTTTAAATTTTTTTATCCAATTGTGCATGTGTGCGTGTGTGTGTGTGTGTGTGTGTGTGTGTGTGTAGAACCACAGGCGAATTCGGGAACCACCATGGACGCCTCCACCTCCTCCTTGTTTACTCTGCCCCAGGATTCACAGGCTCCGCCCTACCAGGACCAGAAATGCAGGCTGCCCCCCCCCCCCCCCCGCTTCCGCCTATATGTGGGATCTAGGATCCGAACTCAGGACCTTCCACCTGGAAGGCAGAGGCTTAACCCCTGAGCCACCTCTCCAGCCCTGAAGCTCAAGATTTTTGTCATCTCTCAAGTTGCTTTTTTTAAATTCCCCAATGGCTTTAAGATCCATAGCTTGTTCATATGTAGCTAGGTGAATATTGCTTGTTTTGTACCATAGCCTCCAACAAGGCAGAGTTCATAACATACCCTGTACATATCAGAGCATCATCCACCTGGAAAATGGAGGCAGGGTGCACACATAGCTTTGCATTACATTCCGTATTTGCCTGAAAAAAGCAGGCAGGCCATCACAGAAGACTCTAAAACACTTTAAGCAGTAGCCTTTGGTAATGTACTTAGGAGATTCAGCTTGAGATTCTCAATTAAGTCCCAATATGAGTGAAAGTACTAACAGGTTCACCTGACTGCAACACACTACTTACACTTTAAACCCAGTACGCCCATACCTTAGTTTGTGACATCCTCTCAGAGACAATCTTTATTTTTTTTCTTCTCATTACTCCATCAGTAATTTTTTAAATTGTCAAATAGTAAAGAATCAGTGGAAGAATCATTTGGGGACAATAGAGCAATAGAACCCACCTACTAAAGGTCAATTAAAATTTGAGAAAAAAGAAAAGGAGAAATTATGTAACCCAAGTCACAAAGCGAATGAAGGATGGAGTTAGAATATAAACCTACTATGATATTCTGGCACTGATATTCTACTCATATAATCAAAATGAAATGACAGTTAATAGAAATAACAGTTATAGCGACATGCAAGTCATTATATTTTTAGAATGTAAGAATTGGGCAAGATTCTGACTAGAAGCCTCAATCAAGATGTGACTGGCACCCCAGGAGAAGGTGCCGGATCTGTGTGCCTTCCGTTTCATTCAGGAATAGGGGTCTCATGTAAGAGAAAGGGAAAGTTCCCCAAGACCATTTTAGAAAAGGACCAAAAGTTTAGAGTGGGTGGGACAAACACTATTTAAAGTTGCCACATCCTTGGGAATATGAATATTATGGTCTCTGGTACCAAAAACATAATTCCAAGTGCTGGGAATTAGGCTGAGATACCATAATCATTTTTGTTTCAATTTGTTTACTTTTGGATTAATGAATGAACAATTAATTTTATTGCTTTCATTCTTTCTTAAGAGTGTGGAAATTATTAGCTGTAAAAAGCCAGTTAGCCTATAATTTGGATATACAAAAATGTAGAGATACATATTCATCCAGGATTCATTGATATTTGGAAGCCTCTGTGTGGGTACGATCTTCCTTTGTAGTTCTTCTTTGGTCACTGTTTCACTAGAAACTTCATCTGACCTTTTATTATTAGTCAACTGTTTCTGACCAAGGATTAGTTCTACTATAGATGCAGTGCCTTCCAAGCTCCCTGGAAACTGAGAGCTTAAGCATGTACAATGCTGCTTGCTCCCTTAGCTCTGGATGTCCTGTGGGTACTGTACGGGACATCAAGCAGTGGCTTAGCAAAACCACCAGAAGCCCCAAATGTGCTGTGGTATCCATGCCCTGTGTGTTCTTTGACAAATGTCTCCTTTCCATGCTTTGAGGAGTCTTCCAAAGAAGATTCCCAAGTTAAGTTTTGTGGTTGCCTGGCAAATTCTGTGAAGGACCAGGGCATCCTTAACTCATAAACTTTTCATTTGTGACACTTTCTTGTCTTCTCCCATCAGTGCCCTTGGCCATAATATTCTTATCATAGCTACATAATTAGTCAACGAAAATCTCCCAACTAGTCTGCATGGCAGAGGAACTCATATATATGTCAGAGTGATCAGATAACTTGAAAGTATATATCTGAATTTCTACCCTCAGCACTATAAGAACTAGTATAGAGTTTTTTTTGTTTTTTTAATTTTTTTTATTTATTCAATTGTGCGTGTGTGCGTATGTATGTGTGTGTAGAACCACGGACGAATTCGGGAACCACCATGGACGCCTCCACTTCCTCCGCCCCGGGATTCACAGGCCTACCAGGATCAGAAACACAGGCCGCCTCCGCTTCCGCCTGGCGTATATACGTGGGATCTAGGATCCGAACTCAGGACCCTCCGCCTGCAAGGCAGAGGCTTAACCCCTGAGCCACCTCTCCAGCCCCCTAGCATAGAGTTTTTAACTGACTTCTGGATAGTTGAGTTGGGCCTAAAGACATAGCAGTTAAGGGTGTGTGTACTAGAACACCTGACTTGTACTATGAGATCCTGTGCTTGTTTATGTTTATGTTTATTTTTTCTAAGCTATCCACATACTTCCTGTGGTTTTCTTTTTTTATTTATTATTTATTCAATTGTGCGTGTATGTGTGTGTGCGCGTGTGTGTATGTGTGTGTGTGTGTGTTTAGAACCATGGGCGAATTAGGGAACCACCATGGACCGCCTCCACCTCCTCCTTGTTTACTCTGCCCCGGGATTCACAGGCTCCGCCCTACCAGGACCAGAAACGCAGGCCACCCCGCTTCTGCCTGTAGTCTATATGTGGGGTCTAGAATCCGAACTCAAGACCTTCCGCCTGCAAGGCAGAGGCTTAACCTCTGAGCCACCTCTCCAGCCCCTGTTCCTGTGGTTTTCTGCCTTCAATGTGCATTTCTTCTTTTCTTCCATCTGTTGATTATCTGTCTTATATACATTTAGATCATGTCTTACATGCCTATGCCCATATCACTTAGAACTTCATTCCATCATTCTCATATTGTATATGCATATGCGTTTTGCATATCTGCACATGAAGACATTTATAGATTTAACTCTATATAAGACATGACCATTAAATGACTTTAAAAGAAAAACCCCACAAATGGCAAAGTGTTGAAATGAGTCACTTCAAAGTAGCTTCATGCCCTGGGAAACTACATAAATCATTTTGACTATAGTGTTATGATTTCAACTTTTGAGAATTTCAGCATATTTCAGAATTTCAGAAAGAACTGGCTTTATAAAAACCGTTTTTTGTTTTTTGTGGGCCCAAATTAAATCATTGATTTTTCTGCCTCCAAAAATTCCCCTCAGGCTGGGGAGATGACTCAGGGGTTAAAGTCTTTGCCTTGCAAGGAAAACGACCTGAGTCCAGATCCCTAGATCGCACATAAAAATGCCAGGTGGAGGTGGCATTGACTCGCAATGCCTGTCTGGGAAGGCAGAGCCTGGGATCCCCAGAGCAAAAGCAGTAAGGACGTAGAACATTCAGGATGATTCCCCATATTAGTCTTGGACTTCTACAGGCACATGCACTCAAGTGTCCTCTGGTACAAACAACACACACACACACACACACACACACACACACACACACACACACACACCCTTGTCCTTGGCCTTTTTTAGACCAAAGAATGACAACACATTCTACTAAAAACCCAAGAGTGAATCTTGGTTCATCTCTCTGTCTCATTTTATGTGCAATCAACGAGCAAATACCACAGATCCTATCTGAACCATACATTTAGGATTTGTGCACTTTTTTGCCTACACAGGTTGCTGCCAGCCTTGTTGGTCCCTTACTCAGTCTATTGATTTAAATTGGCTTTTCCTTTTGGCTCATTACAATCTGTTCTCTACCCCCAAAGCGAGAATGAATTTTTAAATTGCATCATACCATCAACCTCCTGACAACACTTGAGTGACTTCCTGCCCACTAAAACATACAAACCCTACACCCAACATTGGCACAAGTTTAAATACCTGCCCAGACAGTCCGGATCAGCCCAGAGACTTGGCCTATTGCATAAGACTCTTTGCACTGAACATGTTCTTTAACCATGACCATTTTTGTTCATTTTTGCAATTCTGTCAAGCCTGGTATTGTGGTATTGTTCTGGAATGTTGTGCTGGCTGGTGATATATTCTGGCGATTTCGTTCCCTGATCTTCACAAGTTTGGTTTCTTACTGAAAGTTAGGTTTCCAGCTCTATATCACTTTTTTCTTTTTTTTTAAAGTTTTTATTTTTATTTATTTTTTTATTCAATTGTGTGTGTGTGTGTGTGTGTGTGTGTGTGTGTGTGTGTGTTTGTGTGTGTGTATAGAACCACGGGCGAATATCGGGAACCACCATGTACGCCTCCACCTCCTCCTTGTTTACCCTGTCCTGGGATTTACAGGCTCCGCCTTACCAGGACCGGAAATGCAGGCCGCCCCCGCTTCCTCCGGGCGTCTATACGTGGGGTCTAGGATCCGAACTCAGGACCTTCCACCTGCAAAGCAGAGACTTAACTCCTGATCCACCTCTCCAACCCCACTTTTTTCTTTTTCTTTTTCTATATTATTTTTTCCACTCATACAAACTTAATAGGTGCCCCAGTCCCCTCCCTCCCTCCACTCCTTCCTGGATCCCCTTGCTCCCTCTCTCCTTTTCCCCTTCCTTTCCCCCATCTCTGCAGCATCCTTTAGTGTGCATGTCAAACTTCCCTCTGGGTCCTCCACTCTAACGAGGTGTAAGGACTCAGTAGCATTGCCTAGAGCCCTTTCTTGTGTTCCCCTTTAGTATAAGAACACTATTGTATATCGCTTTTTTCTAAAGGTCCTTTTATAATGGGGTGGAATAATAATGTATAGAATGATATGCCCATGTATTAACCCCCAGAACCTGGAAATGTAGCCTTATTTGGAAAAAAGTCTTTGAAGATGTGATTAGGAATTCAGGGATGACCCTAAATTACCCAAATGTACTTGAAATATGCACAAAGGAATGGAGTTAATTTTTTCTTTCACCATTTTCACCCATATGTATATGGGTACACGAATGTGTTTCGCATGAGAGTGGGAGCTCATGTGCACACAAGTACGTGCACACATGTGTACACGTATGCATAGGAAGGCCAGAAGCTGATATTGGGAATCATCTCGACTGATCTTCTACCTTACACTTTTTGGGAAAGGGCATCTAATCAAATCTAGAACCACTGATAGGGCCGGTCTGGCTAGCCCTCTTGCTCTGGGGAGTCCAAGTCTTAGCCTTCCAGGATCCAAATCATGCCTGTGCCTTGGGTCACCAGAGCCCAGGGCTAGGAAGGGATTTTTTTCAGGGCCCATGGTGGTCCAGAAGCCCACTGATGATCTGATTTTGAATTCCAGCCTCCAGACCTGTGGGTCAATAAGATTTTTTTTTCTTTAAGCCATAATATGCTTGATCATTTCTCTAGGAGTTGAGGGCTGCTGACCTCTGACCCTTTGCTCTGATGTAAAGTTGCCATCACATTGTTTTTTTTCCATGGCTCTTCTTGTGACCTTCTTGTTTTTTCCTGTTACTTCCTTGTCGATTCACCCTCCCGCCTTCTCAGAAGATAAATTTGAAGACAGCAATTATATTTTGTTTTTTGATTACTTTAATCTTTCACGTCTACCTCTATGTGTGCTAGGTGTGCAGTAAACATTTGCGGGACAGAGGAATCATATTCTGTGACCACCTTCAGAGGAAGACTGAACAGTACTCAGATTCCTTGTGAACCAGCATGCTAATAATTTCATAACTCTGCCAAAGACAAATTGTTAATAAAATCATAAGCTATTGGTAGGGTCTGGTAGGGGAGGCTCAGTCAGTAAACATGCCTGTGTACAAACCTGGCAACTTGACAGATATCAACAACCCGCATGGTGGAAAGAGAAAACTGACTTCTGAAAACTGTGGTTTGACTGAAACATTAGTGTGCTTGTGTCTGCTCTCTGTCTCCTTTTCCTATTTCCCTGCCTCAAACAAATAAATAATTTTAATAAAAAGGAGACATTGGTAGAGGGTTTACTATAATACATTAAAATCAGCTCTTCAATGCAGTCATGTGGCAGAAAATTCATGTGTTTATTGTTCAGCAAGATTATAAATAATTCTAATCCTTAGGAGGTAAATAATCTAGTTGAGTGTGAAGGGAAGGGGAAAATGAGAAAAACATGAGAAACACGTGCTGATTATAAAGCAAAACCAAATTTCAAGTGAATAAGGTATAGAAAAAAGATTTCATGAGCCATGGATTTGAGCTGACAAGAGACACGGAAAACTTACAGATGAAGGCTGTGCTCACCCAGTAAATGAAAGACTCTCATTTATTTATATCCTTTGTTGAATGGCTGACGGTGAACCCATCTGTACAGCTGAAGGTTGAATGTGTCAAGCTGACAATAAAATGCATTTCAGAGGGTATTTTTCTGTGAATCAGTGAGTCATCTCAGTTCATTTTGTTTCATAAATTCCAACTTGTTATTAGCCTGCCAGAACATAACTCATTGGTGTTATGAAGGTTTCAGTGGCTATTTTAGACCAGCAGCAGAAATCCAGCAAATTATCAGTTATACTAAATGTGTAAGAGGACCCAGGTGATCTTGCAGAGCTAAATATGCTTGTTAGGATGGAAGGTGAAAGTTTTCTGGCAAGATTTGTTTGAAAGACAAGTGCTATTGATTTTACAATTATGAAATAAAATATGCCAATTATAAATACAGAAAAATGTTTTACCTCATATATATAGCTTTATATATTTACAAGACAAATCCATATGAAAGTATCACTGCTTAGCATGCATAAAACTCTGGGTTCAATGTCCAGCATCACATAATTTGGGAGTGTTGGTATGTGCTTGTAATCCCAGCCCACAAGAGGTAGAGGTTTGAAGATCAGAAGTTTAAGGTCTGGCAAGTTCAAGACCAGCCTAGGTTATGTAAGACTCTGCCTCAATAATTGCAGCAGTTCGCCTGTATGGTTGCTGATAAATGACCATCAAATGGCTTAAGGGAGCAAGGGGTTTATTTTCTTACGATAGTCCAGTTATAGTCTGTCCAGCTTGACAGGGCCAAGGAAACTGGCCACACCATCTATACATAGTGGCTGAGAGAGGGATGATCCTTACTTGCCAGACCAGCATGTCTTGCCAAGTGTATACAAGGATGCCAACTCTCCCAACTAACTCTTTGTGTTTTTTTCTAGGGCCTAATCCCACCCTAATCTCCATCAGCCAGATAATCTCCTACAGGTTTGCTCTCGGCTTAACTCAGGAACTAATTCTGTTACAAATGTGCCTAGAGCTCAAATCCACAACTGTCAAGTTGACATCTGGGCCTAACTATGACATTAATATTATTATAAATGGTAGTAATGATAATGCTAAAATTTTATTCAAGATCCTTGTCAATGTATTTGTCTTAGAATTGCCATAAGAGTCAGAAAATTGGAAAGGGAACAACGAGTGGGAAGGTGGGAAGGAATGGTTAGGGTGACCCTTTTAAAGGAGAGATGTAGGATACCACAAGGCAAGTAGGATGAGGGAAGGAATAATTGGGAAATATACTTGAGGGGGCATGAGGGGATGAGATATATGAGGGACAGAGGGACTTAGAGAAAAACCCAAAGATTGTGTGGTGTAACTCCATAGGAAACTTTTATGCTAGTAATACAAAAAAAATTTAAAAAAGGAATAAGAATGGGCAGTCCTTATATAGAGGAGCATAGAGAATAGAACAAAACAAAAAGCCCTGAGGTGATCCACTTAGAATCCAGTGACAATTAAAACTATACCAGAAGTAACAGGACACTTCTTGAATAAATGGTCAGAGAGGTCTTGAAACATTATAGGCTTTTGCCATTGCTCTTGTTTGCTCTGATGCAACACATGTGGATCACAGAACATGGGAAAGATAAATCAACTGGAACTGGTCTGAGAACTTCCTCTTTGCTGGATAGCTTACACAGTAAAAAACAAAACTGTAGAAGTTACTACTGGAGAGAAATAGTCAAAGGTCTTATCAACTCATGAGATCTGCAAGTTGTAATAAAAATCACCATGTTATACCAGTATATAGTGTGACATGAGTATCAAGGAGACAACCAACAGTTTTTTTGATTGACCTCAAGACTCGCTTGTCAAAATGGAACACATCCTGTTACCATTAAGTAGAATAATAACCTAAAAAGGGGAAGAAAATAAATTAATAGGGAAAAACAGCTTATGAACCTATAGGTAGGAAGACAGTACACCAAACTGCTCTGTAAATAGCTGTTATTATACCCATAGATTTGAAGAGCACTCAGCACTCAGCCTGGAAATCTTCTTCTACAACAGAGGTAAAGGAGCTCAACACCCTGACAGGATGCAGTGTAGGCCAGTAGAATAGTGAAGAAGACAACAACGGTCAGCCATAATACAGAGGACCAGCTATCTGGCAATGCTCACTCAGGATCAAGACAACCTAATCCTTCCCCTTCCTAGGGCTTAATGCACCTTGTGGAAGAGGAGGTGGTATAATTGTAAGAACCTAAAGATAGGAAGGTCCACCACTGGACAAGACATACCATTCAGGGCAGGACTGCTGCATCTAGGAACTCTCTGCAATGACACTTGGCCTTCCCAGACATGCATAATGACTCACATCCCAACATGCTCCCATAGACTATCAAGGAACTCAAGAGAGATAAGAACATACAGTGGAAGCCTTAGGGACCAGAACTGGATGAGTGAAGGGAAATGCTGTCAGTGGGGTGGCCTGAGGAAGGGCAACTTGATATGTCACAGAGGCCTGATCTCCCAGAAGAGTAGGCAAGCCAGAGGGAACAATGGGGTCCATAGAAGCTTACAGGCAGGAGGGTGGGAGGGAGTGGGATGAATTGATGAATGGAGGGGAGGGGATGGGAGAAAAGGTGGAGAATCAGGGATAAATACTCAATATGCTTGTAAAACTAGGAAAATAATATTAAAAACAAAATGTTTTAAAAATACTAGCAGTAAAACTGCACCTATTTTAGTGTGTATTTTTGGACATTCCTGTTTGCATAACTTTCACATTTTGCCTTCAACTCTGCTTCCTGTTCTTAGGTCTCATTGACTGTCACTACAATAAAACCACCAGTCTGAGCATGGAAGCACCAGATCTCATGCTGCAAAACTTTAAATGACTCTGTGTTATGCTACTTTTTTGTTTGCTTATAAATAGAAATTTTCTTTTGTGGTTAAAAAAAATCATAGTAAAACAGAATTAAACTCCAAAGATGAGAGACCAAAACAGAACAGGGAATCATACTATTCAATAAAAGACTGAGAGAGAGAGAGAGAGAGAGAGAGAGAGAGAGAGAGAGAGAGAGATCTTTGAAAGATGAATAATTATGTGGTTTTATCGTGCAGTTCAAATATGGAAGGTGCTATCAAATTGGAAGCATTAATTGTAATGCAATTTTAAAGACTATATACCTTAAAATGTTTGTTATGAATCATACATTTTACATAGATAATTTGGGGAATGTGAAGTTTAAGTGCAAACATTGAAAGGTATGTTGGATTTTTCACAAGTTAGTTGGAAGCAAAGATTTTGTAGTTGATAAAATTCAGAATGTTAACACACACAAAACAGTCAGCTGGTGTTGGTCTGTTGGTAAGAGTGAAAAGTCTTGTGAATGAACTGGGGTTTCTCTTGTGAAAGGGCAGTTTGGAAGTGTCCCAGAGCAGATGATGAAGTTAGGAACAGTTGTCTGTGGGTGGCTGGTGTGTTACAAGAACACTGTTTTATGAGAGTTAAGAGCACTCAAAGGGCATTTGGCTACAGAGTGAGAAGTGCTGGTCTTGGGTTTCACATACATCCATGAACTCTCTCTGAGAAGAAGCTTCAGTCATGGAGCAAATGGCACGAAGCGGCACAGGGGAAGGTTTTCTTCCTTAGACTAAACCCACAGGCTCTGTCCTCCCAAATCCCAATCTCGGGTCACCCATAACCTCATTTTTTGTTCACTGTTGGCCATGAGTGATTAGTAGTTCACCCCAAATTAAAATCCATACCCTGACTCTAAATGTGCTCACAATTTAATATAAATTAAAGACAAAAGAAAGCCAACGATAAAATGAGGGAGCTAATGAGGAGAGAGAGGGAATGGAGTGGACAGGTTGGTATGCGGTGGAGTTACCCAACTTGGTGGCTGCACGAAGCTTTGCCTGCGTCCCATGTCAGTGCATTCTGTGTAAATGTCCTGACAGCAGAGACAACAAGCATTGTACTTTGCCTGGGAACCATCTCAGTTTTTACTCCCTAAATCGTACCTTAGGAATGGTTCACGTCCTAGAAAATTCCAACTCTTGCAACCCCTAAGCCCCGTAACTAGAGTCAATTTTGCTTATAGAAGTAAGATAAAAGCCGAAGGGGAGGGCATATAGTCTGGCAGATGAAAGGTGATCATTTTGCAAATGGGTGACTGACCCCTCCCTCACCGAGGTTTCCTGCTTTTATTACATCTACCCTTGAATGTGCTGTTATAACAAGACTCCAGTTTAACAGTTTTTTGTCTCTGACCAGGGGGTGACATACAGTGCCCATCAGGATGGAGAAGGGCATTGCAGGAGCAGCAAAACTGCAAAAGAAAATCAACAAACCACAATCCAGAACTTCAGAGACTCTATATCAACCACATAGAACTAAGCCAGCCTAATCTCCTCCCATCTTGAAGCTCAGGGACATTTGCGGAAGAGGGGGCGGTAAGATTATAAGAGCAAAAGGATGGGGGGAGCAATGATTTGAAGATTCTCCACACTAGTTAGAGCTGAAGCAATCATAATAGGACTTTGCATGTCCTGTGCAATGTCCAACACACTATTGACCTCACAAAGTCTAGCATCTGCTAAAGGCACCAAGATCCTTGGAGGCAAGGGATTGACAGCCACAGTAGTGTTCCTATGCTTAAGGGGAACACGAGAAAGGGTTCAGGGAAATGCCACTGGGTCCTTGTACGTCATCGGAGAGGAGGACCAAGAGGAGAGTTAGGCATACACAATAAAGGACTCTCTGGGAATTGGGGGGGAGGCACTGGGAGACGGGGAGGAAGGGAAGGGGAGCAGGGGGTTCAGGGGGAGGAGGGGGGGAGGGAACTGGTCTACCTATTAAGTTTGTATGAGCGGAAATAATAATAAAAAATGTTAAAAAATTTTTAAAAAGTAAGATAAAAGCCATCAAGTAAAGAAATTAATAAGTTGATTAGATTTATAATAACTCGTAATAGTATCATCACATAATCTTATCAAACATCTTCCAGACTATTCACCATAGTTTCTGGTACAGCCCAAAATATTTTTTCACTTTCCGGAGGAGAGAGTGGCGAAGTGGGAAAGAATCTGCATTTCACTACTACTTACCTAATACTACATACTATAAGCAATGCTGTGAGTATATCAAGAACCTCACTGGTATACAAGAATTTATGCTGAAAGAATAGAATTCAAAATTGCATCGTTTTGGGTTGTTCTCTGGTTCTCTCTGCTTTACCTCTACAGTTGTATAGATACACAGATAAACTCTAGACTAGATGGTTAAATGAAAACAGTAAACTTAGCGAGAGAGAGAGAAAAGACAGAGAGAGAGAAGTCAATTGCATAATGTAGGATCTGGAACTTAAACTCAGGAAACCGGGTTGTGCATAAGAGATCTCACCCACTGAACTATATAGCCAGCTCCACACATAGCTTTACCCCCTTTTTTTCCTCTTGAAATGTCAAGAATTAAGTTCATGGCATCATGCATGGTAGGTAAATCGGCTATCAACAAACTATAGCTTCATCTTCCACACATAGTATTTAAATAAATGTTGCTATATATGGTAGGACCTAGGAAACTTCAGTCCCTCCTCTATAGAGCTGATAACCTGAAGAGAAAGGCAGACATTGTGTAGATAACTGCAAATGAGGTTTATAGGATGATGGATCAATACCTTCATGAGCCAGGCGTGGAGGTGGTCATAAAAAATTCTTGAAGAAATGTAAATATGTCTCTTCATCTACCTTTCCATAGTTGTCCCTGGATCTAGTGTTTATAATTAGTTTGGCTGTTTCAAAAGTTGCTCATGGCCTGGACCCACACAGAAAGAAGTGTATGCCAAGGAAGTAAATAGTAAGATCTTTTTTATTCTTTGACAATTTTGTGAAGGCATAGAATGATTTTTATCATTTTCTCCCCACCTTATCTTATATCATTCTCTTCCCCCGACTGAGAATCTTCCTCATAACAAACTTCCCTCCTACTTTGATGTCTGTGCATGGGTGTATGTGTGTGTTTTTGTGTGTGTGTGTCTCGCTGAGTTTAATCAAAGTTGTCTACACTAGCAAGTGTCTGGAAATGTGCTGTAGCACAGGCAATACACTGGTGCAATACCACTGAGGCACGGAAGACTCCTCTATTAATTTTTTTCTGTTTTGGTTCTATGTCAGTGATGCTTAAGCCCCAAGAAAAGGGCCTCCCTTGGGAAAAATAGAGGGATATAAAGATATCATTCCACTAAGAATATCATTTTAAAGAAGGATTATAATGGCCAAAAGAGCTGACAAGTTAGAAAGCTAAAAGAACTTTTTTTTTTAATGTAAAACCATTTGTTTAACTCTAAATCAAATCACTTTCACAACAGTGAAAATTAGTGACTGGTCAAGGGGTGCTGCTGTACATATTGCCATTTTCTAACTGTGGTCAGGACCTGGTCCTTGGTCATGAGTGTGGCGGAAAGGTGGAGGGCAGAACACAGGGAACACAGAAGCAAGCAAGCTGGCTTGGCAGGGCTGAGTGGTGAGCCTGGAGAGGGCCCACTCACAGGGGGAAGGGGGTTCCCATGCAGACTTTCCTGCCCAGGCTCCTGTCAGGTGTGTGGGGACCTGGAAGGTTCACAAAGGGCACTCGGCCATTATAGCTTTCCCAACAAGTTGTGTTCCTGGGGTGTTTTTGCTGGAAGAGCTCTCCTGGGCTCACTGTTCTCCTACTCACAATTTTTCTTTAATCTTTCTTCTGGAAACTCTTCTTTTAGGCTCATCGGCTGATGTTCGCCCTCTACTAGTGAGGGTCACGCTACATACATGGATCCTACCAGTTCTCTCTAGAACAGAGACACTCCAAATCTGTCCGACACACTGTAAAAGTTGTTGGTTTATTCCTACCAACTGGATCTGCCAAACCACCTACCTACTCAATACTTCAATCTGTTTCAACACTGAATGCTGGCATTGGCAGGTGCAAAAAAGGGATGGGACTATACAGTGGGGAGGAGGGTTTTCTCATCATCCTCAGGGTCTTGGTTCCCATAAATAATATATAGCCTGGTAAAAGCACTAGGTAAGGCTTTCTCCTGTTTCCTGGCTGGTGCTGGGGGTAAGCTAGGAGCAGCATGGGCTAGAGAGGTGTGCAAAAGGATCCAGTAGAAGCCAGTCTTGCCTCACCACCAGTTTTCAAGAAGTTGGATTTCTAAGATGAAGTAAATGGTAGGCATAGCAAGAACTGTCTCACCGGGTGAAATACCGGTGCCTTACCTACCTGATGCCACACTCTCACAGTCAGATTCAGAGGAAGCAGCTTATGAAATTCAAAACAAATCAATTCTTGAGAAGAATGGTTTTCTCTGGATTCCACAGGCAGGAAGACCACATCGCATCACCGTGCTTCCTACTCTACATGTCATCAGAAGTTGTTTGCTCAGTCACGTGCTTCCCTGGAAGGAATTTCTCAGGGGATTCTGTGAGCCACACCAAAATCAGGATCACTCTCTGCCTCTTTAAAATGTACAACACGACTTCTGAGAATAGGGGTCTTTTACATGCAGCAACCTCTAGCTTTTTGGGGTGAGTTCTGAGAGGGTTACTCAGAACGGCCGTGTCCCAAGGCAAGGGCTACTGGTCTTGGCTCCCGCACTGGACTGCGGCGCAGCAGTCAGTCTTGGCTTCAGCACTAATCTAGGCTGCTTTCTCTGTGAAAGAGATGCACACACAGTTTTAAAGAGAAAGCTGATGGGAAACCTGTGAGTGCAGTTAAGCCAGGGACCATGTACACCAGGAAACCAGGAGGTTGTCCAAGCTGCTTTCTAGGGCCAAGACACTGAACGAGGTCTACAGCCAATAGAAGGTCTGAGTCTCTGGTAAGGTGATGAAGCATTTTCAGTTGAGCTGCTGCAACCGTCTTCCTGGGACAGCAATTTCTTGTGTCTTTCCTGAAGAAGGGAAGGATAGGAAGGCAGACAGCAGCACTGGAATCTGGAAGGGACCCTCTCTGTATGAGAAGCCCTGCTGGCTTTGGAGGCCACTTACTAAGGGGTGAAGAGATGAAAGTAAGTTTCCATAAATACCATTTGGTTCATCCCTTTGTTTCTGTAATATAAAACTCTTTCGAAAGCTAAAAGAACTTTTGTCATCGTTGAAATGACAAAGAATGATGTTAGCAATAATGGTATCGATTCAAGCAAAGTCTTAGAAAAGCAACTCAAGGAGGAGAGCAATGCAGACTGGTGTTCATGATCCCCATCGTTATTCCTCCACAATTCATCGTTCAACAGCGTTTTGTGAATGACATTGGCCATTCACACAGCTGCCATGTGCCTTAAAAGGAAAACAAACATTAGCAGTGTACATTGAAGAAAATCATAAACTGAGCAAAATTGTAATGGTAAACTCCTAAAAGATTGATCTTTTTGCTTTTCAGATAAACAAATGAAAACTCTGTAGCAGTTCACAAAAAAAAGAAGTGTGTTGGAGTACAGATTCGGGTCCATACGAAGTGAAATATATATAGGATGCATCTACCCTGCACTGCTACAGGCCTTTTTTGTGTGCCTTATTGTACATATTGATTATTAGACTAGGCACTTAATTCCTGCTGCATATACTTATTCTGCTTTATTGAATAGAAGAAGTCTTGATTGGTTTGAAAGGATTGCTATTTTTTTTCTTTTTTTCACTCGTACAAAGTTGATAAGTACCCCTTTCCCCTCCCTCCCTCCTCCCTTCCTCTCTCCCCCCTCCTGGACCCTCTTGTTCCCTCCCTCCTTTTCCCCTTCCTTTCCCCCCTCCCTCCCTTTCTCTGAATGCCCCCCCATTCTGGAGCATCCTTCACTGTGCATGTCAAACTTCCCTCTAGGTCCTCCTCTCTGATGAGGTGTAAGGACTCAGTGGCATTGCCTATAGTTCTTTTTTGTGTTCCCCTTAAGTATAGGAACACTACTGTGGCTGTTAATCCTTGCCTCTAAAGATGGAAAGGATTACTGTTAAATGTAGGTTAGAATGCTTTTAAACTTTTGAAAAAGAAATTGAGGGCTAAAGAAATTGTTTAGTGGTCAAGGAATTTCCTATACATGCAAGAGGACCCAAGTTTGGATCCCCAAATCTCATATAAAATATTTTAGATAGGTGTGGCAGCCCACCTGTAATTCTAGTCCTGGAAGGCAAAGGCTGGGAATCCCCAGGATAAGGCAGTCAGTCACACGTGCGCTGTTTGTTCTACAGATTTTGTATTTACTTGGAGATGGAGCCTCAAAAGAATAAGGTGGAAGAACGACAGAAGGAACTGAGATAATGCAAATGTAAATTTGAGGTCTTCTTGTACCACCTACTGAAACTCTGCCTCAAGAAACAAAATAAACAAACAAATAGTCAAAACAGCAATCGACAACAAAAGCCAAATCAAAAGAAAGATGACAGGCACATGACTCTCATTGAGATATTAAAGCAGTTATTCTTCCACTAATCATTTGTGGTTGTTTTGACCAGCTTTCTCCAAAACCAAAAATAATATTAGGATACGGAGATGTTGCTCAGCTTGTATAGTGGCCGTTAGCATATAGGAAGCCCTGGATTTGACCCCCAGCATCTCATAAACTTAGTGCGTGATGCAAATTTGTAATGTCAGAAATTGGGAGATAAAGGCAGGAGGATCTCAAATTCAAAATCATCTTCAGCTATATAGTAACTTTGAGGATAGTTTGAACTACATGATATCTTATCTTACAAAAGGAAGAAAGAATGAGAGCAAGAAAGAGAGAGAGAAAAGGAGGAAGAAAGAAAGGAACGAACGAAGGGAGGGAGGGAGGGAGGGAAGGAGGGACGACAAGGAAAGTGAAAAAACTTACAAAAAAATAAAGTTGAAATCATTGAGAATTCTTCCTTAATTGTGAAATAGATAAGGTTTCACGTTCATTTCCTTCTTCCTTTGGTAGTTCAGGGAAATCTGCAGAACTCTTCTCAGAAGGATATATGTAAAATCATTTACACAGTACTGAGGAAAGTATTCAAAAATGCTATCAGTCCACTAATTTAATAAAGTATATAATTTTAATAAATTTGATTAGTGGTTCATTTTAAACGAAGAGCATGGTCAGAACTTCCTGTTTCTCTGCTTCAGTCCTCTGAATGCTTAGCAAGAATATCTTAATATTTACGGAATAATAAAATATTTTATCAATTTTAATAAGAAAGCTAATTTTCGTTACTATTTATTGCAACATTTCTCACATGATTAATTGGGATAAAGTTCAGTTGCACTTGAAAACCAATGTATAATCCAGTTCAGAAAGACATTTGCAAGTTTCTTTGATCCTTATCAGTTAAAGTTAAAATATTCCCTTCATTTCAGTAAGTTGACCAACTTCCCTGGAAGTTAGAATTCCCACTTTTTAAAAAGGTGAGTTGCCCAAATGAAGGGTTCATATGAGAACCAAAAAAATTATTTTTGTATTATGTTGATTTTAGCATATACATTTACATTATATTCCAAGTTAAGTAGTATATTTAGTACATACATTAATATATATATATATATATTAGTTTATTTTTCCAATTGTTGTGTGTGTGTGTGTGTGTTTGGGGGGGTATGTACGCATGTTCTTGTGTGTGAACATATGTATATGTGAGGGTGCCTGTGCATGGGGAGGCCTGAGACTGGTAGAAGGAATCATCTTTGAGCACATTTACACTTTATTCTTTTGAGGTTGGGTCTCTAATTAAACTCAGAGGTTTTGCTAGGGCTAAAGTGACTAGCCAGCTTGCTTTGGGGATTCCCAGGCTCTGCCTTACAAGGCTGGAATGACTGGTGGGCTGCCACACCTGTTCCAGCATTTCACGTGGGACTCGGGATCGGAATGCAGGTCCTTTTGTTTATGTGGTGAGCGCTTTAATTGCTGAGCTACGTACTTACTCCAGTTTTAGTATGTTGAAATGTAAGTCAGATGCTTGTTTGTATTATCTATCATCTATAAACTATATTTTTGTCATCTATCTATAAAAACTTGCAGATATATAACTATATTTTTGTACATCTGACTCTTGCAATTAAGCTGGTCAGACTTAGTACATTTCTTCAACATAATATGGAAAGCTATATAAGACAGTGCCTGTAATTCAGGGCCTCTCTGCAACAGGAGATAACTCTTCAATCAATGTAGTAAAAGCTTGCTTAAAGAAGCCCGAGAATGCCTTACAATCACGGAGGAAGTGAAGAGCTGATTTTCAGCTGAAACTGTGAAAATTGTTTTGGTAGAAAGTGGAAGGTGTAATTATGTGGTCTGGAATTGGGCCAGGGTTCTGGGATTCATGCTTCACTGTCAAGATGCCCCACAGTCTTTAATTACCCAAACAGGATCCAGACCTCTGTTTTCTGTCTATCTCATCTCATTGGCACACCTTTACCAGATGCACCTTTGAACTTAAAATTATACCAAGCGGCATAAGAAGCCACTTTAATTTCTCCTATTATTTTCATTTTTCTTCTTTGTTTATGGATATCTGATAAACACAAATGACAAGGAGTGGTGCAGGAGGCTGCAGGTATTTGTGGGGTCCTAACACAAGGTCTAAAACTACCGCCTGCCAGGAAGCAAACTGCCTGCCCTTGAGTTCATCTGCTGACTACTTGTACAATAGAACATTTGCCAACTAATAACCATAACATGAACTGTGATGTACTTACCTATTACAGTCGACACATACATAAAGAACATGCTGTCTCCAAAGTTCTTAGCAGCACAGCTGAAGCGTGACAGTCAGGGGACGTTAGCATGACAAATACTGCTTTGGTCCCTTTCTGCAGGTCTTACATCTGGAATATAGTAGTGAAGACCTGGAGCAGAAGAGGTAGGAGTCTAATGAAGAAACTTGAGTTACAGTCTATGGAAATCTTTGTGCATCTTGATAATCAGTCCAGATTGTTATCTGGTAGGCATAGAGGGGGCAGACACTGAGGAGGTTTAAACTAGGGAAATGACAAGATGACATTTATGTCTTGGTGGTAGGGTGTTGGTTACAAGGAAGAGGAGGGACTTGGCAGGAGAGAGACTAGAAATAGGCTCCAAAGCATCACAAATTCATATTTCTCCCAAGGGACACAGACTTAATTAATCTTAGCTACTGAATTGTCCTAAGGTGCTCTGATACTCTCCTCGTCATTTGAGAGATACAATAGTCCTTGTAGAAAATGACACTAAACTTTTTTCTTTTTACTTTTCTTTTTCTGAGGAAAGCTGTCTGCTTAATTCTGTTTCAATATGATTGTTTCTTCTACTGTTTCTACTACTTGTGATTTCCACGTGCTGTGATCAGAAGATTCAAATAGCCAAACTTGTTAAAACTATGTCTAAATCAGTAACAAATACACTTACAGATTACTCCTTTCCTTGCTAATGTTGATTATCAGTGCAGAAACAAACATTTTAATTTATCAACATTCAACTTAGAAATTTTCATGCAGATGAGGATGAATTGCCACATTTATGGCCATTTCCAGTAATTATAAATAATTATTTGCATGCTCTCATCAGAACCTGAAAAGTGAGGCAGTGTTATATTTCTGTAAGTTGAGGTTCTACTTTGAAGCATTAGTAGGGTCACTGAGCTACATCGTTTCTCAACATGAGCCACTTTCTTTCTAGTACTTTCTAGCACGTAAAAACATTCATTTCCCACTTCAATCACTTCTTTAGGGCAATCACCATTTGTTTCCTGAAAATATAAGTATTGTACTGGAGATTGGGTCAATGTATTATCATGTGAAAGTGTTAGAAAAATCAGATTATATAGACCGTAAATCTATGTGCAACATTAATTAAATTGGATAGCTTTTACAGTTCTGTGTGCCCACACCTAGGCTTTCTCCACCCATTAGTTACTGAACTTTAAAAACTGATGTGTAGCATTGCAACAATGTTTTGCATCAATTTTATAAGCTTCTACAGTATAATGTTACTTTCTGAGGCAAGTCAAAGGTATATTTCTCAAGGTTCTTGCTGCATTTAGCAACATGTGAGGGTGGTTCTTTTATACATTTGTAATAGATGAAAATAAACCAGATTGCAGGTTTGTTGTTGTTGTTTTTTTTTAATTGCAAACTATGTGCCAAGTTTCTGGTCAAGATTGTATAGGGTAATTTAAACTTTAATCATATTCTCTTAACAAATGCAAGTGTATTTCTTATACATAGCTATGTTGAAATAAAGTTTTAAAAAGCAAAAAAAAAAATTCAGATCATGGAATTATGGTTGCAGTGGTTAATTGTGATTGTTAACTTTGTGGGATCTAGAATCACCATGAAATAAACCCTTGGGCAAGTGTGTGACATGCTGTCTTTGCACGGTCCTCACTATTGATATTTCCAGGACTCCTGACAAGACGAGAGAAGCGGCATCAAAGAAGAGACCCGTGACTGACTAACAGTCACCTCTTTTTGTTGGCATCAAGGGAAGAATGCAGGCAGAATCTGTGTAAGAACTGGAAACTAGAAAGAACACAGAGAATATTGAAGAATTTCTGAATGGAGTATGTGGACAGTGAAGAGTGGTAGTGGTCTGCATATACCATAGTGGTGAGGATAACAGAAGAAATTTCCTAATAAATACTATAGTGTTTGGGCTTTGTTCTCATAAAAGTGAAATGGTAAAACTTCCTAAATATGTGTATGCACACACACACACACACACACACACACACACACACACACATATGTGCACAGATTCCAGTTTACTTAAATTTCTGTTTTTCAGCCTGGCTTAGCAGCCAGGCACATAAAGCCATCAAATCCACAAAGAGTTACATAAGCCATATTTTTAATTTGATTTTTTTTTCCCACCAGTGGCTAAAATGATGTTTCAACACTCGGTTTCAGACTCAACAGACTTTGGCGTCGCTTGGAAGCAGAAGGAAAGCTATTTTAATCCTCTATTATATAATATTTGAAATTACATAAAACTGTCCATGGTAAGAGTTGTAGGAACCCTTGGGACCTCTGTGCGTGCCCAGCTCTGAGGGCCAAAGGAAACTCCTAGAACAGAGGAACCGGAAATGACAAATCAAGGGAGGAGGCAGGTGAGCGCCCAGCCCCAGCTGCCTGGAGTTGAGAGAAGCTGGCATGGCACAAAGATTGAAGAACTCTCATTTGTTTTTCTATTTCCTTTTAATTCAGTGCCTCAGGAGTCTGTGCATTGTGTAATGCAACTGTAATTAAATATTCTGAGAGAGAGAGAGAGAGAGAGAGAGAGAGAGAGACCTTGTAAATACTATTTGCAGAAATCAAACCAGGCCCTTGATCTCTGAATACACAACACATGAAATGTGATTACACGCACACACAGTAGGCTCACAGATTCCCACAGCTTGTCCATAGATCCAGATAAATAACATAAATAACCTAACAGTATTAACCTTGATTGAATGCACACTCAGCTAAGGACTTCACCTGATTGAATTTTTATGATAATTGTACAACAGAGATACTAGTATGAGACTTAGAAGAATTAAATCATGTATCTACACTTGCACGGAAATTTTGGTGGGCTGACTCCAGAGAGCAAGTAACTGCTTCTCCTTATTTCTGTCTTCCTCTGCTTCTAACTTCATTTTTTCCCTCCTTCTCCTTTTCCTCCTCTTCTTTCTTCTCCTCTTTCTCCTTTTCTTCCTCCTCCTTTTCCTCTTCCTCTTCCTTCTCCTTCACCTTTTGCCTTTTCTCCTCCTTTTCCTCCTCCTCCTTCATCCTCCTCCTCCTCTTCTTCCTCCTTCCCTTCTCCTCCTCTTCTTTCTCCTCTTCCTTCTCCTTCCTCTTTCTTCTCCTTCACCCTTTGTCTTTTCTCCTTCTCCTCTTCTTCCTTTTCTTTCTCCTCCTCCTCCTCCTCCTCCTCTTCTTCTTCTTCCTTCCTCCTCTCCTCCTCTTTCTCTTCTTTACTATATTTTCACAGCTGAGGGTGGACTGCAGGCCCTTGCATGTGCTTGACACATGCTATACCCCTGAACCACATCTGCAAATCCCAGACTCTTAATCATTGGCCAGTCGCCTTAGTCACTTTGACAACTGTATGATGCAAAATGATATGGAAATAAAACTCCAACCAGAGCCAAGATTCAGATCTCACTCTGGTTGCTCCCTTCAAGGTCAAAAGAAGCTCAAATAAAAGCTTCAAATCATTGTAAGGAACAAGAAAATGCACAGAAGGAAAATATTCAACATCATCCTTGACCAGTGACTCAAGGACACAGATTAACACAGCAAAGTTTATTGAATAACTATTAAGTGCCAAAATGTAGCTAGAAGTTTAAACTCTTTTTCTCACTTGATCACCACAGTATTAACCTGTAGTGAGGTTACATACCTCACTACATGGCCTCACCATAACTAAATTCGTTTATCCATCTGAACGCACATTTTTATCTTTAAGAACCTAAGACTTACATATATAAATTGCCCATTAATACAGACGTATGACTGGGGTTTCTCCACTAGTATACTGAATGTTTCTTGATCTGTCTAGTTGCCTATAGTGACTGGCTGGTCAATGCCATCTCCATCTGGATTGCTATAGCATGTTGCTTGGTGGGCTTGGCTAGACAGGGAGGGCACAAATCTAATCAGGGTCTTCCTCCTCTCTTCCAAGAGCATCTCCACCTGCCCGGGTCAATGTGTCTGATCTGGTACTGGGGTTATGGAATGCTAGATCAACAACTTGGTGACGTCATCAAGGACAAAGTTCATTATTTTCACTAAAGTTGAAAACTGCCCTCCTTACAGGACAAATACAGGCCACAGAGAGTGTGACTTGATGTCTGAGTCTCCCTGTAAGTGCAGTGAATTTGCCTACTGGTGCCTGGAAGCCAGTGAAACCTTTCAGTTCTAGATAATTTATATTCTACTCATCATCTCATGGGGCATAAAAGCTTAACTTTTCCTTGTCCTTGACATTGTTTTGGAAAGGGGACACATTAACTGAACTCTTGCTAGATTAGTTCAACTTTCCTAACAGGATCTTCCCTAAACATTCTCATATTTTCTCCCTCTCCCTCTCCCTCTCTCTCTTCCTCTCCCTCTCCCTCTCTTCCTCTCTTCCTCTCTCTCTCCCTCTCCCTCTCTCTCTCCCTCTTTCCCTTTCCCTCTCTCTCTCCCTCTCTCCCTCTCTCCCTCTCTCCCTCTCCCTCTCCCTCTCCCTCTCCCTCCCTCTCTCTCTCTTTCTCTCTCTCTGTGTCTCTCTCTCTCTCTCTTTTCTCTCTCCATCCTCCTCCCCTTTCTCATGTTCTAGTTCGGAAGACCAAGCAGATTAATTCACTGGTGGCAAAACTCTGAAAAAGAGAAGTCCCAGCTTCAAAGACAATAAAGGCAAATTAAAGACTTTGATTCAGACCCTTCTGCAAAGCCTCTACCTTCCTATCTCCAGGCCTTTCGCTTCTATCTCCTTTCGCATTCCCACTTCAAGGAACTTCCCCTGAATAATGTACAACACCCTCTCCTCAGAGCCTCTTTCTCAACTTTCCTTATCAGTGGAATGTTCTCCCCTCTCATTTGCATTCTTGGCTTTATGTTCCAGCTCTGGGGAATCTCAGGCAGTCTTAGGCAGCTTGTCCCTCCAAAGCTGGGGACCAAGCTCCTCCTCTGCTCTCCCTGCTAGTGTTCAATCTTACTGAATTGCAATGGATCACTTATAAGATTACCTCTCCAACTAGTCTTGGTAAATATTTAAAGCCAGTGTTATGGGTCCTTGGAGGGTAAGAGGGAGAGATCCTTTCTCAGCTCTTGGTGAGCTTCACTCACTAAGGAAGAGCAAGGCTGCTAAAATAGGCACCAAAGTCAACCCAAGTTAGTTCTTTGTCTCGCACCCAAGAAGAGTAAAGAAATGTGGACAAAAAGCGAGCAGAGTGAACACGGATTAAGGGATTAAGGAAAGAGAAAAGCCATGGAGTAGGTGAGGTTTCAAGGGGAGAATACCACTGTGCCACTCTGTCAAAGGCCTGTTAGACTTCCGGCTAGAACGGAATAGAGAGCAAGTCCTCTTTAGTGTGCTCCGTTCACTTGAGCGCATCACAGGCGGAGCCAGTCAGCAGCCAGCACAGTATTTGTATGTTTCCTCCATCTAACCGGTCAGGTGACTGATTATGCATTACGCTTCCAACCAGGGAGGTGGTCCTGTCATGGCCAACTTCATCCACTTTCTCCCCACTTGTCTTGTTGGCTATTGTTGTAGCCACTTTGATTTCTTGGTCTCAGGCCTGCATGACCAATTCCTAATCTATTATGGAGCCTTGTTCTTGCTGCTTATGGAGAGCTCTTTCTAACAGGACCTTTGTACATTCACTTTTCAGTCCTCTATGCAATATTATACTAGGTGGGAAGAGAGGGAATAATTCATAAAGAATATCTAGTTAACATTTGATATTCCAACTGCAGAAAATAACAGTATTCCACATGTATATTTGTTGTTTCCTTTGTAATTGTGGGTCTTGAGTTACACTTCACATTTCTTTCTGACTAGAAGATGACACAATAAATTGTTAGAGAAATTATGTTACTTTTCTATGCTTTTGACAAGAATCATGAGGCTAAAGGTTTTTTTTTTCCTTTTGTAGACAGAAACATATCAACATATTGAGTTGAAGATTGGTGTAAGGTATTAGCTGGTTTTCTACACCAACAAAAGATCACTACCTGTATGCTGAATTCGTGAAACCTGCTATCAACAAACTCAAATGATGTGTTCTGAATACTCTTGCAACATCACGCTGATTTTGACTTGAAGTTCCAGCAGCAACTCACATTTAGATGCCTGGAGAGAGCCGACCTGCTTCCTGTGAGAACGAAGAGATGGCCTGCAACTTCTGTGCGTGGTGCATGACTACGAACTTCTTCCACTGTTTTCTCATTCATCCTGAACTATGGGGGTTCAGATCTCCACACAGATATCAGCAACCATGTCTGAACTTTCCCTCTCTTTTGGATTGCTAGTGACTGAAGTACCGTAAGCTGAAGATCCTTGTTTCTTCTTATTCTTTACCTTTACTGACATGGTCTTATTCTCTGTCAAGGCTCCAATGCCTGAATATTTAATATGACAAAGGGTCTCAAACTTGTCTCTGCCTTTATAATAATACTAAAGGCCATGTATGTCATCTATCGCTTCCATTACCAGCTGAGTCCAGGGCTTTATCCACAGTTTTACTTCTTTTCTTATACCTCAGTAGATTAGCACCACACTGTTACCCAAAGGGAAGCACAAAACCATGTTTATTTTGACATTTCCCTATAAATGCTGTTTCCCTAGCATTTATCCATTCAATCACACGCCCCTTCCTTTTATACTCTTCAATAAGCTTTCCAGTTTTCTCCATTCTACTCTATCCACCTTGGTTCAGCAATCAACAACATCCTTCCTGGGACCATTCTATTAGATGGTTGTTTCACTTGCATTTAATACAGTCCTCAAAATGGTAGTCAGGCTGCCACTTATCCATTCTTTCTTTCATCCATCCATCCATCCATCCATCCATCCATCCATCCATCCATTCATCCAACCATCTATCTATCCATTCATCCATCCATCTATCCATCCATCCATCCATTCATCCAACCATCCATTTATCCATTCATCCATCCATCCATCCATCCATCCATCCATCTCTCTATCCATCCATCTATCCATCCATCCATCCATCCATCCATCCATCCTTCCATCCATTAATTCATTTCTTTATTCATTAATTTGGATGTCATCTTGCTCTGCAACCCAGACTGGTCTTTTGTGATCTTTGTGCTTCAGATTCCCAATGGTGAGGTTATAGGTGCTTCCACATTAGGCTACAGAGTGTTCTTTAAAATGAAAAACTTGACCATATACCTCCCCTACTATATAATATATAATTGCAGGTATCTGTGTCTATATGTATATGTATGTACAAATGCAAAATCAATGTCTATGTAGCGACACACCTACACCAGGCATTTTTCTGAACTCTTTACATGGCTTAAATAATTTAATTCTTAAAACTTTATGCAGTAAGTACTATTACTGCTTTTATTTTGCATAAATAGAAACTGAATACCCAGAGTAAAAGATCTGCTGCTGGTCCAACTGTTAACATGCGGTTCGTAGTCTGGCTCCAGAGTGCTGCCTTTAAAAACAAGCATTTTCTTTTCTTTTCTTCTTTTTTCTTTTTGGCCTTGAAAAGAGAAGGTGCACCATTAACCACCAGCTTCCTGAGGCACCTTATCGGCGTCCTCATCTCTCCAGCCTGTTCAGCTGCCAGTCTTCTGACTCTCATTTCCAGTTTCACTGACTCGATTTCAGCCTGTGGAATGCGCCAAGGCAGGGCGTTTGCCCCTCTCGCTTTTGTTCTGGAAGCATGCTCACTGAATCTATCTCCTCTCTCAGGATACTGCTTCCTGTGTCTTCCCAAGGTGTGTGTGTGTGGGGGGGCACGGTCCTGGAAAGAATTTTTCTTTGCATTTCCTGGAAAGGTGATTTTCTTCTGTTCTGCATTGAAGTGCCAGGAAGGTCTGAACCTGTCTCATATCCCAGCTTCTTAAGTTTCCATACAGATATCTGTTGAAAACATTATCTGTCAACACCCCCCAATTCATTAATTCACAAGATTTTATCAAGGGGGTCAGGCATATATGCCAGTGCTCAGGAGGCAGAGACAGGGAAACCCCGGGCAATTGCCTCACCAGACTAGCTAAACAGGCTAGTTGCATTTCAGCGAGAGACCTTTCCACTATAAATGAAGTGGAATGCAAATGACAGAGACACTTGAAGTCAACCTCTTGCCTCCACATTACCCATGTGCATCTGTACACATGTGCACCACACATGAACACACATATACACACACACACAAAAGCATGGTTTGGTTTTTAGTTCATAAATGTTTAATATGAAATCTTGCATACTTGTTTAATATGAAATCAGTTCAGGTAAAGTGAAAATTTTGCTTGCTTTCTGTTAGGTCCAGAATTATTACTCTGGCATTCTTTTGAGATTGGATATTGTTTCCTAAACCTTAACATGGTCAAAAACAAGTCCTTTCCCTTCCTGAACTGAACACCTTTATAAGTCCCCTTTTCCTTATCAGGTGATAGTTTTGCACACCTTCCACTTTTTTTTAAAAAATTGATCGTTTTGAATGAATATACAAGGAATTTTTGACATTTTCTTTCCAAATTACCTTACCCCTCTTCTTCTTCTGCCCGAAACCTTCTTCTCAACAAGATTTCCATCTACTTTTATGTCTTTGCATGTGCGTGTGTGTGTCTCTGCGTTCTACTAAATTTCCTCAAAGTTGCCTGCATGAGCACGTACCAAAAATCTGTGTATACCACTAAAGAAAGTAGCTCCTCTTCTCACAGCCAACATTAAGCCTCGAGAGGTTTTTAAAGAGGTGTGCATCTCCGTGTAAATGAGAACATTATTATATTATTATAGTGTCTCTTAATTCATCTTTATGGCACCTACAAAGTAAGATATTGCCATAATTTCCATGAAAGTGAGGGAACTGCAATTATCCCAAAGTCTCATTGTGGTCATGTGACAGGAATCAGTGTTTCAAATACCTGAGAGCAAAACTGGCATTTATTTTGCTTGTACTAGGGCGTCTCCTTAACTTCTGGAAGATTCTCAGCCCATTCAGCTACCAATAGCCTCTTTCCTCTATGCTTTATTGCACTTACTGTCTGCGGCACTTATGTATATCACATATTGCATCACAGATATTGGAACTATTTCATGCTTCAAACCAAATGGAAAATTCCTAGGAGGCAGAAACCATATCTTTTTTTTTTTTTCAAGGCCTCACAAAGGAAAATGCGCATGAAAGCTACTCCCCTGAATGCAATTTAAATTTAGAATCATTGGTTTCCTGAAAGGGCCATGTAGCTACAACTGGGCTAGATTGTCTTACCAGTTAGATGAAGTTTATAAAATATTTCCATTTTTACGGCTATGCACACAGACACTGGAAATGTAGATGAATCATCTAAAATCCCCCAGGTGGTAACCAGAAATATATAAAGTAATGTCAAAATTTAAAAAGCTCTTACGCATGTTCCATAGAAAAAAATTAAAAGTACAGCAGTTATTTTTCCCTACATAAGTCTCTTCTTTAATTAAGACAACACTTCATGGGTAGAAAGTCACTCTTCATGGGTAGAAAGTAAGACATGGAATTCTCCAATGTGCCCCATGTCTATGCATTCATAATGGTGAGCTTTATCTGCTTTTGGATGTGGTCAGTATACTCGAAATGAATTGCAGACTGCATTGCAATCACCTGCGAGCATCCTAAATAAAGCAAATGCTAAAAAGTGGTTGACCATTCCAAAGCCAGAGGCTGAGAGCTGAAGAAAGGATGCTGAGAAGTTCTCAAGAATGTAGATTACCCTCCGGGGAGGACTGCCTGGTTATCAGAAATGAAGTGTGAGCAAGACCCCAGGGGACAAATAAACATGAAAAATGGAAAAGAAAACAAGGGAAAGCAAGAAGACAGAGCTCTCCACAACAAACAAGAGGCAGAAAGGAAATGGTATCAATGTTCAAAGTGCACAAAAGAAAACATACCTACTTTTAATCAGATCTCCATTTTCCCTAAAAGCAATGTTCCATTTGGCGGGGTGGCTCCCTAGCTAATTCCACATGCTACCCCCTGCACATTTCCTAAAATTATCTTTGGTTCCAATATCTTTCGGAAATTTTTAATAAGTGGAAGCATTGCTTTTGTTCCCCCTCCTTTTGAGTGATATTTCCTATAATTTTAATATTTAAAGATTAAGCACGCTCTTTGCTTGTTTGCTTTTGAGATAGGATCTTACAGGGTAACCCACTCTGACCTCAAATTTGTAGCAATTCTTTTTGCCTCACCTTTCTGAAGTGTTGGAATTACAGATATGAATCACCATGTCTGTGTTAAAGACATATCTTTATAATTACAAATACATAGTCTACATGACATATGAATATTTTATAGGTATTATATTTGTATAATAATGACTGTTGACTGAATACCTTGAGTCTTGTTTTCCAGATTGGGTTTCAGCCTGATTTTAGTCAAGTAGCCTTCACATAAACTGGCAAGTAGCATTTACTTGAAAATATAAATAAACTTTTTTTGCAATAATTTTAGGCCTATGTTGAAAAGATTGTACAAGAGATCTCTGTCATGTGTTTGATTTTCCTGTTGTTAAACTTTTGTATGTGATACATCTACTACAGCTTGGAATACAGAATCTGCTTGCTCACTACCATGGAAAACTTCCACGCTCGGATTTCACTGTCTTTTTTTTTTTTTCCTAATGTTGATTTTGTTTTGGTCCACAGTGTCTGTAGGACACTACAGCAATAAGAATCATCAGTAGTCATTTTTCATTGGTTCCTCCTAACTCTTAGGGTGTCCCAGGCTGCTTTTGTTAACAACTGACATTTGGAGTCTTGGGGGAGGTGGTGTGTTGAGACTATCCTTTCAGTCTATAAAGGCGGGTCAATCTAATGTCTTGGCACAGCTAACCTGGGGTTGTTCCGTTTTGTGAAATGATGTCACAGCAGCCAAGTTCTCCTTTCATAGCACCGTATCAGAAGATGTTATGGACTGAATGTTGGTGCCCCACAGTGAGTTCATATGGTGAAATACCAACCTCCCCCATGGAAGGCTATTCCCAGGTATAGCCTTTGGGAGGGCACGAAGCCATCATGGATGGGATTCAAGTCCTACAAAGACAAATCCCAGAGAACCGTGGAGCCCATCCCCTGTCTGGAAGAGTAACCCGTTCAGAACCTGACGGCACTGTATCGTGACTCTGGGCTTGCTACCTCTGAAACTGAGAAAGGATATATTAAGTCTCTCAGTGCATAGAGTAATTTTTTTTAAAATAGCTGCTCAAACTAAGATAGCATATAAATGATAGAAGCTGCTGTGTAATAGAGATGTTGACCTTGATCAACTGGTTAAAGTAATGTTTGAAGTTTTCTCCACTGTAAAGCTAATATTTTTCCTAAATACAGTATTGACTAATTTATTAATTATGCCTAATCTGTACTCAAGAGAGTAGACTGAGAGGGTGATTCACTTCATCTCTCAAAATACCAACTATCAATTATTTTGATCTCCTTTATAAGGAAGATGTGTCTCTTTTTCTTTTATTTTAATCAATTGTTTATAAGAACTACAGTACTTACTTTATGCTTTGAATTAGAAATATAAAACTGTATCTTTTATTTAGTCCCTGTAGTTTTCACAGCTTTGGCCCAGGCAACTCTTCTAAGTTAGTTCCTGTGATTTTTGTTTTCTTGAGAGTATCTCACTGTGCAGTCTAGTCTAGACTGGAATTTGCTGTATAGCTCAGGTCACTGTTAGATTCATAACACAATTATAGGCATGGACCATGGTACTGTGGTCCTATGTTCTTGAAATGAGCCCATTCTTTTGTTTCCTTGTGCATTTCATTACTCTGCTGGCACAACTGGTTTATTTCCTGCTATAGTCCTAGAATCAGTCAGTTTTTCAATGAATCCTGGGTTTTCCCTGCTGAACCAAGGAAAGTAGATGTTATTGCCATTGAAAAGATTCTGGTTTTGATGTTGGAGGATTTTCTTTTTCAAGGACAAAACAGGCTTTGAAAGTTGAGATAAAGCAGAGAAAAGGCAATTATTTCGATGGCTAAATGCTCTTAGGGTAGTTTAAGGATTAGTTTCTTCCTGAACAGTAGGCAGAGAATTACTGAATGTTTGGTTAGACATTCAAAGGCAATGTTATTTATTATTTGAACAACTTAGAGAGATCAATGGGGAGACTTTTGTTAATATATTATTATTAACAACAAGAAATCCTTGAAACCCAAACCATATTTGGATTTTCTAAAGTCCTACAATCTCTATCATCATTTGGCTCCCCAATTTCTAAATGTAATGAAGAATATAGTAAATGTGGAAGAACGACTTATGGTTGTTCTTTGTTGCTTTACATATGATTTTTATTTGTGAATCAGTCTTTATTAGATCAGACTATATTTTGAATATTGAAGTAACAAGTAGAGTTCTTACTATTCAGGCCAATAATTACTTTTCACAATTGTGCTCACATTTGATTATGCGCTAGAAGAAGTAGGTTTAAATATGCAATATATTTGTAACCCAAGAGACCAAACCCATGTGCAGACAAGACAAGCATAACAAACAACAAAAGTGATAGGAAGCCTCCACCTCTACCCTATCCTAATCAGAAGTAAAAGGCAAATAGTAGATTTGAATCATGCTCTGTTTTAGATGTATTAAATTAAAGAAGAACATAAGGTAGGGAAATGCATAGAACGAAGGTCAATTCTAGCATGAGGCTTAAGGAGAGCTTTGGTCCTCTGCTTGGGAAAATGGAGCTTGTGAGTTTTCCCACATCATGAAATTGGTCAACTGAAGAACATGAGGCTAGAAAATCAGGGTTCTTGGTGTCCAGCTTACTTGTGCCTCCTCCACTTCTGTTCTCTGAGCTAATCCTTGAGGTCAATATACACACAGACTAGTGTGTGGAAATATTGCTACAAAACAAATGCAGAGCAGGGGAGTCCAAGACTCCTGCCTACAGCCTGGTGCAAGTTCCTTCTGGCTGTGCCAGTAGAAGTTTCCAGCAATGCAGCTCTGGGCGTCCCGCTGAAGTCAGCGGCTCTCTCCCTCTTCCCTCTTCTTCCCTCTTCCCTCTTCCCTCTTCCCTTTTCCCTCTTCCCTTTCCTTTTCCCCTTCCCTTTTTTTCCCCTTCCCTTTCCTTTTCCTTTTCTCTTTCTCTTTTACTTTCCCCTCCCTTCTCTTCCTTTCCCTTTTTCTTCCCCTTCCCTTCATTTCTTTTTCTTGTTTTTGTTGCAAAACATTTGGAAAGAGCAAGGTAAATCTCCAAATATAGTACTTAACTATGAAATTTTCCTGTCCTTTCTGTTCTAGGGTACGTATGTGTGTGTGTGTGTGTGTGTGTGTGTGTGTGTGAGAGAGAGAGAGAGAGAGAGAGAGAGAGAGAGAGAGAGAGAGAGGAGAGAGAGAGAGAGTAAAGATTAACAAGTTACCCTAGTTGTAAACAATGTAATCCTTGTGAACCCACATTGCTTTATTTTTTTCTTTGACAGTTGTGTATGTGACAATGATTTTTGTCTGCCATATTACCCTACCTTGTGCCTCCTCCTTCTCTCACGGAGAATCTTTTCAAAAAGTTGACCTCCTACTTTTATGTCTTTTGTCTATTCACGTTCCACTGAATTTAATGAGTTGCCTGTGCTAGCATGTGCCTGGTTACCCTGCAACATGTTCTATGGATCAGTGGCAATACCACGGAAGCAAGTGGATGCCCGTCCACAGAATTGACCATCAATGTTCACTTCAAGAGGAGTGGGGTACATGAGCTCTTCCCCATCCACGATGGAATGCTCTGTGTGTGTAGGGGGGGTGTATATGATAGGGTCCTCTTGCCCATGCCCTTCCAAAGTCATTAAATCTATAACTATTTATTCTAAGGGAATGTCACATATGGCAGAGTGTAGAGATTAGAGTACTATGTGATAGGGAGTGACTACAAGGGATAAAGAAGTGATGGCCCCTTTAGGCACTAATCCATATTATAGTTATGTTAGGACGATGACTTCAGCAAACAATCACATTTGAATCCCACTTGGTGGAAAACAAGAGAGAAGTCTAAGGCCTGTAATAGAAGTTTCATTCGTCCATTCACTCCACAAAGCAACAACCCAACATTAGAGGTGCACTGGACTGTCAGGGAGAACTTCCGCCTGAGTCCACTCAATGGCCACTTTTAAATTTCAGAGACAGGAATGTTAACAATTTTGTCTGCATGAAGACATTCAAACTGACTGAATTGACCCATTTAAGTCCAGGAGAGGATAATAAATTAGGATGATGCAAACAGTGATTAAGTCCAGTCAAATATTAGGGTTTGACTTCCTGAGCATTAATCGCCTGCAGGATTTCCTTTTACTAAGCCACATGAATGTGTTTATATCTGATGATTGAGGAGGTGAACCCTGATAGTGGGCTGTACTGGTGAAACTGGTTATAACTCCCCCTATATCAAGTCAGTTGCTACCTCAAGCTCCCTGATTATGTGAGTAAAGGGATTGGTCTTCCTACAACCATTAACGCTCCATAGGCTATGACACTGACCTACTGTGCCATATAACTGCACCCAGATAGTTTGCTTCCCAAACATGAGTGCTTGCCTGATGGAACAAGGCTCGCTTAAAGCTTCCATCCATTATGCAGCTACTAGGTCTCAATCCCTGAGCATTTCCAGAAGGGGCTTCTACCTTCATATTTACTCAGTTCACAGGCCTGAGGTTCTTCTTCAGGATGCTCCAAACCCCAGGAGAATAATACATATGACACATATCTTCTTGACACTGTCTTTGAGGATGTGTTTGGAAAGGATCCTTATCTGGCCAGCCTTGGTTATGTGTTTCTTAGTTATTTCTATGATAGCTTTCCAACTTCAGGAAGGCATAAAAATGTCCATGAGTTAGGGAACTTTTTTTACTAGAGAATTCAAAATTTGGGATGGTGACTGTCATAGTTAAGCACAAGTGTCAACTTGACTCTTGAGGGTTTGAGTTCTGGGTACAGTTGTAGAGAGTTGATGGTTGAGTTAAGCCCAGAGCAAACCTGAAGGAGATTGTCTAGCTGCTAGGGAAGACACAGCCCATGGTGGGTGGGATTAGGCCCTGGATAAATCAGAGAGACCTGGTTGAGAGAGTTGGCATCCTTCTGTATATGTGGCCAGACATGCTGGTCTGGCAAGTAAGGATTGTCCATCTCTCAGCCATTATGGTGGCCAGTTTCCTCAGCCCTGGTATTGGTGCATGCTCTCCTGTCAAGCTGGACTATGAACTGTAACCAGACTGTCGTAAGAAAGTAAACTCCTGTTCCCTTAAGCTGTGTTCTGGTCATTTATCAGCAACCATGCAGGCGGACTGCAACAGAATTTGGTACCCAGAAAGTAGGGTGTTGCTGATAAATCTGACTATGTGGATTTTGTGTCTTTTGAATGGTTTCACTGGACAAACTTGAAAATGCTTGAGAGTTTTCACTTTGTGGATTTATAAATACCGTTCTTCAGCATTTAGTGGGCCAATTGCTGAGAGATATTGTTTGGGCCCAGTTTGTGATTAGAGAAACAAGGACTTTGGTAAAACTGAATATAAGGACGATTGACTGGTTTGCTTGACAGAGGAGAGCTGTGTTGGCAACCTTGGAGGTTTGGATGTGCAAAGGGCAGGCTGTTGGACAAATGAGTATCAGTGAAGGAAAACCTAGTGACTTGCACTGAGACAGTGGAGGATGTGGAAACCACCAAGTTCATGGTTTGGAAGCTCAGATTCCTTCAGGGGCCGAAAGCCCAAGTTAAAGCAGTTTCTTGCCCTTTGCAAGTTTGGTTGCCTAGAAGAGAGGCTTTTCCAGTGTCAGCTCACTGAAGTTGGTGCAGCTGTGGCTCCAGTGGACTAAGCTGCATTTCAACCTCGCTTCGGAATCTGGCAGCGTCCCTCAGGTGATACTGGTTTTCGTGTACTACTGAAGGGTTCATGGAGAGCAGCAAAAGCTTGGCACCAAGTGGCAGGCGTAGAGTTCCTGTGAGAGAAGGTGAAGCTGAAAGCTGCAGAGGAACCCAGAGTGGTGTTTGAGATGCCAGAACTGTGGACTGCTGCTGAGGACAACTGCGAATGGAGATTCAGCCTGGTTCAGAGGAACTCTGCTCTTACAACTTCAAGCTGCAGACAGGGACTGGGAATGCCTCGAATCTTTGAGCTGCCTTGGCTATGTGATGAGCAGCAGAAGATGGACATTGAAGTACAGGATGCGGTGATTTGCTGGACTTTGATCTTTTTAATGTTTTCTTATTGTTTTAAGATCCTTCTGTTTTAATGTTTTATCTGTTTTAAAGTATTTAAGGTTAAGAAACTTTGAACTTTTAAAATATTGGAACTGAAGTTTTAATGAGAGAACATTTTAAATTTGTCCATGGAATGTATTTATATTTTAACATCAGTGGGGACAAGGAAAGGTTACAGTTTAAAAGTGTATTGTTTTTGTGTCAAGTTGACAAGGGGTGGAGTGTCATAGTTAAGCACAGGTGTCAACTTGACTCTTGAGGATTTGAGCTCTGGGTACAGTTGTAGAGAGTTGATGGTTGAGTTAAGCCCAGAGCAAACCTGAAGGAGATTGTCTAGCTGCTGGGGAAGACACAGCCCATGGTGGGTGGGATTAGGCCCTGGATAAATCAGAGAGACCTGGTTGAGAAGAGTTGGCATCCTTCTGTATACTGTGGCCAGACATGCTGGTCTGGCAAGTAAGGATTGTCCATCTCTCAGCCGTTATGGTGGCCAGTTTCCTCAGCCCTGGTGTTGGTGCATGCTCTCCTGTCAAGCTGGACTATGAACTGTAACCAGAGTGTCGTAAGAAAGTAAACTCCTTGTTCCCTTAAGCTGTGTTCTGGTCATTTATCAGCAACCATGCAGGCGGACTGCAACAGCGACACACAGCGCATTGGGATAGGCTACATCCATTACGGGGCAGCAGGGGCATTTGGACGTATTCTGCAGCTCAAATCTGTGTAGAACAATCTAGTCGCCTTCACTTTAGTGGAATCAGCGGATGCTGCCCAGTTTCATTTGTGAGTGGCTTGGAGAAAACGGAGAAAACTGTAGGCTTACTGTCCTCCTTGCATCATTTTTTAAATTTTTTTATTTATTATTTATTCAATTGTGTGTGCGCGTGTGTATGTGTGTGTGTGTAGAACCATGGACGAATTCGGGAACCACCATAGACACTTCCACCTCCTCCTTGTCTACTCTGCCCCAGGATTCACAGGCCGGAAACGCAGGCCGGCCCCCGCTTTCGCCCTGGCGTCTATACGTGGGGTCTAAGATCTGAACTCAGGACCTTCCGCCTGCAAGACGGAGGCTTAACCCTGAGCCACCTCTCCAGCCCCCTTGCATCATTTTTTTAGCGGGAGAAATAATGATTAAGAAATAACTGTATGTCAAAGCTATCGTGAAGTACCAGGGATGCAGAGGTACTTCACAAGTGATAGATGCCTGTTGAGGACTCTTAAAAAGAGTGACTATTTCTCTCCCTCCAAATTTGTATACTGAAATCAAGAATAGTATTGGGAGATGGAATGTTTGGAGGCACTTAGGTCATGAGGAGTGAACCTTTTTGAATGAGATCAGTGCCCTATAACAGGATCCCCAGGGAAGAATTCTCTATTCTACATGAGATTTCATTCTAAACTTGTCCTCAACAAACCCAACCATACGGGCATCTTGGCTTCAGGCATTTGGTCTTCAGAACTGTGAGAAATAAGATCTCTGTCATTTATGAACCAGCCAGTCTGAGATATTTATTACAGAAGCTGACTGACAGGAGATCAGTGGTTGAGGTAATTGGTGCACAATGCATGGAAGCACAGAGCGAGAAAGACCAAATGCTGCCTGGGAAAAGGCTGAGAAGACTTCACAGAGGTGATGTTTGAAATATGCTTAAAGGGATTGTGTCTATAGCCTATTTGGGGACACCTCATTCAGGACCCTCCCAGCTGCAATTGGTTAAGATACATCTGTTTGTATTTGACTCACGAAGCGTTCCATGAAACCTGGACTCTATATATGGTTCCCCTGACATTTGCAAAGGAAGCATCTTGAGGTTTTCCAGAACCCCTGAGTTCACAAGTACTGACAAGACATAGAGGCTGAGTGTCAGGCAAGCTTACTCACGCACTAAGTAATGATGAGCCTGGGAACAGCACATGCATGTGGTGTTTTGACTCAAACATGGAACACAAAAGTCCCTGTAGAAAAGGATTTAGCAGCAAGATCATTTCACCGTCCTAGGAAGCCTGCAACGCTGCAGACCTTAGGAGTAGGACTTGGGCCTCCTGGAGGATCTTGATGTATCTTTGATAACCGGGAAGACACAGGCGAAGGAGGAGATTGGTGTGTCTTCACATTCTGGGACCAAATGAGTGGCATGGGTCAGATTGGTTCTGCGACTAGAGACAACATGAACGTATTTGCCTCATTGATGGTGGGGTGCTAAGAACATCACAAATATGTAGGGGCTTCTTTACTCTCAAGCCTTTGTGAATTAGGTACTGTGCTTTCCCTGCTTCTGAGATGAGGGAAAAAGAGCTTTGGAAAACTAAGCAATACACTCAAGGCCATGTGAATTGAGAAGTCAGAGAGGGATTAACCCTGTAGCATCAAGATCTTCTGCCCTTAACTCTCCAACCCTGCTTTTTCCTCACAAGGCAGAGAGGTATTAGTAGAGCTCGTACAAAGAGGAAAAAGGCTGAAAGGTGGATATACCTCAGGACCTTTGATGCGCTGATCCAGGGCTTCGTCACCATGTCCTTGACCATACTTTCCTCCTGAGCAGCAAAGTACAGGGCTTCCCGTGCCAACCATTGTCAGAACTCTGACGCTCTGTCACAGGTTGCTGTGGTCCATGACACGAATTACAAATATCAGGGCCGAGCAGTTGCTAGAAATAGATCGCATCAGGAAAGTATATTCACGCAGTTTAACAGAAGCGAAGAGACTGGAAGTAAGATGCTGCAGCCTAATCTGTGGCTGAATCATGCCTCTTAATTGAGCTAGCTCATTTCCTATTCTTCGTCTTCCATTGCAAATGTCTCCGCCTGTGACTCATCTTTTCCGAAGTATGACTCCCTCGTATTTTTTTTTCTTATCATGCTGTTTTCTCCACCAATCTTGTCTTTTAATTTTTCTGGCTGGATCTTATTGATGATCAAAATTCTCAGAGGAAGGCGAAAGATACAGACTCAGAGAAGCATTAGAAATACAAATTAGTTAAGCCAAGACTTGAAGCTTAGTGGCTGATGCTAATGAGAACGTTACATACAGAATTTAGTTCAATAATTTTAAGGGCTTAATTTTTGCCTGGAACGTTTCTGAATGCTAAAGATAAATAAAAAAAAAAAGGCAGAGACTTTTTTTTCCTAAGAAGTAATCACTTCTTGGATAAGACAAGACATAAAAGATAAGGCTAACACAATATGATCTAAGGGTACAGATGTCTTTGTGGGATCATTGTAGCTCCTCATTCTATAGTTCCAGGGAGAATGTTTGAAGAAAAAGTTGAAGGGAGTTTACTTATTACAGTTGAGTTGAATTATTTGGCAGAAGATAGACTGTTAAGGTGCTGGGAGAGAGAACTTCAAATCCAGAAGGCCCAGGGCACAGTTGGCAAGGTGAGAGAGTGTTGGCGCGGGGTAATGTCACAGGAGGGCGGAGTCATAGGAGACAGGAAGCTGGAGTGAGGCTGGGAAGGTGATCATCACCCCAACAGAAGACTTGGAAAACACTTTGCTAGTACAAGACATTCTTGTGGAGTATCTGATTGTTTCTGAAGGATTGTCAAACACTTTCAACATGTGAGTTCCTGGAAGAGAGCATATTTGGGTTTGGTTGCTTAGAAATAGGAACGAAATGAGGACAATGAGAAATTAGAAGCAAAGTCCTCTCTTGGGATCTTCTGAGTTTCCTGCCTTTTTCCCACAAAATCATTCTCCTCTCGCTCTCTCTCTCTCTCTCTCTCTCTCTCTCTCTCCTTCTTCCCCTTCCCTTCTCCAGCCCACACACTTAAATTACTATAGCTAGACCGCTTCCATAAGATTCTGAATGTCTCATTCATTCACTATGTTATCCTCAGTGCTGGGCCGAATTAATACCAGACAGGAAGGATTCAGCCGATAGTTCTCGAATGAGCAGGAACGTCCATGAATAAATAGGGCTTTAAAACAAGCCATTTTCTCTTCAATCGCCATAGAATTCTAATAGATCTAGAATTCTTGGTCTTTGTCCATGCTTCGTACCAACTTTGTGAAACAGTGACTGGAATTCCTCCCACCATTCCTTGCTTCAGTGGAGTGTAACAAGCCCCAGAAAGTGGAACCTGGGAATCCAGGTTAGCAACTTGGTTAGCTCTACTAACCTTATACTAAGTTCTGGTTTAGAGTCCCAGCCTCAAAGCAATATGACAGAAGAGCTATAAAAGATGGTTCCTGATATCACCTGATATCATGTATCATACACATACATGCACCATCCATTTGCAAACATGTATTTTAAAATTAGAAAATAAAAGAACTGTTATAACAATGTAACCCTTTGGGGACTATAAGTTTGAAAATCATAATATAATTTCATCCCAGACTCAAATACTGACTCAATGGAGGATGCTGCAAGTTAGCAGATATCATCTACATAAAGTACCAAACCACTAATGATCCACTTTCCATAGGATTTCTTAATCCAAAAGATTCTGAAACCACACAGACTCCACAGACTCCACTGATGTCAGTCATGCGTGGATTGCTATAACCAGCAAAGTGGGCTTACTACATTTTCATACATGGGCTGAATTTTTGGATTTCTTTATATGTGACTATTGGTAGCTGTTCTCCTTTGAAATGGGATTCATAATTTCCCCTGCTGAGAATGAAATCTGTTTTTCAGAATAAAGCACATTTGACTCTTTCTAAGCTGCCAAGATGTGAAGCCTTGTGGTTAGGTATTTTGGAAAACTGTCAGGTTTTGTTTACATACTGTGGTCTTTCTCCAAATTTAACCCACACCCCACACCCCACAAGTCTAGGACCCCTTCCAGGGTAATTGCTGTGGGACAAGTGCAAAGCAGCGGCTTCCACAGCTGCCCAAGTCCCTCCTCCTTTGAATCATGTGGGAGGTGTCAGAAGAGCTTTCCTTGTCTTGAAAGAAGAAAAGGGAAAAAAGCTGACCTACAGAAATACCTGAATCTAATTTGCTGAACAAATGGAAACCTTTTCTTCTCTAGATTGGATACAGAAGACTTTTTTTCTTCAATGTTTATAATTTAATAATTGCTTAAAGCTTTTCATCTGAAAGCAATTTATGCATATTGAGCACGATCATCCTAACATGCCTACAGCTTACTAGTATTTTTCCTCCTTAGTCTGAGTGTATTAGTTCCTTGGATAGGGTTCTTATAATGCACAGCAGATCTTAAACTTAATCATGGAAATGTTTTATGGATTAAAATGCTAGGAGATCCTGCTTATCAAGGAAAGAAAAACATTTTGGAAAATGACAGTCTTCTTTTATATTCTTACCAAAAATTGAAATTTGGGACATGGAACTAGATTCACTCATACAGTATCCAGGCAGGAGAGCTACTGAGTTGTAAGCCCACACTGCTTTCTTGCTATTTGTGTTTTAAAAGAAGGTCATGTGGGCCATCTGCCCCTCTGAGAACATGAGAACATGCTGTCTTAATCTAGTACCATCCAGCAGTTTAGGGACATCTGTTGTGGCCTTTTGTATGACTTGTTCCATCAACTCACGGTGCTGATCACTAGAGAGAAGATGATATAAAGCCAGAGGGGCCTTGGCCCGGGAGTTCACGACTCTGAGGAGAGAACGTGCGTGCAAACAGAAAGCCATAATTCTGTGGTAAATACTGTGGTGGAATCTCAGGCTTGGGAGCATGTGGCTCACACACAGGACATGAAGGCAGGTTCTCAAAGTGTAAGCTTAGCTGAGGCATGAATGGGTCTTGACAGAGGAAGAGAAGTTTGTGTGTGTGTGTGTGTGTGTGTGTGTGTGTGTGTGTGTAGAGGGGGAGAGAGGAGGCATTTCTGAGAATCCAGAGATCTTAAGAAGTTTCTTTCCCTAGAATAGAAGTTTCATTTGACATTATGGTATAAAGGATGAAAGGCTGAGCGATAAGTGAATCTAATTTATTAGGAGCTTACCTGTCCTAACAGTTAGGATTTTTTCTTGTATGCAATCTGGGGACTTCGAGTGGATGTTATACAGAGGAAAGGAGGGGTTTGTTTGTGCTTTTAAAGTGATTTTTTTTAACATTTTTTATTATTATTTCAGCTCATACAAACTTTTTTTAGTCCTTTTTTAACATTTTTATTATTATTTCTGCTCATACAAACTTAATAGGTACACCACTTCCCTCCCTCCCTTCTCCTCCCCCCGAACCCCCTGCTCCCCCTCCCCTCACCCCTCCCTACCCATCTCCCAGTGCCTCCTCCCCCCCATCCCCAGAGAGTCCTTTAATGTGCATGCCAGACTCTCCTCTGGGCCCTCCTCTCCGATGACGTACAAGGACCCAGTTGTATTTCCCTGAACCCTTTCCTGTGTTCCCCTTAGGCATAGGAACACTGCTGTGGCTGCCAATCCCTTGTCTCCAAGGATCTTGGTGCCTTTAGCAGATTGTTTTGTCTGCAGTGAGAGGAATGGATTGGATGGGCCTGAAGCTGGAACTCTGGTATCAGGGGAGAAAAATCATTTGCTCCCAGTGACGTTGATGATGGTGGAAACATGGAAGCACTCAGACAAGGATTCCAGGGAGAATCTGCTCAGTGACTGAGGGGATGCGATCAACAGCAGCGAAGGATAAAGCTCAGCAGTTCACTCAACCATCTACCATCATCTTCCTTGCGATTCATCGTCAGCTGGACTGGAACTGGGATCACCAGCAGACAGGAGGGTGCGTCCAGACAGGGTTGACTGGGTAGAAGCGAAGATCTAGTGTCATATGGGAAGCACCATTTCATGGGCTGAATTCCTGGGCTGGGGGAAAAGGGGAAAAGGAAAGAGAGTGAAGCGTCCTTATTCCCTGCTCTCCGCCTCCTGTTTGTGAAGATGGGAGGCATCACGGTGGTGAGTTCTTCTTGCGTGCCTTTCCCACCATCTTCAAGTGTATATACTTGCTTCAACAGTGATGCACTTCTTTTCAGTGCTGAGTAGTACTCCATTGTATAGGTGTACGTCTCATTCATTCACGTACTGATGGACATTTGCATCATTACCCACTTGAGGCTTTTGTGAACATAACTGCTGTGGATGTTCATAGCCACATTTTTGTGTGGCTTGAAAGTGGACTGAAAAATGATACTGAAGTTTTTCGAATGTTAAGATCATTCTGGATTTTGTGGGAAGTTTGTCTCATGTAAAAGCTATTATTCTTGATTTATTTCTTGGAAACAAATATGAAACTGATGCATGTGAGCATTTCTCTGAGTCCAGTCAATATTACGTTTCTCATGATGGGTATGTTCAATTAAAACTTTTTATTTATGGTTTATAATTCCAGAGTGATATAAATAAAAATACACAGGGTCCTTTATAAAAAAAGTTTCGATTATTATATATGTTCATGCTCTGGGCTAGGATTCCTCTTGACAGCTCACTGAAGCCCCTTTGATGCCATGGGTTTTGTCCTCATAAATTGAGAAACGAATATATGCAGCAATTGTGTTGATCACAATAGAGCTATTGTTCAGATCAAAAAGCATCTCATTGAGGCCCTGCTTGGGGAATTAGGATTGACCTCTCATTTGTTCTTTGACTATCAAACTTAAAGGAATATCAATTTCATTCTTATTTCAGAGTTTGGAATCTTCTCAAATTATGTTGCTCCTAAATAGATAAAATCTAAAATACACAGTTATTGATGTTCTAAAGGTCAAATGATTCCAGGCCTTTTTCTCCTTCTTGAAGTTTTTCCAGATTGTCGAAATGAAACAGTGTGTACTCCCTGTAATTGGTCATGATACCTTCTTTCTACAGTTTTTGAAAAATTGTGTCTCATATGCATCTCATATCTACTTTTCCATCTAATATGCTTCAATACTAAACCTCAGTTAGTCTCTATAAAGCTGTCTGTAATATTAATAGGAGAGAGAAACCAAATACCCCAAGGATGTTAGTCTGACCATGAAGTCTGTTTTGATCTAAAGATTTTTCGAAACACATTGGAAAATAACCCAAGAACTTCCTGGATAAACTGCTGTCCTTCTAATTATTGCCGTAGTATGGTTCATGTTTTATTGACCAATCTAAGGTCATGAAAAGTAGTTTGTTGAGATTTTTCTTATTCATTAAGTCTTACTAATCTATTATAACTAATACAACTAATTGATTGGTGCCTGTGATTTTTATCAGCTATCTGGAGTATCCCTTTCTTCCCTTTCCCTTCCCTTTCCCTTTCCCTTCCCCTCCCTTCTTCCCTTCCCTTGCCCTCTTTTCTTTCCTCCCCTCCCCCTTCCCTCCCCCTCCTCTCCTCTCCTCTTTTGTCCCCTCTCCTCCCCTTCTCCTCTCCTTCCCCTCCCCTCCCCTTCCCTTCTTTTCCATGTCCTTCTCTGTGCCCATGTGTGGTTTTGTCTAGAGAGAATCCTTACAGGTTCCAGATTTCTCTGAATTTATCATCAGCATAGTGTAGCCCGGACTCGACACAGTACATCATCATTTTCATCTTTTCCTGTGTGTACTTTCCGAGCAGAGTCCTAAGCAATATGGAATGTCTCGAATGACTCTCAAGGGCTTATGATGACTTCAGCCAGATGTTGAGGTGGCACTTTCCCAGAACCGTACTGAGAATACGCCTCTAGAAACTATTGCAGGGCACAAAGCCCTCACTTTGGCTATCAGTCTCTTAAATGTCCTTAGAGTGTGATCTGTATTCTGGCAAAAAGTGTCAATGATGATTTGGTCATATCTATTGAATAAAGAATATGGTTGGTTGTAGTGGAAGAAAAAGCAGAAGACTTACCAACTGGTACAAACATATCAATCTCTCTGTCCCCTGATTCAGAGCGCTTAACTTCTTCCCCTTCACCTACCTGCTAGTTAGCATTCTCGTCATTGTCACAGAATGCCTGACAGATAAACAATTTGTAGTAGGAATCATTATTATTATTATTATTTTGGTTTATGGCTTCAGAGAGATTGGCCTATGATCACTTGGCTGCATGCACTTGGGAAGATTATCCTGACAGTTGGGAAGGTGTGGTAGAAGAAATTTTTTTCTGTGGGATCAGAGGAAGGGATAGGAATTGACTAGAGTCAAGGTACCCCTAAGACACACCCCCAGTTACCTACTTCCTTCAGCAAAACCCTAATACATAAAGCTCCCAGAACCTCTTAAAATAGGGCCACCAGCAGGGGACAGTTTTCAACACATGAGCCTGTGGGAGACATTTCATATTCAAATCCTAACATTTTTTTCTTTCCTGTTATCTCAGAATATTTTAGGCTCGGACTTGCTAACAGCATATTCTCAGCTCTTCATTCCCAACAGAAGCAAATATATTTACTGTCAATTTATTGTTTATAAAAAAAGATGTGAAAAATGAATAAAATAGAAACTCCCTTAATAAATACTTGGTAAATTTGGTCTTAGTATACACTATATACACAATGGATACATTAACTAATGTACCTTAAAATTTAGAAACTCGGCATGTGGTCTCTCATACTCAAGTGAACATCGGAGGATTGCGCATGTTCTAATAGTTCAAGCAAAGCCACATCTTAGTGGTCTTTCTGCCTTCATGGCAGTATATCTGAGACAGAAAACTTAAAGAAAAGGAAGATTTATTCTGGCTCAAGATCTCAGAGGTTTCAGTCCCTGATCAGCAGACTTTGTTGCTGTAAGGCCGAGGCAAAGCAGAATGTCCTGCCAGTATGAGTGTGTGGGGGAGAAAGTAGCCAGAAAGCAGAAAGAGTGAAGAAAGCAGAGGCAGAAGGCTCGCTTCAGTAGCTACTTTCTTCAACTAAGACCTACTTCTATAGTTTCCAGATTTACCAACACAAGTATTAATCTATCAGTGCACTAACAGTGTTGAGTCAGGTCCCTCTGACCAGTCATCCCCCCCAACTCTCCCTGGAAAAAGCCATCTCTGAGCATTGCTGCGCTTGAGGACCAGTTTCAACAGTCCGTCAGGCTATTTCAATTCCAAATCATAATACCATGAGCCTGATAAAATGTGATTAAATATCTCATATAAATTTTAAGCAGTGTTCAGTAAAGATAAGACTTGGATTCCATGCAAAAGGCATATACAGTCTTGAGGGAACAGAGGAAAAATACCTCATCCATAAAATTAGAAGTTTATGAACAATGGAGAGGTACAGAAAGACAAGTGTCTCTTGTTCTCAGCTACTTGTGGAATCTAAAGAAGTCGTTCATAAGTGCAAAGAATGGATTGGTAGCTACCTAAGACTGTGGGTAGGTAAGTGGGATTAAAATATTTGTCAAAAGAAGCAAAGTTTCAGTTAGACAACAGCAGCACATTCAAGTGATCTCTTATACACGATAATGGCTATATTTGATAAAAAGCAAATTTTACTGCTAAAAAGTAGCTCTTACCATAATAATCACAGATATTTAAACCGATGCTAAATAGTTTGACTTTGCATTTTGTATGTGAAAATGTGCTCACACATACATACACAAATACATGTATAATGGTATATAATATATACACAATTCCTATTGCCTAACCTTAAAGCATGTTATGTTTAATATGGCACAGGAAGTCACACCTGTAATCCCGGCATTCAGGAGGCTGAGACAATGTGATAGCCCTGAGTTCAATGCCAGTGTGGCCTACAGAATAAAACTGTGGGTCAGAAAGCACTGTCCAAGTAAAGAAAGCTGTGTTTGAATCTGGTATTTCCCTCCAAAAAGGCTTATGTAATTAAGATCTCCAGCCTGTGTACTATTTTAGAGTTTATTGAGAGTTTAAAAACTTTCAACAAGAATTGACAAATGGGATAGCACAAAGTTGAAGAGTTTATGTTCCAAAAGTGAGCCACCAGCGTGAAGAGATGGTCTACAAAATGGTAAGAATATTCACCATCGGTACACTGGGCCTGACATGAATATCTAGAATACCAAAAGAACCTAAAAAATTAAATGGCGGAAAAATCCAAGGCATTCAATCCATAAATGGGCAAGTAAGTTGAATAGACCATTCTCAAAAGAACTGAAAAGGGCAAATAAATAGATCTGAAAATTTCAACATTTTGTGCCATGAAGAACATGCCAGCCCATATTAAATCTGATTATATCTCACCCTAGGCAGAACAGCTATCATTGAGGAAAGCGAAACAAAAGAAAAGTGAGGATGCAGGGAAAGAGGAATACTGATACAGTGCGAGGAAAACCTAACTGATGTGGTCACTATGGAAATCAGGGAGGAGTTTCCTCAAATAAAGAAAATAGAACCACCTTGTGATTTGCCTCACCACTTCTTATATACTTGATGTGATCTAAGTTAGCATAACACATAACCTTTACAACCCATGTTCATTTCCATATTATTTATAATAGCCAGATTATGGAATTAGCCATCACATCTATTGACAGCTGCAGAGATAAAGAAAATGTGATGCAGATACACTATAAAGCTTTATTCAATCATAATGGGCAATGAAATTATAGTGTTTGCAGGAAAATGGAGGGAGCTAAAGATCTTTATGCTAAATCAGTCAGATTTAAAAATACAAAAATATCACTTTTTTTTTTCTTTTTCAGAATCTAAATTTAAAAATATCCATTACACAGAGGGGAGATAACTCAGTGGGTGAACATAGTGTCTCTCCAAGTCTGATGATTCAAATTCAATTCATTTACCCACGTGGTAGAAGGAGAGGACTGACTCTCGCAAGCTGTCCTCTGACCTCCACATGCATGATGTGGTATGCATGTGCGTGTGCATGCGCGTGTGTGCGCGCGCACACACACACACACACACACACACACAGAAAATAAGAAGATATGAAAGAATTTATCACATGAAGGTATAAGGAGAATTAATTACGGGGAGAAGAAAAGATTAATGAAAGGGAAAAGGGGGAATAAGACAGAATTTAAGCAAAGCACATGATATACAGGCAAAAACATCATCATGAAATATCACTTTGTACAATTAAAAAAGTGCTGAGATCTACAGGGAAGAGGGCAGATCTTCAGGGTGTGCAGGAGAAATCAAGACCCTGGCCCCTCTTCTTTCTCTCTCTCTGTCTCTCAACTGGGAGGCAATCAGCTTCCTGTGCCACGTGCCCCCGTCATGGTTGTCCTGGTCACAGGCCCCAACTTGCGGCAGCCCGCAAAGTACAGACAGACCTTTTGAAATCATGGGTCAAAATAGAACTCTCCTCCTCTAAAACCTTTGATGTAAGATATTTTGCAAGAGTAACCAAAAGGCGACTGACAAAAATAAGAATAAAGAGGAAGAAGAGCTAGAGGGGAGAAGGAAATGAAAAGGGAGGTTTTCTAGGGAGTCAGATTTGAAGTGGGTCATGATGTGTACATGATTTTGAGAGGTGTGGTAGTTCATCTTGTCGGAGACAAGGAGACAAACCTCTGTGAGAGTTTCTCAATTGGTTTCCTTGACCCACCTGAGCTGCAGGCAATGCCAGTCCATGGATGGCGGTACCGGACGGAACAAAGTCATAAAGGGAGCTGAGCAGCAGCATTCATCTCTTATGCTTCCACTTTGTCAGCACAAGGCGACCAAGTGCCTCATGCTTCTGCTGCCAAGTCTTCCTGCCCTGATGGACCGCACCCCCTTTTAAATTGCAAACTTAAACAAACCGTTACTTGTTAACTTTTGGGTACTTGCTTGTAGCAATGAAAAAAGTAACCAATACAGGAGCCGAAGAGATGGGGGGGGGGCATTGAGTACTTCAGGCAGAGAGGCAGAAAAGACACAGGACTTAGAAGGAATTTGCTGATAAGAAATGTATCTTGTTATCTTTCAAGTAATAGTGGGATACAGGTTTAGTTCAGTGGTAACTTGCAAAGCATGTACAAGGCCTGAAGCTCGGTTCTCAAAAGAAAGAAAAACTTCATGCACAAATAGTAATTTCGCTGGATGTAGATTGCTTGTTCTATACTACTTTCTTAGAAGGGAATTTTTGAGGCTGCTTGTGTGACGTGGAATGATGATGCAAGTTCATATATTTCCCTCTTAAGCGACTTGATCCTTTGTCCTAGTATTCATGAAAAGGTTTACCTTCAAAATTTATAAAGATGGGGTCACTGACAATGCCTAGTAAGTATTTTCTGCTACATGGTGTACTTGTCGTTAGAGAAGATTCCAATCATCTTCTACTTGGAGATTTTTTTTTTCCTTCAGTTGCGCTTAGAAGTATTTGTTCTATGACATTGTATAGTTTCGTGGTTCGATTAAAGGACTCTGATGTCTCTGTTGTACCTCTGTCAAATGTCTTTCATACGATTGTTTTATCTCAAACACATTTAAACATTTTTCCTTATCTTAATTTTATTTTGTCACTGGAATCATTCAAGCACATTGTGCACCAGATGGGTTCTTGGCAGGATCTCTTTTCCCTTGCAATCACTCTTACAGCCATCATTGTTGATATTTTTCTTTGCTCACTTTTTGAAAAAAAGGATAGTTCATTTTCACTTTCTTTAGCATTTCCCTTAATTTTTACAGCAAGGGGTCTTGCTTCAATTTATGCTTCACCATTTAAATCTTTTTAACAATCAACATAAATGATTGGACATAATCCCGTTCAAAAAATAACACTTATCTTGAACTTGCTCTTCATTTGACATTATTTTAAGGCGTTTACAAGAATTGGTTCAGTCATTCATCCTATTCACACCCTACCATATAGATTAACTGGAGTTTGTATTACAAGTCAAGGACAATGAAGTACAGTGAGTTAAGTGAACTAGCTAACTCTAGAGGTAAGCAACACTGTCTGTTTCTAGACCCCATTGGATCAGGGACAATGTTTGCTGTTCCCGGTGCAGTATTCTTCATGTATGCTGCATTGTTTAATTTTCTCTTGTTTTGTCTTTGGTCATATTCTTTACAGAACCCATTCATGTTTTACTTTTTGAACTCATCATTGAGAAAAGAGCACTTTTCTGAGCACACTATTTCAGGGGTCTTAAGACTAGCAAAGGAGCCAGAGCTGTGGGGGCAGGTTAGTGTGATTTCTAAACCATGGTTCTTTCCCAGCCAGGTCAGTTAAAGGCAGGGAAAAGACTATCTGGAGCCCATGCTGTACAAATGACTGTCACGTGGGTGACTGTATTTAGTTCTTCCTCACATCTCTGACTGGGCCAGGACCTAGAGTTGCTTTTGCCTCTAGTCACAGTGACCCAACCCTGGGTTGCAAAAGAGGGTCTAGGCAGTGTAGATTTAGCAACTAGAGCCTCTCGTTCCGGCAGTTGCCCTTGGCGCTCTTCCTGCTGTAGTGTGCGGATGGATGCGGTCCCTGCTAAGCAGCCCACAGTCGCATGGTGGGCCTCCTCCCACTCCACTTCTGTTCTCCCTTCAGCCTCTGCTGCCTGGCAGCATCTCTAGCCTATTTTGAGCTACAGGGATTTCAGCTGTCTCCTACTCTTGCTGAAAATGGAGTTCGTAAACTTTCATTTCCAATTCTCTTGTTGCCTTTGGATATTCTCCAAGTGGAGAAGGGACCCGGTTCAGACCACAAATGTCCCTTTACAGTTTTATACTTTCGTTGCTTTCCACAGTCCAAGATGCTAAAAGTTGGCAGGTCACGGACAAGGATGGCTAATGACATGACTGAGAAAGTTTTCATGAATGAAATGTGGAGAAGTCTCGCATAGCCAGGCTCTACTGAAATCACAGGCACCCCTTTGCATTGATGAATGTTACAAGCATGCTGTTTATCTCCTCTGAGAGATTACAAATGGATGCAATTAAAGTTCTAAAAGAATATTTCCAAATCCTTTTCCCCTGATTTAACGTATTCCAATTTCATACACATTATCTGTCCAATATATGTAATTATACTCAATAAAGACATTGTTCACACTCTAAAGGTCATTTTCCCCATAACTCCTGAGGTGTTGAAAAAGTAATAATCATCCCTTGTTATTTTAACTAAATATGCAACAAAATTGAAAATACTCAGAAAAAAAGCATGTACCAGGTTGACAATCAGGAATACATTCATTTTAAAGTCAGTACTTTTGTTGAAGAATATTCTGGTAATAAGCGAACCCTTTTCACAAAAGTTCTACTGTACCATGCTCACATTTAAAAGTCGATGTCATTTTCTACTTCGTATCTCATTGTTATTCAAAGAGAAAGACTGTTCAGGATAGCACCAGCTTCAGAAATTCTTTTAAAGCACTCAGACATGCATCTTTTTGTTCTCCCCACGGCTGGACATGGAACCTCCCTTCTAATTTCCAGGTAACAGTATTATCCATGCTTGTGCCTGAACAGTATTCTAAATTTTATGTCAGGTTCTTCTCATGTTTAATCCTATTTGGCTTATAGGTACATTCTAATATTCCATTTCCCTTTTCAATAAATAGTGAGCCCAGAAACTAAAAGAGTTTGTATCAGGAAAAAAACAATTTTAATGATGCTAAATGAAATTGATATTGAAGTTGACACACGGCCATCTTCACCTCTCAATCCCCCCATAATCCCTGTCATGCCTTAATTATGGTTTGTCAGACCTATAATTTGGCTATAATTTGCTTCTCTGAGAAAAGTTTCAGAAATGAATCATTTGTTTTTAATCCTTCTTAGTGAATTCCCCCCCTCATTTTCCCACCTTCTAATTTTCAATACAAATGATGAATCATGAAGTTGCTGGGATTTTCCTGAGCATATTTGGCAATGTCTTCAAATTTCTGACCCATAAAGAAGTCTAATTTGGAATTTTTATTACAGGAAGGAATCATTTATTGCCTGGATAAAATATATGTTGGTGAAATATAAAGTGAAATACTTGTGTATGATACAAGTTCAAAAAAGTTTATATTATATTGTTATATAAAATTTATATTGTTACAGTGCATTTTTTCTGTGAATGATAAATTATCCATCTTGTTTTATGTTGCTATTGCCGTATCACCACCATAAAGAGCATTCAAATTAAAAAAAAAGACTAAAATAATCTTTGCTATAATTGGCTTTAAAGTTGCATGCTCTGATTGTCAGATAATAAAATAAGCAGGTGCATTTGTCCAATTTGGAATTTTTTGAGTTTTGATCTAGGGACAGTAGGTATTCAACTGTACATGAATTAATGAGTAAAGTCATCACCTAGGAAAAGTAAAATGATAACTTGCTAAAATTTTCCTAGACTTGCTCTGCTTTAAAAAATTATATTATTGAAAATTTTCTCATTACCCCTCATCATTTTCTCTCATCTCAGACAAAGTTCTATTTAAAGACTTGTTCTTTTTTTTCTTGGATTTATTTAAAATTATTTTTCTAAAAGGAAGCATCAAGAGAGGAGGAGGGAAGGAAAGGGGATGAGAGGGATGGGGGCAGGAAGAGGGAAGAGTGGAATGGGGGACAGCAGCGGGGAAGGGAGGGGGAGAGAGAAGAAAGGGGATACCTATTGAGTTTGTATAACTAGGCAAAAAAAAGTAATAAAAAAACACAATGAAACTCAAAAGTATAGCTATTTGTATTTTAGAAAAAAATATTTTTCTGTCTTTTGACAGTTTCATAGATGAATACAATGAGTCATTTTCACTCGATGCTACTAGATCCCATCCCCTACTTCTTCTCCCATTGAAAACGTTTTCTTCCTAACCAGAATCCTTCCTACTTTATATCTTTGTATATGTATGTGGGGGGGGTTGCTGAAGTCCAGCAGGAGTTACTTGGACCGTGGGCGATCTATCAGTGGGTATGATCTTCCAGCAGTAAGCATTAACGTTCAATGGTTCTTCAAGGAGGTGGGTCACCTTATCAGCACTTACCCCAGTCACAAGGAAATTTGGGCAGGCTAAATCTTAAGCAGGTCTTGTGGAAGTAACCACAGCTTCTCTGAGTTCATGGTGCAACAGTCCTACCATATCCAGACGATACTGGCAGCATCTTCCCTCACTTCCTGGCTTTTGCCTTCTTCCAGCTCTATCTTCTGGATGCTCCCCGAAACTTGGCACTGTGAAGAGTGACAGAAGACAGAAGTTCTGCTTTGGGAGAGCATGGACAGTCACTTATTCTCTGCACTTTAGCCAATTGTGATTCTCTGGTTTAAACCCCTTGCCTTGCAAAAAGAAGTTTCTAGGTCAGAGGCTGAGAGCTGTACTGACCTATAGGTAAAATGAAAGTGTTTAGAAGACAGTGTAATATCACCCCTTTCCTTATATCTTATAAACTGAAATTCCTGTTTCTGGTGAATCCTTCAGTCTTATAGAAAACAAGTTTCCTGTTGCTCTTTTTAGACTTCCATGTGCATCCAGCTGAATCTGATCTATTTTCATAAAGAGCAAGCTAGCAGAAGACAGTGACACCTAGCCATTAGCCATTTTACATGTCAATGGAGTTGAGTCTTTGCAACAGCCTATATGGTCAACAAAACTGGATTTTTTTAAGTCTGTAGTTTTTAATGTGTTGGTACTGAAGTTATACATTTTTCTCAATAACAAAAGTATTGTAGACAACCACCTTTGGATACTGAGGAGATGGCTTCATTGGTGAAATGCTTACCAGACAAACATGAGGACATGAGTTTGGTTCCCAGCACCCGCAAAAAAAAAAGTCAGACATGGTGGTACGCATTTATAACCCCAGCACTTGGGAGGTGGAGACAGACAGATCCCCAGGGCTTGCTGGTTAGCCAGTTTATTAGCCTAATCATTGAGCCCCAAGAGCCTGGGAGAAGCTCTGTCTCCAAGAACAAGGTAAAGGACTCCTGGGAACAATACCTCAGCTTGACCAAAAAAAAAAAAAAAAGACAGCTATCTTTGAAGATGTGTAATTAAATTTGATCAAAGGTATCACTTACAATTTAGGGCTAAATTAAAATGTATTGGCCTTTTGTGGTCTTCAGTTCAATGCCTGCTACTGTGCTACGTTTTAACAATAAGTATAAAAATAAATGAGACACACTCTGTACCCTCAGGGTAACTCATTCTTTAGCCAAGGAAGCACGCAGGTAATGTTGGCAAAACACAAACAAAATATAAATATATACAACTTGTAAAAAGTGGAGTGTTTTAGATCAGGTGGAATAATGTTTAAAGATTGTGATCACATTTAAAATTTTCACTTTTGTTTTCTCTTCCCTTAGGCCTACGCTCCAGATAAGCATAAAACAAAAATAAAGGGGGAAAAGACCAATTCTTGGCTCTTTCTTAATTCATTGAAGATTGAGACGCTACCTGCCACTTAGCAAAACACTTGGGCAATGATGCTTCCACACACAGACTTTCTTTCATGTTCTCACGTGCTTTTGAGCTAGTGCTGTCATGGTAGAAATGAATCAAACAAGATGAGTTAGGGCGAAGTTTGGATGTAAACCACACTCGAAAAAGTGGCCCCATGAAATTAGAGTTGCTAAGATGTCACGAGTGAAAACGTAGCACAGAGAGAAGCGGCAGAGACAGAAGCACATGGTGAAAGAGAAAGAAACAGACTGGAAAGAGACAGCAAAGATCGAGAGGAAGAAGGAACAGGAAGGGGAGGAAAAGCAAGATCTGGGTTGGACAAATAAGAATGAAAAATTGCTAAGGATAATAAAAGCTTATTAAAATCTTACTATATGCTATTGTTTAAATTATAGTGCAACTGTGCCAAAATTCTATCCATGGACATCTTATGGGAAGTCTTTAAAATCATAATTTTCACTTACACCAATTTCAGTTCAAGTGTTTAAACACTGGTAATTCATCGACTCCTCAGCAATATATACTGCCATTAAATATTTTCTTTGAAAATAGCAAAGGAAAAGGAAAATAAATCTGTGGCAACCTACTGATATATTCAAGAAACCCAAGCATGCATCGAAACTTCTTCTGAATGGCCCAATTCCATTTTAAAATTAAAGGACATTCTGCATGACATTTTGTAATGATTTTTAAAATTATAACGGCATACTTCAGAAAGTAAGGAAGAATAGAAAAACGCATGTGTCTTAGGTGTTTGATATAAATCATGACATAAGACACAAAATTTTTGTTATTCTTTCCACTTTATAGATGAAAAATGGAGGTCTATGAGATTACGTTACATAGTCAAGGTTATAGAGCAATAGATTAAGAAGACTGAGTACAAATCAAGGCCAGGCATATTGCTAAATCTTAGTCTATGATACCCAAATAGGTCAGGAAAGACACCCCTACCGGAGCCGTAGGGTCAAGATGCATCAGGGCTCCTTCAAGGAGAGGCGTGTGAGGTTAAATGTAAGAATAACTACAAGAAGACACCCTTTGCGATCCAGAAGTCTCATACACAAGAGGTGTCGTGAATTACAAAAACATAAAGCTGGAAACCCTTGAAGGAACGATGAAGCCAAACGAGTCATATAACCTTGTGCAGGAAATTAACTCCATCTGTATATAGTTTACATTCCCAAAGGATCCCGAGATTCCAGTGAGCCTTGTTATGCCACTGAACTGATTTGGTAAATTGAGCTGCACAAACAGTCTGGTGGATGGTAACATAAGCGCCCTGCTGGGAAGCTGAGTGAGAGGCAAAGGGCACGGTCGTGGGAGACGACATGTGCTCCTTCCCGTGTGCAGCTGGTAGCAATGGGAAGTTAGCACCAGGGGACCCGACCCTGGTACTTTTGGGTCCATTTCATAGTTATTTCAGCCTCTGTGAGTCTTCTGTCTGGGAACCTGTGATTTACTAACTGGGGGTAAGCAAGGGTAATTACCAGATATGCTTTTAATAGAGAACTGCATTTGAAAATATTCTTGAACATAAATTTATTACTCGAGGATGGTGCAGAATTTTTTGAATGATTTTTTAAAATATTGATATGCTATATGTATGAACACCATAAACACATATATGAATATATTGCACATTTTCAACTCTTCCTTATTGATGAGTTTTGGTCCATGACAATGCCTCCTATTCCCATTACTCTTCCTCTATCCTCCCTCATCTCCCTCATCCCTGTACCTCCCTTCTCCCTTCAAATCTTCCCCCCATGTTCATGTCCCTCAGTATGGTTTGCCTACATTGAGTTCAACTGTGGCCTGTGATTCTGGAGTCAGAGCTTCTCTTGGAACCTGGTAGACTTCTCCATATGCGCATAACCAGGTATTTTCCTCCCCCCCAACAGTTGGTTGGCTATTATTCATCTGTGCACTATATGGCTCCAGAGGTTTTTAGCTCCCAGCTGACGATTGGACCTAGGTCCCCTGGTTTAGTAACTAACTACCTCTGTTGTGGGTTCATGATGGCCACAGCCACGTCAATTTGAGAGGAAGCTACCTCACGGCTCTCTTTCCTGAATTCTAGCTCTTTCATTCTTTCTTCTCCCTTGTCTGTAGAGATCTCTGAGTCTTTACAGATAGTGTATACGTCTTGCTGAAATAAGGGTCCAATCTTCAACCATTACTGTACATTTTTGAGGAATAAAATACCTGTTGCATCTCCATGGCAAAATGAAGTGTGTAACATTAGTTATTAATCAGGCAATAATCCAGAATTGACAAAGAAGAGAAAGCTGAAATTCTAGAGGTGCACTTTTTTCTATTTTGTGAACGGGGAGGGATCAGCAGATTTAATATTTTACTGACTTAAGTAACAGCAAACCTTGATATGGTGCTTTAGATTTTATAACACTGTCTCTCTAGTCACTCCATTTAATTCCAGGGCTTTCATCTAACACTGGCATCTGCCTATACATGTCAAGTGGAAGGTGTCCACGAGAGCCAGAACAGATCTTGCTTTTAGTGCTCTAGTGCTGGACATTTGCCAAAAAAATCAACTTCATATAACTTTAGGCAGTTCCATGTCTTATCTTCATTCGTTGTCTGAAATAGAGCTAGCCAGTCACATAGCCATTGTGCTTAAAAAAGTGTCAATCTGGCTGCCGGAAATCAGTTATCTAGTGAAGGAAATCCCACAGATCTTCCAACCTACCACATATAAGGGTGTGTGTGTGTGTGTGTGTGTGTGTGTGTGTGTGTGTGTGTGTGTTGCAGGGTTTCACAGTGGGTTAAAAAGTTCTATCATACATAGTGTTTTCACCATGATGTTTATAGTGAGTCATGCCATGTCTTCACTGATAATGTTCAGGTGCAATCAAGCAGTACAGCTAGCTCTTCAGATTTGGGGTAAAGTATTTGCCTACCACATGCCAATGCCTGGGTTTGATCCCTAGCTCATAAAAAGAGGAAAATATTCAGAAGAATGACTCCTATCTTTCTTTCTCTTTTCTCTAAAAAAAAAAAAGAAACCAAAATATATCAATAAAAGAAATTCAGAAGACCACGAAGAAGGCAAGGATAGGAAAACTGAAAAACAAAGCAAGATGAAAATCTATTGAGTGCGTTAGCTGACGATTTCTAAATATAACTCTATTGCAGATCATTACCATTCAGACCCAGGCCGCTCTTTGTCCCACTGATGGGCAGTTGGGACAATGACACAGAAAGGCCGCCTGCTGAGAAATGGGTCTAAAAGAGACCAGAGGTGGAATACATGCAATTAACCCTCGGCCCCCTCCAATCCACCATCAAGGCACAGCAGATTGCCGGGTTCTTCTTTCCCCACACAACCCGGGCTCTCTGTGCCCTCCCACGAACCTTAGCTGCCCTAAACTCTCCTTTGGGGGGTAGGGAGGGAGAATGGGTGGAGGTTCAGTTCTGACCTTGACAGAAGTTGGGAGGAACCCTTTTCTTTTCTGGGTGGACAGTTAAGGAGATGTCTCTGGTTTAGAAGCATAAACTCAGTTTCATTTTCATCAGCCACAAATGACGGGCTGTTTTAGGAACTGCGGTTCCAGGAGGCTGCAAGGAGTATGGAAAGTGTGATGCAGAAGGTGTGGATTCGCCAGTGGAAAGCCTATCTGTGGGCCTGATGATTCTGGGAAAAAAATCTCAGCGAGGCTGGAACATTTTGCCACACATAAGTGGTTATTTCCTTAGCTCTTGTACATTCACTGAGAACTCCGTGTAGCCAACCAGAGGGCAACAAGAGAGCCGGCCATCGGTTCCGATGTGGCTCTGTCAGGAGAAGAGATTTCAATTTAGGTTTTCCAAATGTGTTGCATGTAACAAAGCCCGCATTTCTTTTCATTTCGGATGCAACCTGCCTCATTCTGGTTCATTTAGTTCTTGGAAACATAGTTTTGTGTATCCAGAAAGCCCTCTGAGCCCTTTGAGGGAGTATCTAAAGCCTTTCACTCCCAGGCCCTTCTGTGGAAGCAGGAAATAAGTTCTGCCAAATGCAAATGAGCTCTGACTGCAACAGGCAAGGCATCGAACGCAGCATGCTTAAGAGAGAATGCCTCTTAGTCTGCTTTTTGGGGGGCTGAGACTTGCAGAAAGCCTTCGGGACCTATTTAAGCTGTGCAGTTTCCAAAACACAAATGTGTGCAGAGATTTTTGTTAGTCAGACGGATTCCCTCTCGTTCCTTTTTATAGTGGCTTTGGGACACCCTAGGACTTTATCGGAGCCCTCTCCTGTTCCTGGATTTGTCGGTGTGTGGTTTTGGAACAGAGAGTCTTTCTTTTTGATTCACAAATCCTAGTTGGTCTGATGTAATTTCCCGACCTGAAAGATGGCACAGGCAAGGGTTAACAGAGTCGGTTCCAAAGGAGTGAGGCAAGCCCTGCAGCAGAATAATAAATGTGACACTCTCAGACTATCAGTAGCAAATATTTGAGCTTATCAAATAACGGAGGAAGTAGTTTAGTTACAAATAAACCAATCTCTCATAAAACAAGTTTTCACACTGGGTCATTTCATTGAGCTGGAGACAGCTAGAGGCCACTCTAGGCAGAACGCCCACTCTGTGTACACTTCGTAACAGCCCCTCATGATTAATGGACAGCCAGCGGAGGGGTGGGAGACGCTGTGCCTGCAGTCGGAGGAACTGGGCTTCCTATCAGCAGAAGAGCCATTAACAGCAGCTCAGGATTACTGCTGGGGAAGGTGTCTCCTGGGGGAGTGGTGGGTGGGGGTAGGTGGTTGGGTCGGGGGAGACGGCTGAGTTCTTGCTGGCGCCCCAGCCAGCAGCCTTCTTCCTTCAGGATGCTCTCGTATTTTCTCCTGCACAGCAGAGGCCGTGGTGTCCTAGAAACTATAGTAGATGTCACTGCTTGGCACTTGCTAGCAGAGAGGACAAATCTGTGGGTGTGAGGGGGTGGCGGAGAGCTACTCTTAAAGCCACAGTGACTGTTGGCTAGCAACTCCCTGGATGCTGCTTTTCTTCAGCCTTTGAAATCAAGTTGGTGAAAGTATCTGATTTGGATTCCAGAAAAAGCACAAGCGCTTTTTTTTTTTTTAAGGGTAAGACTGAAAAAAAAAAATAGAACTCCTTGTTTCAGAGGAAAATTCTCATTGAGATCAAGAAGAAATACAAAATATCGTGCCACAAAGACAGTAACTGAGCAAGTGAAAAGGAAAGGTAGAAAATTGCCAGGCCTGGATTTTGGGAATCTTCATCTTTAATGATACAGAAATATGCATGTTTCTATGGTAGGATTTTGTAGAAAGCTTGTTTTATTCTCCCAAGGGATTATGAAAAAGAAAACATGTGGATTACATGAAATGTGGGAATAGAAATAGAAAGATGAAAAAGTTTAACCATGACACCACCATTGGGAGGCAAGCCTCTTGAAGACTTCAGCATATTTTCTGCCAGCCTTTTTTCCAGCACTTTTTAAAAATAGATGGTTGAGACCTTCCTTACCCATATGGAGAGTTTTTGTTTCTTCCTATTTTCAGCCATATTTCAGCAGAGTCACAGCCCCATCATGTTATCCAATCTTTACATTCATGTAATTTTAGAGTTCCAAAATACTAATTTTTGCAATTTCAATTTACATAGGGAAGTTTTAGAATATATTCATGCTAACAAGTAACTCATGCCTTGTTTTTCGGGTGCATTCATTTATTAAAACTATACTGAGTCTCCTTTATTCAAGAAAAGAAAAACGTTCTACTACTATCCTCCTGGTTATCTCATTAGCTTTTTTATTTAAAATAAACGTTCCAGCAATTCATTTTCCACAGCCCTGGAGAAGATTCAGGCCCCATTTCTGGGCTGTCTAATGACTTCCCTTTGGTAATGTGCTTTCCAAACGCACAAGCTCTTACTGACTCACTGTCTTTGAAAGTCACAATGAGTTAAAGTATGAAAGCATGATATTCATGCACACCCATGTTCCCCACCTGCCACACATGCTCCCTGCATTTAGATGCGTTCTGTTTATGTTGAATATCTGGAACTACTCTCCATGGTCACCATCTTTGCTGAGAACTGGATCTGTGTTCTCTAAACCACCAGCCTCAAAGTCAGAATGTGTACTCCACTATGCCTCGCAACAATGTTTCTGTTATTCTCTTAATTTTCTGAGAAAAGTTAGATTAGTAGTGTTTGCAAAGGAAAAAAAAAGGCACTGAATTCTTTGATAAGATTAAGCCTGCTTTCTGGAAAAACGATGGACTAAGGGTTAAAACACTGTAGAAATCAGTCTGTGGGGGCAGAGCCAAGAGAGCCTTTGCTGTCTGCTGCCAAGACTGGGATTCAGCTTGTTTCCAAGCAGATTCCCCTAGAACTCTCTCCTGTCTAGCTAACTTTGTGTCTAGTGGCTAAACTTTCCCTTTCTGCAGCTGAATCTTCTCCATTTCTGTTGCACATCAATGGACGCTATAGTTAAATAATAATGTTGTACAACTCAAAATAGCTAAGAAAAAGAAACTTGAATGTTTTTAGCACAAGAGAATGGTAAATACTTGAGATAGATTGCTATAAATGAGGTTTATTTGATCATTATCTAAATCATCCACGAAAGGAAAGAAAAAATAAAAACTCAAGAAATATTTTAGTTTTGACCCTTATGAGACAGATGTTAAAAGGAAGAAGCAAATTCCCTTCAGGAATAAAATCTAGATTTGCCTAAAGATTTTCTTGTCCCTAAATTGATATACTATAGAATGTTTTGGAAATTTTGAAGGCTGTTGCTTTTATTCAGAAGCCAAACTGAATATAAACAGGCTTCCAAATATTTAGTTATTTGTTCAGAAATTTTGAGAAGGCAAGTCCCAATACTGAGACACATTCTCTTTAAAATTACTAACTTTTAGCTTCATGCTTTCCTTCGAAATCTACTTTAGTTTCATGGCCATTATCAGTTATAATCAAGTCTGTGAGATAAACCAAAAATTTATTTACTTAAATTTTCTTAGAGTTTCATATAAGAATATAGTGACTTGATATTTTCACACCTTAATCCCATAACCCATTTCAACTTTTCTTCCCTATCAGTTTCCCTCCTGTTTTCACGGATCTTTGTACATGTGGCTCATTGCATTTCATCTAAGGCTCATTGCCTTAGATGGCACATGCCTTAACACTCACTAGAGTACGAATCCTGTATCTTCCCTCTCCCCCAACTCATCTGGCATTAATCCTCCACTGTCTCGCAGGTTCTCTAGAATTCTTTCTTTCTTCTTTTATGGTGAAATGTTGAGAAGCCAAATCTGTGCAGGTCCCGTGGAAGTACACATATCTTCAGTAAGTTCATGGATGTAGTAGCCCTATTATGTCCAGAAGATACCATCTGGTTACACCTATGTCTCCCTTAGGCTCTTACATTCTTACTGCCTCTCTTTCAAGATGTTCCCTGAGTCTTAGGGTAGGAGGTGTAAACCAAAAATTTAAGCTATAGATTTGAGAAAATATTTATTTGCTTCATTTAATTCTTTTTTCAAAACATTTACAGTCAGGCAAAACAACAACTTGCTTTAAATGAGCACTGAGTGAAGATATAAAGAAATGAACATTTATAGAACATGGAGGACATACCAGGCTTCAAAAATACTAAACATCTAATCAAAAATGTCCAACCCATAACCCAGGCACTGTATTCAAAGATATCAATGAATGTACCAACACAAAGTCACAACTTACTTAAATTTTGCTTTTTTTGTGAGTTTGCTTTATAATTTAATTGCATGGTTCTTAAATGTAAACTTTGTGTCTGACACTATGTTGCAATTTCAAAAGGTTGAATATTCCTCCTAAAAGCAACCACCCTTTAGAGTATGAATTACTATTTTAGTTTTCTAAGTTAATCAGCTAACTTTGTATAATTAGAAAAGATCAGTCATTTGAAGTTTCATCAATCACAAGGCAGAATTACCATTTAGCAAAGATGCTTCAGTAATCAGAAATGAAACTCAATCATAGAGAAGAATTGTGAAAGAAATTTTGAACCCTTAAATCATTGACTATACAGTATTATTTTCCCTTACTGAAAGATCAAACTGGGAAATTTTCAGTTTCCAAAAACTTTGGAAATGTTCTATCACAGACCCAGTCCATAAAGCCAAGGACAAAATATGGAGATAGTACCACAATCCAAGGCACCTTCATATCTCCTTCTGCCAAGAAATTAAACCTCACCTCAATCATGGTACTTACTCACTCCCTAATGTGTCATTTGACCAAGGCTTACTTCTGCCTGATCAAACCTTGTGTTTGCTATTGGAGCAGAGGGCATTAGGACCCTTGGAAGAGAAGTGATTAAGTAAAACATGGACCAAAGGAAAGAATGCATCGTCATGCTTAATCAGCAGCTACATGCTTAATCAGCAGATAAAGAAACTGAGTTAAAGTATAGATCTGACGAAGTCCACACCATGGCCATGTTGGCATCTGGTAACTTCACTGCAATTCTCCAGAGCTATGCTGTGTTGGAAAGACCTTGTCGCTTGTATGCAAACTCAGATTTGCCTGACTTCAAAACGTTTGCTTTCAATTGGTTGATCGTATTGTTCTCCCACAGTTGTGATTTCTTGGCACTCTCGTTAATCACAACTCTGAAGCAGAACTTAGTGAATAAAACTTGCAAAGGTCCCATATGAATTATGCCTGAAATGCAATCAAGGGCTTATGCTGTCAGAAATGGGCATATGTTTCCTCAGCTCTATGTCTCAGCTTGAGAAAAAGCTAGGAAAATTGCTTTTGTGTGTGTGTGTGTGTGTGTGTGTGTGTGTGTGTGCACACGTGCGTGCATGTGTCAGTATTGGGTGCCTTCCTCCATTACTTTCCACTTTACGTTTGGAGACAGGGCCTCTCGATGAGTCTGGAGTTCATTGATTTAATTAGATTGGATGACTAGAGAGCTAGAGAGTTCCAGGAATCTTCTTGTCTCTTGCCACTTCTCTGCAAGCACTTCTCTACATATGGATAACATTTTATGCACCTTTTCAGGTGGGTGCTAAGGATTCCAACTGAGGTAGACTCTCATGTTTGCATGGAAGCATATTACCTGGGGAATGTCCTTCTCCTGTTTTGAGTGTGTGATAGTTAAAATAGCATAGTGGCCAATTCCTTTGGCCCCAGAGATTCTATTTTCTGTATTAATTACTTCTTTTGTGCTTCCTATTCCATAAGTAGAACTAGTACAGTTGCTTGGAGAAATGAAAAGTACCTGCTGAGATTGAGTCTAGACTGCTCTATGGAATCCCCATTTTCAAAGTTTTACAATGAATGTTGTCTCAAAACCAGTAAAGCATATTTCATAATGAGACTCTGCAGTGACTAGAGAACAGAAACCCATCATTGGTTTGGATCCTTCAACTTCCTCAATGCTCAATGTCTTCTCAAACAGCTGAGAGTCTTAACATATTGTCCTGAATGACTAGTAGCAGTGCCTGTGATTATCTGAAGTCAGCAAAACTGTATTATTTTAAATCAAATTTGCATATCATTTCTATATGCTGATATAAATCATGTTTCCAATAAAAGACTATCACTGAGGATCTTGACTCTTTCTAGAATCAATATTAAATAGGTAATCATGCCTATATTCTTGAGTTAAACCCAATCAGAATCATGATCTATACATGTTTTTAGGATAGGAATGGTATATTTGCAAAAGAAGAAGCTAATTCATTTAAATTGCTTTCTCTGTGCAAAACTTAATTGGCATTATTTCAAGGCTGAATCATAAGCTACCACTTCAGAGCAGGACTGGACTTGATCCTCTAGGAAGCCAATGAACTTGAAAGATGGGCTTGGTGGAGAACAGAAATGCATTTACTGATTTCCTTGTTTGTGTGATCTATGTCATCTGATCCTTCCATTGCATCCTCTGTGGTGTACAGACACACACACACACACACACACACACACACACACACGTCTTAGTATTCCACAGTCCCAACAAAATCTCCTTCTCAAGATCTGCTATTTTGGTACAGAAAACATATATATTTCTTAGTAAGATTTAGTTTACAGCCCGATATTTAGAAAGGAGAGAAAAAGAGCAAAGTGGGGAAAAGCGTGTATTTCAGGGCTCTTTGCTCGTTCGTTTGTGTTAAACAGTAGCCAGTTCTTCACTTCACAGTTAAAAATGGACCATTTGACTTGGCAATTCATAAACAAGAGCTGAGCTGCGTTCACCTCTACTTTGGGTGCTAGAAAAGGAATAGTTGCGAAGAAAAGGAAAACACACAGCACACGTGGGACATGAACTTGGTGAAGTCACCTGTCATTTAGCGTGGCTTTTAGATTCTGAGCTTAGGGGCTGAAGAGGTGGCTCAGGGGTTAAGCCTCTGCCTTGCAGGCTGAAGGTCCTGAGTTCGGATCCTAGACCCCACATATAGACGCCCGGCAGAAGTGGGGGGGGGCGCCTGCGTTTCTAGTCCTGGTAGGGCGGAGCCTTTGAATCCCGGGGCAGCGTAAACAAGGAGGAGGTGGAGGCGTCCATGGTGGTTCCTGAATTCGTATGTGGTTCAACATACACACACGCATACACACGCAATTGAATAAATAATAAAAAAAATTTAGATTCTGAGTTTAAATTACTGTGGTAGTTGTTTAGACAGGATCTGGCAGGCACTGGTATACCTTCAAGGAGATTCTGGGGTTCATTCTCTTACTGCCAGAAGAAGTTGGTAAGATTAGTAAACTAAGGCAAATTCCTGAAGTTATTTGTTTCACATAGTTAATTTTCAAAATGTGTCTGGATTTCAAATGATTTTCTAAACCTCTTTGCATTGCAATGAGACCCATAGGTTAGACCCAATGTTTTTCCACACTGGCTGTGCATTAGACCTCCGTCCAAGACACCTAAACCTAGATCCCAGTGGGAACCAATTAAACTAGAGAGCAGGATCATAGATACACCTTCATCATTTCTCCAGGCTAATCACAGTGTACAGCTAGGGTTGAGAATGACTTCCTTAGCTATAGATTACTATTATCCAAGGGTGGCAAGTCATTTTCACTGAAATCCCCCTTTGTGCGTCACTGAAAATGATGGTGTTTTAAATATAGAAGGAAATTTCATTTACAGGTTATATTTTTCATTTACTCTAAGTATCATGAAAAATTGTAATTCATTTCTACTCATGTTCTAATATTTGGGAAGAATAACAGAGGGATTCTCAACAGCCATATTGTTGTTCTGGGCCAGGTGATATTTTTTCAGGGGGAAGCTGCTCCTTCTACTGTAACAAGTTTAGAATAATTCCAGCAGTACTCATCTCACGGTTGTGACAATCACATCCAGACAAAAGAACAACATCAAGTGAGCCAGACATTTTGCTCAAAAAGAGAGGGAGAAAGAGGCGAAAGTAGGCAAACAATAATCCGGGGGGTTAATCCATTAGAGTCAAAACCGCTGTCAGGAGAAGTAAAATTTCCAGTCTAGCCATCCGTGACAGCTCCTTCCTTCTCAGAAGCTTTCCCCTTTCATTGTGACTGTCACCCGTTTGAAGGAATGCAACTGTCTGTAACTCAAGAAAAGTGAGGTGTCAAATTAGGGGTTGTTTGGAACTCCAGGTATGGTCTGGAAAGGCGACATTAAGGTGGGGAGAATTATCACAAGCTTTGCATTTGTGCAATTTCACAAAACTCCCCTTTCTGTTTCCCTGTTGCTCGCTCCCTCTTTCAGTGACAGGCTGATGGGGAGTTGAAACTCATGTAGCTTTGGTCTGCTCTATGAGATTCCAAAACATTTCATTAGCAATTATTCCATTAAGGATAGGTCATTACGCTCCGTTTGTATATGATATCCCATAAAGGTGAAAAGGACATCGTGATAAAAATTTCTGGGGCTATGTATTATGTGACAGCAAATGTCTTTTTGGTGTTGATGGCCTGTGTCTTGGAATATTAAGTTCTAAACTGAAAATATAATGCAGACATTTAAAAATGTTCTCTCGGATAACTGCAATGTAAAAATGTATCAGTGAGGGGCAATTTAGCAGGTAGTCTGATCCAAATAAAGTTCAAACAAAAACTAAATGAAACCATGGTTGGGTTCTTATTGTTAGTTTCAAAGTTGCTCTCCACTTTCAGAGGTTTATGGGATGCCTCCCACGCCCTGAATAGCACAAGTGAGTTTTATAGCTATTTGAAAAGAAAAAGCCATTAAGGTATAACTTGGTTTTGAAAATCCCAAAGCTTTAGGGATTAAACAAATAAAAAACTTCCTTTTACCATGTAGCCTGGAGAAATCTCTAGGCTTTTGGTAAGATTTCCAGCAGGAAAGTCTAACAAAGACCCAGCATAGAATGACAAAGAATTTAAACATATTTCTCTGTTCTCAATCTACCTTTTAGTCCCCTTTTGTCCTCCATTTGGGCACTCCCATTTCCAATGTTTACCACTTCTTTCTAGTTCCTTGATGAATTGAGACCCATGCATTTCTTCATTGCTGTGAGTTTATGCAAATAAATCCCTGTGAGCATGCTTTGTTGCTTTCTAAGATTTATTTATTATCATTTTAGGTTTTCATTCATGTAGAGACTGATTTGTTACTTTCTAAATTCAGTGTGTTAACATTTGTATATGTTGTAAGTCATTGTTTCTTTCAGTTAAACAACCTCTGTGTACAGATTTGCTACTTATTGCTTTGAAAAACAATATGTCAGTGTCCCTTAAGCCATGTAACCTTAGTCTTGACATAAAACTAAAATGACTAAGTGCAGTAAAACAATATATACATAAATCCATCCAAATGTGACTTTAATCATTTCTTCAAAATTAGAGTCTATGTATTTAATTTGGTACCTCTGATTTTCATACCATTTTTTCCCCTCTATGAATGAAAAAACATCAATGTTAAACAGAAAGTGAGTATGCCTTAAGGCAGTTTAGGTTTTCCACCTATAAAGTTTGTAAAACTCTTGGTTAAAAGCAGAGTGTCATGTGGGAGGAAGCAGCATTCAAAGCTAATTGGTTAATCAGATAAACCTCATAAGATCCTTGACATTCCAGGCTCATGTCTGGAAAGGGTCTCTGTACTGACATGTTTGGGCACATTTTTTCCTGGACTGCTACTGAATCACATTTCATTCACAGTAGCAAGCTTCCTGCATGGCTCCACATGTTGCAAATCCTTTCTAGAATTCACCTGAGTTGATGGTCATTTAGTAGAGACATCAGAAGACTAGTGGACCAGGACTGGGAGAGAATTCAGTGAATAAAGCATGAGGACCAGAGTTTGGATCCCCAGAACCCAAGTAAAGAGTAACGTAGGTGTAGTGACTACCTGTAACCCCAGCCCTCAGGGGACAGAGACAGGATATCCAGGGCCAGCTAACTAGATTAATTGGGATCAAGGAACTCTGAGCTCAGCAAGAGACTTGCCTCAGTAGTTAAAGTGAAGGGTGCTGGAGAAAGGGTCCATGTCAACCTTGCTCATCTATATGTACACACGTGTGCATCTAAATACATGTACAGACATGTGTATAAATGGACACCACGCACACGCGCGCGCGCACACACACACACACAAACTGTCATGGTTTGAAATGTGTCCCTCACAGTCTCATGTGTTTGGCAAGGTCATGAGACCTTGAGAGGTGGAGCCTTGCTAGAGGAAGGCAGTCATGAGGGTTGGGCCTTGAGGTGGATTAGTCCCACCCTACCTCCAGGAGAAGTCTGCCTTTGCAGCAAGCAGTCTGCAGCTCTCGGCCTCCAAGATGTCTGCAGTGATGTAGCCTCCTCCAGTTTTGGCCAGCCAGCCATGCCACCTCTGCCATGAGAAACTGTATCTCTCCTCTGGAACCGTAAGCTAAATAAATCTCCTTTTCTCCCTTAAGTTGATTGACTTTGGGTGCTCTCTCACAGCAGTCGTTAAAAATAACCATTACACACACACATACACACACAGAAAATATTCCCCCCCAAAACTGGAGGACCAGAGAACCCCTTTAAAGTAAAAAGTAAGGGGTTTAACTATGGTTTCTGTGTTCTGAAAGTCATATGGCACAATGGACTTTAGAAACATCTAAGTCAGGGTAGCATGTAGGCGCTCAGTGTTGCTTGCGAATCATGATTCATTGTTATTATCTGTGTAGATGAGGAGACATCTATCAGACAATTAGGTAATTTTTACTCTCTCTTCCTCTTCCTTTTTCTTTCTTTTCCCTTCTGAAAGGGAAAGACAACTAAATATGGTTGAGAACTTGGACTTTGGAGCCAAACTCCCTGGCATTCAAAACTTGCTCTACCACTTACCAGCTGTTTAACTACTGGTGACTTATCTAATTTTTCTGTAGTTGCTAATGCTTACCTGTAAAGCATGTCCCTTAGTGGGTTATTGTAAGGTTCAAGGAGGTAATATACTTAACAATCAGCAATGGATGCCAATTTGTAGCAAGTAATCAGTGAAAATAAACCAAAAATATGAAAACAAAAGTGTGTTCCTGCTCTACAGAAGTGCTCATGGCCACTGTGCTCCCCACTTTATGTCAGCCAAGTTCAATCCTGCCAGAGATAGACTAGTGCTATGACTCCCAATCTCAGTTTCCTGGGGGAGAAAATAGATTGACCCCAACTTTCCTGGGCATCTACCACAACTCTTGAGTCTCTGTAGTGAAGAAACTAAGGCCTATTGCTACATCTATGGTGTTTATGAATCTACTTTCATTGGAGATAACTCTTAGTAAATCAGAAACATAATTCTGACAGATCCTTTTAAAAAAAGAAAGGAAGGGAAAGAAAGAAACAAAGAAAGAAAGAAAGAAAGAAAGAAAGGAAGGAAGGAAGGAAGGAAGGAAGGAAGGAAGGAAGGAAGGAAGGAAGGAAGGAAAAAGGAAGAAAGGAAGGAAGGAAGGAAGAAAGAAAGGAAGGAAGAAAGAAAAAGAAAGAAAGAAAAAGAAAGAAAGAAAGAAAAAGAAAGAAAGAAAAAGAAAGAAAGAAACATGATATATTGTGAATTAATCAGGCAAAGCTACAATAACAAAATACCAAATACCATAGATTGGGTGGCTTAAAGAACAAAAATGTCATTTATCGCACTTTTTTTGAGGCATTTTTAGCTCCTATTTTGAAAGGCTTACTCATCTCAATGTCCTCATATGGCCTTTATTTTTACACTCGTAGTCCTGCTGTTTGTTCCTCTCCTTCTAGTGATTCCATTTATATTGGACAAACACCCTGCCTTTCTGACCTTAAAAGCCATATCGCTAGGCATAATCACACTTTGCACCAGGACTTGAACAAAGGAATTTTGGAGACATGCTTCAGCGTAGAATAATAATTTAGGAAAGAACATTTCTCTTGGCTTGAGGCTCTTGGCTTGGAAACTGGTGAAGGTCGGTCCTCTGGTTCAGCCTAACCTTTAACATTCAGGTGAACATGTACTGGGGCATGATGGGTTGGAACATAGAAATTCTTCTCTAGTCTATTGAAAATGACCTCAATACTGGTAAATTATCACCAAGTAGTTGCTAAAGTCATAGCTGTTTAGAACACAGCATTGATAGCATATCATTTAAATATATATGTTTATACCAGTAATTAAAACAACATGTCTGATATAAATGTAATAGAATTCATTTGTAAATGTTTACAAATGCTTACAAGCATTAGCTCTTGATACCATTTCTCTTCTAATTCAAGGCACAGAACAGGCTGTTACAGATTTACGATCTAGAAATACACAGTCCTCTTTTAGACTTTTCTTTGTTGCTTTAAATATTTCTCATAAGTAACTTTATTCATTTGTAATTGTATTAGTCAGGGTTCTTCTGAAGAAACCGAATCTATAGAAAGTAATATATATATAAACAAATTTATTAAAAAATAACTCACAATAAAAATAGTGTCCTTCAGGTAGCTGCCCATAGTAGCCTCTTTCCTGGCTGGAATGTTCCACAAAGCCAAAAGATCCTGAGAAAGTCTCAAGCCTTTGCTCCTCTGGAGGGTTGAAGACGCTGGGTTCCAACGTCGGTGTAGAACAGCTGGGCTCCGATGTCGGCGATGAACAGCGAACAGCAGCAAGGCCTGGAGACCAGGCTTCAAAGGCAGCGGGAACAGCGACAACGAGGTGGAAAAAGTGAAGCTCTAAGTCAGCCAAGGACAGAGGCAGCAGCAGCAGCAGCAACCAAGAAGGGCACGACGCTCTAAAGGCGAACAACTTGCACACAGAACGGACTGCACAGCAAGTCGACACCGGATCAGGGAAGAGCAAGTCCCACCTCCTTATATACCCTATTATCCGGCCCACCACTGGAAAGCACCACCCACTATGGGCTGGGTTCTCCACAGCAATCAGTCAAGTACCTGCAGGCTTGTTCATGGGCCTTTCCAACCACTAACCTTCCACAGCTGTGCCCCAAACAGTCTGCAACTGTCGAGCTGACATCGAAATGCAACCATAACAGTAATCAAAAGCCCATGTCATAGTTAGGTACAGGTGTCAACTTGACATTTGAGGGTTTGAGCTCTGGACACATTTGTAGAGAATTAGTAGTTGAGTTAAGTTAGAGCTAACCTGCAGGGGAAATTGTCAAATGGATGGGAAAGGCCCAGCCCATGGTGGGCGGAGGTCTAGTCCCTCCCGCAGGTAAATAAATGGAGGAAGCTATTTGAGAAAGTGACCATCCTTGTGTATACTTGGCCAGACATGCTGGTCTGGCAAATAAGGATCATCCCTCTCTTAGCCGTTATGTGGAGATGGTGTGGCCAGTTTCCCCCATCTTTTGGTGATGGTGCATGTTCTCCTACCAACTAAGAACTGTAAGTAGACTATGGTAAGAGAATAAACCCCTTATTTCTTTAAGCTGTTTGGTGGTAATTTATTAGCAACAATGCAGGTGAACTGCAACAGTCTATATGCCTCATTATATGAGGAAAATGTCAACTTCTCAGATCATTCTTCGGATGGAACAAATCTTGTTAAGCAGTCACTAAGAAAAAGATTAAGGCCATTAGTTTACACAGATATTTATTCCAAAAATAAATCAAATGAGTACAGTTTTGATTGCTCTGCAAATTCTTTTTTTTTGGGAAATATTTTACAAACCATAATCGATAATGTCGCTTTGGAAACAATTCTAAGAGACTAGATGAGTTTCTGGAAATTACACAGTTTAAGCTTAAATTATAACGTGTTATCTCTTCCCACTAATGCCAGCTGGTATTTCTGATAATGAAAATTTGAGTATCTTTCTATCACGCTGTTGGTTGAATATGTTAAAAAAGATGCTCTACATCAGACTTCTCAGCTGAGAGTGCTGCACAGACATTTCTCAGTAAAGTTTTTGACTTTGGTCACTCATTGGGTAGATTCATGCATTCCCACATCTGAAAGAGAAAAAGTTAAGCCTGAAAAGGCTTGTGGGAAATTCCCTAATCCGGCATCATGAGACTCGAGGGTGTTGAGGGAAAATATTTGTCAATGCTTAAAAACTAAGCTGAAAGAAATTCAGTTCCACTTCTAGTAACAAACTCCCTCTCTCTATCGCCTCTTTTAATTATAATTTATGAAAAACCTTGTCCTATGCGCCTTGGAAATTAGAAAGTGAATAGTCTTCATTTCCAAAAAGATACACACATTACGGAGGGAAATCCAAGTTAACTTTTTCCATCCAGTCCAACGTGATGAGATGAGACGTGGGAACCAGAGAGGAGCCCAGGAAGAGTGGAACTTGTGGCAGAGCTGACTCCTAGGAACCGGAGCCTGTTTCTCAGCCCGAGAACCCCATCAGCAAGGAAGCAGGGCCAGCGAGTTTCCACCACACCCTGCAGTTACTTTGGGACGCTGAAGTGAGATGAAGAGAAGAAAACATTCAGCTTCCATCTCTTTGGAAGTCAATGTTCATGCCACTGTTAATGAAAGCTCTCTATATATTTTTTTTTCATATAGAGGCCAAAGTGCTAAGAAGCAAATAGAATTGGTTTCAGGACCCTACTTTAGGGGAGGAGTTTAAACCCATGAAATGTAACACCATTCTGCCCAAAATGGAAGAGTGAGCAAAGAAACAAATGATGACAAAGGAAATTTACTTGGGTTGTTCTTCTAATGCTTAGACAGTTAAAATATTACTTGTAGTAAACACATCATTAATAAAAATATCTTTAAGTTGTTTTGCATATATTTTAATTGAATTTGTATGGCAAGACTGATTTACTGGCACAGTCACTAGAAATTTAAAGTTTAAACCTTTTAAAAAAAAAAACCGGCAAAGCAGGTATTGTCTATGGAGCATGCTTTATTTTATGATGGAATTTAGAAGTAAAGTCTACTCTGAGCTAATACTGATTTTTTTTGGCAAATGATATGATATAACTCACAAGTCATTCTCACTTGATCCAGACACATGAAACAGATCATCCCTTCACAGAGAATTATCTAAGCCCGTGTCTCCATTCTCAGCAATCACTCATGATTTCTTTTTTGTTTTTTAATTTTTTTATTATTTATTCAATTGTGCGTGTATGCATGTGCACACGGGTGTATGTATGTATGTATGCGCGCGTGTGCGCGTGTGCGTGTGCGTGTGCGTGTGCGTGTGTGTGTGTGTGTGTGTGTGTGTGTGTGTGTGTGTGTAGAACCACAGGCGAATTCGGGAACCACCATGGACCGCTTCTCCTCCTCCTTGCCCCGGGATTCACAGGCTCTGCCCTACCAGGACCAGAAACGCAGACCACCCCTGCTTCTGCCCGGAGTCTATACGTGGGGTCTAGGATCCAAACTCAGGACCTTCCACCTGCAAGGCAGAGGCTTAACCTCTGAGCCATCTCTCCAGCCCAAAAATCACTCATGATTTCTTAATCCATGTCGATGAGTTTGAAAATTGAATTGGCAAGGGTGGAGATAAATATCAATTACATAAAGGTTTGCATAAATAGCCTGTCTAGAGTGCATATTTTCAAAAAGTAAGAGATTCAACACTGAACTGTCTCCAGGTGACCAAGACTGTCTCAGCAATGAACCACATACTGAGTAAGAAAAGAACAGGCAAGACTCTATTTCTGATTTATCTTCTCAGTTGCTTACCAACAATTTTGCTCTTAACTCCTGACCTTGAAATTTCTTTCTATTTCCTTTCTTACTTGGTCATCTAATCTCCAAGCCCATGACTCTAGCTATCACGTGATCCCCATGGCAATAATCAGACAGCCACTTTCCTGAGTGTTTTCAGAATCATCCCCCTAACACAAAGAAGCTGCAAAGGCATAAACATGCTTTCAACAACTTCAAGTTACATTAATGTTAGAGCTAGGCAGCTTCCTTAAAATACCAGATTCTGAGCTTTTGCTTCTGGTTTAATTTAGAATGGGAATTTGAAAGCATGAATGGAGCTCATCCATTCATGACAAAATACATTATTTCTATCTTGAGAACACTGTGGCTGTAAATTGAAACCAATGTTGAAAATTAATAAAAATAGCTTTTGAGATGCATAAAAAATTAGGATTTGAATTGTATATAATTTCTTTTTAAAACCTTTAAAAAAGTACATGTGACTGAAAGCCATTTTTTGCTTTCTTACAGCTATGATAAAATGTTAGAAGAATTTTAAAATATGTTGGGTAAAGACAGTGATGATAATAGAAATAATTTATCATATAGACTTTAGGTGCTGATGGTGTGTGGCTGGCCCATTAGATCAGAACATTCTCACTGTCAAAGGATTTAGAATACTCTAAGAAGAAAATCAACCAAATGTAATACTAACCATCTCTGATTATATATTGCTTTGAACTCCTTTAAATCTTCATTTGTCCATTCATTATGATACTATCACCTTATTCCTTGTTTTATTTAAATCTAGATTTCTACATCCACCTAAATATCTTGAAGGAATGATGCATTCTGTAATCTTTTGCAATGCCCATAACACTTACTGCAGAAGTCAGTAAATGATCTTGTTTTTGTATCAGCATCCCAGAATTAACACAGCCAAACTCACATTAGCACACAACAGGCTTTGGAAACAATATTTCCTGCCTGTGGAGGTCAAAGAATAACACACATTCCTGTTCACAGAGAGAGAGTCGTTGACTTCAAAGACACCAGTAGACCATTGGTTTTATCTAGGATCAAGGGCCCTGTGTGGATAAAAGGCTAAGGAAGTCATCCACCTTGAACAAAAATATTTTCCTAAAATAGAGGCTTGCTATCTAAAGCTTCTTTAAGTCCTTGGGTTCTGCCCTATGAAATCATTTTCCTTGAAGTTTAATTATTTCAGATCCCATAATAATAATTTGGGGGAAGCTAGACTGCCATAGAAAACAGAGTATGGTAGAGTTATAAGTCTAGCATTAAGAAGATTTGACCTGGTTAGAAAATTCATTCATGAAAGCACTGTGGTTAGAACTAGTGGGAAACCACCCTGGTCTGGGCTTGCAGTGACGAAGTCGAGGAGAGGGAGAAAGATGCTTTCCCTGGAGTTGTTAATAAAGCTGCACTTAAAAAGAAGCAAGCATTTTCATACGTGTGAGTCTGCTGTATGTTTGTATTCCAAAAGGAAAGCAGAAGACAGTGGAGGAGGAAAGTGCAGAAGTTGTTTTACACATGCTTCTCTTAGGTAGACAAATTGATGCTCTGGCATAGAACTCAGCTGTGGACGAGCATGAGTACCACAGACTTCCTCACGACACCGACCAACTTGTTGGGTTTTTTTTTTTTCCCCTTCCTCAGATTTGGCCATTCTAGCAGGAATTATTGTGTCTGTGAAGAAGTAGATTTTTTTTCTCTTTAAAGTGTACACAAGTCTACGGAGGTAAAGCTTTAGAATTTCAAAATGTGATGTTTTTTTTCACCTTATAGGTTTTTATTTAACTTATTTAAAAAAAAAAAAAACTTCACTGTTCTTTTGATAGTAGCTGACAGATCCATTCCTGTTCCCATATGCTTTCTGCTACTTAAAAAAAAAAACAGCACAATTGTCTCGGAGAAGTGCCATGGGCTTCCAAAGTGTGGCTCTGAACACCATCCATCTGGCCAGGCTCGAGCTTTCTGAATTATAGGTGACAGAAAGAGCTGTATGCCACATTTTGTGATAAGGGTGAGAATAAGGTAAAGGAGACTTTTTCTTTTCCTCCAGTGATTGAAAATCGAATCTCTTCCTGCCACTTAGAATTCATAGCCCATCTTTCATTTGATCCTGTCACCTGCCAAAATGCAGGAAACCCACCGCCTCCTTAGCGAATCCCTGTGATGTCTGATCTCTGTGGCTGGCACCCAGCTCCATGCATTCAGGTATTAAAATGCTGGCTTATTTTGCTTAAAAGTTATTTTTTTAATGCTTCCTCTTCTATAATCTGTAAACTCCTAAAATGGGAAGCAGATTAGAAATGAAATTCAATTCAGCAAAATATGATTATAGTGTTACACAATCTAATCCAGGAGCATCAGAAACATTCCTGAATAAGGAGGTGTCATCTTGCCCTCTAGAATTTGTAATTTAGCTGAGAAAACAGAATTTAAATCAGGATTAGACATAAAGGTAAGGTCTATGAGGAGACAGTAGAAGTAACTGTATTTGAAAGCTAATATAACCAAAATTAAATTTGAAATTTCAAGATTCCCTAAATGTTTTTATTATTGGCAGCTTTTGTTTTGTATGACATAAATATTTAATTTTCCAGATTACTGCAATCATATTTCTTAGTTTCTTACAAAAGGAAAATATTCAATAAATTATGGGCTAAGCATAGTGTTAAGAACCTATCTATTATCTATCTATCTATCTACCTATATTCATCTATAAATCATCCCTCAATCAATCACATATATATGTAATCTGTGTATTATATGTTATCTGTCATGTACCTTTCTATCTTCTGCTTACTACCATCTATCTACCATCTATCTATCTATCATCTATTATCTACCTATCAATCTTTCTCTTATCTGTTTATTATCTACCTATATCTATCATCTCTCATCTATCTTTCAATTCCTGTTACTTTGTTTTATTAAAACTTTATTTAAGTCAATCTTAATAAAATTTCATTGTTTACACTCTTTTGGAAGCAGATAAATTATGAGGAAGAAGAACTTCAAGTAAATGATATTAAAATATGTCCATATCTTAATCAAATAGTAATAATAACGTTAGGGCAGACCAGGAAGCTTAAACATTTTACCAGAAAACATTAAGAGCAGAATAACTTTCTACGTTCTGACTGTGCTGAAGACTGGGAAGCCCAACATCAGGCATTGACAGGCTCAGTGTCTGGCAAGAGTCCCGTCCGGCTTTGCAGATGGTCATCTTCTCATTGTGTCCTCACATTATTGAAACCTAAAGAGAAAATAAACGCTCTCCTGTGTTTTCATAAGATTAAGAGTCACTGGCACTTTTGGACTAATTACCTCCCAAAGGCCCCGTCTCCTAATCCAGTACATTGTGGTTGTAGTTTTTTTAACTTTTTGAATTTTGGAGTTAAATAAACATTCATTCCACAGCAGCATATATAACTGAATTAGTTGTTAAAAGAATAATTAAGTTAAAATGCTGTTCTATTAGAATTCAGATAAATATCCATACAAATTGGTTCAGTAACAAAATGGCTGGTTTCTGTCCTAAATAAGGTTTTTTTTATTATGTCTTTAATTAGAACCAAATTTAAAGAACAAGTTCTGTCAAAAAAAAAAAAAAAAAAAGAACAAGTTCTGTCCTAACTTATTTTGAACCTCATTAGTATCTCGACAAGAACCCCTACAGATATAAAAGCTTATTAGCTAAGGTAGACTAAGCCAATGCAACTCTCTTTTCCTTTTACAAAGGCACATCCAGGAGAGTGGGTTTCTGCACTCTGTAGAAGAAACTGACTATTCTTCATCCAGATGTACGAAAAGGGGTGTTGTAACAAAATTAATACGGGCCCAGCTTACAAAATGTGTTGGAAGGGAAAGTAAAGAGTGATGAAAAATACCAGTTAGAAGGCAACGATACTGAGAAACATTTCTATTTCTTGCCAAAAGGACATGCTTACTTTAAAAAAAAAAAGTTTCTCATGCTATATGTTAGAAATAAATTTGAAATCCAAATTACTGTCCAACGATATGAGTATACTTGACACCCTGTCCAGTTTCAAGAAAGCTCTGCTGAAAGTTGTGAGATCCAAGTTCGTGTAAGGAAAAATCCTTGAAAATCTTCCACTTTGTCATGCCCTGAGCGGAGGGCAGATGACTCACGACATGAATTCAAGTTAAATCACTTAACCTTTTTCTCTTATTCAACCCATCTGGGAAGCTGAATACAAGCGCTTCACTATGAAACAGATGGTGTGCCAAAGCTAAATTTTCCCAGATTAAAAAAGAAGAAGAAATGTGTTATAAGCACTAAAAGAACCAAATATGGAAAAAGACCAAGGATTAAAAGGAAAAGAGCTATAAATTGGATCAAACCTTTTCCTCTGTTAAAAAAAAATATGTAATGCTTAAAAAATAAGTTGTGTGAGATGATTTGGAGACAAAGTTAGTAAAATGTTTCATAAGCAACATATGTGTAAAGGTGGCCATGAATAATAGCAACACCATTCACCAGTATGCCTCACTTTTCATTATTTATTTGATAACTCTAAAGTTAAGTACTCATAAAAAACATCTCTTAAGAAATTTTAAAGGATCACCTAAATGGTAGCCCTGATGAAATTTAACACTAGTTGACAGATTTAATTTTTTTCCAACACGGTCTAGAATAATTATGATTTCTAGCTTATCACTGAAAAAATATGTATATGCATTTCTTTGAAGAAAAGCAAGTTATTGCTTCTTGCTAACTTAGTATTATTTTAATCTCACTGAACATAAAAGTATTCTAAGTTCGAATTCATTTTTCTTGCTTAGATTTTACGAAGGGGAAATGGCCTATGATAGGTAACCCAAGCATGTCGATAAACAAACAAGAATATAAAAGCCACGTCTCTTTCTTTCCTGACTCTTGTGATCAGCTTAAGGGGAGTTGGTGTAGCATCTAACAGGTGTAGTTTATGGATGAAGCTGGAAATGAAGCCCATATCATACACTTCCAGATGCCACATGTAAAAATCCAGATGTGTCTTGGAGCCCAGGGATGGATTCCAAACAGATGCTCGACTCTACTACAGGCAGATGATCCCCCACTAGTTCAGTGCAAACTTTTGACTGTTCTTCACATTTTGTTACATGGCAAAATAAGAATATGTCTGTGGTTTTCCTTCAAAGAATCGCCTTCTTATTGATGTTGAGTCATCTTCTATTATTAAGTGTTATGAATCTATGGCTAAGCAGAGAAGAAGCAATAGAAAGTACAGGGGAGGTGGCCCAAGGTTTAAAGCCTTTGATTCACAAGCAAGAAGACCTGAGTTCTTATCCCCAGATCCCACATAAAAATTCCAGACAAATATGGTGGTGGCCTGCACTTCCAGCCCTGAATACAGAGCCTGGGAAATCCTAGAGCAAAGCAGTAAGCAGGTAGAATAACAAAACAATCCAGATGATTCCCCGTGTCACCCTTGGGCCTCCACGGGCATACATACTTAAGTGCCTTCTGGTAAACACACACACACACACACACACACACACACACACACACACACACACACACAAAAGAAACAATGAAAAGCAACAAGCAAACAAAGGGCTCCAGTTGTCCTTTGGGAAGGCTTCTAAGGACAAATTCAGAAGGTGCAGGACAATCAGGTTTTCTCTGGTACATCACATCCATATGTCTCCCAAGTTTTGGGATGTGGCCAGTGGAAAGACTTTAATTCTCTTGACTAACACATTTTGGCATTTCCTTCATTACCTTCTGAATACAGTACCTTCATATCTTCCTTTGAATCTTCAAACTGAATGTAAATTCATAAGTAATTCTGAATGTCTCCTTTTCCCCCTGCTAATCCTAAAAAATAGTGTGATATTTGTCTTCTGTGTGAGTTCCAAATAACTTCCCCTGCCATTGCCACACAGCTCATGACTAAAGTACAGAGTAATAGATAACCTCGCGTGAGAACCAGTGCTTCTATACTGATTATGCATACATAATGAAATGTGCATGAAATAACCTTCTTATAAATACATTCACATCTTTGCTCTGCTCATAAACCTAAATTTTCATCAATTTTTTTTATATTCTCATACAAAGTAATAGGTTTCATTTTGGCCTATTCACACACATGTGATTATAACTTATTTCATCTTTCCCTTCCCCATAAGTAAAGTGAAGACTTCATTTTGCAACATTTTGGCATTTTTGCAAGTGTCTGATAATTGTCTTAAAATGTCTAACATTCTTTGTACATGCGTATATGTACATGTGAGTGCATGCATGTGATATACATGTATGTATGTATGTATGTATTATGTGTGTGTGGTGTATGTGAACCTGTGGGTTTAGATGAATGCTATCCAGGTGCTTGTGGAAAAGAGGAAGACCTTGGGTGACCTATTTTATCAGTCTGTGCTTGTATTCCTTTTGAGATGTGTAAGTTTGTTTTTTTCCCCAAGGCAACACTCTCCTGGACATTATTTCTTCTTTAAAGTTCTGTAAGTATACCACATTTTGGGGCTGAGAAATATGAAAGATATGAAAAGAACACACAGAGAGAAAATAGAGAAAAAGATTGGGCTGCAACAAGTGGAAAAAGCCACTGCCTGCCAGACTTGATTCATAATCAGGGACTGGGAATCTGTATGCAAATACAGGTATGAGACTTCTGATTATTAGAGAGGCAAGTTAGGAGTATGGGAATACTTTCCTAACTTCTGGTGTGTGCCTGGATGGTCAGTATGAGAGCCAGAGAATCAAATTCTTCCAGGTATTCAACATAGACCAGAGAGAGGAGAGAGAAAGACAGTTTAATACATGAAACAGTTCCTGATGAGAATTCCCTAAGGTCTCAGGCTATAGTCTCATCCCTATAGAGGCTCCAGAAAATGCAAGTAGGTGTCTGTACTGCCATTTTCCACAAAAAGCTCATGGCTTTCAACTCCTCTCAGTTTTCCATGCTTTTTTTTTTTTTTAAATCAAGGAATAAGAATTCCTTTTCATCAGGCAGTATCTCAAACACTACTTTTTACTAGTTGAGTCTCTACAGAGGTAGGATCTCTTACTGAACCTGTAGCTACGTTAGTAACCAGAAAGCCCCAGAATCCTCTGGCTTCTGCCCCATCCCAGCACTGGGGCTCCAGACGTGGGCTGCCACACCTAACTTTTTCTGTGGGTGCTGGGATCCGAACTCTGACCCCCATGCTTGGGCAGCAAGCACTTACCCACTGAATATCTCTCTGCCTCTATTATGCTAGTCTCATTTGACTTGATGACTATAAGTTTTTGATTAAAATCATTCTCTTCATTATTGCATACAAAAAATGAAGTATCTTGGCTTCCATTAATACGGCTTGCTCAACTTTGGCTTTTCTCTTCACCTTTTCTTTTGGAGCTTGTTTTTCCCAAAAGCACGATGCTAAGAAAATTTTCATCTGAACCAATTACGATAAATGCTCTAAGAGTCATATTGCTAATTTGGTTTCTTACTATAGGTTTCATATACAACATTTTTCAGCAATGAGTCTAATCAAATGACAGTTGTTGAATCATAGAAGATGTTTGTGGTTTACTGTGAAGAAGATTTTAAGAACTGGCCAGAAATGCCCAAAACACACACACTGGAATATGAGTCTCTTGGGTTTTTTGTCCTTCAGCAGATAAGAACATTTTTATGTTTTTCCACACAACATTTCAGTGATATGTAAATAATTTATTAATCAACCTCATTCCGTACTTCTCTTACTTGGTGTAAAGACAATCATCCACTTAATACTGACTTTAAAAGGACTTGACAAAAATGAGCGATTTAAATTTTGGGTCATGAATCGTTTCTTGGCTTACTCATATTCTAAAGATCTAGAAAATTTTGGAAAACACACTAGGAAACTTTGCTATAATCTTGTGCAAGTCAAAAGATTAGCTAAGCCCTTACAGCCTGATGTGCTATTTGAGAGAGTTGACATGATCATCAGTTCATTTTGTAGATGCAAGATGTAGTGTCTAACTCTTCTCTGTTGCTGTGAGACAACAGTCAGATACCACTTAAGAGAGAAAGGCAAAGTAATTTGATTTATAGTTCCAGAGGGAATATAGTCCATTGTGGCAGGAATCTGAGCAGGAGGCACATCTGGAGGCAAAAACTGGAGGAGGCCGGTTCAAGACTCCACGTTCTTCAAGGAGGCCAAGCAAGCAAAAGCAAACTGTAGAAGCAGGGCGGGGCCACCAGAACCTCAACACCTGACCTCTATGACCTGCCTTCCTCTAGCAAAGCTTTACCTCCTAAAGATGATATGAACTTTCCAAACATTAACGACAATTGAGGATTTAAGCACACGAGCCTTTGTAGGAAAATTCATGTCCAAACCATGACACGAGAAGAAAAAGGACAAAAGGACACAGACAGAGATATTTGAGTAACTGAAAAAGAATATTTAAAGATTAAAAACCTTTAACTCTTACTATATCGATCTAGTAAAATGTCTTTAGGAAAATTTGCAACAGTTGACTACATTTTACAGTATTTTCTAATGAAATACATCGGCATTTGATTTTAAGCAAAATAACATTGAGCTTTCTGATCACTATGACCACCTCAGTCATACTGTACCCTAATCCACACATGAAAGACTCTTTGGAAAGCCTTCTAAGGGATCATTTAACCATTGATAATCAGACCATGAAGGAAGATTTCAAATCACAATAGTCCTTATTTCTGCTCTCCCCTGAAACAGGCTGACACAAGTAAACAGGGCTTTGTGGCTGTGGATGGTCTGAAGTCTCCAGGACTTTGTTTTCATTTCCACAAATGAAAAGAGTGAAAATCCTATCTCCTGTCCTCTTATCTTTTTACTAAAGCAATATGCTCATTTGTGATATAAGAAAATGCATTCATTTTACAAAGCTCATTCAAGTATTTATATAGAGTTCCAAAAATACTGCTAAAGATCCCATCTGTTTCTCACTACACACCTATTAGAATAGTTTAAAAATATACTTACAGTGCCAGAGCTGGGCCCCGGGAAGTTGATGTCTCAAGAACTACTGCTTAGAAGTAAAATGGCCCAGCCATTCTAGAAACGTGGCTATCTCTTACGAAATGAAGCATACATTTCAAACATGTGACTCAATGGTTACACATCGGAACTTTTCTTCTGATAATGAACATTTGTGCTCATGTGAAAACTTGTAGATATATTCGCAGGAGTTTTGTCAATACCCCAAACTAAAATAGCTTGCTCTCCAAGCTATTTTATGAGCACCAATAAACACACTGTGGCAATTCATTCCATGGAATATGATTCAGCAATAAAAGAGAACAAACTATTGTTGTGCAGGCAACCGCATGAATGAATCTCAAGTTGATTATATTGAATTAAAGAAGAAAAAGGCCAACATCAAAATGGCAAATATTACGACTTCACTTATATCACATTATTTAACTAATAAAACTAAAGCATAGGGAACAGATCAGTGGCCTCCACACCCTCATGTTATTTGCTTCACGATTTACAATAGCGAAGATATAGAAATAAACCATGTATCCATATAGAAATAAACCATTTACATGCAAATGAAGAAAACAATATAAATATGTTCAACTAATGCATATGTCAGAGACAAAAAGTCAGAAATTTGAAACACAGTGAATGTGAATTATTGACCCAAGCTTTCTGTTTTGTAGCTTAATAGAAAAAAAATAGATGATGCATGAATTTCTTGTGATTGTTGTTTGTTTTTTTGAGATCTCTCTCACTACATGGCCCAGGATGACTTTGAACTTACAGTTTCTCCTCTGTCTGCTTCCCTAGAGCTGAGTGAGATTACAAAAATGTGCTACCACGCCCAGATAAGAAAAAATTTTAAAAATTTTTCTCCCACATTTTACTTTTTTCCTAATCATACCAGCTCAGTAGGTACACCTGTCCTCTCTCTTCCCTCTCCCCTCCCTAGTCATTCTCCCATTGCACTTTCCCCCTTCTTCCCCTTCCTTTCACCCTTCTCCCTCTCATCAGTGAACGCCAATCTCCCTCTGAGTCTTCCACCCTACTGAGGGTTCAGGACTCAGTGGTATAGCCCAAAGCCTCTTCTTGGGGTTCCCGGTAGTTAGTATGGGAACTCTATTATGACTGTTAATCCCTTGCCTCTAAGGATCCCACTGCCTGGAGCCTTCTCCCCTGTGATCTTTGTCATAATTCAGAGATCAGTTGTATTCTGTGTCTATGTCTCTATGCAGAGCCTCTTAGCTGATTAGCCAACCCATTAATTCTACAGAAAGAAAAGTAATCTGGACAGTTATTTGGTGTCACATACAAATGGCACTGATTGCTTCAGATTATTTGGATTCCATGTAATGTGATGGTCTTCAACTGAGATGTTAAGATACATGGAGAGTTTGGGTTTGCATTCAGTAAATTCTCTAATAAAAAGTCATTGCGTATTTTATTTATTGAGTCTTGCTTTCTAGTGGCAGTCTGGGAAATTTGTTACTCAAGTATGTCTGCATTAACCAATAATGGTTTAAATAGGAAAGGAAGTACTTATATATTATTCTCCTTAAAAGAAAGCCAAAGGGACAGATTATAGTCTAGTATCAGGTTTAAGTTATTTTGTTGAGAAAAATTATGCAAAGGTCCCCAGCACATTGCTGAAATGACTCCACCGCAGCCTCATTAGGCAGTTCAGAGATAATTTTTCTATTGTAAGCACACTGCATTTTATTCACAATGGAATTAGGAAAAAATAATTATCTTCTCTTGCATTTTAACAAAAGATTTTAAGATGACAAACTAGTTTACTCAAAATAGCAGTTGAGAGGCTTGTTATAATTCTATTGTTACTTTCGGGGCAGATGCCATGTCACATGCAAAATGCCAAGACTGCAGAAAAAAAATATTTTTAGCTGGGTAAAAATATGTGACATTTAAGAAAGAAATGGTAGTGCCTTGATTCATTTGTTAATTAAGCCCTTCAACATGTTCTATATACAATTGTCTGAAGGTTAGAGGATGTAAGGAAGATAAAATTCTTGCCCCCATGGGATTTATATTTTTAGGTGATTATGATAAACTGTTCTTCATAATTCAAAATATGTGGGAGGAAAAAAGAAAAAGGCAAATGATAAATCAAACTTATTCTTGGTCTCATTAGGGAGAGCTCCCAATATTGTCTTTGATATAACAAAGGATGATTGTGTGGGCTAAGCATAGAGAGGCGAAATTCCTTAAATGAACAAGTGGATTTGCATTACCAAAGGTTGGGAAATAGGAAAGAAACACTATAGGATATGAAAGAAGCTCAGATTGATTTCAGAGGATATTTGACAGGAGTTTTCAGAGATGACAGACATAAATTGTTAACTAAGTGGCAAGTTCTTTTAGAAATATTTAAGATAAAAAATAATACAGAGATAGATATACACAGAAGTCTTAATTCTGGACATACGTATTTCATAGCAGTAACTGTGTACAGAGAATGTACTAAAGGTCGACCACATTGGAAGAAAGTCGACAAAGTACTGATAGACTTCCCCTTGAATTCCGCCTCATTTTCTCAATCTTTTTTATTTTTTAATAGAAAGAAAATATTTTATCTATATAACAAATACTCTAGGGTTAATAGTTGATGTTAAGACACAAAAAAGATTTTGCAACTGTAATAACCACTGACTTAATGTCCCTTGATTACTTTAGGAAACATTTTAGGTGTATTCCCAACAAAATCTTTTTTCCCCTCCTTTATTTATATTCTTTTAAGGTTTAACACATGAGTTTATGTCACTTTCACCCATTATTGCCCAATCCCAATCCCTTACTTTTTCCCATTACAATATTTTTCTTCTCCTCCAGTATTTCTCATATTCTCATATCTCATGTGTGTGTGTATGTGTGTGTGTGTGTGTGTGTGTGTGTGTGTGTGTCTTACTAAGTCCCATCTGGGATACTGCTAGTGAATAATAAATGAAAAAGCCAACCAAGTAACGAACTAAATGTGAAAAAAATAATTCAAACATATCAATGACAAAGGCTTCATATATGTAATAGATAAAACACCACAATACAGCCTATAAAACGAATATGCTTTCAATAGGCATAATACATGTATGTAATAGCTTAGCAGGACCCCTTCCTGCCCAGGGAATGGTAATCACACACAGTGGACAAATCTTATCACCTTACCCGGATCAAACTTGTCCTCGTAGAGAGGCTCAGAGGCTCCTCTCAAGGGTGATTCAAATTGACAACAAAGTCTGTATAGCAACCAGTAGCCAATTAGTCTTGTTACAAGAGAAATCTTTATGAAAATATTTAGAATGAGATTGTTTTATAAGCTCCATTCTTTGATATTAAAATATGCCCAATTTGTAAAACTTCTAGTCCCCATTCACTGAATGTAACTTTTACATATACTTGGTAGCTGAGTCCAAATGTATTTAAATGGAGGAAATAAGAGTTTAGTTAATGTTCTGCTTAGGTGACATTGTGCTCCAGTGGATCAAGAACACTTAAACAAAAATCAAACTGATTAACTAGCAGTGTTTTTATCTGTTTGGGAGTAAACATGAATGTGAACAAGGCTTCTCATTATTGCAAAAGAGATTTCAATTTAAAGTTCAGAGAAAAATGACTTTTAAATGCCTAGAACATACTACACACATATACGTGTAAGACATTTCTCAAAATCATAAGTATTAATCAGTCCAATGCAAATAAATAAAAATATTATAAGTGATGCTAATCTTCATATTGGTTGAATTTTAAAAATGCCAAGTATTAGTGCTGGCAAAAGCATTTGAAATGGCAATGTCCAAAACTGCTGCTTTAAAATATGTTACTTCAATTGCATTGTAAAGGGCTTGACAATATTTAATGAAAATCAAAATGTGTGACTATAATCTCCATTAGGCCCTAAATTCTATTACAAGAAAAAAACATTCTCACATCTGCCACCAAGAAAAGATTTGTAATATTTGTAAAACAAGTATCTACAAAATTTTTTGTAAAACATATTTGTAAAACAAGTATCTGCAAACATTTTTGCAATAAATTTAGCCTAATCATAAAATATAAATTATAAAAATGTCTATCAAAAGAATAATAATTTTTTTAATTTGTATTTTAAATTTTTATAGCCTTTTATAATTTTAAGATTAAATAATTCAAAATAAAGATGACTTGGGGTTGGTTCGTTGAGTGGCATAGTTTGGGTATGGGAACTGTGATGATGTGACATTGGCACTTGAAGGTGTCATACTCAGAACTGGGGCAGCACAGGGTTAGTAACACATTTTATGAGAACATTAAAAAGCCACACAGTAATATCCACTCTATGGCAAGGTTCCATTCCAATGTGCATGATTCTGAAAAACTCTTAAGAAAACTCAAGCTCCCAAAAATCATCATTTTTTTTAAGTGAAGGGGCTGTGATCTATAAATCAACACTGGTAGAGTGCTGAGTGAGAAACCCTGAATTCTATCACAGCTCATACTTCCAGGAAGAAAAGCTTTTGTTTTGGTTTCCATGTCCTAACCCTTTACAACAGAATAATAGCAAAAAATTAAAATGTAATCATGAAATCTGTATGTTGTGTTTTAAAAAATATGCTCTAGAGCTACACATTTTCTTCATTTGTATGCGCTGGTTTTCCAATAAAAACTCTCATTTTGAACAAACATGAATAATAATTGAAACCTTTCAGGTACAGAAATCATAATATCTGATCATACATTGATTTTTAAAACTAATATCTCAAATTACCCTATAAAATAATGGTGTTCACTATGACATTGTAATGTGCGTGTCACCCTACTTTGTTCTTAGCCAGCCCTCCTCTACTCCCTGATCTAACACTTCTTCCTTGTGCTTCCAAGTCATATATATATATATATATATATATATATATATATATATATATATACATTCCTTTTTCCTCTCTTTTTAGCTCTTACCTTCTCTTTCCCTTTCTTTTTCCTCTTTTAGGATCCCTTTTTAGTTTTCATCACACACACACACACACACACACACACACACACACACACACACAGAGTCATGTGTTTAAATCTAGATTTCTCATGAGAGAAAATATGTGATATTTGTCTTTCTGAGTGAGTCTGGCTTGTTTTGTTTAACATCATAATCTTTGTTTCATCCGTTTTTGTCTTCTGAAAAAAATTCCATTATTTCACTTTTATATTTAGCTAAAAATGAATTTCATTTTCTATATGGACCACATTTTCTTTATACATTTGTTCATGGACATCCTAAGACTTTGACACTGTTAGAGGAAGACACAGGTAAAGACTCTTCAAGACATTAGATACAGGCAAGAACTTTCTGAAAAGGATGCTAAAAGCACAGGAAATATATCTGAGGCTTCACAAATGAGATGACACAAAATTAAAAAGCTCCTTCTGCACAGCCAAGGAAACAATGTCCAGCGTGAAGAGAGAGCTCTAGAAGGAGAAAACCTTCGCCAGCTACATTTAAGTATGGGATCAATGTCAAATGAACATCAAAATAAGTAACCAATCAATGAGCTAATCAATCAATGAACCTATTACATAATTTTCAAAATAAATACAGATGTCTAGTAAATATTTGAAGAAGTGTTGAACATCTTTAACTTTCAGAGAAATGAAAATTAAAATGGCTTTGAGATTGCTATCTCACCTGGAAATGGTCATTATGAAGAAAACAAATGACAACATATGCTGTCAAGGACACCAGGAAAGAGGACACTTCATCTCTGCTGGTAAGAAGTTAAACTAGAATAAGCACTATGGAATTAAATGTGGAGTTTCCCCCAAAGCTAAAAATATAGCCACCATATACCATTTATGTGCCATTCATAGTTAATGTTTAATATGAAATTAATACTCTACTTACAAATTTAGATTCTGTTCTTATGTATTGTTTATTTTTTACATATTTTTTCTTTTCTGCTCTCTCCTTTCTGTATTTTCAAATCAAAGAACACTCTTTTCTTTTGTTAAAAATTTTGTTTTCATTTATCATTATTATAATTATTACTATTTGTGCATGTATGGGTGAGTATGGGAAGGTCAGAGGGCAACTTAGTGAAATCTTGATTTTCTACTGCCAACCTTATGTGACTTCTTGGGATCAAGCATAGATCAAATGTCTTTACCAGCTCATTGGACCTAGACTAACTCTGCATAGATCATTTGCAACTATTATTGCATCCCTTTACCTGAAGTCCTGTAAAAGCAGCAAATAACTATCTTAATCTCTTGGTAGTCTGGTAAATCCATATTTACTAGGATGGAAAAACTGAATCAAAATAGTGTATTAATTTAACAATGATTTGAAATAAGTTCACTGATGTTTTACGGTGTGGTGTGGTGTGTCTCGTGTGTGTGCAAGAATATGTATCTAACAGTAAACTTTAATATTGCCCCCAAATAATTAATTGCTTCCATTTTTTTTTCTTTTTTCTTTCCGCTCATACAAACTTAATAGGTACCCCAGTCCCCTCTCTCCTTCCACCCTTTCCTGAACCCCCTTGCTCCCTCCTCCCTTTTCCCCTTTCTTTCCCCCCTTCCTCCCTCCCTATTTTCATTAAAAATTACTTACATGCTGTTACACTTTTGAAAATGTGATACAGTTTTCATTGAGTGTTACCAAAGTCTCTGTATTTGGATTATTCTAAGAAGAAAGTCTACAAGGATTTTGGTTTTACTTAATGTGGATAATCCAGAAGATGAACAGAATTCAATTTTAATTAATATCCAACTTTTTCAATGTGCTAAAATGAACTCCCCCCCCAAAAAAAAGGCAGAAGGCATGCAGAAGTTAGTCTATGAGAGGAAATGAAGCAGAAAGATTTTGCTGGTAACCAAATCAATTCTGTGTCTGCAATACTAATAAAAATAAAATAAGTGTTACCCAGGTTTTGAAACCACAAAGGTTAGTAAATAAATAAATAAAGCAGCCCTTCTGCTCATAGGAAATCATCCAAAGCCTGGAAGAGAGAATCAAGTTCCTAATTTATGAGTTGGCCACTTAAAAAAAAAAAAAGAAAAAGAAAAAAGACAAAGCTAACATGGTCCCCCTAATGATCTTTCTGGAAAGATATATTTCTTCAAGAGTGTTTGGGATTGCAACCAGTAAGTTCCACTACACTAAGAGACCTGGAGGGAGATGCTGCACTCTGTCTTCCTGCTGAGAATAAAGAAGTGCCTATTGTAAATTGCTTCTGATTCATTAAGGTAATTGGTACGGCATACACCACGTAACTGAAAAACGTAGTGAAACAGATTCTTATCAAGAAAAAGTACAATGAAATGGTAACATCAAGGTTCAAGTGAGCAACAGCCTCAAATGAGTCATGAATTTAACAGCTTTTGTTCCCAACATGATTGACTAGAGGATAAAGATTTACCAGAAAGTTTTGACCACTATCATTAAGTTCTACAACACAATTTTCTCATTAGGCACCATGCTATTGACCACGAGACCATTCATAAGATATAATCTGTTTTGGTTTTTAATTCTTAAAAGCAAGAGTTTGTTTGATATTAAGAAATCAACCCCAATAAAATGACTTTTTAGTCTTGATTTCATTGTCTCTGGCTCCTAGTTCTCTCTCTCTCTCTCTCTCTCTCTCTCTCTCTCTCCCCTCCCCAACCCTTCTGTTCACTTTAATTCTGATTCCTGGCATTGTTCTAACATTTGCCTGGCAGAGCATAAAACAATAAACATGTCCAATTTGAGTGGTTTCCTGCAATGTTTTTCTATCAAACTGGCAATTTCCTAAAGGATTTAGAAGGTGCATATGATTTCTCAAACACTGGGAGGTCCGGAGTTCAGACAGTGACTAAAAAGCTTCAGTGGATTTAAACTTCTGCACATATAAAAATATCCCATTCTCTTGGGTTTATTTTTTCATTCCTAATAAATAGATTTCAGACACCTTCTAAGAGGCTAGTGAACACTATCTTTAACAAACAGATATTAAAGGTGTTTAGGATATTTCGATGTGCGTGGGACATTGGAGATATGTTTTCTTTTCCATAGCAGCAATATGAGATAATTAGAAGTTAATCAAGATATTCAATTTGCTAATGCATTGAAGAACATACACACACACACACACACACACACACACACACACGCGCACGCGCGCGCCCGTGCGCACGCACACACATACAACACACACACACACACACACACACACACACACAAAGGATCTGGTGCAAAACGTCTTAAAAAGGAATGTATTTATCTCCTGTGGTAGTTATTTCCTGCTTTCTCATCCACATTTGACTTCGTGTGTGTGTCTGTGTGTCTATGTGTGTATGTCTCTGTGTGTGTTTGTGTGCATTAGAGGGCACTGTGTGAGCCTATGGAGGCTCAAGGGTGACTTCGAGAATCACCTTGGATTGCATTACTTTTCCTCTGGAGTTTCTGAGGCTGTAAGGCCAGAAGTACAAGCTGCTGCCATTCCCATTCAGCTTTTTAAGTGGGATCCGGGATCCAAACTCAGGACCTTCTGCTTGCTAAGGCACAGGCTTAACCCCTGGGCCATCTCTCTAACCCCCGCATTTAACATTTTCAAAATGGTGACAGCTTTGTAAATTTTATGATTCGTTGGAGTTTGACTTGAATTCAAATTATAGGTTCTGAAACTGATCAAATTAGACACCTAATGCCTCAGGCAGGTGTTGTGTGTGCCAGTGTTAATGGTGGCAAGATGCACTGTAATACCAACTCCAGAATGAAGGCTGCAAACACTCATGGTCATGATACTCATTTCAGGTCCACAGATTATTATGGCCCTAAGGACCATAATGGATTACTGTGGTCTGTTATATATTATTACATAGGTCTAAAGCCTTCAGTGGCAGCAACACGGACTTTCTGAGAGCAGCTACATGTGTCCAGCAAGCAAATCCTGCAGGTTCTCCTGTCTGCAAACACAGCATGTTCCAGAAAGTTGCTGCATGCCTGAGTGACTGATGTTACTACATTCCTTCTATTTCATGTCACATTTTGGCACTGTGTTAAAAGATGTTTCAGTCTATTTTGTTGCTATTTAAATAAACAAATCTAACTTTTTTTTTTAATCTCTGACACAAGCCTTTCTCATTTTATTTCTCTTTTGCATGGTGCCCCATTCCTGAAATCCAGCAAGCACAAGTGACTTCCAAAACAACCTTTGGGCTTCATGCGGTGCAGAAACATGGCCTTTTGGCCAAACCACCTGGCTCCCGGCAGTGTCCTAAATAATGCATTGCAAACAGTTGTAAAACTCCCAGCTCCGGAAGGGCTCCCACCAATCTCTCCTGAGCCCTACTGGCTACTGGAGCAAAGAAACATTTATTTCATTCTTCAAGGCATTAACCTTCAAACAGCTTCTCCTTTATAATTCTGAAGCCCCACATTTCTTAGGACTAAGTGTGAGCAAAGAGCAACCGTGAGGGAGGAACTTCCAGACTGGGACTCAGTTACCTGGCAACTCAATCTTCTTGACAACTAATCGTATGCCCGTGGTTAACATATTCTAGCTCTGGAGATTTCAGCTTATTGGAGAAGCTGGAGTCATGATTTCATAAGAGAAACAGTGATTGAGCTCTGGAGATTTCAGCTTATTGGAGAAGCTGGAGTCATGATTTCATAAGAGAAACAGTGATTGGATTCTCATGGTTAAAAAGTGAAAGAAATATTGTATAGAGAGTATATTATTGTAATAACCAAGTGATAGTTTGTGAATCAATTTCTCTTGTGCAAATATCACTCTTTTGCCTTTATAATACTTATCAAGAATTGCTATATAAATTAAAATCAAAAGACTGCAAGGGGAATTTGGCACTTTATCTACATATTAAGTAACCTTCTGACATTACTAATCACTTATCCTCATTTTTTTTTCTTACATGGAAAGACAGGAAAGAGACTGATTTCACGATCTCCAAGACCCCCTTCAATTTGTTATTCCATGAATGATTCCTAGCTCTAGCCTGGTGCCTTTAAGAAAGTCAGTGAAAAGCAAACACAAGATTTGCAACTAAATCATGCCCTTGGCCTGGCCAGAGATGTGCTTCAAGCCTGTTGATAGGAAATCTCAGCACCAGATTGTAGGAGAAACAAATTAATATACATCTCATTTTTCTTTACAGTATCTCCATTTTCACATATCGGCTACCACATTAACAATATTTATATTTGGATTGTACTTGTATTTGTGCTTGGTTACTAGCTTCTGGATATATCTGAAACCTTTGGTTTTCTAAGAACACACCCAGTTGCCTTTACTACTAAGTACTCAGTTTCACTCAGTACTATCTGATCTGCCTTGGTTGTGATCATAATCTCTGGCCTAGTTGAACAAAAAGATAAAATTACAAAACCATTTTGCTAGAATATACTAATTCATTGGCATACACCATGCTGCCCTGAATCTTCCAATAAATATTTAAAAATATGAGAAGTGAGGTAAAAGATGATCTTTTCTTGGCCTAAAGTGAAAAGCTGTCAAGCTAAACAAAAAGCTACACTTGGTTCGAAGAGCGTCAGTCCAAAAGGAGACAGAAGCTAAGAATCAGGAGGTTTCTTATCCCCTCACCAAGTGCTATTCTAGTTACATCTCTGGCTTATATTTAATGCATCTCTAATCCACCCCAAATATTTAATAAGAAAAGCATGCTCTTATTAAAACAATATTGAAGTTGCTTTTCTTTTCATATATTTATTTTCAGAATCTCTAAGTTTGTTTAATTTTTGTAAAAAAAAGATTTTGTTTCATTTGTTTAAGAAACAAAATACACATATATATGAACGCACTAATATAAAGTGATCCATGTTTCTAAATAAATTCATTTTAGAAAGATTTAAAACAGATTTAAGAATGTTCTCAGGAAATATCTTTCAATTCCTATTCCAAATATATGTAGGCACTTACAGAAGAGAAAACAGCTTAATTCTTCTAATTGAGATGTCAAATTAATCAACTTGGGAAGTCAAGAATTTTAATGTGACTTTCTTACAAAATTGCTTTTACCTAGGGAAATTAATCATTTTTTAAAACTTTTCCATTTGTCAAGAGGCTTGTTTAAAATTAAGTATGTGAGGCTGGGAATGATAGACCATGCCTCCTATTTCAGAACTCAGGAGGTGGAGGCAGGAGGATTACACAAGACTGAGGCTGTTCTGGCCCATATAGGGAGTTTCAGACCAGCCTAAAAGTAAAAGAGAGTGAAACTTTGCCATAATAAATAAATAAACAAAACAAAAATAATATAAGATACAATGAATATCTATAGTTCAATGATTAAAGTATAGCTTTTTGAATTGTAAAATTTTTAGTTATATAGAAAGCACTAACATAAAAAAGTAAATAAATAAAATGGATAATTGTTGAATTCTATATATTTTAACATTTAGGCTACTTTGGCAAATGATATATATTGAGTGTCCTGCCTTTAGTATAGATATTGGTCAACAGTGACCTCAGATATAGTTCATGATTAACCTAGTAGTGATAAAGATAGGATCTCTCGATAGGATTAGCAGTTTTTAGTGTACATCATGTCATTTCTTTAAAATTGAGACTATTGTAAGACCTTCTGATTCACATGCAATATTATTGTCTGTGCATTCTTTGCCAGTTAATCTTGTCTTGAAATCAAATTTACTTAACTTCACTCTTCCTGGAAAGCAATAAAATGCAAGTACTTAGTCCAGAAGAAAGCATAGGTGGGTAGAGATGCAAACTCATTCCAACTGATTGAACATAAAAAAGCATACCCAGGGGAAAGGAACTCAGCTGGTGGAGTGGTTGATTGCCTACTGTGCAGGAAACCCTGATGGTACAGTTGGGTAATCTCAGTACTCCAGAGATAGTGACAAGTTCAAGGCCAGCCTAGACTACATTAGACTCAGCCCTTCCCACCCTCCAAAGTGTGTGTAAGCAACATACCTACTAGCACAGTCCTGTTGAAAAACAGGTTGGAATGTTTAAGAATCATCTATACACCCTATTACAACCAAAGTTTAGACAAAGCCATTATTGAATACCTTCTATTAGTTGTAATGCTAGCTGTTGCAGATGCCCTGAAAGAAGGTTTCTATCATTGTGGCCAGATACAAAAACACAGTTGCATGGAGGCTAAAGCAGTGGTATTATGGGAAATCTAGGCAATCAGACATAGTGTTTTGAAATCTAAATACTGAATCCAATTGCATGGGTTTGAATCCCAGCTCTTGCTCCCAACGCCTCTAATGAAATCAGGGACAATGATAACAATTATGCATCTCCTAGGACAGAGATTATGAGAAAGTGAGTTATTATTTATGGAGCCCTTACAGCCATGCTGGCATATCGTAAGTGGGATGTAAGTACTTGTTCAATAATAAAACTGTGAGCTTGGGGAAAAGATTAGAGGGAAGAAACTATTTGAGGTGCATAATTAGTTTTTAATGGAGAAGAAAACATGTTACCCATACTATTATGTATTTATTTCACTTTTCTGGACTGGCACATAAAATAACAATTCTTGAGGCTTAGGAAGATGGTTCAGTGGTTAAGTGCTTACCATTTAAGCAAGAAGACCAGAGTTTGGAACCCCACATCTCATGGAAAATGACCAGTGCGTTTGGTCACTTGCCTCAGAAAGGGGAGAGTGGGAATGCCTAGAGCCAGTGGGATAGACAGAACAGCCCTATGGGTGAACTCTGAGTTTAATTAGAAGCCTCGTCTCAAGAAAAAAGGAAAAGGAAAGATACAAACCCTGTTTCAGAAACAATAAAATGGAAGCGCAATAGAGGATGTTTCCAATATCAGTCTCAGGCCTCTAGAGAAGGAGCACTCACGTGCACACACCTGTCAATACATGCTCTCACCCACATAGGAACATGCATACACACATGTGCACACCAATATGCACATAAAAATGAAAAAAGCAGACTTCTTCTGTTTAGCACAGAACTCTGAATGCCCTTGTGATTTTTCTGGACAAAACTCAAGAGTTCTTTGAGTTTATAGCTGTGAAACTATTTGTTGTGCCCTAATTTAAGACAAGTTAAAAATGACACTGAGGGAAAAGAAATATCAATTCATGCTTATCATGTAACTGTGTGTAGAAAATGAATGGATTGCATCCTTCCTAGGACTAACTGCTATGGAATTAACTAGACTCTGGTTGGGGTCTCAGTGAACGCTGCAGAGTATGAAAAAGCAGCATCCTGCCCACCTATGGCTGACTAATGCTTCTATCCCCAGTTACCTCTTGTTACAGTGAGAAAGGCTGAGAACCGGGCACAGAACCTTCTCCAGAATATAGCTACCACTGTAGCTCTCTTTCCATTGGGCTGATCTGTGGCTATTAGAGAATTCTCTGGATGGAAGTAGAATTGGACAAAAAGACCAGTCTTCAGAATTCATTTCTATCTCCTTAAGGTTTCCATTTTTATCTTGTCCTCAGATGCATAGAGTTGGAGCATACTTAGTAGAATGTTGTATGACACTTTCTTGAGTCCAAACACCTCGCTCTTATTAGAACTCTGCCATTTAATATCTCTTGAGTACGTTAATACTCTCCATATATTCTTCGACCTGTCTCAGATCAAAGGCAGACTTTGTGTCCTCTTTTTGAAAATTTGACTGGTTGATGGGGTCTCTGACTAACACAGTATGTGGTAAGTCTTGCCGGACCAAGGTCCCAGGGCCTATGGGAGTTATAATCCATTTTCTGTCTCTCTAGAGAAGTCACCAATAAAAAGTATAACTCCTTGGGCCCCACAGAGAAGTCCGAAGTCTCTTTATCCACCCTTCTTCATGAAATGAGGAAAAGAAACCTCAAAAAGATCAAGGGACATCAAAGAACTGGTGATTGGAAGGCCTGTGGATCACACAGATGGCTCCTGATTTTCTGAGAACATCAACAGTTCCCCTCTGCCTGACACATTTGTGCCGTGGTGTGCTGGCGCTCAGCCTGCAGGGAGGCTCTTCAAGAACTAGTCTTAGACCATCTGAGTAGCTGGTGTCTTTCCTCTCTGTACCCCAAACAGTCATGTCCTCCTGTCTTGTTTTCCTTTGGCCTGATAGTTCTAGGCATTGAAACAACTTTTTGTTTATTCTGAGCAGAGATCCTGTCTGTCTCCTCCATGATATGCTCAGTCTCTTGAGGGCTGCCTGGAACAGAGCAAGAAGAAAATAATAAGTATCTCCTGGATGAATGAGCAGACTCTCTTCCAACCTTTATTGATCCTCATCTGTAGTTTGCTTTGGGACCTCTCACTACCGTCACTGACAAATGCTCAGTCTGTGTTAGAAGGCCTTGGTGCCTTGTCTTCAAGTGTTTCCAAGTCCCAGAATCTACCTGAGTTGCAAAAAAAAACATATTATACATTAAGATGGAAACTGCCTCCTGATAACTTTCTCAGAAAAGCAAAAATACTAGAGGCATGCAAGATCCAAGTTATGTTCAGACTGATGCTAATGTCTGACGCCAATAATACTTAGAATTGGAGTGGAGTATCTCTGGGTACACAGGGGTCTTTCAGAGATGTCTGGGATCAAATACTTGACAAAGTCAGATAAGAGAGGAAGGGTTCAGGCTGGAGAGGTGGCTTAAGGGTTAAGCCTCCGCCTTGCTGGTGGAAGGTCCTGAGTTCGGATCCCAGATCCCACGTATAGACGCCAGGCAGAAGCGGGGGCAGCGTGCGCTTCTGGTCCTGGTAGGGCGGAGCCTGTGAATCTCCCAGCAAAGTAAACAAGGAGGTGGAGGCGTCCATGGTGGTTCCCGAATTCGTCCGTGGTTCTACACACACACACACACACACATACACACATACACGCGCACATACACGCATACACACACAATTGAATAAATAATAAAAAATTAAAAAAAAAAAGAGAGGAAGGGTTCATTTTGGCTCAGAGGTCAGGGCAGTGCAGGTGATGAAGTCAGTTCCTGGCAGCAGGAACGTGAGCGAGTGCACTATACCCAGTCAGGAAGCAGAGGAATGAAGCTCGGCTTGCTTCCTTCTTTTCTTTCAGTTTGTGACCTAAGCTCATGAGATGGTGCTACCCACATTTTAGGTAAATCTTCCATGCTCAAGACATAGCCAGAGGTTTATTTCTATTTCTAGCCAAGTTGATCAGGATTAACCCTCACAAGGGAATAGGAAAGGATAAGAAAATTGAGGATTTTTTTTGCTAAATTCTTTCCCCTCCTTACAATAGATTGCTTCTCGTCCTTTGTCTCCTATCAGCTTGCATTTCTTCCTCTATGTCTTTGCCATATTGCTTCCTCTCCCTTTCATTGTCTTTCTCTCCTTTCTTTGCAATTAAGAGTCTCAATATTGTGTGTGTGTGCGTGTGTGTGTGTGTGTGTGTGTGTGTGTGTATCAGAGGACATTGTATGGTGTCTATGGAAACCCAAGAGTGACTTCAGGAATCATCCTGAATTTTTTTTATCTCCTTTGTGTTTTGCCCTGGGGTTTCCCAGGGTCATATGGGAAGGTTGCCACCACTTCTGCCTGGTGTTTTTAATGTGGGAATGTGGATCCAAACTCAGGACCTTCTGCTTGGGAGTAGATTCTTAACCCCTGAGCTATCTCTTCTTCAGTCCAGATTCTCAAAATATTGTAGCAATTTATCACATGCCTTTGTTCTTTTATGACTCTCCATCTTATGTGCTAGTTTTTGCCACCTTCTGTTTCCTGCTGACTATGTTACAGGAAGGGTGTTTACCCCATCTTATCTTGGTCTAGTCTTCCCTATTCTAGTCCTTCATCTGTTCATCACCAAAGGAGAGTTTCCACAGCAGTGAGCTGATCTCACTGCACTCTAGACCTAGGGACTCGGATTCCATCTCTTGCCTGCTCAGTCCATAACTGCTTCATGAATAAATGATGTTTCTTATGGATAAAGCAGGTCTTTAAAGATTTAACAATGCAAATTGTCTGCACTCACTACAACCTATGAAGAATGAAGCACTTACTTAAAAAGAATCTTTTGCTAGAGGAAGGAATTACCCTGATCTATTTATGTGAGAGGCATAACCATATCTATCAGTTAAATATCTGTTTCAAACACGTCTCCCTTAATGTATGAGAGAGCGTCTTGTCACATGGTCAGTTCACATAGTGTTTCTTTTGTTCTCTTAGGCATTAATGTTTGCTTCGTCTCTAATTTTTAGGCTCATAATAGCCCACTTCTCAAGGGAAAACATGAGCCCCATGAGTTCCATGAATATGTAATAACTTTACATGTACAGAAGATACTTTTACCAAAATCTCTAAATCCTCTTCTGTAAACACCTGAGACAAAGAAAGCCAAGAGCCTACTGCTATGCAGAATGCACAGCAAAAATTACCAATTTAAAACCTCAGAAGTTGATATTGACACCCTCTTTTATGGTTATGTTAGAATTTTGGCAGACATTAGATGCTTAAAATGATGAGATTTTGCTTATAGATAGAAATAGAAAAAAACTAACTTTGAAGATGAAGAAATATTTTGTTTCTCCAGCTGTAAGATTTTAGTTTGTAAAGAAAAATAATGCAATATTTTAGAAAAACAACTTTATTTCAGAATAGATGATGGCAATGATGTGACTTCAGTATACAAATAGCTTTGCCATTTGGAATAGTTGTCTTCCCAATAGACAAGATTACATTTTGATCATTTTCTTCAAGAAATTTACTTGAGAAAAACCATCACGAAATATGTATCATAGTGCACTGACTTCTGTATTTATGTCATTTATTTCCCAGAGTTCTACACTATAGTTTTATCTAAGTTCTCAGATAGGGTGAACTGAGAACAGACAGTACCAGGAGACCATGCAGGATGTTATCTCTTCGTGTGTTGGCCATGCAGGGGAGCTCAGTGGATCGGAAGATGACTAATATACATTATGCAAAATATTTATACAGGGAACAGTTATGCTTGAAGGAGCTGAGAGGTAAGGTGATGATTGTAAGAATCCTGAAAGGAAATCACTGAAAAGAATAGAAAGTCTCAGTCAAACATGCTCCAGAGACAGACTCTGAACTTATATAAAGACAGAAAGTACCCTTTCCTTCTTCCAGGCTCGAAAAGTAGACGTTCCTCAGCAGAGATCTTAGAGTGTACTGAGGGAGACATGTTTAAGGCAACGTCAACTAGACATGTGCCAGCTTAAGAACAAGGCTGCAGGACATCTGAACATGTGGGCTTCAGGAGAGAGATGGTATTAGAGTCTTAGAAAACCATATCTAATGGACATTTGAGAGACTCCCTATGCTAGCCTTAGACCTTCCCAGGACACAGTCAAATCTTAGCTACCGCTCTGAAGGTTTAGGCAAAGGGTCTATGTGCTGAATTGAGATGAACTATCAAAGGGAAAACATGAGAGTCTGCTGGAAGCCAAGCTCAAGATGTGGGCAGGATGATTCTGAGATCTCATTGGAAAGGACAGCTGGCAAAGGAGAGCCAACGAGAAGGTCATATCCACACAGGTTATGCAGGTCCTTTCAAATCAGACAGATTGGAGTATTAGAAGCAAAATCCGGGACACATTTTGGACCTGTAAGACTCCTGGTGATGACTTCACCATCCCCTCAGCAGACCGTGAACACTGAAAAGTCACCTCAGATACTGAAGAAGTAAGACCCCTTTGGGTGCCATTTGTAAAGGTTCAATTAGATGTCATGTGAAAACAAAGACATTGTAAGGATTAAGTAATGCCAGATTCCTTTTCTGGACTTCCCTAACGAGCTGCAAAATCTGAGAGAAAAGGAGAAGGCTTGAAGTGTTCACAACAGCGAAGAAGCTTATCCCCGTAGCTGAACTCATACCTCACCGGTCAGGTGCCTTTGGGGGAGTCAATGGGATACAGAGAGAGAGAATCTTCTCAGCATTTGAGTGGTGACATCCAAGGACACAGATGGTGCTTGAAGCTACCTCAGAGCATGTGTGCTGAAGTTTCAAAGCATGGCCTTAGTCTGAGAAAAAGCATCTAGAAGGTCTTCTCTGTAATTCTTTTCTTTCACTGGGACGACATGAGAAAATAGCCCATTAGTGACTGAGAGAGGCACTGGCTTGTAGGTACTCAGAAGGCAAGCCGCAGTCTGGAAGCCAGGTACCGGGTAGCTTAAGACACATCCTCAATGTACGGCTTCTGTGTCACGCCTCTGATTTTTCTTTGGATATCTTCAAAAAACGTGTATATGGGGAAACATCTTTGATAAACTGCAGTCGACACTGTCTTTTACCCTTCTAGTACTACTTTAAAAAAATTATTTCTCTGAAGCATTGTACGTTAGCTTATCATCTAGTCCGCTTAGGTTCTATCATCGTAGTCTCCATTTTTCAGTGAAGAAAACAATTCTCAGATATGGCATTCTCAATGTCACATAACTTGTAGATGTCTGAGATTTGTCTGGGACTCCATGGATCTGACTAACGTAACATACTACCGTTCTTTGCTGCTCCTTGTTTCTCTCCTTCAATCTCTCCCCCAATTCATGATCGATTGCTGAGTTGCAGAGAAGGGTGGGCTGACATACCTTATCAGGAAATGCAAGTTCAGGACCCTCCAGGTGACAGCGGTCTGCTGAGGTGGAGCTTCTGGGCAGGAGGCACAGCTGAGCTCTAACCTGGAAAGCTCACATTCCAGGACAAACATGACAGCTCAATAAATAAATGCACAAGCAACGATGGAGAGGGGGCACCAGGCATAGGGTCAGGGAAAATTCCTATCTTATGTCTCAGAGGGATCTTCGGGCATCTCCACATATCCCTGCAACAGATCCCACCTACACTATATAACATCTTTTAAAAATTACGCTTGTATTGTTTGGCACATGAATACAGTGAATGTACGATAGTTTCAGATCTTAATCCCCAGTCACACATCTTTGTGGATTAAAATATTCTGAAAGGAAAAATATATCATATGTCTTGCCTACCACCCTCAGAGTCTCCTCATTGGCAATTACCTGTAGTTTTCAGAAAACACCACGTTATGATTGACTGACTGTAGATATCACGATTATGGCTACTCCCCTCCTGCAAACGTGCCTTCAACCACCTCTGCCGAGTCTCGCCTCCTTTGAGCTGGCCTCTGTCGTTAGGACTGAAAGCAACCTTCCTTGTCAGAGTAGGGCCCCCTCTTCGAGATCCACAGGAAATTGATCTCTTGAGTCTGTCATAGAAGTATGAAACTCAGGTGCATGGTCCAGATGATGTGCTGAGGGCGAGGGCGGGGAGGAAGCGTGGCCTCTTGCACAGCTGCAGACAGAAAGGAGAACAAGTGGTGTGCCTCGCATTCCTCGTGTCGAAACAATAAAAGGCGGAGGGCAAGAGAAAAATCACATTTCTACCAGGAGATGTCAATAGTCAATTTAATGCAGGTGCAATATTCCCCGAACAAAGAAGGCTTTGTTTCCACAGCCTGTGGCTCCATCTCTGCCAGGCCCTGGCTCCCTTTTCCTTTTCATTAGTGTAAGGTGGATTAAAATGTTGATACCCTCCCTGAGCAAAAGCGTTTTTCCATGTTCTTAGTACAACTGTTAAAGAAGTATTAGCTTCCCCCAAAGCTTAATGTTGCTGAGTGTAATAAATCTTTTTCTCTCTAAGGTTCAATTTGTTTTAGCTTTCCTGAGAACTTCTGTGTATTACCGTGACATGGTGTCTCTCCCATCTGATCTCTCTTTTGTATGTCAACAATTTAGTGAAGAGAATAAAAAGTAAAACCAAGCATTGGTTCCAGCTAGAGTATCAAATTTAGAAATTAAAAAGATCACATCATTGATTAAGAATAGATAGTAGACAGTTTATAAGACACAAAAAAGTACAAGTTATCTGTCTTCCTTTGCTTAGGCTGTTACCAGCAGAGTGACTATGGGGCAATCAAGACTTATTACTTCCAGATTGGCTTTACATGTTGATTTATAGACTTCCCTCTGATAATAGGTTACCAGAGAACAATTTCCAACACCACAAATGAAGCTTAAGTTCAGGCTTCACCCAACTGCATGAGTCACCTAAACAAGCCATTAGAGACATGTCAACCTCCTTTGGGTAGTGACTCATTTAATTGGGGACAGACAAGTGATATGCCAGAGCTGTCTTACCATTCCTACTCTGGGCAAACTGGCTCAGTGAGCAGAAGTAGAATTTTAATCCAGGATACCTAGCAGAAACTTTGCTGAACGTGGGTGTGGCTGCAAGAAATAATACTCGATCCTATCCAAAAGGGCTACAAAATGGGAAGAAGTACATTATTTGAATCCTGATTGACGAGTCCTTTCTGTTCCATCATCTCCTACCAAGTTTGTAATACCCACACACTCCATACATGATAGCAGTATCTTGGGGACTAGATTAAAGAGAAGTCATATTGGGGTATAATGTTAGTGTGTATAGTCAGTTTCAGGTATAGTTACCATAGAAACAATCCTGGTGGTTGGGAAAATTTGAGAATCAAAATAAAGTAACTTAGAGGAATTCGATTGAGGAAAAGGAAGAAAGAGAGAGAGACAGAGACAGAGACACAGAGAGACAGAGACAGAGAAAAGAAGGAAGGAAGGAAAGAAAAGAACAGAACAGAACAGAAAAGGAAAGAAAAAAGAAACAGAAAAGAAAAACAATAGAAAGAAACGAGGGAAAAGAAAATCAGGAATTTACGGGAATGGTTTTTATGCACCATAGATTGATAGTAAGTGTCTGGAAAGTCACCTCACACATGGCCCCTGTAGTCTTACTTACTTCTGCTACACTTCTGCAAGGACATCAGCTTAGTCATTGTCCATTCAACCTAGGTTTTGGCCTGGACATTTCAATGCATCTGTAAAATTTTACTACCACCCTGGTGTGTGTAAGTTTCCAACCTCTGTATTTGTACAGTCTTTCTAATCTCTACAAAAACAAAATGTCTGGCTATATGTACAAGCTTCTGCTCTCATTATAAGAGTCCTGTCTCCTCTCTCCTTGGTAGAATACTTGCTTGATCTCTGTCTCCTGATGTGCAAATCTATTCTGTGCACAAATAAAATAGTCTTTTGTTCCAACCTCATTTGGTTTTAACATCATTTTTTTACTTTGGGAGGGTCACGTGTTTTCTGTGCCACTTTACTCAGAGTGACAGCGTAATGACACCATACCTCGTTCTCTCATGAATGTCCCCCATTGAACAACTCATGGTGCAAGAAAGCTTGAAATGTTCTCCAATCCTCCACCTCATAGAGGACAGAAATTTGGTAGTTTTCCAGACTGACATAGACTTAAATGTTAATTTTGTCAACAACAGGGAAGCGACTGAAATCTATTTACCAAGAAAGCAACTAGCAGTAATGTTCTCTGACTAACTAATGGTGGAAGGACTGAGGCATCTTTTGATGTTGTTATAGGACTGCGAGAAATAGTTGTCATATGAAAAGACCCTCAGAGAAGATGCAGCTCTGAATTACAGGAAAAAAATGCAGTGCATTAGATGAAGAATTTAGTAAGTCAGTAGATCACTTCTTTGACTTTTGTTGTCTTTGGAGCATTTATCAACTTATGGAAATTGGTGATTGGTCTCTTTTTATTGTAAATAAATATCCAATTTTATAGTCTTTTTTTTATTTTACGGATTGTCTTAGGTACCACAAAACCTATGTTTTCCCATAAAATTTGGATTTGCGCCAAGATAATGGAGAGAAGTTTGGAAGAAGATTGTGTATATTTATTTCACATTTAATTATTTATCATCTCTCTGTGATGTGTGTGTGTGCGTGTGTATGTGTGTGTGAGAGTGTGTGTGTGCACACATGTGCATGTGTACCATGGCATGTGTGTGGAGGTCAGAAGACAGTTCCTGTGAATTCGTTGTCTTCTTCTAGCATGTAGGTTCTGGGGAACGAATTTGGGCTGTCAGGCTTGGCAGCAAGCACCTTTACCTACTGAGCCATCTTACTGGTCCAAGGTACATTACAGGAAGTATTCATCCATCCTTCCTCTTCCCTCCTCTCCAGTAATCTCTCTCTTCCTGGACTCCAATATTTTCTTTCTTCCACTTTATGATTCCTTTTCCTGTTTGGTAGGTCATTTAGATAGCTACCATTGTCAATGTCCAGTAATCAAACTAATAGAAATAGATTCTTAGGGGTTATTTTATTCTCAAGGCTATAAATATATACATCATGTCTGTTTTCAGGGACTACTATAGAAATAACATTGTGGTCATCTTTTTCAGAATGCTCAAATGTTATATGATGAACATATGTTTGAAAAAATCCAGCAAATAATTAGGACTGATGAAAAACATTACTCAATGGACATTCATGAATTAATTGATGAAGTTTTACTATACCAAATATAGGAGCATATTCATTATACTATGCTACATAAAGTACTGTATTGTAAAGATATGTATCTCTGGAACACATTTTTCTAATTTTTTCTCCTATCCTGAAGCCAAATGCTTGTTTAACATTTGTTGCCATTTTTCTAGATTCTCCTTCTGTCTAAGCTGCTATCAGACAATCTGCTAAAATCTTTAGAAGTCACATCAAACCCATAAAATTTTAGAATATCTAAAGAAATTTAATGAGAAAGTAAATTGTTAAACCACAAGAGAATAGATTTTCTCTCCATCAAACTCTCATCAAATATCTTGAATTTAGGAAATGAGCAAAATTTTGTTACATGAGCGTGTGTGAACAATATATGTATGTGAGCATATGTGTGCAGACACATATTTAAATTGGAATCAAATAACTAAAGCAGCATTCCAATTTTTCATCACTCATTCCTTTATTTATAATTTATTTATTCAAGAAACATTTGCTGAAGCTATAAAATAACCATCATTGTTTTATAGACTAAAGGATTTGGAGTTTACATGAACAGAGTCCCTGCCCTATAAGAGCTTGCACAGAAAATTATAAGGAAACAGAAGAGCAAACCTTCACCTTTGCCTAAGGGTAGGTCAACGAGGCTTAATAAAGAGGAAGGTGAGCTTGACTGGAATCCAGAAAGAAGAGTAAATAGGAGAAGTAAATATTTGTTAGGAAGTTCATTTTATAGATATTGGAATTCAGTACCGTGGAAGCTAAGAATTCAGTTAAGGGAGTAAGGGAGGAGAAATTTGAAAACTGATCATACGTACAACAAGTTGTAAGAGTCTTGAATATTTTTCCATGAGATGACATATATTCAATGGCACAGGTACATCATTGAATAGTAAAGTTGTGAAGAGACAGAACTGCTTTCATTGGCGGTGAAGTATTGATTATGGAAGACATTCTGTACTTAGTGAATCAAGTCCTACCAAAGGCATCCGCTTCCACTGGATGGGAAGCTCAGTCCAGTGGGTGAGGCAGACATTAGCCAAAGAATCCGACTGATAAGCATGTCATTTCAAATTAATTATTTAACATAAATTAATTATGTACTCCAGAAAGCAAGGCGCACATTTGATAAGAATTTAGGATAAATTTCACCTAGTTGGACATTACATGTGGAATTCTCCTGGTTTATCTCCTAGATAAACTAAAATTTAGACCCACAAAGATGGAAAATATTTAAGAAAATTCATAGTTATTCTGGTCATAAAAATAGAAAATAAAATGTTTTAGACAACATTTTCAATTCTACAGGCTAAAAAGAAGCCATCAATTTCATGTTAATTATTTAATTTTTTACTTAATTAGTTAGTTTTTCATTATTTTAGAAATAATGAAATATTGATGGCAACTTTAAATATGTCTAATTAGTAGATGAAATGAATATTCATTGCATGTATAGATATGCCAGTCATCTGTTATATCAGACATGCATCTTAACAATTTTATATTTGTAATAGATTTACCAAAGGGGAAAAAAAACTTCTAACGAACGTGCCAGGAAAGAAATTAGAAAAATCCCATTTACAAGAGTTTCAAAAATAGCCTAACCTAGCAGGCCAAAGACCTCCATAACGAAGCTTTGAAACACTGACCAAAGAAACTGAAGAAGATATTAGGTGACAGCAAGATGTTCCATGCCGCTGTTCTGCATAGAATAAATGCTGTGTCAATGGCTATACCACTAAAAGTGACAAATAAGAAAAAAATTGCATATAAATTTTGATGGAGCAAGATTAAAGAAGGAAACTAGATGATTGTTGATCTCACAGCTTGCCTCTCCACCATAAAAAAAAAAAACTAAACTCAAATTTGGTAAAGCCATTTTAGTATAATTCAATTGCATGCTTCTGGTGACCTTATTTTTTCAGTCTTAAAACATTAGGTTAATCTGTCACCGAATCTGGTATTGACAACGTATACACCTAGACAGTTGTGTTGTGTGAAAGTGGAGACAGCTAAGAGATTATTTTTTCTTCACCTGTCCAATCATGCAAGAAATAAATGAGCTGAATCTACAATTAGGCATCTTCCAGCAGAGAACTGGAGGGGTGATTCAGTCAAGACTCTTTCTACACATGACCTGGAGTAGAACTCTCCTGATCTGAGGGCATTGCAGGGTTGACCAGGCTAGCTATCTTGTTTAGGATGGCTGCTCTCTTCTACACAGTGGACAGCTTACAAAAGACATTTCACACTGGTAATTGGACTTTTCCTGTATACCTACAAAGTTCCTGCAGGAAAAAAAAATCTCATTAAGTCTTTATTTCACTACACATTTATTTCTAATTACCTCAAGATGTTGGAGGGAAGGAAGATGGTTATTTCATAGAAGTAAATAGATTAAAGACTTTTAAACTCTCTCCACAAAGAATCCTTGGCTACAATTATTTAGAAAATTGGTTGAAGCTAATAGCCCATAACTCTGCCAAACTTTGAGAGGTTTATTATATTGTTTAGACAAATAAAGAAAATCTCAGAGCATATTAATGTCGAATGCACAGAGTACCTGGCACATGTACCTTGAAGATATACTCCTACCCTGATAATCAATGTGATGAGGTAATGGAGGATTTGCAGACTAGAGATCTCCAAGGTACCCAACCTGGGCAGCAGGTTAATCAGTGAGAAATTTTAGCTCCTCTCAAGAGCAAGATTCGACAGAACCACAGACTTCACTTTTTCCAAATGAGATTGGTTATGAATGTCATTCTTATAAAACCATTGTATATTGGTCATATTGCAGGTAGATTATTGGATAATGAAAAATCTTATATGATAGCAAACATACTTTTCCAGAAACTAATGATTTTGCTGAGAAAAAGAATGAATGAACATGTAGAATATAATCATATTTAGGAAGATAAGTAGAATTCCTACTTCACCTATTTCTCAGTGAGAACATTGTGTTACTGGGACGAGATAGTACCTCATTCATTGTTCAAGCATATTCTACATGTTGCAGAACCATTAACATGACTAACTCCAAGATTCCAGAAGGCACAGGATTTAGTCTCCATCTCCAGGACAAATAATAATGTCTTGTCTATTTTATAGTACTTACTGAAGATAAGAACACTAAAACAAATGTGTGTGTGCGTGCGTGCGTGTGTGTGTGTGTGTGTGTGTATGTGTGTGAACATGCATGTGGAAGTCAGAGGAAATCCTCATGAGAATGGGTTCTCTCCTGCTATGTGGATTCAAGGATCAAACTCAGCTGCCAGGGTTGGCAGCTAGTGCTTTTACCTACTGAGTCATCTTGCCAGTCTTATTTTCATCTTTTTAAACTCTAGATACCCTATATTTCACCTGAGTGAATTGTGATGTCAAGACAAAGAAAGCACTCACATTCTAAGATTCCTAGTACTTAACCAACTCCCAGGCAAAGTATGCAGAGATCAGACAGGGGATCCTGGAAAACTGTCAAAACTAGCACAGTCTTTTCAGGCGTAAAACGTTTGCCCTTGCTTTTCGACTTTCTCTATTTGCCGGCTGGAGCATGACATGTGAAGTTTCTAGAAGCCATGCATTAATCTCAGCAGAGAAGAAACACAGTGAGCCAGGGTCCTGTCTGCCGTTGTATCAGCTTCATTTTCCTGTCTCCTGATTTCTACACAAGCCAAATAAGACTCTGGGGTAAGCCTCTGAGAGTCTTTGTAGCTTGCAAACTCAGTTCTTCCTACTCTTATGTCGGAAAACATCCCGTGGACCCGGAAGAACAAAAAGAGTGAAGAAAGCAATGAAGAAAATGACGAACATGTTTATTAAGGAAAAGGACCTTCAATTCTGTCTCCACAGCAGGCTGAATCTCAGACAAGACCTTGAGAAAACCGAAGAGAAACATAAAGATCAGCAGAAGGGGAAACTGTCACTGATATTCTGGTATGCAAAGGAATTGTTATATCACCATATACATATACATATGCTATGTGACTATTTTTACGATTATCACATGTTTATGTATAATTTGAAAGACCTTTAAAAATAAAACCAATATTGCAAGTATAGCTTACAGGAATTCTCAAGGTAAACAGGATAGAGAACAATGGGAAGTTCTTATTGTAAATTTTTAGCTTGAAAATTTCAAGACAAAATGGTATCTTGGACATAGTCAGGGGACAAGTTTTGTTATCACGGGGGTGTTTTGCTCCCGTTTAAATGAACTCATTGAGATCTGCTAAATGTACAGGTCCCTCTGAAGCAAAAACTCTAGAAGGAAAGATGAGAATGAAATCAACTTCCCCCTTTCTGAAATAAGAAAGTGTGCAATTTTGAGCAGCAATCAAGGAAATTTAAGGTGAAGATAGTGTTGTCACATGCTGTGCATCTAACTTCAAAAATATATCAGCAAGAGTTAAACGAATCCAAAGCCATATGCAGAAAACCCTATCACAGCAGCTGTACCTTGAGACTTTCTGCAGGCGAGAAAGAAAATAAAGTTTTAATTAAATTCTATTAATTGGTTTAGGCGATCTGGAAAGAGAATAAGGGTTCTGCTCTAATTTTGTTTTTTGGCTCCAGTCAACTTGTCTTTGACATGAAAATAAAGGAACAAAGCAATAAAATGCCTAGAAATGCCCTGGTAGAGACTTTAAAACTGTCCAAGGTTAAACAGCGATGCTATCTCCGCGATGAACTTAGAATTCTGGTGCCAACTGAGAGGAGTCAGAAGTGCAAGCCAGAAGAGCTTCCTTTAAGCTCGGCAAAGCGCAAAGAAAAAGCTGCCATTCTTCCCACAATACTGAGCACTTGTTACAGAGAAGGGAAGAGAAGAAGGTTGGGATAATGACCTTATTTCAGGTCACTCAGCGTAAGTTTTCGTATATAAGGTAACTAGGATTTGGAAGAGTGGAGTGTAGCAGTTTTGCCTTACTGTGAAGAAAAAAAAAATCTATCACACTTAAAACTATACTTGAATTCCTCTTTCTTGCCTGTGCTGTAATCACTATGATGTTAAAGGGAAAGTATTTTAAAAGGCCTTATGGTAACATGCCTATTTTTTTTTGTTTGTTTGGCTGCCATGTTCCTATCAGCTAGAAGGTTGAATACAATAATAATCACCAGAAACACACATCAAACGCCAACATTACGTAGCATAAAGAAGAGCTTGCACTTTGTAGCAAACATGTAAAATTTAGTGCAAAAAAAAAAAAAAGTACACGTGGGATAAAGAACTTTCTATAGATGAGTATCTGTGTCTCAACAAAACAAACTCATCTTTTGAAGCCCAAGTGGGGTGATATTTGGAAATGGGACCTTTTAAAGGTAATGAAACTGAGGTGAAGTCCTGAAACTGATGACTTGCCAAAAGGATTCGAGCTCTTTAAGAACACACAGCAAGACTGGAGAGGTGACTCAGTTGGAAAAGCCCTTGGCGGGTAAGCAAGAGAGACCCGAGTTTGAATGTCCAAAGGCCACGTAAAGCCAGGTGTTCATCCCAGGCACAGAGGAGGCGAAGAGGAGGATCCTGGGACTTTCTGATTGGCAGCTTCGCTAAATCAGGGAGGTCACGGTTCAGCGAGAGACCTGGTCTCAAGAAAATAAGGTATCAAGTGCTTGGGGAAGCTACCTAAGTCACCAGTGCCCCAGACAGATGAGTGTTCACACATGTACACACTCAAGCATATGTGCACTCAACAGACAACAAAACACAATTTCTGTCTCCTTCGAGTGCACACAACAGGTACACAAGCTAGCAAAGACTTCTCTAGAAGGCAACCAAGTGGTGATCTGGTCTCACAGCTCCCATCTCTAGAACTTCGAGAACGTGAAGTTTTGCTCTGTAAACAGCCCAAGCTATGAGAGCCGGTGCTTACTAATACAGAACCAAGGGGGAAAATATCAGCAGATGTTATTTATCAGCACATGCATGCAGCAGTGAGAGTGCATCTGTGACTTGCAGCCTCAGTTTATGACTAGGTTATGAAAGCGCCTGATTATTAATCTCTGACTATGTGTCCCCATTGTGACAACTGCTAAAAACATCCTCGAAGCGGGTGACTCAGGAAGGCTCGCTGAGGGTAAGTGTGCTGTTTGCCATCTGTTTCACGCATTAGCACACACTGTACCGCCAGAACTGAAAGTATATCTTTATGAAGAGCTATATTAGCTTTTCCCTTCTGCTGTCAGAAAGGAGCATGCAGTCGTTTTTCAAGAATTGTGTACAGGATGCATGTGACCACATCCTTCACTAGGAAATGTAACTCACCCACCAAAAGTAGGTGGAGAAACTTACATGGAATAAGTAGACCCATAGGTCAGAAGAAAAGGAAGAATTTCTATACAAGAAGCTGGGATTATCCCTTCTTTTCCTTGCCTGGATCTACTTAGTCCTTGTTGGAATTGTTTCTCAATCATTCTAGAGCCTCTGTATAACCAATCATGTATACATGTATATAATCATCATAATCAAATATAGTGTTAAAATTTGCCATCCAGGGACATGTGTTGTTCCTTGTGTTTAGAGAGAGAGAGTAAAAAATGTATATACATGTCCTCTCCTTCTGATGGGGGAATTAGAGAAGGATTCAGTGGTTATAGATGAATAGATTCCATCCCTTCCTCCGGAGTCCGTGACTCCTGGAATCTGGCTTCTGGTGAATGCCAGAGATTAACCTGGAGGATAGAGCATTGAGAATAGCCACTCGGTCTGAAAGGTTCTTATGTGTGTACAAGCTCCTTCCATAAAAGCACAGGGGCGGGATTACAGTTCTTTCACCTTAACACAGAGTGGATGAAGAGATCTTCAGTGTTACAATATCACATTTTCACCCTTTGCTCTGAAGAAAAAAGGTAGACTCTCTCAATTATATTATGACAGAGTTCTAGTCTAATCTAAACCCTCTAAGGATGAAAGCTCTACTGTTCAGATGTTGAGGGATAACAGAACTTAGCTGCTGAAGCATCCCCCATGATGTTACACTCCTGCAAGCCTGTGCAAATGCTCTGCGCAGTGTAGTGCAGACACCCACATTCTTTCCTTTCCCATCGCTTTTGAGGCAGGAGATGACCTTTAAACAGAGTTTAAGTATGTTTTCCTGATCTTTTAGCATTTCAAACTCATTTTATTTGACCCCTTTTTAAAACTGTAAGTAATGCCATCATGTTTTAGTTAGTTTTTGCTACAGTATTAATTGAAAACTTTAGCAGCACTTTAATTGTGTCTCAGTTTCTGAGGGTCGGGAATGTGTGCAAATTACTTTGATCTTCTGTTTCAGAAACCTCCACACAAAAAGAGGAAGATACGTCTGTATTTGAGGGCAGTTCTCATTTCTTCACAGGCTGATTAACTAAGACTGCTGACTGGAGACCATCCCCAGTTTGCCTCACAGGCCATGAACTCGCGCTCATCAAAGCAGGAAGCCAAGGAGGCAAGAACAAACCCACCTGTGAAATAGAAGCCTCCATCTCCTGCAATCCAGCTATGAAGGTGACATCCCAATGCAGACGCTACAGGCCACAGCTAGAAACAAGTGAAGTTCTCAAGAGGATGAGACTATGCCAGTGTGTGAATGCAAGAGGAAGGACTCTTGGGTCATGATACAGCCCGAAAACAACACTGAAATTTATAGAGAATTCAGCAACTGAAGAAAAGCTGAAGAGAAAAGGAGACTATCTTTGTCAGTCACTCACATTTTTATTGCTTTTCTCTTCCACCTTGGTTTCTACAAGTAAGACAAGTAAGCAAGCAAAATATTATTTTTCTATATTGCATAATTAACTCTTAAAAATTACTATAAGAGTATATAGATGCTTCCATGCAATTATAGATCTTTCTCTTTGGAAACATAATTTTAATGTTTGCATTAATGTTCACAATATGGGACTAGGAAGATGGCTGAATGTGTGACGGCACCTGATAACAAGTTCAATCCCTGAAGCTCACATATTGCGTGGACAGAACCAATTCCAGCAAGTTATTCGCTACACATGCTTACATAGAACACGTAAAAAAATAAGAATTCCAGATAATGATTTATGACTTAAATATTTAAATATTCCTATTGGAGATGTGTTTGAATGTATCCTCAGATGTAGTCTGTAAAAGAATTATTCTAAAGGCATTTGATCAATACTCTCTGCAGTTTCCAACTTTCCTAGCACTCGAACAGTGCGGTGTCGGAAGATCCATGACCGCTGTGGGAAACCAACGGCTACGGAACAAACAAAAGAGGGAGCAGGTTCACATCTGCGCAGAAAGCCAGTGAGAATGTGGTGACAGTGGAAATGAATTTAGGTGAGAGAAGGAGACTTAGGCGGCATCAGCTGGCATCAGGATGTCTGACTCAGAGGAAGACACAACAAGCAGATCGATATCTAAAGAGAGGGATAGGAGGAAGGAGGGATAGAATGAAGGGGCAGAGAAGACTATCCAGGGAGATATTCTGGGATGGCCGTGTCCAAGTTGCAGCAACTGGTGACTAAGGGGAAATATTTGACCATGGGAACAGATCAGAAGCAGTTATGCCAGAAAGAGATGAATCAAGGCTGTCAAGTTCTGAGTAACTTGAGTTGCTAAAGCGGTGCTCCTTTACTTCCTTCCAGTTATAAAAGGGTCATTCCCAACCTCTGGATTTGGTTGAGTCTCTTGCTGGGATTCAAATGGGGAGCTGAAAAACGAAAGGCCAGGAAATGGTGTTGAAGCTCTTAGCCAGAATCATTCTGCATGAACAAGGAAGTTACAGTGTGAAAAAATAATTCAAAGAAGTATAAAATAAATCTCATGAATCGGAAGTCAGGAGTTAGCAACTACCAAAACTTTAAGAAATTTAATTGAAATAAATTTCTTATACATGTATCATCTTGCTTTGAGAGATGAAATAGGAAAAGAATATATCAACCTGTGTATGCTTACATGGCTTTTGCATAAATTATTATTATGAAATTTGCCTCTGAGCAAAAGAAAATGCAGCATTTTACTGAATGTGTTTAAGATTGAGATGTTTAAGACATGTAGATTTTGGCTCACACTATGACATAAATAAAAAATAACATTATTGGTCAACATAATATACTTAAAATAATCTTTTAAAAAAATCTCTCCTTGGGAGAAAGGGGGAGGCACTGGGGAGAGGGAGGCAGCGGGGTGAAAAGAAGAAGGGAAAGGGGGAGAGTGCAATGGAAGATGACTGGGGAGGGGAGAAGGAGAGGATGGGGGTACCAATTGAGTTTGTATGATAAGAAAAAAAATAAAATGTGAGAGAAAAAATATTTCTTCTTGGTATAATGAAATCATTGTGACAATAGTAATTAGAATTCCATTTTTTTTTTCTGGATGGATCCTTGGAGGAGAAAATATGGTTCTAACAGAAAAGACTCTTGCTTCATGTGACAAAGTTCAGAGACAGGGGCTATGGGCAGGCAACTTTGTCTAGGAGGACTGAAGGGTCCTTAAACGTTCTGACCCTAAATCATTCATTGAGGTGGGGAATCCAGAGATAGTGTTGGCTGTACAGAGACTTAACGCTGTTCTTTAGTTCCCCACTGTCCCCCCAACCCAACCTCTCGCCCTGACCAGAGCAAGGGAGAAACCACATAACTGAGCTCAAGATTCAGAGACATCAGTGATATCAGATCAGAATCCAAGCTCTGGGGAGCAGCTTCCCCTGGACCTTGGATGGGAATATGAAGGGCAGGTGCTTGCTTCCATTTCCATCAAGTTGTTTAAGAGCCTGTCTCTGATGCTATACAACACTACCTAAATCTGTTTGTTTGTACGAGTTTGCTTAATGTAGTGGAAGTCTTGTGTGGGTGTACCAGGAAGAAGTAAACGGAAACTCTGTAAAACACTCTCCAAGCTCAGAGGTCAAGTCTCAACAGTCTGTACTAAGAACTTGGACTTTATGTCAAAGACAAAAGAAACTGCCGTGCAACCAAACCTGCTGATGTGAGCAAGCTGATACTAAGAGCAAAAATTAAATCACACTGTTTATCATTTAGAGCTTTTATATGCTCACCTAATAAAAGTTATAATTACACAGCATGTATTGTGTAATACTAACAGCTCTAACTAGTAGAAGAATGTATCAGATAAGGGCAAAAACATTTCCAGAGATGAATTCCTGTCCTTTACTGATTTTATTTCTAAATGTAAATTAGTAGAAGATAAAATAAATTAAACGTTAGGCACAGATGTAAAACTAAGTAAGTAAGTAAGTAACTAAGTAAGACAAACTATGGAAAACCAGAGTTAAGATAAAGTGAACTTTCTCTTCTTTTAGTAAGCTGAATTTTTTCTTTTGGAAGCTCCTACAGCTGCTTTAAGAACAACCAAGCTTGAAAAAAGAATGAACGTCTGCTAACTATCACAATGCTTGCATATGAAGGGACGCAGATTCTTCAGGGTCTTATTTGTAATACGTGTTCTCCTTTGGGGAATATTCTGTAGCAAGGGTGTCTCTGGTCTTTCCTCCAGCGCCAGGCTGCTCCAGAACATGCCATGAAATGAATATTTGAATACATGGGCCAAGGTTGAGGCAGGAGAATTGCTGGCTTGGAAACCTTGCCTTCAAAAAAGATTAAAAAAAAATTCTAGTGTCTTCTTCCGCCCTGGATCTGGACTAAAGCAGACTCCCTGCTCCTCAAGACGAGACCCCCAATACCAATCAGGATGGAGCCAAGGGCGGTACAGGAAAAGCAAAACTGAAAACAACAACAAACCATAATTCAGAACACCAAAGATCCTACATTAATCACCTGGAATCAGACTAGCCAAATAACTCTCCATCCTAAAGCTCAGGAAAACTTGAGGAAGAGGGGGCAGCAAGATTGTAAGAGCCTAAAGATGGGGAGGACTAATGATATGCAAGATACTCCACACAAGTTAGGGCTGCAGTAGCCATAATCGGACTTTGCATGACCTGTACAATGACTGACATGTCAACGACCCCCCCAAAGTCTAGCATGGATCACAGGCAGTAGGATCCTTAGAGGCAAGAGATTATCAGTCATAATAGTGTTTCCATACTAAAGGGAAGCCCAAGATAGGGCTCTGGGTTATGCCACTGAGTCCTTACACCTCACTAGAGTGGAGGACACAGAGGGAAGTTTGGCATTCACACAAAAGGATGCTCCAGGAGATGGGAGGGAGGAAGAGAGAGACACTGGGAGAAGGAGAGGGAGGGGGAGTGAAAGGAAGGGGAAAAGGGGGGAGGGTGCAAGGGGGACTGGGGATTGGAGATAAATAAACAAACAAACAAACAAATAAATAAATGAAAGAATACAATTTAATGAACTTTGAATTTAAAAATTCTAGTTTCATTCATTTTTAAAACAACATATTATATATAATATATTATGTATATTCTTAATCCAGTTTGTCAAATAAGTTTAGTGTCAAATTCCATCCTTCAGATCTCTTCTCATTCTTAACTTTTCAACACAGATCCAAATGACAAAAGCATATCCATCCTTGCTTAGCAACAATCCCATTGGCCTTTTTCTTACTTCTGACTTTGACTAATTCTCACATGGATTTCAGAAATATGAATAATGTCTTCGTGCAATTCATGTGAGGCACAGAAAATAGGTATCATTCTTTCTGTTTTAATGACAGATTTTGAAGTTAGGATGACTCATGAACAGCTGAGCAGCCAGTCAGTGGGAGAAACCAAAATAGCACGGAAACGCCTCCATTCCCACCCCACGCTCAAACCTCCAGTGCACTCGGCTCAGGGAGCTGCCAGCATTTCCTGCAAGCTAATGAGCCGCGAGCAGGGCTGGGCTGGAAGCTGTCCCTGGTGGCCTTCCTCTGAGCGCTGCTCCCTTCAAACAACCTGACCAAAAGGGATAGAAGGAGAACCGAGAAAACAAGCCCCTTAAGGATTGAGCTCACAATTGCGAGAAGGAGTTTTGCTTAGGTTGAGTTGAGTTGTTTCCAAAATCCCCAGCCAAATCACCTGTAATAAATGTTTTGTTTTTGTCGGGACTTACATCTCACCAAATGCTATTTGGTATGCTAGATGCTCTCACCTCAGCCTATTTGATTCTGTGTGGATAAAAATATTATTGGAGGGTCTTCTCGCATTCGTTGTTTTATGTGCAGCAGAAATGGGTGGAGAAATGGTTTTTTACCTTAGCAGTTTCTGCACCCAAGTTATTGCCTGACAATATTTGAAAAATGGAATGGAGCAGACATCAGTTTTTTAGAAGGCAAAGGAATTGTTCTGGGATTCTCAGGAGCTGAAAAACATTCTCAAATGATTAAAGGAAATTCTAGGTGATTTTTGGAAAATGTATTTAGAAATACTAATCACCTCATTCCCATAAAGCAACTGGCCTTGAGTGGAGAAAGTGAGAAGTATCTCAATACCACATTTGATAATTAAGATGCGCTTTCCCCCCTCTATCCAATTCAAATAATAGGATCCAATGCAAAGAGCAGCTTCCAATAACCAAAGTTATTCCATTCCCTACGCCTCTGTAGCTGCCGGCAGGCATGTCTCTTACTTACTGAGGTCGCTTTCATAATCCCAGTGGGTTGAATTTTCAAAGTCATTTTAAAACTGTTTTTCTTGCCACCAAGACAGTTGGTTGCCTTGGAACAATAGCTCACAGCAACCCACACCTCGCCAATATGAGAAAAGAATGATCGTTATGACCTTTTATTTATTTCACTAAATTTTCTTTTACTGTCACTGGCTTCTACTCACATTGCCGCACTATCATCTCCTACATCCACAGGTCACACGATCCTACATGTTGGGTTGCAGTGCTATCAGATTCCTTCATCATCATGAACCTCACCGCTCCACAAATCAAAACCTCTAGAGCCATGTCGTAGTTCCAACCTCCAGCCATCCCACCTCCTCTTAAAAAACAAACTTGCATCCAAAGTAGTTAAGGCATTGGATAGGAGGGGGGAAAAAACCTGTGAATAGAATAACACTTCATTGACGGAACGTAAACCAGCCATGTTTAAACTCACATTTGGCCATAAAGAACAGTCTGAGTCCAATCGAAGGACTTCAGCCAAAACAGAAGTTTCTTGTGGTGAGACGGCTGATACAGTCAGACTGGAAAAAACCTCGCCACTTCTTTCTGGGGGCACCTGCATTCCGCAGGCTTGCAGATGGCTGGAGAACCGAATAAACGATCTCTTAGTGCTTTCTGTGTGCTGCTTACAGACCTTGTATATGGCCTGTTTTTCAAGACATGATGATTTCGATTCCTTGGGCAAACTCAGATAAAGTACCAGGGAAATGTTTGTCAGTTAAACTTTTCTTAGGGACCTTAGAGAAATGGGTTTGCATTCCAGCATAACGAAGCAGGTAGAGTTGGCCGCCTTCCAGGGGTTTCAATGGATGGTGTTTAATGTCCTTGAGAGGAATTGTTCCAATACATTTCCTTATCCTTTGGATTAATTCAACAGAAAAATTATATTTGGCTCATGGGTCTGTTTTCAAGCTCTTGCACTACACAGAGTTCAACAAGAATTCATTTTTGTGTGGACGCTATAAACAGAGAAATTTTAATATTGAGATCTAATTTATAATTGAAGTAAACCTTGAAGAAGTTGGCATCTCTGGACTGTGTCTCTGGTACCTATAGTATCAGCCCCAGCATTATGAATTCTTTTTGTTTTGTTTTGTTGGTTGGTTTATCTTGTATTTCCCCTTTCATCTATATTGTGTGAGGCACATTCATGCTCAGGTGCATGCTTACATGTGTGTGGATGCACATGTGTGTTCCTGCATATGGCCTTCCAAGCTGGATACCAGGAGTCATTATCATTACTCACTCATCTTATTCCTTTGAGCCAGGGTCTCTAATCAAACCCCAAGCTCCTCTAGGAGGAAGTGTTTTGATCTGGAGGAAATAGCTACACAACACTCTACATCACCCTCCAGCACATCTTTCTGCCCACTCTTTCGCCATGTTCCAGGCTCAGAAAACAGTCCTCTAGGGAAGATAGCGTAATTCCCAAAGGAGGTCTCATTTAGTGGAGATAAAACTATAGACATGAAAAGATTGATGTTTGCCTGGGGCTCCAGGAGGGTCAGAAAAAAGTGGGAAGTGATTTTTAATGGGTCCCAAGATTCTTTTAAGGGTGCTGGCATTTTCCCGAAATTTATTTTGAAAGCAAATTGAGCTGTATATTTCAGATAATTGTATGCTCTAGGTATGACTTATAGACCATCAAAGCTACTAAAATAAATAAATAATAATAAAGCTGCTTTTAAAAAATGGGGATATAACTCAGTAGCAAAGTATGGTCTTAGAACATGAAAGGTGTTGAATTTAATCACCTGCACTGAAGAAATAAATAAAATTTTTAAAAGATTAGGAAAGACCTCAAAACTTACCAGGTGGTTCTGCCTAGTGTGTCTGTCATTGCACCATCTTTAACTCTGAAAGAAAAAGCTTTCTTTTTATTATTATTATTATTATTATTATTATTATTATTTATTCAACTGTGCGCATGTGCGTGTGTATGTGCGGGCGCGTGTGTGTCTGTGTGTGTGTGTGTGTGTGTGTCTGTGTGTGTGTAGAACCACTGACAAATTCGCAAACCACCATGGACGCCTCCACCTCCTCCTGCCCCGGGATTCACAGACTCCGCCCTATCAGGACCAGAAGCGCAGGCCGCCCCCGCTTCCGCCTGGCGTCTATACGTGGGATCTGGGATCCGAACTCAGGACCTTCCGCCTCCAAGGCGGAGGCTTAACTCCTGAGCCACCTCTCCAGCCCTGAAAGAAAAAGCTTTCTAAAAAGTTTTCAAGGTTACCCTAGAGTCAATAAGGTTATATTTCTGAACACTAATTCTGTTTTGAAATCTTTCCTCCTGAAGCTCAAAACACACTTAGGATATGTTACCAAAAACTAAAGGAAAAAATACTCTCACATTCCATTGCCTTCTAATATAGGCTTCCATTTTCCTTGTGTGTGTGTGTGTGTGTGTGTGTGCGCGCGCATTCATGCATGTGTGCATGTGCGTGTGTGCAAGTACGTGTGTGCATGTGCGTATGTGTGCTTGTGTGGAGGCTGGGCATCAATATCAGGTGTCTTTCTGTCTCACTCTCCATCTTATGTTTTGAAACTGAGTCACTGAAGGCAGAGCCTGTTGTTTCAGTAAAATGGCTGGTCATCAAGACCCAGGAGAATCAGATCTGCTGTCTGAATCACCTCCCCCCCCAGCACCAGAGTTGCAGACAAACAATGCACAGCTTTTCCATGGGGCTGGGGGTCGTCCACTTTACCTACTGAATCATCTTCCCTACCACAATCTAGTTCATTTAATGCAAGAAACCCTTGCATGAAACCCCATGTGTTTAGGCGTAGAAAGGTCTTCCTTCCTTTGAACACAAGGAAAAAAATGAGAGATGCATGGCTAACTTAAAGCTGCAGCTCCCATCACTGACCGGAATGCTATCACAGTTGTGAATATACAGTGTCAAATCATTCTGAAAGCTGGTATTTTTTTTTCTTTATTGGAGTCTCAGTGGAATCTGTTGCTTGCTTATTACTTCCTTATTCTCCCACAAGAAAAGGAAATACAATAATTTGAAAGTGTGAGATGCAGGTTTAAGGGCTGGGGGTGTGGCTGAGTTGGTAGGATGTTTGCTTAGCATTCCTGAAGCCGCAGCATTGCACAACACACGGCATGAAGGCACAGAGTGCAATCCTAGCACTCTGCAGGAAGAATGGGAAAAGCCTCTCAGCTCAAGGTCGTCTTCAACTGCATGGCAAGGTGGATGCAGCCTGGGCTACAAAAGACCACGCTTCAAAAAAGCATTTTTTAAATGCAGTAAAAAAAATATCTTGCTTTCTAGTTAATATCCATTTTAGTTAGGAGAGGAGAGATCCAAGACTTATAAAAACAGAAAAGAAAGAGAAAAGGAAATGGAGGGAGAAGACAAGAGAGAGAGGGGTGGGAAGAAAAAATGGGAAAGAGAGAGAGAGAGAGAGAGAGAGAGAGAACACTTATTCCCAATCTCTACAAGAAGGAAGAGGTATTTCCTAAGGCACAATCTAAATTAGACTTGCTTCAGCAGGAAGGCCTAATTGAATATGCTTGTTTTCTTTTCTTTTCTTGTAATCATTTTAGGAGAGAGTATGGTTTATAGGGATAAGCATCAAGTCTGATGAGGCAAATGAAAAGGATGAGAAAGCCATTCTGCATCCAAACACTGCAAATCAATGCTCGTCTTCTGTACTCTCTCATTGAAGATTCTGCCACATGAATGATTCATGGTGAACTATCAACTCGGTGCAGTCACTCCAGGAGAACACCAAGGGTTTGCTTACACATAATTACTCAGAATTGAGTAGGAGGAAATCCCTGTCTCGGATCATGGGAGATAATGGAATTCCAACTAAGGATGCCTTGGCAAAGTAGAAGTACTTTCCCTTGGACCTTTGAAATCCTTAATGAGTTGAATCATGTCAAGTAACAAAATAAACAAGGATGAGAAACATGGCTTGGGTTTGGTCCAAAGTCTAGCATGCTTTAAGACCGGGCTTCCCCCACCATTGCTTAAACATTATACAGTTTTCTATCAGCCAAGTCTGCGGTTTTATTTCATTTTTTTTCTCTTAAATCAGATTTCAAAAGCCAGGCACTCGCTGATGGTAATTAGCAGGCATGGGTCGACGTTTATTCTTACCGTTCTTCCCATGCATGCATAATTTTTGTGAGGAGAAAAGAAAATCCAATTACCTCCAAATCCAGTCAGGGTGGCTCATCTGCTCTTGTGTTATGTCTTTAGAAATGATTCCCAACAATTGAAAGAAAGATGTATGGTATGTGAGAACAGAATCTTGTAATTTTATTTATAATTTTTATTTATAATGTTAAGGAAAAAAAAATCCAGTACTGTGACCATCCATCTGCACAGAATAAAGACTTGAGCAGTGACGAACCTGTAACATGTGTCAGGTGAGAATTGTTTGTGTCACAAGGAAAGTATTTGGTGATTTTTACTTCTATGGTCCCACTTATATTTTTAAAGAAACCATTAAAACCACTGTACTTACAGTTTTCCAAGAGCAGTGGTAATAGGAACTAAAACCATTAAATAGAACATTGGCATATCCAGATCCTTTACAACAAAGAAGGTAGGTATTTCTACTCAGCATTGCAAGCATTGAGTCTGTGTGACAAAAGTTTTAGCAAACTAGATTTCCTTATTATTTAAAGTCTTCCTTGAAATGTTAGTCAATTTCAGAAACTTCTTTGAGTTCCAGACAATGTTTCGGGACTACGAAATAAAATTTTAGCAATAAGATATGTCTTTTTTCTATTGGATTAATATTGTGCGGGTCCTATTTTTCCCCCACATATATTTTTATTTTAAAGGAATGAACCTGACATTGAAGGTAAATTGTACTTTGTCCGTAGGTACAGCTGTCATTTTTTGACAAATGAAAGCTGAGGATTTGGGCATATCTGTAAAGAATTAGGAGTTGAAGCAAGCCTGAACAAGTCTGAGGAAGATTATGTAATTCATGTAGGAAGATCCAGCCAATAGTGGGTGTGCTGTTTCCTGGGTATGTGGAAAAAAATGGAGGCAGCTTGTCCGGTAGTTTGGCATAGTTTTGCAGACTGGCAAGGTAAGAGGGTTTGTTCTCTCAGCAATTCCTTTGGATGCCCAGGGGTCAGTTCTCTTAGCTACAGATGCTGGTGTGAACTGTCCTGGTATGAAGTGTAGCTGATAAAGAATCATAAGCAAGAATGAATCCCTTCTTCCCCTATGTTTTTGGCGTGTCTTTATCAGCAGCACGGAGCGTAATTGTGGCACAAATTAAAACTGCTTTTGATCACTTTTGATTTGCTCCAGCATTGTAGAAAACTAGGTGTGGGAGTAGAAGAAGGAGTAGATGGCAACAATTTTATTTTTCAATTTTCTTTTGAAACCTTCTGATAAAAGCATCTTTGTCTTTCATCATCAAATAGCACTGTGCTTTTGTAATCAATTTTTATGGTCCCCTGTTTCGAGTCTGAACTGATAAATGTACTTTACTGACTTCAGACCACAGATAAGATTATCTGAATTGAAATTGCTACCATGGTGTGAGTATGCTGGAGACTCTCCCTTTTATCTTTTCTTTTTTTTTTTTTTTTTTTTTTTTGATCCAGGGTCTCCCTCTGGCCTGCAGCTCCCCAAGTAGACTAGGCCCAGAGATCAATATGTCTCCACCTCTTAGTGCTGGGATTAGAAGTGCCCGCTACCACGCCTGGCATTCTACATGGATGGCAAGGATCAAACTCTGGCATTCACGCTCACGCGGCAGGCACTTCAGTGACTGAGCCCTCTACAGTCCAAATTCTTGCTTTTCTTGCAGAGAGGTATTTTTAGACTACAGCACTGACCATCTGTGCCTGGGGTGATGGAAAGACATTTCTTGGTTGACCAGTGTACATCATGCAGTTTTCTCAGCTGCTTTCCAAGAACAACTCAAGCAAGGCTACATTACAGAGGACCTGGTGCAGGGCGGTGAGATCAGGCTGTGGTTTGTGTAAGCATGAGTGTACTCATCTGAGCAGCCTGAGCAATGATGAACTGCAGGTGACTCGTCCAGGCAGAAGCCAGAGTGGGAGTCAGACCCTCTGACAATGAGCCTTTATATGAGTGAGGCAAACAGGAACCTGTGAGTTCACTTCTCTGAGTCTTAGTTTCTCATCTGTGAGGCAGGAAAGCCAGTGCCTGTTTAGTGCTCATTCATCTGGTAGTGGTGGGAAAGTTATGTGCGGAACGAGGGTGACTATTAACTGAGTGAATATTTGATGAGTGAAGACTACGTGACAATTCTTACAGTCATTACACAATATGCCTGAAGGACAAAACACAGATTGTTTCAAGCAGTGTGTAGTGTCTGGTACTAAGGATGTGGTAGTAAACAGAACTGTTCTTGCCCTCAAGGGCATTCATGGTTATTTAGGAGACAGACGGGTAAATAATTAATCACACATTTTAACTATGTAATTAAAATGATAAATCCCACAAGATAAAATTATATATAAGAACATAGTAGTTATTGTAGCATCTTAAAGGGGTCTCTACAAAAGGGATGGTTAAGCTGAACTAAAAAAGCTGATAGGTACAAAGATGTGGAGGATGTTTTATTTAGGAGACAGTAGGTGGAGTGTAGGTGAAATGTGTGATGTTAGAGACACACTAGGCGTAGAGAATACAGAACAGAGCTCGGATCACGTTTTCTTTTCAGTGCATGTCGTTGCGATGAGATACCTAACCCAAAAGACACTCAGGAGAAGAGGAAGTTTATTACAGCCCACGTAGCCAGGTTACAATCCACCACTGCAGAGAAATCAAAGCAGCGGGAGACAGGTAGTGGTCACGTGCTATTCACAGCAGAAGTAAAGGGCAAGGACTGATGCCCGCCCGCTTACTGACTTACATTACTAGCGCCCAGCTCTCTCACTTATCTTTGCAGTCCTGGATCACCTGCCCAAAGAATGGTCCGGATCTTCCTGTCAACTCATACAACCAGGAAAATCCTGTAAGGCTTACCTAGCAGTCTGCTTTAATCAAGAGAATCCCCCAGATAAGCCAGAAATCCTTCCTCCTTGATGTCAGGTGGACAAGGGACTCTCACCATAATGGTCTGGCACGCTGTGGAAATCATCTCCTGCAGGGCACTGTAGGCCATGTTAAGGATTCCACGTGAGTATCTTTAAAAAAAAAAAAAAAAGGTGGAGCATCAGGTTGTTAATGGAAATGGCTGATCATTTTTTTAAAAAAATCATGCTTAATTTAGGGTGCAAAGAATGAATCATTGAGGAACTGCAGGACGAGAGGAAGGGACACTAGAAAAGACACCATGACAATTGTCTCCCAGACCTTCCTGCCAGTATGAAGATCCCGGCAAGGTAACTCTGGCGTCCTCATGAGGAGAACTTATTTCTATTCTTTGAGTTTCATGCAGGAATACAGCAAGTTTATATTTTTCACTCCATATTAACCAATCCCATCCCCTTCCTTTTCCTGTTACAAACCTCTTCCCTACCAGACTTCCTCCTACCATTATGGCTTGTGGTGGATTTGGAAAGAATACAATAAGGGAAATTAGATGTGTATTGTAAGAGGACAAAAACTCAGTTTACAGCAATTGCTCAGGAACTTTCCATTGAAGGCAACCCTCATGAAGCTCAGTGGGACACACATACACACACACACACACACACACACACACACACACACACACACGCACCACAAGTTCCCTCAGTTACTGATGATGGTATGAAGTTTTCTTGCTATGCTGATGAACCATAACTCAGAAACCATGAACTAAAATAAACCTTTTGTTCCCCTAAACTGTTTGGGTTCAGCATTCATTCAATAATGATAAGATGAAACTAATATAATGACAGAGAGAAACTGTTACATGATGACGATGATGATAAAAAAGATAGAGATAGGTGATAGTTAGATGCTAAATGCCAGATAGATAGACAGATGCTAGATAAATAGATGAATAGTATTAGATGATGTCATTAAACGTTAGATAAGTAGAAATATAGATTATATATATAATAAGTTACCTTACTTTTTCTATAAGAAACCAACATCCCACATAATAAAAAATCCCAAGATAAAACTCCAGGTCAGTTATTATGTTGACTCATCATCATTCTAAGAATCTAATTCTGTCTTAGGTATCAGACAAAGTCTTTTTTTTTAAAATTTTTTTATTATTATTATTTATTCAACTGTGGGCATGTGCGTGTGTTCGCACGCGCGCTTGTGTGTCTGTGTATGTGTACCACGGACGAATTTGCGAACCACCATGGACGCCTCCACCTCCTTCTGCCCTGGGATTCACAGGCTCCGCCCTACCAGGACCAGAAGTGCAGGCCGCCCCCGCTTCCGCCCGGCGTCTATACGTGGGATCTGGGATCCGAACTCAGGACCTTCCGCCACCAAGGCGGAGGCTTAACCCCTGAGCCACCTCTCCAGCCCAAAGTCTTTCTCTTTTACTGATTACATTTATAGGGCTAACATGGTGTTATGGAAAAATCTCAATGTTCACAGGATAGATACAGGACATTATTATTATACACTTACATTATATCCTACCAACTACAGCCCAGCAAAAGTTTAGTCTCTTCCAGGTATAATTTTTCTTACAAGATACAAAACCCTTTTAAAAACAAAATCCATCTTCAGAATGAATAAACTTTATTCAGATTTCATATCAAACATTATTCATGTCACATATTAACAGTTCACAAAGGGAATGAAATTCCTATTACTATCAATTTCATAATTCTTTTATCTTGGATCTATTCAGATTTTTATTCTGGAAGTGAAATTGAAGGCAAGCTCTCCTGAAACAAAAGCTTAGGTGAGTTCCTGGATGAAGGTCTGCTACTACCTGGAAAAGGAAATGATGCTGGGTGGCTGGCTAGGAAGTCCATGCCACCCACGATTAAAGGTGAGGGTCGGTGAGATGGTTTAGAGGGCTAAAGAGGCTGCCTGAAAACCACCCACTTGAGTTACATTCCCTAACGTCTACATGGTGGAAGGAGAGAACCAACTTCTGAAAGTTGTTCTATGACCTCCAAACATACACCGTATGATGTCTCTCTCTATCTCTCTCCAATAAAGAAATGAATCTTTTTTAAAAATTTAAGGTAGGCTATTAAGATGGCTTAGTAGCTAAAGATACCTGCACAAAAATTTGGCAACATGAATTCAGTAAATTCAAACTCCAAAGCCCACATGATGGAAGCAGAAAATCAATTTCCAAAGTTGTTCTCTGACCTCCATATGTACAGAGTACATGATGATGGCATGTTCTCTCTCTCTCTCTCTCTCTCTCTCTCTCTCTCCCTTCTTCTTTACATGCTTTCCTCTTTCTCTTTGTCTGTCCCATAAATAAATGAAAATGAAAATGAAAAGTAAACCACCAAATAATTGAACAAAGGTATTTAAGTAAAGTAATAGTACGCCCAGTAGACCTTCCAGCCTCCACTTGTCTGATCTTTTGGAATGTCAATTCTCTCACCCAGGACCTAAGGAATCAGGATGCCTGGCGTGAACCCAGAAATCTCTATTTTTAAAAGGTGGTCAGGCAAAGCTGATGCAAAGTAAGACTTATTGATCTGAAAAAAAAACTATAGACTAGAAGTAGACTTCATCCCACAAGGAGCCGTAAACTTTGGGTGGGAGTCAGGGAAAGTGATCAGAGCTACAACATGTGACAGAAAAATGAAAATGCAGGCCCAGTACTATATTAGTAAGGAGATGTTTTGCAAGGAAGCCATTTAGCAGCCCTAAATCATGTGGCTTTTTTTTTTTAATCTGCCAGTAGCTCCATCCTGGCCACAAAAATAAGACAAATGGGGTAAAGATAAGAAAATACTCTGCAAATGCTCTACATAATAAATAATGTGCTGGGAACATTGCCCAGGCATGAAAGAATTTGAATAAGCTTAGAATTTGAAAAATAGTGAATTCTGGAACATAAATATAGAAATGAAACACATGGATAGGCTGGAAGGCATGATCTTTTTCAAATCCAGAATGACAATTTCAGATTCTCTATCTGGACACACGCAGAAGCTGCCCAAACAATGCTTGATACAGCTGCAAACCGCCAGCACATAAATCTATATGGAGACTTACATTGTAACTGGAGAACATGTTTGTGAATCTAGATTGTGGTGAAGAAGATAAAGGACTGCTTGTAAGGTGTGTGTGTGTGTGTGTGTGTGTGTGTGTGTGTGTGTGTGTGTGTCTGTGAAAGTCCAACACCTGCTACAGACATTGCTCAAAGAAACACATAAGTCTGGCTGTCTATAGTTGACAGAAGCACAACGATCATCCTATGGGATTATATAGAAAGGGAACTCGGTGGACTTTAGCTGTCTCAGGGCATCTGAACATCATGACACTCTGAAAACGTCCATTAAAAGTCTGGTTTAGAAAAGGGGGAAAGGGAAGTCTGTACCAATATTTGAAATAGAAGTGACTTCTTACTGATCCCCATCCTCTCCACAAACGGTCTCTGCTTTCATGTTTTATGATTTCCATTACCCTTTCTTTTATCTCTTCCATGACCTGAAGAATTAGTGTCTCTTATGGTCCTTTTTCTATGAGTTTTACACACGCACACATACACACACACACTCACACGCACACACAAATGTAGATTCTGAAAATGACAGAAACATGCTACATTTTTGTCTTTCTGAGGATGGTTTACTTTGCTTAACTTAGTGATCTTAAATTCTATAGATTTTCTGGCAAATTTAATGTTTTCATTTTTTTAGAGATGACAATATTTCATTGTATGTGTACCATATTTCCTTTATCCTTTCATCTATTGATGAACATCTGGGCTGATTCCATTTCTCAGTTCTTGTGAATAGTGCAGCAACAATCATGGCTGTACATTCTCTTTGGTACACTGATGTAAAGTCCTTTGACTATATACCCCAGACGTGGTCTAGCTAGGCCCTATAGTTGTCCCATTGTTAGTGTTTTATAGAACCTGCACACTGATTTATAAACTGTGGTTACAGTTTTCATTCCTACCAGAAGTGAGAGTTTCTCTTTCCCCCCATCCTCACATTACTTGTTTTTCAACAGTCATTCTGACTGAGGTGAAAGAGAATCTCAAAACAGTTTAATTTGCATTTTCCTGAGAAATGCTAAGAATGCTGAACATTTTAAAAATATTTATTGACAATTTTTGTACTTACCTTTTTGAGAACCATCTATTCAGTTCATCAATCCATTTATCTATTAAGTGGTTTGACTTTTCCTTATTAATTTTTGTAGTTCTTTATTTATCATAGATACTAATTCCGTGCCTGATGCATAGTTGGTATGTTTTGAATTTTCCACTTTTCATGTTTGTAGCCATCCCAACAGAGAGATAGAGAGAGAGAGAGAGAGAGAGCACCCAAGCAATCTTGTGATTAATGGTGACAGAGACAGTTTGAATGACACTTATTTGAATGACAGACATACTTATTGTGGCAGTCAGCCTGCATGGTTGCTGATAAATGACCATCAAATAGCCTAAGGGAACAAGGGGTTTATTTTTTCTTACAATTACTGGTTACAGTTCTTAGTCCAGCTTAACAGGAGAGCATGCACCAACATCAGGACTGAGGGAACTGGCCACACTATCTCTATGTAACGGCTGAGGAGGGACAATCCTTACTTACCAGACCAGCATGTCTGGTCAAGTACATGCAAGGATGCCAACTCTCTCAAACAGCTCTGTGTGTTTTATTCCAAGGCCTAATCCCACCCACCTGGGCCTTTCCCATCAGCCAGACAATATCCTGAAGGTTTGCTCTGGGCTTACCCAAACTACTAATTTTCCACAAATGTGCCCAGAGTTCAAAACCCTCAACTGTCAGGTTGACACCTGTGCCTAACTATGACACTTATCACTCAGGACTTAATTCATTTTGAAGGGTAGAGGAGGAATACCCATGGATATACTACTCCTTTTTTGTTTACCAGAAAAAGGAATTAAAGCATTTTGAAACTATACCTCAAAGGTAAATATACTAGGAAACAAAGGAAGAAAGAAACGAAAGCTATGGGAGAGAATTCATTTGTTAATAGTTTTTGAAACCATTCTGTGGCTCTCACAGATAAGATCTGATATACAACCTCCTAGATATTAACAAACATAGAAGCAACTAACACAGAAGAATGAGAACAAGCTATGAGACAAGATTAACACAATTTAAGATGGATAATTCATTTTGCCAATAGCAGGTGAAATTGGAATAATGGAAAAAATATGAGAGGATGGCAGAAAAAGAGCAATGAAGATATATTATACACACATATGAAATTGTTGGAGAGCAAAATCTAATCAATGTAATTTTTTGAAAAAGAAAACAAGTTTTACCTTTGACTAAAACTCTGAGAGTCTTCCTCTCATCTCAAAAGAGTCAATTAACTGATAAAAGGATTTTTATGTGAATGGCTTATTGATGTCATCACAATCTTGGCATTCTGTGATCCATCAAATAAAGCCAGCAGACATAATACTTGCATATTTTTTCCTCAATGCTATACTGAACCATGGGGTAAAACATGTCAAAACAATACCATATTTATGTCATTTCCAGCTAATCTTAGTATTTAATGTATGGATAATTAGAATAATAAAAGACTATATAGCTATTTTTAATAAAATAGATGAGTGGGTATAATTATTTCACAAATGTCATTTTTGTTTTCTGTTAAAAGAAAACATAGTCTAAGAACTCATGAGATAATATTACAGAGTAACCATTTTTAAGTGTTTATGTATCTCTAGAAACCCAGTATAGAATATAAGAAACAAATAGAATTTTTGAAAACATCAAATTAAAAAATGCTCTTCTCACTGTAGAAAGTTAGCAAATACTAAGATATGTCATATTTTAGCCATTTCTAAGCATTATTTTTATGTTTTAGTGCGTAATTTGAAATTCTGTGGAATGCTCCCTTTACTAAATTTTGTAACAAGAGGAGTTTTTCCTTGCTCCAACACATCTGAAGTCTACGTGAATCTTCCTGGAGTGGATATGTGATAATTTACTTGAATTCCTTTTATTGCCCAATACTCTGTTTCCTCTTCCCTCTATTCTAAATAATGCTACAATGAGCGCCTTTGTACACAAAGCTTTCTTTGTACTTAAGATGATTTTCTTTGGATGAATTCCCAGATTTAGAATTACCTGTCTCAGACTTGGAAATTTAAAAGACCCCTTTTCCATGTTGTCAGATTATTTTCCAAAGAATCTATAAAATTTCTTTCTCCCAGAAGGGATATGCTATCTCCATCCAGTGCTGAGTACCTTAAAATTTTCATCTCTGCCAATTTGATAAGTAAAAATTCATGTCCCATTTTTACTTTAATGTGTATTTAGTTGCTTACTCATAAAATATTTTATCTTGATTGTAAATGAAATATTTTCTGAATACTTTCAATTTTGTCAACTTTCATATCAGCTATTTACATTTATTTGTGAATAAACATGAGGATACTTTTTTGAGAATTAAAAAAATGAAATAAAACAAATCCTGAACATGATACATTTTAGCTGGTGTATGAAAGCCAAATATTATGCAAAGAATAACTTCTTTGGTGCATAGATATCAGTGCTGTGTTAGGGAAAAAAATAATTTCAAAGTAAAATAACAAGCCACTTCACTAAAATTTTATCCAGGATTAGCATAACATTAACCATGTGACAGGTCTAAAGACCATGACACTCAAATAAAAGAAATATGTTCAACATCAAATGGCCTGCGTTTTTTCTAATGTGACTAATCTACAAATGGAAGGTAAGTGTTGACTGGCAAACATCCTAAATACCTGCCCCATCATTCCCTGGACTGTTTACTGGCCACTAGAATGAATACATCTGCCATTCCATTGCTTTAGTAAACATTAACTGGAAGAAAGCAAGCAAGCTTGGTGAACTTTGTAGACTTTCAAATTTCCTTTGCCTAAAGAAATACAATTGAGAAAGTGTCAGAAAGGCCATTATAACACCTGGACATGCACTGCATCTGGAACACTTTTTTCTCAGGGTTCACACAGCAAAGGAAATAACTTGGTTGGTCAAGAGGGCAATTGATCTCGGGGGCTATTGACAAAGACCATAAATGAATGCTCATTATTCTTGTTCTGTCAACAGCCTCTGACATTTCTATTTGGCTGATCATAGATCAGTCACAGGGAGCTGCAGGGTAAGTGATTCCCTAAGTTCAGAGGCCCAATATGTTTCAGAAGTCGAAGTCTTTACAACAACGTACTACTTGCTTTTGCTATTGAAGAAATATGACAGAATTACCACTAGGCATACATGTTTGTATTCGGCGCTTGTATTTGTCCAATGAGAAGCCATGCCTGTTTGATAAGACATTCTCTAATTTGTGAATATTAAGGAAAAGTCTTATCTTTTAGAAGAATGCTACTTAAGACAACCAATCATATACAACCTTAATATGAATGTTTTCAAAACCTATTTGATCAAATTTTATCTGTTTGGGTCAGTGGTACAGTTTCCTTAGAAATAAATATCTAAGCTTAGGTTTATAGAGAACAAAACAATTGCTCCATGAACAATGTAAAACCAAAGTTCTGCTAACATCGAAGCCCTGTGATCAGCAGAGGAATGCTAACGTTTAGCTATCCTGGCTTTTCTATACCTGTTGTTGCATGTCAAATAGCAAGTGTATGAAAAAATAAAATATATTCTTCCCTTTTCTCATGTCTCCCGTGGCCACCCAATTTTCCAAGTCATGGCTTCAATATTTAAGGTCGCCAAAGCTTATGACTTCAAAGAAAAGGCTTCACTTTAAGGAAATTTTTTTATTGGGATATTCTGCAAGATCTGGAGATCATTTTCTGGGATCACTCTGGCCCCTAGGGAGTAGAGGCCAAGGATTACTAAACATCTAGAGTGCACAGGACAGCCCAAAGATTTCAACCGGTCCTCCAGCAACAGCAAGGGCTCTGTGCAAAGCGAAGCCTCACCAAGGCCTGGATCTGGGCTTAGGAACCTCCTGCTCCAAGAATCCTTTAGTCTAAGAAGTGTTTTTCAGTTTATTTTATTAGATTTTATTTTATTTTTCTACTTTTACAAACATATTGCGTACTCATCCCTGCTGCTCTCCATCCCTCCTCCCTCCAATCCCCTCCCTTCCCCTCAGTCCTTCCCACTCCCTTCTACCCTCCTGCCTGTATGCTTTTGTGGACCTCAGGGTTCCCTCTGGCTTGTCTCTTCTTGTGGGGGTCCAGGCTTCTGTGACATACCAAATTGCCTCTTTTCAAGTCACCCCACCAAGAAGTTTTTACACAGCTTCAAACACATAGGTATACAATTGTTTACTGATGATAAATTATGAGGAAATTTATCTTAGAATTTATTTAAATTTTTCACATGTTTATAATTTTACTACTTACTAAAAACAAAAGGCATTTCGCAGTCTAAGGAAATGGATATACTTGTTCATTTCTACATAAGGAACTGAATTTTGACCAAATATAAGATATTCCAGGGCATACAGCATTCAAAATTTTTCCGAGTTAATCAATATTTCAATTTTAGAGTCACCAGTCCCATGAACTCTGCTTCACATAAGCATGTAGTACAAAATGGTAAAAGTATGTTGAGGGCCTTTTCAGAAATTGTTGGAAATTATGTCCTAATCTTAAGCCAAAATTCAATTAACAGTATTTTTTTTTTAAAAATGACAATTAGCAACTCAAACAGCAGTTTTTACTTTTAAAGTGATTAAATTATTTAATTAAATGCATGCTGACAAATGCATCACCAATAATCTTAAGGTGGGAAAATTTGCATAATCAAAGCTATTCTCATAAGCCCCTCCTACAGCTTTGCAATCCTACAGTTAAAAAAGCAGTTTTAAAGTCAAGATTTCAATCCAATCTAATCCAAAGATAAACTAATTTAATACTTACTTGTTGTGGTATGATAAAGAATAAAAAAGTAGTCAAAGAGTTTATTTGCCATGATTGAACTATTATGTTTCTATAAGAGCAGAAAACTTTGCATATGTACGGAAAGCACTTCAGTTCATATTTCATGGGCTGGAATCTGAGTCAGGCATGTGTGGTACGAGGGCATGTGTGGTATAAATACATGCACAGGCCATATGGCACATGTGTTTGTGTTCAGATCTATGGCTTCAGTGAACTCCTGCTATGCAACATAGGTGACATTGCCACAATCTCTTCATCACATGGTTGATTTCCATTAAAATTGTGGTTGTTGCATGATCAGAAGCCTTTGACTATCACCATTTTCTCCTCAGCATTTTCAGTTCCTGGGATTGCAACCAATAATTTAAGAATCTGGGTTCTAGAAAAAGTTTCTTTTGTAAAGGAAATCATATAACAATACAGATAATCACAGCTTACCAAAATGCAGAGACTAAGCGGCTACGGGTTACTTGGCCCTAAACAGTACATCTCTGTCACCCTCTACGTGAAGGCTCAGGGAACATGACTAACGAAGGGGCAGTCAGAGGGCAGCAGTCAGAGGGCAGGAGGAGGGCCACTCAGTAGTGTCCTCTGGACATGACAAGACTTGTTGCACACATGAACTCGCTGTAGCTGTTCACCTCAACAAGACCTGTCAACAAGACATAATGAAGTGGGAAAGACCTCATGAGGCCCCACTGCTCTCTGAGGGACTATTGAGAGGTAATGCTGGCTGTGGAAAGGGGAGCCACTTTGTTCAGTGGTATAGCCACTCATGCATCCCCCAGAATACGGCAAGTCCCAAGCACACACTAATGCAGGCAACCATTATGAAGCTCAGCAGGCCATATAGAAAGACGTGAAAGCAAGAGGGACATTGGCAGGGAAGAAAGTTTTCAATGGGAGAAAGAGGGGGAATAAGATGGGATAATATTGGGTGCAAATGACTTCAATTCATTTCGTTCATGTACAAAATTAACAAATTAAAGAAACCTCTGGAGTTTAGAGTTGACAGTCCATTCTCACCCGAAGACGATGAGCTGGATAGAAGGGAAGATGTCAATGATAATAGCCTTGGAGACCCCTGCAGAACAGAGCAATTTTTCCCTCTTCCTCCTTTTCCATTTTAGGACTTCAGGAGGAAAGAGTACAACTGTTTGTTTTGGATAAGTACAAAGAAATGAATTCTCATGGTTCAGAATAGAAAAAGTAGAAGATAGAGGTTCCGCAGGCCTGGCCTGGTATAAGTACAGAAAACACTCTATGCAAAATGGACAAGTGAATAAAAATAAGAGGATCTCAGGGAACACCTGTGGGAGCCAGTGGCCGAAGCTCAGGTAAAGAAAGACATTCCTATAATGCCCCTGAGTCATGGACACAGTACCAGAAAAAGGGACCAGTCCAAATATGGACTGCCTATACAGGAGGAAAAAACTGAAATAAATTAGATTTTATTTGTAGAATGCATGAACCATATTTCAGAGACCATAGTCTGAGATTAGTACATGCCACAAATGTAAATTCTGCTCCAAATTATCCATATAGATGAGAAATATGTAAATCTTTCTCAAATAATTCAGTTAAATGCAATTCTCTTTTTCACTTCATTACACTGAATTAGAACATTCATGAAGAAACTTTCAACTATGGTTCCAATGTTTGATTTTTGAGACCTACAACTTTCATCACCAAAAATGTTTCCTAATTGTATTCTATGTTTGGGTCAAACTCTTGTGATACAATGCATGACAGTCTAGTGAGGTTAAAAGTGAGACTAAATATGCATAAGATATTTGGGTAAAACTAATTACAAGTATTTAATTGTTACTATATTAACTAGTCATTTTTTAAAATCATCATTGGTGTATTAACTGTAGTTTGGGGTTCTATGGTCAGGCTAGGGTTTAACAATATTAAAAAAATAAATACATGATTATGTAACACCTGTCATAGACACCTCTGTTAACTGAAGCCAGTATTATGTTTCAAGGATATCACAGCTCTATTGTTTTGTCTCCACCTAGAAACCTAGGAAATTTATCAAACTATTCATCAAGAGTTCTGAATGGTGTTATCAAAGGAACAAGACACGTGTGTTGGCAGAAGACTCACTGCCACCTGCCACTAGTCCAACAACAGTCCAATGTCTGTGCGTCCACTTTAAGCCAGAGGAAAAGTTCGTTCTCATGGGACATCTACTACATTATCCGCTGTTGGTGCAAGCTGCTCCCAGGAGTGACAGCGGATCTCTCCTCCTCGCCCACCTATTTTTGACTTAGCAATCTGTTGACTTGCTTTCTCCAAATCGTTTGGCATCTTTGTGTCTCATTGGAGACTAGATGTTAAAAAGAGAATCTGAGAAGTTTCCTTCCTCAAAGAAAGCAATTATTTATCAGACAGTCCTTGTTGTTGATTCACCTGCCCCCCAAACAAATTGACCTGAGGATAACAAATCTATACCAGGATTCCTGAGCAGGTATTTCTCCCATTCCAACCTGGAACAATGGCTACATCCTTTGTGCTGTGAAGTAATGCTACACCTCAGACCACCTTGCTTTGCTCTTCCAATCTTCACGTAGGCTTCAATTTTTCTCTTTGACAGTTTGCTTTCTGTCTCACCCAAACATGTGTTCCTAACTGCTCCCACCAGCTTGCCATCCATACCAACTTCCTTGTCTCTCTTCACCTTCTGATTACTCAGCTGACTATCTTCGAAATAAAAGTACCACAGTACGCACTTTATGGGAATAGCGTCCTCATGTTGATTCAAATTTATCAAGGAAAAACTTCACATAAACTAAAATGTTATAGAAAATAAGTGGTGGGCATGGATGACTAGGAAACTTAAGCTAGGTATTTCAAATTACAAACTGTTAATTACTAACCAGTATTTATTAGCTCATCTTCTTTAGTGTCTGTATTATCCTGATGGCAATAACTAATATTAGTTTCCAATTCTCAAACCCTTACGTGATCACCTTATCCATGGATTGGCAATGATGCCAAGAAGTCCCATTTTAAAGCCTAGTAGGAGACTAAAGCATACCAAAGTCATACAATTTGCAGTAGAGGGTAAAACAGAAGCAGATCTGAAGTAGAAGTAAAACTCAATCCTAAAGAATGGACATGTGACAAGAAGATGATACCCAATGAATAAAAGAAAAATACTAGTCAGAGTCTGAATTATTTTCAACCATCTTTTAATGTATTCCAGAACTCCCGCAATTTCTACTTTGTATAAAACATGCAACGAATGGTGTAACATGCTTATTTTAACACCCCTGGAAAGATTTCTCTGACTTATAAAGCTTTTTTTGCAGTAAAAATATCATTTCGACATATCTGGAGCCCAGTCATGGAAACAGGCGAGAGGTGCCAAGTGTGGATGAAAAGCCTTTCCTTACCTACTGACTTCCTATTACTCCATGGAAAAAGTGATACTAGATTTTACTCCTAGGGTAGACATCTATTTGTTCTGAATGATTTAGTTACATCTTGGCTTGGAGACAGAAAGCTAAATGACATAAATCCTGCTTGTTCTTAGGCTTGGCTACTTATAACAGAAGCCCCAAATAACTGTGGCTGAAAGAAGACAGAAGTTTATCACTTTCTCCTGGTTACAAGTTTGGTGAAGGCAATTTAAGGCTGTGGTGAAGGCTACATAGACATCTGGCAGCTTAGCTGCTTCCAAGACCTGTTCCCAATACCTCTCACCTTTTCAGTGATGTCCTTTCCCAGGCTGCTATATCAAATCACCAGCAACATTCTGAGCTAATGTGGGTCAGGAATCTTCCGTCAGTTTCTCTAAACCCAAAGTGGCAAGATTACCCTAAGTCCAGAGTTTATATCTAGAATCTGCTTCATGCCTCTTTCAGTGGTTGGTGCCATAGGCGTTCTATACCATGTGCAAATATTCTCTGCAAGGATCTTGTTTTCTTTCACAACTGACAAAGCTCCCTTGCTTTCCTGTTGTTTCCTACTGTTCTTTGAATGTTCTCTCCAAACTCATGGTGAAATTTAATTGCCATTATGATAATAAGTAGGACCTTCAAGAATTGATTTGGTCACAGTGGAACGATATACTACAGAAAAGATTAAGACCATTTTTTTGGGAGAGGTTTAGTCAGGAAAAGAGTGAGAGTATGTCTAACATGTTTGCTTGTCCTTCTACCTTCTAGCACAGAGTGATGTCACATGACAATTCTAGCCACATGCCAGGGTCATTTTTGGAATGCCCAGTTTCCATAAGTGTAATCAAAGCTGGTACTTATAATTTACCCAGTTTACCACCTTCTATTACAGCAGTAAAGTAGATGAAGATGGAGCCTTCTGAGTATAAAATATAATTCCCTTTCTTCAATGCTTCACTTAATCAAGTCTAAGTCCTTATGTTTCACAGAGTGACATTCCCAAGTTTTGGGGACCAAACCGTGGATATTTTGGAGAGTAAACAAGGACATATTATTCAGATTGACACAATGGTCTCTTAGTCAAAATAAACTCTATTTAGAGTTTATCAGTCAGAGGTCAGTTAGGAGCTCATATTTAGTTGTGACTTATGCTGGGAACTGAAGTCTTCATTACTTTTTATCTGGATCTCAGTTTTAGAAGAAAAGCAAAATAAGTACTTGAGGGTCACCAGCAACCTTGGCAATATCTGTTATCGTCAGTTCTTTGATCAGCTAAATATCTCTGTATTCTGTTCTTTCTATAAGTCCCTCTTATTCATCCTGCCTCAAGAAAGAGATATCAGAAACCTAATTTTAGGTCTCTGAATTGATGGACTATCATTTCTAATTGGCACAAGTATGGCTGGTTATAGTCAAGTCGTCTGCCCCTAACATCAAAGAACAAAGTGACCAGAGGAAAATCCCTAATTTGGCAGTCTGAAAACGAGCAGCAGAGTGTTCTCAGAAGTATATCTTGTACAGGAAGCATGATGACTCCCTCCTTATGAGGACACCCCCCAGGATTATACCACCTGGAAATGCTTCTCTTTCCTGTTCCTTGGTCTTTACAGCTCACCCGAGGGTTGTGCATTTTAGACCTGCCAACTCCCTTTTTTTGTCTGTCTTTTGTCAATGATGATTTGGAGATCATGGGCATGATTGGGGAATTCAACAGGATTTGGGGCTTTAATAATATTTATTTAATGACTGGTAGGCTTCCAGGTTATTTGATTCTAGCAAGTCCCAGGTATTAGTGGCAACAGATGAAAAACTCATAGAGCCACATGATTTAAGACTGATGTCCGTTATTTATTCATTTATCAGCACTGAACGCTGTCTAGCTCTCTTTTCTCCTCTTCAAAACCATTTGCAGCAAAGAGCTTGAATGGGGAGGTGGCGTTCTTCATCTGCTGTTTGCCTCTGTACAGATATTTGGGAAAGGTACTTATTATCTACAAATGCTGGCCTTTTGCAGCTTTTACTTAGTATTGCTTCAGTCTGAGATCCAAAACAAACTAGTCTTTTCAATCCCTGAAGGCGAAAACCACCAACTATTTAGCAGAACAGTTAGGAAAGAGATTTTGGAGCCAGTAATCGGACACTGCATGCCTCAGTTGTGCAATTGACAAGTTTCTTCACTGCTCTGATCCTTGTGTAAAATGAGGCTAAACTAGTATCTACTTCATCACATTGTTTGAAGATTAAGTAACTTAAAATATGCGAAATACTCAGATGGTGTATGACAGGTTATATGTACCACACAGGTATGGGCAATCAACTAGCTGCTGTAGGCTTGCAAGGACCGTAGGATTGCTAGACTTTACAGCAAGCCAATGAGGGATGCGCTCTACTACCAAACTGATTGTTTGAGTTTGCTTCTTCTGCAGATTCTGTTAAAACATGGAAAAGTAATCAACATAAGACAATATAATGACTCACTACTACAATTATATAATTATAGTACATATTCTGTTCTGATGCTATCACATGGAGAGATTTTACCATTTGGGATTCTTTATCTGAGCCTCACCAGCCATATTTTAGGTTTTATAGTGGCCCATGCCCCACTTTTAGGCATCAGATTTCTTTTTTATTAGGGCATTCGTTTTCTCATACACAGATCTCCTGGTATTAAAGCACAGATGTGATGAATCTTCATTTTCTTTCACACAGAAGTCGGGACTAAGGTAGGTCAGAGACAGCAAGGTAACTGAGTTAGAAGATCCAGGACACAAATTTCAGTCATCCATGCCATTGTCATGAGAATATAGGTTGCCTTAAAACACCATCCACGAGAGAGAGCCGGCCACTGTACCCATCTCTAAGCTGCAGAAAAGGAGGAGCTATGCACTGAAAGCTAAGCACACAGTGTTGTCTTGTTGGAGGACCACACCTTGCAAAGCAGTTTGGGGAATGTGGTCTTGAGCTAGTGGCACCGGGACAAACTTAAATCGAACTTTCTGTTAAAGTGAAAGAAAATGAGAACAGGTCTCATGGTGACAACCAGAAGCCTCTGCTACATTCACTAAAAATGGCTCCTTTTCTAAAGCAGCATAATGTCTGCTGAAAATAGCACAGTGTGTGCAACCTGTGCAGTTGCTACCTCTTTCCCTACCTCAGGATAATGTAAAACCAGTGGGTATGTATGTACTCAATTAAAAAAAAAAAACTCAATAACTTGTATCAGATGACAACTGTATCCTGAAGTAGCTTAGGATTTTTCTTTGAGATATAATTGCATTTCCTGAAAATGAAATTACCTTGCATGTGTAGTTTTTTAAAATAAAAAAAATTACAATATTTTTAGAGCATTTGGTTGGTACAAGCTCACTTTATTTATAGAAACAAGACATATATTTTAACCCATTTATGATTCCTTGACTTACAAGGAAAAGTGACATTTTCAGAAACAAACAAAAATCTAAGTTGAAACCAAAACAAGGCTGTCTATTATATTTGATCATATAGAAAGAGTACTGAGTATGTTCTATTAGTCTTTCATTTTTCTGTTTTATTTGTTAGAGCAGAGAGGAAATTAATGAAACAAAAAGTAAACATAAAGAGGGTTTTAAAGATGCACAAAACTTCAAACTTAAAAAAAATCCCCAGTGAATTTTAGAAGGAAATATTATCAATAAATGAATGGTTTGCTTTATTTCTTCGCCAAAAACCTTTACTGTTTTAACCATAAACTTTTTGGTTCACCCCGCCCCCTTTTTAGTTGTTTTTTTTTTTTTTTGAAGGGGTAATGTTTGGCATTTTGTGTCCTGATAAGAATTTCAATGAATATAAAACAAAGGCACTATGCCAAGCTAAACCCGGTAGATGAATCAGGTAGACGTGTACATAAAATGCACTGCTATGGCCCAGATGTCAGTCATTATCATTAGGGAGGTAAATTTTAAAAAGATACTGGGCACTTTCCAAATTATTTTTCAGGGATAGATATGAAGTAAACTGAATGTGGTCACTGAACTAGCCTGCAGACATCTTCCACAGTTTGCTACTATGCTACAGAAGTGAAGCGGGACCATCAAAGCAGCCTCAGGACAGTGACGCACACATAGTACTTGGGACCAAGTGCCTTCCCCCGGCTACAAGGTGCTGGTCATTTCATTCTATAATCAACCCAGCTCACAAACAAGAGTAATGATTTTTTTTTTTTTTTTTACTTTTCCGCCTTTACGTACAGAACACAACTGAGGGAAACAGGTATTTGGAATTGATTAATATAATAGATCTACCCCAAAATGTATGGGAGAGTCTTACAGACTAAAGGATGCAAGACTCATTTGGAATTACCACTACTTTATTATTCAGACTGACTTACTGGAGTTTTTGTCTAAACTCACAATCCTACCCTCAACCAGAGGTGATTTACTTACCTGAGGAAGCCTTTTCAGCTCCAAGACATGGCAGATCTTTTTCTGTCTTTACTCTAATCTGAGCCCTTTCATTCAGGATTCCCCTACTGTTACAGACACGACCCTCACTTTTCCACCTCTTCCTGTCACCAAAGTTTCGCATTCACCCTAGTTATGTAGAATTTAACTGGAAGAATGTAGTGAAATAAAATATTTCCAAAATCTTTTTAACTAACAAAAATCAGATTCACATGAAAATGCTGGTTAGATGATAGCCATAGGCTGGCTGAGATATTGACAGTTCTCTGCTGTACTTTGCAAGTACCTTTAATATTTCAATCAGTATTTACAATCACTAATGCTTCATAATTCATACTTTATTTTCAGCTCATTTTACACTACTAACAAAAACTTAGCATAAAATAAATGTCCACCAAATGGGAGTTTTGCTTAAATTAATTATAGAAAGCTATAATGGAACACACATGGCATGATCTCATTTTATGAAAGAAAAATTTCAATAATACGTAAGAATATTACATTCATAATGTTACATGTGATTACATATTTTTAATAATTTAAAAGGATGTGGAAAATATTTCATAAGATATTTACAGCATTAATCTTTGAATGGGTATGGTTATGTTCTTCTTTATTTGCAGTTTTATTTATCCTGAAGTAATTCCTTCCCTTTTTTTAAGAAAAAACAGAAGAAGGTAATGATGAACATAGCTAATGCTTAGTGAGTGAGGGCTTACTGTGTACTCTCACTGTGAAAAGCTTGAGCTTTAATTATGAGCTTTAATCCTTAATTCTGAGAAGTGCTTCATAACATTTTATTAACATACACACATCCATATATGATTCATACATACAGAGAGAGAGAGAGACTGAGAGATAAGTAATAATACTCAATGCCTGTTTCCAAGCATAGAATTTGAACCAGCTTTCTATAAATTCATTCAATTCTGTGCTACTGATGAATATTTAGATGGAATGTCAAACATTACCAATACCACAAAAAGCAATGAATAAATAATTAACTAAAACTTAAGCAAGCAAAATAAAAATTCGAGAGCCACTGAACAAATCAGTAATGCTTAAGTCATACGAGAAATTAATTTTGTATTTAGAATTTCTGTTTTTTGCAGTGCTGAGAATCTGGAAGACTATTGAAAAGTGCGCACAGATAACAATTTCTAGGTGTAACAAGTGTATAAAGCCCCTCATTTTTCAATAACTAATATTTATGTGTGTCAGTTTTGGGAGTTTAATGTTTTATAACCAAATTGCTCTCAGGACAAATGATCTAGTGTCGCCTTGGATGTCCCAGGCTCTTCCGTAGCACTCTGGCAACCTGAATTACTTCATACTCTCCACACATAGAACTGGGTTACTTGGATCCTTGCTTGACCATGATGAGGAGCTCTCTTCCACTGCTTAGTAGTCCTCATTAATTTTCCAAGACTCTGACTCATCTCTCCTACAAACTTCCATTCCCACCATGAAGATGACTTAATCTCCACTTCGCTGCTCTCCCATGTTCAAGGCACTGAACAGACAACATGGGCCAGAGCTCTGGTCAATCAGAAAAGATCCAGCATGGTGAGCACAGGAGACTACCAGCTGCTGGGAAGAGCATGGCACTGTGTATGTCTCTGGGAATGTGAAAGGTACCTGCCAGGTTCCCTGAGGACAAGGACTTTTAATTTTGCATTACTTACATACTGTGTGTACTGGAGCTGAATCCAGACAACATGCAAGGCAGTACTCCAGCATATATACCCTTTTCTTAGCTTTATAGTGTTCCAGAGCAGGCAGAACTGCAATGATGTACTAAACCAATCATCCAGCTTCTTGCCTGATTTTTGGAGATCCACATCTCCATGAAAAAGAGCAAGGGTCCTGTTTAGCATCAGTGGTTCATATATGCAAAGTGATATGATCAAGGTGGCAGAAGTTGGGAGAAGAAACCACATTTCATTAAAAGGCCTTGATTCTCTTACAAATCTTCCTCTGAAGACATCATGCCTGGTAGGCTGGTCCCCTGTGTGAAAAGCAAAGCTAGCTTCAGGTTAGTGAAGAGAATGTGACTAATTCTTCACTTAGCACTCTTCATAATGGCCTGGACAATTCTCATTCCAAATGAAAAAGTGAAATTAGTGCATCATCAGAGACTCAGGAGTTTTCTGTGGGTTTGCACCTCTCCTTTAGAAAGGCATTGATGGGAAAAATGTAGTCTCCCATTTGGGGACAAACAGCTAACAAAGTTGTGTATCCTACTGCTACAAGACAGGCATTGGTTCCTTCTCCCAGAGACTGTGGAAAATAGAACATCTTCCTCATATGAATTATACATTTTGCCTCATTGATTACCATACCGAGTTGCCTCGAACTCAGTGACTGTAAAGAACATAAATTCATCAATTTATTTATTCTGTGATTCAAAAGTATGGCACCATCTAACTCAACCACTCCAAGTGCCAGCAAAATGTTACTTCTGGCAGTTTACAGAGGCCAGTCGTAATCTTGGGCTGTCCTTCTTTTTCCAATCAACCATGGAACAAGTCCTCCTTCTATTGGGCTTCCCTGAGCTCATTTTTAAATTTCCTTTTGCATTTTTCTCTCTTTTGATATCGAACAATTAATCTAATGGATCTATGAACAGATTAGAAACTAATCTTACCAAAAGCACAGATACAGAGGATTTCTAGGCCACAGTTTGCTCTCATATAAAACTCTGTAGATTCTCTATTGTTAAAGAAATTACAAGCACATGAAGAATGCATCATGTTTATTGGTGATAGATAAGATATTACTCCTCAGATAAATCAGATATTTTTACTCTTCGAGGCTGAATGTCATATGGCTTAAAGTAGCTTCACAGAACTTTTTTTAAGGTTGTAGAATTATTTTTAAATTTTATAATATAATATTATTACAATAACTTTAGTAGATTAAATTTTTCTACTTAAGAGAATCTTTTTTTTAATAGGAACCCCTGTCCTCTCCCTTCCTCCACCCCTCCCTAGACCTCCCTGTTCCCTCCCAGCTTTGTCCCTTCCTTTCCCGCCTCCCTCCCTTTCTTCCAGTGCCCCTCCCCCCTCATCTCTGAAGCATCCTTTAATGAGTATATCAAACTTTCCTCTGGGTCCTCCTCTCTGATGAGGTGTAAGGACTCAGTGGCAATTCCTAGAACTCTTTCTTGTGTTCCCCTTAAGTATAGGACACTATTGTGACATTAATCCCTTGCTTCTAAGGATCCTAGTGCCTTCAGTCCATGCTAGACTTTGAGGGGTCAATGATATGTTGGTCATTGCACAGATCATGCAGAGTCCTGTTATAACTGCTTTGGCCCTAACCTTGTGTGGAGTATCTTGCATATCATGACTCCTCCCATCCTTGTGCTCTTACAATCTTACCGCCCCCTCTTCCATAAATTTCCCTGAGCTTCAGGATGGAGAGGGATTAGGCAGGCCTGATTCCAGGGCTTCACAGAACTTTTTGAATAAACAAATAATAATCTCCAGCGGCATTTGTAAGATGGACTTGTTCATGGGTCCTAAAAAGTACTTAGAAAATTATATTTCTAAAAGGATCAAAATATATTTGCTCCATTTAATTATCTTAAAAATACTTAATAAAAATTATATTTCGAAAAGAATCAAAGTATATTTGCTCCATTTAATTACATTCATTTTCTCTGGCACAGTGATACCTTGAAACTTATTTTAATACACAAAGAATACTGTAAAATAATGATGATTCTACAGTTTACATCTAAATCTATAAATTCCATGTGAATTTTAAATGAAAGATGAAATTCAGGACCACTATTATGTACATGATACATAATGATAAAGTAGTTTATCAAGGAAAATTCCTATAATTAAGCATGAGAAGATTAGTTATAGATCTTGGTAGAAGACATTTTCTTCCCATTTTAGGTGTATAACAGAAGCACACAATTCTGTTCATATTTTCAGTGTTTGGGATTAAGCATATTGCCTTAATTCAATCAAAACCAATGTGACTACTTAGTAGACACCTTCAGGAAAATTTCTTTTGAGAAATTATAAAAAAGTATCACTATTTTTACTAAAATGAATGATAGTTACTTATGGTCACAAGAATCTAGAGGGCTGGCAATGTGCCTCCGTGGTAACATGTTTTGCCTAGCATGTGTGAGGCCTTGTATCTAATCCTTAATACTGTCTCTAAAAAAGAGGGGTGGGGTGTTCATGCTTATCTAGCATGCACAAAGCCCTGGGTTCAATCCCAGCACCACACAGGTGCGGTGGCACATGTCCCAATCCTAGCACTCAGAAAGTAGAGGTAGGAGGGTCAGGAATTCAAGGATAGGATTTAAATTAGAAGCTGATCTACATAAGACAGTGTCTCAATATCTAAAAGAAAAAAAGAGACAATTTGTAATATTTGAACCATATCTTGCTTTCTTATTTTTTATGTCAATAAAATCTCTTTACAGATTTGCTTAACAAATTTGTTTAAGATTTACTTCTGGTAAAATTTGGGATATATAGAAGGGGGAAATAAAGAATTCTTCCTCTCTACGGTGTTTCAGGAGATGGCAGCAATCAGATGTAGTTTTCAAAGAGATGCAGGGGAGGGGGCTGGCTGCAGGTCACACAGTGGTTTCAAGCAGCATTTAACATGAAGTGCTGATAGACAAAAAGGCAGACATAACAGCCTGCCATTGGCAAAGAGGGCAGAGGCCTCGGAGGAAGTTAGGAGGGTCTGGGATGCTTCAGAGACAGAATGCCATTCGGGTCAAAAGCGTAAGCTACAGAAGGAACACACTCAGGTCATGTGAAATGTCTACCATGTCACATCAGCTCTCTAAGGGACATGCCTAGTGATGCCTCACAGATTTCTTGTGAGGAAAATTGACATGATGCATGTATAATGCATTGCACCTGTCACTGAGCAATTGTTCAGGGTCAGTCAGCTGCCTTTGGAAAATCATTGTTAATGTATGACAGGAGGAGGAAGAGACAGCAGACATGCAGATGGGGAGGAGGAAATGGCAAAGATTCAGGAAAGCTACTGGGTTTTGTCTACAAGATATGTACCAACATAGCCCAGGGCCTGCACAAAGGAAACTTGCAAAGGTAGCAGTAAGTGAACTAGAGAGGACTGTGTGTGCCAAGTCTCACAGAGACTTAAGTGATGCAGAGCAGGAAATCAAGGATGCCATGGCCATGCAAAACTGCATTAAATCAAGCCATAAAATGCCACAGATGGCAGTGATGTGGGGAATCTCTGAGACACCTTGGATCCCCAGGCAGAAATCAGGTAGGAGCTCTCAAGGGAAAATCAGAGAAAAATGTATGAGCCCAGAGGCACTTCCTAAACTACCCCTTAGCCAGGATTTCAATCTGCTCACTGCGTTGTCCTCAGTTTGCTCGAGGAAAATAAGGGTGACCTACTCTGTAGGAAGGCACAAGAGAATGCTGAAAGGGTAAATACTCAAAAGTACGCAGTGCAAGCTGCACAAGATGTGCATGCCATCAAGAGTATGTAGAGCCAGGCAGGAGTCTGGTAAATTCTGCCTGCTGAGAGACAAAATAGGTTTACAAGAATTCAAATTCACAGGAGGCAAGTAGAGGGAAGGTACATTCTAAGTCCTTTCTGGGAAGTGACCTTGAATGTTATAGGCTTTTGCCATTGCTCTTAGTCACTCTCCAAAAACTGTCTGTAAGACTCCATTACTGAAGATGCAACACAAATGGATCACAGAACATGAGCAAAATGTATCAACCAGATCTGGGTTCCGTGGACTTTCTCCTTGCTGGATAGCTTACAGTACACCCAGGAATGCTGTAGAAGCTACTTGGAAAGAGAAATAATCACAAGCCCCATCAACAGCATGAGATCTTAAGTTGCATTATAAATCACCATGGCAACAGGTGACCACCAGTGTAATAGTGGCATGAGTATCAAGGAGACAACCAACAGCTTTCTGCTTGGATTCAAGACCTGCTTGTCAGAAGGGTACATATCCCTGTTACTGTAAACTAGAACAAGAACATAGTAAAAAAGGGGGAGGGAGTTAAAAATCAATAGGGAAAACAGCCAATGAACCTGTACGTAGGAAAAACAGAGCACATCAAAGTGTTCTGTTGGTTGCTGTTATTATACCCATAGAATGAGCACTTACAGTGGAAACCTTTGATTCTAAAGTGAAGGGAAATACACACACATGAGTGGGGTGGCCTGAAGAGAGGTAACTTGATACACCACAGAGGCCTGAGCCCCCACAGGAGTAGACAGATCAGAGTGAACCGTGGGGTCCATAGAAGTTGTGTGCTTCGATGTGGAAGGGTGGGGGGGAGTAGGAGAGAATGGTGAAGGTTAGGAGGGGAGGGAGGAGGTAGGGAAACTGAGACGAATACCCAATATGCTCGTAAAAGTGAAAAATAAAAGGAAATATCTTTTTCAGCGTGCAGTGAGTCATAATCATTATTCGTTCTTATCCAAGTATATCCACCTACAGAGAGCTCCAGTGTCTCTTTTAATTTTTGTAACAGCACAGGAAGATAGGGCTGGCTGTCCCTGATTTTGCAAATGAGGACAAAGTCTCAAAGGACTTTAAGTTGCATGCCCAGGGTTGCTTTGCTTTCACTGAAACCAGCTGCCTCGGAATCCATTCATATTCAGTGAACATGTCGTGGGTTCCTCTCGACTGCCAAGCGCTCAGCTAAATGCTGAGAATACAAAGACAATGCTCAAATGAATTCACATCAAGGAAAGGGAAATAAATCCAAAACCTGATGATTCAAATCTAACAAAGTAAAAAGTGCAACAAAGTTATGTGAGAGATTGTTCCCAAGACTCTGAGGGGAGGGGAATAGGAACCTGAGCCACTCAGAACAGGTGCCACTTGAATTACATCTATTTAGAAGAAGGAGTAGGTGTGGAGGGGATGGAAAACAGAATGACTGTTCCAGGCATGGGAAGTGCACGTGCAAAGCCATGGAAACCAGAGAGCTTTGCATGGGGCCAAATTGAACGTAAGACATTCAGAGCCTTGAGTGGCAGGCAAAAGATACAGAAGCAGATCAAAAACAGGCTTTGTAGGCTGTGATCAGGAGCTTGATTTTTCTAGCTGCAAGTGACTGGGATCCACTGGAGGGTTTAAATTTTAATTGTGTGAGTGACAAGATCAGATTTGTTATTCAGAAAGCACACCCTGGCACAGCTGAGTGGGTGGAATAGAAAGCGGTTACCCCGGAGACAGGCAGACCCATTAAGAAACTATGATGATGATCCAGAAGAGAGAAAATGAGGATAGTGGTTGGAGGAATGAACGGATTCAAAGACATTTTAGGAGTGAAACTGATGGTCAAGAGAGATTCCTTAGTGGGAAAATGCTGAAGGGAGGAGTCAGTTGATGTTCTGGCTTCTGGCTTGGGTTTCAGGATGTGTTGTGAATTACTAAGCAAGGTGTAGAATACCAAAGCAATAGCAGATTTCAGGGAGAATCTTAGGAAAAACACATTGAACCTGTTAACTTGACGTGTCCCCAGCATTTCTAGTGAAGGTGTCATGCATGAAATGTTATATAATTAGAATTCAGAACAAAAGCTGCAAGAAGACCTAAATACAGAAACAATCATTCATTGCCTTTGGCCATCTCTGATATTATACATCCTAGGTACCAGAGTTTCTATCTGATTTGTTCTCACCATCATCCCTGAACTGAGCGCTAGCTCAGGCTTTGCACCAGAGTACAAATTAGCATAGCAACTCAGTAAACAGTTCTTCGGAGTTTCTGGAAAGAAGGATGCTCAGTCACCATAGACCCGGAATTAATGCAAAGTCACCCAAATAATAGCTCTATTTTCTAGTTGCTTTTGAACTTCAAATCACTAGTTGGCAACAAGGTAAGAATCTACAGAAAATGCTGGAAAGAGCCTTTGGTAAGCAGAGCGGTAGGGAGAGCACATTGATAATATCTGTTCTAACTCACATATGCAACTGTGTTCTGAAACTGCTGGTGCACACACTTGACCTGAATTCCTTTTCTAATTGGGAAGTGAATTCCAATTTTGATTATAGGATATAATTTCTTGAAAAAAAAATCCATGAGAATGAGTTGCTTGTCTTTACACCTTTTTTGGCTCCTCAAACTTATAGGAATTGAATGATATAAGCTTATATAGCATTTGTAATGTATTCAGAAGATAAATTTTGGAGAAATACTTTTGATTAGTTGTGACCAAGCATCAACAACACAAATGTGAATCTTCACAGATAAAAACTATTTTTTTCTTTTAGATTAAGTAGAAATGATTACAGTGTTAGCCCAAAGCATTATTGTTGCCAGTAGCTGCACACAAAAAAACACCAAAAATTTGTTCCAAAATTGCAATAGATATGACAAAATCATATTTTTCTCTTTCCATCTCCACATGCCATGAGCTGAGTCATGGTAGAAGGAGAAAGGGATTCTTCCATCTGCATGCTCATTACTAGCCTGATTGTTAAACTTACCTACAGTACCTAGGGATGAAGGAGACTGTGAGACTTATATTATCCACTTTCTATCTTTGACAGTAATCCTGATTTGACTATCCATCAAACTGATAAACATAAGATTTTTTAAAAATTATTATTATTATTATTATTATTATTTATTCAATTGTGTGTATGTGCATGTGTGTGTGTGTGTGTGTGTGTGTGTGTGTAGAACCAGGGGCAAATTCGGGAACCACCATGGACCGCTTCCACCTCCTCCTTGTTTAATCTGCCCCGGGATTCACAGGCTCCGCCCTACCAGGACCAGAAGCGCAGGCCGCCCCCACTTCCGCCCGGCGTCTATGTGTGAGGTCTAGGATCCGAACTCAGGACCTTCCGCCTGCAAGGCAGAGGCTTAACCCTTGAGCCACCTCTCCATCCAAGATTTTAAAAGAACAATATTAGTATACTTTTACAAAGATAGCTATCACATGATAAATGTATACAAATATCAGTAGTATTAAAGATTAATTATCTATACCTCTATTTCTTTTAAATAAGGAGTCCCATATTTAGGGCAGGTCTTCAAATTACAGCTAATATAACCAAATGAAAAGAATATCAGACTTTGAATTCCACAAGCTTAGTGGTATTGTTCATGCCAATGAAATGCAGTGAGGCCTGGTCTTCTCATTCATAGAACTAGAAAGCTGAGTTGGATGTTCTCTCCAATTCATTTTTTTTAATTTTTTTTTATTATTTATTCAACTGTGCGCATGTGCATATGTATGTGCGGCGTGTGTGTGTGTGTGTGTGTGTATGTGTGTGTGTGTGTGTGTGTGTGTAGAACCACGGACGAATTCGCGAACCATCATGGACTCCTCCACCTCCTCCTACCCCGGGATTCACAGGCTCCACCCTACCAGGACCAGAAGCGCAGGCCGCCCCCGCTTCCGCCTGGCGTCTATACGTGGGATCTGGGATCCGAACTCAGGACCTTCCGCCTGCAAGGCGGAGGCTTAACCCCTGAGCCACCTCTCCAGCCCCTCCAATTCATTTTTTAAAAAATTTTGTCTGTATGTGTGAGTGAGTCTGTGTGTGTGTGTGTGTGTGTGACAGAGGATACTGTGTGACCCTGTGGAGGCTCAAGGATAACGTCAAGTGTCATCCATGATTTCTTCTAACACTTCTATCTACCTTGAGCTTTGCTCTGAGATTTTCCAAGCTCTGGGCTCCAGAACCAGAAGTGCAGATCACCACCATTTCTGCCTGATATTTTTCTGTTTGCTCCAAGATCTGAACTCAGGTCCTTCTGCTTGTGAGGCCGTCTTAACCCCTGAGCCATCTCTCCACCCCGTCTCTAGTTCTTTAATAACCTTATAAAAGCCAAATCACATGACACAGGTTAGTAATCCCACTTGCTTAGGAGACCGAGGTAGGAAGAATATAGTACAACATCTGTCTAGGTTCTAGAATCAGACAGAGCCAGTCCAACAATTTAGTAAGGACCTCATCTAACATTTAAAAAAAAAAAAAAAAGAAAAAGAAAGCCGGGGCTGGAACGCAGCAACAGAGCACTTGGTTATCTTCTATAAGAATTTGTGTAGGGGCTAGAGAGGTGGCTCAGGGGTTAAGCTTCTGCCTTGCAGGTAGAAGGTCCTGAGTTTGGATCCTAGACCCCACGTATAGACGCCAGGCGGAAGCAGGGGCCGCCTGGTAGGGCAGAGCCTGTGAATCCTGGGGCAGAGTAAACAAGGAGGAGGTGGAGGCGTCCATGGTGGTTCCTGAATTCGTCCGTGGTTCTACACATATGCGCACATGCATACATGCACAATTGAATAATAATAAATAATTTTTAAAAAAGTTAAAAAAAGAATTTGTGTATATGAAAATGACAGGACAAAGCTCATCACTTTGTGTGATAACTGATAAAATGAATTTTAAAAAGAGAGAAACCTTTCAAGATGAGATCAGGTAGGCCCTAAGGATGTTTAGCACATAACAGATGCAATGTGGGGAATAAGATCTGAGCCTTCTGATGCCTGGTCCTTTTACTCCCCATCTGTTTTGGAATGCAGACAAATCAATGATGCTTGTTGCAAGGGATGTGGGTGAGGGGTCAGATGGTTACTTTCCCTTTGGGCATACTGATATCTTTCAAAGCTATTATATATTTAATTGTTAGTCTGAGATGTGCGTAAAGTTTAGGACCTTTTGAAAGGACACTGTTGGCATTGGGGCATTGACCTTCATCAGTAAATGTCACTTTAATTCAGCACAAGTCCCACTGCTTGGATTGATGTCTTGAGATAAATGACAGGTACCATCTTTCTCTTGACCTGGCTGCCAGGGCAGCAACGTCAATTATCAAATATGTACCAAAAGGCTCTTGGAGTTGGCAATCCACTTGCAGAAATGGAGTTCGTCGTTCAGCAGCTGGCAGTTTTTATCATAACCAGAATAAACAAAGGCTCAGAAGCCACGCAACATGTCACTGAGTATTACACAGATGTCACTCAATATTGAAACAGGGCGAGACGTCTGAAAACCTCTGGTTTCTCAAGAGCTGAGAGAGAGTGTCTCAGCCACCAAAGCTGTCAAGGCCTTGGAGCCTGTCCAAATTACTTGCCTTATTTTATGAGCGAAATTTGCCACCATTTGTCTGGGCAGAAAAAGCTGTATTGGTTGCTTTGTTTTAGGAAACCATGGACGTTTAGGAAACCATAGAACTAAATGTATACTTGAGGTGCACACAAGACGCAGGGGGCATTTAGGTTTCTGGCCAAACCTGAACTGTTGCTCCTGCTCTCTATGTGCAAATGTTGCAAAGCCATAGGAAAGCAATGAAATGCAACAGCCCCTCTTGCTTTCTTGCTCCAACCACATTATTACCAACTCCTCTGACTCGTTCTTCACATCGTCCTCACTGGCTCTGACCTTCTTGAAGTACCATTTCCTTTCCTGAAACTTTCCAATGAGGTCGTTCCTAGCTGACCCATGTTTTCCTAATAATGTTTTCTCCCCTTCTGCATTCTGATAATCCATCTGTTCCAGTTGCTCTCAATCGCTGCCACCAGTTAGGTGACCAGCTTTGCTAGTGGCAGTCATTCAAGGGTTTGGAGGTAGTTCATGGGCCGGCTGCTGGATCTGGTTCAAATAGAGAGCAATCATAACCCGTTCAGAGAACAAAATGGTATGATCACTGCTGCAGCAAAGGGTGTTGCGTGTATCATGGTTTGCCTCAGCTTATATGTCTTCTCCTTCCAATTGAGTCCGGTAAGCCCTGGGCTCACACTGCTCCCTCAGTGGGTCACAACTCCAGCTAAGCGGAAGCTGATGGGAAGAGTTAATGGGTCCCTTCCAGAATGAAGGGAGAGAGTAACTCTCTCCTTAGTTTCTCAGAAAGACCCGGAGCTGTTTGGTGTGGCTAGGAGAATATGATTTTCCTGTTGAGCAGGTCTCCTCTCGCTGTAGTTTCAGCGTGCATAGCCAGAACCCAAATCCTCTCCCTGCTCCAAGACAAACTGGTAAGATTGCCTGCCACTCCCACTTCCACCCTTCAGACTGTGAGATAATTTTGTGGCTTTCTCTTTCATGACAACCCTTGAGGTTCAGCAGAACTTGGGATCGGCTGGGTAAAAGAATGGGTTGGAGATGTACGCAGACTAAGCCGCCCAGAGAGAAACCAAGTGCAAATCTTAATAAGGAAAGAGTAATGTAAAACAATGTACTAGACAAACATTACACCAGCTGAGGTGGAGAGAGAATATGAGCATGCTGCTTATCAGTGACAGTGCAAAACGTTGGCAACAAATTTCCTGCCTTCTACTTAATGATTATTACATGAATTATTTACATGAATTATTACATGAATTAATGAATTAAAAAAGTAATCACAAACAGAGTCTAGTGACCACACTGTAGCTTATTGATTTGTACATACTGGGAAAAAATCATCTGTTTTAGGATTGTGTCATCCCTCAGGCTAACATAAGTGCTGCAATTTGCTGAGGATTATTCACCTAGGGGGAAAAACGATGCATTGATCAACCTGCAGCAGTCAGCAGTAAGACAAAATTTGCAATGTTACAAATGAGAACCACATGCTACAAAGTGCCCACACATCACAGTGGACCCTGACATATTCATGGTAGCCAAAATATGGAATGAGCCTAGATGTCCATCAATGGATGCATAGCTAAAGAAAATGTACTATGAATACAAGGTGGAGGTTTAGTCCGCTGCACAGGGCAAGGAAATTAGGGAACTGGATATCATCATTTTAAGTGAAATAGGCCAATGTCAGAAAGATAAATAACATGGTTTGTTTTCTCAAGGATATATGACAGGAGAGCAGGAAAGAAAGTAGGTAAGGAAGTATTTGGGAGCAAGAAGGAGACCATTCTGAGTGTAAAACGAGCATTTTTAAAAAGGGAGGGGGAGAAAGAGTAAAACACATGAATGAAAATGTCACAATGAGACCCATCATTTTATATGCTACTACAAATTTTTCTATATTAAAAATTAAAGATTCTGTGCTATTATAACAAGACTCCAGTTTAACAGCTTTTTGTCTTTGGCCAGGGGGTGACATACAGTGCCCAGCAGAATGGAGTGAAGGGCATTGCAGGAGCAGCAAAACTGCAAAAGAAAATCAACAAACCACAATCCAGAACTTCAGAGACTATATCAATCACATAGAACTAGGCCAGCCTAATCTCTCCCCATCCTGGAGCTCAGGGACATTTGTGGAAGAGGGGGCGGTAAGATTGTAAGAGCAAAAGGATGGGAGGAGCAACGATTTGCAAGATTCTCAACAATAGCTGGGGCCAAAGCAATCATAATGGGACTTTGCATGCCCTGCGCAATGTCCAGCGCACTGTCGCCCTCATAAAGTCTAGCATCTGTTAAGGGCACCGAGACCCCTGGAGGCAAGGGATTGACAGCCATAGTAGTGATCTTATGCTTAAGGGGAACAAGAGAAAGGGCTTATGGAAATGGCACTGGGTCCTTATATGTCATCAGAGAGGAGGACCCAGTGGAGAGTTAGGCGTACACAATAAAGGACTCTCTAGGAATTGGGGGGGAGGCACTGGGGGATGTGGACGGGGATTATATTAAAAATTAAAGATTCTGCCCTGTGTCTCTGAAGTAGACAACACTCCCCTGAAATTCTATACTTACCAGTTCTCAGCATCATCCTCACCACAACAGCTCAGGTACATGCACTCAAAAAGGAACTCGCAGATTTTCTGACCCTTCTACAAATGAACAGTCATCAATGCTTCAGAAAGCTATGATTTTACTTAGGTAATTTTCAGAAAAAAAAACTGATCATTTTGCAAGAGACAAAAACAGATATCGAAAACATAATCACACATACACACAATGTGCAAATGAGAAAGTAGTATATCAAATCTAGTTCTAAATATTCAAAACATCATTTTGCCATTCCTTAAGTAACGAAAGATTCCCACTCTTCAGAAATGGGCTCTGGACTTCTACTGTAACACAAGCAGAGGTAAAATGTGTTATTTATTCATAAAGTGGTAACCTGTTACCTGAGAACTTTGACTTTTGATTATGAAAAGGTAACTCGTGTTAGACTTGTTCTCCATCAAGATAGAATGTACAGTCTGCAGTAAAAATGAAATGAAAAGAAAGGAAAGAGTGGTGTGAAAGTCACAGAAAAACTACTGCAGCCAGAATACAAAAATCCCAGATTCTGAATCCTTGAGGATTTGGCTGAGATTCTAGAAAGAAGGGAGATACTGTGAGCTACACCCACAAGCCCTTAGGGAAAGAGGTTGGTTTCTGGCTGAGAGCACAGGGGAAAAACAGGAAATGTGGCATAAGGTTGTGCCATAACCAATGCACTACAGAGAAAAAAATCAAAGTTTTCATTGAAGAAATTAGCAAATATTTATAATTGAGTTGCACTAGAGCAATGTTGGAAGAAAAAAAACCTGAAACATACAACCAAGCATTTAACGAAAACACCTGGGTAAAAAAAAATTGATCACATATACAGAGAAAGGAAGCAGGTAACAATTAGAGAGAAGAGAGAGAGAGAACGAGAGAGAGAGCAGTACCTGATGAAAAGATAAAAATACTCAAAGGTGAAAATGAAACTAATAGTTTGTTTGTTTTTTGAAAAGAGTAATTATAAATCATTAGCAATCTTAATCAAGAAAAATAGTAAGAACAGAAATATTAGAATTTTTTTTTTACTATCAGCACTCAGGAGGCCAAAGCAAGTCGGTTGCAAGTTTGCGGCAAGCCGGGACTAAATAGCAATTCTCTAACAATAACAACAAAAATACCACTGACAAATACATGCAGATAGACAGAGAGAGATAGCTACATACATTCGTATGTACATAGATGATGGAGAGCTTATGAATAACTTGAAGAGGTGCAACATTCCTTGAAAAACAGTTTACCAAAGTAACAAACACAAGAAATGGAATATCTTCATGATATTATTTGTGGAAGGCCGTAAAGACTTTCTGGGCCCTGCTACATTAGGCAGGAATCATTCCAAGTGCTTCGGGAAAGAAATCATTTCAATTCTATACAAATTGTTTTGGAGCCCAGAAAAGAACTATTTACTAACTCATGTTAGTCACCAACCCCTGGCAAAAGCAAAAAAAGAAAGTGAGAGATCAGACTTTCAGGTGGACAGAAACACAAATATGCAGAAGAAGCAAGTACTGACATGAATAATAAGAAAAAAAATGGAAAAAATCAACTCAATGTGAGTTCAATTCAGGAATGCAAGGTTGATTTCTCATTGAAAAAAATCAATTTCTTTAATATCCTCACCAGATCTGCATAATGGCTGATGTGTCAACACTCCCCCATAGACTAGTGAGAGTCTCAGGGAAAACAATTCCATGCCATGCTAACCTTAGAGGCTAGGACCAGACAGGTAAAGGGATCAGTGAGTCTACCCAAAGAAGGGCCTCTTAGTCTGCCACAGAGGCCTGAGCCCATTCTAGAGCAGATGATCCAAAGGGAACCCTGGAGTTGACAGGAGCAGATGGACAGGAGGGTGGGAGGGTGTTGGAGGGACTGGTGAAGATAGAAGGGTGGGAAAGAGGGGGAGAGGGAGGGAAGGGGGCAGGGACAAGCACTCATTATATTTGTAAAATTAGCAAAATAAAAAATAAAAATAAAAAATAAAAAAGAAACTCAATCTCCTTAAAATAACAGAATCAATGGACAGCAAGATGCCTGGGAGCAAATGTGACAACTGGAGTTCAATCGCCCCGGTCTACATGATGGAAGGTGTTAGAACCTGCTTCTGAACAGCGTCCTCTGACCTCCACATTCTCTCTCTCTCTCTCTCAACATTAAAATGAACAGAATCAAGCATATAACCATTTAAATTAATGAGAGAGAAAGAGAAGCTGTTTAGACCTACTAATGACTGACGTGAAATAGAGACAATCTCTCCTTGCAAAATAGAAATAAAAGTAAATTCCCCTGATGCAATAAAGACTCTCTTCAAGGAAAACCATAGCATAGTTAATAGCGAAGTGACAGGAAATTTCTTCCTAAAAACAGGCTGTCTTCACAGATAAGGATGGCTTCATCACAACTTACATGTGACATGCTCACTGAAAACCCTGTCAACCCAGTAAGGTAAGAAAAGGTAATAAAACATGAAAGGACTCAATTGGAGAGATGAGAATGTCCACAGGAAATCCAAACGGTAAGTGCAGAATCAGTAAAGGCATTTATCAAAGGGAACAGACATAAAGTCAATGCAGAATATGCAAAAATAAATGATAGTCTTCTAAAACCACTGAAAGATAACAGAAAATCAAACTAGTACAGTGGTGTTTGCAAAAACATCAATAATCAAAGTATCAGGATGTTTGATGACAGTGAGAGGAAGAATTAACAAGAATGATAAAAAGAAACTGAAGATTTCAATCAGGATGGAGCATGTGTATTCTTGAACTGAATGAAAGAAGCAGGTAGGAAAGCCATTTTCCTGAAATGAACCTACATGTTCCACGGACAGACCTTGCCTGTCTACATCTTGATTTGAAGACACACTTTGAAAATAGGTTTTCCACAAGCCGAAGGTGAGTAGCAATGTTATGTTGGGAAGATCACTAGCACCTTATTTTCCAACAGTTCTGGTGTTAGCAACCAGGAGCCTTTTAACTAAGGCATGCAATATACCCTTGGATATATACATCCATGCTGACCACCATCACGAGTGGTATACCAGTTAGATACAGGTGTCAACTTAGCACATCTGGTTAGAGTTTTTTTGTTAAAGTAAATCCTCTGAGCAAGTCCGTAGGAAGGCTTAGTCAATAGTGGGTGGGATTCTTTCGGTGGGTAGATAAGAAAGAGAAAGCAGGCTCAGTACTTTTGGCAGACTGGCAGACTAGCAAGTCAGAAAATATGTCCCCCAATCAGCTCTTACCGTGGATGTGATGTGGCCTGTCCCTCCGTTCCTGATGCGGAGGTGAACTCTCTCGCCATTGTAATGGAGGATAACCAAGAATCGTGAGCATGAATAAAAACCTCTTGTTTCCCTAAGTTGTTTGGTCATGTATTCATATTAGCAGTAGAAGCGTAATTGGAACAGATGGAGTCGGTAAACATAATTTTTATATGCTCTGAGAAGCCAGAAACAACTCATGACTCACTTTTTCGTGATATTTACTTTATTGAAATGATATGAACTCACAAGACCTGCAAAGTAAGCCTGTATTCGTAATGAAAATCCAAACAGGTATTTTCATGGAGTCAAGAAAGTTATTTTAAATCCGCATAGAAATGCAAAAGGTCAGAAGAGAGAGACCCAATAACCCTGAAGAAGACACATACGACTGATTTAATTTTTCAAAGTGATTATGCCTTTTAAGGGTGAGCTAGCAGAGTATTAAACCAATAGTAAGGACCTCTGGCTGGGAGCGACCACCCTATCAGCAAGTTAAGACTTCACATGCAAATCAGCCTTTTCTTCCATATTCGTTGACAGTGAAAGTCACACCTCAGCAATGTCTGTTAGTACACAGACACACAGTGGAGAGTCTTTGGATTGCATTACACTTTCCATAGGAGACTAAGTAGGAAATGTTATCCTCTACACTGAGTGAATGCATCCGTGCTTTTACTGGAGTAAGTTCATGTGAGGCTGTGATGTTCAGATACATTCCTTTCCATTCCACTTTCCAGTCTCCTGTTCTTTAGGCTGCCCAGAAACAAAACATTGTGTGTGGTGACGTGTGTGTGGTGTGTGTGTGTGTGTGTGTGTGTGTGTGTGTGTGTGTGTCCCAATAAGCTTTCAAAATAGGCTGATAAGAAAAACACACTTGCACAAAATAAGTAAATAAATTAATCTATCAGGCTTGAATTTCATCAATTAATATAAACACTGAGAGTATTTAAAATATTTAATACAATGAACGAAAGAACCTCATTGCATGGAAAATAGAAGCACAATATGTCCCCATTCTGCTTGGCCTGACCACTTCATCTGAACAGGCATTCTGTAGAAGTACAAATCCAAATGTTTTGGGAGTTGCAATCCCCATCCTTTCAGGCCATGTATCCAAAATTAAAAGTGAACTCTTCCTTCTTGATTGTGCTAAACTGTAAAAACTTACAAAGCTCAAATCTTTGATACTATGTTTGCTTCAGGTACACGCACACAAAAAAATAGTAAAAATATTTCTTTCCTGGCTAAGCAGAGAATTTGCCTTTGTTATGTCAGTTTGAATCTAATAAAGCACATGCCTTCATATTACCTGAAGGAAGCAAAGTGCAAATTCAGACATCACATTTTAGAGCATGCTGTGCTATTTCTTAGTATTTAAGGAACACATTTCCAAAATCAATAGCTTCTCCTATTTGGGCTTCTTGGAAGAGAAGAATGAAATTGAATATGAGAAAATGCGGCTGGTAATGAGCAGCAAGAAGGCGATATTTATACTTTATCTTTGGCAGTCCATCCTGTGAAATAATAATGAAGCTGGGGGATGGGTGATAATGATCACTTGCTTTGATGTGCTCAGAACCACCATCTGACACGGAAAGGAGCCATGAAGAAGGAGCTATTGCTGCAGGCGGAAGCAGATCATCCTCGTGAATTATTTAACCACAGGATGGCACAAGGAGGAACTTCGTCCAAATGTGTGTTCAGAGCTGAGGGTTGTAAAATAAATTCTTGCTTTAGTCGAGCTTGCAGGGGGCAGTAGGAAAAGGCATCAGCAATGTGCATATAATTTTTATTTATTTCACATCTTGCTGCCATCAGTTTTACTCTACAGACTGCCCCCGATTTAAAATATCCAGACTTTGGATCCTTTGCAATGGCACAAGGGAAATCTACATAGAGGAGAAACCAGACCAGATTTTTTATTTTGATCTTCTCCTGAGCTAGCGGTATGTGATAGCACTCTCCCTCACAATGCGGGGCAGCGGCAGCAAGCGATAGCTCCCCGTGGGCTGTGGAATGAGGAAGGGTGGAGAATCACTGCACAGTGGGCTATGACTAAGCTCTGATGTTCAGTAGGTTCGGGGAACTTGATGCGCTTCCTCTTGTGATAGCTTTGATTGAGAATGGCGATATAGTTTCAATGTGAAATGTTCCTGACAGCTCGTGAGTTGGAGCACTTGGCACTGTTTGGGAGACCTAGTCCACAGTCCCTTGGGTGGGACTTCCAGGGTGATAGCCAGTCCCTCTCTGCTTCCTGTCTGCTCCCACAGCGTGACCAGCTCGAAATCCTCCTGCCAGGGATGAAGCCATTCCAGTCAGCTTAATGGATGCTCCTCACTAAACTATGAGTCAGAATAAGCTTTCCTTCAGAAAGTTGCTTCTGTCGGGTATTTATTTGGTCATTGCCTGACACCCAGAATGTCTGAATGTTCCTGGGGGTTGTGACTCCCGTCTTTCCCTTTCTGATCTGTCCCTCAGGTCACCTCTAGCTACTCTTCTGGCCATGTTGCTCTTGCAGCTTACAGGATAAGACATCTCAGCCCCAAAGACCACAGGAACCAGTGGAGTTCCACCTGTCTACGGAGCAGAGGCAAAGCCCACACAACTGAACCTCTGTTTCTTTCTCCCACCCAGCTCCTGGCACAGCAAAGGCCAGCCCTGGTATCCATCAATACTGAAGTTATGTTTGGTCATTTTGTCCTCAGTTTAGGGGCTCTTGACTTGATATGCTAGTCTCTAAAGGTTGTTCAGCTTTTCAGGGTCATATGTTGTCCTGTTCATAAGAACAGAGTTATATGAATAACTGCTGTAGCCCAAGAAAAACACTTCCTAAGGCCAAAAAGATTTTTGAGATGAACTAGAACACAGTGTGCTTTTAACTGATTAACATTAGTTAAAATTGGGTGTCTCAGCTGGAGAAGGGGCTCAAGGGTTAAGTCTCTATCTCACAAACAGAAAGTCCTGAGTTCAGTTCCCAGATTACACATAAAAAAAAAAAAATACCCAGGCAGAAGTGACGGTAGCCTGTACTTTTGATCCTGGAAGGCAGAGCCTGGGAAACTCTACAGCAAAGCAAATAGGATGTAGAAGCAATCCAGGGTGATTTCCAAAGTCACCTTTGGGCTTCCACAGGAACACAGTGCCCTCTGATACAGAGAAACAGGGTGGGGGGAGAGAGAGAGAGAGATACACAGGAAAAAAAGATGCTCTTCAGGAGAAGGGGTCAAGTAAATTGCTTGTACTAGCACAAATTCTAGATAGAAAGCAATAGGACTTTTACATAGAAATCTGAATGTTCTAATATGGTCCAGGCTCACTCAGTAAGTTGAGCATTTCATTGGTGTTTGGAGGGACATACAGGAATCTGGACAAAGTTCCTTCTGTTATAGTCCAATACAAAGACTCTACCACGTCAGCCCTCAGTAGGCATTTGAAACATTTCTCTAATGATATTAAATGAATCCAATGAGAAACATGAGTACAGCACAAAATGAGAACCCACTTTACGTGCAAATAGTTTGTAAAAAGCCAGGCATGACTCAGCATATCATAACCCCAGCATGGGTGAGGCAGATACAGGCAGATCTCTAGAGCTAACTGGTCAACCTGTCTAGCCAAAATGCTGAGTTTCTGGGTCAGTAAAAGACCCTGTGTAGAGACAGCATGGCAGAGCATGATAGTAGAAGACACTGGAGTTTTGCTGTGGTCTTCTCATGAGCATGCAAGTACATATTCATCTGCACACTCTTGTGTGCAGGACACACACACACATACATACACACATCCTATACTTGTAACACAGTGCCCACATTAAGAATGAACAGGGCTGAATAGCTAGCTCAGAGGTTAAGACTGACTTGTAAGTAGAAGGTCTTGAGTTCAGATCCCAGACTCCATGTAAAAACATTAGGCAGAAACAGCACTGACCTGCACTTCTGGCCCTAGTAGGGGGAGTCTGAGAAAACCCCAGAGTGAAGCCAGAAAGAGGTAGAAACAATCCAGAATGATTCATGCAGTTACCCTTGGTTCTCCACAGAGACACAAAGTGCCCTTTCTTTCTCATTCACATACGCACAGTAAATGAATAAAGTTTTTAAAAAATGAGCAAAGCATATTCTTTCACAGATCTTAATTGATTATGCAGTCATCACTTATTTGCAGTACAGATCCAAAAAATCCCTATTTATAAAAAATTTCTTTGCTAGACTTCCATGATAAAACTGTCTACGGTGTTTTCATTGACAAATTCATCTTCTAGCAGTTAGGCCTTTGCTAACATTTTAACAATTGACAGACCTCTAGGGAGTCTAAGCTGAAGTCTCTTCAAGCTTGACAAACACACATGAGAACTGAATTCATACAATCCATGAAAGAAATTTTGATCACGTGATCACAAAGGGCATTGTTTCTCACTCTTGCTGTTGGGAATTTCATCTGTTGAACCATAGTGATTTTGGTTTACTTTCTTTTGACAGAAGACATCACAAAATTAAAATGGAAAGCAAAGCAAACAAGTATATAATCCTTGGTCAGGGTTTAATCACCAACAAGCTGGCTTCACAACCACAGAGATACTCGTTTCGACATGAAAACACTCCGTCAGCACGTGAACTCTGATCCAATACGTGAACAGATACTGTTCCCCCTGTGCATGTTGGCGCGACTTCACAAGGAACTGGTTTTCTATCAGCTCAGTCACTTCAAAAATGAACAGAAAACTCATGCAAATCAGACAACAGCGCTCTCAAGCCTGACAAATGGGGAAAATGTTCCTCTGCTAGATTTTTGAAGAGTTTCTAGAACTGTTTTTTGACATCCTTCTCTGTGAGGGCCCAGGCACAACCCGCAGAAAATTAGTTCCAACGTGTTGCTCCCTAATCTCCTCCTGTCTCTTTCTGGCCTTAGCATGTTTTTCCAATGGGCCATGAGCATTTGTAGATGGAGATGCTGACATGTCTCTTGCTTCCAGGGCCACATGCCTCATGGCTCCATAGTTTTGGAAAGCAAGATTGTCAGAACTCCCCAGCACCGGAATTGCAAGCTGTTCCTATGGTTACCATTACCTGTTATTTATGGTACATTTTTCTTTCCTTTCTCTCAGTGCATCCAGGGCTCATACATGCTAGGTAAACTCACTGCTCTTGAGCCACATTCCCTGACAACTCCCCTTCCCCCCCAAAATTTAATTTTTTAACCAACCCAGAAAAGCTTGAAAACTGTACATGCTTGTAAAGAACTATAAGATATTTTGCTATGAATTTAGGATTTAAATGTCTAACCAAATCCAGTTTGAGGTCATGATGAGAGACTTTGGATCTAGCCACAGATTCCTTGAAACATGCTTACCGCATAAGGTCTCTTCAGCATCCTAAAGGTGTCTGGTAAGGGCAAAGGAAAATGTCTTTATACCTACAATTTTTTGATTCTTTGACTGTTTTTTGGATGCATCTTGTGAAATTTTTGTCATTTTCTCTCCATAATACCTTACTTCATCCTCTCTCCTCCCACTGAGAATATTCTCCTTCCTATTCAATTTCCTTCCTCCCTTAGGCTGTGTGTGTGTGTGTCTGTGTGTGTGTGTGCGTGCGCAAGTGCTCTCCTGAGTTCAGTAAAGGTTGCCTGCCCTAATGTGTGCCTGCCATCTGCTAGCAGGGACAATATAGAAGCAAGGTGCCCCCTTCCCTCAATCAGCATAAACCGTCAAAATTCACCCAGAGAGAGGCGGGGCCACATGAGCTCTTTGCTAATCTATTATGTGATGTGAATGGACCCAAACTTATGTAGGCTGTGTATAGATGAGTACAGTTACAACGAGTTCAGAAACACAGCAGCCTTAGTTCCAAGATCAATTTGATGGTACTCCTTGCTCTTGCATTCTTTCCAGCCTTCTTCCATGAAGTGAACCTTAAGTGGCAAGGGAGGTTAGGGTGTCTATTTTAGTGTCAACTAATCCACAGTTACTTATTCTCTGAACTTTGTCCATTTGTGGTTCTGTGTATTAAGCACCATCTCTTAAAAACAAAACAAAACAAATAACTTGATGATTTCTCTTTTGCTATGATGCTCTAACAAATAGTGTTATGAACATATGGACACAAACTGAACTTACTTTCTGTAATGGTTACTCTTAACTATTGCTGTGAGAGAACACCTAAAGTCAAATAACTTAAGGGAGAAAGGGAGATTTATTTGGCTTATGGTTCGAGAGGAGAGAAACGGTCTTTCATGGCGGAGGCTACATGGCTGGTGGCTGAAGCTGGAGGCAGGCTAAGGCACTGCAAACATCCTGGAGAATCTCTCTTCTTCCAAGTCTTCTGTTCTATGGTTCCTTTTATTTGCTCTGCTACTGGGAGGTTCCAATCGGATCTAGGCAGGAGATTCCAAACAGATCTAGGGCTGCTTCTGGGAAGTTCCAATTGGATCTAGGGCTGGTGTTCATACTGTCAATGTATTGATCTGGAGAATCTCTTCAGATGGTCTGACAGCTGATCTTATTTAATCCCAGGTGTGTCAATTGACATTCAGGATTAACTATCACAGTTCTCCCTAAATGGTTTCAGTTGATATAAATGGGTGGTTTGGAAGGAAGAGCAAGAAGAGACTTAGAAAGAACCTAATTCATTCTGTGGTAATTTGTGAAGAATGGTGTGATACCCAGAGCAGTGAGAACAGCTTCAATGCTTCTGGTAGCCTGAGCATTCCTGTGGGTTGCCAGTGAAACCCCTAACAGCCTTTGAGTGGCATCCTTGAGGGAAGGCAAAGGGTCCCCAGGGGATCAATGACTCTATGCAGGTTTCAATGGTTGTTAGATGGAGGGAAGATAATATGGGGGTGAATATAATCAAAGTACATTCTGTGCATGAATAGTTATAATGAAACCCATTATTTTATGCAATGAACATATTTTAACTTTAGGAAAAAAATAGGTCAATAATAGACAGGGCCTTGGAAACTGATTGGCTTTGGAGAAGGGATTAGCATGGAGAAGACCCAGTGACCACATCTGTGGTAAAGGGTAACCTCTCATCGGTGGCTTACATGGCATGAGTAGGTTTTTGTGCTTTACATTGGATCCAAAAGTGTGAGGTTAGGCATGCAAGAATGACGAGAGGAAATATTTAGCACCCTAAGACCACATAATTGAAAGTTCTAAAATGTGGTCTCCTCAGAAAAATCTAATAAACACAAAAAGTAGCTTTTTCTAGCTGTAATAACAATTTGAACTAATTCTTGGTTGTATTTTATAAAAACGCAGCATTATTTCCAAAGTCTATTTTCAATGAGGGCCTCCATTTGGAATTTTTAATTGCATTTGGCAGATTCAACAATTGGGACATTGCATAATTGAACCTTGGGTTTATACATACTTTTAAAGGATAGCCTTGTGCATGCCAGATCCATTACGGAACTCACTATATTCTCTCTACCTCCTCAGGGCTCATGTGAAAGAGCCCACCATCATCACTAATTGCTAGTGTAGTAGAGATCATCCTCCATTCTTACAATGTTTCTGGATTTCCCATCTTGATCCTAGTCTCCACTGAGTAACCACATGAGCTCGGTCAAGCTGTGCTTGACTTTGCTTCTTCACGTGCAAAATGGGAATTAAAAACAGTAGCTGTTTCCTTACATTGTGGAGATTTGAAGAGCTATAGCAAGCATTCATTTTTTCACTTGACAAATGTTTTACAGTATTTACAGTATTTTTTGTCTGCAGGGTGCTAGAATAAATAACCTAGAAAACACATTCCTATAGCTATGGTACTTTTATACCAAGTCAGTTGCCAGGATCTTTTGAGTTAATTTTGTGAACATTGCTCAGTTTATTTTGTCTCATTTCCATTCCTACACTAAGACATTTTTTCTCAACATTATCAGTAATGTAACATTGGAATGTGTAATTCTCTTTTGTGTGGAAGTGCAATTATAGTACCTCCCACTTCCACTTGTGACCAAAAAGGCCCTAAATATCCTCAAATGGCCCTGAAAGAACTAAAATTGGTTCTTCATCTATTTCATGAAAACCATTGGTTTAGACCATCACCATGTAACTACTGAGTTACTGAAATAATCCTCAAAATATCTTTTCTGCCTGTTTTCTCCAATTCACCATACATACTATGAGCACCTCCATTTTCTTTCTAAGCACATGCCCACCTCACTTCTGCTGTGAGCTGTGTGATTAATCTATTTCACAGACAAGGCCTTGGAGGCCAGGGTGTGATTTACCTTTGTCAGAGATTTTTGTAAAAAATGAGAATTCAAAACTTATTATCAACAACAAAAATCCTAGTATTCTAGTACTATGAACTCAATAATTTTTTTTCTGAAATTACTTTAGTTTGATGGGTCCCCATCCTCTGGTGAACTGGATGTCAGTCATGTCTACAGCTCCATTTCTCATTTCCATCTCCACTCCCCACTGTATACCCCTACTGCCAGTTTCTTTTTCCTTTTTTCCCCCATTGGGCATGTGGGGGGATATGTGCATTAGCATGTGTGTGTGTGCATGCAAGTGTATATGCATGTGAGTACATATCTACATGGAGGCCTGAGACTGATTGGAAATTGACTTTGAATGGTTTTCCACTTTATCAAAGAGACTGTCTCTGATCAAATCCAGAATCTACCAACAGGAGTAATCTGATTAGCTAGCTAATATCCAATCTCCTCCTTCTAAGAATTACTGGAAGACTGCTGTACTTACATGGTATTGTTTGTGGAATCTGAGGATTCAAATTCTAGTCCTTTAACTTTCAGAAAAAAAAAAAAAGCACTTTAACAACTGAGCTGTCTCCACAGCCTAGTTTCACCTTAATTTTTTTAAAGTCAAGGAGTGTTACTGAACCCACTCATTCAGCTAAGCTTGAGGACAAGTGAGTTCCAAGAAACCACCTGCCTCTGTGACCCCTCCCTCAGATCTTTGTGGGGATCCTCATGCTTACAAGGCAGATATTTTGTCAATTAAGCCACACCTACACGACCCTATATTTGTGTCCTTCCTGGGATTTTCTTTATTTTTTTAACTTGCTTTGGAAGCCTTCTCCTGTCTAACTTTCTGGTCTTTCTACAAAGTTTTCTTTGTTACAGGCATTACTGTGGCTGTCACTATCTATGTGTGATGCATCATACCTCATCGAGCATTACCCATAGTGTTATGTAAAATAACTTACCTGTTAGTCCCACGTGGCAAGGAATTTGCCATTTATTTCACTAGTTAAGCAACCTTTGGCATCTTGGAGCCCTTGTATATTTCAGATTCTTTAATTTATAATACAGGGACATTAGCAAGGGTGGTAACATCCTTGGATTTCCTCCAGACTGAACATGACCATTCCCACAATGGATCAGGGGTTGCTGTGATGACCTGCACAATCATGGCAATGAAGTAAACAATAATAACAAAAATACAGTTGTAATTACATCTATGATAATAGCAATAGAGCTGTTAACAATCCCTTATAGCAGAGGTAGGGGTGGGTTACCAGATTCTCACTGGAGATTCCCCTGACACTCTCTACTGTCTCTCAACAGTCTTGGGAGGTACCAGAGTATAAAGAAAGTAGAAGGTTGACTGAGGGTGGGACACTAATGATACAACTTCCAGGAGTCATCAGTCTTGCCGGGTGGGACCACACAGTGATGCAGCTGTTTTTGAGTCACACTTGCTCCTCTAAGCAGCATCTCACCCGTGTCCCTGCAAATAACCCAATAAACCCACTGGCTTACCATGCTGGACTTGAGCAGCACAATTTCTTTGCTCTGTTGGCACCCTATTTGTGAGACCTCACATTTCTCTAAATCTCCCAAAGAAAAGTCTACCAACCAAACACACAGAGGAATGGTGGGCAAATTTGAATGATGCCCCCCACACACATTTTTATGACTTTTAAAAATCTAGTAAAATTCCTGACATGCAATAAAATATAAAAATTACCAATCAAATGACATGAATCACTATAACATTCAGGTGATTCCTCAGTTGAAGTTTTATTAAACTGAGACCCAATATGTGTCCATATTGATGGAACAAAGCAACGTTGGTTCAGTCAAGGGTGTATTAGACTAGATCTGTCATGGTGAAATCAGTTACTATTACTTATGTTCTCCAGGGAATCCAGATGGCCTTGAGAATCTTCCAAAGCTGCACAAGCTTGAATCATTGTGCATCATCTCAGAGCTGCTGCCATTGAGAAAAGCCCAAGAAGCACTTAGCAGACTTTTCCCTGGCATATGCCATGGTACCTACCACTCCAGATTTTCTCTCTTCTTGCAATGTTCTTCCTCACTTCCTGGGAGCCACTTTAGTTTGCTCTTTTTGATTCCTTTGTGCTCCTCTCTATCATGCCTTTTAACAATTTCAGGTCACTAGGAATCAAAACAATTTAAAAAAACCCATTCAATAACTTGCTGCTCCAAACTTAAAAGAAAATTGTGAGAATATTACAGTGAGTGAAAACATCAAACTTTTCACCAAATTATTTAGAGGAGGAATTGGCAGCAAGAGAAAAACACAACCAACTTATTTGCTTAAGGTTTCATATTACATGGAAACCTCAAAACCTCAGGAAAATTGTGTTTTCTAACTCAAGGTAGAATGGATAGCTTGTCCAGATGTGATTGGACAAAATGCACAGTCTGAAAGTCACAAATGATATAGAGATAGTTGTGGAGACCTAACTCTGCAGATCATCCTTAGCCCTTGTGTAGTGTCTATTCTGTCAGGTCAGAATTTCTTTGGAACATGGTTCTTAAACCCTACTGTCAGACAAGCTAGATCAGAGAATTTTCTTACCACTAGCTTCTATTTGAAGTGTGGGTAAAGGTAAGGTAATATTTCCAAGTGTTAGGATTTGCTTTGGGAAAGAAATTTTGTTTCTGTGAGCTAACTTAGAGGACTTCTGGAGTCTATGGTCAACTTCATGACCCATACAAGGTAGTGTTTTGTTATTATTACATTTTTATTATTATTACATTATTTTTGTTATTATTACATTATTTTGTGAGTGGGTTAATTAATAAACATAAAATATGGCTACTGCTTGTGATTGTTATGTCAGATAGCATTTCTTATTGTTATCATTATCATTTTTAAAACAACTTTAGTCAATAAAGAAATAAAAATGAAAGGGGATTTGGCTTTAGATGTAAGAAAAATCAATGTTTTGGTCTTTGTCTAGCTTCATACACTTTAGATATACAAAAGTGAGGATACATTCATTTTTCAGCAAATATTTACTTAAAATACAATGTATCAGGCACTACAGTAGGTCTTGGGTATAAAAATAAGACAGTTTTTTTTTTTATTGCCCTCACACAAAGACAGATACTTACACAGATAGACCATGACATGGACCCTATGTTCTTGTGAAATATCACAGCAAGTTTCTCAGAGACTTTGAGCACAAAGATGAAAGATGAATAAGACCTGACTGGTACAGCCTGAAGAAAGATGTGGAAGGAGTCAAGCGAGTTGAGTAGGGTGTGTAGAGGTCAAGGAAGAGGGATACAGGCTAACAGGAACTGAGAAGGGTCAGGACTTATATTGGTGACACATGGTGTTGGTGATGACAAGAGCTATACATAGAGATGAGTCATGAAGCACCTTCTGTAAAGCCTTATGTCCTAGAAATATTGGGAGCATAAGTGTTGTAAACTGGGGACCACAAACTGGAGATCTGGCATTTATATTTGTGCCACAGTATGAAATATAGATACTAGGGGATTAAGAATGGAAGCAGGAATTGAAGTTGTGAGAAGCTGGCAATGTTCTCGTCGAGCAGCAGTGAGGTAGTGGACTGGAGGGGTAGCAAGAACGCTGGCAAGATGAGCGGAACTGAAACACAGCTCTTTCTGCCCTTCGTCTCTGTTGGTTTTGTGAGGGAAGTCACAGATTGTCCCTTGTACTTGACCTGGGCACAGAAACATGAAAGGAGGCACGTCATTCAAGAATATGTTGAGTACAAGATTCTCAGATGCATCTGAGCAAATCTTCCCAGCAAAAAGTTTCCCCTTTCATTGTAGATCCATGAATAGATGACACATCCCTGAATCCTTTCTAATTGGATACTGCTATGAAGTTGAAAGGTGATCAATGAAATGTGAAACACAAAGGGAAAATACTCCATATAAGAGGCAGACCTGTTAATGTCTCTTGGGCACACTGCATAATGGCCTCCTTCCTTGCTCCATTTTCTCATTGCAGATGTTGAAACCAGAGTTACTCAGTATGACAGGACCTACCCACTAATGCTGCAAAAACAATGTCCAAGCTGCATTCCAGCTAAGGAATTTTATAGCTAGTAAGTGAACCGCTTATAGCAACAAGGTTACTATAATCCAAAGGAAGATTGATAAAAGAACAAATCCTGCATGAGGTCTCAGATGATGATAGAGTGAGGGTTATTCCAACATCACATGGCTGCTGTGTGGTAAAGTACCACTAACAGTAGCTTAAAGCATGGAATCGTGCTCTCTCGCACAGAAGCTACTTCATCCTGCAGTTCTGAGGGTCAGAAGTTATGTTGTACAATGTCAAATTCTCAGCAAAGTTCTGTTCTCTGTGGAGGGCTGGGCAGCTCTCTGATTCTGCCTTTTCTACTCTTGGAGGATCATTCTCATTGATGTTCCTACTGCCACGAATGACAGCATAATTTATAGGTTCCGAAAATTCGGATGTATGCACCTTTGTGAAAGAAGCTATTCCGCCATAAAACAATATTTTTTAAACAATTATATTACCTGTACTGTTTAATGTACTCTGTGATGCAAGATAAACTCTCACCTTCCTTGCTCTTCGGGAGCTAACTATGTGCATATTTTCAGTTGTTTGAAATTGTGTCACAGAGTAAATGAGGAATGATGTAGGAAACGCCTCAAAGACAAGCAGCACCCACTTAGAATGTATCAGAAGAGATACAGAAGACACGAAGATAACCTTGAGTCAACACAGTAAAGACATGGGGAAAAGCAGGGATTGTGATGCCACGGGATTCTGGGAAAGGAGCTTTGTATGATGGCACATGTTGCTAATGCCAGCACTTGGTGTGCTGAATTATTATGTATTGTATGCATTATATCAAATATATGTTGATATATATTATATCAAAATGTAAAGACCTTCATGGGCTGCAAACAAAGACAGTTTTTGAGAGAGAGAGAGAGAAAGAGAACAAAACAAGGAGGAATGACTTGTATTTGGATCTCTATGATGTCCAGTAAAAGACTTATAATCCTTCTCCCAACATCGCTATTAAAATGTCATTCTAAAGATTTAACTAAATAGAACAGTTAAGAACACAGGGCTAAGATGAGTCCTGTCTGGGAGAAACTCTGAGGATAAAGTCAGCAAAGACAATTCTTCCAAGAAAATGGACTCTAAGTGTAGAAAGAAAACTAGAGAGGAATAATGAAAGCGCTGGTGGCAAAAGTGTCCACCCCCCCCCCCCAGTGAAAACAGATGTGCACAGCTAGACGAACCGGCGGGGAACAAAAAAAGATACATTAAATATAAAGGGTGAGATGGAATAATCAGATTTAAGCCTCTCTAAATAGAAGAGGGGGCGCACACCTCTCTCATTTGGACAGAGGAGAAAGGAGTAAGTAAGTCAACAGAGTACTTTTTGTAATCATTTAGGGTTTTCTTTAGATATGTGGCAAGATAGCGGGATAAAAGTTTTCAGGAAACCTGCAATGAAGAAAAAATGATGCTATAGATAGAAAGATAAATGAAGATGGGAACAAAGGAATTTATATATTAAAAAAATAACCAAAGTGCTAAGAAGTCAGAGGAAAGAGAGAAAGGAAGGAATAAGAATGATTCTAATTTATTTGAAAAGTGGCTCAATCTGAATATGATAAGGGTGAGGGTGTGGCCACAGAACAGGTGCCTCAGGAGGAGAAAGTTCTTGAAGGTGAGACAGTTTGTCCTATGGAGTTACCCAGGGTAATGTCAGGACTCGTGGGTGGAGAAGACAACTGTCAGCTAGATGTCAAAGTCCTCCAAGAGGTTTACTGACTTTATCACTAATAAATAGGCAAGAAGAACAACTCACAAGTTACTCACAAAGGCAGAACACATTGCAGCAATTACTTGAACAATTTGTTTAAAAAAAACTAAAAATGCCTCTTTAGGAAAAGGAGACTTGACCTGAAATTGCTAGATGAGTTTACCTGAGAATTTGCAACCCAGTTATCCCGTTGAAATCCTCAGCACCCAGCAAGCTCCCTTGGGTGGCACCTGGTCTTCAAGCCTGTGGCCAGGTTGATGTCAGAACTATTTTTAAAATGTAGGTGCACCAGAGAATGTTGACAACTTTCTCTTTGTTGAAGAAAAAAAGAAAAGGCATCAGGGAAGGAAGTGTGGACTGAATGCAAAAGTATCCCTACCCCGACTCTGTATATTGTCCTCCGAGCTACAAAGGCACTGCCTGCTCATATCAGTCCCATAGCCCCATGATTCAACCTCATCATATAAGAATTTAAAAAGAAAAAAAAAACCTATAAGACATGTACTGTTTAATGTACTCTGTGATGCAAGTTACACTCTCACTTTCCTTGCCCTCAAGGAGTCATAACTGTGTACATTTTCAGCTATTTGAAGTCATATCACAGGTTAAACCACTTTGTTGAAATTACTTGGTAGATGCAAAGTGCAAGTAAATTAGAAGTACTTTCAAGGAGCAATAATGAGGAACTGTCTTACAGAACGGCCCTTCAAAAATACTACCATTTGGGGCTGGAGAGATGTCTCAGGGGTTGAGACCAGCTCCCACGCAAAAACGCCAGCCGGAAATGGTGGCAGCCTGTACTTCTGGCCCTGATTGGCAGAGTTTGGGAAATCGCAGAGTGAAGCAAGAAGTAGGTAGAAGCAATCCAGGATGATTCCCAAAGTCACCCTTAGTCCTCCACAAGACATACAGTGCCCCCCCCCACGCACAAAATAAATAAATAAAACATTTTTAACAAATACTGCCATTTGTTTCCTTCCAGTTCTGGGATGTATGGGATGTAGCCCCTCTACTAATAGATTACCTGTCGTGCCTGAACTGGAGCAAATCCCAAAAAGTCTGTGCATTGTGAAGACATTTAAGGCATCGTGTGGAATATATCTAATACATATGGAACACTCATAAAATCAAGATCTTACCAAATACCAAAACCCTCTGAATTAGGCAAGTGCTATATGTATGTACTATTGGAAGGAGAGGCTCTGTTGCCTAGAGATGAATGGGGCATAACGAGGAAGCAGCATGTGCCCATGTAAACTATACCATGTCCTGTGCAGAGACTTGTGGACCAGAGAGAAGTCACCATTCACAGAGAAGTAGGGAAAATTCTCCTACTCCTATGTGTGAAACAAGAAGATGAACAATGGCCTGTCAGGCTTCCCTCTTGGGTTAGCATTTCTCAATTAGTTTCTGCCTCTGCTAAACAATAGTGCATGAATTATTAATATTTATCAAATGTCAAAACTAATCAATTAAAGATTTTTGAATAAGACAGCTATGACACAATAACTATAATTCAGAAATTTAATGGTGAGTACTGACATCCAATAAGTGTTTATCATACTTCCTATCTCTCATATGGTGGTCAAATGAAAATAATTAGGATGTATTAACAAATATAGGACCGAATGAACAAATCAGCACTGTGACAAAAATCTATTCAATGTCATATTTTTAAATAAGACGTAACTTGGATGAAAGTAGGATTTATTGTTTTAGCTCACTGCACAAATATTCTCTGCTTGCTCAGGCTATTTTTGAGGCTGCAACTGAGTCATCCACTTTGGGTGGGGACTCCAAGGCCACAGTGAGTTCATTGGGAAGGCCAAGTAAGAAAGAGTCACGCTTCTTAGTGAAACGCTGGCTGGCTCATGGGAGACAATCAGGATTCGACGCTCTCAGTTTGCAAGGCAACGTGAATACCAGGTGTATCAGAACAGATATGTCCCTAATGATCCAGTTTCTCAAGAAACCTCTCCTACCACCAGTTAACCGCAGATCTATCGGACAGATTTCCACAGGTATTGAAGGTAACATGGGCATTTTAAAGAGCGCTACGGTGATTTCCAGTTCTCTGCCCAGTGTATATGTAGGAAGCTTCAAAGTCATCACTCTTTCCTATGTGTAATCCTAAAACTAGGGATAGATTAAAAAACCAAACAAACTTAACAAACTAAGCAACCTGCCGTTATTCTTAGATTCCTAGAGGGGTGGGGCCAGGAAACAAAGTGCTTCCTCCCAACCCCTGACACACACACACAAGTTGGATAGGCTAGTAGATGAATGCAGAGAATCACAACTTACTAGGAATGATACCCATGAGCAGAAAGCCATGGAACAGTGCTAAGCTGGGAAAAGCTGGGTAGTGACTGGCCGAGGGCCAAAATGCTGAGCGTGCACCAGTTATAGGGTCAACACTCCAGTGGTCCTCGTTAGAGGAACACTCAGAGTTTTGAAAAGATGTTACCTGCAACTGCATTGCCAGGTTCCTATAGTTTATATCAGAAAACATCTCCTGATGCTCCCAGCACCAGAAGGGCAGTGGTTATTCTGAAACCCCACAGAGCATGCAATTCTTAACCAGGCCTGGCCTCAAAACAAACCATCTTGCCACCTCTGACTATTTGTTGGTAGTTTCCATATATAGCAAACTTAGGGAAAGGAAATGTACAACTCCAACAGGCTATAGAAGAAAAATCAGTTGTGGCCCCTCCAGACGGTCTGACTCATCTTAGGGAGAGGTAGGCAGTATCAAAGTCCTATATGCTATTCCTGGCATCATATAAACAGAAAGATGGGGAAAAAACAGAGGAAAGAAATGAAAAAGAGACTTCTAGAGGTCAAAAACAGTAATGGAAATGACAAATGCTTGCAGTGGGTGCAGTATTGACCTGCCTAACAGCTGAAGAAAACATTTCTGAGTTTCTCTAGAAGAGAAAATTGAAAGAAAAATGTACCTAAACTTCCACAGTATCCAACAACTGTACCACAATGCAAATACCAGAAGGAGAAGAAAAAGAGGAAAGAAGAAAGAATATTTCAAGTGTTAATGGCTGGCTCTCTATTCTCAGACTCCAAAACACTGATCCAGGACGTCCAGAGACCTCTAAGAGGATATCTCTCCTCCAAAGAACAGGTCCCCATATAATATTTCAACTTTATAAAACAGAAGATAAAGACTAAAAGCTAGCAAAGGAGAAAGCATCCGTGTAAGAAGGGAACATAATAAAGTATTCGAAGTGCTAAGAAGAGAAATTCCTACATTCCGAAGACCACACAATCATTGAGTGAAGATTCTGCTTCAGTCTTGCAGCGAGGATCCGTATCCTGTCTGGCACAGTTTGTGTGGTATATGCACAAGGAGGCCAGAGTTCGCCATGCCAGCTTGTGGCCTGGGTGACTGTGGATTTTCATCACTTTCTGTTTCTGAGCCACAAAATCACTTACAAGCCTATGAAACTGCCTCTTGCCTTGGTGTCTCCGTTTGCGCCATTTGAGTTGGCTTTCCGTGTCCGCTCAAATCCTTTAGGAAAGAAAGAAAGTTAAATTGGGAAGATTATTTATTAATGGTCTTCAGGGCATGAAGGATGATCTGATTTGGGATCAAGAGAATAGTGACATAGCCTACGTCTGATAGTAACACACTGCAACTGTGAGTGTCGTATCTTGTCAGAGATATGGCTGAGTGGTAGTGTCACTTCCTTGTACCTCCTAGTATTGTTTGTGGTCTGCAAAGGCATCCCCGAACATTTTCTGGGTTTGGGCGATGAGCATCACAGACTTTGTTTGCTATCTACTACCTTGCTCATCAGTTTGTGATTTATAACTTGTCTTTAGCAACCAAATCCTCAGTCAACAGTTAACTATGTAACAGAAAGATTCCAACTGGTTTCCTCACACTTCTCCCAGTGTTTGTAATTGTGGGCTTTTTTGTAAATTACTAATGAGGAAACCACTTAAACTTTATGACAGATGAGATTAATTTGGCTTTGTTATCCTAAGAAAATTGATATTATTAGAATTAGCAAAAATATATTAATATATAGTAAATTTATTCTTTGTTTGAGTCTTTTTTTCCGTTTTTATTGATTGATTGATTGATTTCCGCTTGTACAAACTTAATAGGTACCCCAGTCCCCTCCCTCCCTCCACCCCTTCCTGAACCACTTTGCCCCTTCTCCTCTTTTCCCTTTCTTCCCCCCCCCCCCTCCCTATCTCCCAGTGCCTCCTCCCCCCCCATCCCTGGAGCATCCTTAATGTGTATGTCAAACTTTCCTCTGGGTCCTCCTTTCTGCTGAGGTGTAAGGACTCAGTGGCATTTCCTAGAGCTCTTTTTTGTGTTCCCCTTAAGTATAGGAACACTATTGTGGCTGTTAATCCCTAGCTTCTAAGGATCCTAGTGCCTTTAGTCCATGCTAAACTTTGAGGGGTCAATAATGTGTTGGTCATTGTGCAGATCATGCAAAGTCCTATTATGATTGCTTCGGCCCTAACTTGTGTGGAGTATCTTGCATATCATTGCTCCTCCCATCCTTGTGCTCTTACAATCTTACTGCTCCCCCTTCCCCAAATTTTCCTGAGCTTCAGGATGAGGAGAGATTAGACTGGCCTAGTTTCAGGTGGTTGATATACAGTCTCTGATGTTCTGAATTATGGTTTGTTGATTTTTTTTTTTCAGTTTTGCTGCTCCTGCAATGTCCTTGGATCCATCCTGATGGGTATTGGATGTCACCCCCTGGCCAGAGATAAAAAGCTGTTAAATTAGAGTCTTATTATAAGAGTATATTCAAAGGTAGAATAAAAATAAAAGTAGGAGACTGCGGTGTGTGGGGGGGTGAGTCTCCCATTGCAAAATGGTTACTTTCTATCTGCCAGACTATATGCCCTCCCCTTTTCGTGAGATCATACCCTATCAGTTGCAAATGATCAGGAAAGAAAGTCTGTGAACTTCACCAGATATCTCCTTATGTACTTGCAGTCCTTGATGGTGGCCTATTTTCTCTGCTGTAACATGATCCCCTCTCTCGTTGTTTCTGGTGGGGCCTTCCTTCCCCATCTCTCCTGTTTATAATCTTTGCAATTACTATATGTATTGTAGAGATTTATCTTTGAGTGTCTCTAAGTGGGTTTGGTACTAGGATCCACCTATTAGGGAGTACATACGGTGCCTAATTTTCTGTGTCTGGGATATTTCACTCAATATAATTGTTTCTAATTCCATCCATTTCCTGGCAAATTTCATTAATTCTTCATTTTTGATGGTTGAGTAGTATTCCATTATATAAATGTACCACATTTTCCTTATCCACTCATCAACTGTCAGACATTTGGGTTGGTTCCATGATTTTGCTATTGTAAACGGTGCTGCTATGAACATGGTCATGCTTGTGCTATCGAGGTGAATTTTTGCTGTATGGGGGGGTTATTCCCCAAAGTGGAATCATAGGGTCATATGGCATTTTGATCTTTAACTTCTTTAAGAATCTCCAGACGGCTTGCCAGAGTGGTTGTATGAGCCTGCATTCCCACCAACAATGTAGGAGAGTTCTCCTCTCTCCACAACCTCTCCAACATTTGGTGTTGTTTATATTGTGGATTTTTGCCATCCTGACCAGGATGAGATGATATCTCAGGGAAGTTTCGTTTGAGTCAATTTTAATGACAAACTATGTTTTGATGTGGCCCCAATGTCTTAGGAGGAGGACTCTTCCAAAGTTGCATGGAAATCTTTTGGGTTTTTCTGTATTTAGTTGTTAGGATCTGGATTTTGTATGTAAATGAAGGAACAGATAAGTTTGATTATTCAAGGAAACTCTGTAAGAACAATCTTTTAAAAGAAGCTTATATTATTTCACTGTTCTATTTACATTGTATCATTATTATACCTTTTTTGTATGGGTTCTGGGACAAAACTCAGATCCTCAAACTTTTGCAGTGAGCCATCTCCACTCCTATGTCATATTTTTTAAACTTAATTTATATATATTTATATATATATTTGATACCACTTTTATATAAATATATATATGGTGTTTCAAAAAGTAAAATGAAATGGGAAAATCAGCACATCGCTAAGCACAAACTACGAAGGTATGAGAAAGCAATCAACATATTTCCAGGTTTTCTCAAAATCTTTTATACCCCTGTAGTTTCATTTTTTGTCCTTTTACAACCTTCTATGTAAATATCATCTGCAAGAAAGCATTTGAAATGGTCCCATTTTATGATAGATTTGGACAGCTGGTGCCTTCATTAGGTGATCTCAAATATCCAAGCATTCATCCGGGTTGAAACTGAAACAACATCTTGGATTCCCTCTTATTTTGTTTTCTGCTTAGATTGAAGTAATATAACATTAGCGAAAGTCTTACACTGGTGTGAAACCACAGTAGGATTAAGAAGCAACTTAGACGGGCAGGTTCCCAGAGCTCCAGACTGAAAGGTCAATAAACCTTACTGGAATAAATCAGAAATATGGTGCCAGTTAATTTAGGTTTCCTCGTTCAAACTCCTTAAATAACCAGAGAAATAGCAAGCGCCTTGAGTGGAAGTGGACTTTTTTTAAAAGTCCTTGCTGGTGTACTCTTTTTTTCAAGAGGTACATGTTCTCTGAAATAAGCTGGTCTATGAAGCTGACAACTTCAGCAGAATTTTTGATAGCTAATAATGGAAAAAGAATAAGTCCACCTTGCAAAGAGGGTGTATTAGTTACTTTTATTATCACAGTGACAAAATACCTGACAAAAGCAAGTGGGAGAAGGAAGGATTTACTTGGGCTCAGTTTGCACTCCAGTCCATCATGGCTGGGAAGACAGGGTGGCAGGAAGGTGAACAGCTGGTCATATAACCTCCTGCAGTGGGAAGGAAGAAAGAGATGAATGAGGGCGCTCAACTCGCCTTTCTCTTTTCTATTCAGTCTGGGATCCCAGCCCATGAAACAATGCTGCCCATATTCAGGGTGGGTCTTTCCACCTCTGTGAGTCTCCTCTGGAAACCCCCCTCACATCAGAAGAGCATATTCTAGGTGCTTTTAAATTTCATCAAACAGTTAATCTAGATTAATAGTTGTCTTCTGTATTAAACATTACAGAAGATGGGGTATGATCTTACCAGAAGGGGAGGGCGCATAGTCTGGCAGATAGAAAGTAACCATTTAGCAGATGGGTGATTGACCCCTCCCTCACCACGGTTTCCTATTTTTATTACATCTACCTTTGAATATACTCTTATAACAAGACTCTAATTTAACAGGTTTTTATCTCTGGCCAGGGAGTGACATCCAATATCCATCAGGGTGGAGCCAAGGGCATTGCGGAAGCAGCAAAAGTGAAAAAAAAATCAACAAACCATAATCCAGAACATCAGAGACTCTATATCAATCACCTGGAACTAGGCCTAATTTCTCTCCATCCTGAGCTCAGGGAAATTTGCAGAAGAGGCGGAGGTAAGATTGTAAGAGCACAAGGATGAGAGGAGCAATGATATGCAAGATACTCCACACAAGTTAGGGCCGAAGCAATCATATTTGGACTTTACATGCCCTACACAATGTCCAACACACTATTGACCTCAGGAAGTCTAGCATTTGCTAAAGGCACTAGGATCCTGGGAGGCAAGGAATTGACAGCCACAGTAGTGTTCCTATGCTTAATGGGAACACAGGAAAGGGTTCTGGGAAATGCCACTGGGTCCTTGCACCTCATTAAATAGGAGGATCCAGAGAAGAGTTTGGCATGCACATTAAAGGATGCTCCGGGAATGGGAGTGGGAGGCACTGGGGGATGGGGAGGCACAGGGGGATAGGAGGTTGGAGGGAGGGGAGGACCGGTGTACCTGTTAAGTTTGTATGAGTGGAAATTAAAAAAAAAAGGAAAAAAAATCACAGAAGGAGTTACTATCGATTACCTAAATTTTAGCAATCACAATGTCTCCCACGAATTTGTATTACGTGTCACGATAATGGCATAGAACTAGACAAGAGATGAACTCCTTATTGTGCTTTAAGAAGTAGCATATCCTCGGAGCCCCCCGTCTCCCAGCGAACACTCAAGCAGCCTCCGGCTTAGCCTGGGCCCCACCCCGGACCCCAGCCCCTCATGTCCTCCCACCCCTGTGCGCCTCCACCGTCCCCCCAGGTCCCAAGTGAAGAATTCTGCCATCAACATCAGACCCTCTACCTCTCAGGCCCACAGGTGACCTACGCACGTGGTCCACGGAAGGCACACTGCTACTCAGAATTCAATAGAGTCCAAAGGAAACTCAAGCAAAACTCTAAGGAACAAAGGGAACACAGGTCATACATCTGGGGTCCACTAAAATCATTATATCACATGGGCAAGATTCTTCACATCCAGACCAAAGATAAGTAAACCTTTTTTTTTTTCACCTTACTGATCCTTTCTAGTATCAATTGCTGTAGATCACTTCCTCATACAGCCACCCCAAAAACATACAACTCCAGGGAGTACACCACGTATCCTCACATTTCACCAAGATACTAAATTGTAAAAGTGCACTACCAAACTAATAATCAAGCCCTGGTAACATAGCCTGACTTAACTGACATACTAACAGCCTAGTAGCCTCATCTAGGATATAACAATAACAATACACAAACATACCCAATCCAAGGCAAGCACTAGTAATAACTGGCAAGTGTAACAATACCAACTACGTCAATTCAGTGAAAAACACACAGAAACTGAAAGGTCCTAAAAAACAAAACAACAACGTACAAGTCAAAGTGCAGATCCACGAGAAACAAAACCCAAGAAGATCAATCTCTTACCGAAAAGAATCAATCCCATAATGATAGATTCCGACCAGAACAAATCCACAGAAAATAGCCATGAAAGCCAGATCCAATATAACGACTTTCAGAGTATGATCATTACCATGATTAATACTATGAAAGAGGAAATCCGAGAAGAGTTAAACAACCATATCAACCACTTTGAACAGGAACACAACAGGCACTTGGAGATGTTGAGAAAAACAGTTCAAGAAACAAAAATAGGTATAGAGCAGTTAAAACAGTCTCAGGCAGAGTTTAAAATTGAACTAAAAGACAAGTTATCTTCAACCCAAAACTCAACAGAGAGTCTTATCAGCAGAACAAATGAGGCAGAAAATAGAATTTCAGATCTTGAAGACAAAGTGGGAGAATTAACCAGCTCAATGGAAGAGATTGTTAAAGCCAAAAAGATACTGGAGAGGAACATTCAAGAGATATGGGACACCCTGAAGAAGCCTAACATGCGCATTCATGGAATATCAGAACAAGAACCCCAAAATACCACACCTGAGGAAATATTTCAATTCATCATAACTGAAAACTTCTCACAACTAAAGAATGAGAGGCCTATCCAAATACAAGAGGCATTTCGCACTCCAAACAGATATGACCAAAATAGAAAATCACCACGGCAAATAATAGTCAAAACACTACACATTCAAGACAAAGAAAATGTGCTGAGAGCTTCAAGAGAAAAAAATCAAGTCACTTTTAAAGGTAAACCTATTAGAATAACAAATGACTACTCAATGGAAACAGTAAAAGCAAGAAGAGCTTGGAGAGACATACTTCAAGTATTAAATGAGCAAAAATGCCAACCCAGACTGATATACTCGGCAAAACTATCTGTCATGATTGAGGGAGAAAGAAAAGTTTCCAGCACAAAGACAACTTGAAGAGATACATGTCTACCAAATCAGACCTTCAAAAAATGCTAGAAATGATACTCAAGCTTGAAGAAAAGAACAAGCATATCCAGGAGGACAGAAGGAAAGTATAATACCATCAAAACATAAATATCAAACAACACACTTACAAAATCTACTAAACATAAAAAATGTTCAGAATTAAAAATAATTTCTCCATTATAACATTAAATGTCAATGGTATTAACTCACCGATTAAGAGACACAGATTACAAACTTGGATTAAAAACCACAATCCAACAATCTGCTGCCTTCAGGAAACTCATCTCACCACAAAAGATAGGCACATCCTAAGAATGAAAGGCTGGTCCAAAATCTTGCAAGCTAATGGAACCAGGAAACAGGCAGGGGTGTCAATTATGCTTTCAGACAAAGTGGACTTCAAACCAAAGAAAATCATAAGAGACACAGATGGATACTACATTTTAGTCACAGGTACAATTCACCAGGAAGACTTCACAATCCTGAACATTTATGCACCCAATACGGGCCCCTCCACATTCATTAAGAAAACCCTACAGCGTCTAAAGCAAGAAATCAACCCCCAAACCATAATTCTTGGGGATTTCAACACCACCCTCTCAACATGGGATAGATCAACAGGTCAAAAGCTTAACAGAGAACTTAATCAAACCCTTAAAGAAATGGACCTTACAGATCTCTATTGAACTTTTCACCCATGCACCAAAGAATGCACATTTTTCTCAGCAGCACACGGAACTTTCTCCAAAATAGATCACATATTGGGCCACAAAAATGAATCTACACATATACAAAAAAGTTGAAATTCTAACCTGTGCCCTATCAGACATCCACAACCCAACAAACAAGAGAAAATACACTAACTCCTGGAAACTTAACACTATGATGCTGAATGAGAATTGGATTCAGGAAAAAATTAAAAAGGAAATTCAAGATTTCCTGAAAGCAAACGATAATGAAAATACAACTTACTAAAATCTCTGGGAAACAATGAAAGCTGTTCTAAGAGGTAAGTTCATAGTTCTTAATGCTCACATCAAAAAAAAAAATGGAAACATCAGAAATAAACAACTTAACAATGCAGCTTAAAGCTTTAGAGAAACTAGAGCAATCTGATCCCAAAAGTAGTAGAAGAGAGGAGATTAGCAAAATAAGGGGAGAAATATCTGAAATCGAGACTAAGAAAACGATAGACAAAAATCAACCAGTCAAAAAGCTGGTTCTTTGAAAAAATCAATAAGATTGATACACCCCTCCTAAATTAACCAAAAGCAAGAGAGAGAAAACCCAAATTAACAAAATTAGAAATGAACATGGAGTTGTCAGTACTGATACTCAAGAAATCCAGAGAATTATAACATCATATTTCAAAAACTTATACTCTGTGAACAACACAACTTATACTTTGTCAACAACACAAAACAGATGGATGAATTTCTAAGTAAACACAACTTACCTAAATTGAATCAGGAAGTTGTGAATTATTTAAATAGTCCTATAACATATAAGGAAATTGAACAAGTAATCTCGAATCTTCCCACCAAAAAATGTCCTGGACCAGATGGATTCAGCACAGAATTCTATCAGACATTTAAGGAGTTAATAACACCAATACTCCTTAAACTGTTCCATCAAATAGCAAAGGAAGGAACACTACCAAATTTCTTCTATGAAGCTAATATCGTCTTAATCCCAAAACCTAATAAAGATTCACTTAAAAAAAGAAAACTGTAGGCTGATCTCTGATGAACACAGACGCAAAGATTCTCAACAAAGTCTTAGCAAATCGGATTCAAAAACATATCAAAAAGATCATTTCATGGGGACCAAGTAGGTTTCATCCCCGGCACACAAGATTGGTTCAACATACGAAAATCAATAAATGTAATTCATTATGTAAACCAGTCGAAAGTCCAAGACCACATGATACTCTCCATAGATGCATAAAAAGCTTTTGACAAGATCCAACAGCCTTTTATGATCAAAATGCTAGAGACAGTAGGAATGGAAGGAACCTTTATCAATATAATAAAAGCTGTATACAACAAGCTCACAGCAAGGATTATGTTCAATGGGGAACAATTGGAAGCATTCCCACTTCGATCAGGAACTAGACAAGGCTGTCCACTGTCACCACTTCTTTTCAATATTGTACTTGAAGTCTTAGCTGAAGCCATAAGACAAGAAAGGGACAGAAGAGGGATTCAAATCGGCAAGGAAGAAGTCAAGCTATCCCTATTTGCAGATGACATGATCTTATACCTGAGTGATCCCAAAAACTCCACCAGGAAGCTCCTGGAACTAATTGAGAAGTTCAGCAGGGTGGCAGGATACAAAATAAATGTGCAAAAATCAGAGGCCTTCCTATATGCCCAGAATGAAAGAAGTGAAAAAGCCCTGAGAGAAACAATCCCATTTACTATAGCCCCTAAAAAAATGAAATACCTTGGTATAAACCTAACCAGGGAAAACTTTAAAACCCTAACAATGAAACCTAACAATGAAAACTTTAAAACCCTAAAGAAAGAAATTGCAGAAGACACCAGAAGGTGGAAAGACCTCCCATGTTCCTGGATTGGCCGAATCAACATCGTAAAAATGACCATCCTACCAAAGGCAATATACAAATTCAATGCTATACCAATTAAAATCCCAAAGCAATTCTTCAAAGAAGTTGACCAAACAATCTCAAAGTTCATATGGAGGCACAAAAGACCTAGGATAGCAAAGACAATCCTGAGTAACAAAAACACTGCTGGAGGTATTACCATACCAAACCTTAGTCTATACTACAAATCCATAGTTATAAAAACAGCCTGGTACTGGCTCCAAAATAGACACACAGATCAATGGATAAGGATTGAAGACCCAGATATAAGCCCACAAAATTACAGCTATTTGGTCTTTTACAAAGGGGCCCAAAGAATCCAATGGAAAAAGGACAGCATCTTCAACAAATGGTGCTGGCAAAACTGGATCTCCACATGCAGAAGATTAAAGCTGGACCCGTACTTGTCACCATGTACAAGACTTAATTCCAAATGGATCAAGGACCTTGATATCAGGCCAGAGACTATAAAAACCATAGTTGAAAGGATAGGAAACTCCCTCGAGCTGATTGGGTTAGGCCAACAGTTCCTAAACAGACATCCAATGGCACAGTCACTGCTACCAACTCTCAACAGTTGGGATCTTGTGAAATTAAAGAGCTTCTGTTCAGGTAAAGAGATTGTAACGCGAGCTCAAAGGCAACCCACAGAATGGGAAAAAATCTTCACTAACCACACATCTGATAGAACTCTGCTGTCCAGAGTACACAAAGAACTTAGAAAACTAAACACCAAGGAAACCAATGGCCCAATTAAAAAATGGGCCCTGGAACTTAAAAGAAACTTTACCAGGGATGAAATTAAAATTTGTAACAAATACCTTTAAAAATGCTCCACTTCTTTAGCCATCAGGGAAATGCAAATCAAAACTTCCCTGAGATATCATCTGACTCCGGTCAGGATGGCAAAAATCCACAGTATGAACACCACCAAATGCTGGAGAGGATGTGGAGAGAGGGGAACTCTCCTACATTGCTAGTGGGAATGCAGGTTCATACAGTCACTCTGGCGAGCCGTCTTAAAGAAATTAAAGATTGAAATGCCATATGACCCTGCGATTCCACTTTTGGGAAACCCCCCCATGCAGCAGAGGTTCGCCTCGATAGCACAAGCACGACCATGTTCATAGCAGCACTGTTTACAATAGCAAAGTCAAGGAATCAATGCAAATGTCCAACAGTTGACGAGTGGATAAGAAAAAGTGGTACATCTATACAATGGAGTACTACTCATCCATCAAAAATGATGAATTACTGGAATTTGCCAGGAAATGGATGTCATTAGAAACAATTATATTAAGTGAAGTATCCCAAACCCAGAAAATTAAGCGCTGTATGTACTCCTTAATAGGTGGCTCCTAGTACCAAACCCACCCAGCCCACCTGGAGACACTCAAAGGTAAATCTGTGTAATACCTACAGTAATTGCAAGGATTATGAACAGGAGGGATGGGGTTGGAGGGCCACACCAGAAACAAGGAGAGAAGTGACCATGTTACAGCAGAGAAAATAGGCCTCCATCAAGGATTGCAAGTAAGTAATGTGACACCTGGTTAAGTTCACAAACGTTCATTCCTGATCATTTACAACTGAGGGGGTATGATCTCACCAGAAGGGGAGGGCATACAGTCTGGCAGATAAAAAGTAATCATTTTGCAAATGGTGATTGACCCCTCCCTCACTGAGGTTTCCTACTTTTATTACATCTACCCTTGAATGTGCTCTTATAACAAGACTCCAGTTTAACAGCTTTTTGTCTCTGGCCAGGAGGTGACATACAATGCCCATCAGGATGGAGTGAAGGGCATTGCAGGGGCAACAAAACTGCAAAAGAAAATCAACAAACCACAATCCAGAACTTCAGAGACTCTATATCAACCACATAGAACTAGGCCAGACTAATCTCTCCCCATCCTGAAGCTCAGGGACATTTGCAGAAGAGGGGGCGGTAAGAGCAAAAGGATGGGAGGAGCAATGATTTGCAAGATACTCCACACAAGTTAGGGCCGAAGCAATCATAATTGGACTTTGCATGCCCTGCGCAATGTCCAAGACACTATTGACCTCACAAAGTCTAGCATCTGCTAAAGGCACCAAGATCCTTGGAGGCAAGGGATTGGCAGCCACAGCAGTGTTCCTATGCTTAAGGGGAACACGGGAAAGGGTTCAGGGAAATGCCACTGGGTCCTTGTACGTCATCGGAGAGGAGGGCCCAGAGGAGAATCAGGCATGCACAATAGAGGACTCTCTGGGAATTGGGGGGGGGGGCACTGGGGGATGGGGAGGGAGGGGTGAGGGGAGGGGAAGCAGGGGGTTCGGGGGGAGGAGGAGGGAGGGAGGGAACTGGTGTACCTATTAAGTTTGTATGAGCGGAAATAATAAAAATGTATAAAAAATATAAAAAAGAAGTAGCATATAAGATGTGTAGATTTTTAAGTCAATGCACATACCTAGAAACACTCCGTTTGCTATACCATTACAAGGACCTTTTTCCCTTGTTTCCCCCGGACACCTTTCTACTCCTCAAACGTAGCTTTCATGAATTTCAGGAGATACTACTTGCATTTCTAAAGTTATCCACTTCCATTGTAACATGCTATGCATGTCATTCTATGCTGTGTATTTGTGTTTTCAAACCATACAAGTAGAATTTTAGACTAAGTGGTTCATTGTGATGGTATTACATGGTGCAGTTGACCATAACTAACATGCAAATTCCCACTGATTAACATTCCAGATGCTTATATTCTTTGGCATTAAAGTCAATGCTCTAGTTTTGCTATATAATTAAATGACTTTTGCACAAATTCTAGAAGACCCGAAAGTAAATTTTCTGCTGTATATAATTTTCATTTTGAAAATTTCATTTTCATTTTGGTTTTTTCTTTGAACCTCAAGTGCATAGTAACTGATTGTATAAGATACTAGATGGAAAAGGGAATGAAGAGTTCATTGACCAAGGCTCCACGCTGGGCCCATCTGCTTGTGAATTTTCGCATTCTTTCTAAGAGAGTTCCCATCTTCTTTAGCACAAATGAAAATACCAATCAGAAAGAAACACTGGAGGAAACATATCTTTATTTATATGATGATTTTAGAACACCATGGACATTTAGTTCTATATACTTCCAACTTAAGAAATGAGCAGGGGCTGGGAGTGCTTGCCTAGCCAGCATGAGACCCTGGGTTTGATTCCCGTCACTGAATTAGCTGCGTGAGGTGGTGCGTACCTGAATTTCCAGTGTTGGATCCAGAATTCATGGTTATCCTCCGTTATGGAGGCAAATGTAATGCTTCTTGAATTAGAATCTACCAGAAATTCTAGGACTACAGGTTGTCATTCAGAGGGATGGCACATGGTAGGATCAAAGCCAGCACTAGAACTGAGGTATGTTTTGTGATGGAGCACTGAACTTGTACTTTTATTCTTATAAGTCAAAAAGGTTCCTTTAGGAGATTGCTAAATATCTTATACGTATTAATTTTAAGATTTTACAAAATATTGAGAAAGCATTAAGGAAAAACCTTGCTTTTTCCAATTAAAAATAGGTATAGGATTTGAATAGATCTTGTTCTATGTTCTGTAAGAGTCCTCAAATGATTAAACAGAGTTAAAATAAGACCCAGAATTTCCACAACTCAGCATATGCCCAAGAGGAACGAGAGTACACTGCCCTTCAAAAAGCCATTCACGGATCTTATGGGAGCATCACTCAACTTACCTAAATGTATCAACTGAGAAACACATCAACTGAGAAATGGGTAAAAGAAGCTGTAGTCATACGCCATCTGGTTATAAACAGGAATAAATACTAATGTAGGCTACACTGTGATTGAAATTTGAAAATATAGTGCAGAAGCAAAGATGACATTCACAAAAGACCATGTATTGTATATATTTCTGTACACATGAAAATCCAGAAGAAAGCACTTTATCAAGTAAAAAAGAAAATAGATCAGTGATTGCTTAGGGTTGGAGAAGAGCAGCATGAGGCTGGGATTGTCTTAGTCAGCACTTCTAATAAGCTGCCAAGACTGGGGAATTCACAAAGAATAAGTATTTATTTATTACACTTCTGGAGGTTTGGGAGGTTCATAGTGTGGCCAGGGTACAGTCTGCCGCCACGATGGTACTCTGAATACTGCATCCTCAGGCAAGGAAACTTTATGGCATCTCACGGCAGAGGCAAAAGGAAGGAGAGACTGCCTTTGTGAAAACCTTTTGGAAGACCACCAAATCCCATCCATGAGGGAGAAGCCCACAGGACCTAATTGCCTCTTAAAGGCCACATCTTTCAGTTCTATTACTTACCAACATCTGAATTTTGAAGGGAACAACAGCTATACCACAGTCTGGGTGATTACTAAGGAGTGCAGAGTCCCCCCTCCCCAAACAAAGTCTTAAAACATTGGCTAAAGTGCAACTTTATCTTAGTGGGTATCATACTTGCCTAACCTATGCAAGGTCCTAGACTCAATTCCTTGCATTAGAAAAAATTGATCATAAAGGGCTTGAGAGATGGCTCGGGGGTTAAACCTTTGCCTTGCAAAAAAGGTTCTGAGTTTGGATCCCAGATACTTCATAAAATTGCCTGATAGAAATGCTCACAACCTATAATTCCAGCCCTGTAAAGCACAGTCTGAGAAACCCGAGAATGGAGCAATAAGGAAAGGAAAGAGAGCAATCCAGGACAATTCCTGAAGTCACCCTTGGACCTCCACAGGTACACACACTCAAGTGCCCTCTGACACACACACACACACACACACACACACACACACACACACACACAAATAAAATTGACTGTGTTGATGCTTGGTACATGTGCCTGTGACTATGTTAAAGCTAATGTACTATACGATTAAATGCATAACTTGCGTAGTTTGAAAATGATTCCCTAATAAAGCTGTGGTTTTCTTTTAAGTCACCCACCTTTTTAGAAAGGAAAAAAAAATCCTGGTACTTGTTACATAATACTGCCTCCGCTCAGCTTATTTAGATAATCTTTGGTTTCTGGAGGAATTAGCAGTTTTGTAATAAGACAAGGGGCAGTTTTACAGAGAAGGAAATAATCACAGTGGTCTCTTTAACCTCCTGTGTAATCAAGCACCATTGAACACACAGCAGCCTAGTCAGAAGCAGCTTCTGCTAGAACATTCGAAAGCGTTTCTGAAGAACCAGTTACCCTGATTTCAGAATTGTCAGAATGAGAAAAGCACAGCTGCTGTCAATGGAAAGAAAATTAGATTGAAATGAGAAAGGGCGAAGGCATATTCTTTTGTAAAAGCTTCTTCTCTTCTGGGTTCCCTTAGTCCATGGACATCAGGAGAAAGTTCTTAGCCTGGTATCTCTGCTTACTTATTTACGCTCAATTTGTCCTGAACATGAAGAAAAAAAACAATATCGAAGAGGAAAACCTTCCCATATAAAATACAAATAAAATTGAATGTTAACTATGCACTCAGTTCATGAAGTAGAGGAAGACAACTTTTGAAGAGAATAAAATAGAAAACTTAGTGAATTTTTTATCATTCAAAGGATGTGCAAAATGATTTTTCTTCTTTCTTCTTTTAAAACTCGAGCTTCTAGATTTCCATATATTTCAGGCAAATGAGCTACATGCCATAGGTGAATCCTCTCTATTATTTTCATATCATTATTGGAACATGTAGGCTTAGCACAGATCTTTAAATGCATTAAAAATAGACAATGCACAGACTCGAAGTTATAAAGTGGGTAGTAATCAGAGAGACAAACTAAAACTGATAGTGTAACATTGTAACAATGTTTTGTTTATCTGTGAATCTTGATGGTGTAAATCTTAAGATAAAATGAAGAAAATATCTTTACATACAGAATGTAGATATTGGAATTAAGAGCCCCTTTGTGTAAATTAATGTATTTAGAGTAAGATAATTAATTAGAAAAAGTCCCTGAAAGCATAAAGAACTATAATATTACATTTCCATGAGTGCAATTCTTTGCTTCCACTGAAAATTGAATGAAAAAAAATCTTTGAGCATTTGTGATCAAAGTCTGCTCCCACATAGCTACAGGACTCAAATATATGTAATTTATAGGGTCTGAGACCTCAAGCTGAGAAATAAATTTGTAGCCAAATTTTAGAGCACCTAGCCAAAAAAAGAATTTTTACAAAGAAATATATGTTCTTCACTTATATCTTTGACAGGATAAAATCAGGAGAAAGATGAGCTTAAAGTCTCTATTTATAAAGTGCAAGGTCAATAGTTTGAAAGAAAGGGGGAAAGCCAAATAAAGCTGCATTAGACCTTCTCTAATTAGGAATTAGATATTTAAATTAGCAGTTAGGGGAAAAAATGAGAGAAAGGCAGACAGTTTCCCCACCCCCTGTGGTGTGAAGAAATACCACCTCACAGCTAAATGGATTTCTAAGTGCTCCATACTTTAAAATTTGAAAAACATGAAAAACATGACCTAATAAATATATACAGAACTCTGACCTAAGATCAAGAATAAACTTTCTTATCTCAAACACATAGAGCATTTATGAATATCCACCATGTGCTAGGCCATAAGGCAAGTACCAACATTCATCAAAGTATAGATACAGTACGAACCTTGTTCTCTAGCAATAATAATTCAGAAGACTAGGTAAAATATAATAGGGGCATTGAAATATTTTGAACATTGTTGAAAGCAGCATTTACCAACTACTTAAACTATCCTAAATATTATAATTGTATTATATAAGGATGTATATATCATAGATATTGTAAGTAGTAGCATAATAAGTTTATTTATTTATTTTTCTTTGAGACAGAGCCTCAATGGTTAGACTCAAACTTGTTATGTTCCCAAGGCTTGTCTTAAACTCTGTTTCTCCTGTCTCTGTCTTCCATATGCTGGGATTGCAGATTACACTTGTGCCATCATGCCTAGCTGAACATTCTTATTCGTGATCCTTAAGGTCCATTTGTAGTTTTATCTAACACATTTACTCAAAGACTGGGACTCTAGAACTGAGGACCTCTTTCTGCTCAGCTTTAAAGATAATGCCAAGTTGATTTCCAAGTTGGACCGGTTTACACTCATCAGTGTTTCTAAATTTATAATTGTCACTTTCAAATTTTCTTCCATGTTACAATGAAGTATTTGCAATAAAATTATTTTCAAACTCCACAGAGAAAACAAGCTGGAACTCCCTAGAAGTTTTCTTCCTTCTATCTAGCTTTTGTAGTTCCAGAGAATGTTTGCAGAATCGCCATCAATAGTCGTCCTCCCCAACTGTGAATTCTGTGGACTACAATAACATCCACCTTGGGATCAGTGTTACGGAAGTTGCCAAGCACTTTCTACTTAAAGACCTGCTCTTCAGAAAAAGAACTCATGCCTGATACTACAAAGTACACTGAGAACCTGCAGATAGAGAAATCAGTGCCCTAGGAGAGAACACACTACTATTCTTTGCCTTGGTACCATGATATAAAACTGCCTTTTAAATACTTAATATTTTATATCATTATATGCATAATTAGAGCAGCCTCTGACAGAGAAGCTTCCTATTGTAATGGAGGGTGTTTGACTTAAGAATCACAACTGGTCTAAGTTCAAAGAATAAGCGACTTTAGAGCGCTCAACTCTAAGCACGACATCTGCTTCACTCCCTACCACTCAAGGTCTTAGGGAACATCATGGAAGAGGGAGGAAAAGGAAAGTAAAAGAAAGTAGGGATAGGTATGGCTAAAATATACACATTAAAGTTATTATAGGTAAGAATTTACTTCAGATGCGTTTACTGCCACAAGACTTGCACATGTTTGACCTGTCAACATTTCATCATAGCAGGGAAAAGACTTCATGAGATGCCAGTTCTCCCTGAGGGGCTGCCGAGGATTAATGCTGACCATGGAAGGGAAACTACTTTCTTTAGTGGTATATCCACTGATGAATTGTCCATTCTACACAAAGTTCCAATGAAGATAATCCTCATGAAACTCAGTGGAAACACTCATACAAAAGACATGAAAGTAGAAGGGAAACTGCTTGGGAAGAAAAAGGTTTTCAGTGGAGAAGGAGGGGGAATGACTGAGTAATACATCTGAAAATGGCTTAAATTCATTGTGTACAGGTAGGAAACTGTAAAAGAGTTTTAAAAAATAATAAGAAAGAAAAGAAGAAATTCATTCCAAACTTATTACATTGTAAACAAACATCGAATTAAACATCCCTGTAAATCATTTGTGAATCTATTTTTATACTGTAATTCTGTACTAGGCTGTGAATGCAAACACGGCAAGTATGCATTACCTTATTGCCTTCAGAAAAGGTTGTGAGGTACCTTTTCCATATGCCTACCAATAATATTGCTGTGTTCTACTTTTACCAATCCTATAGTACTTAATATTCATTTGGTTGCCAGGTCAGCCTAATCTCTCCCCATACTAAAGCTCAGGGAAATTTGCAGAAGAGGGGGCTGTAAGATTGTAAGCACCTAAAGACGGGGAGGTCCAACAATATGCAAGATACTCCATACAATTAGGGCTGAAGTAATCATAATAGGACTTTGCATGACCTGCACAATGACCAACATATCATTGAGCCTCCAAAGTCTAGCATGGATCACAGGCACTAGGATTCTTAGAGGCAAGGGATTAACAGCCACAATAGTGTTCCTATACTAAAGGGGAACACAAAAAAGAGCTCTAGGCAATGCCACTGAGTCCTTATACCTCATCAAAGAAGAGGACCCAGAGGGAAGTTTGACATGCACACTAAAGGATGCTCCAGGAATGGGGGGGGGGAGCACTGGGAAAAAGGGAGGAAGGGAGGGAGGGAGGGAAAGGAAAGGGAAAAGGAGGGAGGGAGCAAGGGGATCCAGGGAGGGGTGGAGGGAGGGAAGGGAATAGGGTACTTATCAACTTTGTATGAGTGGAATAAATAAATAAATAAATAAATAAATAAATAAATAAGAAAAATAAAATATTAAAATCTGAAAAAAATCATTTTGTTGAAATATTTTATATTCTCATTGTTCATTTGCATTTTTGGTTTTGGTATTTATTATTTAAATTATAAATAATCATTAGTGAATGTCAGAACCTCCCATTATTCTTTATATTACACTCTTATGTTTCTATATACATTTGACAATAAAAATTTGAGTTCATCAGTAATATGGTAATTAAAAAAGAAAATTTGTGCAAAGTGTTTTCATTCACTATATGTGCTATGTACTTGGCTAAGGACTTTGCACACTTAATTTATTGTTAGTTTATCTATTCATTCAACAATTGTTAAATATAACCCAGGAAGTAGATAGTTGTGCAATGGTAAGAAAAATAAGTACTCAGTAAGATGACTACAATAAGTCTCCATCAAACAAGTAATTACAAAATAACATATGAAATTAAAAAATATACTAGAATATATACTAAAATCAGTGTGTGTTCATATGGAATGATCAAAGAGTCTGCCTGAGGTAAAAGCATTGACCCTAGACCCCAATACATGGTTCTAAAACTCTGGGGAGAGGAAGACTATTCTCGTAGAGGAAGAAAATATGTGAAGATCTCATACAAGAAAGTGACAGATGAGTTTGTAACTAACATGAAGTTACTGGCAAAGGTATGTGAAATTAAGTGAAAATAGCCAATAGTGAACAGAATCAAGGTCATTTTTGCAGAAGGGAAGTAGCTAGTTCCTTCCTTGTTCTATGAGAAATTTTGTTAATACAAAAGTGGTGCTTAACAAATTTCTATTCTACAAAAATTGTGAGTGTAAATTAAATTATTATCTTAAGATGTACACACATCTTTAAAAAGTCACTATAGCTTTCAAGACATTTGTAGCAGATGAAAAATGTAATTTGAACTTCGAAAAAATGTGTTTAATGTTTTCTATAGCACGTTTTTCAAGAGCAGAAGAGATAACTTTACCAGACTGTTTAACATTCCAGTGGTCTTTTACTGACCACAAGAAAAACCTATTTCTTGAATCCACTTACAGCACTTACATGTCGTGCAACATGAAGCGTACCAATGAATTTCATGTGCGAATTGAATTTACAGAAAAGCTTTGAAAGATAGTCTTACTCTGTAAGATATACATCTTCAACCAGTCCTGCTTAAATCCTTGTTATTTTAGTTATACACACACCCAGGATCTTCATCTGCTTTTGAATGGCCTTGGGACCATGAGAAATCAAATCTCCCTAGAAGTTGTCTATCCCTATTTGATTCTTATAGAAAAACATGAGACATTGGTCCAGTATCATTGTCTTCATTTTCTAGAAGAGTCCAAGCCAACATCACTGAGCTTCAGATTCTCTCCTATAAATGGAGGCAATCAATTCCCTGGCATTGTGTCATACCCACTCGAATGAAATGAGATAATAAAATAATAGTTGAAAGAGTGCCTGGAAAACTGGAAAGCATCATAGAAAACTTTTTATATTATCATGACACAGGAGACATCTGGATCTTCTACATTATAATACATGTTTATGAAAAATGTTCACGTTAAACTTCATTTTGTTCCCAGCCTCCATAACCACGAATTTTGGGGTGGAAAAATTACCAAAAAACTGAACCTGGCTATTCAAAGTGACTTAGTTCCTTCCAGTGTAAAACATCCTTTTTCGGGCTAATTCAGCTTTTTTGAGCAGAGAAAATCCATCGGAGCACCATCCACAGGGGCTATTAGGCTATCTCATCTGAGCATCAGTTGCTTGGATGAAGGGAACACAAGAGAAAGCTTACCCATCCCTACATGGTCAATCAGAGCCTGTTCACCTCTGACTCTCACCGGCCCTCCACCGAAGGAACCTCATTTGAGCTGTGGGGCCTCTCTCTTCTCTGCACCAGCTCACGAAGTTGCAGATGTCCGCTTAGGTTCTCTCAGCCCAGCCCGGTCCAGCCGCCCATTTCGCACGCCAGCCCAACTTCATTTCACTCTTCCTTCAAATCATCTAGCTCCCTTCTGGGATTTTTCCCAACCCTAGTAACTGCCCCTGTCGCCTCTCTTGGGGGTTCTTTCCTCCCTCAAGACCTGAGCCCCATGCTGGGCCTGGTGCCTCTCAGCTGGGGATGCCAAGGAAGTTGGGGCTCCCTCCAGTGCTACAAAAGGTAGGAGAGAACGAAAAGCAGTAGATGGGAGCCGCCTCTTCCTTCTGCCCAGAGACACGGTTGCCACTCTGGTCATGACGCTTGCTTGCTGGCCAAGAGTTAGCGAATAACTCCATTCGGAGTCGCAAACTGAAGATGGCCCGCTCTGAGTCTGATTTGAGTTTTATGACTAACCTATTCATTTTGTTCCTTATCTAGAGCTAAGGGAGACAAATCAAAGTCCATTTCTTCCTTTCCCTCTCCCATGCCTTATTCTTCTGTCTGTAATGCCTGCAGCCATGAACTGCCCCACGCCTGTTTTCTTTGCTCCCTGATGCAGTGTGCAAAACCTGCTGCTCAATTCTGAGATCTGCTGCATGACTTCTCTGGTCTAACATTGCATGCATTTGCTCACAATGTTCTAAGACTCTGCTGTGTGTCTTTGTAACAACGGCACAGCCCATTGCTTTGTCTGTAGTTGCCATTGGCTGGGAGTTTCACTGAGTGAATGAAGAATATTAAGTTTTCTGAGCTTATATGTGAAAAATCCTGAATTGCAATGCTTTTCCCACTGAATAGCACCTTAGTGGAGACCAGGTTGAGTGTCCTTCACTACAACATGTCTTGAACAACTGGTATTACAACCTACAAGACTGGCAGGCAAGGAAAGAGGCAGGAAGGGATGGCACACTCTGCAAAGAGGAGTCGAGTTTCCGAAAAGAAATGCAAAGAAGACCAGCAATTAGAAACTAAAGCTATCCTCCTTCTTTTCCATATAATCTAAAACTAACTTAATCTGTAATCCTGAAATCTCTATGCAATGATTTTTATAAAAAGCCGTATTTCTGCATAATCTGCTATTTATAGGTATTGTCATTGAAGAAAGAGGCGAAATTAAGGCTATACCATCTAATAGTAATAGATGAAAGAGCAGAAACTAAAATCTGTTCACCTGAGTTAGCTGTTGGGGTGCATGCCTATGACCCAGCATTCAGGAGGCAAAGGCGGGAAGACTGACAGCACAAGGTCAGTGAAAGAAGAGGATAGGAGAAGAGGGGAAGGGAGAGGAGGGGAGGGGAGGGGAGGGGAGGGGAGGGGAGGGGAGGGGAGGGGAGGGGAGGGGAGGAAGATTCAAGGGTTGAATTGGCTGTTTGTCAAACTTGTAACTGATGCCAACTAATCCTTTTTCCTTTCTAGAAGATGAGGAAAACTGATAAGTCCTAGGGGAGAAATGGCCAAAAGCCTCACAGGGTCACTACACTTAAGACATTACACATGGTGGCACGCGGGTTCAAACACGGCATCCTGATAAATACAAACCAAAGACATTTGCCTTTGCCAAGCTGTTTTTCAGTGACCAGCAGTAACACTGTTCTCAGGAAACACACCCCAGAGGGAGGGAGGTGAGAGTTGAGAGACCTATTTGTTTATGTTTCCAAAAGCGGATTTAAATAATCCTGCTTTGGGACAGCACGTGTTGTTACAGACCAAAGCATCAAACAGAATATTCGTGGGGTAAATTTATTTCAGGAATTAGGGTCCTTTTGGCAACTGCAATGCCGGACCTAGAGGAAGTGCATTTGGTTCTGCTTTTCCGACCTCCCGTGATCTCTTCCCCCTCCACTGGTGGCCTGCTTGAGCGCAGGACTCTGAGTTGGCTCTCTGCTATCCATAGTGCTCCTCTCTTCAAACTGTCACTGCATGAGCACCACATAGTAAGGTCCTTACATACAGTGACATCATCCTAGAGCATTAAAATGTGTCACCAATGTGTCCTCTGCAAATAAGACCAACCATAGATAGCGACATAGCGTGTGTGTTTGTGGCGGGGTGTATGTCTATGTCTGTGTGTGTGTGTGTGTGTGTGTGTGTGTGTGTGTGTGTGTGTCCTGTCAGGGAGGGAAAAACACTTGTAAAATTCTTAGACACTGAAGAAGGGATCAGTGAATGGGCCTTTATGTTGAATATTTATGGGGAATTTGGTTTGTTTTCTGATTCTGTTTCAACTTTTAAGGAGCACCGTTAATGTGATTAATTAGCCAAAACTTTATTGACTTGAAAAATCTCGACAGCCAAATATATATAATTTTTTTAAATGTATTTTTTCAGGTGAAACTATAAACTGGAGGCCTAATTAAGACCTGCTGTTTCCTGAAATTTCGTGTGCCCGGCCTCGGGAAGGGGCGCTCCACGCAGCAGTACTCCGAGGGGTACGTGTAATCTTAAGAGAAAAGCCCAGCATTCTGGTTACTGCTTTCACACACAGCCCTTCCTTAAGAACCACAGTGGATTTATGTCTCCAGTAAACATGAAAGCCCGCTGCAGAGCGAGCTTAGGGAAAACTCAAATCAGCGCAAACGTCATTCGCTCAGACTTCAGCTGCTCTTCGCCAGTATTTCCAGATTTATGGATACACTGTGATGGATCATGCGCCTTTAGTCTTTTGACGTTTTCTTGCATGTGCCCTTCCCACTGCTTTGCTGAGCATGGAAATCTGTGTTACAAGAGGGACCAAAACCGCTTATGAGAGCGATGATCTCATGCAGAATACTCGGTGTTAAAGATTAGCTCTTGATGAGGTTATAGAAAGTCTACCTTGAGCTGATTTCTGACCAGCGCTCATTTTACCTACCTTCATTAGGAAATAAACTCTTATTTTCTTTTGCATATGTTACCTTCTTGTTAACTAGTTCTTGTGTAGACTTCAAACTACAAGAAGGAATTTATTTATTCATTCATTCATTTAATTGTGTGTGTATGTGTGTGTGTATCAGAGGGCACTGTGTGTCTCTGCAGAGGAACAAGGGTGGCTTTGGGATTGCTTCTACCTTCTTTTGGCTTCACTCTGTGATTTCTCAGGCTCTGGCTACCAGGGCTGGTAGTACAGGCCACTGCCATTTCCATCTGGCATTTTTTCATGGGACTAGGGATCTGAATTCAGGTTCTTCGGTTCATGAAGCAGACGTTTAATCCCTGAGCCATCTCTCCACTCCAGGAAAGAAACTGCTGAAAGTTGTCAAGGTTATGAGGTTATCAACATATTGATGTGGCTTATTCAGTAGCGGGAAAATAAGTGATTTTTTTACTCACTTGATGGAAAATTACTTCTAATATCTCAGGTAGAAAATGCACACTGCATATAATTCGAGAACAAAACCAGTCTCAAAATTGTCAGGGAGCAAGGCATTTTGAAATAATGCCTTTGCTAAATGTAATCAGTGGTAAGAACTTTAAAAAAAAAAGTCACACACACACACACAAAAAAAAAACCTTAAATTTACATTCCTTAGGAGAACAGAAGGCAAGTATAACATCATTAAAAACGAAGCAATATACTTATAAAAGCTACTAAACATAATAAATGTCTAGAATTAACAATAGTTTCTCCATTATAATACTAAATGTTAATGGAATTAATTCACCGATCAAGAGACACAGATTACAAACATGGATTAAAAATCACAATCTATCAATCTGCTGCCTGCAGGAAATCCATCTCACCACAAAAGATAGGCACGCTCTAAAAATAAAAGGCTGGTCAACAATTTTACAAGCAAATGGAAGCAGAAAACAGGCAGGGGTAGCCATTATGCTATCAGACAAAGTGGATTTCAAACCAAAGAAAATCATAAGAGACACAGATGGATACTACATTTTAGTCACAGGTACAATTCACCAGGAAGACTTCACAATACTGAACATATATGCACCCAATACGGGCCCCTCCACATTCATTAAGAAAACCCTACAGCGTCTAAAGCAAGAAATCAATCCCCAAACGATAATTCTTGGGGACTTCAACACCGCCCTCTCAACATGGGATAGATCAACAGGTCAAAAGCTTAACAGAGACACTTTGGAACTTAATCAAACCCTGAAAGAAATGGACCTTACAGATCTCTATCGAACTTTTCACCCACGCACCAAAGAATACACATTTTTCTCAGCAGCACCGGAACTTTCTCCAAAATAGATCACATATTGGGCCACAAAATGAATCTACACATATACAAGAAAGTTGAAATTCTAACCTGTGCCCTATCAGACCATCACGGCCTAAAGCTGGACATCCACAACACATCAAACAAGAGAAAATACACTAACTCCTGGAAAGTTAACACTATGATGCTGAATGAGACATGGATTCAGGAAGAAATTAAAAAGGAAATTCAAGATTTCCTGAAAGTGAATGATAATGAAAATACAACTTACCAAAATCTCTGGGACACAATGAAAGCTGTTCTAAGAGGTAAGTTCATAGCTCTTAATGCCTACGTCAAAAAAATGGAAACGTCAGAAATAAACAACTTAACAATGCAGCTTAAACCTTTAGAGAAACTAGAGCAATCTGATCCCAAAAGTAGTAGAAGAGAGGAGATTAGCAAAATAAGGGGAGAAATATCTGAAATCGAGATTAAGAAAACGATAGAAAAAATCAACTAGTCAAAAAGCTGGTTCTTTGAAAAAATCAATAAGATTGATACACCCCTAGCTAAACTAACCAAAACCAAGAGAGAGAAAACCCAAATTAACAAAATTAGAAATGAACATGGAGTTATCACTATTGATACCCAAGAAATCCAGAGAATTATAACATCATATTTCAAAAACTTATACTCTGTGAAGTTTGACAACACAAAAGAGATGGATGAATTTCTAAGTAAACAAAACTTACCTAAATTGAATCAGGAAGTTGTGAATTATTTAAATAGTCCTATAACATATAAGGAAGTTGAACAAGTAATCTCGAATCTTCCCACCAAAAAATGTCCTGGACCAGATGGATTCAGCACAGAGTTCTACCAGACATTTAAGGAGTTAATAACACCAATACTCCTTAAACTGTTCCATCAAATAGCAAAGGAAGGAACACTACCAAATTCCTTCTATGAAGCTAATATCGTTTTAATCCCAAAACCTAATAAAGATTCGCTTAAAAAAGAAAACTATAGGCCGATCTCCCTGATGAACACAGACGCAAAGATTCTCAACAAAGTCTTAGCAAATTGGATTCAAAAACATATTAAAAAGATCATTCATGGGGACCAAGTAGGCTTCATCCCCGGCACACAAGGTTGGTTCAACATACGCAAACCAATAAATGTAATTCATCATGTAAACCAGTCCAAAGTCCAAGACCACATGATACTCTCGATAGATGCAGAAAAAGCTTTTGACAAGATCCAACAGCCTTTTATGATCAAAACGCTAGAGACAGTAGGAATGGAAGGAACCTTTATCAATATAATAAAAGCTATATACAACAAGCCCACAGCAAGGATTATGCTCAATGGGGAACAACTGGAAGCATTCCCACTTCGATCAGGAACTAGACAAGGCTGTCCACTCTCACCACTTCTATTCAATATTGTACTTGAAGTCTTAGCTGAAGCCATAAGACAAGAAAGGGACATAAGAGGGATTCAAATCGGCAAGGAAGAAGTCAAACTATCCCTATTTGCAGATGACATGATCTTATACCTGAGTGATCCCAAAAACTCCACCAGGAAGCTCCTGGAACTAATTGAGAAGTTCAGCAGGGTGGCAGGATACAAAATAAATGTGGAAAAATCAGAGGCCTTCCTATATGCCCAGAATGAAAGAAGTGAAAAAGCCTTGAGAGAAACAATACCATTTATTATAGCCCCTAAAAAAATGAAATACCTTGGTATAAACCTAACTAAGGAGGTAAAAGACCTTTACAATGAAAACTTTAAAACCCTAAAGAAAGAAATAGCAGAAGACACCAGAAGGTGGAAAGACCTCCCATGTTCCTGGATTGGCAAAATCAACATCGTGAAAATGACCATCCTACCAAAGGCAATATACAGATTCAATGCTATACCAATCAAAATCCCAAAGCAATTCTTCAAAGAAGTTGACCAAACAATCTCAAAGTTCATATGGAGGCACAAAAGACCCAGGATAGCAAAAACAATCCTGAGTAACAAAAACACAGCTGGAGGTATAACCATACCAAACCTTAGTCTATACTACAAATCCATAGTTGTAAAGACAGCCTGGTATTGGCTCCAAAATAGACACACAGATCAATGGATAAGGATTGAAGACCCAGATATAAGCCCACAAAGTTACAGCCATTTGGTCTTTGGCAAAGGGGCCCAAAGAATCCAATGGAAAAAGAACAGCATCTTCAACAAATGGTGCTGGCAAAACTGGATCTCCACATGCAGAAGATTAAAGCTGGACCCGTACTTGTCACCATGTACAAGACTTAATTCCAAATGGATCAAAGACCTTGATATCAGGCCAGAGACTATAAAAACCATAGTTGAAAGGATAGGGAACTCCCTCGAGCTGATTGGGCTAGGCCAACAGTTCCTAAGTAGACATCCAATGGCACATTCTACCAACTCTCAACAGTTGGGATCTTGTGAAATTAAAGAGCTTCTGTTCAGATAAAGAGATTGTAACGCGAGCTCAAAGGCAACCCACAGAATGGGAGAAAATCTTCACTAACCACACATCTGATAGAGCTCTATTGTCCAGAGTGCACAAAGAACTTAGAAAACTAAACACCAAGGAAACCAATGGCCCAATTAAAAAATGGGCCCTGGAACTTAAAAGAAACTTTACCAGGGATGAAATTAAAATGTCTAACAAATATCTTAAAAAATGCTCCACTTCTTTAGCCATCAGGGAAATGCAAATCAAAACTTCCCTGAGATATCATCTCACCCCAGTCAGAATGGCAAAAATCCACAATACTAACAAGGACAAATGCTGGAGAGGATGTGGAGAGAGGGGAACTCTCCTACATTGCTGGTGGGAATGCAGGCTCATATAGCCACTCTGGAGAGCCGTCTGGAGATTCTTAAAGAAATTAAAGATTGAAATGCCATATGACCCTGCTATTCCACTTTTGGGAATAACCCCCCATGCAGCAGAGGTTCATCTTGATAGCACAAGCACGACCATGTTCATAGCAGCACTGTTTACAATAGCAAAGTCATGGAATCAGCCCAAATGTCCCACAGTTGACGAGTCGATAAGGAAACTGTGGTACATCTATACAATGGAGTACTACTCAGCCATCAAAAATGATGAATTACTGGAATTTGCCGGGAAATGGATGTCATTAGAAACAATTATATTAAGTGAAGTATCCCAGACCCAGAAAATTAAGCACCGTATGTACTCCCTAATAGGTGGCTCCTAGTACCAAACCCACCCAGCTCACCTAGAGACAGTAATTCCAAGGATTATGAACAGGAGGGATGGGGTAGGAGGGCCACACCAGAAACAAGGAGAGAAGGGACCATGTTACAGCAGGGAAAATAGGCCTCCACCAAGGACCCAAATAAGTAATGAGACATCTGATTAAGTTCACAGACTTTTGTTCCTGATCATTTACTACTGAGGGGGAGTGATCTCACCAGAAGAGGAGGGCATATAGTCTGGCAGATAAAAAGTAACCATTTTGCAAATGGGTGATAGACCCCTTCCTCACTGTGGTTTCCCACTTTTATTACATCTACCTTTGAATGTGCTTTTATCACAAGACTCTAACAGCTTTTTGTCTCTGGCCAGGGGGTAACATACAATGCCCACCAGGATGGAGTGAAGGGCATTGCAGGAGCAGCAAAACTGCAAAATAAAATCAACAAACCACAATCCAGAACTTCAGAGACTCTATATCAACCACCTAGAACTAGGCCAGCTTAGTCTCTCCCCATCTTGAAGCTCAGGGAAATTTGCGGAAGAGGGGGCGGTAAGAGTGTAAGAGCAGAAGGATGGGAGGAGCAATGATATGTAAGATACTCTATACTAGTTAGGGCTGAAGCAATCATAATTGGACTTTGCATGCCCTGCGCATTGTCCAACACACTGTTGACCTCACAAAGTCTAGCATCTGCTAAAGGCACCAAGATCCTTGGAGGCAAAGGATTGGCAGCCACAGCAGTGTTCCTATACCTAAGGGGAACACGGGAAAGTGTTCGGGAAAGGCCACTGGGTCCTTGTATGTCATCGGAGAGGAGGGCCCAGAGGAAAATCAGTCATGCACAAGAAAGGACTCTCTGGGAATTGGGGTGGGAGGCACTGGGGGATGGGGAGGGAGAGGGGTGGGGAGGGGGAGCAGGGGGTACCGGGGAGGAGGAGGGAGGGAGGGAACTGGTGTACCTAATAAGTTTGTATGAGCTGAAATAAAAAAAAAATTTTACATTCCTTAAAAACTATATTATGAAAAAAAGATTTGTTTGGTTGGCAAATCTTGAACAAAAAAGAAGATATTTCCTTCAGATAATGTATTGCATCGCAGGTCCTAGAGGCGCAACTTAGTTTATAGTAGTCCCAAAATATCTTCCTATAGTCTGTAATTTCCACAGATAAAATACTTAACTAGCATAAAACCTTCAAAGTCGCCTTTTCCACCTCCTGGTACAGCCCCACTGTGTACCTTCCTCAAGGTAGAGGGAAATAAGGGGGTCCTCGTCCCCTTCATAATGCTTGTGGCAGTGTGTCTGTGGCGGGTCTCTGCCTCCCAGACTGTTCTTATCTTTTTCTGTGGACATCCTCTTGCCTTCAGTGACCCAGACAGACACCACGCGCGTGTGCTCGCCCCTTCTAAGAACAACGTGGCTCTCCCGGCTGCACCGCTTTAGTGTGTTCCTGCCTCATCCCAGGCGGGGACTGACCCCTGCTCCCAAGCGCGAGGCCCCAGGCCACATGAGGGCAAAGCAGCCCCGTCAGAGCCGCTCCTGGCACCAAGGAAAATTATTTGTGGCGAGAAGCGAACACAACCCGTGCAGTGTCCAAAGCATCAATCCCTCTCTTCTCTGTTCTAAAAGGTCCTATTGTAGCGACACAAATCATTCAGAGACGGCATGGACAATGTCTAATCAGTTAATAGCCACCGAGCACCCACTGGGTACCGGCCCCTAACTAGATGCTGCCTGAAACCTATTCACTAGAGACAGGCAGGAAAGAATCTGACACCGATTTATGTCCATCTCCTATTCTGTTCCGGGGCATCAGGACAAGCATACATCCTGAGAATTAAAGGAGAAGATCACAGTCATAGTCGGCATGGGCGCACTTTTATCTCCGAGCACAAGACTGGTGTTCACGCTGACCTTGGTCAGAATTCTACTTCTACAATTAATCAGCTGTGTGGCTTTAGTGCATTTCCTGTCTCTCTTTCGAGAGTCTCCCCCGCTGTTTGCAGGAACAAGCATGGCAATATCTGTGTCCCAAGTTAAGCAAGGACCACTGCAGTATATGGAACTGCTGGGGGCTGTGGGAGGCCCGCAGCAGGCATCCAATAATAGCAGCTTTTCCCCATCTCCAGAAGTGTAAACACCTGTCAAACCACATCTTACTGATGCTTAAGCAAATCCCACTGTCACATGTCTTCATTCCGTGGACAGAAGTCTTCATCTTTGGATTTTTTTTGTTGTTGTTGTTCATTCGTTTGTTTGTTTCCTTTCAGAAAATGTAATTGAGAAGGTCCACTCGTTTTCTGAATTTACCTTACCTCCCCGCCTCTTGGCAAGTGTGACAAAATACCTGGAGCTATAAAAGGGTTAATTTTATTCCCGTGTTCCAGATGTCTTCAGCACCTTGACTTTGGTAATACACGAAGAACAGTAAGTCTTTTTAATGAAGGTGAAAGGTATGCATTGTACTTAAATCTGGACCTTTTTTCCCTGAAGAAACTTTGCCGCAGGACTCCCCCCACCATGTTAGACAGGGCGAGACATGTTTTGCTCAGGGTTACCCTTTTTCAGCACATTTTTAAGGGACTGCAGTTGGTATCCAAGCAGTTAAAACTACATCAGCACTAATAGCTATGAGCTCATCTTGTATAAAGACATTTTTAGTTAAACACCACAATCTTGGGGGGGGGGGGAGAAAGTGAGTGTGCTTACCCAGGCTGGCTTGGAATAGCTCACGATATGACGCATACCACAGGAAACGGAGTGGTATGAGGCACCTACAAAATATTTTTCAAACAAGTCATTGACGCTGTAAGCCCCATGCCTCAGCTTTAGGAAGTCACTTATTAAGAATCAACACCAGCCGTGCCAAGCTAAGCTTTTGCTCTTGGTGATTTTCCAATTGAATATTCAGGGCCCTGTCTCAGTCTTGTTTTCGGGGAAGTACATGCCTGGAATGTTAGCAAGCTATTTGCTGGAAAAAAAAATGCCCACAACAGACCCAATGTTGATCACATTAATGCGTTTGAGTGGGTATAGAGTGCGAATGATTGAAAATGCTTCCAGATCCCCCGTACAGGAGACAAAGCGGGCTCTGTTCTCTGATCTGATGGTCATTTTTTTTTTTCCAAGCGGAGGATGTGGCGCAGGAAGAGGGAAGAGTGCCAATCTCTGTCTAATGGTTCCAAATAGGGCCCGGGCCTAGCTCTTTGGATACTGATGAGTGGGAAATGAAACACAGATGGGTCAGATGGGTAAGGAGAGGGGGATTACAGGTCAGGCCAAAGAGTTGGAATAAATTAAGTGCTTATGAGGTACAGAATGGCACATTGTTTAAGTGAATGGACAGGGAAAAAACATGCCGGCATTGTTCAGACCCCTGAGCAAACCCAACATCCCCCACAGCACTACCTCCTCGCAAACACGTCTGGGCCACAGGTCTCTCTCCTGTGGATGCAAGAGAGCAGCAAAGCAAACTGTGGCCAATGGGTGCCTGGAGCAGTCTTCTCTACCCTAAAGAAACCAATTTGGTTTTATTGTACATGAGATGTCATTTATTGGGAGAAATGTTTAGATTTGCGTTTCAGATCCCAAAGAGTCAAATTTGGAGCTCCCTGGGGACCCCCAAGGAGAAAGGTGAATAACCACAAGTCAGTACAGCAGGGACATTAAGTTTTGTTGTGCTTGAAGAATCGGACCAATTTACTTTTCAGCCCTTTTTAAAGCTCTGCTTGCGGATCAAAGAGTAACTTAAGAAAACTCGGCAAAAGCCCACAAGGTCTGATAACAGGCACGAAAAGTGGGACTCAGTATATTATTACCTCCCCCTGTGAGAAGTGTCTTCATGCTGTAGGCAAATGCAGTGACATTGGACTGGTGTTTTGTTTTTTTTTAACCTTAATTATCAAGCAAAGATAACAGATCTGCTCTGATGACGACAGTATATCTGTCATTGGGGGGACAAATCCGGAAACCTCAATGATCACACACAAACCTGGGGAATTAATACTAGATAATTACAAGACAGACTGGATTGTGTTTCCTTAAGGATATAAGACCAATCAGATGCTCAGGGTAGAAAGTGTCCCCTACAGGAAAGAGAGCTACAGTTGTCCTGGCCAGTAAAATGTAGAAGTTCTAAAGCTCAGAAGTAGTGGTTTATTTTTTTAGTATGACAGCAATTATTTTCAGAAGCTTATTTTCATACTAGTTATGTTTCCATTTTATAGACTTGACCTTTTCCAGACTATTCCACAAGCAAGACTGGAGACAGTGGTTGTCTGCACGCTGGGGATGTTCAAGCTTCAAGTATGAAGAGCTTCTCGCTTGTCCATCAGTGCAACTCTGAGGCCACAAAAAGGCCACAGTAAGGATCAGGTAGAACCCTCCATTGGCACATTCGGGAGTGACATTGGTAATCTTCCTTCCTTTTTGTTCCTTCTGCAAGGAATGCCAATCACACATATATGTCTTCTTATTTTTCTCCTGCCTGAAGCCATTTCAGCACTAATAGCTACTGGCTTGTCATGTCAATATCTTTCTTATTACTTCTCATCTTCTCCTCTCAAAAATTTTATTATTCGCTGCTTTAAATTCTGGAAGGAAATCTCAAAAAAAAGATACCAGCCAATTCATAAAGAAAATTTGAAAAAACGATCATGATATAGGCATCATTATTAAGAGTTGGAGAAGAAAATATGACTACAGAGACATGTCTACCTTATGCTGAGCAAAAACATTAAGCTGTTTTTCATGGAAAGAAGGACACAGACCATCAGAAACTAATATCCGGTTGTGGATATTTGCTGTTTCTTTTCCAATAAAAGAGATGATTTTTTTTTCAGTCTTCATTTCTCTCCTGATTTTTTTAAGGGCAGTGGAAAATGTTGTTAGACAATTCTAAAAGCCAGAGTTGTTTTGATAAGGTTTAAATGAGTATGTGTGACATCATAAAGCTGGAGACAATTCATTTTTTCTTTTGGTGCTTTTTATTTTTGGATATTCTTTTAGGGCTTTGTACATGAATAAAATGGATTTGTGTTATTTTCACTCTTATTACCCAATCCCAGACCCCGACTTTTTCTCATTATAAACCTTCCCCACCAGTGTTCCTTCTGCTTTCACGTTCTTCTGTGTGTGTGGCCCACCAAGTTTCACCTGGGTTGCCCATAATGGCATACTTATTCCATGGAGGAAAGTAGTTCCCTTCCCTCCTCCAGAATTAACCCTTCACAGTCTTTCAAGGAGGTATGGAGCCTCTTGAGACAGTTATCTTCCACAAGGAAATAGGCCAACTCTTGGGCAGGTCTCATGGAAGTAGTCATAGCTTCAGAGAGAAGGATGTAGCAGCCCTATCATGTCTGGAAGAAACTGTCTGGCTGTACCGCACTCCATTTCCACATTCTCACCACCCCCTCTTCCTTGATGGTCCCTGAGCCTTGGGGTTAGGACTGACTTAGATTTTCTGTTTTACACTCCACAGTCACATATTCTTTGCACTGGGTCAGTGTGGTTCTCTGTATCAAACACCTCCACATTCTAAAGGAAGGAAGCTTCTAGGTGAGTACAGGAAGTTGTTTAATCTATGGACATAATGATAAATATTTAGAAGGCAGTTTGCCATGAAGTACTCAGAGCTAAACTTTAGTAGACTGCCTATGTCTCTCCCTGTCGTGAGGATGATCTTCTCTCCTGCCACAAATCCTTGACCTGGTTTGCAGACCCAGGAATGCATTTCCTGTTAGAGTGTGCCTGGAGACAATTCTTTAGAAGGAGGGAAGGAAAAGAGGAGAGAGGGAGGGAGGGAGGGAGGGAGGAGGGAGGGAGGAGGGAGGGAGGAAAGGAGGGAGGGAGGAAGGAGTAGGAAGGGAGGGAGGGAAGGAGGGAGGGAGGAGGGAAGGAGGAGGAAGGGAAGGAAGGAGGGAGGGAGGAGGGAGGGAGGAGGGAGAGAGGAGGGAGGGAGGGAGGTAAGGAAGAGAACAGGGTTCTCAGGTGATGCTGATTTTATCAGGAACCAGTTGCAATGGATATCAGAATGTGATGATAGTGTGTGGAAATTCCCACAGAGTTCTCAAATTCACTCTCTGAGGCCAAACACGGAGAGAACAGAAAGGAGGGTGTACTTATGTGCCTTTCCAAATACCTAGGTATCCTGGCTTCTTGCCAGGTGTTATTAGAGGGTGGAAAATATGCCTAAAGTGAGAAATCATCATTTAAATTCTCAGCTGAAGAAATAGCCTAATGGAGGATGCAGAAGCATCCACCACAAACACCCTGACTTTGGAAAAGCAAGGTGGTGATAGTGAAACTACTGCCCCCTCCCCCAGACAGTGAGTGCCCTTCTCTACAGCCCGGCTTGACCTTCCCCACTCACTGGGTCACTCTGCGGAAGGACAAAGGGTTTACCAGATTGGCAAAACACTGGCAAAGTGAAATTGTCTAGCACAATAGGCACAAGCTAACATCTCTCTCTCTCTCTTTTTTCTTTGGATGTATGTACCAGACGGCACTTGAATGTGTATCCCTCCACAAGTACTAGGGTGACATTGGGAATCATCCTGCATTGCTCATCCTCCTTATTGCTTTGTTCATTGGGAAGGAAACTGCAGGCAGTTGCCATATCCAACCAGCATTTTTATGTGGAATCTGGAAAAATGAATTCAGGTCCTTTTGCTTGCAAGTCAGAAGCCATCTCCTTTGCCCATAACATCCATCATGGCTCATAGTTATTCTGCAATCAGCATAGTGCAGTAGACAATGATTAGGGGAAAAAAATCTGTTAAAGAATGTTTTGTGCTTTATATGCTCCAGACCCCACAAAACCTGAATCCCCTCCTGAGAGCACCATTTATGAGGTGGAACTATAGAGGGAGGTTGGGGAGTGTGAAGGGAAGTATGTACTTGGTTTCTTGATATGTCTGGCTTCCTGCCCATGTATATTTAGCCATTTGATAGCTAAATACATACATGGTCTGGAAAATCAGGCTGAAAACCAATTCTTTGGATCCCCAGTATGTTTCTGTTGTCCCATATCATGTAACATGCCACAAAGGGTCAGTTAGAGAGACTTTGTGCCCAACTTCAGCAGTCTCTTCAAAGTAGGTCAACAAACTCCAAGTTCTCATTTCATTGCTTTTCCTGTGCTTTAAAAAGAAACATATAGCATAAACAGAAATGGTAGAATTTGATTGGACTAATTTTCTTTTCCACCAATAACTTCAATGTTAACTGGTTATCTGCAAAGCACATTCTTTGTGTTATTTTTTGACTCATAGGGCAGGTTAATACTCTTCTAGTAAGCACCCTTTTAACTCTCTTAGAAAGTCAGACAGGTGGTTATAAGACAGATAGGAAAGATAGTATTTATCTTTTGACCATGGAATATAGCAAAGATAACCATACTATGAATTATTTTATACACTCAGGGGCTTTCCTTAAGGGAAGCATCAAGTATTACTCCACTTATAAGGATTCCTAGCATTGCTAATATTAATGATACGTATCCTGTAATAAACAATGAATTCATATGAGGTGGAAAATAGAGATTAAAATTTTCTCTTAGTGTATAGGACTAGGTCTCATGTAGTTTTTTTAAGTACATTGTGCATTTTGATTTTACAAACCCCCAAATACTGGTCCTTTCTCTTCCCTTTCCCCTTCACTAGTCTTCTTCCCCAAGAACCCTTTCTGATCTTACATTACACACAAATACACACACACACACACACACACACACACACACACACACACAAAGAGAGAGAGAGAGAGAGATGGTTTATGTATCTATAAAATCTAGGATTTATAAAAGAGAGGGATAACCTGGAACCAGGCCAGCCTAATCTCTCCCCATCCTAAAGCTCAGGGAAATTTGCAGAAGAGGGGACGTTAAGATTGTAAGAGCCTAAAAATGGGGAGGAGCAACAATATGGAAGATACTCCACACAAGTTAGGGTGGAAGTAACCATAATAAGACTTTTCATGACCTATGCAATGACCGACATTTCATTGAACCCTAAAGTCTAGCATGGACCACAGGCACTAGGATCCTTAGAAGCAAGGAATTAACAGCCATAATAGTGTTCCTATACTAAAGGGGAACACAAAAGAGCTCTAGGCAATGTGTCCTTATACCTCATCAGAGAGGAAGACTCAGAGGGAAGTTTGACATTCACACTAAAGTATGCTCTCAGAAGGGGTGGGCATTGGGAGAAAGGGGGGGAGGGAGAAGGGGAAAAGGGGGAAGGGAGCAAGAGGGTCTGGGGAGGGGTAGAAGGAGGGGACCGGGGGACCTATTAAGTTTGTATGAGTGGAAAAAATAAATTAATTAATTAAAAATAAAAAAATTTAAAAAGAGAGGCATAAAATATTTACTTAAGTCTGACTTATTTTGCCCCATGTGATGATCTCCATTTGTACCCATTTTCCAACAAATTGTATAATTTCAGTGTTCTTATGACTAAATGAAGCTCTGTGTGTATAGGCTGTATTTTTATTTTTCATTTCTTCTCTAATGGAAACCTGGGCTCATTCCTATCTTGGCTTTTGTGAATAGCATCTTATAAACATGGAAGTGCAAGTACCTTCGTGGTTATGCTGACTTATACTCATGAGTGATGAAGCCAGGTTCCAGGTACTAGCTTTCATTTGCTGAGGAGCCTCCATGCTGATTTCCATAGTGACCAGACTCATTTGCACTCCCATCAGCAAGTGTATCATGGTGCCCTTTTCCCCACCTGATTATCAGCATTCGTTGCTATTTGTTTCCATGACTTCCCTTCTGACTGAGTTGACATGGCATCTCATTGTAGTTTTCAGGTGCTCTCCTCCTACGGCTGAGGATGGTGGACACTTTGTCATGTTCACTGCCATTTGTCTTTTGAAAACTGTTCAATTCGCCAAGCCCATTTGTTGATTAGATAGTGTCATGTCAGGCACAGGTATCAACTTGACAATTGAGGGTCTGAGCTCTGAGCACATTTGTGGAGAATTAGTAGTTGAGTTAAGCCCAAAGTGAACCTGAAGGAGATTGTCTAGCTGATGGGGAAGGTCCAGCCTATGGTGGGTGGGACTAGGCCCTGAACAAATGAATAAAATACCTGAGAGCTGGTTGAGGAAGTCAACATCCTTGTGTATACTTGGCTAGACATGCTGGTCTGGCAACTAAAGATTGTCCCTCTCTCAGCCATTATGTAGAGATGATATGGCAAATTCCCTTGGCCCTGATGTTGGTGCATGCTCTCCCATCAAGTTGGACTATGAATTGTAACTGGACTACTATAAGAAAATAAATCCCTTGTTCCCTTAAGCTGTTTGATGGTCATTTATCAGCAACTATGCAGGCGAACTGCAACAGATTGTTTTTCTGATAGTGTTTTAGGTTTTCATCTTTTCTGGATATTAACACTGTGTTGATTGCAGAAATTTCCTGTCCTGCTCTAGGCTGTCTTCACTCTGTGGTCTTCTTTGCTGTGCACAAACTTTTGAATGTCGTGTGATCCCACGTGCCAGCTCTTGGTGCGTTTTCCTGAGCTAGAGATCTAAACGAAGGACTTCTGTGGCCCCGTCAGCTAGACCAGTAACTGACCCCACAGACCACTTCACCTACACAGTCACTTTACAGCTCTCATGTGTTTGCTGTATGCTCAATTAAAACCCTACTCTGGTGGGAAAAACCAGATTTCCAAATGGTGACTTTATTGATTCAATAAAATTCAAGAAAATCTACTTATGGAAAAACTCATTAACCAAAACTAATAAATAAGAGTTTACCCTGCCGTCTGGTTCCTCTTTATTTGACAGAATTAAAAATTACATTGGAACAACTTAGTTCATTTTTCACTTGTTAATTCAGCTTAATAGTTTAGTGTAACTCCCTTTCTGTCCTTAGCTGGTGAGCTCTTCATTCTTTCTGACCACACTTGCATTCTCTCACTCCTTACATTGCAAAGTGTATATGTATAAAGAAGTTTCATAGAAATAAAGAGCACAGAGGTATGAAGAATAAATAAGAACATTTTACCTGGGCTGATGCAATGGCTAAAAGTATAGTCCAGCCTTTGAGGATGGGCATCAAGTTTCACTGTGCTGTTAAAGGCATAGCCTCAAGTGCAATGTTTCAGTGAAAGACGATTTTATTATTGAATGCATGTCACAGCAGATTTCCATTTCTGCTTGATATTTAGAGAAATTGCAAAAAACCAAAGCCATACATGTACCAAACAAACTTTGTGGTCAGTTTCACCCTCGGCATAAATATTTTTCCTTTGGAAAGAAATTATTGTACTAATGTTTGTTCTGATTCTTAGCACAACTCCTAGTATTTTGGTCCTAGAGGCAGAAAACATTGTATTGCTATCTGGAGGGTGGCATGGCTGAGGGGAATGGGATGGACAAATGTTGGTCAAGGAATATCTGATTAAGTTAAATAGGACAGATAAACCCAAGAGATCTATTGAGTATTTTGGTGTCTATAGCTGACACCAAAATAATGTATTCATCGAAGATGCTAAAAGAGGGCTCTCACCACAAAATGATAATTATGTAAGGAAATTCATTTGTTAATTAGCTAGATTTCATAATGACCTGAAAAATATGTTGGATATAATAATTATGTGTGTCAAAATTTTTAATTAAATAATAAAGACTAAAGTATGGGATGGAGAAAGGTTCAGTTGGGAAAAGTGCTTGACACAGAAGCATGAAGATCTGAGCTTCATCCCCAGCCCACATATAAAATGTTGAATGAGGCAGGGTATGTCTGCAATCTAGGCGCTGGGAACAGAGTGAGAGAAAAGGATCCTGTGGCTTATAAACCAGCAATCTAGCTGAGTCAGTGAACTCTAGGTTGAATGAGAGATTGATCTCAAAAAATAGAAAGGAGAATAGGAAAGCAAGACATCAAATGTCAACCTTTGGTCTCCACGCCTACATGTACACACATGTGCACATGCACAAGAATATATATATATATATATATATATATATGTATATATGTATATATATATATATTGTGTGTGTGTATAAAAGCTAATGTAGGTGTGAAATGAATATGTGTTATGGCCTTTGGAATAAAGTACAAATTTCAGAGCAAGATAATTTCAGAGCAAGATGAGACTCGGTGAAGATAGTTTCATCTCTTCCTTTGCTCTTCAACCACCACAGTGACACTCCAGCTCCACCTTTCCATCTATGCAGTCCACAGCATAGCCATCTGGACCTCTCTCTACCATCCACTGTTGAACACAGAGTATACAACCATCCACCTCAAAGGCTAGCCGCATGAGCTTTGACTTTTTTAATGAATAAATTATCTAGGAAAAAAGAATTAGAGAAAAAGATCTGGATTAGTAAGGCAGGAAAATTAAAACTAGTCAAAAGCTATATCAATAAAAGTAACTGTCTAGCTTTCCTTGCTGATCATTTGCAACTGATGAGGTATGATCTCACCAGAAGGGGAAGGCATATAGTCTAGCAGATAGAAAGTAACCATTTTGCAAATGGGAGACTGACACCCCCCCCACGGTGGTCTCTTACTTTTATTCAATCTGCCTTTGGATATATTCTTATAATAAGACTCTATTTTAATAGCTTTTTATCTCTGGCCAGGGGGTGACATTCAATACCCATGAGGATGGAGCGAAGGGGAAGTGTAGGAGCAGCAAAACTGAAAAAAAAAAAAATCAACAAACCATAATTCAGAACATCAGAGACTCTATATCAACCACCTGGAACTGGGCCAGCCTAATTTCTCCCCATCCTGAAGCTCAGGGAAACTTGCGGAAGAGGGGGCGTTAAGATTATAAGAGCCTAGGGGCTGGAGAGGTGGCTCAGGGGTTAAGCCTCCGCCTTGCAGGTGGAAGGTCCCGAGTTCGGATCCCAGATCCCACGTATAGACGCCAGACGGAAGCGGGGGCGGCCTGCGCTTCTGGTCCTGGTAGGGCGGAGCCTGTGAATCCCGGGGCAGAAGGAGGTGGAGGCGTCCATGGTGGTTCGCGAATTCGTCCGTGGTTCTACACACACATACACACACACACACACACAGACACGCGCGCGCACATACACACAGTTGAATAAATAATAATAATAATAAGATTATAAGAGCCTAAAGATGGGGAAGAGCAACGATATGCAAGATACTCCATACAAGTTAGGACCGAAGTAATCATAATAGGACTTTGCATGATCTGCGCAATGACCGACTATATCATTGAACCCCAAAGTCAAGCATGGATCACAGGCACTAGGATCTTAGAAACAAGAGATTAACAGCCACAATAGTGTTCCTATACTAAAGGGGAACACAAAAAAAAGTTTTTGAGTAAACATCATTGCTCTAGGCAATGTGTCCTTACACTCATCAGAGAGGAGGACCCAGAGGGAAGTTTGACATTCACACTAAGGATGCTCCCGGAGGGGTGGGCACTGGGAGAAAGGGGGGGAGAAGGGGAAAAGGGGGAAGGGAGCAAGAGGGTCCGGGCAGGGTTAGAGGGAGGGGACCGGGATACCTATTAAGTTTGTGTGAGCGGAAATAAATTTTAAAAAATTGAAAAAAAAGTAACTGTATGGACACAAATTGAGGAAGAGGAGGAGGCAAGAAAGGAGGAAGAGGACAAGGAAGAAAAAGAAAAGGAGCAGGTAAGGAGATGTGAACTAAGTTAGTGCCAAATTGTTTTCTAGAGTGGTTGCACCATCCTTTGCTTTTGGCAGCAATGAAGAACCATTCCCGTTGTTCCATGTTCTTTCCAATGCAGATCTGAAATAATTCATAACTTCAGACATGGAAAATCATTGCAGCATGCTCAGGCAGGTGTGTCTACATTAAAATATTAAAATCAGGCCACAAGAGAAACGTTGAAGTAGTCCGTATGCAGCCCTCAGCCCCCTCATTTATCCTGACATTCACGGCAATTCATTTTGAATTAATGGTTTCTTCTTCCTCTGTTTCACTCAGTTGATAGTTCCTTCTTGATGCATCGTTTCACCTTTCCATTTTCAATACCTCTCTGATAGGACCTCCTGAAATTCACAAGAAAGGAAGCCAATTCCACATTAGCTCACTTCCACCCTCATTAAAAACGCTCATGGAATATCCGAAGGGCTAAATCATTTAGTTTTATACAATATATTTATTTGTTACTTCTGTCAACCGAGAAATTTTCATTCTTCAGTTTTGTCTGTTTTTCAAACCAGTTAATTTTATGTCTTTCTATTTGCATAATTGAAAATATAATTAATTGCAGCTGTTGCCATATTCCCCTGGCATTTTTACATGGGATGTGGGGATCCAAACACAGGTCCTTTTTGTCCAAGGCAAAGTCTTTAACCTCTGAGCCATCTCTCCAGTCCTAGTTCTCTATTTTTAGGTCACATGTTATTATTACACAGTTTAAGCCATTTGATTCTATCAATAATTTCTTTTTCCAATATATTTGTATGAATTACTAATACTAGAATATGGAAAAGTTATTAAATGTCTGTCTTTATTACACTATGTTACTTAGCTAAACTTTTCTAGAAAGTACAGTTAGCTTTCATTATTTATAATTATTCACAATAAAAATTATACACAATAAAAATACCCAGTATTAGAAATATTGCTTCTCTTTTCTCCAATTTCATTTTTACATTCAAATGCTCTGTTTTACTTCTAAAAGAATATTAATTCAGCACTAGTATCATTTATTGAGCACTTACCACTCACTAGTCCTGTCATAATTATTTGATTACTATATAAACACCATTTTTTATTATTTTATTTATTTATTTATTTATTTCTCCCACATTTTTCCCCCAATTATACAAGCTCAATAAGTGCCCCTGTCCTCTCCCTCCCTCCACCTCTCTCCAGTTTCCCCTTGCCCTCTCCCCACCTTTTTTCTTTCCTTTCACCCCCCTCCCTCCCTCTCCTCCTGGTGCCTCCCCCTTCCCCTTTCCATCCCCTGGAACATCCTTTTGTGTGAATGCCAAACCTCCCTCTGAGTCCTCCACCTTAGTGAGGTGTAAGGACTCAGTGGCATTGCCCAGAGCCCTTTCTTGGGCTCCCTGTTATTATGGGAACTCTATTATGACTGCTAATCCCTTACCTCTAAGGATCCTACTATCTGGAGCCTTCTCCCCTGTGATCCATGCTAGACTTTGGGGGATCGTTGTGCAGGTCAGGCAAAGTCAAATTCTGGCTGTTGCAGCCCTAACTTGTGTGGAGTATCTTGCATATCATTTCTCCTCATCTTTAGGCTCTTACAATCTTGCTGCCCCTTCTTCCACAAGGTTCCCTGAGCTTTAGGGTGGGGAGAGATTTGGCTGGTCTGGTTCCAGGTGATTAATGTAGGGTTTTTGAGTAAACATCATTTTTTATTTTTCTTTTTAATCACATTATTTCTTGGATCTTCGTGAAATAAATGTTTGCATTTATTGCATCTGTTGGCTGTTGGTTTGGAGATAGCTTCAGCTTTATCATGCTGAAGCAAAATGGTAGATCCTGTGTCATTTCTGTTAAAGGGAAGTAAAATAGTTCGAAATGCTCAAAGAGTTACCTAGAGTGCTCCTCAATATGTTTCCCTCAGTTACCCATAACTAGACAACTTTATAGCCATGGCTCATTTATTGATGCTAAGAAATTCTCCTTAGTACATGGAGCTTAACATGTTCCAGGTTTGATTAGAATGTCTCCATGTCTTCTGGGTTTTCTACTCCTGGATCCATTCAGAAAACCATATCATACTAACTCATCCTGCCTCTTTAGTGATAGGTTCTCAGGCTTTCCTCGTTTCTTTTTATGACCTTGATGACCTTGAAGAACATTAGGCAGACCTCTTGAAACTGCCTTTCAGCTTGAACATTTTTAGATGATACCCATGTCCTATGGATACTCATTGCTTGTGATGTTTAGCTTTGTTCCACCGCTTCTGTGCATGTTTTATTTCTTTTCAGTGCTTTAAGGTGCTCCAGGCTCACCTTGACTGTTCCCCACCTAGAAACATTCATTTTTCCAAAGAGCTTTTATTCCTTTCATTGCAGAAGGTATTTAGAGTCCCAGATTGGGGTATTAGCTATTATATATTTTGTTGAAATGCATAGATAATTTCCTGCTTTCAATTGTTTTGGAAGTGTAGACTAAAGTTAGAATTGTTGAATTCCAAGGTAATGGTGTATTTAATTGCTAAAGGAAATGCCCTATTTTCTGCCAAGGCCGCATCATTTTATGTCCCCATGAATAGCACCCAGGGGCTACAGTTTCTCCATATTCACTTATTGTCTTTGTAGAAGCAATTCTAGTGGATATGAAGGGATGGGGAGTAGTTTTGACTTGTATTACCCTCAGTATCAACTTGTTTATTTTTGAAGAAATGTCTACTCAAGTTCTTTTCTCCCTCTTTTCAGTTGTGGTTTTTAATTGTAGGAATTCTTTGTGTTATTTGGCATTCATCCATTATCAGATATATGACTTATAAATATTTTCTCCTGCCATGTGCTGCCTTTTGGAGCTTTTGACTGGGTCCTCTCATGAACAAAAGCAGTTAATTTTGATGTGTTCAGATGTTGTTTTGTGCTGCTGACTCTGCCTTTGATTTAATCCTCAAGATATCATTGTCAAATGAAATGCCACGACATTGTATCACTGCTAATAAATGGCTTCACACATCATGAGCACTAGAGAAAAACAAAGCTTTTTCTTTATTTTCACTGGGATGACAAAAGTTGAGTCAAGATATTTTAGGACACCTAGATAGACATGAGACTTATTAAGCCTTTGACATAAGAATAAGAATTTTGAAGTATCATTAGAGGCTTTTAAAAAGGAAGGGATGATTAAAATTAGTGTCTCAAGATAGTAAATCTAGAATTTTGGTGCAGAATTATTTTTCCGTAAGAAAAGAACAGAGCTGAAGATAACAGACCCTGGGGAGCCCAAGGGATGGTGCCTATAACGTGCATAAAGATTCTAAGATTACCTCACATAATAATGAAAAGTTATAAGGAATTGAGGGAAAAATCAACGGGGATAGGCTGAAGACATGCCTCAGGGATTAAAGCTTTAACCTTGTGTTGTAGTCCGCCTGCATGGTTGCTGATAAATGACCATTACACAGCTTAAGGGAACAAGGAGTTTACTTTCTTACGACAGTCCAGTTGCAGTTCATAGTCCAGCTTGACAGGAGAGCACACACCAACACCAGGGCAGAGGGAACTGGCCACCACAATGGCTGAGAGATGGACAATCCTTACTTGCCAGACCAGCATGTCTGGCCAAGTATACAGAAGGATGCCAACTCTCTCAACCAGCTCTCTGTGATTTATCCAGGGCCAAATCCCAACCACCATGGGCTGGGTCTTCCACACCAGCTGGACAATCTCCTTCAGGTTTGCTCTGGGCTTATCCATCAACTCTCTACAACTGTGCCCAGAGCTCAAACCCTCAACAGTCAAGTTGACACCTGTGTTTAACTATGACACCTTGCAAGCAAAAAGACAAGTTCCGATCTCAGGTCCCACATAAAAATCCTGGGTATACACGGTAGCAATCTGCCAATTCCTGTCCTGGAAGGCCAAGCCTGTGAATCCCAGAGCAAGGCAATAAGAAGGTGGAGTAATCCAGGATGATTACTGATGTTACCCTGAGCCTCCACAGGTACACACATACACTCAAGTGCCCTTTTTGCCACCCCCCCACACCCACACATCCATACCCATTCAAAAATAAATAAATAAGCTGCATAGACATGGGTGCAAAGCAGATAAGAAATAAACGACCATAGTTTTAACATTTCTGTGTGATGCCAGTAATTCCATTTGAGTAGCATAAGCTGAACTTAATTGTGGGGATGGCAAACAATTGCATCCAAACAACATCAAATGATCACTTTGGTTTTATTTCATTCTAGAAGCAAATAATACCTATGCCCTCACACAGTTGTTCCTAGTGCTAACTGTATTTGAAACAGTAGACATTTGAGCCTTATTAAATCCACACCAAGCTAATTTTAATGAAAACATCATTGAAACAATCCCCAGTGGTAATTAACTCAACTTGAAAATAATTGGTAAAAGAATAAGCTGACAACAGAACAGATATCGTGTTGAGAAGGGCAACGAGTTTGCGACACCATATTCCCTTTCTTTGATAAACTCAGTGAAGATGAAAAAGCTTTTTAAATGAGCTGATTTAACAATCTCAGCCCCCCTAGAAAAATCATCAGTCTGATGAGGTTAAAGCAATCTAAATGGAAATATTGGTTCCCACAGATTTCTATAGGCTTTGATGATAAAACCTTGTGCCTGGTCTATTTCCTTTTGATCTGGTTGGAAAAGGATGCTGGGAGAGGCAAGGACCAGGCTCCTTCAATGACCAGCTGTGGATACAGCTGTGACTTGTTAAGGCCACAGAACAAGAAAAAGCTCCAGCATGCTTCCTGTTTTATCACATTCTTAAGCTAACATCATATTACTAAGAAAAGCGATATCTACACAGATGCAGAAATATGACATATTCTGAAGGCCAAATGAATTGTAAGCATGATGATCCAGCTCCAGGTTGCAAGGAATTATTAAGACATAAATGTTTGTCAATAGAACCTTTCTTCCAGTTTAGTGATCTTTAGCAATCTGGGATAGAAAGAATAAAAATCTGCTTTTAGATAGTTCATTTGTCTGAGATTGATGGGGAGAGTTTAAATTCTCTGGAGAAACACACTTTCTGGTCTCCAAATATTCAGATGGATTTGCATCTTAGATCCTCCCTCAGAGGTTTAAGGAACGCTGCAGAAGGCCTCTAGCTCATATGGGCATCTTAACTGCAGCTCTCACTGGTTTCCATTAAGGAAACGAGAAGCAACTCACTTTTTACAAGGTGTTAACTAAGCTTGGCTGAGCAGCCCAACTGAAAAATCAAACATGCCCAAACACTTCATGTTTATAAAAACAAACTCCATTAACATGCCTGGCTTCCCTTTTCATAAAAATTGCAGATGATTTACTGCCCATCTTAGCTCAGTCCAATTTTCCTATAAAATGTGTACTCTGTATTATGTTTGGCACCATCCAGATATGATCAATGTGTAATTGTTGAATTGAATTAGAATTGATTTGTTTGCCATGAAATTGATAATGGAGGATTTTTGCAGCACTTGCGTTATTTTATACAAATTATAGTTACTGGTATGCACTCCTCAAAGGAAGCTAAATGTTTTGTTTAGTAGCATAGAACTTTCCTAAATATCTTTCCAGAAGACTGTCATTTTTTCCTCATTAAAAGAAAGATATTCAATAATAGAGACAGAATATGTAACAGTAATCCATATGTTCATCAACTAAACTAATGTAAGAGTGCAGCCCGGTTTACCTTTTCTGATCACACTGTGGGTCTTTTCCTCTCAGAAATCAGTTTCTCTTACTTACCAACCTAAGACCTGGGAACGGGGAAGCATCACAAGAGACTCACAGTGAAAGCAAAGATTTCAGTAGGGTTGTGGACAGTTTCCTGTATCATCTTCAGAAGTTCCTGGTCCTGACAATCCTGCTGTAAGTTTATTCACTACATTTTGGAACATGCGTAAGATGATTAAGGAGACACATCAAGACCTCATGGGGGTCCTAACACCTATACTTCTCCTGCACTAGGCGATCTAGTCCCTTCCCTTGCATAGGCAGAGCTCTGAACAGTTCCATGTACTGCCAAGTGCAGCTCTGTGCTGCTTTAATGCTTACCTAGATCTTAAGGAGGAGTGATAATTTGTAGCTGACAATAATCACAGCAGTTTTCCAAACGTTTCTTGAGCGCCAGGGTGTGTTCAAAAGTAGTGTACACACCCAAGACAGGGATAAAATAAACCATTACATTATGGACAAATGCATTTTAGTTCTTATTTAAGTTTACTTTTATCTAAAACAAAAAAGAAATTAAATGTGAATGTAAATAGTAACAGTAGTAATGAGTAAATTTATATGTATTAAGAATATATGCTTGGAAAGTTTTTAAAAATAATCAAAACATACCTATTCAAAAAGCTAAGATCACAACTGCAAACAGTATTTACTATCTACATGATCTGAGAAAACATAGTTTTAAAACATTGCTTAATTTTAATTATATTCATAAATATTTATATATTAATATATGATATTTAGAAAATTATTTTCTTTTGTGCTCACGTGAAGTTGTAAAAGTACAGAACTTTTGGGCTAGAGAGATGGTCCAGCATCTTCCTTACAAACAGAAAGACCAGAGTTCAGATCCCAGATCCCATGTAAAAATGCCAGGCAGAAATGGCAAAGGTCTGTAGTTCTAGCTCTGGAAGGCAGAGCCTGGGAAATCTCAGAAGAAAGCAAAGAGGAAATGGAAGCAATCCAGGATGATTCCTAAAGTCATCCTTGATCCTTCACAGGGACACACAGTGCCCTATGATACACACACACACACACACACACACACACACACACACACACACACAAATACACATAGGACACATATGCATGATAAATAAATAAATAATAATACTCCAAATTTTTTTATTAAGCACCTACTCTGACAAAGTGATAATTCAAGGATTAATGAACAGACTATTATTTAGTATTTGTTTTCTTTTTCAAGTCCAGCAAAGGCATTTGCTGGTCCTTGTCCTCAGGGAATTTACAAGTTAAGAGAAAAAAATAAAACTAAATTAAATGGGAAGAAGTGTTTCAAGCGAGGTCTTTCTGTCTGTGTCTCCCCCACGCCCTCCGCCTCTGGCCTCCTTCTTGCAGATTACCTCTCCATGCTTCCAACAGCTCCAGTTTTGTTTCTCGTTTAGCCACACTATGGAAGTCACTGAACATTTGCGTAGTCTTGACTCTGACCTCTCATGTCAACCCCTTCTTTGGTTATATCTGACTGGTCTAATGTAGGGTGACAATAGATGATGCTGAACTTAATTTGACTGAATAATTCTGGATCTCTTCAAGCGCCTCATTGTACACATAATACCATAATCCAGTGGAAATGAGATACCCAGAAAGAAGGTCTATAAAGGGCAGCCAAGAGCAGGAGTGAGGAGCGTGGGCAAATGCTGAATGAACTGAATGTGACAGGCTTTTGGAAGACTCATCAACCATGTCACCCAGATCAACTAACTCTGGAGAAGTAGAGTGGAAACCCCGTGAGTCCCTCTGATGTGAGACAGTCCCATAATTTGGATTTTTGAAGTTATCAGAGTAAGAATTACTTTAAACTCTTAGATGTAGTTCTCTTAGACTAGAGCAACATCTTTGGGATCTCTTCAACTTGCTCTCTTCTGCAACGACCCCAGCCTTCATAGGAAGCAAGCACCTGTCCTCCTAGAACAGTTAGTGGACAGTACACGACGGATGTGCAAAGCAATAAATATCACTTTGTCAGGAAAAAGAGACAGAGAGAAAGAGAGAGAATGAGGAGTAGGTTATCTCCCTCTTACGAACACATGGAAATGTTTCGAGCATTTGGTACCTTGATAATCAATTTTGGACATGGTTTTCAGCTGCACCTCATGAAGCACTGACAAATATATAGTGCCGATATAATATTATTATGTTTCCGTTCCCACATCATCAGTCACAGTCCTCGACAGTCACCGTTTCAAAACCTAGCAGGTAATGATCTAGCAAGAGATGAGAAGAGAGTACTCATGGGGGCAGGAGCGGTGAACACATGTAGTGTAGATGATCGTGACGACAATGGTGATGGTGATGATGCTGATGATGATGACAAGGTCCCCAGCTGTCTGCTCGAGTCCTTTCTGAGAAACAGCTGGAAATGCATTCTCTACAGAGCGCATCTGGCTTGATTTGCCAGCTCTCAAATCCCATTGATCCGGTTCTGTTCTAGCCCTCTGTACTCACAGTTCAAAGAGCGGGAGGCCTGTAAAGAAATTACTGCCATATTGTTCAATCGGCCACAGTGAGCAATATATACGATTATAATTAGGAACACATTAAGGGAAGCGGCTCAGTGGAGATAAGCTGCCTGCCTGCATTCGCTTTTTGATGAGGGCTTAGCGCCAATCCGAGAAGAAAAAGATTAAATGTTTGTTACCAATCCTTTTGAACTTGTGGCAGAACATGTGGTAAAGCATTTTTGATTCAAATTAAAAGCATCCTAGGATAAAAATAACCCTGTTCTCCCAGGCCTTTGCAAGTGAAGCCATTCGGAGACTGATTTATTGTATAGCCCTTAACCTCTTTCCACCAGAATGATTAACGTAAGCATTTCTGAATCCCTTGTAAGCCTGGACAGGTATTTGTCTTGTTACACATCTGTGGAACAAATGGCAATACAAATTATACACTCAACAGATGTAAGTTTTCAAAGGCTAGGCAAATTTAATTTGACTGTGCATGTAAATGAAAAGTTCATTGAGCTCCAAGGTCAGCGGTGCGGGCTGCAGGTAGAGAAAGTTCCTTTGCTTCATATCCCTGGAAGGCTAGCACTGCAGAAACCCTTGGCTGAGCAAAGAAACATGGCTGCTGGGCTCCCGGGAGGCAGACGCCAGGAAAGGCCTTGAAGTAAATGAACAATGTGACTGGCCTCCTAGAGAAAGTCTTTCCAAGGCCACAGAAAAGACAGGAAGGCAAGATGACCACATCACATACTTGAAGCTTTCATGACAAGAGCAAGCAAGGTTTCTTGGTGTTCTCTGCAAATGGAGACTAGCAAGTTTGTTCGAGGATTCCATCTCTTATATCTTCGGAAGCCTTAGGCAAATCTCCAAACCTATCATTGTGCACTGTGAAGCACTGTGCAGGAGTGTGTGGTTGGACAACCTTCTCAAGCGATGTGGAATTCTTTAAAATGACACTGCGCTGTGTCTCTCGTTTCTGAAACATGTATAGCCACTTGATACATGCCAATGGAGTACTGTGTTGCTTTTAATTATATCATAAGTTGTTTTAATTTCTATGAACAGTGACATTTACTTACTTAGTGATCCTTGAAGTCAAGAAGAAAAAAATGACAATATGTTATCATAGTTCTCATCCAATTTACCCCAATACACATACACACACACACACACACACACACACACACACACACACACACCCGCACACACACTATTGTCATTTTCTCTTCTCATTCCAAACTTTGAGGTCTTTTCTTCTCTGTGTAATTTCTCCTATGATAAGGTAAAAGTTCTCAAATACAAATATTTAAAAGAAAAAAATAAACATAATAATCACAAACTCTCTAGCACTTTAGTTATTCAAATTATGAAAAACAGTTGTTTAAACAAAGTAATATCACTCTGGTACAATAATGTGCATTAGATTCCAAGGCAGGGCAAAGTATGAAATATTTTCTTAACCTTTTTCTGTGTCTTTATCCTTAATTTTTTTTTTTCAGAGCTGCTGTTCTGGAAAAAGCAATCTTGGAGAAATGATTTGGAAATCATTTTAAAGATTTCAACACATGTTAACGAAGGTGACTAAAGGGATTTGGTTTTTTTATTTTTTTAAGGAAGACGTTAAGCCTCTTCAACAACAGGAAATTTATTTCCAGATCTAAATGGATTTGATGAAGAATGCTTTTGCCTTTGGAAAAGAGATCAAAGCAAATGGACAGGTGGAGGATTCTTTTCAATTCCTGTTTATGCCAGCAAAGAAAATGTTGTCTATACTCTTTGCTTTGCTTTGATTCTTTCTTATAAACGCGAGAATATTTTGAGAAGCTTAACTTTCTCCAGTATAGATTGGTGCAGATTCCGGAAGGCCAAAACCAATCAGACCTGTACTTTATGGTAGTTGTAAATTGTCAGATTAGGTTTCAGTGATCCTTACTGTTCTTTGAATGGCAATTAGGAAACTCTTTCTGCCTGACCACCTTCAATGAGAAGTTTCCACACTTCACACTCCACAGCAGTGTAAGAATCACTCCTTGCCTCACTTCCAAATCCCAAAGTTAAAAGGGGTGCTGTAGTTACTACCGTTTTTTCTTCTTCTTTTTTTACCTTAATATTCATAGGCAATATGGCAGGAAGTGCGTAGCAGAAGGCATGGCTGAAGCTGGAGCTGGCTCAGGTCACAGAAGTCATCAGTAGGCTGAAAAAAATAACAGCAAGGGAAAGCAAGGCCAGGCTACCGCACCCAGGGCCCTCGCTCCTGATGTGCCTTCCTCCAGCAAGGCTCTATCTCTTAAAGATGTCCTGACCCTCCCAAATGTTCGCACCAGGTCCAGATTCAAACATGAGCCGGTGAGAGGCAACTCGAATTCAAAAGATGGGGGCAAGAAACATGTTGTCTGTAAAAGCGGCGTGAATAAAAGTGAAAGTCCGTGAACAGATTTCAGTCAATAGTGCTTACTTTTTTAAGTTTATTTTTTCAATTTTTTGAAACAGTCTCATTTACCCCAGACTGGACTCAAAGTTGTTATGTAGTGGGTGTGAACTTGAATTTCTAATGATCTTGAATATCTGATTCTTCTGCTCTGACTCTTAAGTGCTGAGAGCACAGGAGTGCACATCCTCCCCCCACGATTTTCAACCCAAGGCCTCGTGCATGCTAGTCAAGTACTCTATCAACTGAGCTACATATATACCCAGACCCTACAGTGCCTTGTGAGGACCTTTATGTCTTGTATTTTCTGGGCCTATCTTTCTTACTGAACTCTGAATTCTCTTGAGGTCAGAACTACCATCTATTTGTTTCTCTTTTTTTCCTGCAATTTTCTGGTAGAGCCTATGCCATCATAGGCACCTATCACACATTTACTGAACTGAACTGCTATCAAGTGGTTTGGAACAAGAATATGTATAAATAGGTGTTCCCCAATATTTTGAATACTTAGGTTTAATCTTAGATTCAGAGTTTACATTTACTTCTGGATAGGGTATACAACTTATATTTCTAGCTAAAAATATGATGCAACATCATAAAATCTTTATATTAATAAATTATAAATAAATGCAATATTCTCGTTATTTTTTTAAATCTATGTGGAGAATGTTTTTAAAATCCTGAGAACATCGAAGACACCCCAGATGAAATGCAGTGGGCCACCCCTGTAAAAAGACGTGAAAACAGGAGGGAGCCAAGCAAGGAGGAAGGAGGATTGTAATGGGAAAAGGAAGGTGAATGGAAATTAAGGTGTGAAAATATTATAAATTCATTATATTCATGTATGTAGTACTAAAAGAATTTTTAAAACTTTAAAAGGAAGAAAAGACAAAAACAAAATAAAATCCTGAGTAATATCACTGCTTAGTCATAACCAACTGAGATGATTTTGAACTGGGTCTTCTACCAACATGAAATCATTCCCAGTGCTCCGTATCATTTGAAACTGGGGGAACGCCACCCTCAATTTTAACATCTGATATTCTGGCAAAACATTAAATTCAAGGCCAAGAAAATAAATCAAAGTCATAAAAATTCAGAATTCCACTCTTCAGTACTTGTAGAACACGGGCTTTTAGACTCCCAATTCACACTCATCCAGCCTGGATTTTGTCAATACGCACAAGGATATCTCAAGACTTTGTCAGATACTTTCCTGACAAAAACCTGTTTTGATTCTGCTTTACTGCCAGTCTACTGTTACTATGGAAATAGTCACAGAGTCGACACCTACTGATTGCACGATAGGGTAAAAACAATCATAAATCTGGTATGGGGTATGGTCCAGACACTTTGTGAGATAAGGATTCCATCCAGACATTATGAGCACAATTAGGTATGTGCTCGGCAACAGGACTTATGCTTCTGTCTTTGCTGACATTAGTATAGTCACTACCCTTGTTGAGAAATCATATAGGCTAGTAATTTAGTTCTGATTTGCTTGCCCTTAAGTGGTTTGTGATGTGAATTTTACACTTCATATTCCTGTTTACTAATTCCTTCCTTTCTATCTGAAAGGTCAGCTAGTTAGTACAAAATATATTTCATTTAAAGTGGCATTTGGATTTTGAGAATAGACCTTGGAAGTTAACCTCAGACAACCATGGTGCCAGATCATGAATTAATTAACACAGTTTCCCAACAACTTTGAGAATTACTTTTTAAAATAAGCACCAGTGATTTCATTTGCAGAATCCATATGGCTGAGAATACAGTAAAGACAACAGCAGTCATTTATTAGCAGAAGAATGAGTTGCTTAATCACAGCGGCATATTAGGACTCAACATGGACTCTACTACTGCATCATTTAATCCATATGAATTAAAGTTTCTAAAGTTAAATAATTCATTAACATTAAATACCATGGAACTCTCACATGCAATTTTCACCAAAATAGGAAAACAAGAAGTTATGAAGCAAAAGATAGATACATTGTGTTTTAGAAAAATTATATCACAAAAGACATCATATTGAGTCAAAGTTCCAATTCAGAATAGGAAAAAATATTTGTAAGTTAAACAATATACAATGAGTCAATGGATAATGCATGGTTTGATAGAGATAGATGATGGAAAGACAGAAAGGCAGATGGACAGAAAAATAAGCCAAAAAAAAAAAAAAAAAAGGAAACACTACTGACTTTGTAGACACGGGTGATAGTAGGAAGCTCTCAGAGAAGCAAATCTAAATGACTAAGCCAAGTGTGGTGATTTGTGCCTGCAATCCTTTCACTTGTGAAGCTGAAGTACAAGGATAGAGAATTTAAGATCCTCTGAGGCTACAAAAAGATCCAGTCAACAAATAAACAAGTCCAAATGGCTAGCAATTTTATCAAAAGTCCTCAGGAATAGGGAAGTAAAGAAAAACTAATAATAACTTTATCAATTTGCCCTCAAGTTGGAAAAAAAGAAATGAAAATATTTGTGTTGATTTGAATAAATGGTATAGTTTGAATAAAAGAAATCAAAACTTGCATACATTGTTAACAGAAATGCAATCTTTTTTAGAAAGCAGTGAGGAAAATTTACTGAAGTAGCAGTATTTTTCATAATAAAGTAATAAAAATAATATTATAAGAGGAAGTTCATACAGTGTTGTTTCAACATATTTCATGTAGAATTTTTTCAAATGACTAATAGAAACTGAATTGGAACAAATGAATGTCTATTAATAAACACATGGTTAAATTTGTGTGGTTATTCCTTACCACAGAACTGTAACTGGCCACTAAACTATGTGATCTGATATAGTAAAAATGTCTTCATTAGTATTAAGTAAATTGCAGGAAAGTTTTGTAATATAATCTCACATTTATAAACCAAAGATCAAAACTAAATCTCTATGATACATATGCACAGGTGTGAGTAAAGCGTTGTGCATTCTGTTTGCAATTATAGGAACATGGTAAGAGAGGTGAAAGGAATGTTGTTAATATGGAGGAGGGGACCACAAAAGGAATGTGAGCAGGGAAGAACGTTTAAGAAATGCTTAAGAAATGGTATTTCCATGTCCTTCTCCTACATATAGACATATATTCACGTGCATATCATCACATCACTTCATCGAACTAATGCATGTACATTGAACGTAGATACTCAAAATCAACATGTGAACCAGGAATGGTGGTACACACTGCAGAAATGTGTGACAATAGAAGCATGAGTTGAATGCCCTTCAGAAGTCTAGGAAGCAAGTGAGCATGAAGTGAGTCCCAGGTGCCCCTCAGCTACCCTGTAAGATCCTGACATTAAATTAAGAACTAAGAACAAAAATTCATAATTCAATTTTTTCTCTTCGTAAACAACTTTAAAAATTCAACCTGATTGCCCACGAACTTTGTTCTTGGTATTATTTTTTTAAGTTCATGGACTACCGGATTGAATTTTTAAAGTTACTTACAAGAGGAAAAAAAAGAACTCTAAATTTTTATTCTTTATTCTGTATCAGACCACAAATCTAAATAACAATGCGAGAAGCAAGCCGTGGTAAGGGAACAAGGCTCAGAAACAGAGGCTGGGCCTGAAAATTCAATATTCTACCCATGAGGCCAGGGCCCTGGCATCCTTTCCGAAATGCCAGCTGAGCTGAAATGAAGAGGCGCGGCTCTAATCTCAGCTCTGCTGAGAATTTGCAATGTGACTTTGAGTAAATCACTTGACCTTTCTGAGCTTCTGACTCCCTGTAGGTAATAATCCTGTTCTTATCTCCTTCATTGTTTCAAAAATGAAATGAGAGGAATGATTTATGGGAAAAGTACTTTGAATAGTAAAATGTGCTATATTATCATTCAAACAAGGCATTATCCTCTCAAACCGACTTGGAAAAGAGTTGTCAATGAGATACTGCATATTAATGGGATCTTGGTCTTCAGAGAGCTTAAATTCTCTGGGCACCAATACAGTCACTGAGGCTTTTTTTTTTTCCAACACGGCATAAATTATGTGCTCCTAACAAGTCTTCAATGCCCTTCGGAAGTCTAGGAGGCAAGTGTGAGGCTACTTAGTACCCCTAAAAAAAGGTACCACTGCAGAGAAAGGAGGAGAGTTTAAGAAAACAGTGGGCGGCTCTGCTTGCCAAGTCTGTGCTGGAGCTGCCGTTTCTCATGTGATGGGTGTTGAGAATAAAGGAAGCATGTCTAAAAACCCAAGTCTGGGCAGGCATTTCCATCCCCTCTGGTTATTTTACCAGTTGCTCTAATGGATGCATGTCCATGCCTAAGTGTGAATATATACAAACATGACATTATAAAGGCAGATTGCTTCGCCTTGCTCCACACCCAACCCGGGAAATGGCACCCGTTCTGCACCCTTTCCTTGCTGCTTCTCGGGGGTCCCTTCTGCAAGCCTGCTTTGTGTGCTTGACCCTGGAGTCATTTATCCAAGAAAGAGCATATTAGATATTCACAAAGTATGCTTTTCGCCTAAGAACTGCAGGGCCAGATGACATCTCAACTAATTGTTTTACTACTAACAAATCTCAGAAATTCCACCATAATAACGTGTTTTGCTTAAAAAAGATGGGAGTCTTGAAATAAGAAAGACTTGGAAAAATTTGGTCACAGATTTTTTTTTAATATAGGGACCGTGATTCAACCTGGGAATTCTCAATTGGAATTTTATTAGAACTACCAGATCCACTCATTACCTGAGGTTTCAGAGGACGTCAGATCTCTGGAACAAGGGACCCTGTGTCCGTGTGCACCTTGGTTTTTTTTTTTTTTTTTTTTTTTTTTTTCTGTCCACAGCTCATAAACGTAATATCAACATACTCTCCTGGGGATGTGGTGAAAGTTTCATTCTGGTCACCAAAACCCTCGAGGCTGCCACTTTTCAGGACCCTGGGAGCCCTCTCATTGCCAGAAAAGAATTTTTCTTCTCACAGTATGGGCTTCATAGTTAAAGATCAGCAGTGTAAGACCAATATTTTATGGTCAATGATTTGAATTGATATCCTAGCTCTGTTACTTAAATGTAGACCAAATCTTTTTAGTTTCTTTGATGTTTCTTAGTTTCTTAGGTTTTTGTTTGTGTTCTTTTGTTTTGTTTTACTGGCAAATAGACACAGTTGTTTCTAACTAAATGGATATTGTAGGATTAAATCAACCAGTAAATACATGCAAAGTGCTAAGGATTGAACCAATTATGCAATAAACACTCAACCAATGGCAACTGGTGCTCACCTCTGCTACTAGAGGGCAAGTGGACAGTGAGGGAGGAGTTGAAGGCCGTTAGGAGACAGAGGGGGGAGCTGTTATTGTCTAACCCTAAAGGCAGACCTACTATCCACTTCAATTAGTAACAATCTAGCTGTCTATGGACAGCTTTTCTGTCCATAAATCTCAGGTCAAGCTGCATAAAATTCATACAGGAATTCAGGAAGAGGGGGTCGCCTGGCTCTTGGGTGACTGCTGAACAGCTCTGTGGCAGAGCATGGATGAAAGAATAAACCCAAAACCACTTGTTACCTGTGGAGCATTCGTGCATGTGGCTTAAGGTGGACCTAAGGCCCCAAACGCCAGAGGTTCATGTGTGCATCAGAAATTCCAGACTCCTGTTTGGAAGAACAGGTTCCCCGCCCTGGAAGACCTTTAAGAAAAAAGCGCTCCGACATGTCTGTGTGTGTGGTTTCTGTGAGTCTGTTATTGACACTGCTTTTGTGCAGGACTGTGGGAGAAGCAGTTTCAATTATAGTAGTCGTCTTCAACTTACTCTGGGAGGATGTTCTGATAAGCCTCACCTAAGTCGAAACTAACAGCAAATAAATGTATCGGCTAGGTTAGTCTGTCAACCTGACTCTGGCCCCGGGACACACTTATGAAGAACTTTCTTGTTAAGGCAGATCGCTGTGGCTCACTGTCACTGACCAGTATCAACAGAACTGTCACATTTCACATCATTAGCCCCAAAAGTTCAACATTCAAATCACAGCTTCTCCTGAATGAGTCTTACTGCACTCATTGATAAAGGGGGTGGGTAATTAAGCCAAACCATTGTTAAATCTGTTAAATTGGTCTATATTGACCAATTGCTATTGTGTGAACAATTCTCCACATCACTGAAAGCATGAATAACTGAGAGGAGATGCACGCAGCAGTGTCTCACCAGTCTGGGCACAGGGGGTCCCACACACATCACTATGTGGGCAGGATGAGCGCTGAGGGCAGAGACCCTTTACACGAAGGTTCTGCTCCTCCACTCTCCATGGGGAATCCATTCCAAACTCCTCTGGTTCTGTTTCCTCTCTTCACGTTGATTATTTGCACTTCTTTATTTTTTTCACTGATTCTTCTTATCCCAGAGTCTTTCTGCTCTGTTATAAATTGTAAAGAATCTACCCTCTTCTGACTGTAAAGTTAATGAAAGAAGAATATAAAGAAATCAGACATTTAGAAATTGGGTATTATGAGGGCCTGGGTTTTTAATAATGCCCCTACAGAATAATCTTATTTTATCCAAGGTTCAGGATTGTATGTGTCCACAGCAAGTTGCTGATATCCAAGTTGAGACTCTTACAATTGCACATATGGTCTATTTTCAACACACTTTAATATGGTCTATCAACTTCTCTCTTGAATAATGCTGCCAGATACATCTTCCTGAAATAACACTTGGATCATATTTCCTGCTCAGAAACTCTTGTGGTTTACCAATCCTACTCACAAAAAAAATTCCAAACCCTGCCTTTAAGGCTTTTCACAGCCAGCTTGCTGATGGCTTCCTACTTCCCAAGTCTTTACCCAGTCTATTTGCCATCCTTTCTCATCACAAACCCATGTGTTGCCTTGTCCTTCCTTTGTGGGGACAAGATTGCACTCTGTCTTCAACTACTCTTCTGGACTGTGTGTCAATCTCTGTTCTTGCTAGGACAAAAATGCCTATTTTTAACTTCAAATTCCCTTTCCCAACGTGACTCTGTCCTAACCACCGTACTGATTAGATCTTCTCTTGGAGCTCCCTCAGAGGTCCTGTGTGTGTCTCTGAAATCACTCATTTCATTCACTGATTAGTAGGCCCCTATTTGTCCACATACTCTCCTGTGTGGGTAAGCAACTTGAAACACATCAACATTATACCTTTGACTCCTGCCAGCATTCTCCAGTAGAATGTTCATTGCAGATTTAAACATTTTTTTCATTCACATGGTCCACTATGTAACTACAAGTCACATTCTGTCCATTGAACACTTGAAAGCAAGGCAAGTGCCATTGAGAAATTGAATTTTAATTTTATGGGCCTTAATTCATTAAAGTTTATGTTTAAATACTCACAGATGACTAGTAGCTACATATTGAACCACTTAGCTAGACCTTCTACAACATGGAAAGCAGTGTCTTCTATTTTGCAGCTGTTCAACAACTGTGTGTAAGGAGTCAATGAAATTCCCTTTTAAAAAAAACTCACAATATAGCTCATTCTAACTCATTCCTGGTGTCTAATTGTTCCTTCCTATGTTATGTGGCCACTTACTACCTGACCGTTGGAATCTCCATATCCTTCTGGTGGTGGTTTTTACAGAAGCAAATGAGTGTATTTATCATTCACAGAAGCGCCGTCTGATTCGGGCCTTCTGATGTCCTGAAGGTGAGTTGTAAGCTTGCCAGCATCCACTGCATGTTTCTGCAGGCTCTTCACCACCCCCCAAGGCCACTGTGCCAATGTCTAAATGTTTCAAAAAGTCTACACTTAGGGAGCCCAAAATGGCTCAGCAGGTAAAGCTGTGCACACAACCATTGACATAGGTTCCTTCTTTCAGACGTCACATAAAAAAAGGAGAGACGAGCCTTAAACTTTGATTTTTTGCAACTGAAGAATGGTTAGTCCCAGGTCTAAAAACATAAACTAGTTTTCATTTTTAGCAAATAGTTTCGTGATTTAGTGTGCATTCATGTACACAGATGGTGCAACAGTTCATTTGCGAGTTTAGGAGTTTAAAATAGTGCAAATTCTCTGTTTGAGCAATATTGAAGAAAATTCTTCTTCCCAATTAAGTTGGAAAATGCTACACTTCATTGAGAAATAAGATAGAATAGAGTTTTAAAGTGATATGCACATTAGGGAGTTAAGAGTCTTTCACGCTTTTATTTTTGACTGAACACATATAATCATGGTCATTCAGAATAGTTTTCAAACAATTTAGAGTAACTTTACAGCAGAGATAAATAGAAATATATCTTCTTTCTCCAGAACTCTCAATTAATTATATGCTCCTAGGTTGTAGGACTATTAAAATGAAAGACATTTATTTAAATGATCAAATTAAATTAGATCACAACCTTATAACCATAAAAAATAAAATGCTGCTTCTTGCTCTACTCTCTACTAGTCATTTGGAGTCAGGTAATGTAATGACATCTGTTTTATTAAACAAAACATTCAATGCCTGTAAGAAAAGGAAACATTTACTTATTTGCCCTGTGTTTTTATTAGATCTGAGCTTTACAGATGTCACTTTCCATGAATAATTCACCCCAGAATTTGGCCCCACTCCTCATTAGCTTCTGTTTCTTAAGGACATTTAGTATTTCACCACACAATGATATATAGCACATGTGTGCACAAGCATGTGAGAACTTTAGAGTCAAAATAATTAAATAGCATATGGTAAAAAAGGCACAGATTCTTAAAATGAAGTTTTTATTATATAATAAGCACTCTTTGCAAAAAAAAAGGATGAAATAAAATAAGGCAAGTTAAAAAATACAGGCAACTATGTATTTTATAATTTGCATACATTTGCTGATTTCTAGTCACATTAAATTATATGGCCTAGTTCACAATGGCTATATTGTTTGTAAATTGTCAATCTCAGTATCAAAAGGAATGTATACTTGCATTTGAGACAGTGGTACTAAAATGTATTCCATGTCATTAACAATTACTATAGCTATAATAACCTATGCAGTGACATTTCTATTAATCATATCAGTCATTTAACATACTTGAATGAGTGAGTATGTTAGCTTATCTTTGAATTCACAGGATAACACCCAACTAAACCCAAAGATGGTGCCAGATTGTTACATCAATCAGATATGGCTGAGATAAGTACAGAGTATAAAACTTAGCATCCTGATAAAGAGCTTATGTTGCTCCATACTTAAATTTTCATTAGATCCACCTATTTCTTTTCTCTCTATGGATGTATTCAAAATCCTTCTTATCCACAAATACTGCATAATGCTTCTTTTTGTCGGCTTGTTTTATAATCCTACTATTACAGATAAGTATGTTATGGTATACTACAATCTTTCTAATAATTCTGTTAAGTCCTTTCATCCTTGAGAAATACCTGCATCATTATAAAATATAAGTTATCAATATGACAGAGAGCTAGAGATCACTAAAGATTCAAATGTTGACTGCCAAGTGTTTTTACTTGCCCAAACATCATGTTCACTGTCTAAACATTTTCTTCTCCTGTAAGTCCCCAGCTTGGGAAGGGTTTATGGTTGAAATAAATTAGTTGGTACATAATCCAAGAAAACAGACATTATTGGTAGTGTATCCCAACATTATTGAGACAATCTGAAAGAAGAATGTGAGTCTCTGGAGAAACAACCAAAGCTGAGACATGAACCCAAACCCAGATCAATAAAAACATTCCTTATGTTAAAACAGGAAAGAATTTTTAAAAGCTTCAAATATTATATGGATATAATAAAAAGAAAATTCTGCTAAATAAAGTGAAATGTTTTCTTAGCTCTGGAGAATACATGCACATAGACTAATAATATAAGATTATAAGATGCATTTGATCAATCTAAGAGCATGAATAATAGACAAGGGTAACTATTAAAAAGATGTCAATGATATTATAATAAAATCAGAACAAAATCACTTTACAAGATGGCAAATAGAACATCATGTAATGTTTATTGAGAAAAACAGATCAGTAAACCAACCTGTTAATGATGATTATTTTTAGAGAGTATAATATTATCTTTTTTTTTTCTTTAACTCTATTTGTACTATTTTGCTGTTGGGCATAGGCAGTAATTATCAAATTCGAAATAAGAACTAGCAACCCCACTCCTGATTCTATATCCAGTGAACTGAAGTCAGGATACGAAAGCAGCTCTGTACTCCCATGCTGACTATAATGTTCACAATTCATGATAGCCAAGACAGGAATCAACCTAAGTGGTCATCCACAGATGCATGTCTAGAGAGTATGGCATGTACACATAATAGAATTGATTTCCTTCAAAAGAAGGAAATTCTGTGATTGGTAAGAACATTGATGAACCTGGGGAACATTGTAGTAAGTAAAATAAGCTAGACATAGAAAGATACATGAAGTCCAACCTCATTTATATGTGAATCAAGGTAACCTCATAGAAGTAGAGAGTAGAATTTAGTAACTGATGGCTGATAGTAAAGAAGTCTGGGAAAGATAAAATAGTTCACTTTTTTTTTTTTTGGAGGGAGGGTAAAGGAACTATTGGGGACTAAGGAGATGACTCAGGGGTTGATATGTGAATATAGCACTTGAAGTAGTATATCCCTTGATGGGCTAAAATGTGAACCATCCCCAGATTCTGTACGCTCCAAATGGAGTATGCAGAAATGTCAGGGGTCCAGGCAGAAATCTGTGCAGAAGACACAAACTGTAGGCAGGTATAGCTAGCACCACGGATTTTTTTCTTTATTTACAAATAAACTGGGTTTATGTCTTTGCCCTAATTCCCTCCTCCTCCACTTTCCTCCTCTCCTGCCCTCCCCATCCACTCATTTGTTTACACCTTCTCCTCCCCTTATGCATCCTGGTCTGTTCTCTCTCACCCCCCACCCTGTGCTCTTTTTATAGGACACATGGGGCCAAACACATGTCAAATAGTCCTGGAGTCCAGGAAGAGACTAACTTCTTGACCACAGGAGCTAGGAAGAGTGCTCAGAATGGAAACTGCATTCACAAAAGCCCGAGCTGCAACCAAAGTTACAAAGGCTCCTGTAACCCCAAACCCCTGGAATACCATACTATCCTGGAGAAGAGCAGAGAATCAGACTGAATGAACATTCACCCTAGGGAGGTCCTGTCATCCAGAAGAAATTGTCTAAACAGGAAGAGACAGAAATGTAGTTAATTAGTAAGATTAAAGGACCCCAAGCCCCAACCTTGTGCCTCTAACAAGCAGAGTTAACAAGCTCAGGAGAAAAATTAAACCATTATCAAAAGATTCCCTCAAGCTTCTGAAAAGGCCTGAGGAAGAATTCCTCGGAGCAGAGAGCAGCGTTCACAGCGCAGTATTGTTAATCCTATTACGCCAACAGGCGACACTCAAAAGCTGGTTTCTTGGGAGTGAGGTGACCCTCATCGTGTTGACAAGTCGGATTGATCATGGTAGGAAAGGACTTGGTAGTGATATCAGCCAGTCTTGATGTCAGCAAAGGTCTTTCTTGAATCAACTGCATGTTGCTGCTTGCCTCGCCCTGCAGAGTGGGCAGAGCCCACTTGCAGCTTCCTTTTCTTCCTTTCTAGGCCTAGTTCAGCTGTTCCACTGCTGCACTTCCTAAACCCATAAGCTTCCACTGTCCTGAGATGGGTAATACAGAAAAAAGTTATATCTCCTTACAAATTGGTTTGATGTTTTGCAAAATGAGACAGTAGGTAAGAATAACTATAATTTTGACACTGGTTTTCCATAGTATATGTTATTGAAGGGGAAAATGTCATCAAATAACTTTGGAATACTAAGGTAAGCAAGAAGATTTCTTCTCTAAATTTAATGTGTAGTGAAATTCAAAAGGACTAAGGACACCATTTTCCAAGCTTAGTCCAGTGATTCACTGGCTTGTACCAGTCCCAGTTATAGCATCTCTTCCTAACTCAGATTTTGATGATAACACAATGATGATTTAGAATCAGCATGATGAGAGTGTCTGCATGATAGAAATGGACAGAAACTAGCATGCCTTCTATTTGTCTTCATGGCAGCTTCCTCTTAATCATTTACTGCACACTAAGGAGTGCAGCAAATAGAAACTCCTTATTGCTGAAAAGCATGTCCCAGCTCTATGCAGCACTATTCTCTTACTGTCATAACAAATGACCCCCAAATTTAATGCTGTAGAAGAATATAGAAATCATACCTTGCAGGTAAATGTCTGACACAGGTCTCACCGGACTAAAAGTCAAAGTGTCAGCATTCCTGTCTGAGACCAGGATATAGTTCATTCCCAGCTTCTAGAGCAATCTGCATCCCTTGGCTCACAATCACTTCCCTTAGCTTCAAAGCCAACAACTGATCACATCCTCCCCTAAGGCTTCACCTCCTTTTCTTCCATCTTCCACTCTTAAGAGACTGTTCTACTTATTCTTCTGTTTCTGATATAAATATATGTCCAAGGAATTTAAGGGAACAAGTGATTTATTCCAGTTTATGTTTCTCAGTTACATTCATAAGTATGGCAGGAGAGTTCATACCTTCATCAAGAGCTAAAGGAGCTCACCACACCATATTCACAGGAATTTCCTTTGCGGGTCTGCTAAAATACAGCACTTGCTCTCTCCACTTTGTCCATTGTTCAGAAAATCGTCTCGCCAGTGCACTAGGTCTTCCCACATCAAGTAGGTAGCTCCCCACTCCTTGCCTTAACTGAGCAGCTCTTCTCCAAATGTACCCAAACATTCAAACTTCGATTGTCAAGGTGGCATCTGAAACCATCATGGAGACTTTCTGATTACACTGAGTTCACTCCAATAATTTGAAATAGTCTATTTTCAGATAAACTAGTTTTAGTTCCACCCCCAATCATAATTACCCTGTACAATGTGAAGCAATATAAAGGATACACAGATTGGGACGCAGAAAACTTTGAAGGGGCTATTATTCTATTCCAACTTGTATTCCATATCACATACTTTGCAGGAAAATTATAAAAATTCTTTAATGGTGAATGTCTGAGGCAATGTTCTTGGTTGTCTTCCACTGTTAATACATTCTTTTTATCTAGTTATATTTTGAGATGAGCTCAGACCTCAAAGAAGAGGCAAACTTTGAAGGGAGAATGGGAGGGACATTCAGAGAGAGGGGAAGGCTCTGGACTCTGCTATTCATGACCAACTGTTGTAAGCAACTCAATGTGAGGCTATGATTTTCTACTTTATGTCTTGTAAATATTTAGTCCAAGGCTCAGTGATTTGCTCCATGAAACAGGATTTTCTTTACCAATGCCGGTAAATTTTGGTTTGATCTAAAATTAGGACAACAGACAAAACAGAGCCAGGAAGATGGCTTGTTAGTAAAGTACTTGCCATTCAAGCATGAGGATTTGAGTTCTAAACCTAGAACCTACGTAAAACATTGGGCTTAGGGATACGTCTGTAAGCCCAGCACTGGGGAGACAGAGACAGGCAGATCCCCAAGGTTTGCTGACTAACCTAGGCTAACTTAAATTGATGAATGCTGGGCCGCCAGTAAGAGACCCTGTCTCAAAGCTCAAGGCAGACGGTTTTGAGATTGGCCTCTGGCTTCCATATGAATGTGTGCTCATGAACCTACATCGACATTTGCACTCACACTTACACAAGCACACGCACGCACACACATACACACGCATACACACTGATAGTTGAAACCCTTCTTAAGATCATAATGATTCCCACAATTTGTAACTCAGTCACTGCCTACCTGTCTGCTTTCCATGAGGCAGATGTGGCTGTGCTCAGCTGCATTAAGATTATTCAAGAACGAGGCCCAACAAAGGCACATGCTCAAGCTCTGGTCACTGTAGACTTTCACTGGCTCCTCCAAGGACACTGAGACTTCCCAGACTCTTTTCAGTTAGCAAAAATCATGCTAAAATGCAGGTTGACTGGATCTGGCAAAGTCTCTCTTGGGTGTTCACTTTTTCTTTCTTGCTCCCATTGACATTTTCTATGGCATTCTTCACTCACAATGTATGTCTGTGAGCTGGTGTAAAGGGTGGGAAGTCCTTTGACAACTATCTCTTTAGACACTGTCTGAAACCCAGTTCTTTTCACAAGAAGTCATGGAACCAGGCACTCTCAATCCCCAGTGTTGGTTCTTGAGTTGGTTTTCTCTGCAACTCAAATAAATAATTCCATTACTAACTGCAATGTAGGTTTTACCATTTTCTGTAGAAGAATACAAAAATAATACCTTACAGGTAAATGTCTATTGCTTTTGTACTGAGTCATGTAACTAAGAATTGGAATTGAGCTTGTTAATTTACTGATTGCAGTGTTTTGTTTTGTTTTTTAAATCAATCTGGATATTCCCTCCATTCTAGAAGTATTATTACACATAATATTCCTATACAATCATCAGCCTTCACAAAGATTAGACACAACTGGAAAAGAAAGGCTTAACTATTAATGGGCTGGAGAGATGGCTCAGGGGTTAAGACTCTGTCTGGCAAGCAGAAACTCCTGAGTTCAGATCCTAGGTAGGTCTCACGCAAAAAAACACCAGGTTGAAATGGCAGTAGCCTGCATTTCCAGCCATGGTGGGCGGAGCCTGAGAAATCTCAGAGTGAAGCAAGGAGGTAGAAGCAATCCAGGATGATCATGGAAGTCACCCTTGGCCCTCCATAGGGACACACTGTGCCCTCTGATACACACACACACACACACACACACACACACACACACACAGAGAGAGTAAATAAATAAAATAAAAAAGGACTATTAAGAAATGAGTTTTTGATGAAATATAGATTTTTTAACCATAAAATAATTATTTATACATTCAACGCATTTAACTCTGAAATTTCAAATCATTTCATCCTCCCTCCAGATATTTTGGACCAAAGCAGTTAGCTATGCATTGTTGGTTATCAGCCTCAGATTAGTTATATAATCCATCCCCACTTCACCCCTGGTCTCAGAGATTCTTTAGAACCTGTGTCCCCTTATACTGGTATCCAAAAAACCAGCCAGGCAAGACGGTGACCTGCTCAGAGCTAAGATTACCAGAACAGGATCACTCTGTGTTCTGTTTCGACTCCATTGTAAGGATTGTGAGTGTCAGATTTAGTCTTCGCTGCTGGGGTTTTCCTGATAACCCTGAAGCCCTGGCCAAACTAACCTGTCCCTTCTTGGCTTTACTCCAGGGCCACAGAATCTTCCAAGAGATTTGGATCAGTTTGAACCAGCCAGTAGGGTTGGTCCTGATATTGTCTTCCTCTGAGAAGGACAGAAACGTTTAGATTAGAAATGTATGAAGGTGCACACGCACAAGCTTTGAAACCTAGAACCACTCCCACACAAAATGGTAACAGGTGAAAAGATATATTTTAGGGGGAGAAGAAGAAAAGCAACGAGGCAATTAGATAGCTTGATTTTAAAGAATATTTTAAACCCATATTTATGAACATATGCCTTACATGTGTATGCACATGCTTAATGTTTAGCATAGATCTGGCGTTCATTCAAGAAGTGCTGTTATACCCCCAAATAATAGAGCTTAATTAGCATAATATAACTGTCTGATAAAAATCAACTGTGTTGGTTTTCAAAATACAAAGTGCTATTTCATGGAAAAACTCTATATTACGAAACAGATCTAAGTCACTATCCAGGGAAATCCTGAGAAACTCAGGCAATGCTGATCTAAAAAGATGTGTCAGCTTTGAAGTCCCAAGGCCTGGCTACTAGCACATCCGAGAAGGAAGCACTGGTCTGCAGGACAGAAAACACAGAGACCAGTGAAGGACATATTGCCTTAGTGAAATCTATGATCCTGGCAACTAACCAGAATGAAAGTCCTTAGAAAAGAACAATCTGACTAAATATGACTGTTAGAATTAGACCCAAAGGTTCAATGTGGTTAAGAGCACATCTTTGAAAGTAGTGCTCAAAAAATTTCAATCCTTCTGCAGCCAAGAGAGATTCTTGATTTCTTTTCTAGGATGCCTTCTACTGAGCCACTCAGTCAAATCCTCCCCCGAATCCCAAGGACCTTGGAAAGAAACATTCCCATGGATTCTAAGAAGCTGTCAGTCCCAGAGTAAAGTCAATGTATATAATGTAGCTATGAGTTCAATGGAAGTAGATAGTTAATTGATTCCATAGAATCAGTTAACACTCAGTGAAAGTTCATTTTTCACTTCTCTCATGTCAGTAAAGTGTTCCTCTCACACACAGAAGCATGGAAGCCATCTCCAGGATCAAGAGAGCACTATGCATGTGATTCCCAAACAAAGCCGTTTCAATGGAAAGACATCCTTTCAGGGGGTATTTTGAAGCAAGACTGGAATTCCTTAATACCTTTCCCATCAAGAAATGAAGTCTACTTTAAAAAATAATAATAAAGCATTAATTTGGTGCTCTGTAAAATTCCGATACCAAAAATTTGCAATCTAATAAATTTCTTCACACATTGGTTACAATAATGCTTTGTAAGTAATACTCTTATGAAGTCTGTTCATCTACTCTTGTTCTATGCAATTTTGTGATGTGATAGGACTGACCTGAATAATACACCAAAAGCTATTCCCAAGGATGAGTCAAAAAAACTGCAGGAAGTTGCCAGCCTTTTTTTTTTTTTTTTCCTGGATATACATTCTTGAATCCACAGCATCCCATCATAGATCTAACTACTCACTAGTAGCCAAACTGTGAATGAGCTTAAGCTTCATGGAGATGCCTCAGAGCTCTGGTGGATGAAATCATCCTCCAGTCATCTCAGCCCAGGTGCCAGCCATACAAATGAAGAAGGTTCCAGATGGCAGTAGCCTCTGGGTCTGATATATATACCATCACTCAAATCTTTCCACACCGAGGCCTCGGGCCTGATGAACCAGATATGAGCTGGCTCCACTGTGCTCCCTCTGAATTCCTGACCCAAAGCCCACAAGTTATAAGGTTGTTTGATATTCCTCCCTTCTCTTTCTGTTCCTGTGGAAGAGTGAGAAAACAGGACCATTGAGATTATTCAACCTTTTCTCTATAAATGATTCCATTTTCATGATTCAATGTCAAATAATGCTGCAGCCACCCTCAGAAGATAATTACCTAGGGCTGGAGTGATGGCTCAGGGGTGAAGACTTGGCCTCGCAAGCAGAGGGTCCTGAGCTCAGATCCTAGGTCCACGTAAAAATGCCATGTGGAAAAAATGGCGGCCTGTACTTCCGGCCCTAGTGAGTGGAGCTTGGGAAATCCCAAAGCAAAACAAAAAGGAGGTAAAAGTAATTCAGGATGATTCTTGACGTCCTCCACAGGGACACACAGTGCCCTGAGGCCCTGAGACTGAGACACACACACACACACACACACACACACACACACATAAATAAATAAATAAATAAATAAATAAATAAATAAATAAATAAATAAATAAATAATAAATGTATACTTTGACACTATTGAAACTGTAGAACACAGAAAGGGACTATCATGGGCACCTAGGAAAGGACTAATGAGTGTTTCATCCACAGCTGACAGGTCTCAAGTAGGACCAAGTGCCATCTTAAGCCTGTTATACCATCCCAAGATGTTGGATGTCACAATACCTTCCTTGAATAAATGGAAATAAGCAACAAAAAACTAATTAATGGGAAAGTAAAAACATATTAACAGTACTGTTATGCTAGCTTGGGATGATGGCAATCTGGGAAAAGTTCTTTTTTATCTGCAGCCCTAGAGATTCTTAACATATTCACACTTTTCAGATATTAAAAAAATGTTTAGAATAAAAACTCGGGAAAATTAAATCAAAGAAAAACTATAGCAAGGATAATTAAAACAGACAAACTGCCACAGAATAATGCCAATTAAACGCTCCTGTAAATATTCCTTAAACATATGGTACACTGTTTACTTCACTGAATAAATGTTAAGCTTCTATTTATATAGCATAAATTTCATAGTTATTTCAAATTAAACAAAACAAAACGAAAGCCATCACAGGCTATAAGTCAAAATGTAAAATATTTCAATATGATTAAAGATGATTTTTATTACTGTAGTTTAATATTTTTCAATGGACAGCATTAATATTGACTTTTTTGCATATGTAAGAGCTTGGTGTATATATATGTTGTGTGTGTGTGTGTGTGTGTGTGTGTGTGTGTGTATAGGGGCACTGTGCGTGTCCGTGGAGGCCCAAAGGTGACTTCAATAATCATCCAGGATTATTCTCTACCTCCTTATTTCTTTGCTCTGGTGTTTCGCAGGCTCCACCTTCCTGGACTGGAAACACAGACAACAGTCATTTCTACCCAGCATCTTTACATGGAATCTGGGATCCAAATTCAAGTCCTTCTGCTTGTGAGGCAAAGACTTAATCCTTGAGCCATCTCTCCAGCCCAATGTTGATATTTTTATGATGGTATTAATGACATTTTAGACATCTTAATTTTAAACCCTCAGGTTCAGTTAGATTAATTTTAATTTCTAGCTGAAATCCCCTCCCTGATGAATATATTTGGAACTACAAATGTGTGCTTAAATGTATTGATCTACACTTCTGTCAGCAGTAGTTACTTACATGAACCTGGCTTGTTTTCTGATCCAATTCTGAGACTGCAACTCAATTTATCTTGTTGTATAAAGTCATTTTGTACCTAAAGTACATATTTAAAAGTGTGTATGTTTAACACAATGCTTCACAATTTGTTCTCATCAAAGGAGAGTATGTATGCAAATTTACAGTCAGATGTTAACAACGTTAACCTAGTTATCTAGTTAGTTGTAGCTCACTGTGATGGGACCAAAGGTGTCATCCTCAAACTTAAAAGAGCTGATTCATAAGTCCCATTAGCAATAGGGAAGACATGTGAAAAAAATGCAGATATAATTGTGCAAATCCATCTCTATCCCTAGAAAAATACTATTTCAAACATAGTCATTGATGTCATGAGAAACAGAATATATATCAACAAGTGCACTCTTCACCCCACTTCCCATTCTTCTCCATAACTAGTGAAATTGAAAGACCAGAAAATGAGCGACCTTCAGGAATTCAGTCACCATTTTCCCTAGACCTGCTGGAGGGAGCAGAGCAGATTCCACCAACTTCTTCTCATTTTAAGCACATGTTCACTGTGTCCAACCGGGTGTTCCTTCCCTCCCTTAACCTTTAGAAATTTAGCTATAGTTCCTAGCTTTGTAAATCTCACCTTATGTGCCAAACCCATACTCCTTGGAGTCCTATTCAAAAAATGATTATTAATTTTCTGTGGCTATTTGAGTATCTTGTATTTTGACTGTATCTTGGTACACTACTCCATTAATGAAACCTGCTATCCCTGACGAAATACTAATAATGTGCAATTACCCACATCTGCTAATGAACTCATTTCTCACAACCAAATTGATGAGTAAAAATTTGACTAGTTCTTATCAGAGACTCTATATCAACCACCTGGAACTAGGCCAGCCTAATCTCTCCCCATCCTGAAGCTCAGGGAAATTTGCAGAAGAAGGGGCGGTAAGATTGTAAGAGCACAAGGATGGGAGGAGTAATGATATGCAAGATACTCCACACAAGTTAGGGCTGAAGCAATCATAATTGGACTTTGCATGCCCTGTGCAATGTCCAACACATTATTGACCCCACAAAGTCTAGCATGGACTAAAGGCACTAGGATCCTTGGAGGCAAGGGATTGACAGCCACAGTAATGTTCCTGTGCTAAAGGGGAACACAGGAAAGGGTTCTGGGAAATGCCCCTGGGTCCTTGCACCTCATCGGAGAGGAGGACCCAGAGAAGAGTTTGGCATGCACAGTAAAGGATGCTCTGGGGATCGTGAGGGGGAGGCACTGGGGGATGAGGAGGGAAGGGGGAGGGGAGGGGGAAACAGGAGGGTGGGGGATAGAGGGAGGGAGGGGACCGGTGTACCTGTTAAGTTTGTATGAGTGGAAATAAAAAATAAATAAAAATAAAAATAAAAAGTTTGACTAGTTCTTGATGGGGTGCAGGGAATGCAATATAAGATATTGTAAGATCAATTAAACAACAAATTGAATTTAACAATGTTTATTTACTGTTGATTATGTCATGTTTCTTATTTCCTCTCTGCCATTTATTTTCAGTTTTTCAGATATTGATCCATGTGGTTACCTACGATTCATTTGCTTCATTTCTAAGTTCATGCGAACTTAGCCATGATACCTAAAATTATTAAGAGATACATTCACAATTATGCTCTTTAAAAATCCAATTTCCTAGCACAACACTCAGATAATAATGTTCCTACCTACAGTTGACTGAGCACTGACCTACAAAGCTATTCAGCGCCCATAGATTGCACCTGGCAAAGACTGGCGATGTGGGTCCATTCATACGCTCAGAATTATTTTATTAGGCTATTTGCCCAGGTTTTAGAAATACCATGCTCTGCACACTTAAATTATTCCCTTTGCTCCCAAGAGGATAAAACCTTGAATGAAATAGCTTCCTCCTTTTTTTTTTTTTTCAATCAGCTACAAAAGAAAAAGAAATGGACTAAGCGCCGGGATTAGATTAATGCTGAATGCAGCGGCTCATAACCACTTCTCAAATTTAGTAGGGCCAGTCGGGGAGAGAGAAGCAAATGCACAAAGAGAATCAGCTGAAGATGCAAAATAGGACAAGTGGACCATGAGTTAATTGCGTAAGGGTCACCCAGGAACCTTGATTAAAAACATTAACATCTTGATGTAACAAATCTACAGGACTTCTGCAGGCCTCTTCTCTCAAGCTCCCACAGGCTTCGCGGTGCCTGCTGGTTGCCTTGGTCACAGAAGGTTTTCTCCCTTTAATCAAATTCCCCCTCCCCCGATCCCACAGCCTCCTGCTTTGAAAAAGAAAGAAGCCTTTGCTCAGCAGACCAGCTCCGACTTCTATCGCTCTTTTCTCCGGCCTCCAACAACTGCAGTCCATGGTTGTTGGATGGCAGCTGATTCCAATGTCACACTAGGATTTCCAGGAGAGCTACTACCTGCGATGTGGGCCAGTGCACAAAGACCCCTGGCTGAGAAAACCGCCCAGGAGCCTGGTTAGGGAACTGTGGCTCCAGATTACAAATATCTGATTAGTATTGGTCTCCTGTGCTGGAGGAGTGAGTTTTTAGTTCTCATGTCAGAATAGCAGAAAGGGAGTGTGACCCGCGTAGCAGCCCTTGGCTTTCTGTAGCTTCCCTTGGGGCCCAGCCCCTTGGCCAGGTCGGAGCTCGCTGGCTTGCCAGGCCCTTTGCTGTGTTACTGTGATGCCGCATTCTGACCTTGCTAAAGGGAGCATTCCTCCGGAACTAGGACTGGTCTGCTGGGTCTCTTCAGAGCCAGCGAGAGTCTGTCTTTGTGCGATCCTAACATCCTCACACTATTTGTCAGCTCCTTGGAGTCGCCACGCAACACATTGCCCCTGCTGGAGGTGACGGCCGAACTCTACTCTCAGAGTGTGGGTTGTGAGCTCAGAAGGAGGGCGACATATCTAAAGCATCCACACAGACTATTCATTTTCATTTTTCCTCTCTCTCTCTCTCTCTCTCTCTCTCTCTCTCTCCCCTCCCTCCATATTCTCTCCTCTCATTCTCTTCCTCTCCCTCTCCCACTTCCTCTCCCTCCTATTCTTGCTCCCTAATACACATTCCTAGAAACACTAAAAAATATTATTGAGAATGATTGCTTTAAACTCAAAAGTAAGACTGCCATTAACCTTTTGGCTGAGTGAAAAGCCATGTAGCTCTCTCTACTCAAGAATATCTGTACCCTTCCTTCTAAATGAGATCTAAGCTATACTCTGCAATGATTCTGCATCCTCAGCTCTCATAGCACAGCTCAAGCAGGGAAATTCATTGCAGCTGTAGGTACCATATACTTACCACACAGGGCTTTGAGAATGATACCTCTTCCTCTGAATGCCTGACCCTAGGCATCTAAAGAACCCCTTTCTCCAAGTAACTGTCTCTGAACCCTTTGAGAACCAGCTAGACTGAATGATCATGAGCATGCCAACGGCAAGCGAGTTTCATAAACTTCCCCTCAGGTAGCCACTGGCACAACAATGAGAGTGTGGCCCCATTTTGGTGTTTATTGTTGTGTATGTTTGGGTTGATGCATGCACGCATGTGTGTAAATGTGCATGTGTATATGTGTGTACGTGTGCATGCATGTGCATGGTTGTATATATTCATATATGCTTGCGTGTATATACATATGTGTGTGCATGCATGTTGTGGGGGGGTGTTTGACTACTGAATACTGTGATGCCTCAGACTTCCCCTGCTCCTTGTGCCAAGGATCTGAAGAAGCTGATAAGAAAGCCTAGATGTTTCTTCTTTTGGCCACATTCAAACTACCTCAAGGGTCCACTTGCAGAAATATCGCCCCATAACTGCAATGCAAGCGTCTGACCAATCCGCTCGTCCACCTCTTCAACCCACTTCAGACCTGCCTGAGAAGCCTCTTCTTTTCACCCCCAAGGTCTCAATTTTGTAAGTAATGAGATTTTCCATATTTTCCCAATGTGCATGTAATCTCAGAAGTCTCAACATCCTATCCAAAATTTAAGTAGAAGGCCCATTTTCCATCAACGGTGATTATCTCAGTTTAGTTGTGATTATGTCTCTTAACTACTATCTCACTAAACTACAAGTCCTCTAAGGATAAAACCGTGTGTTGTAGATACCCCCATACTAGGTACAGAGGTGTTGTATCTGGCACGACCATGAATGTTCAGTAAAGTGCTTGTTAATTGGGTAAACTACATAACTTTAACTGACCGCTTGCTTTCATGAACTAAAATGTAAATAAATTAGATTTCCATAATTTGAAAGAAATTTGGGTTTTTAATCAAACATGGTTTAAATGAATGAGACATGTACATTAACCATCATATAGTAAACAGAAGTAAAGGGGCTCTTGTTTTTTATTTCTGAGGTTTTTTTTTAACAGTAAGAAGATACAAGTAGAACTTATAAAAATACAAAACTGTCCTTTGGGGACTAGATTGAGAAATGACTGAGATCGTAGCCCGAAAGCGTTTAAAGAGGCATCGCTAGCAAATGTCTGTTCTTGTATCCACAGCTCGTGCACTCTATCGAAGGACTGCCATTGATCTAGACAGTTTGAGGAACCTGGAAGTAATCACGGACAGAGAACCAGCTTGCAAATTACACATGTACTTAGTACACATTTCAAAATGATTTCGAGAATGTTTTCAGATGACATGTTTCTATTTCAAAGCAGCCAGTGTCAAAATTAAATCTGCACCAGCACTTGACTTTAATAGGGGCCCATATTGTACTTGTATGATCAATTACATGGGCACAAAAGCCTGGGGAACGAGTTATGCCTCGTGGTGAAATGAGGCCATCACTTCCAACTTACTGCTGCTTTGAATAGACATCACCCACTATGCCACCACCACCCAGCCACACTACCAAGCCTCCTGCACATTCTCTGGACTTGATAGTGAAAGGGTGAATTATACTGTAATTAGTTTCCTATAGTCATTAACATTTTCCTCTACTCCCCCCATGTTGTGAAGCTCGCGTGTTATCCCCACTTGCTAGTGCAGTGCCCACCAATCTAATTGCGTTAGTGTCTGCATTCATGAGTCCCTTTCTCTACATATAAACACACAGATACAAATTAATAATTATATCATGCAAGTTGGCATAAAGATGAATAATAGATTATTACATATCTTAACTTTTTTGAACCTGAAGGTTCATATTTGGTTTGTTTTTTATAAAAGCAATGGTAACACTTTTCTTAACTTCCAAAAGTTTTGTGGGTCTTAGTGCCTAAGAATAAGCTATCCCATCTAGCACATCAAAGGCACTTCAATGCTATTTAGTAAACTAAGAAAGAATGGGACAGGGAAGAGAACATAACCAGGTAACCAATAGTGAAAACTAAACAAGAATCTCCACATATATCATCAGTCTAATCCTCCTACAAAATCCCTGTTATTACTTAAGATCATTAAACCCAGGTAGCAGCTGAAGAGAGCCCTACTCTTTGGAGAACTGCCGACCATATTGTCTTCAAAGTCCCTGGGACTAACAGGAGTCACTATCCTGTATAGATCAGATGTTCCAACCTCTGAGAGACCTATAAGACCACTGTTGCTGATCCAGCCGGAGCGGCGCACGGGGCCAAGGGACGAGGAGGACCTCCCCCTGCGCCCGGGCCCCGCCCCAGCTGCCCTCGGGTTAAATAGCTCCACGCCGACGCCCCCATCCCCCCTTTATACACTCCCTTCCCCCCCCCCCCCCCCCGCTCCACTGGTCGGCGGTCGGGACGTGCGCGAGGTCCAGCCGGGCCCCACCCCGCGCCCTAGGTAAGTCTCCGCCGGTGCACCGCCCACCAGGACCCCAGGTCAGCCCACAGGGACCCGGCTCCGACTCCCACCATCCAGCCGGAGCGGCGCGCGGGGCCGAGGGACGAGGAGGACCTCCCCCTGCGCCCAGGCCCCGCCCCAGCTGCCCTCGGGTTAAATAGCTCCACGCCGACCCCCCATCCTCCCTTTACCCCACCCCGCTCCGCCGGTCGGACGCGCACTGTCCAGCCGGGCCTCACCCCGCGACCTACGTAAGTCTCCGCCTGCGCCCTGCCCACCAGGACCCCAGGCCAAATAATTCAGTTTAGTGAAATTGAGAGATCTTAAGAGTTAAAATGACAATGCCAAAGTCAAAGTGCAAATCCATGAAAAGCAACACTCAAGTAAACAAATTTCCCACGGAAGAAATTAATCCCATAATGTTAGACTCCAACCAGAACAAACCCACGGAAAAAGGCCAAGAAAGCCTCACCCAGGAAAAAGACTTTCAAAATATGATCATTACCATGTTCAATACTATGAAAGAGGAAATCCGGGAGGAATTACATAATCGAATCAATCGCTTTGAAGAGGAACACAACAGACATCTGGAGGAGTTGAGAAAAACAGTGCAAGAAACAAAAAGTGGCATAGAACAGTTAAAACAAACTCAAGCAGAGTTTAAAACTGAGCTAAAAGACAAGTTATCTTCAACCCAGAACGCCACAGAGAGTATTATCAACAGAACTAACGAAGCAGAAAACAGAATTTCAGACCTTGAAGATAAAGTAGGAGTACTAACCAACTCAATGGAAGAGGTTGTTAAAGCCAAAAAGATACTTGAGAGAACTATCCAAGAGATATGGGACACCCTGAAGAAGCCTAACATGCGTATTCATGGAATACCAGAGCAAGAATCTCAAAATACCACCCCTGAGGAAATTTTTCAAACGATCATCAAGGAAAACTTTCCTCATCTAAAAAAAGAGAGGCCCATCCATATACAAGAGGCATTCCGCACCCCAAACAGATACGACCAAAACAGAAGCACGCCACGGCAAATAATAGTTAAAACACTCCACATTCAAGATAAAGAACTGGTGCTGAGAGCTTCAAGGGAGAAAAAACAAGTCACTTTTAAAGGTAAACCTATTAAAATAACAAATGACTTCTCAGTCGAAACAGTAAAAGCAAGAAGAGCTTGGAGAGACATACTTCAAGTATTGAATGAGCAAAAATGTCAACCCAGGCTGATTTACCCTGCAAAACTATCAGTCATGATCGAGGGAGAAAGAAAAATTTTCCAGCACAAAGACAACTTGAAGGGATACATGTCCACCAAACCCAGGCCTTCAAAAAATGCTAGAAATGATACTCAGGTGTAAAGAACAAAACAGGCATATTCAGGAGAACAGAAGGCAAATATAACACCATTAAAAGTGAAGCAATATACTTATAAAAGCTACTAACTATCTGGAATTAACAATAGTTTCTCCATTATAACACCAAATGTTAATGGAATTAATTCACCGATCAAGAGACACAGATTACAAACTTGGATTAAAAATCACAATCCATCAATCTGCTGCCTGCAGGACACCCATCTCACCACAAAAGATAGGCACGCTCTAAAAATAAAAGGCTGGTCAACAATTCTACAAGCAAATGGAAGCAGAAAACAGGCAGGGGTAGCCATTATGCTATCAGACAAAGTGGATTTCAAACCAAAGAAAATTATAAGAAACACGGATGGATACTACATTTTAGTCACAGGTACAATTCACCAGGAAGACTTCACAATACTGAACATATATGCACCCAATACAGGCCCCTCCACATTCATTAAGAAAACCCTACAGCGTCTAAAGCAAGAAATCAACCCCCAAACAATAATTCTTGGGGACTTCAACACCGCCCTCTCAACATGGGATAGATCAACAGGTCAAAAGCTTAACAGAGACACTTTGGAACTTAATCAAACCCTGAAAGAAATGGACCTTACAGATCTCTATGGAACTTTTCACCCACACACCAAAGAATACACATTTTTCTCAGCAGCACACTGGAACTTTCTCCAAAATAGATCACATATTGGGCCACAAAATGAATCTACACATATACAAGAAAGTTCAAATTCTAGCCTGTGCCCTATCAGACCACCACGGCCTAAAGCTGGACATCCACAACACATCAAACAAGAGAAAATACACTAACTCCTGGAAACTTAACAATATGATGCTGAATGAGAACTGGATTCAGGAAGAAATTAAAAAGGAAATTCAAGATTTCCCGAAAGTGAATGATAACGAAAATACAACTTACCAAAATCTCTGGGACACAATGAAAGCTGTTCTAAGAGGTAAGTTCATAGATCTTAATGCCTACATCAAAAAAAATGGAAACATCAGAAATAAACAACTTAACAATGCAGCCTAAAGCTTTAGAGAAACTAGAGCAATCTGATCCCAAAAGTAGTAGAAGAGAGGAGATTAGCAAAATAAGGGGAGAAATATCTGAAATCGAGATGAAGAAAACAATAGAAAAAATCAACCAGTCGAAAAGCTGGTTCTTTGAAAAAATCAATAAGACTGATACACCCCTAGCTAAATTAATCAAAAGCAAGAGAGAGAAAACCCAAATTAACAAAATTAGAAATGAACATGGAGTTATCACTACTGATACCCAAGAAATCCAGAGAATTATAACATCATATTTCAAAAACTTATACTCTGTGAAGTTTGACAACACACAAGAGATGGATGAATTTCTAAGTAAACACAACTTACCTAAATTGAATCAGGAAGTTGTGAATTATTTAAATAGTCCTATAACATATAAGGAAATTGAACAAGTAATCTCGAATCTTCCCACCAAAAAATGTCCTGGACCAGATGGATTCAGCACAGAGTTCTACCAGACATTTAAAGAGTTAATAACACCAATACTCCTTAAACTGTTCCATCAAATAGCAAAGGAAGGAACACTACCAAATTCCTTCTATGAAGCTAATATCGTTTTAATCCCAAAACCTAATAAAGATTCACTTAAAAAAGAAAACTATAGGCCGATCTCCCTGAGGAACACTGACGCAAAGATTCTCAACAAAGTCTTAGCAAATCGGATTCAAAAACATATTAAAAAGATCATTCACGGGGACCAAGTAGGCTTCATCCCCGGCACACAAGGTTGGTTCAACATACGAAAATCAATAAATGTAATTCATTATGTAAACCAGTCCAAAGTCCAAGACCACATGATACTCTCGATAGATGCAGAAAAAGCCTTTGACAAGATCCAACAGCCTTTTATGATCAAAACACTAGAGACAGTAGGAATGGAAGGAACCTTTATCAATATAATAAAAGCTGTATACAACAAGCCCACAGCAAGGATTATGCTCAATGGGGAACAATTGGAAGCATTCCCACTTCGATCAGGAACTAGACAAGGCTGTCTACTCTCACCACTTCTATTCAATACTGTACTTGAAGTCTTAGCTGAAGCCATAAGACAAGAAAGGGACATAAGAGGGATTCAAATCGGCAAGGAAGAAGTCAAGCTATCCCTATTTGCAGATGACATGATCTTATACCTGAGTGATCCCAAAAACTCCACCAGGAAGCTCCTGGAACTAACTGAGAAGTTCAGCAGGGTGGCAGGATACAAAATAAATGTGCAAAAATCAGAGGCCTTCCTATATGCCCAGAATGAAAGAAGTGAAAAAGCCTTGAGAGAAACAATACCATTTACTATAGCCCCCCCAAAAATGAAATACCTTGGTATAAACCTAACTAAGGAGGTAAAAGACCTTTACAATGAAAACTTTAAAACCCTAAAGAAAGAAATAGCAGAAGACACCAGAAGGTGGAAAGACCTCCCTTGTTCCTGGATTGGCAGAATCAACATGGTAAAAATGACCATCCTACCAAAGGCAATATACAGATTCAATGCTATACCAATCAAAATCCCAAAGCAATTCTTCAAAGAAGTTGACCAAACAATCTCAAAGTTCATATGGAGGCACAAAAGACCCAGGATAGCAAAAACAATCCTGAGTAACAAAAACACAGCTGGAGGTATTGCCATACCAAACCTTAGTCTATACTACAAATCCATAGTTATAAAGACAGCCTGGTACTGGCTCCAAAATAGACACACAGATCAATGGATAAGGATTGAAGACCCAGATATAAGCCCACAAAGTTACAGCCATTTGGTCTTTGACAAAGGGGCCCAAAGAATCCAATGGAAAAAGAACAGCATCTTCAACAAATGGTGCTGGCAAAACTGGATCTCCACATGCAGAAGATTAAAGCTGGACCCATACTTGTCACCATGTACAAGACTTAATTCCAAATGGATCAAGGACCTTGATATCAGGCCAGAGACTATAAAAACCATAGTTGAAAGGATAGGGAACTCCCTCGAGCTGATTGGGCTAGGCCAACAGTTCCTAAACAGACATCCAATGGCACAGTCACTGCTACCAACTCTCAACAGTTGGGATCTTGTGAAATTAAAGAGCTTCTGTTCAGATAAAGAGATTATAACGCGAGCTCAAAGGCAACCCACAGAATGGGAGAAAATCTTCACTAACCACACATCTGATAGAACTCTGCTGTCCAGAGTGCACAAAGAACTTAGAAAACTAAACACCAAGGAAACCAATGGCCCAATTAAAAAATGGGCCCTGGAACTTAAAAGAAACTTTACCAGGGATGAAATTAAAATGTCTAACAAATATCTGAAAAAATGCTCCACTTCCTTAGCCATCAGGGAAATGCAAATCAAAACTTCCCTGAGATATCATCTCACCCCGGTCAGGATGGCAAAAATCCACAATACAAACAACAACAAATGTTGGAGAGGATGTGGAGAGAGGGGAACTCTCCTACATTGCTGGTGGGAATGCAGGCTCATACAGCCACTCTGGCGAGCCGTCTGGAGATTCTTAAAGAAATTAAAGATTGAAATGCCATATGACCCTGCTATTCCACTTTTGGGAATAACCCCCCATACAGCAGAGGTTCACCTCGATAGCACAAGCACGACCATGTTCATAGCAGCACTGTTTACAATAGCAAAGTCATGGAATCAGCCCAAATGTCCAACAGTTGATGAGTGGATAAGGAAAAGTGGTACATCTATACAATGGAGTACTACTTAGCTATCAAAAATGATGAATTACTGGAATTTGCCGGGAAATGGATGTCATTAGAAACAATTATATTAAGTGAAGTATCCCAGACCCAGAAAATTAAGTGCCGTATGTACTCCCTAATAGGTGGCTCCTAGTACCAAACCCACCCAGCCCACCTAGAGACAATAGTTCTAAGGATTATGAACAGGAGGTATGGGGTAGGAGGGCCACACCAGAAAGAAGGAGAGAAGGGACCATGTTACAGCAGGGAAAATAGGCCTCCACCAAGGACCCAAATAAGTAATGAGACATCTGATTAAGTTCACAGACTTTTGTTCCTGATCATTTACTACTGAGGGGGTGTGATCTCACCAGAAGAGGAGGACATATAGTCTGGCAGATAAAAAGTAACCATTTTGCAAATGGGTGATAGACCCCTCCCTTACTGTGGTTTCCCACTTTTATTACATCTACCTTTGAATGTGCTACCATTGCAGGAGCAGCAAAACTGCAAAAGAAAATCAACAAACCACAATCCAGAACTTCAGAGACTCTATATCAACCACCTAGAACTAGGCCAGCTTAGTCTCTCCCCATCTTGAAGCTCAGGGAAATTTGCGGAAGAGGGGGCGGTAAGAGTGTAAGAGCAAAAGGATGGGAGGAGCAATGATATGTAAGATACTCCATACTAGTTAGGGCTGAAGCAATCATAATTGGACTTTGCATGCCCTACGCATTGTCCAACACACTGTTGACCTCACAAAGTCTAGCATCTGCTAAAGGCACCAAGATCCTTGGAGGCAAAGGATTGGCAGCCACAGCAGTGTTCCTATACCTAAGGGGAACACGGGAAAGGGTTCAGGGAAATGCCACTGGGTCCTTGTACGTCATCGGAGAGGAGGGCCCAGAGGAAAATCAGACATGCACAAGAAAGGACTCTCTGGGAATTGGGGCGGGAGGCACTGGGGGATGGGGAGGGAGAGGGGGGAGCAGGGGGTACGGGGGGAGGAGGAGGGAGGGAGGGAACTGTTGTACCTAATAAGTTTGTATGAGCTGAAATAAAATAAAAAAATAAAAATGGAAAAAAAAAAAGACCACTGTTGATGTTCTAAGCCACATCCCCTAACTGTGAGGCTGATTGGAGGTTCCGAGTTGTTCCTGTGCAGTCCTCCTGAATGGCTTGTCTTGTGGGACTTGTTCTGGTGCATCCGTTTTGAAGTTCTGTGACCCGGATATGGTTCAAGCAAATTGATTGTCTTCATCATATATTGTGGTAACTGAGCTGCGGGAGAGAGCAGTTAACATACGGAACAAGCCAAGGAACCTCAACTCTGAGGCTGAACCAGGGGCTATACAAGACAGCTTGAGGTTTCGGGTAACCAGGGCCACGCAGTGATGTTAGCCAGCATCCTTTACGGAGAGCACCGTGCCCTTCCCTATGCTGGCAGCCAGCATGGTCACATAGTCACCCTACGGCTCCTTTGGATGTATATCATGTGGCAGAGATTAACCCCTGATGGTCAGACCTATCTCTTCCTAGGACGTTAGTTGTTCCTCTTACTCAACAGACCCTTGTCATGCATTTACAAGCAACATGTTCTTGGGGTTGATCTAAAGCTATGAGTACAGAAATAAACTTGGATATTCTTTTACACACACTCTTGCGTGTCCTTCTTACAGGTCATGACAGGAAAGCAGGTTGCTGGTCAACATTTTAAAAAGTCCTAAACTGGAAATGAAAGAACCACAGCTATTACAGTCACTGCATGCTGCTGATAAAATCATCATCAAACGGCTTAAAGGGAACAAGGGGTTTTAAATTCTGGCTTAAGATTCCTGGTTAGAGTTAATTGTATCACCCAAGGCTGAGGGAACTGGCCACACCACATCCAAAGGCTGAAAGAGGGATGATCCTTACTTGCCAGACCAGCATATCTGGCTAGATATACAGAAAGATGCCAATTTTCTCAAACAGTTCCTTCCATTTTATTCACCTGCCCAGGGACTAGTCTCACCCACCATGGGCTGGGCCTTCCTTATCAACAAGACCATCTCCTGTAGGTTCACTCTGGCCTCAACTCAACAGGTAATTCTCTACAAATGTGGCCAGAGCTCAAACCCTCAACTGTCAAGTTGACACCTGTATCTAACTATGACAATAGTCCGATGAGATCAAGAGAAGATGGCTGATGGATGTGTTTGTTCTGCTTTTGCCAACGCAATCAGCCTTGCTTTTTAATATAAGCAGGATCTAAAGAGCCATGACACTGTGAATAATAGTATCATCCATCATTACGACCTTAGTTCTGTTGGAAGTATTCAACTTAACCACCACGAATGTGAAGAAATAAGAAATGGTACTTGGGTCAGAAAAGAAAGACGTGGTGCTAAATTTAAAGAGTCTTTCTGAGCTTTGATTAGACAATAGTCAGATATGTTTACACATTTATTCTCCTTATTGCTCTAAACATTCATTGGTGAGACCCTATGGGACACTTTTCTCTTTTTTTATTCTTTTACAGTTTCACACATAAATATAATAAATTTATGTGTTTTTACCTCTTACTACCCAATTCATCCTATGCTCCTGTCCCATTTCATACTTTCTCCTTTCAAGCCGGTCTCCCTCAGACTTGGATGTCTTTTTGTGTGTGTGGCCCACCGGTATCCTCCTGGGACACCTCTACTGGCAAGGGTTTGAGTACTTGCTCAGGCATGGATGACTTATCGGCGGGGAAATCACTGGGCAAAGAAGCTCCCCTTCTCCTGTCTGGCATCAACCTTCAGTAGTTCCTCAAGGAGGTCTAGTGTTTCTTCAGATCTTCCTCAGCTGTGGCAAAATATTGATAAACTAACTATTGTGCAGGTCTTGTAGAGGTAGATATCACTGTGGTGAGTTCTTAGGGGGTGGCAGCACTGTCTGAACAGAGGATTCTGTCTGGCAGCACCCCCATACACATACTCTTAGGCTCTCATATTCTTACTGTCTCCTCTTCCACAAGATACCCTGAGTCTTGGAATGGGGGGGGTGATTTTCATGTCCTGTTTAGACCTGCATTCTCTGTAGACATCCCTTTGACCAGTTGTGGTTTCCTCCATTCAGCATCTTCTGTTGCAGATAGATGTCTCTTGCTTAAGTGCTAAGAGTTTCTCTAATCTATGGCATAATGGTAAGTGCTTAGATGGCGGTTCAAGTATTTCTACTTAAAACTAAGCAGTTTCTTCTCAGCAAGGCCTGTGCTCACCTCCCCATGTGTACTGGGTCTACAGTGTCAGTTATGTGTTTCCTGTGAAAAGCAGGTCTGAAATCCACTATGTGATACTTTTACTTCTCTTTCTTTCTCTCTCTCTCTCCTCTTCCTTCTTTCTTGTTTCTTCCTTCTTCCTTGTTTCTTCTTTCTTTTTCTTTCTTTCTTTCTTTCTTTCTTTCTTTCTTTCCTTCCTTCCTTCCTTCCTTTCTCTTCTTTCTTTCTTTCTTTCTTTCTTTCTTTCTTTCTTTCTTTCTTTCTTTCTTTCTCAGATCTCATAAATCTCAAGCTGATCTTGAGCCCAATGTATAGCAAAGGATAACCTTGAACCTTTGATCTTCCCAGGTACTGAGATTACAGAATGCTCCACAATGTCAGTTTCCATAATACTGGGAATTAAGCCCAAGATTTCACATATGCTAGACAAACTATTAACTAAGCTACATCCCATGGTTAGTTTTTGTGTCCATACAGACTATGCAAAAGATAAATGCTTGTCTGGAGTTTACACACCAAGAGTGATCCTTATCAAGGAAACAGATTTGGGAAGATATCTCCTCCTTCTGCGTGATGTCTTCCAGCAAGGCTGAAATGACATAATTCTTTCCTTGGTTTCATATAAACATGAAGGAGGAAGAACAGGATGTCATGTAACTAGCACATGAAAGCTGATGTCCTCCACCACCACACACCAAGATGCTCCTAGTTGACAATCAGTGTAAACCTTATGGTCTCCTCAGCTTATCGTTCCTTCCTTGCTTCCTTCCTTCTCTTCCTTCCTTCCTTCTCTTCCTTCCTTCCTTCTCTTCCTTCCTTCCTTCTCTTCCTTCCTTCCTTCTTTCTCCTTCCTTCCTTCTCCTTCCTTCCTTCCTTTCTTCCTTTTTTTTTTTTTCTTCCTTCCTTTTTCTTTCTTTCTTTCTTTCTCTCTCTCTCTCTCTCTCTCTTTCTTCTCCTCTCTTTTCTTCTTTCTTCTTTCTTTCTTTCTTTCTTTCTTTCTTTCTTCCTGGATTAAAGTAGAGTTTATTAGAGGAGAGAAAAAACAGAACTCGTAGACCCCAGATGTGGAGTACCATGAGCGGCTGGGGTGCCCTGAAGAACCCATGGACTCCAGGCATGGAATCCATGAGAGGCAAAGAGCTGAAAAAGAACTCATGGACTCCAGAGTGCCATGAGGGGCAGGTGCCCCAGTTTATCATTTTCATGGGAAATGCCAGAAGTACCCCCAAAATAATAGCAGCTCTTTGAAGAGCTGTAATGAAATCCAAGACTTCTGGAAAAGATCTGAAAATCATGCTATCCTGGGAAGAAATATTTTCCTTTCCAGGTGACATCTGAAGAAATTTAGTTATCGCCACAGTGACTAGGTTTTCAAAGAATCTTTTGAGGGGCAGGTCTCTTCACTATCTCACCATTAGCTGAAGTAAGCAGATGTGTCAGTGGGAGTTGGAGGACTCAGAAATGAATAAGTAATCACCATCTTCTTCATAAATGACGAAGTAAGGGTGTGACGCAATGCCAGCCTTCCTGACCATTCATTCCAGCCATTACCCCATTCACAGTTACAGGAGCATGTCATCAGCCGAGACAAAAGACAAAGTACAGCTGGGGGACATGAGTGTCTCTCCTAGTGAGGACAGCCAGAAGAAAATAAAGAAAACATATGTTGATGCTTATGAAATTCCAGCAAGGCAGACAACGTGGTGCAGGCTATTAAGAGGGAAATGAGCTCATGTGAATTAGAAAATCCAGAAGCACTCTGTGGATGTCTTTGAAACAGCGATGATCTGCAAAGATGTTTCTCAGTCATTTTACTAGATATGGTGCATGCTCCCACATACTTCTGACTCAAAACCCAGTGAAATGCACAAATAACTTTATTCTTTAAATTAAGCTACCCTTAGAGAGACACGGTCATGAATAAGACTGGTAAAGTAAACCATCTTCAAAGAAGAGTAGTTGAACTGAAATAGTATCAAACTACTTTTTCTTTAAATAAGACAAGAGAGCATGGGGAAATGGCATAGTGGATAAAAGTGCTTGCTTTGTAAGCATGAAGACCTAAATTCAAATCCCCCCGCACCCACGAAGAAAGTTGGATATAGCTGTGCGCCTGTAACCCCAGCACGGAGTAGTGGGGACAGGGGTTGAGAGAAGCTGATGGGCAGATCCTACAAGCTCATTGGCTGGCCAGCCTTGGCCACATTGTGAGATTTCTAATCAGCCCATCATTTGTTATAATGATGACATGAGAACATTATTTTTCCTATCCACTTCTCCCCATTTTGAAGACTATAAGAAGAGAGTAGTATCTACTACTCTCTAGTTCTTGAAGTAAAAACATTTCTGATTTTCTTAAATTGTTTGCTTACTGCTATGTCTTGATTATCAGGAACACTGTATTTACTTTTTACAGGAAGCAAAACTTTTAAAAACGAGGCTAAGGTTCGTGGTAGAGAAAGAAATTTGGGGGAGGAATGCTCTTTTAGCTATGAAATAAATCTATTTCTGTGACAAGTGACATATCATCTCAAAACATGGAGACCAACAATAACCTAAGCACAGTATGCAGGTAACACAGGTAGTGGAAGACGGGTCTGCCCTCTAGTACTCAATTTAGTAAATTATTCTCATAAACCAAAGTAAGATGATGAATCTTTGGAGTTGAAATATTCTACCCTAGTTTTGTTCCACTCTATAGATTCACCTTCAATAACATCAAACTCAAGCCAATCTAGCTAGAGAGAATGGAAACCAAAATGATTTATTTAAGACTCCCTTGAAGGGCACATGCACTGTAGAACAGTTTAATAGTGTGGTGTTATGGTTTAATGGACTCATTTATATCTTAGAGTAGCTTCCAAATAAGTATGAAGAAAGATACATTCACAGCAGCATTGCTTTCAGAGGCAAGGGGCTTGAGAACAACCCAAACACCCATGATTAGGAAACTAGAGAAATCTGTGAGTTACCCAAGAGCAAAGCACAAATGAACAAAACAGATCAATAGTATAAATGAATTCTATAAGTAGGAGAGACAAAACTAAGTCACAATACATATACACACACACACACACACACACACACACACACACACACATACGATAAGTTACTTGGATTTGGGAATTACAATAGCATCGAGTTTACCAGGCTTCATGAACTTGTTATAAATGATGAACCTTCAACCTCTGGATGTGGACATTTCCTTTCTTGAAAAACAGTCAAGTTTTGGAATAAAGTCATTTCCATTCTAAAGAGCAAAAAGAGAATGTGAAGATCTTAATTCATACTAGTTCATTTGATTTTATTTAATTCAGTTACACTTCATTCATAAGAAAAGGAGAGATCATCTGAGTTCTCACAGCCTCCCTCTCCTACCCCATAGCATTGAATCATGGTAACTTTGTAAGTCAGATACCAGACACAGAGATACAGACACAAGCATCCCTGCATCTTGGTTTGTGATGCTCTGACCACCTCAAGATTCTGCCAGCAAAAAGGCCTCCATCAGCACAAGATGCTATCAACGTCATGACCTTGATAATGAGTCGAATAAACCTTTTCTCTTAATACATTATCTTGTCTTAGATATTCCTTTATAGTAACAGAAATGATCCAATGTAATGACATGGTTATTTCCATTTTAAAATATATGACAGTGAGCCCCCCAGTCTTCTTGAATTTGCTTTCAAATTCAGCAAGCGATGCAACAATCAGCTGAGAAGAATAGCAATCTGGGCTCCGAAGCCCAGAACATCAAGAGAAGACTCAAAAGAGCCACAAATGTGGGTCTGTTCCCCATTTTCCACCTTTCCTCCCACTTCAGTTAAATACTATTAACCTTATTAGCATGTTTCAGAATCCCTCATTTTAAAACAAGATACCCCAGGGATGAACGGGTGCTATCTTCCTATTGGGTGCAGAAAGTTCCTTTACACTCAAACAGCAGAATAGAACAGAGCATAAACATGTCAACTGTTCCATCAAATCAAAGAAATCAATATATTGTCTTCCTGAACCACAAAACTTCTAATTGCTTTTAAGTGGTAATACATTTTAGTTAGTGATGGTCATAAAGCTCTTTTCTGAAGTTTGTAATGATGCAAGAATATGAAATCGTCTCTCCTTTTAAAATCGGCTCATAGAAGATGACATGTATAAAGGACTAAAATAAAGACATGAAGAATTTGGACAAACAACTAACAAAATACAGTAAAGTAATTAAAAAGAAGTAAGACATCAGGCCAGTCAGTAACAAGACTTAGAACTCACCCTCAATAATAAAAGCTAGCACTAGACTGTCTTGCTCTTTGTCAAACACTAAAGTAATCATGGTACATGTATTGACTCATTTAAACAACCAAGTCAATATTAGTAATGAGCCTGTATTTCAGAACAAGGAAATAGGAGTACAGTCAGTTTAAATAGCTGCTACATACAGCTTCCACAAGACACGATCAATATTTCAGTTCTCATCTACTACCTGAGGCCTACTGAACATCCATTAGCAGCTCTCCTCTGGTCTGCCTTGCTTCCTTCACTTCTCGCATCTTCAAGTGGCCTCTGGTAAGCACTAAAGAAGGACAGTGTGGTTAATCTTTAAGGTAATTCTGAGGATGTGGATCCTGAGAATATTCCCAGAGGAGAAGCTAAGCAGTCTGAAGGGAAACAGTGCTTCTGAGAAGTGGGTGGAGAGGCTGTGGGAAATTCTACAGATGGCCAGAGTCGTGGAATCAGTGTGGATCAACCCTGTGCATCATATAGAAAGGCAACATATGTGCACGAGAAAGAAAGGAGCCTGTACACATGTGACAAAGTGTGTTGGATGAGAACAGAAAAACACAGTCATGACAACTTTAGGGTAATGTCTAGACATTTATCAGCTCTTTTATAATAAACATATTATTATCATATGAACTGTGTGTGATTCTTAGAGAATAATAGATTACAAGAAACTAGAAATATTTATCATCCCAACATCTGATTGGTGGGATTATGCAAAGTTATGCAAATATCTAAATTAAATTTAGATGGGGTTAGGCAATTTTAAAGATAACTTTTGATTAATGTTACGGTCAACAAATCAATTTGCCTATATGGGTTTATTAATAGGCATCCTATTGCCCTGTACCATGCAGTCCGATGAACGAGGCCACTTTTTGATCATGGAGATCTAAACTCAACTCTCATGATGAGCAAACAAACATGGCTATATCTTCACGATGGCTCCCCCTGCATCTCCGTCTGGTAAAGTTGCTAATTACCTGTTGTCAACAAAAACAACCCTTGTAGGTTTGGAAGTAGGAGTTTGAAGCTGAGTGGAAAACACAGGTGTTGCTTTGTTCAATTAAAAGCGGAACAAGAGCCTTGGTGGGATAAAAGGTGAGAGGTGAGAAGAGGAGAGAGGAAAGGTGTCAAAGGCAGAGTTGTCATCCTTCCCTGGAAATTGAGAAAGGATGAAGAAGGCAAGAAGATAGCTTCACAAGCACTTTCTAATACGGAATTTGTATTAAAACACACACACACACACACACACACACACACACACACACACACAGATATGTGGGACTAAATTTTATCCACAAAAAGTATCACTTCATAAAAATAAGCTTTGAAAAGATATTCCGTCTTCTTACAAAACAAAAAGCACATAAGAAAAGTGGTTAAAACTACAGGAAGGTGTAGATGCCTCCCCTGGCTTCGTTTGAGATGCTATGACTCAAAAACTCCGACCCTACGCATGCCAAGCTAGGGACCTCTCTAATCCCAAGCGTGACCCCAGCCTCTAAGATTAGGCTCCCAAGCGGGTAACAAATGTTAATTTCAGGAGATCTTGCCTGTGGTTTTGTCTTCCGGAGGGGAGGGGTGGGCATGGGCATCGATGGTACTGAATTTACTCAAGGTAGTATTTGCATGCATGGGACAGTGGATTTTGGGGGCCACTGCTGGTATAAGTCAGTACCTGGGCACTGGTCATTCGCTTTCCAGAATGGTCATTCGCTTTCCAGAATGGTCATTCGCTTTCCAGAAGTCTTGCAAGCCCTTCACGTTTCAAAATCTCACTGTCGTCCTGTGTTTTTAACTCTTCACTTGCACAGTCTCGGCCTCTTCTTCCAGAGAGGAATACCAAGCAATATATGACAAACCAGCCCATGCCTTTTCCTTGCTTGCCCGTCTTGCCTCCCACGAGGCAATGTGCTGCCAGACTGAAGAATGTGCGGGAAAGACAGAAGCCCTGCTCAAACTGCTTCAGGAAGCTCCTAGTTCCCCTTCCCATCTCCATTATCTGCAAATCCAGGTACATCTGTAGTAGGAATTTGTTCTGGGCAACCCCGCAGCAATATTTCTCTTCATTTCCATGGCAACCGCTCCTATCAACTTCTGAAGGAACTTGCCTGTATTGTAAACAAACCTCTCTTGGCAATTGGCCTGTTTTCTTTCTCTATCTCATCTTCCATCTGCTCAAAGGCTTTGCTTCAAAAAGAAATAGGCTGCAGGTGTGTGTGTACCTTTTCTTTCTCCTCCCCTCCCCCTTTGCTTCTGAAAGAGGTCGATCACGGAGATTAAAATTCTCTCAACTAGTGACATTAACCACCTCACACAATGAAGCTAAATACCTGTGTGTACCGGTGAGCATTTGGAGCCAATCAGCAGAGAACAAAGTTGGTTCCCTTTTAACACAAATCCTCTTGGAAACAGGAAGCTGAGAAAAGCATTTCACACAGGGAATTACAAATAAGAAACCATAATCTATTGAGCCAGCTCAAAATGAATCTGAGATCGATTTTTTTCAGGCTTTTTCATTAAAGACCAAAGTGACTATTACAGAAGCATTTTAATGACAGGAACAACCTTGCTACTAAAGTGAGGGGAGTGGAGTGTTTTTTATTTCTTTTTAGGATTAAAAAGTGTCTTTCATACGTTTAGTCCAGGATTTCATGATCTTACACTTGACATACTTTAATCCCCAGGGCTTGGAATGTAGGTAAGTTATTTGTCCAATATAATAACTGTGACATTCTTACAAGTTCATTTATCTACATTATTTTTTTTTCTTCTTTTCTCAGTGTCACAGCTATCAGATCAAGTGACTGCTTGAACAAACACAACTGTCTGGCATTATTTCAAATATATATAAAACAAAGGTCAAGTTCGAGAGAAGAAAGAGGCATATATATTCCTTTCCACAGACACCAAATTTGAGGAGAGATAATATAAAAGAGAGAATTTAGCTAGAATTGTGGGAAGATTTATAGACATGTGATAACACAGCTCATTGAAAATGTTTTATTTGCTTTTTTTTATTTTTTCAGTTTATAAATTTTATTCCTCGATAATTCCATATGGTGTCTGCACAAGTGAGTGTGTGTGTGCACATGTGTCTGCAGCTGTGCATGTACATACGTGCATATATGAAGACCAGGGGTTGACATCTGATGTCATCAGTCACTTTCTATTTTTTGATGCATAATCTCGCAGGCTGATATATTTCTTACTTGCATATTTCTTTTTTCATTTTACACATGTGCACTAAAGACTGTCAGAGTGAAGTATTCCCTGTGTAGTTACTGAAGGAAGGAGGGATGGGGGACAAAAACAGAGCATGAGGACAGAAAGGTACAGGCAGAAGTATAGGGAAAGAGGGAAGGAGCTATAACTTTATGTACTGGTCGTTGGGGTCCCTGTGCTGCCCCCAAGGTTATACTATATAAGCTGACGCCTTTCGGTGAGAATAATGATCGTTTGCAACTTCCACAGGTATTGAAAGGTGTTGGATCTAACCTACGGCTCATGGCCACGAAACCATTGCAGTCCAAAGTAAGCTGTAGAATCTGTCATGAGCAATAATCAAAGTAGACAAAGAAATGGGGAGAGGAACCCATATGGGTCAAACTGGGAGAGCACACTGGGCTTCTACCCCTTCGGGTTCCCACGCCTGCACTCAGCTTTCTGAGTTCAATGTATTATGCTCCATAGTTCTGTCAGCTAAAATGTCTTTGCGCAAGCCTGTCTGAAACATTCTGTCCTTCCACTTTATTTAGCTAGGCAAACTTGTTCATTTAGTAAACACGCAACTGAGTGTTAAGCACTGTGTCATACAAAGTTACAGGCTACAAGGATCTTTTTCCAAAGGCAGCAGCACAGTGGCTCCTGTGAGATTTAAGTTTCAGTTAGTAGAAACAGACAATAAGTACTGTATCTACCATCACCAATTTAACTACTATGGCTTCTTCAGATTTTAACTCCAGCCTTATTCCCTCTGAGACACCTTTCTTGAAAATTGTTTACTAATAGTAGGTATCAAATTCCTCTGTTAAAAGTTGCCGAGTTACAGCGTTTAATGTCTGTGTAATTATTTGAATAAAGTTTGTGTCTTCCACTACTGATAAGGCAATCTTTATTTTTCTTTCTTTCTTTCTTTCTTTCTTTCTTTCTTTCTTTCTTTCTTTCTTTCTTTCTTTCTTTCTTTCTTTCTTTCTTTCTCTTTCTCTTTCTTCTTCCTTCCTTTCTTTCTTCCTTACTTTCTTTTCTTTCTTTCTCCCTCTCTCCCTCTCTCTCTTTTCTTTCTTTCTCTTCTTTCTTTCTTTTTAATGGTTCTGGGTGCTGTGTGTGTGTGTGTGTGTGTGTGTGTGTGTCTATGTGTGCGTACGTCTGTGTGTTGGTGTGTGTCAAAGCTGATATCAGGAATCATCTTTGATAGTGTCCCCTGCCCCACCCCCACCCCAGGTTTTTGAGGCAGAGTCTCTAATGCAGCTCAGAGCTTGCTAATAGGGCTAGTCAGTCCATTCAATTTGCCCTGGGGATTCCCAGCCTCTGCCTTCCAGAGCTAAAATTACAGGTGGACCACCATTCCCACCCAGTATTTTGTGTGAGATCTGGGGATTTGAAATCAGGTCTTTTGGCTTGTGTAGGAAGTGTGTGAGGATCAGAACTTTCAGGCGTGGTGTCCCAGCTGGAAGAAATAGGTCCCCAGAGGCAGGTCCTGCCCAGCATGAAGTGAAGAATTCCCTCCACCACATGTTGTGGCTGCTGTGATGTTCTGCTAAAGCTAAGTCCAGAGACTGGACTAAACTTTCTGAAGCCATGAGCCAAAATAATAAATTTTTGCCTATAAGTTATTCTTGAGTATTTAGACCATAACAATGAGAAAAGTAGCTAATACAATCCATGTAGATGCTCCTGAGCTTTTAATTTGCTTTTAAGAAAAAAATCCTAAAGAAAGTTTTTAAAAGGTAATTCTTTCTCTGCTGGAATTATAGATGAACTGCTATGCCCACATAGCATTTCTATGGGTTCTGGGAATCTAGACTCTGGTCATCAGACTTGTATAACATATACTTCATCAGCTGAGACATATCCCCATCCCAAAAAAATTTTTAAAAATTTTATTTGAAAGAGAAATGGAATATATGTTATCAGCAAGGAATGGAACCGTGGAAACCTTTTTTCTATGCATAATGTAAATGCAGTCAAGGTTTACGACCATTAGAAGACATGCTGGTCACTACTGGAGCAAATCCAACAGGTCCCCATAGCTCATACAAGATAACTGACTAGATCAATCAGGCAATGTTTTCCTAATCATGCTCAAGGTCAAATAGGAATCCTTTTCCTTGGTATGCTAAAGGAATAAGAACACTTTTTGGGGCTGGAGAGGTGGCTCAAGGGTTAAGCCTCCGCCTTGCAGGCGGAAGATCCTGAGTTCGAATCCCAGATCCCACGTATAGACGCCGGGCGGAAGCGGGGGCGGCCTGCGCTTCTGGTCCTGGTAGGGCGGAGCCTGTGAATCCCGGGGCAGAAGGAGGTGGAGGCGTCCATGGTAGTTCGCGAATTCGTCCGTAGTTCTACACATACACAGACACACACACACACACGCACACACACAACACACACGCGCGCGCACATACACATGCATTTGCACACAGTTGAATAAATAATAATAATTAAAAAAAAGAACAATAATCCAGAAAAAAAAAAAAAGAACACTTTTGTCTAAAGGACAGGCAAGGGACTCAAAGATAAAATACCCCTCTGCTAACTGCAGAATGGTAAGTTTCTCCAAGGCTGAAGGCTCAGGACCTAAACCACAAGCTATTAATTTATGCCTTAACCTTTATAACATCTTCTTTTTGCTGTATGACAGAGTTTAGCACCATGATAAATAATTGCTTCCTTTAGAATACATACTGTAAGATCTTAAAAAAAAACTCCCAAAAGATTAAAATGTCCTTTTGTTAGGCATTCACTACCTGAAGGCATAAAAATAAACTTACTCTGGCTGTTTTGAAAAATGTTTTCACCTCTTTTTGGATCAACACCTGCTAGTCTCTTCTTGTGTCTCTTTCACTCTCTCAGATAGTATTTCACTGCTCAGAGGCTTTTGAAAGGCAACAGATAACAAACAGTCTTTGGTCCCCTGCATTTCAATAGAATAACCTGAAACTTCTTATCATGAAGGCCCAGGCAGACCATAATATTGGGGAGGGGCTGAGGGCTCCCAAGTCCTTGTCCCAGAAATAACTTTGTGTCTTTTAAACAAAGAATGGGTTAAATTAAATGCATATCTATTCCAAAATATGTATTTATTTCTTTACAGTAGTCCCAAGGACCTGGTTGTATCTTCCTGGTTGGATTACTTCAAAACCTAGCAAGCTGTTTACAGCTCTGCTCATCTTCTGCGTACAGATGAGTGACACACAGGAGAGAACTGGCTAGACATCAAGGCATCAAGGGCCATGTCTCAGTGGAGACGACGGTGAGCCTGACTACATGCACATTTGCAGATCTCCTGATGAGGAGGCTTTTAAGCAGCCCTGCACTAGTTGACTCGTTCAATAGTCATGAGATGAGCTCTCTGCAGACGTCGGGCTATGTTATTAGGCATGTTCAAAGGCTTTTACAGAGAAAACCACTAAGCAGCTGAAAGAGCTTTGGTTTTTAAATCTTAACAAACCTCTGCGTGTGTGTGTGTGTGTGTGTGTGTGTATGTGTGTGTGTGTGTGCCATGAGTGTTTGTATTTGAAGGATCACTCTCTAAGAACGTAATATTTACATGGTATGGCATGATTCGCAAGCACCAGTGCTTATAAAACTCTCTGAACTTAGGATCTGTGCCTGGCGCTGCAAACAGCTATAATTCAGAATGCTTTCCAGATAACTCGTATATCTAGGCACCCGTTTTTTGTTGAATGAATGAACCCAGCTGCTTATCCTGTTCTTACTGAGGAACTCAACAGTACATCCTGAAACTGGCTAGAACGAATCAATAGGTAGGTAGATGCTAACCACTATTACTCTGCAAGTTCATTATATTTCTAGTACAGTGAACAAATGCCTCTCAGAGAATCCTGTGGACCAGTAGATTAATTTCTTCTAATTCTTCTATTTTTGTAATAAAGAAATGAAGATATGAACTTACCTGTATTCCTCAGAACCAGAACAAAGCTAAAGAATATATTATCAGACAGAATAATATAAGACAAAAAAAAATTAAATCATAGAGACAGAAAGGAGATAGGAGCGTCGGAAGGAGGAAAGAGAAAGAATGCTCAGTGACAACGCAGTGAGTTTCTTTTGAGGTGATGAAGATGTTCGGAGACCAGCTAGGAGTAGTGACTGCATAACACTCTGATATACCAAATGTTGTTTATTTTCCTCTCTCAAATGCTCAATTTCACATCAGTTCAATTCAATAAAAAGTTGACTCACATTCACAGACCTAAAAGACATCTTCAATAAACTCATGAAAAATGTGATAAATGCTATCTTCATGTTTCGAAGGACAAACAATTGCTCTATAGTAATTTTTAAATAAATTCGTACAGCATTGGGTCGAGGAGATAGCTAGCTCAGCATGTAAAGCACTATCATTCAAGCAAAAGGACCTAAATTCAGATTACTCTGATCAAATGCAAAATACCAGGTAGGTATGATAGCCATCTTCAATTCCAGCAATCCCCAGAGCAAGATGACTAGCCAGGTAAGCCCTGCTGTGCTCTGGGCTTTATTATAGACCTTGTCTTTAAAGAGAATAGGATGGAAAAGTAATGGAGGATAAGTCTCAATGTCAGTCTTGGGCCTACACACACACACACACACACATATGCGCACACACTTATACACACATACACATGAAAATGGGAAAAAGGGGCTTAGAGTACATTGGCAAAGAATGAGAATCCATATTAATGATAAGCGTGGTGAGATCCTGGTAAGTTACATTGATTTGTGTCTGGATTTGAAAAAAACATAGAGACAATCCTAACAAGCAAGAATGTATTTACCCTCTTGGAATATTTTTAAAGGAAACAAGTATCTATGGTATAAAAATATTAATGCACGATATTAATTTTGTATGATCACTGACTTACTATTTTGCATGATCACAGCAGTATTCTAGAATAGGAAGATGTTTTAAAGCAGGTTCTGTTGTCAATACACATTTGGAGTTCACAAATCTTCAGTAGATCAGCAAGTATTTGTTGAATCCTATTTTAACAGTTTGCTAAGGGATAATAAAAATGACAAAAATTGTTTTTATTATATTTTATTATTCACAAAGTTGGGTTTATGAAACAGATGGTATAAAATACTTTGAATTCAACACAGAACTGCAACACAACCCTGAACTTACATAAGTTTTGGCAAAATACTTTGGCATGCCTTATGCTCATAGCCTCCCCAGGAGGCAGGAAGAGACAGGATTATTTATTGCCACACTGTAGGATTGATTACAAAGTTTAAAGAACACAAAAAATACTACAGCTGGGATTTGAATTCAAGTCTCAGATATCTAGGCCGGTACAGTTACAAGTCAAAAGATCTGATTTCTAATTGTGGTCCTATCCCAAACTTTCCAGGTGACGTTTAACAGATCCCTCAGGACTCCTGGCCTTCAATTGCTCATCTGAGTGGGGGTGCAGGGGAACACATTCTCAAATGTGCTATTTGGGAGTCCACATTCTCTGCTATCCAATGGGAAGTCAGTAACTATCTCTCCTTTTTTTCCTTAGCATATTTCTTTTCTCAGCTGCAGAAGCACACACTGAACACTCACTAAGTAAAGGTTATGTTCACAAAATCATCCTCAGACTGTGTACCTCACAGAAAGGATCACCTCAGCTTCAATGCGCACCATGTGACTGCACTCTGGTCCTGTCGGCAGATAACATCCTCTCTCATTCACTTCACCCCGTCCCGGATAGAGCACTTAGGTCCCTGTAAACTGCTTTTCTATCTCTTGTTTCAGTTGACATTGGTAGAATGAAATACAGACCTGAACAGGTACCAGGCAAAACAAAACAAAACAAAAATCCTCAGTCTAAACCACACTATCTCCAGCTAAGCTAACAAGGCCCAGTACCCAGTCTCATTGTTGGCCTACAAGGGTGTGGCTGAGATAAGGCAGGGTGGGAACCTGACCCAGGGACAGCCAATCAGAACAGCTTTTGTCTATGTCTCTGAACAGGGTGATTCATCAGCCACCAATCCCAGAAGCTTTCAATGAGAAAACAAAAGTCCACTATTGCTGCAAAGGCTATATCTCCTTTTATTCCCCAGTGTGGAAAGAAAAAAAATTTACTCAAGAGCAACATCAGAATTCCCAGAAAACAAAATTCAAGAGAGAAGAAACAGACAGACAGACAAAAACATGAGCTAAGTATATTGTGATTGACAGCTCCACAGGTACACAGAGTGAAGTGATTAATCCAGGACAGAAGATCCCAATAACCTTGTTTATCTTAAATGAAATCAAAGCACAATTTCTAAAAGTCATTTGTTGAGAAAATGACCTCGGCATGCCAATCACAGAAGAAGGCTCCATCCCCTGTCATTTCATTTAGGTCCAACTGCTTTTTAATAGACAAGGAGGATGTGAAATTACATCGCTTGACTACTTCAAAGTACCTTTCACAATATAAAACTCAAGGAAATTTCTTATTTCCACCATGAAATATAAAGGATTATCCTGATATATTTTAGAACCTAGAAAAAAATTATTTATACCAGGAAACAACAAATTCACAGAATAACTGTGAATTTCTGCACAGTCAGTTGGCAAGCACCCCCGGCAGTACCAGATAGTAGGAGTGAGCAGTACAACGGGAGAAAAATCTTTGCTGACCTGAACAGGTACCAGACAAAACAAAACCAAACAAAAATCCTCAATCCTCTAAACCACACTCTCTCCAGCTAAGCTAGAAAGTTCCTCCACAGTGAGAAGACAGTCACATTAAACAAAGAAGTAAGGAAACAAAACACTGAACAAACAGATCAGCAAGGCATCTTTATAACGTTCTGATGTATTCTGAAGCTGATTCTAGCTGCCCACCTTGCCGAACGTATTGCTCATTTTATTATCAGATGCAAAATGGTGAAGAGACGACCTTCGGGATGTCTTGGTAAGTGAAGATGTTTATGGGACAAGCCCAACAGTCTGAGTTTGATATCTCCACCCCGCTCCCAAAAAAAAAAAAACAGTGAAAGAAGAGAAGCAATTTGTCTAATCTCCACACACAAGCCATACATACATGTGTCTACATATACATACACACCTAAGAGTAAATAAGTAATATTTTTTAAATGGCATAGTCAGACAAACCCGAGGAAGGTGATGAAGAGCTAAGTCTTACTTGAAACATCAAGTACTGGCATCGCCTTGGAATATCCTCAGCACAGTCACTTTCTAAACACTTATCATTCAATGGTGTTTTAGGAAACGAGTAATATTTCCAAATGCTTCTTAGAGGCTGGCTCTGGAGGTCTGCCATGTTCCAGGCATCTTAAAGACAGTGGCATGAGAAGTTCCTCACATCCGGATTTCAGAGATTTGCAATCTATCTAATCCTACTCTCTTGATCCTATCTGTTAGGATCAGAAATTGGTACTTGACCCAAACACAGTCACATATTTCAATAGCTTGTAAGACTGTTTGAAAGATATGCCCAAGATTCTACTTGATGAAAACCAACAGAGCCATAGCAAGGTTCATTCAGAAAGCTTAAAAAGCAACCAAACAGAAAGAATAGATTAGGGAAGAAGACAAGAAAGGTTTGCCTACATACCCAAAGAAGTAGAAGCCCTGCCTTACTCTAAATCATAAGAGAAGGAAAACAGGTAGGAAAAGAAGTAGGGGTCTTATTGAAGAGTACGAAGTACCTCAAGCCAAGAGGGAATGGTTCATTGTCTCCATCCTCACCTTTCACTGGGCATGTAGGCATGTGAAGATGCAAATGTGGGATCAAGCAAAATCCCACCCTTGATGAAGTCCACATGACCAGCCATGCATTAACTGCGTAAAGTGTAGCAGATGCTTGAAACACGCATATACACACAAATCCAGAGCTACCTGAGAAAATAAGGGGAGAAAGCACTACTTCAGTGTTTTGAAGGAAAGGGTCTAAGGGGCAGGAAGCTCATCAAAGACTTCTGCAAGTGGTGTACACTGGAAGGAAAAATTTTAAAAACTTGTGGAATAAATATCTGGGCAGGAAGAATCATGGTGGCTTGAGGACACTTGGAAGGTAAGAAGCAGAGGAGAATAAGGTTAATCTAGACAGTCAGATAAAAGCCAGATCATGCCAGAACTTGTAGGCCATTTTAATGATCCGGCTCTCAATCCCAAGAGCAGAGGGAAGCCATCAAAAGATTCCACTGAGGAGAGACAAGCTAAATGTGAATTTCACCTGACTCCTGTGGGAATGAATGGGAGGGGAATGAATGGGAGTGGAAAGACCAGTTCACAAGCTTCTGCTAGAGTCTTGGGCACAGCTGGTGTCTTGAACCAGCAACACAGACAGTATCCCAGATGTGCAGTACCTTGAGTGCAGACGACTAATTCATCTCTGCATCTTTCATATACAGACCAATCCTAGCACCTAGTACATACTCAGGAAATGACTATATGATGCAGATGAATTTCAACATGTTGGTGGTCAGTGATCCTTTATACATTTCCTGGTATGCAACAAATCCACCCTGAAAGAAAAATGTCTAACGGGGGTGTTTTAACCTCTGGGTTTCTGTCACCTAGAGATCTATGGCTCACAAGCACAGGAATAGGAATTGGGATCTATAGGATTCATAGAAAAGCTAGGCAGGCATGGCTGGCATCTATTATCCCAGGACTCTTCAGGCATAGATAAGGGATTCCCAGAGCAAGGTGCCAACTTGCTCTGGGTTCAGCGCAGAGATCCTGCCTGAGTAACTGAAGGGGAGAGAAATCGAGGAAGACACCAACATCAACTGTGTGCCTCCACATGCACGCGCATACACGTGTATCTGCACACATGCAAACACACTTGCAAAGAACAGAAACAGAGAATAGACCCCATTCATTGGGGAAGAAATTGACAGCAAAATGAAGAGAAGACTTACGAGTGATGAATAGCATTAAGGATGTAGTATAATTGGTGGGAACGTATGTAGCATGCAAGTTCCTAATTTCAGTCTAGAGAACTGCAAAAAGCATAGGATTGAGAGTTCAAGGCCATCCTCGGCTACAAAACGCGGGATGGTCTGAATCAATAAAAATAAAGAATAAATAACAAATACCTGCGGAATAGCACAGTGGATCAAGGCCACAGGTTCTGGAGCACAAGTGTCTAAATTCATTTCCCAGCCATCCCAATCTTTCAGGGTATTGCGACAGAATGCTGTTTAAATGGAGCTCAGTGACAGAGCACTCGCCTGGCATGAGAAAAGTCTTGGGTTTGATTCTGGCATTGAAGAAAAAAAATAAGCAAATCATCTATCTCCTTTCCTTCACCTGTAGTCATAATTAATATTATTTTACCTATCTGAAAATGCTACAGTGAAGATTGAATGAGATGACACATGTTACTCTTTCAGTGAAGGTTTGATACAAAGCATGATCTCTGTGTCATTAGTTTTCTCATCGTTCCCTGACTTTGAGCTTTTTCAAGGAAAGCACAGTCCATCCGAGGTTAAAGTTTAAGCTGCGTGAGGTGGTCAGGAAACTTGTGGTGGGACTTTGCATTACCAACTCCTGAGTTGGAGGATTTCATTTCACACATTTGTTTCAGAGCCATCTTTGAAAAGTCCAGTCGGTCGTCTAACAATCTCTTGTATCCTGAAAGGGAACATTCTTCCCACCCTGTAATTATCAGCCTATCATCTCCTTCCTCTTTTCCTGTTCCAAGCAAAATGATTCAGTCTGCTTACGTTTCCCGCCACCATCCTGCCATTCCAAAGCTAATTGCTCCTACTTGCCTTCACACCCGCCTTGCTTTATTTTGTCTGTTAACTTTGCTTTCTTGTATGCAGATTGCATCTCCCTGCTTGTCCCCTTCCCCTTCTTACCAATGAACTTCCCAGCCCTGGCATCCGTGGAGAGTTATCCTTCAACCCAGGCTTCTCCATCCAGGCTCCACATTCTTTGCTGCTTAGGTGATTGCTTTTGGCATCCACCTTGCTAATTCACCTTTGTTAGACAACTCCTCTCTGAAAACATCCCTTTCTTACCGAACACAGGAGGGAATTATTCCTCCAAACAATTTTTTTAACTGCCCTTTCCTTTGAGTTGGTTTTATTGTCTCCTCCCTTTGAATGTCCAGTAATATGCATCTTCCAGCTAGGATTGCATGTAGCCTATACCGCTGGCAGGTAAAAGGAGAGGAAAGAAAGAAAAAAAAAAAAAAAAGCCACACCTCCAGGCACTCTTCCAAAAGGAATCAAATAAAAACCCTTCCAGCTCCATCCCTCTGGGCATCTCTCAACCTGGACTGGCTTCCTTCAGGAAGATTAATTCTGCCTTTTCCAATGTTCATGCTCCATTGGCATTTCTCACCTTCCACACGTGGAGCCTGTGAATGTGACTGTGCTCCAGGATTGTACTCTGAATGCTGATTCTGTCTACTTCTTCTGTACCTGGTTTCATGGCTCACTGCAAGCTATTGATCTCCTGACTTATACCCCACCCCCTATCCCCATGTCCACACACACACACACACACACACACACACACACACACACACGCACACACACACGCACACGCACACCAGATCTTTATACAATTCCTCAATAAGATCCTTGAGGTTTTGTTTATTTGAGGTATGTTTCTATGCAAATGCTCTTTTGATTTGCTCTGTTTTGTTTGTAATTCTTACTTATGACTCAAGTGGAGTCCATCGTTCTGTGTTTTCTTTGCCTGTATTGCTGATTTCATGATCGACTCAATTTGTCTCCTTATTTACAAGGGAATCTGTAGAGAGGAAGGGGATACTGGGTTGAGAATGATCTTAGCACGGACAGAAGCCATGATGTTGCTCGACGAAGCTCTCCTTTCTGACATGATGCCATTCTGATTATCTGTGAACATCTCAAAACACAAGGAACACAATGCACAAGTCAGTCATTCCCATATCTCACAATTCAGTGCATCCTAATTCTTAAATAAAATCCACATCCTCATAACTGCTACACTTATGCACTATTGCTACTCTCTGAACTTCTATGCAGTACAAATTGAACAATATTACTGCATTAGGTAATGTTAATTATTTAAAAAAAAATATGTCCTACCTGCATAAGATTTGAGATATCAACATTTTGCCATGAAAGGAGAAAGACATCCTGAGGCACTACATCTCCCTCAGGGACTCAGGAGGGTCAACATTGAATGGCAAACTACTCTCCTAATAATATGCCTAATAATATGTCCTTGCTCCAGCAAGTGCCTAGACACATGTCATTGATGGTAACCTAGATGGAACTTAGTAAGGCACACAGTGGAGACCCATGAGATAGCTCAGTGTGTTAAGATACCTGCTCAAAAACCTGAAGTTCTGAGTTCAATCCCCAGAAGCCCACATGGAAGGAGAAAACTGACTTCTGAGAGTGTTCTAACCTCCACATGTGCTCTCTCTCTCTCTCTCTCTCTCTCTCTCTCTTTCTCTCCCCCCCCCATGTTTCTAAAAAGTAAAATATCTTGTTTAACAAAGGTGCCACGCAGAGAAGGACATGACCATGGAAGGGAAACTGCTGGGAAAGAAGAAAGCTTGTAGTGGGAAAAAGTAGGGGATTAGGACTGAATAATAAGAAGTAAGAATGGCACAGATTCCTTGTGCTCATGTATAAAGTCCTGAAAAAATACAATGAAAAGTTTTTACTTCTTTCCAGGCCAATTGCCACGAATTCCTTCAACTATTGATCAAATGACTTGTCTCCAGCTCCTTCACATTCTCCCTGCTGCTCTTGCACACCAGTGCCATTCTCATTCTCATGTGAATGACTCGGAATCAAGTGCAGTATTCCCAAAGGTCTGGCCAGCCCAGAGCATTGTGCACAGTCAACACTTAGTTGTGTTCATCAGTCTATGGTTGCATTCGTATTTAGATAGCCTTTCTTCATAATGACCTCTAAGATGCTTATTCCTACATTTTAATATGCATTATTCCTAAATAAGATGCCCTCTATGTTGTAATTGCACTGCTACTTTTCAAAACCTCAAGTTTAAATTTACTAAAATGTATTTTGGGAGTTTTGGGCTGTCTTTTTAATCTTGAGTGATTATAAAATTTCAGCTTCTGCATTCAGCTAGGTAAGTCTGTTTCTGCTTTGCTTTAACTACAAGTCGATATTATTATTTCTATAGTTTCATATATAACGACAATGAATTCATGCCATGCTCACCTCTTCTTATCTGATCCTATTCTACTTCCTTTTCCCGCTGAAAAACTTCTTCCCACCCAGTCTCCTTTAGACCTTTCATGTCTTTTTACATATGCGCCTGTTCGCAGTTACTCTTCTCTGCTGCTGTGAGACAGCACTCCGGCACTCATGCAAGCAGCTTGAGGGAGAAAGGATGATTTATATGACTTATGGTGTCAGAGGAGAGACATATTCCATTACAGCAGGACTAGCATGACAGACCGCAGAAGTGGAGGCAGCCCAGGTCACATCCAGCATCATGGAGGCAGAGAGAGCAAGTGGCAAAGTGAAAGAACAGACTGTTAGAGGAAACAGCGCTGAGTTTCCCTATCTCAAGGCCTGCCCCCCTGCGACCTGCTTTCTTCCAGCAAGACTCCCCCTCCTGAAGGTGCCGTGTCCTTCCCTCAATATAATGTCAGCTAAAAATGCAAGCTCACAAGCCTGTGGACAACGACGCATATTTAAGCCATGATAGTGACTCAGAGTTTCACATGAGTTGCCTGTCCTGGAAAGTGCCTAAGTATCCGCTGGAGCAAGGATGATTTATCAGTGGGTGTACCGCTGAGAAATGTAGCTCCATTCTTCCCACACAAAATTGACTGCTGATTGGGGATGGGTAGGACGTCGTGAGAGCTTTCTTCTTCCATGGTGAAATGTTGATAGGTCAAATCTTGTTCAGGCCTTGTGGAAGCAAATGCAACTAGGCATTTTCCTCAAAGGTTTCAGCGTGCTAATGCCTTAAGTCTCCATAGTAAGTCTGTGCAGTTGGAGGACATGCTGTTCTTCCTATTTTGAATACAAAGAAACTAGAAAACCGAGCAATGAAAACATTTGATCAGCCCAGGATGGTGTGACAATTCCAACTTAGCTGTCAAAGACTCTATAATCCAAGTTCCTCATTGAGGTTTTGTGAAATGGCATTCAGAAAGACAAAAAATTTTATGAATTTTCTGGTTGAGCAATATAATGCTTTCTGAAATAGGAAATATAACTGGTCTAACGCAGTTTCTAAGTAATCTAGAAGGGAACGCTCTTCTCTAAAATGAACGCAGACCTCCACCCAAGATTCACCACGTCTTCATCTGTACATGTTCACGTGACGCGTAGTCCCCTGCTCTTTGCAGCCATTGACAATGAGTCGGGGACCAGGTATATTTAAGTTCATTTGCTACCTTCGAAAGTAATAAGCCAGTTTGATTACTTAGTCCACTATACTTTTCATCGGTCTACCTTTCTTGACCCTCAGTTCTTGCTTTAACTGTGACAGCTATGACCTTTGGTTGAATAGCATCCCCTGGGGTTCAGAGAAAAAAACCTCTTTCATCTGAAAACATCACTGCATATACATTCTATGGGGATCTTTTTCCGCTGTTTTGGGAGTATAGTAGAGGATACTGGCTTAGCTATCTACGCATGGAAGTTGTTTCCAACGCCTGGACCATGCTAGGCTATTTCAGGGACAGAATATAGCTCAGCCCTCATTTCCCCTTGCACCATCCCCATGAGAGAAAACAATGCCTTGTATAGCTCGGCTACCCAGATTCAGTTCACGTGAATGGGTAGGAATGGTGGCGGCAACCAGAACAAGAGCTCACAGGTCCCCAGGGACCCAAGAAGCTAACGGGTCACAGTCACTGGCAAAGAAAACAACAGGAACCAAAGAAAAAACGAAACATGAGAGGATAAGGGCTAGAGAAAGGGGAAGAAGAGTGAGGAGAAAGAGAGCCCCAAGGGCCAGGGTAATTAGCCTGGGTCACAGATATCTTTTCACGCTCTAGCTTAGCTTTGGCTCACAGCGTTTCCCTCCCATGACTCCAGCGTCTACCCAACACAATGCTGCCCCTAGCAGAGCATCTTGGGCAACTCGTCATGACATCATAGCTGCTTACCGTTGTTATCGGTGAAGGAGGACTGACCAGTGCTACATCTAGGATACACTTATGTGGCATTATTATTAGTTATTTTCTCTGTTGTTCTGAGACAATCAATGAAGAAACTCATCTTAACATTGTGGTGATGTCATTGGCTTTTTTCGTCTTACAATAACTAATTTCTTTCTGTATAACTGAGGTTTGCAATGTGTGACATGGCATTGAGTATATAACGTAGTTGTTATTATCCTGAAACAGTTTCATTCATACCATACATTAGCCTTTTTCAGAACAGTATCTATAATTGACTTTTCTAGCAAATTTATTGTCCTTTTTAAAATGACATTTGTATTTCAGCTTTCTAATTTGAAATTTATTTTTAATACATTTATTCTTTGAGAATTTCATATATATATGAGAATTCATATATATATGAAATTCTCAAAGAATAAATATGTATACTATGTTATGTATAATATGATATTCTGATTACTGAGCACCCCACTTTCATATCTCCCACTGCCCAAGATTATCTCAAACACATGATCCTCCCACCTCAACCTTCTCAATGCTGTGACTACCGTTGTGTTGCCACAGTTCACCCTCATTTCACCCATCACATACAATGACCTGTAGAAAATAACCGTGAAAAAAAAAACTGACTTTGGAATGACCTTAAGCTGTGCTGTGTATCATACATATACAAAGGTACATCAGCAGCTTTCACATTCATTTCATATTTACTATGTGAAACTCTGAAATGTGCTTCTATGAGCTACTGATGAAGCTGCTAAGATGTGTGGGCAGTAAAGGCACCTGTCTACAAATGCTGCCACCTGAGTTCATTTGATCCCCAGAGCTCACATAGTGGAAGGAGGGAACTGACTTCCAAAAACTTGTCCTCTGGCCTCCACATCAGTACACTGCCCAGGAGTGCCTGTTTCTCCCCTCCCCCTCGTTCTTCTATATTCTTGTCTCTCTGTCTCTCCCTTCCCACCCGTTCTTCTCTCACAAATAAATAAACAGAATATTTTTTAAAGTTTCATCAATCTGCTGGCTGAAAACATAAACTGAAAAATAAAAAGTAATCATTTGAGCATTAGGGAGACAGTTTATCGGATAAAGGAACTGCTGTGCAAGTATAATAAATAGGAGTACAGATCCCTAGAACCCCTGAAAATATTAGATACGCATATTAACTCACCTGCACTCACAGTACTCAGATTGTGGGGAAGGTGATCCCAGCACAAGCTAGATAACCAGACCAGCTGCATTAGGCAAAGGGAAAGTTCAACGACAGATCCCGCCTCAATGAAAATGGTGGGCATCTGTCAAGGAAGACGTCCAACAACGACCTCTGCATGTATCTCTGCATGTTTACCCAGACATGTGCCTGCACACCAGCACACACACCCAGATGTCCACACACATGCATACGTGTATACACATAAGCATGCACAACATTCACATGCAAATAAAAAAAAACATTTGACCAGAAGTCCTTCTTACTGAAAATGCAAAGATCCTTTCCTCTGCTATTTCTCCCACACTTCCAAACAAAAATTTCCCAAAAATTCATAAAGTATATTTTGTGCTTTAAGCAAATCCCTTATATAAACATCTTGTTGGGGGGGAGGGATCTAGCAATGTGAGCTGTGCATTGAGTGGGCTTGGCCATTGGCTGTCAGTCAGTGAAACAATGTGCGGATCAGGGTTTTAGAGAAGAGCGCTGAGCGGGGTGTGTTCACATACTGCTACTGAAACAACACAAGTGGGTTTTGTCTCTGGATGTTTCAGGACAAGTTGGATCCAAAAGAAATAAAGAAGGGGAATGTTTTTCCTGGCTGCTCCTCTGGCAACTCTCAGCGCTCTGGCCTGGTAGGGGCGGAGTCACGTGACCACCTTTTTGAGATGGAGGACATGGGAATAGCCCTTTCTCAGATTGTGCTTGCAATCTACAAATTCCAGCCAAGCCAGATTTCAGTCTCTCTCCAAAACTGTTGCCAGGCACTGAAACCAAAAGAATTGCACCGCACAGACTTCTTAAAGAAATCAATTACAGACCTTTCATGTGCCAGACGAGTTCAACTCCTAGAAATATTATTGTGCGAGACATATATAAAGACCTGAAGTTGTCGTGTGTGGTGTTTACAGGTCGGCTTTCTGTAAACACTAAGGTAGAATATGATGAATGAAACAAGTTTTCACAATACACGGCATTTTTTTCTCAGGCTTCCCCGAGAGGAACTGTGAATGCTAAAGACCAATGACAAGTTGGGGGGATGGAAAGGGGAGTCCAGCAGCCAAAACAATTCAGGGCCATTCTCACTGACAAAATTGCGAAGTTACTGAGGGAACAGCAAGACATCGCTTCCTGCTTTGTTCTGTGTCTAGGAGAAAACATTTCGAAGGAAGCTGTGCTTGGGCTTGATGAGCTTCAGCGGTGTCTCGGTACAAGGAGGATGAAGGGAAGGAATCTCATTTGAATTCCTTGAAGAGAGAAGGATAAGTGAATCAGAAATGACTTCAGAAATACAGGCTCTATGAAAATTTACATAAATTACAAAATCATTCCATAGTCTATAATAATTAGCCAAGTGTCTTATCAGCCACAAGTGCCTGAAGAAAAGCGATTGGCAAGGTTAGCAGCTTCCTGCAAATGTAGGCTCTCCGGTCATGGGCCATACTGGAAAAATATTAGTGATCAATCCCTGAATCTTGAGGAGAAAACCCTTCCTTGATTAAGGCAAAGGAAACCAGAGTCCTAAAGAGAAATGTCATTACCTGAGCAAGTACAAAAGAATTAAGATGTTCTTGGGCCTCTCCGTGTGCTTGTGAACACACCAGAATGCAAAAATATACACCTAATCTTCCTAAAATTCTCAATAGCTAATAAGCACCTGAAATGGGAAGTGTCAAGGGTCAACTTCATTCATTCATGCCAATCCTGTTCCTCTTTGGGTTTCTGCCTATATAAAGGGACCCATTCCATCAATAGGAGGACCTGTATAAACTTTCTCCCTTAGTCATTATATCTGATTCTGCCTCTCAAACATCTGTTGAAATTCTCCAGACCTGTCCCCTTCACTGTCACTTCTCTTGTTTAAATCAGTATATATAACTGAAAAGATTTTCACACAACTCCCTACCCTCTATCATGACCCCAGCCCAGATCCAACTTCAATCCCCATTTCCTTCTTGAAGGTCATGTCATAATGTGATCTCTTGAAAAGAATTTCTACAACTTGCAGAAATAGGTGTGAGAACATCAGAAATAAAAGTCAGATATTTACAAAAAAAATAAAAAAAATTTTTAAAAAGTCGAATATTTACAATCCCATTTGTTAAATTATGACCAATCAAAATAACAACAGGCCAAGTCTACAGTATAGAGATAAGGCACTGACTTCCAGGTGGAGCAGAGTGGATATCTAAAGGTTCAGAAGACTTAAAGAAATTTCCAACCCATTTTTATTTTTATTTTTTATCGATTGAGGTCATATATATGCCATGGAGCACATGTAGAGATCGGAGAATAACTTTCGAAGTTAGATCTCTCTTTTTACCAAGTGAGATCCAGAGATTGAATTCAAGTTACCAGGTTTGCACACAGTTGCCTTTATCCACTGAGCCATATTGCCAGCTCCCAGCCGATATTTAAATGGTTTTGATTATATAGTGTCTTCCGACATGCTCATCAGTGGCTGGCAGTGCAACTCAGTGTCATCAGAAGGATTAAATGGGTGCTTAGTAAATTGAGAGGGTCGACTGTAGAAAACCTAAAGCTTCTCTAGATAAAATAGCACGGCTTCCCTGATTTGTAATTTAGAAATCTAAATGAAATTCATTTCATGAGCTTTGAAGATGTTGGACACAATTTGGGACACCAGTCATCACAGACACAAGTAGCCAACTCCCTGAGTCTGCATTCAGTGTATTTGCACAGGCAGTTGCTGGTTCCCAGCTCAAATGCAGCGCAAGGACTGTATCATACCAAGAAACATCAAAAAGCCAGACTGCTCCTTATCTTATGTGAAAGGGAGTTAAAGGAACTTACATCAATGAAGGAGCATAGCATAATCAATCTCTCTACTGTGATCTCGTATGACCATCTATTTTACCAAAAATAATAGACTGTGGGCTGGCAAGATGGAGCAGCAGGGAAGGCGCATACTTGCCAATCCAGCAGCCTGAGCTTGATACATAACTCACTGTCTCTCATCTCTCTCTCTCTCTCTCTCCTCTCTCTCTCTCTTCTCTCTCTCTCTCACACACACACACACACACACACACACACACCATGGAGTGTGCTCTCAATCAATCACTAAATATTTTCAGAAGACTAGATTGTACAGGATGGAGCCAAGGACAGTGCAGGAACAGCAACACTGAAAACAACAACAAATCATAATTCAGAACACTAAATACCCTACAATATTCACCTGGAATGAGACCAACCAAATCTTCACATCCTAAAGCTCAGGGAACCTTGGGGAAGGTGGGGGCAAGATTGTAAGAGACTAAAGAATGGGGAGGACCAGCAATATGCAAGATATTCCCCCCAAGTCAGAGCTGCAGCAGCCAGGATAGAGCCACAATGTGATTGGACCGTGACTCACCTGTACAATGGCGGACAGGTCAACAACCCACCAAAGTCTAGCAGGGATCGCAGGAGAGGAGGCTTCAGGCAGTAGGATCCTTAGAGACAAGGGGTCATAATAGATAATGGTCATAATAGAGTTCCCATACTAGTGGGCAGCCCAAGAAGGACCCCCAAGCTATGCCACTGAGTCCTGAACTCTCTAGTGAAGACGACTCAGAGGGAAATTCAGCAGATGCTCTGGAGGGTGGGAAGGAGAAAGCAGGAAGCACCAAGAGATGAGGAGGGAAGGAGAAAGGGGGAGAGAGAGGGGGGAGAGTGGGAAGGAGGGAGAGGAGGATGGGGGATTGCAGGGGGGAAGGGAGAGGGCAGGGAAAAGAAGGGGGTGCCTATTGAAGGTGTATAACTAGGCAAAAAAAAGTAATTAAAAAAAAAGTCTACATTGTAAGCTGGGTCTGGTGGCACAAGCCTGTAATCCCACGTGCTCAGGAGCTGAGACAGGAGAATCACGCATTCAAGACCTGCCTGGGCTGCAGAGTGAATTCAAGACCAGTCTGGGCAATGTAGTGAGATCCCGCCTCAGAATAAAAAGCGAAAAGAGGATCTGAAGAAATGCGTCAGCAGTCAGAAGTTGGTGCACAAGTCCGAAGACTGGAGTTTGGACCCCAGCACCCACTTCACAAATCAGATGTTTCCACGTGCTTATGACCCAACCCCAAGTGGGATAGAGACACAGGATCCCTTCTAGTCTGGCTTCCAGACTAGATGAAAAGATGTGAGCTCTAGGTTCAAGGAGAGATCCAACCTCAGAGGACCAGGTAAAGAGAAATAAAGGAGAACATTCAACGTCCTCCATCCATGCACAAACACACACCCCACACATAACACACTTACACATGTACACACAACCTAAATGCACATATATGCCACACTCATACATAACATATACACAATCAATAATTCAATCAATTAATAAGAAAAATAAATCAACAATTTCAAGTTTGGAAAAAGGATTCGTTCAGTGGCATAGCACTTGTCTATCTGCATGAGACCCTCAGTTCAATCCCCCTTTGCACACATCCAAAAACTGATCTGGAGATAAGCAGCCTAATCTTTAAAATGTACTCAATAACTGGACTTAAATCATTGCGACTCTTGATTGTAGGGGATTCAAATAAAATGGAGAAGAGAGAGAGTAGGTGAGAATGATTGCAATGTATAACACACAAGGCGCCTAATTAGAAATCAGAAATCAATCCGATCTACAGGAGAACTATTAAATCTTAAGGATGTTGGTGGCATCTACTCAGACACCAGACACCCCTCATCACTCAGCAGTATGGCTGAGAGAAAGGCTGGTAGCTGTGGAGAATTGTCCCTCTTTAACCACACTGTGTGAATCTAGAATCTGATTTCTCTATGGGCACTGAATCCGAGTTCACACTAAGACCTGGGGCCCAAAATGAAGCTTGTCCCAGATCTACTTCTCAGACTCTATTTCCTTAACATGTTGGTCTTCCCATTAAAGACCCTGGTCTGAAGTCAGCTCTATTTCCAAGTGTTTTACCATTCAAAGGAATTGTCTTAAAATGCCCTAGTGCCAATAAAGAGGCAATGTTTATGAAATTCAGTCTTGTTTTATGCAGTTTATCTTTTACATACTAAAGATAAACAGTGCTACTTTTTCTCCACTGGGCAAAAACACATCGTTAGGAATCATCGATCAAAGCAGAAACGTTCTTCCAAGTTTGCAGCAACTTCTTCTCAAAATTCTTATCTCTAGTATTTCACCAAAGAGAAAATTGTTCATCCAAGAAATAATGACCTCACTGATAGAAAGCCAAGAATAACATTTGGTAGTTTCAAGTTGTTCATGCCACTAGAAAACAGCCAAAAATCCACCAAGCGGGAGCTTTTTGCCTGGAGAGCTTACTTATACCATGAACTAGTTTCTCTTTTCTGTTGCTATGAGACAATACTCTAACACAACTTAATGGAAGAAAGGAAGATTTATTTAGCTTATATTCCACAGGGAGAAACGGTCCTTTATGGTGGAAATGGCATGGCTGACTGGCTGGCAGAAGCTGGAGATGGGTTAAGTCACTGCAAACATCACGGAGGCTGAGAACTGCTGCAAGCTCAAGAACAGACTCATTAATTCAAGCAGGGTGGAGCCAACCAAACTCAAGGCCCGCCCCTGTGACTGCCTTCCTTCAGCAAGACTCCACCTCGGAAATGATGCCATGACCTTCCCAAAGGACTGAAGATTCAAACGCAGGAACCTGTGGGGGACAGCTCACATTTCAAACCGTGACACACCACAAGTCCAGTGACAAGGCTAAATGGGACACGACTGGCAGCCAGGCAAACAGGGATAGCAAGCGCCCAAATCCATGGTGAACTGAGACACAGGCAATTGCACCCTGTTGAAAAGCTTGGACCGCTGGGGTTGATGAGAATGACAGGTCACATGAAGCAGAGAGGGAAAGGGAGAAGTCACACATTCCAATCAGTTCCAAAAGTGAGAACTAAAGCCTTTCTCTTGTTTCCCATGTTCTGCTATTCCAAAACTTTTCGTTTTCTTTCCTCCAGCCCTACTGCATAGAGAATGTTATATAACCAAAGTTAACTGCTACTCTGTAGGTGCAAAATAATAACACAATCTCATCATGGAACCAGAGTAGAATGAAATATGATCTTTGCCTCCAGGAGCATCTAAGGACACCAAAGAGCAAAACAGGAAAAATGTTCAGGGCTGCAGCGGGCACTTTGGTAAAAGATGCAACTTCCAAAAGGAGAGGCTACTAACGATCAGAAAATTCTAGCCAAGAATATTGAGGGATGGCACTCTTATGTACAGGATGAAACTAAAGAGTATAGCATGGTGAGGAAGGAAGATGTGTCTCTAAAAGCTATGTGTAAGAAGACATATATAACTGGGGATGAAGAATCAGCAGTTGTGCACAGAACCAGATTTTGGATTAGCAGTTCGCCATCTGGAGCAGGCTACACTGCAGGAAAAGACCCAGAATGTACCTAATCTTCTTCAGCACAAGACACTTTTTTTTTTTTTTTTGCAAAGTTACTGTGTTGTCTGGAATGTGAAAACTTTAAGAATACTTTAGAAACAAAATCTTTGCAAGCCATTGTGTCTCGTAGGATAGCTCACAATTCTTTCTGCCTCAGCTTCCACATGCCGGGATTACAGACCTGCGCCACTTCATCTCACTCGACCATATTATCTGTTTTAAAATCCTCTGACTTTCTTAAGGAGACTGTCCTGTCTTTCCAGACTGCTAATGTTCCTGAAGAGAGGATTTTATGAACTGTAATTAAAATGCAAAAGCACAGGGCTGGAGAGACGGCTCAATGGTTAAAGCCTTTGCTTTGCAAGCAAAAGGACTCGAGTTCAGATCCCCAGATCCCATATAAAAATGTCAAGCAGACACGACAATGTGCAGTGATTCTGACCTTAGAAGGAGGAACCTGGGAATCCCAGAGCAAAGCAGGAAAGAGTTAGAGCAATCTAGGATGATTCCTCTTTTGTGATCACTGCTATGTGTAATATTAAATCAGCTCACACCCTCTAGTTTTCAGGAATGTTGACGGGGACCTAAAGCCCTGACACAAAGGTATCTTTCCACCCAAAGTTCCACAACATTTTAATCCAAGCTGGCTTACAAAGCTCTCTTAAGAATTCAGAATGGCAGCCTGGAGAGATGGCTCCCGATGGCTGTCTTGCAAGTAGAAGGCCTGAGTTCATATCCCAGGTCCCACCTAAAGCCACCAGGCTGAAATGTTGGCAGCCTGTACTTCTGGCCTTGTGGGTAGAGCATGGGAAATCCCAGAGCAAAACAAGAAGGAGGTAGAAGCAATCTAGGATGACTGGCCTTCTGCAGGGACACATGTACACACACACACACACACACACACACACACACACACACACACACACATACATAAAATAAACAAATTTAAAAACAAAAAAAAGAGTTCAGAATAGGATTTATTTTGCCATTGGCAGTAGACAATGGGGCAAATAAAGTTTAGGCTACAGCAGTATTTCTTCCCAGCAATGACAGTGTTAAATTATGAGCAAGTAGGGTCTTTACAAAAAAAAAAAAAAAATTTTTTTTAAACTTGCAGAAGTGACCACTTAATTAAGGCCATTCAAATCCCTTGATGCTTTGGATAATTCACCTGCCCCCTTTTTGACCTAAAATAAGCCATCTAATCCAAAACATGAATTTTTTAAGGTTTTTCTTTCTGGTCAATGAACCCACAATTTGTCACTCAAGTCATTTAACGCATATATTGTCATTAGTCACCCTAATGTAGTGCAAAGCCGCGGTTATGACAGTTAGGGTTTCTAGGTAGGCAATTTTAATGAGGAATAAATAATTTCTCCTGTTCGGCTAATACTTTTTGGTGTAGAAAGGTAATCCAAATGTCACTTCTCTCTCCTTATGGAGGAACAAGAATAACTAGCAACATCTGCTTTGAATCTATTGCTTGGGGAAAAAAAAAAAAAAAGACTTGAGGTTCTCTCTTCTAATCTCAGTGGCCTGACTACTACCACTAAAGGAAAAAAAAAAAAAATTTTTTTTAAAAGTCTGATGAGAAAGACAAGACTGTTGTAACTGCATATGAGTGCACGCACACTGCTTAGGAACATGGAAAGACATTCAGAGGAGGAATTGGTGCATGATAAATTCTATTGCTTTTCTTTAATAAACAGCAGCACCAGGAGGCAGTCTGATGGACAAGGTTTGTTCCTTCCAGCTCTAGCTTTGTTCACTCATCTTGTGGGAACCTCGGCAGGATGCTCCTAAGTAGACAAATTTATAATCTGCCTCTATAAAGTGCCCTCAGCCACTTTTTTCCACATTGTCCTGGTGACATGGTCTCCACCTGAAAGCAAGGGCCCCGCCTGGGAACCTTGGTCCTTCATCTACTCTCACATGGACATGCATTCTAACTTGCTCAAGGTCTACCTAGTCCTATTGATCAGAAGGTTTCCTTGATTTCTCGGATTCTAGTGTTGCAGAGCTGTCTGGATCTTTATTTATTTTTACCTCTTTGGAAGCATGTGCTCAGACTTCTAGATTGGGTAAGAGAAAAATAAACTGTTAGAAAATGAAGCAACTTACCATGATCCCCCAGGGTGCCTCTGACATCTGCTCTTTTCTGTGTTGTTTTGGTTTGGGCCATTCCTTTCTACAAACTCAAAATGGACCAATGATTAAAACAAGTAAAAATAAGGCATTTTTAATATTTTTCTCGCTGTCTCTCTTTCTCTCTCTTCCATCTATATATATACATATATGTGACTATGTATACACATGTGCCACGGTGTATGTGTGGAGGTCAGAGGACAACCTCAGGTGTTGGTTCTTGCCTTCTATCTTGTTTGAGGAAGGGTCTCTGCTGTTTTCCACTGTATATACCAGGCCAGCTTGCCTGCGAGCGTCTAGAGATTCTCTAGTCTCTATCTCCTTGTAGGACTGCTGAGATGATAAACACGCAGCTACTATGTCTGACTTCTGGTTCTGGAGATTTGAATTCAGGTCCTCACATTTGCACAGTAAGTACTTTATCCACCAAACCATTTCCCAAACTCAAAGCTTTCTTTTAAATGCCACTTACTATAATATTCAGTTCTTCTAAGGAAGAATATATATATTGTCTACGTGTGTATATACAAGATTACCATTTGAATGTGTGCTCCTGTGAAGGTCCAAAGATTGCTCTACCACTTTATTGCTTTGCTCTGGAGTTTCCCAGGCTCTACCCTCCAGGACCAGAATCATAGGCCCCTGCTTTATCTCCCTGACATTTTTAAATGAGATCTGAGGATCCAAACTCAGATCCTTTTGCTTGGAGACAAGGGCTCTAACCCCTGAGCCATCTTTCTTGTTCCAAGCTAACTTTACTGTCCCGTCTGCAGTAAAGCCTTCCATATAAAAATTCCATCTGCAGAGTGACATAGGAGCAGACTGCAGTGCCAGCAGCTCCATGCCGAATCTTTTCTTAGGAAGCCAGGTAAGCAAAGAACTTCCTTTTTAAAGCTATCGATAGAAAGTTTTTCATAAAAACTAAGTTCAAAAGGAATTTGGGGTGACATCAGAAGTTACTGGTTACCCCCAGAAAAGCCCATTTTATTCTCTGATCATCTATGAAGTTATGTCATGATCTTTTATTTGTATATGTCAGGTACAAATCTCTATGATTCACTTGGGTGATGGTTCCATGGGGCTCTTCTGGGATTTAGATTCAAATAAATGAATGAACAAATAAATGATATACTTACATAAACATAAATTAGGTATATGAATTATATTACTATATATTATAATTATATTGAGTATAACTATATATTAGTCTAAAGAAAAAACAGCATTTCTCTAGCTTCCTAAAGTTTCTCTCAACTTTTATTTATCAGTTTATGTGCTTTGTGTGTGTGTTTCAAATGATTCTTTTCTTATAAATGAAATCATATGTGCCTGTGGGTTACAAAATGATGTCTCAAAATATGTGTTCATAGTAGATTGAGCCAATCAAGCTACTTAATATATGCTTTGCCTTGGATGCTCATAAAAGGAGAACAACAAATCCACAACTCACTAAATATGATGATCACGTGTCACAATAGCTCTGAACTATTTTTTGTGACTAGTTTCAAACCCATGACCTCTTCACATAAATAATAATGTTTTCTCCTTGCAGAAAGTTTATTGAGAAACACTTTGAAACACCAGCTATTCAGGAGTAGAGGCAGGAAGTTTGGGCAAAGGAGAAAGCAAACTGATCTAAAATTTCAGAAGAGATGTCAGTCAGTCTGATGAGAACTCTGAAATCAAGAAATTTCAAAGGTAGTCTTCAGTAGTTAAATTTCATTAACTTCCTTTAACATGGACAGAGCATCTGGAAAGAAGGCCAATAAATGGGAAAACAGACAAGAGTTTCACCTAGTTCAGCACATACATGTCCACAGTACTTCTACTCGTCACACATGAAATATTCCTTGGGATAGGCACAGGACCATCTAGAAAGCAAACCTGAACAAATTCAAGAAGCGAGAATAATACAGAATGCATTTCAGGTTCATTGAAATAAAATTTGAAACCAATATCAGAGAATTACATAAATATTTGGAAATAAGCAATTAAAGAAGAAATGACAAAGAAATCAGGAAAATAGATTTTAAATATATTATTTGTTTGTGAGAGAAAGAGAGAGAGAAAATGCATACATTTAGCGGCTCCATATCTTCTATGGTAGAGGTCTCAGGACAACTTTCAGAAATCAGTCCTCTCCTTCCACCATACAGGCTTCCAAAAACCCTATTCAGATCACTATGTTGTGAGTAGACACCTTACCCACTGAGCTATCTCACCTGGCTAGAAATTACTTTTAAACAAAGTAAAATGATAGGAAACTTATAGACCGTAGCTAATATAATGCTTAGAAGTAAGTTTGTACCTATAAATGTATTTCATGAAAAAGAAGAAATTAGAAGTAAATTTGCACCTATAAATATGTATCATAAAAAAGAAAAAACATCTCAAGTCAATAACCTAACCTTTCCCTTGAATGCATTGAGAAAATAAAAGCAAACAAAACTTAAACCAAAAAGGCAAGAAATGAGAAACACAGTCACGAACAGTGATTAAATACAGAATGGAACACAATTTAAAGAATGAATCAAAACTGGGTACTCTGAAAGAGTCAGCAAAATTGAATCTGACCAAAATAGAAAAAAGAAGACAAAAAAGTATTTCAAAGAAATAAAAACAATTGTAAACCAGGACTCAAATAATTTTCATGAAGTAGTCAAATTTCTAGAAAATCATCAACTGACTCAAAAAAAAAAACAGACAATGAGGTTGTCCACTGACACTTTCTCTGGGACAGTTTAATTCAAGTGCTACTTAGTTATTTTAGAAGGCAGGTGGTGACAAAAGTCTGTTGGAGGAACAAAATGAAGAAAGAAGACATTTCCTTAGTAAATCCTCTCAACCCGACCTGAGTCCCAACTTTGGTCTTTCTTCTTTTCCAAGTGTATCTCTGCCTGGAAGGTAAGAGGTGAGGGGGGCTATTGGTTAAAAGAGGCTCTCATAGTTGGAAATAAGCATTCTTTACATTCTTTACATTTTTAAATACAGCAAGCTCTGGCAGAAGACCAAAGGAAGGGCTGCTGCCCTTTTATTGCATGGAGTAGGTATCAATTAATAATACTGAAAGCAAGAGGCTTTCCATGTCTTTTCTTAAATGTACTTTGCTGTGAGGTTAACTCCAGTCTGATGCTCTCCACCTTGTACAGGGTGGCAGTCATTCTAGAAGAAAAAAAAAAAAAAGTGGGTTCAGAGCATCTGGAAGGGAAAAGCCCTCAAAGCAATAGGAAAGTTTGGAGATATAGCTGGAGATACTGAGGGTTCTATCCACAAAGTGTCTTCTAAAGAATCCAGGGACACACTGTCAGGATTCTCAGGGTTCTTTAAAACGACATCAAATCACCAATCTGCAAAATCTTAAGAAAGTGCAAAGGACAAAATAACAGAGCAAGATGGTGGTTTTGGATGCAGGAAATAGAAAAGGCTAGGCATAGTTTGGTCCCAGAAAGTGTCTAACCTGAGGCTCACGCATACCAGATTTTGTGATAACAGAGAACTACTATTAACCAAGTCCCTATTAGGCAGTTTTGGAGCAGATATGAAGTTCTTGGAAAGTTGTCCCCCACTGGTGGGTTTACCCTAGAGGAACACACCCTGTTGATAGGGAGGAACTGATTCCAATCCTCCACAGAGATAAGGAGGTCAACTTCCCCCAAACCTTTGCTTATGAAAGGATGTGGAGACAGTTCTCCCCAGTAGATAAGCTAAATCCATCAAAAGAAACAGCTTGACCCTGAGGTGGACACAAGATCAACTGGATTGGGCCTCAATATGAGTTAACCAGTGAGGAAAAGCCATTTCTTCTCTCCCACCCCCACCCCTCTTGCCTAAGTGTATAAATATACCTGACCCTGGCAACCATCTTTGGTGCCTACCCCTCATGGCACTCCACATCTGGAGCCCATGAGATCTTTTCCTTGTTCTTTGCCTTTCATGGATTCCATGTCTGGAGTCATGAGTTCCAGTACCTCATGGCACTCCACATCTGGAGCCTGTGAGTTCCGTTCTTTCTCTCCTCTAATAAACTCTGCCTTAATCCTCTACATGTGTTCTGTTCACCTGGGATGACTGCGCACCAGCAAATCCTACTGTTACACCAGACTCTGGAGTGAAAAACACAGTTACCAACTATTTCCCCAGGACTTTGGGCAACCATCATCCGCCTGACCCTCAGCCGCCCCAGGGCAGCCAATGCATATCAGCAGGCTTTCAGAGAGGGAACGCCTGCCTTGAGGGCAAAATGGAGAGATCAGTGGCCAGGAGCAGGTCAGACATTGTGGTCCAAAGCTTTGACTTCACATAGAAGGCTCTGCATTTGTCTCCCTTATCCGGCTCCTCCGCCCACATCCTTCTACAGCAGGAAGGCTGTAATACAGAACAGACCTCGCAGAGCACAGTTGCTGCGCGAGCTAAATGAGGCACGGTAAAGGAAGAGCACAGTCAGGACACAGCACTTAAGTAGATGTTAAATCATTATTATCATAACAATCCCATTACACAGTGAAGATTATTTAAACAAAAATGTTTTCTCCCAGTCCTTCCTGCTCTAAATCCTCCCTTCTGGAGCACATTCAAATGTTACTCTCCCTCCCCGCCCCCCAAGCAGTCTTCATACACAGGGTGGGGAACCCTCTCCAGGAGGCAGAAAGCCAATAACTCTCATCCTGGGAGGAGGTCTCCTGCGCCCTCTTGCTTCAACCGTCCCCTCGAAGCATTTGGCCTGCAACCTCCAGTTCCGAACTGAAGAGGCGAGTCAAAGGCCATCTTGCCCCCAGTGCTAGGATTCATTGAGATGAATTGCCTGTCTCCTCTTGGTAGAAATAAGGCAAAGTGCGCTGAGTGCGCCGAGAGCACGCTGGTCTAATTAGGAAAAAGAAAGAGTGGCAAGAGGAATCGGGAGGGTAATGAGACAAAGAGTGAGAGCGATTTGGTCTTCAGGAAAAGCATGGCGATTGCTAATCTTCATCAACTTTGGACCACACCTTTGAGAACTTTGTAACCCACTCTGTGCTAACCATATTCCCTTTCTCCTGCCCACTATATGCCGCTGGGAAGAGAGCTGGAGGTTCAGATCTTAACCTGGAGAAAGAGACCTTTACCAAGTCTGGGCAATCCACGCTCATGCAGTAAACGGTCAAGAGCTGCACTTAAACTTTGATTCCTCATATGGACTTTGGCAAATTCCTAATGTCCCAAGAGCAAATCCTGTAAGATCCTTCTGACTTAGGATAAAACATTTATATGGGCAAATTTGAGTGCTACTTTTCTTATGGAGAGAAATGATGTATCTGTAACAGGAAAGAAGAGGAAAATATGGCAGGAAGCCGATGTAAGAAAGGAGCTCGAGTGATGCTCATATTTAATAGTCATAAAGTACTAAGAGCAACATTGCTTTTTGAATTGTACAAGGGGAAAAAATGCTCTGTTCAGAGGTGGAGGGAGGCTCAAAGTCAGTCTCCAAATCCATCCCATCCAGCACTTTTCACCACACCAATTTGCTTCCCTATTATGTTACTGCAAGCTGGGCATTCTTATTCTGTTTCTAGCATTTTTATGGCCTTTTTCTCACTTATAAAGTGAGGAGATTAGAATAAATCACCTCAAAGTTACTTCCCAGCTCTGTAATTTATTAAAAGGAACGGCCGTCCTACAAGGCCTGAGAATAACAGGATTCTTTCAGCATTTGGAAACACCCTGTCCCTTGGCTCACAGAGGGACACAAAGCTGAGATCCATGGGGGGGCTGGTCCCGGGCTGAGAAACCAGGCAAGTGTGAATTCTAATCCTGGTGCTGACATTGACTTCCTCTTAATCCTCACAGCCACTTTGTTTCTGAGTTTCCATCTATGCAACAAGGTTAATAGGACTCATCAATCTCCCAGGAGGGTGTTCGCAGCTAGCCGGCCTTTGTAAGGCGCTAACCCTTCATTCCTGAGAGCTCGCAGCGCTCACATGGGGTGTGGTAAGACACAAGAGACATGAGTGCTTTAAGGCAGGTTGTTGAAAACTATATTAAAAATAGCATGAGTTCCCCCAAACCTGCTTGATTCTCTTGACCACAAAACTTGAGTGTGTAGCTTGTTACTTGTTCAGACAGTAAAGGAAGAATATGTAGCCCAAAACCAAACCTATCAGAAGGCATACAGCAGCTGGATTCTAAAATAAAATTGGTCATTTTGGAATTTTGAAAGTCACACAAAATTCCATGCATGCACATATTCTAATTTCTCCCACACCACTATCACCATGTTATCCTTACTACCAGAATCACAGAATGCACTGGAACATAAGTGGGTCTTTTGCTATGACCAGAACAATTATTTTTTACCTTGATGAAAGACTCTGGGGGAAAAGAATTGAATTATCTAGAAATTTCAAAATTGCTCAGAACTTAAAAAGATGGGAATAACCAACCAAAGCAGGAAAGACCAATTCTGACACTCCTTGAAATTAAGCAATCTGCCTGGCGAGCTCACCTTTCCTTGTCTCTTCTGCACACGACTTATAAAGATGTGTGTGAATATCCTCAGAAGCGTATCTGAGAATTTGCAAACATTGTCGTTGAATATGCCCCCTGGATGTACAACCTTAGATCACAGACAAGATGCTGGTCAGCCAGCGTAGGGCCTTCTGCATTTGCTCCATCTTGCACACAACGGGAAAAGGAATTTTCTGGTTTTGCTGGCTGATGAGCTCCGGAAGTCAATCACTTTTGCACAAGTCCTTTAGGAGCAGTGGGTCTCTGTTTTGTGTAGGCCTGTCATGTGTTTTCCTCCCCCTCAATGCTTAACTGAATTTCTGGCTCCATTCTTCTGGCTGTGATAAATCAAGAACTTCCTTTCCCACTCTGGACTCCATTATGACATCACAGTCACTATACAGACCCAGAGTGAAGCGAACAAAGGAATTTTTCATTTTCTCCTTCATTCAGTCAGTCTTCATTTTCTGACACACTACGACCTTTTGACCTGTGTCCTAATGGCATGGCTCACTCAAGGGCCGAAGTTCAGCCCTAGGTTAAGTCTGTGTGTGTTTATGTGGAAGAGATGGTCTGTTTGTGCTCACTTCCTGTTGTCTGCTGGCACAAAGCAATTGCCCTCCCAGAGCCTGGGGATCCGCCTGCTGAGTGAGCTCCTTCCGCTGAAACGTTAAAAGACGCTTGTTTTCTGTGGCCTTCCCCTCAATCATCAATCCCTTTTGTCTTTCCTGCAGCTGAGCTGATATTAGCGCAGTCTTACCTTGAGATGGTTCAGGAACTGTGTAATACTGGCTCTTCAATTTGGTAGCAACAGGTTCCCAGTTTGCATTTCCTAACATCTGTTGAGCCATGAATCCTGAAAATTGCATTAAAATGTGCTTTTGATGGAGGCTTTAAAAGGTCCAAAATTAATGAAATGCTGGAACCTAAATAACTAAAGCACTAGGTAAAAAAACAGCCAACTATGGGCAATATTGTGACTTAAATGTATACAATTTTCCCCTGGTGTTTTCTTTTATGATAGGTCTTCTCTGCCCAGCTCATGTGCCATGACCCTCCTTTGCCACTTTACAGCATTTCCTTGCAGAGGAACATTCACCACGCTAGCATTGGTGCTAACTAGACGGACGGCTATGCAAAGGCTGAGGCATGCACACAATTATTCATTCATGCATACGTTCGTTCATTTATCCAACCCGCCCAGCTACACATTTAATCACTCTCTCTCCCTCTTCCAGAAAACCACAAGTTCTGAAGAGTAAGCCATTTGCTCCTCTGCTTCTTAGGTAGAGGAGGACTATGGGTGGGTGAAACCTGAACCAGAAGAAAGAAGAACGTGTATCAACCGTCATAGTAAGGAAGTGTGGGACATGCTTACATTTCCTCTCCTATCCCTGGGCCTCTCTACACTCCCATGACACATGAGCAGGCCTCGTAGACACAGCTTAGCAGTGCTCTCCGGAATCTCACTGTCTGATACTTACTTGACTCCTGAAGGATACCAGAGAGGAGATTTAACTTGGTGCCTTTCCAAAGAACTGATTTACTCTTCTTGCTGGCCCTTTCTTCCCCTTCCCCTCTGCGCCCCACCCCATGTCTGTAGAAGACCTTGCACTGGGCATATAATTAACTACTTGGCCTCTTCTTGACTATGGGGACAGATGATATGCAATACTTCCTTCCTTCTTTTCCTTAAAAAAAAAATACAGAATTCCAAGTTGTGCATGTCCCTATGTTGCTCAACCTCCTGCTCTGTCTTCCCCATATGGTGTAACAGATCACCGTAGCAGATCATTACGGATGGCCCCCATGTGACAAGACTGCCCTACTGAGGCAGATTAATAATCACCTTGGAGCAGTGCCATGTTCTGTTTTCCAGGGGCCAAATCCGGATGCTACTAAAAAAGACATTAAAAATAAAAAAGCACAGGCACTTAATTGTGCAGTGTAATACTTCCCAGTGCCAGCTGTTCATCAGATTATGAGATGAAACGAGAGGATTCATAATCCTCGAAATTTCATCTGAGGCTTTGTGGTCACAAAGGTACTTCTCGCCATATGGTCCATTCTTTTTGCCAAGTTCCAAGCAACCTCAAGAGCACTGGATCCCGAGGGTTAATTTCATGGTATCTGTTTACTTCCCATGATAGCAAGAGAGGAGACGCAGCATAGTGCGTCTGTGCTTTTCATTTGTTTTCCCTCAAGAATAAGTGGTTGTCTCCCTAAATAAGTGACGCTTCTTCCCAGATGGTTAAGCTTTTCTTACAGGAAATTTCCCTTCATACAGCTGTTCACTCTTTTTAAACCGCAGTTTCCTTGCATAGAATCACTTTCATTGTCCTATTGCACTTTAATAGAACATTTATGCAATTTTTGATATGACTTAATGTGTTTCTCATCTCTAACGCAAGTATCTTTGCGAAAATGCAAATATATATAACACAGTTTGTGTGTGTGTGTGTGTGTATGATTTTTCACACCAGTATCAGCTGGAAAATAAATTTATCATATATCTGTCCTCAAATGCTTTGCTATAATTGTGTATGTAGCATAAGAGCTAAAATTGCCTCATTCAAAATGCAAATGGTGAATTTCAGATATTTGATGAGTTGCAAACATGAAATGAGTAACATTTTAAAGGCACATAGCTATGGATTATGGGAGGGAATATTTGATGGGGAGACACAGTGTTCAGCTGGGGAAGAGAGCATCATGTGGGTTTCATTGTGCATGTTGCCCACAAACAGAGCTGTGCAGAGGTGAAGGTGCTTTAGTCGGGGAAATATAAGTAAATAAATAAATAAATGGTAAATAAGTAAATAAATGGTAAATAAGTAAATAAAAATTTCAGTGAGACTAATAAAGATCAAGTATTCAAAGTCTTTGTCACCTAAAAATATCGTAAAAGTGAAAGTGGTAGGTTAAAGTGCCTGTTGAATTGATTATTCAAAAACGATGTATATCATAAGAGACTCTATTTGGTCCAAAAAGGACATAAAGAGAAGGAAAGAAGAAGGAGGTAAAGGTTTGTTTCTTAGGAAATTCTACAGTACCCTAGCTAGGATCCAGAGGTAAAGCAGATTAACTAAAAGTCATTGATTGTACGAAATGGGCAGGACTTGAAGAAAGAGGGACTCATCCCATCTAAAGTATACGTTTTAGCCAAGTGGACTGCATCCTCATTCTGACATTTATAAAATGGAGGGTTTGTGATGTTACTTAACTTCTTAATGTCTGTTTCTTCACATGTAAAATGTGAATAAAGCATTTACTCCAGAATTATTAGAACTAAAGTGTACATACACACACACACACACACACACACACACACACACACACACACAAAAAGAGAGGGAAGAAAAAAAGAGATAAGCCTTTTTTCCTAAAATAGTTCCTGACACATGGTAAATACTGAAGAATTCGTTGTGGCTGCTGCAGCTGCTACTACTGCTACTACTAGATAGAACCAAGAAACAAAGAAGATCTTTTGCTATTTTAAAGTAAACAAGTTTGAGGATGGTGAAAGAATTCTGTCTATGACTATATGCAGAGAATAGACAAGAGGGAAAGTTTCCCAAAGAGGAAGGGCAATAAAAAGGGGTGCCATAAATTAACAACACAGTTCAAAAGCGTTCTATATCTTTTAGCCTGAATTCTCAATGCCACAAAACGTATTTCCAAATCTTATGAGATCTCTGCAGTTTTTTGAAAAATCTACATACTGCTTTCCATAGTGGTTGGACTAGCTTATATTCCAACCAGCAGCGTTTGTTTGTATCTATTCCAGTATTTGTTGTTTCCCTAATGATGACCATTATAAATAGGGTAAAAAAGAAACTCAAGGTAATTTTTGTTTTGCATTTCTCTGTGGTTAAAGAAGTTCACCATGCTATACGTCTCTTAGATTTTTACCTAAGGGACTGGAAGTCAACATGTCAGAGAGATACTTCCACATCAGTGTTTAATCCAGCACTATTCTCAAGCTATATTACAGAACAAACCTAGGTTCTCAACAACAGAAATATGGATAAAGAAAATATATATACATGATTTTATAAATCTGTGTATAAAATATGGGGATAAATTAGAGAAGACAGGATACTTTCTGACAGTGGCTTAATCTGATTAATATAAAGGTCTCCAGTTATATCCGTTTTTTCTGGAAAAGAACATAACTTCTTTCTTTATTGATTAAAAAATTTCTTAACATGTTCCCAGGCACATACACATGCATACACATATGTGATATTTTCCCTTGGATGTTTAAAAACTTTGAAGGTGAGGAGGAATTGTGCAGACATAACTAAAGTCGAAGTGAGAGTTGTGGAAGAGCCGCAGATGAAGGAGAGAATGCTAGAAGTGTCCGCAGGGTAGAAGTATAATGTCTATGAATCAGAAGACCCATGTTTTCATAATCTCTCTAACTTCAGCTTCCTCAAGGTTACAATTTTGTGAGTATGTGTGGAACTTCTAGAGAGACCAAGAACCATGCAGACACTAATAAAGGATCAACACCAAATTACGACATCTGTAAAATTAAAAAGTCAGAACCAGAGGCCTTTTCTGCATGTCCTAACTCTTACATGCCACTGCTGAGATCCGGTTAACTAGATTTCCAATCTCACAGGAAATGAAAGACATCCTGACATCTTCAGCAAACATTTTTGCATGTACTCTGCAGACTACTGAACTCTCGTGAACTCTGTTAAGATTTACTACTGCTGGCCTGCCAATCATTTTACTTTTTCTAGATGAATAAACAGGTGGAGAAAACTTGATAAAGAGTGATTGATTTCCTATACGGCCTGAGAAATTAATTGCATATGAAAGTAAAACAGTATGGAAGTGCAATACATAATGGAATCAGGAGGTACATTATCATGTCTAATTTTAATCAACTCTTGACATAGATAAATACAGATTTAACTGTTGGCTGATTGATTCTTTTTCAGTTTGTGTGTTTTCAAGTGATTTGTGATTTTTTTTTAAATGTCTTTCTCCCTTTCTTTTAAGAATCCCTGGCAAGCTGACATACATATGGTGAACATATGGCCTGCCCTTAATTGATTTAATTCAAAAGAGGACCCAGGGGAGGGCTCTGAGCACTGTCTGCTTGAGAGCTTTAGGGAATGTTTATTTCAGAGTGAAGGGTCTAAGTGTGATACCATTGGAGTAGAGCAATCGGAACAGGCCACGCATCACCCCCACATGTCAGGAAGTAGCATGCTATAAATCATTAACTTGAACTCCAATTCTCTGATCCAGCACTTCACTACAAAAAAAGATGAAACTTATTTCAAGAAATATATATATATATGCATATGTGTGTGTATTTGACTAGCTCACACTAACTTTCCCTAACTTGCAAAAGCTATCACTTCCTGAGAGAAATCTAGATGCCGAATGAACCAGTGCCCTCCCCCAACCTCACTTCTCTCTCACACACACATGCGCATGCATTTAGGAATCAATTTGCCTACATTCCAGAATGGTCCTGTGTTTGCCTAATGCATCTTCCACCTGGCAGAGATAATTCTGTAGCTAAACTGCTGCGGAAGTGATGGAGCAATGGCTTGCATTCCTTCCCCACAGACGGCTATAAATAAAGCCATGTGTCTATTGTCTGTTTGCTAAAGGGCTCCTAGATGATAGTCATCCAGCTGCAACAAAACCAAACCAAATTTACTGCACTGTCTGTGTTGTCCTCTCTGGTATAAATGGATAAATCTCTGCACTGTCTTTATTGTCCTCCCTGGCTTCGCTCCAACAATAAAGCCAGAATACCTGTCATTAGTTGATGATGAACTGATTTGTTTGAAGTTTATTAGAATCCTTAAGACTAGGAGATAGGATGAAATTGTAAATACACGGCATCTTGCCATGGCCCTACCAGTATTCTTATGCCAATAATGCCTTATATCTGAATTTGCTACATAATATGACAGGGTAAAAGAGATGCCAGATATATCAGTACTTCTGAATTAGGTACAAGAAATCCATAATTGATATATTCACTTAAATGCTTAATGCATACTCACACTTAATATGTATATGTACATGCATACTTTTATGTGTATGCATATATAAAACATTTATATTCGTAATAATAGACACATACTCTGTAAGTTTATATATTTATAAGTATATTTATATGTCCATTTACAGAGATGTGATATGTATCATATATGTTGTAAATGTATGTGAAGATATGTTATCTATCTGCAATTATAATATGCTTGATATATTTATATTTCTCATTTCTTATCTCCTTACCCCTGATTCTAACATTATCATGTTGATAAATGCTTGGGGAGAATCTCCAAGGTATAACATACATGCCTCAAAGTGGATAATCCTGCAGTAGTAACAGTAGCAGTAGCAATAGTAATAGTTTTATCTATGTGTGTGGAGCTAGGTCTTAATAGAAATGTGTTTCTTCATTTAATCCTGATTGTAGTCCTGAGAAGGGTTTTCCCATTCTCCAAATTACAAATCAGGGGATAGAGGTGTGAGGAGGTTCAAAAGCATGTTTATGACAAAGAGGTATTGGTACAGCATCAGTACTACTCGTACACTAAAGTCTTTCAACTAAGTTCAGAGCATGCCTGGGCACTTCCTTGAAGAGACTGCACTGTTTTTGCTTGAGTGGTATAATGTCACTCACTCTTTTCCTTTTTTACCTCCTTTCTTTTTTGGGAATTACTTCAATCATATGGTTATAGGAAATTTTTAAGGACTCAGTGTTCCTAAAGAACAAACTAGGCATACAGGTGAGGAATCTCTGTCCTGGAAACTGCAGTCAAACCAAATAAGAGAACTGGAGAGGTGCCTTATGTGAAAATGCATGGTGGAAATGGTGGCAGCGTGCACTTCTGGTCCTGGAAGGTGGAACTTGGGAAACTCCAGAGCGAAGCAAGGAGGAGGTAGCACAAATCAGAATGATTCTCAAAGTCGTCCTTGGGCCTCCATAGGCACACATTGTGCCCTCTGATACACACAACAGAGACACAGATACACAAAGACTCACATTAAAGAAGAAGGAGGAGGAGGAATACGAGGAGAAGGAGGAGGAGGAGGCGAAGGAGGAGGAAGAAGAAAAGGAAGAAGAAGGAGGAGGAGGAGGAGAAAGTACCATAAGGCATTTCAAAAATGCCTTTATCCATTCCTGTCTACCTAGGAAATCTGTGGGAAAATATCCTGTTGTTCCTAACTACCCGCCTTTGGGACTCGGAGAGATCTTTACAGTGGGCTACAGCACCATTGCTCTGCTTCAGAAAAACTGTTAAGTATTTGCCATGAGAAATTCATACTAGGGAAGAAACCTTCAAGACCCTCTCTGGATGGCATTCTAAGTACATAAGTGTACACAGAGGTCTTGTAAAAGTTCATTATGGGAAACAGCAGTCAAGTCCGATATCATAAATCCAGCATTCCCTTCCTAAAGTCTATATGGCCATAGTTCTCTCTCACCACAGAACCAAGAAATTTCTGATGAGTTTCTCTCTTGTATATACCATGACAGTGTATCTTACTTGTTTGCTCAATAGCATCCAAAGAGGGAAAACCAGACCAAAAATTGTTTTAGTTCCAGATATTAGACATTTAACACATTAGGGTGATAAACACTTCTAGTATCTTCTTAATCACTTGAACCTCAATAGTTCCTATAATCAAATGCATAACTCGAACACGCACACTGAACACTTAAATTTCTGCCTTTCCATGCTGAAATAACTGTAACTTAATAACAGAAAGGTGACATCACAGAGCAGTCTCTTCTAGACACTGAGGGTACTATCTTCAAGACTGGAAATACATTTGAAGTCTTTTCACAGAAATCTGTCTAAAGACATCATCTACCTCCCCAGCCCCAAGAACCTCTCATTAGATGGTCAGATACACACACCCAGCTTCAATTATTCTTCTTCATAGGCTACTTATGTACATATGTCAATTCTGATCTGAGGTTTGAAAATGTGATCACAGGACACATAAGTCTGTACTGACAAGAAGGAGTCTATCATTACCTAGTATCTTGAAGATCAGGCTTTAGGGGAATCTAGAGGCTGGTGACCCTGCTTGTCATACGCCTATGACAGTGAAACACAGTCCAGGTCAATGTTTGCTCAGTGAACAATTTACGTTCTTTTTTTTTTTTTTTTTTTTTTCTCCCGAAGCTGTCTCGACCTTTTCATCAAGAGGCCATTTGTCACCTGCACGCATTGCAGGTGTTGAAGCCAGGTTTGTGCCCCCAAACCTGTTTCTGAATGACCTTTACGCCCAAAAATGTGCCCTTATATCCATCTGCTCACAGCTGAGCTTCTGGAATCTTCTCTAAGGAACACATGCAGCTGGCTCACATGTCACCCAGGGTGTCAGACAACTGCTGTCTGCAGTGCTCTGGTTTTCTGGTCAGGAGATGCCTGTCGTGTGGGCTACACAGAAGTGGGGATGCATGGAGCTGAGATACCAGTGATGGTTCCCGGACCTCAGCTGTCTTCCAGTCCACCCTGTGCTCTCTAGCACTCTGCATCTCACTGAAAGGTGATCACGTGAAGTTAAGCTGGTCAATCGTTCTGGTCAACTGTTAAGATTTCCCAGTCAACCAGGAGAACAGTAACTTGTTTCAAACACCTCTGACTACTTCTTAGGAATACACTTGGGATTAGATGCCTTGGGGAATACTTCTTTAATGAAAACTGCTTTTGATTTTTTTTTGACACTAAAAAACTGCGTGCACATCCACCCCCCCCCCCATAAATCAGTGATGCCTCGTGAATTTTATGTAGTGATTGACATACACGAGCCCTCCATTAACCAGTGTACCAGGCCGTACTTTCAGTTTTCCAAATTTCCCTTGGCAGATGTGTAATGATGCAAGCTAACAGCAAGAAATCAAAGGGACTGATAGTAACAAAAGACAGAAAATGACTCATGTCTCTTTGAAGGTTTTCTTCTGAATAAATAGGATTCACTATGCAACCAGGACAAGTGGCAAACTCTAGAGGTACCTGGAGCCTTAAGGAAAGTTTCCCAGAGCTTGTCATAACCATTCGGGGGCAAAGTGATTCATCACCTCACTCAGTAAATGGCCCATTTGGGTCAAGGTGACTGAGGCTTGAGAAGAGCTAAATTTAAAAGCCACTTCCTTGCCAGGAAAGTGGCCCTTCTCAAAGCACTGGATGCCATAAAAGTCTTAAACCTTAGGAAAAATGAACAATATGAGACTAATATTTTCACGACAACTTACAATTTCTGAAGCAACATTACCTTCCCTTTCAAATTGCAGCCAATAAACCTCATAAGGCGTTTCTCACAGAGTGTTCCGTTTCACTTTGCATTCTGTTTTATTGTTTTCTCAGGACATGAAATATGAAAGGCACACAACAGATTGTAAAATCCAATTTTATCCAAAAAAAAAAAAAAAAAAATCACAGAGTACGACAGTATGGAAACTTCAAATGCGTTTTCCATTTGCTGGAAGAATGAGAAGCTATGCGCCCCACACCTGCAAATCGAAAGCATGAAATGGCAACAGCCGTGTTCTTCCGCATTCCGCTCAGAGTTATAAAACTATCTTGGGACACTATGAGAAGCCTAGTGAGGCCCCAAGCAGAGGAAGTAATTTCTGACATGAGAAAAATGTAGATAGCATGGCTCTGAGCAATATCCAGGTTTAGCCCCTCAAGGGAAGATCCTCTTGAAATGTAGTATAGCTCTAGCAGCATCTGCCTTCCTTAAGGCCTGTTGAACTCCCTTACCTGCATGTTAACCCTTGTTCCATGAGCCCCTTGTGGTTGCCCTGGTCACCTCAAAGCAAACTCCAGAGCCTGGGTCTCCCTACATTAACATCACCTTGCCTCATTTGCTTTGGTAAGTCAATCACTACCTGCTGAGAGCCTCCACTGCGTCCTTTCTCTCCAAGGTGGCCGAGCAGCACAGCTGACTTGGAAAGATCTTGATGTGACTTATTGCCCTGACACAGATTTTCATATAAATGCTCTCTACACTAACCATTGCAGCATTTTGTGGGGGTCATAAATTACATGGCCATGCTTGCTGTGTCCTGCCTTCTTCCCTTCTTCCCTCCTTCACATCTATTCAGTAGCATCTCATAGGGCACGGTGACACACAGGAGGCTAAAGCAAAGGACTGTGAATTCGAATCAGTCTGACCTTCACGGCAAGATCCTATCTCAAAATCCCAGTGTGAATGTTTACCAATTTCTCCTTTACCCTTTTCTTCCTTCCAATCTGCCAACCTCCATTTCCATTTCAGTGTTCCCTTCAAGAACCATAGACAAACCAAAGCTGATCACCACCCCTTCTTTCCCAGATATAACACCCACTCCAGCATCATACATTTTATTAAAGACAGTAAAGCTGGACATCTTAAAATTATCTTGCCAATTATATGTCATACTGTGTAAGTAAGTTCTTCTGGGTCATGTTCCAAACTCGCTTTTGCTTTCTTCTATACCAGAAGCATATTCAATTCTAGAATTCTAGTTTTCCCTTTCAGACTGTTACAAAGTGCTTGGAAATTGGGAGTGATTTCTAAGAAATGCTAAATTAGCTGAATGTCTTTAGCCTAGCTTTTAAGGCCATGCATTCTGTGGTTCATCCACCAAACCCAGGACAACTGATGACAGCCTGATCATCAACACAACCATTGTTGGCTGACTCGTTTGTCCGCCATCAGAGAATGAAGGAATTGCACAGGCTTTCTTGCTGATTTTTTCAACTTCTAGAACACTTTTAATGCTAACTTCTTTGGTGTACAGTTTCATAAGCAATATACCTCGTTCCTGTCTTTTAAAGCATTTATATTTAAGATATAAATGCCAGGTTGGAGAGATGGCTCAGGGGTTAAGCTTCTGCCTCGAAAGCAGAAGGACCTGAGTTCAGATCCCAGATCCCATGTAAAAATTTCCAGGCAGAAATGGCAGCAGCCTACACATCTGACTCTGGAAGGCAGAGCCTGGGAAACACCAGAGCAAAACAAAAAGAGGTAGAAGCAATCCAAGATGATTCCTTGGCCTCCATGTGCCTTCTGATTACACACAAAAAATAAATAAATGAAAACAAATTAATTAATTAATTTTAAAAAGCTATAAATGCACTCCCTTACCAAAGGCATGGTATATTCTGAGAATGATGCGAATTTCTTATGCTTTTAGCTTCACCTGCACATCTTTTCAGCCTGGAATAGCATCACCAAATTTCTATTTTTGTAATCAATCCTTAAGAACCTTTTCAAAGACCACCTCCTTAAAAGGTTTTTTATTTATTTTTGCATTGAAACGTACTAATTGCCCTTGAGGATTTCATACCTGCATATAATACATTCTGATTGCTCTTTCTCCCACTTTCTCCTGTCTGTGCCTATCAGCCCCCCATCTCCTCCCTACCAGTCCCTTTTTGTTTTGTTTTATAACCCACTGGTGTAGCAAAAGCCCATCCATTTGAACTTTGGACTGGTACTATGCAATGAGGTCACTACTGAGTACACAACTGAAAGTAATGACTTCCCCTCTTCCTGAATCTCAGTAGCAAACAGTGAGCAGTGAGGGGTGAAACCACAGGCCCCCTTCTCGATCCATGCCTGGCTGTTAATGGGCCCTTCTTGTGCAGACACAGTGCAGGGTCCACAGTTGCTGTCTGATTCCAATAGCTGTGTCTCGCCCAGGAGGCATTTCGCAACCCTTCTCCCTAGCTTTTTTTCTTCACTCTTTTTCTAATAGGCTCTTCTGTTCGATTAACTCCATTTTTACCTCTTCTAATACCTTCAGAAGTCTACAGTGGTCTTGGAAGTCTCCACTCCCTGTCAATCTCAGCCTACCTACAAAGGTGCTTATCTTAATGCTTCCAGATTGATTTTCTGAAACATGAACATCATCACAGCATCCCCCAGCATAAAAAAAAAAATTGATTCTCTCTTTCCACAGACAACAACAGCTCCTGTCTCCCTGTTGACCTGGATGGTCAGTTCTGATGATAATCCTCTGTTAATACTTTTTGGATCATATAATTTTGACACACACGACTACTCTCTTTTTTAGGTGCTGCCAAATTATGCTGATGTCATTTTTTATTTGCACATATCTCCTCCTCAGCTTTTGTTGTCTGTGTTTTCAGGATCCTTCCAGAGTAGGACCTAAGAAATGGTTAAGAACATAGATTTTTGGAAATAGACTACAAGTTCAAATCCATTTTGTGCCACTCACAGAGTATATTTGTGTATTATTTAGTTCTTTTTACAATACTGATACTTACTGGGCAACTACAAATTCTCAGAGATGCAATGCAATCAACTTCCTTTTTATCATTAGCCTGCACTTTGACCAGTGGCTTTGCTGATTTGAGCTAACCCTGTTCACACATTTTCTGGATGTGTCAGCTGAATCTAAACCAACCAGGGACATCACTTCCTAGAACTTTCATCCTTCATTATAGCCTCGTCTTCATGGTGGAACCAGGGTATCAAAAGAATTTCAGAGCTAAACACAGGCCTTCTGAATCTGGGGAATAGCACAATGTTGTACTTCCTGAAGTCTATTGGCCAATACATCACAAATTCAAAAAGTGGGAAATTAGACCAAAGGCTCAGAGCAAGAGCTGCAAAGGCACATTGTAAATGACAAATAAAATTGTATGTATCTATCATGGCTTGAAGGTGAGTTGTCACCCACAGACTCATGTGTTTAAATCCTTAGTTGATGTTGATGTTTGGAAAAGTCACACTATCTTTAGGAAGTGGAGTCTTGCTGGAAAAAGACACTACATGGGGGGTGGGCCTTGAGGTTGGGCAGCCCCATCCTGCTTCTGCTAGAGGTCTGCTCTTGCAGTGCTATTTGCTCTCTCTGCCTCCATGATGATGGCTGTGACTTGAGCGGCCTCCAGCCTCTGCCACCTCCCAGGCCCTTTCTGGCCCTGGAAACAAAAACCAATTAAGTCTCCCTTTCCTCTTTTAAGATATATTTGAGTTGTCCCACGGCAGCACAGAAAAAGTAACTGCAACATTTGAGTTGCTCAGCTTGACATTTCGATATATGTATCCACTGTGAAATTATCAACATGAACTAACCGACATATGGCTTCACATGTGGATGCACAGACATGGAGAAGTGATCGTTGAGGGGTCAGTCCTCAGCATGTCATTTATGTCACTCATTTAAGTCTCAGGACCCTTGGCAGAGGTGAGGGCAGAAAGAATGTAAGAGTCAGAAAAAAGGTAGTGAAATTCCATCTCCTAAACATGACACATTCATGGTAAATGAGCTCATAGCAGAGGTGGGTATTGATGTGGCCGCTACAGAGCACCAGACTAGCCAACCATCTGCTATAGACAGGAGAAGAACCTGTAGGGCCCCACCAATTGCTCACGGACCCTGGGCAAGTTACAGAGTGGTAAGGGTAGGGAGGTTGGGGTTATCCAGTTGTGTATCCACTGAGAAGCCCATTGGGTTAATCCCCAAGCTCAGGGTTATACAAAAGGCTCCCATTTAACCCAGTGGAAGACAAAAATATAAAGATATGAATATGGGAGGAAGATTTGTATGAAAGAAGAGGCATCAGCAAGAGTCGGAGGAAGATAAGAGAGGGTATATGGAGAATAAGGAGACTCAAGTATGAATATATGTGAAATTATGAAAGAACAAAATTCATCAATAGAAAGAAGGTATTCAGAAGTTATGACTTGCATCACTAAATCCCCGACTCTGAAGCAGTACAGCAACTGCTGAGCAGCAGGGAGTACAGGTGGAAGGAAACTTCGAGGAGGAACACGAACAAGTCAGTATTCAACTCTAATGCCCATTTGCCTTCCAGAAGTACCAACTTGACAACGGATTCTTCACAGGAGGAAACAGTAACAGACAGAGGTTGTGGCTGGGTACGGCATAAGTTTCAGACAATGCTGGACACTCCAGGCCCAGGCCAGCCACTTTGAAAATCAATACAGAGGTTCCTTTGAAAGCTTAAAAATGTGTGACTACCATATGATCCAGCTGTGCCACTTCTGAGACTATTCCCAAGGGACTCTACATTGATGACAAAGACACTTGTCTTCCATGTTCATTGCAGATTTATTTATAATAGCAAGAAAATGGAATCAATGAACCTGCCCATCAATAGAGGAATAGGTGATGAAAATGTGGTACATATACACAATGAAATACTATTCAGCTATCAAGAAGGATGAGGTTGTAGAATTTGCTGGTAAATGGATTGAACTAAAAAATATAATGTTAAGCAAGATATCACAGACATAGAAAGATGAAAGCTACGTGTTCTCCTTTATATGTGGATGCTATCATTAAACTCTTGTCTGGAGTATTTGGCTTAAAATTTCCAATCCATAAACAGAAATAGAACATCACAAGGACATACAAGGACATACAAAGAGATACAAAGCATTCCTATACCATCCAAAATTTCCACCTCATCTACAGCTCCCGGAGCCACAGCACCACACAAATCTTCCAACGCAGAAGGCAGCACTCCTCAACCATGAGCAATATTATCCTCCATTAAATCCATGGCCATCTCTGCTGAGATTGCACCAATATACCTAACCCTATCTCCAAATGCCACATCACAGAATTTATCAGCTGTAATAAACTGAAAATGAACAGCAAGTTCCAAAATCACGTTGGAATTCCAAGCCAAGAAATGTCATTTCCCTCGCAACTGTTTGTGAAGTCTATAACTATTTTGAAATCATGAAGTTATAAAAAAAAAATCACAGTTTGTTTCTCAACCAAAAGCTATCAGAAATAATCTTATATGGTAATTTCACAGGTTGACTTGCTTTTGAAAAATAATGTGGCAACACAAATGATGTGTAAGAATTGGGGCATATACCTTTTTTTATTGTGTACTTGATTTCCATGAGAGTGGATGTGCACGTTTAAAACCTCGAGTGAGCATTCTTCTGTGCAGAAACAAAAACTGACATTGTTAGGAGCACAAGCAGAAACATCGGGAGATGCATAAGAACATTGCAAGAAAGAAAAAAAAAAAAAAAGTCATCCCGTGTTGTCCAAAAGCCCAGCGTCTGATACATGCTCTGCAACATTTGCACGCCGCGCACGAGTCAATAGATGTGTGAATTCAGATCCTCAAGGCATGCACCGATACCCCCAGACCAACATGGGCATAGGCGACCCTTTATGTGTCTCCCGACTTGGCTTTAGCAGCTGCTGTTTTCTCAGTGTTGTCTCCGGGGCAGTTTCCTGTTACCATAGCTGATGGCCGCCCACGCCTGCCTGGGCCTCTCAAGTGTCAGCACTCCCAGGCCGGCTGCAGTGGTCAAATGCTTGTTAATGAGATATAGCAGCTGGGTAGGGGTGAACCACTGAGCCGGATAAAGGAACTCCACTGGTGCAGGAAGCGATGCCTTTTGAATCTTTTCAGTGGGGTGAAAGCTTTCAAATCAAAGAGGGTATGTTGTATTCATTAATAAACCCGAGTTCCCAGGCAGTCACATTAAAGCCAGCAGTTTAACTTTGCATCAAACAGGTGAATCCCCCCACACACCCCAGATTTTACTCCGGAAGACAATGAACAAGAAAATAAAGCTTTTGCTTGGGACAAAGCCATACTTCCTCATCGCTGGGGCTGAGCAGACTGCTAAACCAAGTAAGAGGTTGTGTTCTTCTTCTTCGATTTCTCCTTTTGCCCACGTGTTCGTGGGCTTGTGTGCATGTGTCACGTGGCACTACTGCTCCCCTCTCTCAAGTTTTTCAGCCTGAGCATCGCCCCTTCCCCCACACTCCCATTTCTTTTAAGACCTGACTATCAAAAGCAGAATTAACAACAACTACTTGTGAGAGGTGAGGATGCGGGCCCATATGGCCAGTGGCTCAAATGGAGAGTAGCTTTACACCCTCATTCATCTACCCCGGCCCAGCCTGTCACTGGATGGGTCTTCCAGAAGCTGTGGGAGTTGACAACCTCATGAGATAGCTGCAACAGTTGGGAGAGGCGAGGAAGAGGGGGAAGGAGAACATGACTGAGGAAGCATCTAACTGACAGGGGGGAACCCTTAGGTTACTGTTGAGGAAAGGATGGCTGTTTTTAAATTTACTAGAAAATGAAACCCAGAAGGAATCCGCGTGATTCAATGCATTACCTTGGAGACAAATTATCAATTTTAGGCTTCATTGAGAAAGTTCAGAAAGAATGACACAGTTGTAGAAGCCAGGGTCTGTCTATACTGTAGCCCAATCCACATTCTTGAATCTCACCATCTCCATTTCTTGTAACGATTATTTATAAAATAGTAATTGATCAGGCCTATATAAACACTATAAAACCAGAAAGCATCTCCATTCCACAATAATGACATTGCGCAACTTCAAGGCAGCTGTCTCAGGAAATTAAGATACACTCTTCTGAGCACTTCAATTTTTAAAATATTCTTAAATTCACAAATTTTGTTAGACCAAAGTTCTTTGGAGGAGGTCTTCCCAAAACTGTCTATGTGGAAAAAGAAATGGAAACACATTCTACTGGGTGCATCCAGGCAACAAGCTAGAAGTATTAAAATGAATATGCATAAAACATGTTCCTCCACTGCAGAAGAAGGGTTGATAAGAATGTAACAGTCTACGTGAGGGGTGTGGCCAGACTCTATCTTCTGAACATGACAGGGTTGTTGTATTCATGAGCTCCTTTCAGTTATGGGTATTTCCACAAGCCCTGCATGAGAATTAGCCTATTAACCTTCACTGTGAAAGGAGAATGATCTCAAAAGGCCCCAAACCTCCCTGAGAGACTGATGAAGGCTAATATTGATTTTTGGGGGGATGCTTTCTCAAGGTCATACCATGGACATATGATTCATGCTCCAGCAAGTACTTGGGCATGTGACATCAAAGGCAATCCATATGAAACTTGGTGGGTCACACATGTGAAAAGATATAAAAATAACAGAGAGACTGGTAGGAAAGAAGAAGGGCTGAAATGGCAAAAGGAGGAGGGGATGGGATTGGGGATTAAGGTGTATTGCAGTTCGCCTGCATGGTTGCTGATAAATGACCATCAAATGGCTTAAGGAAACAAGGGGTTTATTTTCTCTTACGATTACTGGTTACAGTTCTTAGTCCAGCTTGATGGAGAGCTCACACCAACACTAAGCCTGAGAGAACTGATCACACTATCTCTACGTATGGCTGAGAGAGGGACGATCTTTACTTGCCAGACCAGCATGTCTGGCCAAGTATACACAAGGATGCCCACTCCCTTAACCAGCTCTCTATATTTTATTCCAGGGCCTAATCCTACCCACCATGGGCTGGGCCTTCCCCATCAGCTAGACAATCTCTTGCAGGTTTGCTCTGGGCTTAACTAAACCACTAATTCTCTACAAATGTGTCCAGAGCTCAAACCCTCAACTGTCAAGTTGACACCTGTGCCTAACTATGACAAGTTATAAAAATAACTCAAATTCACTATACTCATGCATGAAATGCTAAAGGAATTTTAAATTTTTTTTAAATGTTCCTCAGGCTAAGGAGATGTCTCAGTGGATAAAGTGCTTGCCTTGCACATGAGTGAACTTCCAACTGATCTCAGGAGCCCACGCTAGGCATGGGGGCACATGTTTGAAATCCCAGTGCTGGGGAGGCAACGATCAACAGATCCCTGGACTTTGCTGGCCAGCTAGCATAGCCTACGTGGTAATGCTCCAGTAAGAGTTCCTGTTTCAAACAAAAGGAAGAAAAGACCCACCCAAGTTGTCCTCTGCTCCCCAAACCCATGTACCCTCACATGTGCATGCTTGCCTGTACAAACACATACACACAAAGTTTCCATGGATGCACATGTATAGATGTTATGTTTGTGCTCCTTCTTTACTGAAGTCAGCTATTCAAGGGTATCACTGATAGTCAAGTTTCATAAATAAGAGCCCTGGGCATTTTGTCTGTCTTTATTGTGCCATGTTGCCACCCTGGCTCAGCTGATTTGAGCCCAATCACCTTAACCTCTCAGGCGAAGTCTGACAAAAATAAAAAACAACCCACTACTTAACCAGAATAATCCATGCTGGACATAAATGTATATGTGAGTGTATGCAGCGTAGATATCAAAGCTGCAGTGTTTGTGTGTGTTGGGGAGAGGAGTAAGGGATACCACCAATAAAGAACCCCAAAGGATGTATCTATGAAGTGCATTATACTTAATCTATAATCTATAGTAGATGTAAAGACATGTATCTTTGACGCTCCTTAGAATACAATTAGAAAGAGGAATTCAAGAAGTGGAAAGGTCATGTTTGGAAACGTCCTTGATTAGAATCTACAGAGTCTCCTGTCTTCTTCCAGAACCAAATCTCTTTGCTACCACTTTAGGAAAAGCAAGCATGACAGAGACCATCTAAGGGCCTTCTACCCAGAGGCAGTTTATACTTAGAAAAACACTGTCAAAGGAACTGGTCTTTGAAACTTCTGCCTTCACTCCAGATTCTGAAACTTCCACGGAATTGCTCTTTCTGGTCCTTAAGCAGGGAAAGGGGAGGAGGACCGGTAGTAATGATAACTTATCAGCAGCCACTGTCCCTCCATGCCACTCGTGAATGTACCTGTCTTTAGGGCACCCAGCCAAACCCCATCTTCAGCTAAAACTAGGCAGCAACCAGAGCCACTTCTTCCTGCTGAGCATGGACACACAGGCGCATCCTGGAGCCTCTTAGCTGCTGAGGCCTCCACGTGGACCTGTGGTCCTGTGACTTTCCATTCACTGGAGCCTGATAGTTCCTTAGCAAAACTAATCCCCAAATGATGCACAACGTCATCACAGGTCCTGTGCAAAACAAAACAAAAACTCCATTCCCCAGATCACATGTGCACTTAATGTAAGCCTGGCATTTGAGGCACTTCTGGGTTTTGTTCTTTTCTACCTCCTTCACGCCACCTCCTCTTTGTACCATATGCTCTCATTTCTTGGCTTCTTTTTTTTTTCTGCTAAAAAAATATTCCAAGCGACAAGTAGCCCCTTCTCAAATAGAACCTGCAATAACACGACTGAATTACATTGAGGAATGCTGGAGGGGATCCCAAACACCAGTGTCTGAGCAGTCAACCTGACGGCATGTAGGCCCCCAATGAAAGGGCTCCTGTTACCCAGTGCCCTTTGAGCTTGACTCCAGGAACCTGCAGCCATCCCTGGTGAGAGGGGTGGCCCGAGGGCACCACCAGAGCGTCTAGACCTTTGCTGGCAGTCCTGGGACCGACCCCCTACCTCTGGTCTGCTTCCAAACAATGTGGATCAGGACGTTTCTTAGCTGGAACTAACTGAGACCCACCAAAGCAACGAAGCTTAAGAAGGAGACAAACACAGAGAACAAACCACAGAGACCAACAGTCAGTGTCCAAACCCTGGGACACAGAGCAGAGTCAAGAGGAAAACCAGAGAGATGAAGAAGGAGATGGCGTAAAATATCTGAATCGTTTCATTAGAATAAACCTGCTTCTAAATGAGCCCTTTAACCAATTTTCTTTTAGATAATGGGAAGGACAAATGAAGGAAAGAAGGATGCTTAAAATCTCTTAAAGGTAAAGTGACCTTTTTCTGTGGATACTTAGCCCATTTCTGAGAGTTTCCCTTAAGATTCTTTTACTCATGTATTTATTTCAGAGAAAGAGAGAGAAGTGTACTCATGTGCATGATAGCACATGGGTGGAAGTCAGAGGACAACTTTTAGAGGAGTCGGTTCCTTCCTTCTACCATACGGGCTCTCAGGGATTGAACTTGTGTTACCAGGTTTTCAAGCCGGCACCTTACCTACTGAGCCATCTCTCTGGCTTTCAGGATTCTTTATAGCCTAGGAATGCCATACCATATGGTCTTTACTTTCATGTAGTCTTACGCTGTGCACAAGTAGGTAGTACAATACCTGTCTTGATGCTAAGGACTGCAACTTCATCATCAGGTCTCTTCAGGGACCTGATGGATTCTTGCTCGAAACCATTTAACTAAAAAGAAAGACGCCTAGACATACACTCTTGACTACTTAGTTTCACGTACTTTTTCCCAAGGAAAGCAGGGAGATGCCACAGAGCACAACCCTTATTTGTATTTCTGTCCTGCAGACAAGGCTCCAGAACAAAACAAAGAATACTAAGGAATACAGAAAGACAGAAACTGGGAACTCAAAGATACATATGTTCTATGGCTGCCACACGATTTTGGGTGAGCTTTCATGTTGACTGACAACCAGATGGAAAATGATCTCTCCTGGCTCGGATAGTTTCTGTGAACTATCAGCAAAGGTTATAGCCAGATAACTACTTCTTATCTCTTGTTCAAAGCTCTACATCAAAGGACTATTATCGGCTGCTCAAGTAGACAGCAAAGGCTTGCAATGCCTTAGAGGCCTCCAATGGGAGCAAAATCTAAGAGCTTTGGTTCACAAGATAAAGGTAGATTTGGTGTATGTTGAAGAGACAAAAAAAGGGACCTGCTGGTTACAGCACTAAAGTACTGGTGAGTGAGTGGGAATAGAGATGCCCCTGGGAGATCTAGGACATTAATGAGAAGTCAGAGTACTAGTACGTGCATGAGGTTAACATCTAAACGGGGTAATGCTGTGTATTAGTCACAGAAAAAATCACTGAATCTTCTCTGGTAGCTTTCTTAATGGTTCATTTGTTCCGCAGATTTATTCGTCATTTGTCAAGAACTCCGTTATCCCAAACTCTACAAAGGTGCTGGCGAAACTTTGAAGAACGAAACAGGTGAGCATTCTGCCTTCGTGGAGCACAGCTCTTCCTAGAGATCACCATTCAGCTCGTGAGTCAGCACAACAGCGCAACCACATTGAGACCATGAATGTTGGCTTCAAGTGTTTCTGGCCATTTTCCTCTAAACATGCCTATTTAAGATATCATGCTAAAACCTCATCATTGGGGCTGTAGAGATGGTTCAATGGAAAAAGTTCTGGCTGAACAAATATGAGGACCTGAGTTGAATTCACAGCACCCATAGAGAAGCCAGGTGCATGTGTGTGTATGTGTGTGTGTGTGTGTGTGTGTGTGTGTGTGTGTGTGTGTGTCTGTGTGTGCATGTGTGTGTGTGCATTTGTATGTGTATGTGCATGTGTGTGCGTGTGTGTATCCAGCAATGGGATGGTAGAAACTGATAGCTTTAAGAACTTGCCTTGCTAGCCAGTTAGTCCACCTGAAATGGTAAGCTCCAGATTCAATGAGAAACCTATCTCAAAAAACATGGGAAAACAGTAGAGGAAAATACCTAAAGTTGGCTTCTTGCCTCCATATGCAGACGCGCCCGCACACACACACACACACACACACACACCATAAACACACATATACATACCTTACAATTAATCTGATTGGTAGAGGAAAAATAGCCTTTATGTGAAGTAATAATAATTGTAGCTTAAATGGTGGTGTATGAGTGTGAACATACATGGAGGCATGCATCGATGTAAATATGAATGTTCGAGGAGGCAAAGGAAGCATTTTAAATTGGAATTAAAAAACATACTGTAAAGAAGGAAATGATTCGAAGAGAAAGGATTGATCTTGGAAACAACGGCTATTTTTGCCTCCAAAACAAAAGAAGTTACTTAAGGAAACAAATTTATCTTCTAGATGGCTGGGAACGCTACCTTCAGGACAGTTGGATGAAATTTACTATATTTAAGAAGAACTGCAAGAACATGCCCTGGCATGACTGGCGAGATAGCTCCATGAGTAAAGTCACTTACACGGAAACCCGACAACCAGAGCTTCGTCTGTGGAGCACTGGTGGACGGAGAGAACCTATATCTGAAAGTTCTCTGACCCCCACAAGTGCCTTGGTGCCCTCTCTGTCTCTCTCTGTCTCTCTCTGTCTCTCTCTCTCTCTCTCTGTAAATAATAAAGAAAATATAATTTAATGAAAAAGAATACTCACTATCTGCCACAAAGCCCCAAACTTAAAAAGATACTCTGCTACATAAGAGGGAGTCCATCTGGAGTCAAATTTTTTATTAAACACTATCCAGCTCATTACTTTTTGATGCATGGAAATAGACAAATATTGCCTAACGATAATAGATTTGAAGTTGAAAAGCACAAAGACGGTATTCTTTAAAAACTATAAGCTGTGAGTTGTTACATTTTATATAAACTTTGAACCAATAATAAAACAGTCACTGGGGGGAAAATCCTTATCTTTGACGATAAGGATGAAAAGGTTAGATAAGGTCTACTGTATCTTCAAGTGCACAGAGGATAAGGAAGTTCTCTGCAGAAAATGCCCATCTGTCTGAAGCACTTTCTTTCCTTCCATCTCCTTTATTAGGGCTCTTCCCTTGGTACCACCTGAATGTATGTGATATATTTGTTTTTCGACACCTTTTCTTGAAGTACCAAATAATTTTTACTCAATAATACAAACAGTAATTGTTTTGATTATGCAAAAAATGTCTGTTTTGTGAGTCAATTTCTATGAATCTTTTCTATGTTCTCTTGACTGCATGCTAGCACACCTGACAAGTAAATAAAGCCTAAGGAATAGCAGTAATTATTAAAGAGAATGTTAATTTTTTTATTTAAATCTTAGGTAAGTCCCAGTATACATGATATTCAGCTGTTCACTACTCAGTTTCAACTTCAGCCTTATCTCAATATAAAAATTTATGATGTTATAACCTAAAGAGCCTAATTCCTTAACCCATGTCTATAACATAGGTAGATTTATTCCAAAGTGTTTACTAAGCTATTTTGACTTAGAGAATCTTGCTGTTGACAAATGCTAAAGCTTTTTTTTACAAAAGTGATGGTATTATTGTTCCTCCTTAAAGTTGGATAAGTGTATTGCTTCACACAGTAGAAATAATCCCATTAAATAATGTACATAAAAATCCTCCTCAATAAGTCTCTTTTGCTGTATGGCCAGAGATCTATATTAGATGCAAACTTGGACTCTATGGGTGGTGGAGGGCTCCTGGATAAAGTAGTATTTTTAAAAATTTTTTTCTGAACAAGGACACCCAAAAAGGTGGGTGGGTCTAGCTGACTGAAATGTGACTAATGGTAACCCTGTTTCCCCAGTGGACTGAGTCACAGTTAATACAAACCATGGGCATGACGGATATGATCAGATTAGTCATGTCAAAGTATAGTTTAGCAATCACCTGGGGACAGGCAGCTAAAGCCCACATTGTCTTAGCGCCCACAGAAACAGACACTTGGGTGGCATTATTGAATTCAGGTGTCCCTCATCTAGTGAAAAAGATAAAGAGAATTGCAAACTGCAGTGGGACTTGCGCTGCGAAACTTCTTTAAAGTAAAAGCTGCTTCTTGCAAGTAAGCAGTGCTTGATTAGCAAAGACTTGAATTACATTAGACACTTCTAAATAAATAAAACAGATGGCATTTGCATCAAAATCTCAATGTTTATTGAAAGTTTATCATAGTGGAATTCAATGATCATATTATAGGTTATGATATTTTTTGCAAAATGATGGATGGAGAAAATATCCAACCTAACCCCAGGGGTCACAACACAACCATTATCTTAACACGAACTTTAAATAGAGACTATCAAGCCCCTGAATCACTTTAACTAACATTGACTATAGCATATGGATCATTCACAAATCACAGTTCAAGGTTAAACTCTCACTTTCTTATCTAAAGTATCATTTCAAATATCAAGAATATTCAAACTATTCAAAGTATTTCCAAAGAGCTTTTGGCTCATGCCACCCAAGCTCAATGACTAACAGCTGCTGCCACCTATAGGCTCAGTCTCAAGAGGAAGGACTGGTGTTATCACAAATTTTGAAGTCAGTTCCATAAAGTTTTTTTCTCACTAAAAAAAAAATTAATTGGTCCCCATAGGCTGTTGGTGCGACTCTCTGGAAAAAATGAATTGAAATGACAACCTACATTGGTTTCATTAAAGAGCCCTTCAGCTACCTCGCAAAGGATGGAAACATCAAAACAGCAGCCTTTCCTCTCATACAGCAACCAAACAAAAAGCAGGAGCCAAGGGTTCCCCAGCCACATGTAACTGTGATTGCCCTGGTTATTCAATTAGTGGGGAGATACATGTTCCTACTAGCACATGTCATGTGTCTGAATTGCTTTGGAAATTTTCTCCCTTCTAGATACCTTTTAACTTCTCCCTAGTTCAATTTAAAATAAAAAGAGAAGAAAAACCATTGACTCTCCTTAGACTCTAAACTAGATCATAGCCTCGGGTTTTTATCTTACTGATAAAAACTTACCGGTAAGATGGAGAAATCACAATTGCTTCCAAATGTCATTCTGAAAATTATATGTGTATTTATATTCATGTATATGTATATATCTATATTTTCAAGAACTAGCATGCAGATTGTCATAAAAATGTTAGCCATGATAAACGCACTAACTTTATGATATTTTACAAGTCATTTTACAATGGATTTTTACAACTTTATTGGTAAAGTGAGTAGCTGAGACTAATCCTAGATTCTGCCCAGGCTGAATGCCCTACCATAAGACAAGAGAGTTAGGACTATTTCTGTGCATGAGCTTCCTGGGGTGGAGATGCACTTCCAGTAGTCATGTACTCTCTCTAGTTTCAGAGTATGTAGTGACAACCATAGAAAGTGTTCATGGCTCATATCTGCTGGCACATACACACAAACATTCATATGTGTGGGCACAAACACCCAGATACATACAAACACATACATGCATCATATGATGCACACACAATACATGCATACTCATAAACATGAAAATACAAAAAAACACAATTGTACACATAAATGCATGTATATATACAAACCCATTAATTTGTATGCATACAGGAATACACATACACAGGCATGTGCACACACAATGCTGACAAGTGTAATCAGACACAGGTACACACATATGATAAACACACATGTGTATATATGCACAAAGATTACACACAAGCACACATAAAGCATATGTGATATATATAAAATATATATATGCACTCACAAATCCATACATGCATACACACAAAAAATAGGGCCCATGAGATGTTTCAAGCCTATGTGCAAACCTGATGACCTGAGTGCAGTCCTCAGGGCACACATGCCAGAAGGAGGGATCTAACTCCTGAAAGTTATCCTCTGACCTCTGTACATGTGTTGTAGCATATGTGTCTGTCTCTCCCATAAGTAAAAAAATTTTAAAAACCATAATATGCTAAAACCTCCATACATACACAAATGCTCATATATGCACACAGCCACATAAATATATGTAATCACAGGCATGCACAACAGTGCATATGCACACAAATGCACACAGGAGCACAAAAACACAAATAACATGTACATGTACACACTTGTGAACACACAGAAAAACCCTTGCACATGTAAACACAGGCAGATAGCCTTGTATACATAAATGTAGGTACATTTTTGTGACCAAACAGGTATGCAAATACACCCATAAAAACACACATTAACACTTATAAAAATGCTGGACATGAGCACACATGTATGAATATATGCACATGTGTGTGGGCATATGTGTGTATGTTCACACAGGTGAGCATGTACACACAAAATAACATATGCATGATCACACATGAAATATTTCCTCATAGATACACAGAAAAACATGTGACAAATACACATGCAAACATACATATGCACAATCATACACAAGAGAAGATATATACACGTGCAGATGAATACATATGTAAACACAAGCAAACATGCAGAAACATAAAAAAACATGTACAGACACTCTCACATTCAAAGTCATTCACCAGAACAGTCACAACCACAAATTCACCAGAACATGAACACGTTTAGGTACAGAAACAATCTCGGGCACTGACATACACTCATGCACATGATGATATACACAGAAACTGACACAGCACACACACACATGGGAACACAGGCATGCTCATCCATATGCTCACAAACACATATAAACATGAATTTATATGCACAAAATCATAAGCACATATCTACAAAGCTATAAAAGCATACATGAAAACATACCCTCATACATCGTCACACAAACACAAAAACATGAACTCAGGCACAATAACACACAATTAGCAGTCCTCGCTCTCATGTGAGTGCAATACATGCACCTGACATGAATATACACATTCATACACATGCATCCACACAGCCTCACACTCAAAGCATACTCAGGCATATACAATGGAATACATGAAAAACAAATACAAGCTTCCTTGTACACAGAGACTTGCATAAATACACATTCATGAACATTATGCCTACAACATGCACAAACATAAATATGCATGCCCAAATGCATATAGATGGACTCATATACACACACAAGCATATATAAAATCAACCACATACATGCATGAAAATGCATACACAAAAGAACACATACAAGTATATAAATAATGCATATGAGGACAAATACATGTGCAATACACACATGCATGGATAAAATATAAGCACACAGAAACACATACACATGACAAACATATATGCACATGTGCACACACATATATTTGTACAGATGCATGAATGTACAAGCAGGAATGCATATGGACAGCAAAGGCACACAAATACACAGCACATAAACGAACACATAAAAAAACTTATGCATATACACCTAGGTACTGTTTCATACATAAAGCCATGTCTGCACAGGTCACACAATTGCACACATAAAAACACATATACTTACATGCATCTGAACACACTCGTGTGTACACATGTGAATCTAAAACAAAAGTATACACACAAACATACATACATTTGTACACAATGAACTGGCACATATGCATACCCCAGTACACACAGTCAGAAACATACACAGAGGCATGCATACATGTCCACATACTTTCACACACAAGTACAAATGTGCACATGTGCATTGAGGTATAAAACACACACATGCAATAAATATACCATATCATACACACAAATTATTGCATGTATAAATATATGTGTTTGTGAGTAATTTTAAGTTTGTCACATATATGTTTCTGTGTAATCATATTTTTGCATGCAAACCTAGACATAAACAAATGTACCACACAGTTATGAACACCTGTAGATGTAGACACATTCAAAGGCACTAGAACACATGCACACACATTGGCAATAACAGACAAAGTATATACATATACTTGGCTACCCACACAGACATGCACACATAGATATATGAAGACACATCCACGTGAACTCTTGTATATGTGTTAATGCCCACATACCTGCAAACAGTCACGAATAAATAGGAATACATGCACCATGCACACAAGAACACCTGCACACACACTTATGCAAACATGCACAATTGTCCAAACTCACACATACATAAACCCTTACATTAAGGCAAACACATACACATAGCCACATAAAGAACATTTGCAAATGCATGCAGACACATGCATGACCAATGCACATGTGTATGCTCAAGAACATACACAGTTACTTGCACATATTCATATGTTCTCAAGCACATATACAAATATGCACACATACAAACATCACAGACATACATACACATGACCGCTTATACACACTTGTAGGCATACTCATACAAATATACACAAACACACACATGGATATGTGAAAACACATACTTATGCATATACACATGCTCAAGCGAGATCTCCCACAAGCATACATATTTGCATACTTACAGATGTACACACACAAACTTATAACCACAAATGTATGCATAAATCTACACACATAAGCCCAGATGCCACAAACATAAATGTAAGTGCATGCTCAACCTACATACATATACATTCACATGCACATGTACTACACGTGTATAGAGAAACATGCTTGTCATAGTTAGGCACAGGTGTCAACTTAAATAGTTGAAGGTTTGAACTCTGGGCACATTTGTAGAGAATTAGTAGTTGAGTTAAGCCCAGAGCAAACTTGCAGATTATCTAGCTGATGGGAAAGGCCCAGTCCTTGGTGGATTGGACTAGGCTCTGAACAGTGAATAAAATACTAGGAGTTGGTTGAGAGAGTTGGTATCCTTGTGTATACTTGGCTAGACATGCTGCTCTGGCAAGTAAGGATCATTCCTCTCTCAGCCATTATGTAGATGGTGTGGCCAGTTCCCTTGGTCCTGGTGTTGGTGCGTGCTCTCCTGCCAAGCAGGACTACAGACTGTAACTGGACTATCAGTAAGAAAACAAACTCCTTGTTCCCTTAAGCCATTTGATGATCATTTATCAGCAACCATGCAGGCAAACTGCTATAATGCTCATACTTGCACATATATGATGCATGCGTACGCGTACCTGCATCCAGGCACTTAATGATTTTCTTACAGAAAACACTGATCAATAGGCTTGGTGCCCTTATAGAAAGAGTGAATGTGAGCACACAGAGACACAGAGAAACAGAGAAAAAAAAAAATGGAAAAACTTTTACCCACAAGTCCAGAATTCAGGCTAAACAGAATGTAATTCTGACACCTTGACTTCAGACTTCGTATCCCCGAGCACGTGAGAAAACAGATTTCTCCATTTAAGCCTCCAGTCTGTGTCTTTTTGATATGCCATCCCTACCAAACTGAATTAACTCAGAGATTTTGAACAAGTGATTTACATCCTTGGATTTCTTATATGCCAAATACGTAGAGTTATGGTTAGAAACCAGGTGTAAGTTTGGCAGCGCTGTCATGTTGCACATATTGTATTTTTGGAAATTCAAAAAGTGGGTGTTAAGTGTCCTCACTACAAAAAAGGTAATAATGTAAAGCAAATGGTCAGCCATATCTAATCATTCCTCAGTGTACGCCCATTTCAAAACATCATCTCGTACAGAGTTCATATACACAATTCTATGTATGTATGTAAAAACAGAATGAAAATATTTTCTGGGAAAGTTATAAAATTAAAATAATTTTTAATTTAAAAAACTCATTATTATTGTGTTTGTATGGGGTAGGGACACATGTGGAGATCAGAGGAACGACTCTGTGGGTCAATTCTGTCCTTCCACTTTTGTGTGGGTTCTAAGACTCAAACTCAGGTCAAACATCAGGTCATCACACCAAGTTTGCCCAGCAAGCATTTTAACCACTGAGCCATATCACTGACCCAAAATGATTTTTTTAAACAGCCTATTGTATGTCCCAAACAAAATGGCTTCTCCCTTACTCACTATCTGCTAACAGCCTGAACGAACAATCTTTGGAATGTAATTTTTTTCTAATTTTTCCTCTCCCAATAGTAACCTTGTGTCTGTGATATTACTGACAGAACATTTTTTATGAACACTGAAATGTAACTTCTCTTAGGAAACCATAAAATTAAATGCAGTTAGTTATATTTAACAATATATACTGCTGAAAAGGATAAACAAACTCCAAATGATCCTCATTGGCTGGAGTGCAAAGTTGGTACACTTAGGTGAATTGCTAGGTTCGCGTTACAAAGTTTCATTGATTTCACCATTAATAAACACTTCAAATCTACCTTAGGCACCCATGTCTCCTAAATGTCCCAAACTCGACATGTGCTAGGATCTTAACGCTGTTTTCACTTTAAACTTTCAGCACAGACTTAGAGAAGTCAGAACCTGCTCCTTTGGAACACATTGTCTTTCCCCACACTTCATTGTCATATCACAGTCTGTCCCGTTACACAGGTGCAGCATTAATTCACTATCTTTGAGATATGTTTGTTGCAGTTTGCCTTCATATTGCTAATAAATTCCCAATCAAATGATTTATAGAAACAAAAGAGCCTTACTTTGCCTCACAGTTGTCTGGTTACGTCCGACTTGGCAGGAGAGCCCACGCCAGCACCAAGGGTGAAGGGAACTGGACATGCTGTATCCATTGTTGAGAGAAGACAAACACCAGTGCCAGATGATAAGTCTGTCCAAGCATGCTGACCAATGCCAACTTATTGAAACAGCTTCCCCACCCCCCTTCTTATCCACCTGCCCACTTCTAACAATTACGACATTTATAAACATTTGCTTACAAAGATTTTATGAACTAATGAAGCTTGGGATAATAAAATACAGAATCAATGGACATACTTGTTAAATTTTAGATTCAAGGATGTGGACTGTTTTAATTCAAAGAGGCAAACCTTTCATCAAGAACACCTGACAGCTTTTATTCTACTGGCCTAATTCCATACTATTTTCACTTTTCCTCCACTCTAGATCCAAAGCAGAATCTTCCTAGGAAGTAAAAGAAAAAAGAAAATAAATGAAAAGAAATGCAAGTTGAACTTTTTGTGAATCTTGGAAAGTGGACTGCTTTGGTTCCATTCACATTTGGGGGCAAATATCCAGAAAAAAATGAGATCACATGTCCACAGTGAAGAGAGGGAAGTATATGCAAGACAAAATGTAACAACCGTTCACTTGATTAGGAAGGAATGCCACATCAGCACACAGTGAAGCAGGAGCTGCTCTAATTTTGGACCTAGGGAATTGTGGCAATTATAATCTCTTCAGCTAAAATAGTAAAGTAATAGAATAATGCTGTCAAATTGGCAAATGCTTGACTAGATTTTAATTTAAAGTTTGGAGTCTTAACTTTATCATAAATGCTAAATGTAAAAGAGAGAAAATAATTTGAAATACAAAAAGACAGTTATCAATTTATCAATCTCATTAGTTTAAGAAGTCCCAATTCTATTCATATATTCAAGAACTAGTAAAGGAGACACTGAAAAGAATAAGAGATGACACACAACGACACTTCGGTTAAGCTCTCTGGTAGACATTATTGATGATCTGACTCAACTTCTTCCAACATACCCTGTAATTGCTGGTGGAGATTAGCCATGTGATCCAGTTCTGGATGATGACATCATAAGTGTTTAAAGATCTCTCGATATCATAAATAGAAAAAAAAGATTAAATTCAGGTTTTTGCCTTGTCTCTTCTCATTTAGAAGGGGACATATTGCCCAACAGTGCATTGGTTCTTTTGAAACCATTGGGACTCAACACAAGGAAGAGATTCCCATGCAAAAACTGGCTCAAAATGGAGAGACTATTCAAGTCCCACTGCTAACTGCCCATCTCCTATGAAGGCATATCGACAGGCCAGGTTTCATTGTGGTCTTCTTATTGGTAATCACAGCTGCTCTGTTTAAACTAGTAATGGCTGCTCTGGTCAGAGGACAGCATTTCACAACTGTTCCTCACACAACTGATGCAGGACCCTGAAGACATTCATAAGTCATCTCATTCAGACAGCCGGAACAGTTGGCTGTGAAAAAGGAACAGAAAAACTTTAAAGATCTTCTGGGATTCCAATATAAGAGTGGAAGATTATGCAATGTGCTAGAAGGGCTGAAAGAGTGAACTTGATGTCTTTTATTCTGAAACAAAAGGCAGAGATGCAGAATATAAGAAAATTCTGAACAAATAGAACTTGAGTGAGGTACTATATACTCCAATAATATTTCCAGAGAGAAAGCGATAAATTCATGAGAATACAATCAATGAATTTGAGGGAAACTATTTTTCTTCTCTGAATTGAAATAAAATATGAGTGTCAAATAGAAAGGTACTATTAAATCTCAAACAGATTGAATAAGGGAAAAAAGTAACCTAGAGTGCTAATAAATCTCAAACGAATTGAATGAGAGGGAAAAAAAAACAATCGATGTATTGGTATATTATATGGAAGTTTCAGGATTCTTAAGAGCACAAATAGAGTTAATAAGTTTTCAGGAAGAAAACACAGATTTCATTAGCAATCATGAGGATGGGAAGGACAGGGATGGATTAGAGAAGGGACAGAAGGTTGAGAGAAGAAGAGGGAGGGTAAAAGGGGGCAGAAGCAACAATTTATTTTGTTTGTAAAAAAAGTTTTTGACTGATTGTAGAAAGCAGTTTACACCCTAGATCACCTTATTAAGACCTTATTGCTTATGCAGTTAAAGAGACACTGATCGAGCTATAGTTCTCTTAAAACTTCATTAACAAATGATTTTTCACCACCAATACAAGATATTAGTGATGTATTTAACATCCTATGGGTAAGTGGTTGCCAATAAAAAATTGTACATTCAGGCAAGCTTCCACTTGAGAATATAAAACCATCTATCTAACCCTCATTCCCTTTTACTTTCAGGGAACACAAAACAGGTACTGAAAACCTGTCCAAGTAACAGTAGAAAGGAAGAAAATAGACAGGAACAGATGTCTTAGTGTTATCCTTAAATACTTGATAGTAAACTGCCATCTAAACACTCCTTATTATACCCTTAAATGAGAAAAGCTCTCTGCGCTTAACCAATATCCAGCCTGTTATAATGGAAGATTAGTGAGGCAGAAAACCACAACTGGCCGGATGCAGAGTATTGACAACTTGGCCTTAATCAGGTCATCAAGCCTCTTCCCATCTCAAGGCTCAGGAATCTTTCAGAAAGGGAACAGTAAGATTTCAAGAGTCTAAAAGTGAGGAGGGGCACTGCCCCCCAAGACACCCCAGTCACAACAAGGCTGCTGCATCCAGGAACTCACTGCAGTGAGGTCTACTATCACCAGATATGCGATGGCTGGTGCATCACCATGCTTCCACGGAGCAGTGAGGATCTCAGGAGAAACAACTGCACTCAGAAAGAGTCTGAGGCAGGTGCTGGACAAAAGCAGAGAGCCGCCCCCCTTGTGATCCACACATACAAAGGCACGAGGAGGACAGGAAGAGACATGGATGGAGGGAGGGGAGGGAGGGAAAAGAGAGGGGTAAGAAAGGAGGGGGATAAGGCAAGGACATAAACTCATTTTATTTGTAATTGAAAAATTCTCACTAAAAAAGAATTGACTCCTCTCTTGAAGATTCCCCATTGGTAGTTTTCCATCTCCACTCTTCTCTCCTGCCTCTTGTCCCACATCTAGACGGACTGATAAGGACCCTGCACACACTTCATGCAAAACTCACTCACACTGGTCTTACCCACTTGCCACAATAAAAGCCAAAGTTTCTTGTCTCTCTCTTCACCAAAGTCATGTCTGACCACTTGGATACCTGTTAATCAGCCTCAGAAGGTTAATTGATGTGAGCAATAATAGCCACTCTATCTTTGGGAAATGTCTAGCACTGTAAGTGTGTCTACATTTAAACCAGCTTTGGGTGGAGACTTGGTGCCGCCCACTGGAAGGCAAACCCAAGACAGAGACTAAACTAGTATATCCCGGATACTTAAGGTCTAACTTTCCACTCAACGTCTCTGAAAAAATGTGCTTCAGAAAAGTATTTCCAAGAGACACCCACCTAAAAGGAAAAATGTGATTCAAGACATAGAGGACTTAGTTTAAGAATGTGATGAAAATAATTCCATGGCAGGTCCAGATATGAGTCAGACAAAGTTGGAAAGGCAAGACAGAACTTCAAGAGGCAGTTTCTAGAACATTAAGACAAAATGGAAACATCTTAAAAACATGATATAAGTATGTTTCTTCTGTCAAAAGAAATTTAAGCGACAACTAACAACTGTAAAGGAAAAATACTCAATAAACTTCACAGCTGGAGAGATAACTCAGTGGATAAAGCCCTTGCTGCACAGGTTAAGGATCAGAGTTCAGACCCCTAGAACCCCACAGAGAGCCAGGCAGGCGTGGCTGAACTGTAATCCCAGCAGTGGGAGCAGATACTGAGGATCCCAGGAACAAGAGACCTAGCAAGACTGCCAGAATTGTAGAACTCCAAGTTCAGCAAGAGACACTGGCTAATAAATAAGGAGGTAGAAAGGGGTGGAGGGAATCGGGCAACATGAATGCGGAGTCTCCACATGCATGCATGCACACCCATCAACACATGTGCTCCCGTGTGCATGCAAACATGCATACACACAAATTTCTTAATTCAAACATGAAGTAGAGTAAAATGAGAAGTGATTTTGAACAGTTGATAACATAAAACACGCACCAAAAAAAAAAAAAAAAAGGAATCCATCTAGACTTTGACTTTTGTTAGACATGTAAAAATTTTAGAGTCAGTATTCTGTATCTGTGGATTTTTGAGGTTCTATACTCAACCAAACTTGAAGGGAAAAAGCAAGTGCTTAAACTGTATCTATGAAAAATACAGAGCATTACAAATATATTTTTCCTTTTGTTATTCTGTAAGCAACACAAACTACTGCTCACATCCTATTTACAACATATTGAATAAGGAATAGGAATGTATACATAGGTCTTATCCAAGTGATCTGACATTGTATATAAAGAACTTGAGCACTCAGAGATTATGGTATTTGTAGGTTTCCTATATTCATTTCCAATTGGATATCAAGGGTTAACTGTACTAATTATTGTATGAACAATATCACAAGTTAAAGAAGATGTGTGAAAGATGTTTTCGGTGGTCAGTAAAATCATTTTCTATGCAGTACCTCACTTTTATTTCCCTTTTATTATGTAACTGCTAAATACTTGGTGGGTGTTCAGCTATTCATTTAATCAACAAAATGGTAGGCCCAAACAATGTGGTAGAATAAAATCAATATGAATAAGATTTAAAATGAAATGATATTTTGAGTTTCAACTACAAAAAAAATAGGTAAAACTTTTGAATTATCAATTCCCTAGCTGATAAAAATAAAATAATACTATTACCCAAGGAATGAAATGAGAAAATCTGCACAAAATAGAACATGTAGAATAAAATGATTATTAGCATTTATATCATTTCATACCTAATAGTAAAATAATTCACTTAAAAGTAATCAGATCAAGCAAATGAGAGCAATTGCCATAAAGATATAAGGAAATTGTTGGGTTTTTTTTTTTCATCTTATGAAGATTCCCAGAGAGAGGAAAGGGAAAGAGTGGGAGAAAAAACTAACAATGTTGGACAAAATAGATTCGTAGAGGCAAGTAAGTTGGTAAATTCAGGAAACAGTCTCTAACAACTGTTTTTAAGTAATATAAATACCTTATGAAGAAAACATCATTACTATTTCTAATAGATTATTTTTGATCTGACAGGAAACAATTTATAGACCCACAGCTAGAGAGCTACAGTCAGGTCTCAGTCTCATATTCCAGTACTGCCATAAATACGTGACCCCCAACAATTTAGAGAGTAAGGGATTTATTCATGCTCGTGGTTTCAGATTATGTTCATTATGATGGCAAGAGTATTCATACCGCCATCAGGAGCCAAGGGGACTGGCCCCGCCATCTCCACAAGAGGAGCTGAGAGAGGGGTAAGGACCAAAACGTACTTCTAGCCAGCTAATCTACTAAAGCAAATTAGTTTTCTCTCTATCATGTCCACCCGCCTGGGGAATGGTCCCTTTGGCCATGGAGTAGGTCTAGCTCCCAATTTTTTGATTTTTGAAAAATCACTTCATTTTTGGTATATATTTACCAATTAAACCTAAAATAGTATTAAGTTAAAACATATTATAACATGTAAATAAAATACTGTGCAAATGTAAAAATGATATAATCACCAAACACTGTGTAGCACTTTAACAATACAAATTTGTTTTAGAGTATTTCTGAAGAAAAGAGTCTTAACATTTGTCATGTGTTTTATCTCCTAAACTGACAACACTTTTTATGAAACACATTTTGTGTCCACTTAGAGCCCTGGACATGATTATGCATTACCTTGGAAATTTCTTCTGAGTTCATGAACTAGTTCAGCATCTATGCAGCTTAAGCATATTATTGGACGTCATTAAGAGTGTAATGGATGGACATCTAAATGAGGCGAGTCAGTACTGTAAGGTAGTTATAAACCTGAACAGTACTCAACAATAGCTTGCCTACCTTGACTTAAAGAATCTTATGTAGAAAATGAAGTGAATTTATTTGTAATGGATACAGAAATACTATATATTGAAGGATTTCACTGAGACTATATCTTCAATTCTTATTTTAAAAATTTATGCATGAAAATAAAAAACTTTATTCTCTGGAATTGCTAGATCATCTCTCTTTTTAAAGATATATTTGTGGTGTGTGTGTGTGTGTGTGTGTGTGTGATCAGAAGGCACTGTGTGTCCCTATGGAGGACCAACCGGGACTTCAGGAGTCATCCTGGATTGCTTCTACCTCCATTTTGCTTTGCTCTAGGATTTCCCAGGCTCCACCTTCTAAGGGCACAAAGTTCATCCTCCCCCCCACGCCTCACAATGAAGATTATTGTAGTAAAATATCTTCTTTCTTGCACTTGTGAGCAGGCAGATAGTACGTGCACATCAAGGATTTTCTTCTTATGAAAGAGGTAAATTAGTCCCGATCAGACCAAAACAAAGAAGTGACCAAGAAGTAGAGTCATCCTGAAGCTCTCATGAAAGGGATCTGAGCTAAGAGCATACATGGCCAACGCCCAGACCGGAGGTCTGGAGGCAGATTCCTTTCTATAGGTCTTTATTTAATCAAATACAGAGGGTAGAATCTGCATTGGGAGAATCAAGGCTACAGTAACTAGTAAAAAGTGCACTTTGAAAAGTGCACTTACATTGGCATGAGGTGAGTCCCAGAGAAACAGGGAAACTCATATCTATCTGTGGAACCACACTGATCTAGAGATGTGAAATCACCTTTTCACATTCCTAGGGAACATGGATGAGGGAACCTGGAAAAGTAAAACTTGGTGGTCAAGCAAGATAGGGAATTCCAGTTGCTGCATTTTGGGCGTTATGATATAAATGGCTTTCTCTTGACATTGGTGCCTAGTCCAGATAAGTAAGTTATATTTCCTCAGTGATTGGCCTTAAGTCTCTTCCTTCTCTCCTTCCTCCACCAATGTTCCTGGGGACAGAACCCAGGGCCATGAGCTTGCTAGGCAAGTGCTCTACTACTGAGCCAAATCTCCAACCTCAGTCCTGTAGCGTGATCCCACTTCCTGTTCTCTCTCTGCTACCTGAGTAAATTGGCAGCTTCCTCTTTCAATTGCCAATGCCTTTCCTGCCTGTACCATGATCTCCCTAGCATGATGGATTCTGTCTCTCTAGAACCATAATCCACAGTAAGATCTTTCTCCCTTAAATTACTTTGTCAGGGGGCTGGAGAGGTGGCTCAGGGGTTAAGCCTCTGCCTTGCAGGCAGAAGGTCCTGAGTTCGGATCCTAGATCCCCATGTATAGACGCCCTGCGTTTGTGGCCCTGGTAGGGCAGAGCCTGTGATCCTGGGGCAGAGTAAACAAGGAGAAAGTGGAGGTGGTGGTTCCGGAATTTGTCTGTGGTTCTACACACACACACACACACACACACACACACACACACATACATGCACAATTAAATAAATAATAATAAAAAAAATTTTTTTTAAAAAAAAATTACTTTGTCAGGGTATTTTATCACAGCAACAGGAAGAGAAATTAAAGCAACCATTAAGTAGAGATTGCATATTGCATTAGTCACCAATATTTTTTCATCTTGGGCTTATTTCTTAGGTTTTACTCTTATACTTTTGGTGCATTGTCCTAGGCAGTAGTAATTCACCCCAATTGTTCTTATCATGACCTTGTATGGCCTGCTAAAGTAAACAAGGTGAAACTGATCATGATTGGGATGAGCCACCCAAGCTCTAGGCATTCACCCCAGCTTTCCCAGGGGCTGAGTAGAATAACATGCTGGTTAATAGTTGGGAAGTTCTAGTAAGGAGTGTGTAAGACTGTATTCACTAGCATCATTTGAATAGCTAGTCTAAACAGACAAATGTTACTAAATGTAGACTAAACTCCAGATTTTGAACAGTCCATTTTAAAGACTAGAAAGTATTGCATTAGTACTTATTTTGGATCCCAGGTCCCATGTAAAAATGCCAGGCAGAAATGATGGCAACCCACACTTCCGGCCCACTTCTGGTGGGCAGAGCCTGGGAAATCCCAGAGCAAAGCAGGGAGGTAGAAGCAATCAAGGGTGAGTCCCAAGTCACTCTTGGTCCTCCACAAGGGCACATAGTGCCCTCTGATACACACAGATACATAAATAAATAAATAAATAAATAAATAAATAAATAAATAAATAAACTTGAAATGAAATGATAATTTTTATATATTCTTGGTTAAAGAAAATATATTATTCCAATCAATTTCAGCTGTTCCTTTTTACTTTTTCAAATTGTGACTAAACAAAAACATTAAATTTCTTATGTGGATCCAATTATATTTTTTATTGGACTGCACTGCAGATATGTCTGGTCTGAATATGAAGAGTTGCTTTGTGTTTGATCATCAATCTTCCTGCTTTCTATGCTGGTTTCCTACTTGTTATTCCCCTTCTTGGCTTTCATTCACAAGGACTGCAGTTAAGCAATCATCATTTGCATAATTCCTGTGTCTTCCACACTAACTGATTTGCATTCCATGATGGAAGAAATGAGTTTGCCTTATTCCCTCATAGACAGTAACAGTTCCTAGATATTACTTTTTTTAAAAAAATAGAAATGAAAGATGGGAATTCTAGCTGAAGTTTTTAGCCCTGTTTAAATGAGATCATAAACAAAACTCATCAGACAATGTCTGGTCTAGGTAGTATGCCATGGAGCTTCTGGAAATGGAGGTGAGTGGATTTTTGAAAGGCAGTTACAATGAGCAGGACACAGACTCGCTGGGGGCAGGTGTTCAGAGTACGTGAAGAGTCAGCTATAGTGTGTGAAACTAACTTTGCTGCTGTGTTGTCACAAGGGAGGTTATAGTAGGAAAAAGGGAAGGAGGCTGAAAGGAGGAGGAAGGAGAGATCTAGCTTCCAACATTCTATGAAGCTAGTTGCTCTGTGCCTCTCAATTTGATGATGAAAATGCTGGTTCACATTAAATTTTGATATAAATTTTGATAAAAATAAGTAGACTACCATGGAGAGTTATTCACTCCATAAGTAAGATCTTATAGTTTACAATTTAATAAAATAATAATGAGTCACTTATATGCAAATGTAACTCTTTGTAACTTTTTTTAAAATTTGAAGATACGTATTGCTACTTTACTGCATTTTTTATTTACATGCTAGAATTATATGTCAAAGTTATGTGACCTTTATTATATGGATGGAAACATAAAGTGATAATAAAAAAATAAACAAACATAATGGGCCACTTAAAATGAAGAAAGTACTCTGCCCCTCCCGCCAGCCGGGGACAGGACCCTCGCTCTCAGTCCTCCTTCCCAGGGGGTGACATCCAATATTCATCAGGAGCAGCAAAACTGGAAAAAAAAAAAATCAACAAACCATAATTCAGAACATCAGAAATTCTACATCAACCACCTGGAACCAGGCCAGCCCAATCTCTCCCCATCTTAAAGCTCAGGGAAATTTGCGGAAGAGGGGGCAGTAAGATTGTAAGAGCCTAAAGATGGGGAGGAGCAACAATATGCAAGATACTCCACACAAGTTAGGGCCGAAGTAATCATAATAGGACTTTGCATGACTTGCACAATGACCAACATATCATTGAACCCCCAAAGTCTAGCATGGATCACGGGCACTAGGATCCTTAGAGGCAAGGGATTAACAGCCACAATAGCGTTCCTATACTAAAGGGGAACACAAAAAAGAGCTCTAGGCAATGCTACTGAGTCCTTACACTTCATCAGAGAGGAGGACCCAGAGGGAAGTTTAACATGTACTTTAACTAAAGGATGCTCCAGGGAGTGGGGGAGGGGGCATTGGGAGAAAGGTGGGGGGGGAGGGAAAAAGAGGGGAGGGAGCAAGGGGGTCTGGGGAGGGGTGAAGGAAGGGAGGGGACTGGGGCACCTATTAAATTTTTTCTGTAGATGACTCTCATAGTCAAGTTTTCAAGGTATGTATTAGAAAGTCCCCTGAGTTGATTTCAGGTCCTTACCGTAATCTATAATGCAACTTTAGTTGAGAGCCATAACTTCAAGAATAATTAGATGCTCATGAATTCTGTTGATTCTTTCTTGGATCAGTTTTTTACTCTTTATTGGTTAGAACCCAGAAAGGTAGAGGACCTGAAAATCGAGAGTCCCAAATAGAACTTCTAAAATAACCTTTGCAATTTGTAAAGCCTTATCAGATCCATGACTCACTTTCTTTTATGCAAACAGCCTGAAATTTAAGAGCACTGCGATTTTCCATATGAAAATACCTCTCATTTTAGATAGCTGGTAAACTGCAATGCCGAGATTCAAATGCAGATCATTAGACCCCAAATGCTTTGCTCTTTATGTCCCATCCCAGCGAACACAGCAACCAAGCCCCTTCCCTTGCAGACACTTGTGACTCTGCAGCCCATGCAAACACCAGGATCTGTGAGAATCTAATCATCCTTCCAAGAAAGCTTTTTAAGAGGCCTCCCTCTAGGGCGCTCCTTTCCCTTGAGACTCAGAGGAACAGCATTGCCTTCCTTCTAGCATCCCCTTGACTTTAACTACTCAACTCTAAATGAAGAGTCGAATCACAGAGAGAAAGAAAGACAGGAAGGAAGGAAGGAAGGAAGGAAGGAAGGAAGGAAGGAAGGAAGGAAGGAAGGAAGGAAGGAAGGAAGGAAGGAAGGAAGGAAGGAAGGAAGGAAGGAAGGAAGGAAGGAAGGAAATGATTAAAAGAGAATACTAAATATGTTACTTATGCCTTTAAGTCCCACATAGTATGCTCTGGTATTCCTTGGCAATAAGGAAATTTCCTAGCAATTAACATGCTTATAGCCTCAATTCAAGATCATGGATAATATCTATGAACTTCCTGAAATGATATGAAAATATTAGCATGAAATCACACACACACACACACACACACACACACACACACACAAAGTAAGAGAGAGAGAGAGAAAGAGAGATTAATTCAACCAATTCCTCTCTATCCAAATAGCATAGTATGACCATTCTGTGGTCTGTAACGGGTCCGCAGCCCACACCACAGGGATGGACTACTGGTTTCCTTCTCAGGTTTCCGTACTGTGGAAAACAGCGACCCAATGTTGGCCAGTCATAGTTGTTCTGAACAGAGAACTGCCAAAAAACGTAGGCCACACTCAACTTTTTCCTTTCCAGGTCCTGTTCAAAGGACCCAATCAAGTTTCTAGAGTACAGTTGACTCCCAGTCAGCAGAAGAACACTATTATGACATACCAAATTATTCTACTCAATACTTTGTTAAGGTTTTAAAAGAAGACAAAGAAAAAGGAATAACTTCTGCTTTTGATGGCAAATCTTCCTTCTTAGAAGCACATTTTGAATCAGAGGCACTTCCTTTGCAACAAAACACAATTAAAAACTCCACAGGGAAAAAGACCATCTGTTTTTAATGATGGCCAGTGTGAGGATAGCATTTCTAAAATGTACATTAGGTCAGATTGTCTGTGGCCCCAAAATGCACTAAATTTTAAAGCTAAATTTTATCAGAATAAGTTCTCATAAACACAAAAATGCTCTATGAGATGAGTAATCTAACTAAGGAAGTTGTATTCCACCAAAAAGGAGAAAAAAAAATTTGTTTTTCCTCAATTCAATTCTCAAAGAATCAGATTTCAGTTTCAGTATTCTTCTTGTTTTATCTTTTTTGAAAGTGTCAAACAACCTCCTCAAATAGTGTTCCTGATTAATAAGACCATTCCCCATTGAAGGATAACCTTAAAAACAAATTGATAGAGCTAGAGAGATGACTCAGGGGTTAAGCCTCTGCCTCACAAGCAAAAAAGGATTTGAGTTTGAACCCCAGATCCGACTTCAAAGACATCAGGTAGAAATGGCGGTGACCTGTACTTCTTGCCCTAGAAGGCAGAGCCTAGGAAACCCCAGAGCAAAACCACAAGAAGGTTGAGAATCCAGGATGAGTCCCAAAGTTACCCTTGAGCCTCCACAGGTACACACAATGGCTTCTTCTATACACACCCACACATATGCACACACACATACACACACACACACACACACACACACACACACACACAAATTAAGTTTCTTGGTAACCTGTTATGATACTTCTCTCTACACTGGAGGAAACTTGGCCATCTGTGGCTGGCTGCTAAGGAAAGCCTATGTTTTGTAAATAGTGTCCCTTCAGTCCAATCTGAAAGTGTTCTCTTCCTGATTTCATCAATAAGCTTACTATGCGACTCTAAAAAATTCCACTGCTCTAGGAAAACTTCTGTTTCCTTTTATGCCCAGATTTAGCAGGTTTTTCAAAGCCCTTCTTATTAAGAAAAGTTGCGGCTGGAAAAATGGATAAGTCATTACAACTATTCCAGGAAGCTATAAATATTCTAGTTCACGGCATTTAAGAAAGTATCCTCTCCTTTATTGTCTCTCGGGGCCCACCTACATCTGGGTCCTGCCCTCCCAAAGTAAAGTGGATGGTCCTACATGATCATAGGTGGGTTTTAAAAAATAAACACCAAATTAGTTTCACACCTACTTAGACAGCTTAGAATTTTATGTGTGAAGTATGCCAGGACTCTGCAGTGAAATAAAGCTTTGCATTCAAACTGAGATCAGCCAATCAGAAAACAGAACAGAGCACTGCCCATTTCATAATTAAGAGCATTTCTCCAAGTTCTAGATTCTGCTTATTAATGAACAAAGCATTACTTGACCCACTTGTGTCATCCACTCATAAGGACCTTGTTTGTAAAAAAAAAAATGTTAAAATAAGATGAAGGCCCCAATTAATACTCACCAAATCCAAGAAACTCAGCACTGATCTTTGAAAATATTTAGCTCTCATTTGGGGGCAAACATTCTATGTAAAACTGTGCTCTGTTAGTGGATAACACAGGGAAAGAAAATGGTGGGTTTGTGACTTCTTCAGCTGCAATATTGGAAACTATATTGAATATGACATATTTTCTATTATTTCTTTCCACTACAGCTTTTTTATTCATGCAATTCCCCATCCTAGGTGATAACCTTTCATAACCATAGTGCATCAGACAGTTAGGGAGAATGGGAAGACTGCCAAGTCCAGAGACAGGCCTGCAGAAATGATAACTCTCACCCTGCAAGAGGTGACAATAATCAGAAATGTTCCTTGTCTTCTCCTCTGCCCCAGCCTCCCCTCCATGGACACCAGATGTTCAAGAAAATTGATTTGGGAAAGTAAAATAGGAACACAATTGGAATACAGTTCGAGAAATCAAAGTCCTTGCTTCCCCGGCTAAGAATGCCTGAAGGGCCTTTCTGGCTGTCAAATCCCTAATGGTATCCCAAATATCATTCCCATCCCATCTCTTTCATAGGTGCTCCTGTGTTGAGCTTTCTATCTCTCAAGGGGAGGAAAAATCTAGGTCTTTCAGGCCTCCTCCAGTTCTGGACTTCCTAGTTCTTGAGTCTTAAGAATATTTGTTGGTCCCATTCATTTGCTACTTACCACTCACTAATTATTAAACTAATCAGATCAAGTTACATGTCACATCTGAGACCTGAAGCAAGTTATTTTACCGCTAAACCTCAGTTTTCTCATCTGTAAGATGTGGGTCCCAATTGGACATAACACCATCCATTATAAATTAGATCAAGAATTTCAGGAAAGAGGGCTGGAGAGATGGCTCAGGGGTTAAGAATCTGCCTCACAAGCAAATGGTCCTGAGTTCAGATCCCAAGTCCCAGATTGCCAGGTGAAAATGGTGGCAGCTTCCATTTCCAGTCCTGGTGGTTGGAATCTGGGAAATCCCAGAGCAAAGCAAGAAGGAGGCAGAAGCAATCCAGGGTGCTTTGGTCTCCACAGGGACACACGTGCCCTCTGATACACACACACACACACACACGCACGCACACACACACACACACACACACACACACACACACACACACACACTAAATGAATAACTATATAAATAAAGTTTTAAAAAAAGAATTTCAGGAAAAAGATTTGTTAGAGATGGTTCAGGGGCTAAAACCTTTGCCTTGCAAGCAAAAGGACCTGAGTTCAGATCCTCAGAGATCATGAAAAAAAAAAATGCCAAGCAGAAATGGCAGCAGCCTGTAATTCTGACCCTGGAAGGTGAAGCCTGAAAAATCCCAGAGCAAAGTAATAAAGAGGTTGGACAATCCAGGATAATTCCAATGTCGCTCTTGGCCCTTCACAGACACACATACTCAAATGCCCCACACACACACACACAAGAATTTCAGTAAAGAACACATGTAACGAATTCACCAGACGCCCAGTAATACACAATAGTGCTGTCATTAGTAGTAGATATATCTAACCCACTTTCTTGCATAAATTCGCTATTGTACCAAACACAAACATCAACTACTTAAAGCTGAAAATGTGTGAGATGCTTCCTTGTAAACCTTTTTCTTGCTTATTATAATGCTGTAAAAACAGTAATTCAACACATTGGTGATTACTTGATTTTTACTGCTTTTTCTCAGTCATTAACCATTATGCATCTAGTTTTCGTAAGATATGACTTCTGCCAATTCAACTCTTACAGCTGTATGTAATGATCCAGGAATAGTCTAGACTATTCCCAGTTCCGTTGCTGTCAATCATTTAAGGAGAGCAGCCTGAGAGCAACTGTTAATGGCCCTGCCCTGCACAGGCTGACCTGGGCTGAGGCTGAAGTTAGCATGCTGGGGGTCCCCATGTTCTGCAGTCACACTGGAATTCCAGGGTGTATCCTCACAGATTTGAGAAGGGAAGGAAGAAAACCTAGCGACTGAAAAGAGGAAGAGTGAAACAGAAAGGAAGGAAGCAAGAAATAAAAAGCCAAAACCAAGAATGGAGAGAAGGTCAATCAATAAGGGGGGGGAGATCTGACTAGTCGGGGCAAGAAGGGGAAGAATAGAAGTCAAGGGACCCCCAACCCCACAGACAAGCCCCATTTCCAAGTCCCTCCCAGACCTGGAGAGCACCAGCTGCATGTGGACAGTTTGTGGCAGGATTCCATCCCCAAGCTGAAATTTGACTGATTATCTACCTGGTTCCTAATGTTCTTTTATGGAGATTATTGTTGTGGAACAAACAACAGGTTCCAAAACTATAATATATCATTAACTGATGGTCTGACTTCTTCATAGGACATCTGCAATCCGAGGAGACTGTGTGTGAAATAGGCACATATTACGTAAAGTTGTTTATTTGTTCCTGCCAGGTGCTTCTTTTGTCCTCTCTACACATCACAAATTTCTGACATTCTGTATAGACCTGAGGGTAGTCAAGAAAAATGAAAGAAAGAAATCTCAAAAATTCCAAGTTCTTCAGAGGAAAATGGGCTATGGTGTGTGTGTATGTGTATGTGTGTATGTGTGTGTGTGTGTGTGTCTGTCTGTCTGCCTGTCTGAGCTTTCAGAAGAACCAACATTATCTCACGAGGACCGTTAAACTATATGCATCAACATTTTCTGGGTTGTTCTAGAACAGCTTGCCTTTTGGTTGAGTTCCCACTGGGGAAGCCAATCAGACAGCGGGTTAAAACCCAACAACTAACATGAATGGCCCTCTGTGAAGTCAAGGTAAAGGGTAGCTTGTTAGAAATAACCCAGCCTTCTGGGTCTGCAGAAATTGATTAACACACCAATGTCTAATTCCCCCTAAACATTTTTAGGGTTCATGCTGCTGTGCCTTTACCTAGACAGTGTATCCTGTAGCAGCAAGAAGCGTCCAAGTGAAATGACAACGTTCTGCAGAGCAGGCATGAGCAACAACTTCCAAAAGATAGAGCTTTCAGTGCAAGCGCTGTGATCATATCATGAGTGCGGGTTGTTTGTTTGCTTTCTTGGGTTTTGTTTACTCTAGCCACAAATGTCATCCACAAGCCAAGCTGCCGGACAGGAGCTCAGGTATAATGGAATGCCTCATCTCCCACAAGGGAAGAAACCATTTCCTGTGAATTCCAAATCCAACATGTAACGGAAATGGAGCCGTTTCCTCCTTTCGCTGAGCAACGTCCCTGACTATCGGAGCAAGAATTGCATTCCTCTGTGTCGTGGACATCCCAGCCAGTTTTCATGGAAGCACGCACCACAGACTCTTGAGCCTGGGTCCCAGGCCAAAAACATTTCACTCTTAGAAAACACACTGGCCTCTAGAATTTCAGGGTTATGTGAAAGCAGATACTTCAGTTTTTAAGGAGGTCTCTTGTGAGACGTGCAACTATGTTATGATTTAAGTCATGCCCTATCACAAGAAAACTACGAGGGTTAGAAAAGGTGGAATTTATGTAAACCTTCCCATATGTGTTTTCATTGCATGACTATGGAATACTGATATTCTGAAACCAGGGTCTCTCGAGACTGTGTGCTGCTGTGGAGTCAGGAGACTTCGGTTCATTCCCACCACTTCCAGCTGTGTGAACGTCAAGGTAAAGGGTAGCTTGTTAGAAATAATCCTCTTGCTTGACGTCTCTGAGGCTTAGTGTCCTCATTTATATAATGAAAATTAAAAGATACAGAAACAAATACTCCACTTTTAGGGGTATGAAAATTCCATGATATGATGTATATAAGTGCAGCCCGTGGATGAGGGAGATTGCTCAGACCATAAAGGGCTTGATGCACAAGCAAGATGATGACCCAGTTCAATCCCTGGAGCTCACATAAAAACAAACAACTAAAAGAGGCATGGTGACACATTCTTGTAATTCCAGCACTGGGGAGGCAGACAGGAAAGACCCTTGGGGCTCACTGGCCAGCCAGCCTACATTAATTTGTGAACTCTAAGCCAATGAGAAATCCTCTTTCCAAACAAACAAGCTGGATAGAGCCTGAGGAGGCACAATACCTGAGACTGTTCTCTGACCTACACACACACACACACACACACACACACACACACACACACACACACACACACACTCAGTAACAGTTCATAAACAATGTTTTTCCTTAATGTCAGGTCAATGTGGTTAACACATTTGGTACGAAAAGAAAGTCATTAGAGACTTCTAAAATTCATGTGTTTGGACCCGAGAGATGGCTGAAGGGTTAAGACTATGTCTCACAAGCAGAGGTCCTGAGTTCAGATCCCAGGTCCCATGTAAAACACTAGACAGAAATGGCAAATGATCTGCACTTCTGGCTCTGGAAGGTGGAGGGAAGCAAAAAGGAGGTAGAAGCAATGCAGGATAATTGCCAAAGTCACCATTGGTCCTCCACAGGGACATACAGTGCCCTGTAAGACACACACACACACATACACATGTACACACGCACATACACACATGCACACACACACACAAATAAAGTTTAAAATAAAATAAAATTCATGTTTCCTAATTTGTCCAGTGGCCTATAAAACAATTCCCTTACCACTAAGTTGCTGCCTTTCTTCAAAGACATTTTAAAGTAGTTTATTTTCATGTCCATGTTATAGTTGGTTGGCTGAATAATGGAAGCCCACCCCCCTCCCCCCACACCCCCACCTCCCCTATCCCCGCAGGACATGGGAGCTATAATACTTACATGTAATCTTAGGAATCTTTTTAAAAAAATTCTTATCCTTCCTTGTTCCTGCACTGGCTTTCTCCTTCTGTCCTTTACTAAGGACATGCACATGTCCACATGTGTGCATATGTGGTATGTGTATATGTTTATTATTCCATGTTTACACATGGAAATAGCTTTTATTAAATTGACAATTGATGAAATTGCATCACCATCATCACTTATGTTTATATCAGCCACCTACACAGAAGGTCTACAAATGAAACTTCAGCACGTCAAGTATTTTGTCTGTACCCTCTCTCTCAGCCCTACCCCTGACCTGCAGCTATTGCCTATGCCTATCCTTTCCTTAAAATAAAGGCAGCTGAAACTATGAATGCTTTTAGGAAAAAACAAGATATATTTTCTCTTTCAAGATTGGGATCTAAACAACAAATTTCAATTTTTAAGGGGAAAAAATTAGTGGGAGAGTCTGAGTGGACGTGCCTATGAAGGCCAAAAGGGTGACTGCTTGAATCACCCTGGATTACTCTGTCTCCTTCTTGCTTTGCTCTGGAGTTTCCCAGGATCTGCCTCTCAGGGCCAGAATTACAAGCTGCCATCATTTCCTCTAGCATTTTTTTCCTTGGACTCTGGGATCCAAACTCAGATTCTTTTTCTTGTGAGGGACAGGGAGCCACGTGCGAGTCATTGAGACTCCACCAAATGCCCAAGCACACAGTAATCCAGGCATCCTGGATGATCATGGATGGATCACACAGAGGGGCTTGGGAATATGAGGGAGACCAGCTAGAAAGGAAAACCTGCAGGATATGATGTGAGGGAGGGACAGAGTGGATACTAAGAGAGAAAACAGTCAAATTCATCATATTTACATATGAGAGCTTTCAAGAAAAAAAACTGGGATCTTAATAGAATGCACTTAAAGAATATGTTTAATTTCACCATGAAAAGGGCAAAATCATAAGAGGTACCATAACTCCCTAAGAGACTCTTGAGGGTCAACGCCAGACTGTGGAGCTGACAAAGAGGAGCGACTTTTCTTGGTGGGATACATGCTAGTAGGTCATCCATGGCCAGCAAATGCTCAGCACTGCAGCACAGGTGGCCTGGATGAAATTCAGTGGGCCACACACACAAAAAGGCATGAAAGTAAGAAAGAGACTGGTTAGAAAGGTTTGTGGGTAGAAATGGAAGGGTGATGGACTATGTGACAAGTATGAAAATGACATCAATTCAACCATTGCTGCATGGTTCTAAGTGTCATCTCCAAACAACTACTTCTTCCTTAAATGCCAGATTCACGCACCCAAATATTTGGGCAGGATCTAGCCCTTGATCTTCCTTTTCACCTGAAAAACATGTACATATAACAGCAACTCTCCTGATTGGCTTCCTGAGTTGAGATTTTTAAGCCATACTATATACAGCACATGGGTTGGGAAATCCTGGTGTCACTGCAATGTTCAGATGGCTTCTCAATAGCTTCTCCCAAGACAAAAAACCTGTAAGCTAATTTTTATATTTTTACTCCTTTTGTGTCCTTTGGGAGATTTTTCTTCTTAGAGAATTTGCAATGTCATCCATCTGTTCAATACCCCATTGGCTTCTCATCTCAATCAGAATTATTCCAAGGGCTTTCCAGTGACCCTCAAGGCCCTATGTTATTCTGCCTGCCTTTCTCTTCCTCTCTCCTAGATTGTCCCAGTTGGTGCTTGCACACACCAAGCATTCTCTCACCTCATAATCTTTGCATTTATTATTCTCTCTTCCTGGAATGTGCCTGGAATTTCTGCTAGATGCCATCACAGTGATTGCTTCCTGAGTATATTTTAACTCTCCACTTAACATGTCATGCAAACAGAGGAACTTTCCATAAAGACTTTGTTTTCAAAACTGAAACTGGCCCCGCCTGCCACTCACTCAATCTGTTCCTGTTTTTTATAGCTGCAATCACCACTTGATATATTTTATGTTATTTTCTAACTCTTTATAGCTTTTCCCAGCTCCTTAAATTAACTCCATTGAAAGCATAGATATATTTGGTCCTTTCTAGATCCTCAGCACTGAATATATGCCTAACACCACAGTAGACATTTGAGTACAACAATGGGTGAAAAGAGGTTTATCATCTACTTTTTTCTTTTTAAATATGCATTAGAGAAAAATTTTAAGCATACATGAATTAGAAACTTCACTTGTTCTGTAATGAATTTCAATAATCAATGCATGTTTTATTCTTCACACCTGACTTCCCTCTACCCCCATTCTACTATGGGTTTTCACGTAAGCTCCAAAAAGCATTTCACTTACAATTTAATTATATATTTAAAATGATCCACCAAAATTTTCTTATTTATATTTACAAGCATTAAAATTTCCATCTCTTCATGAAAGTAGATACGTACAAAAATAATCTTCGTCAATTTCATTCACCAAAAATTAACCTGATTCTTTCAGTCTGAACTAAAAGAATAATGAAGAAAAGAAAGTTCTATGGGCTGGAGAGGTGGCTCAGGGGTTAAGCCTCTGCTTTGCAGGCAGAAGGTCCTGAGTTCGGATCCTAGACCCCACGTATAGATGCCGGGCAGAAGCGGGAGGGGGGAGGGGGGGGGGGGGGGAGGGGGGGGGGGGGAGGGGGGAGGGGGGGAGGGGGGGGGGGGAGGGGGGAGGGGGGAGGGGGGAGGGGGGGGGGGGGGGGGGAGGGGGGAGGGGGAGGGGGGAGGGGGGGAGGGGGGAGGGGGGAGGGGGGAGGGGGGAGGGGGGAGGGGGGAGGGGGGGCCGAGTAAACAAGGAGGAGGTGGAGCCGGTCCATGGTGGTTCCCGAATTCGCCCGTGGTTCTACACACACACACACACATATATACACACACAATTGAATAAATAAAAAAGAAAGTTCTAGAGGTCCTAGATAATGGTTTCCTATTTACTTTCACTTTCTCACATTCCCAAGAAGCTACTAGAAAAAGTAAATTAAATTGTAGTTAGTTCTCTCTTATGTTTGCTCAGAAAATTTTGCATGTTACTTGTTTAATTATAAGATCTGAGCTCTTTCTCAATCAACTTAGCAGGCTACTGTTGGGAACACGAATGACCATCACAATTTTTTTAACCATCGCACTTTTTAAAACTTTTAGATGAACGAGGAGTGGAGTGGACAGAGAATTGCAAATAAATAAATAAATAAATAAATAAGCTGTGTGTCTTAGCTTTCCAAGTTGTCACTTCAAAAGATAGCTCATCTGTTCATCATCTATCGATCGATCCATTTATTATCTACCTTCTCTTTTTATTTTTCCAGAATAATCTTTGAAGGCACCTTCCAATCCTTGAAACAGGAAACCAGTCCCAGAGGCACGGAGCCTCTTGTCTGCTGGGGCCGAGAAGAAATTCTATGTTGGCAGGGAAAGGTAGACCTGCAGAGGGGAAGCTCAAGTTGATGCTTCTGGCGGTTTTACAGAGCAGCTCCGTGGTCTTGGGAGAAAGCCTTCTGTTCTTGTAAGTGTTAGCATATTAAGCATCTAACCACATGACATAGGATGGAGAGGGGATTGGGAAAGAGGGTGTTAAAAACAGAAAGGAAACCTAGTACTCAGAACAGAGTTCTTTAAATTAGTCTAGTTATAAATTTTTTCTCTTATTGATTTCCTGCCTTGAAAAGAACCCATGAATGAAAACAGAAGAGAAGTGTGGGAGGCGGGGGAGAAAGAAGCGAGAGAGGGAAAGAGAGGGGGGAGAAAAAGGAAAAGGAAGAAAGGTCAATGCAGAATGGAAGCTCAGCTCTGGCTTTGTGTGTGTGTGTGTGTGTGTGTGTGTGTGTGTGTGTGTGTGTGTGTGTGTAAGAGTGCGCCTAAGAGTGTGTGCCTCTCGAGGTCCAAGGGTAACATCAGGAACCACCCTGGATTGCTCTAATGCCTTATTGCTTTGCTCTGAGTTTTCCCAGGCTCTGCTTTCCAGGGTTGCAATTACAGGCCACAGCCATTTCTGCTTTGAATTTCTATATGCCAATCTTCCCTATCCCACCCCCACCCCCACCCCACTCCCAAAGCTTTCTTTCTCTCCTCCAATAAGATGGATGGCTTGATTACAGCCCTCCAAAGAAATCTTCAATTTAACAGTCTTGTAGTACCTCTCTCTACAACTTGTCTTGCTTTTCAACCTATTGGATTAAAATTTTTTTTAATTTTTTTAATTATTATTTATTCAACTGTGCGCATGTACATGTGTATGTGCCCGTGCGTGTGTGTGTGTGTCTGTGTGTGTGTAGAACCCCGGACGAATTCGCGAACCACCGCCTCCACCTCCTTCTGCCCCGGGATTCACAGGCTCTGCCCTACCAGGACCAGAAGCGCAGGCCGCCCCCGCTTCCGCCTGGCGTCTATACGTGGGGTCTAGGATCGGAACTCGGGACCTTCTGCCTGCAAGACGGAGGCTTAACCCCTGAGCCACCTCTCCAGCCCCTGGATTAAAATTTTTAAAAACTTACAATGACCAGATATTAAGTAATAAACAATAATTGACCCTTACAAGCACAAATTCATTCCCTCACAACTTCTGAGTGACAGTCGGAGGGGAAGAATTAGGTCAAGCCAACCTTCATTCACCTATGGAAACTCCCTGTTCTTCCTAAATTTTCTCTTCCAGCAAGTCTTGGACCAGATTAGATGCTGCTCTGCATTCTCTCCTTTCATCTTCTCTGTCTGCAATCCAGCTCCTCCCATCTCTCTAATACATTTCCAAACTTTTTTATCTCATACACACTGGCAAAATATAATTTTCATAATTTAAGAACGTGGTCCACGAATATATAATGGAAATGTTCAAGATGTAGTTGATGTACAAGCTCATGAGGAAACCAGTAGATGTGAAATTGTTTCCAAGGCATTTTGAGGAACTATTTACAGACAAATAATATCAACAACAATGTGAGAAGATCTCTAGTTAAAGCACAAAATTGGTAAATGTCCTACAAGAGGAAATCCTTGTTTACTCTTTTTTCCCATAGAGTCATCTGCATTTCTTATGAACCAAAGTTATAAGTAAACATATGGCTTTGTCTGGGCATTAACCAATAGTAAATAGCAAAGTCACGCTGCAATATGTCACTAAAAGATTACGTAGTCATCATCTGGAAATTGTTTACAAGCTTTAGGTAATATGTTATAGTAATAATGGAAGTCCAACTACTCTGTCATTTTTCTAAAACATTTCCTAAAGCTTCCAACAATGTTTCAGAGACATTATTAGAACACATGTCACTAGCTGATAAAATGATGGACCATACGCACATTATAAAATACATAAGTACTATAAGGAAAGGAGGAAAAATATTCCCTCAAAGATATTATTAAAATAGAAAATCTGAGACATTGTTAGCCAGGCGTGATATGGATTATAGCAGTCTAGAAGTTGGGAAATTGACTTAATAAATTCTGATCAAGGGGCATGCAGGGTAAAAAGCCAGAAAGCCTGGCGTGAGTCCGATGTCAACAGCCAACAGGACTTGATGGCCAGAATGTCTGAGTTAGCTGGACAGGATGGAAGCGTTCAGACAAACTACATTAAGAGCACACCCCAATGTGAGTTAACCTCAGTTGTCCTTGACTTGCTTCATCCACCCAAACTGGAACAGTTGCTTAACAATTCTGGAGTAGAGAGTTTTCAACCCAAGGTTAATTATTGCTGGGCTGGATGGGTAGACTTTTCTAGTTCAATTGTTTTAAAATAGGAAAAACTTGGATGTGCAAGTTTCTAACCTTAACTGGAGAAGGGGGGAGGGTGGAGAGAAGGGAGAGTCAGGAGGATCCCCGAACCTCTCCAGCTAGGGAGTCTAGTGAACATCAGCTTTAAGGAGAGACCCTGATTCAAAAGATAAGATTGACAGTGCTGGAGGAAGATTGACAGTGCTGGAGGAAGACGCATAAAATTAACCTCCGCTGTGCACACACACACATGTGCACACACAAATACAGTGCGCATGCACGCTCTCACATATCACACAAAACAGAAGAAACCATTTTGATAGTTGAAGGATAAGAGATAGTAAAAATAATCTTTCCATCTAGGAAACCTGGAGTTTCTTAGAACTCCAAGTCCAATGGTTTATTTTTTTAGTTGCCTCTCAAAACTACTTTCTACATCATTCCCAAGCTTTGTTTCCTTGCCTTTAATCCCACTAGCACATCTCTCTGAAGTTAGAGAGGAACTATAATTCCTATTTTTGCATAAACAAGCATTCCCCACTCTCTACTCTCTTTTGCAGAAGTGGATGCAATTGGAACATTAGCAACTGAAATTCATCAAGGTAGGAAGTTGACAAGAGGAGCAACAGTTCTTGGCAAGACTACCTAGAACTTGATAATCTTCAGTCAGTTGCATGCCCTGGGCCATACATACGAGGGTTGACCCTGTTGCTGTAGCCCTATACTCTATATCCAGATCAATATATATCTAAAGGAGTTACATCAAGGGATATTTCTCTTTCAAGATTTTTGGGCTCAAAGATGTGAACTCAAGCATTGTTAGAGAGTTGCCTGTTACTGCTTTGTCTAATGCGACATAAGGTCACCTACCTTAATTAAAATTAAAAGTCACATTCTTAACGACTTCAGCTATACTTCAAGGAAGTAATAGTCACACTGCTTAGTGACTTTCCATAATGGTCAGAACAAACCTAGATTATTCCCATCACTGTCAAAATTTGTTGGACAGCATCAATCTGCCATATGTTAAAAGAGGCAGAAAAAGCCTCTATGCAGAAACAAAACAGATGTGCAGACGGAAATAGAACCAAGACAAAGAAAAGCAGGGAAATTAGTTGCCTCTTTTTTGCAGACTTTTGCTGTGCTCTCTGGAAACTCAACCTCTTCTTGTCTTTAAAACTCCACGATGTAAGTATGTTATATATTCCTACAAGTTCTTCTTTCTCACTTAAGCTAGTTTACTTGGATTTTTTTTTTTTAATTTGCAGTTGGGATCACTTAGCACTCTCTGAATTCTTTGTCAGAAATACGGGGATGATAAGTTACCTAAATAGTTTTGCTGAGTTTTCCTTCTTTTTACCTACAGTATGTTTATTTCACATTTACCTGTGGGAGATGGAGGGGCTGGGAAGATTCACTGATGGGCTGCTGCTAAACCACCAACAAAGAATGCTTGCTCCACAATCATGAGGGCCAAAGTTTGGATCCCAGTAGTCATGAAGCAAGCCAGGCATCCGTACAACCCTCTGAAAACCAGCTGCGAGGGAAGACAGGCAGGAGGAGACAAAGATTGGAGGATCGCTGGTGCTTGTTGGTGGGCAGAAGCCAAGAAAAGATGGCCCCCAGGTTCAGAAAGAGACCCTTCCACTAAAGAATAGGCAGAGTGACAAAGGAAAACTGCACCCTTCTGGCCTCCACGCCCACTCCTGCATGTGAATGAACACTCTTCAGTTCTTTGATTCTGATTATTGCTCCTGTGTCATTGCTTCACATTAAGTCTGAGTAACCACCAGTTACTCAGGATGTGTTAAAATATAGTTCTTTCTAGTAAGAGTTGAATATTGTGAGAATTACATAGACTATCCCAAGAGATTTGTCTTTGGCACACCTATCAGGGATGCTCCAGGCTTCTGGAAGAGAGCCCTTTGCTGTTTAGGCGAATGTGCTTTATAATGTCTTCCAGGAAGAAGTTGAAGTGAGAGTGAGCATAGGGCATTTCATAGAAGACAGCATGTAAGCCTCTATGAAACATTAAAGTCTTTTCTGGGCCTTAACCTTTTTCTTGGATTTGTTGCTTTTCTCTTTCTACACTATTCCTCTTGTAGAATCTAGTTTCGGTCATTTGTTTTCCTCCTCAGAGCTTCCTCATTACCCTGATTTTCTTATTTTAGCTCCTCCTGCCTTTGTATTTATGGATCCTGCCCCCCTCCACCCCTCACCAACGAACACAAACCTACCACTCTATAGTGAAGGTTTTTTACATTCTTCAGAAAGCAGGTAGAGTTTCAAGTGGCAACTCATTTCTTTCTCTGCTCCACATTCCTCTCTCTGCCACCCATAGACTTGAATCACTTTTCCCAGCAGCCCCCGCCCTGTAGCGGATCACTCATTGCACATGGCAGGTAGTGGAGTCAGCATAGCTTCAGGCACACTTTCTCCTCTGTTTAGCACTGGAGATAATCTCCGGCAGCTACAGTGGCTGGTGAAGATCAAAGCTTTTTGCCTGCAGGAGGTCAGGATAACTTTGTTGGCCTGAGAGCCCCTATACTCATGTCAGCAGAGAGGAGGGCTCTGCTTTCTCTTCCAAGAAATTCCAGCAAAAGCTAGCAAATAAAAATAAAAATAGTATCTTTCCGAGCCTGTTTTGGCACCAAATACATTTTGTTCTCTGCATTCCTCCCTCTCTCCCCTACCTGCAGGCAACTGAGGCATATGATACATCTAGACTGCATGCTAAGTATCTTGATTAGGCTCATTCTAGAGAGGAGAAATAAACCATCTTTGGACCGATTTCAGAATAGTTTCCACTTTTATCCACCTGCACCCAGAGCGAATGAATATAGAGATGGCTTCTGAAGATTCAGTAAATATTTTTAAAGAAGGTAACTTGTTTGTGAGTCCGTGCATGTACACTGTGTGTCTATGGATGTACACATGTGTACCACAACAGTGCTCATTCATTTACTGGTTTCCATGCTCTTGGTCCTACACTGAGCTAACCAGCGCTCGCTCTAATCTCACCTATCTGACAGAGATCTAAGTATTATTGCCTTAATTTTATGAATGGAATAAATGAGACCAGGAGGTTTCAGAAAATATGCCTGGGCCAGAAAGATGGCTCGGGAGTTAAGCCTCTGCCTCGTAAGTAGAAGGTCCTGAGTTCAGAACCCAGATCCCAGGTAAAAATGCCAGGAGGAAACAGTAGCGGCCTGTACTTCCTATCCTGGAAGGCAGAGCCTGGGAAACTCCAGAGCAAAGTAATATAAAAGAGAGAAAAAGCCAGAGTGATTCCTGAAGTCACCCTTGGGCCTCCACAGGTACACACAGTGCCCTCTGATACATACAGACACACTGACAGAAACTCTCACATACATGCACACACACAAAATAAAAAGAAAGAGAGAAAGAGAAAGAGAAAGAAAGAGAGAAAGAAAAAAAGAAAGAAAGAGAGAAAGAGAAGAAAGAAGAAAGAAAAGAGAGAAAGAAAGAGAGAGAGGAGAGAAAAAAAAGAGAAAAAAAAAAAGAAAGAAAGGAAAAGAAAGAAAGAAAGAAAGAAAGAGAAAAGAAAGAACGAAAGAAAGAAAGAAAGAAAGAAAAGAAAGAAGAAAGAAGAAAGAAAGAAAGAAAAAAGAAAGAAAAAGAAAGAAAGAAAGAAAGAAAGAAAGAAAGAAAGAAAAGAAAGAAAGAAAGAAAGAAAGAGAGAGAGAAAGAAAGAGAGAGAAAGAAAGGAAGAAAGAAAAAGAAAAGTAGAATCTATATCTGGGTACTCTACTTAAGACTGTAGTAAAAAAAAAACAGTGCCTAGACACTGAAACTCGTAAAGTTTAATAAATATATGAAGAAGGTTCAAGGAATTCATGTAGTATTTCCAAGCCTACCTCTGTGGAGGAATCACTGTTGTTGGCACAAAGGGGTGGAAGATGTGGTGCCTATCAGTAACATGTGTGATCTATCAGAACATATGACCTGGAGTTGTGCAGAGCTGGTCCAAAATGACCACAGAGAGTTTAGGAAGTGTTAGCCAGTTAAACACCTTCTTCTTGAAATCCATTACTCCTGGTATCTTGTGACAGTGTTAGGAAGCTAAAACAGTACTCTTGCAGGCTAGCCTACTTTTCCTGTGGGTGAGCCTGTCCTTTTCCTAATTCCCCCTCCTCCCCCTCCCCCTCTCCCTCCCCTTCCTCTCCTTCTCCCTCTCCTTATTTAGTAGACCTTATGTGAGACTGTAAAACAAACCAGGACTATTTTCCCAACCAACAAGTTGATCAATCAGAAAACTTGGTATAAACTTGGTATAAAACTTGGTATAACATGGACTAGGCCAAAGGTCTCTCCCTAGTGCTAAAACATGGATTAATAGCAGTCCACCGTGAAGTCCCTACAATCCTCAGGAAAAGTAAAAAAAAAAATAATGCGATCACTTTTTTTCCAGAAAATAAGATGTGGAATTTCATGAGCTATTCTTTATTATGATCTTTTTTTTTTTTTAAGGAAGAAAGGGAGGTTTATTCAGCTTACGGTTCCAGAGGAAAGGTACAGTCTCTCAAAGCAGAGGCGGCATGGCTGGCTGGCCAAAGCTGGAGGAAACTAAGTCACCGCAGACATCTTGGAAGCTGAGAGCTGCAGACTGCTTGCTGCAAAGGCTGACTTCTCCTAGAGGTAGGGTGGGACTAATCCACCTCAAGGCCCACCCCTTGTGACTGCCTTCCTCCAGTGAGGCTCCACCTCTCAAGGTGCCATGACCTTGCCAAACATATGAGACTGTGGGGGACACATTTCAAAACATGACATTCCACCCCTGGCCCCCACAGGCTCATTGCCATCTCATTATATAAACTATACTCAGTCCAACGTTAAAAGTCTTCATAGGCTACAATGATAGTCCCAACAGTCCAAAAGTCCAAAGTCCAAAGCCTCCTGTAAAATCAAAATACAAGTTACATACTTCTAACATACAATGGCATAGAATAAACATTCCCATTCCAAAAGGAAGGAATGGAGGCATATCCAGGAAAAATTGGTCCATAACAAGACTGAAAACCAGCAGGACAAACTCCAAATCTTGTAGCTCCAAGTCCAACAGGTGAACCTCTTGTTGAAATCATCTCAGTTCCAAAGGGCTTTGGTTCCACCCCTCCAATGCAGCTGCCAATAGAATACGTTGGTCTCTTGAGCTGACTTCTTCCAGGGTATACAGCTCTCCTTGGCAGGTGTTCCACATTGTGTCTGGAATCTCTAACATCTTTACTTCTCAATGGCAAACCAGGCTTTAACTCCACAGCACAAACTGCCCTTCTTGGGCCTCTAAACTGCAGGCTTCTTGCCTCATGATGCCTGGATTCTGCCAATTTTTGAAATCTTGGAGGAAGACTTCACAATCTCCTCCCGCTTGCATCACTGATGCCTCTAAAACCAGAACAACTTTGGACAACTTTGCCAAGACTGGCCCCTTTGAATCACAGCTGATTCTGCTTCTCTTTGTTGACCACTTCTTTCACTCTTGGGCAGTTGTTTGGTAAGAGAAACCAACTCTTGGTTTGGAACTCCACCCTTTAGCTCCAGTCTTCTGAAAGGATTTGTATTCTTATGAGTGGGAGCCTTCCTTGAGGATCCTGCCCTCAAGCTAGGGCCCCTCCTATTATCCAAACTGAGAGCAGGCTTTGATTTACAAATGGAGCTAATCTCTTCAACAGCCATTTTGTTCTCTGCTTCTTCCTGGTTTGACTCTAAGTTTGGCATTGTATTTTTCATCATTAGATTTTAGTTTTTACTTCTTCCTGCCTTATTCTTTGCTCTTTTTCACAACTCTAAAGACAACTAAAAAGTAGCCATATCACATAGTCAAGATTACATTGCTTTGAAATTTCCTCCGCCAAGCACTCCAGCTTAACTTCAGGCAAGCTTTCAGGATGAGGGCAAAACTTCACTAAACTCTCAGCCAACACATGGCTCCATGTGTTACTCGTCCAGTTGCAAACACAGTCTCTGTTCCCCTCTGGACCATCACAAGCTGGGTTCCACTTCATTCATCTCTCACAGCATTGCTCTCCTCGGAGCTCTCACAAGAAAGGTCCCTTTGGCCCAACTGCCAAGATGCAAAGACTTTCTCAGCTCGAAGTCCCAAAGTTCTCTGTATTTCTCCCAACAAACAGTTCCAAAGGCACGCTAGCCACATCACAACATTGGCCATGCTTCTGGGTACCAACTTTTCTCAGCTTCACAAACAATTCACTTTATGGTACCAGCTGTTCTTATCTCACAGCAATACCCCACTATCCGGTACCAATTTCTGTAACGGTTATTTCTTAACTATTGCTGTGAGAGAACACCCAAAGTCAATCAACTTAAGGGAGAAAGGGAGGTTTATTCTGCTTACGGTTCCAGAGGAAAGGTACAGTCTCTCAAAGCAGAGGCGGCATGGCTGGCTGGCCAAAGCTGGAGGAAACTAAGTCACCGCAGACATCTTGGAAGCTGAGAGCTGCAGGCTGACTTCTCCTAGAGGTAGGGTGGGACTAATCCAATTCTGATCATTTTTATATGAAATGCTTATTCCTTTTCCTTTTATATTTTTCTCACTAAAGGAAGAAAGACAGTTTTAAAATCCATACTCCAATTTAAAAAAAAAAATACTAGACTATACATTCCCCAAATCTAAGAGTCACACCTCCAGTGCACATTTACCCTGCCATCCCCTTAACAGAAATGCTGGCCCTCTGCTGGATTCGTGATTGTGACATGTGGGCAGATGTGCTGCCAAGACAGCTGACCCCATCACTGTCTGTGAAAAGACCACCAAGGCCACCTTGTCTACTGAAATGCTCAAAAGTTTTAATATGTCTAAAAAGTTAATTTCCCATGCTATATCACTTTCCATGTTCCCGCCGTAAAGGGACAGCTGTCAACTGTGCACAAAGAAGAGAGAGTAGATATATTGGATTACAGGCAGCATCCAGCCCATGTCTGCCTAGGCTGATCCAGATAATGAAACAGACGTGGGGTGAAACAATCTCAGGAGAGCTACAGGAAATGAGATTTGGTAGGGAAGTAGCTTATTGCAGAAGCCATAAAGCAGTTATGTTATTCTTATGTGAAAATACTTGCACCACCTAAAATTCAAAGTGTATACAACTCACACAGGCTGAACTACAGGTAATGAAACACTTGTTCTTCAAATTCAAATACCTATTTCACGTCTGCCTCCAAATTGAGTATTCTCAGGACTTGTAGACACACATATGCACAGTCCTCAAACAACTTAAAACAAGCATTTAAAAAATTAAATAAATGTCAGAAGAGAATATACTGGTTAAAGAATGTAATGGAAACAAAGTAAGTCGAAGTAGAGAGAGAGAGAGAAGAAAGGGTTAAAAGAAGAGGAGAGGGGAGGGAGGAAAGGAGAGAGGAGGGAAAGAAGAGAGGGAGGGAAGGAGGAAGGGAGGGAGGGAGGGAGGGAGAGGTACCAGCCTCTAAGCTCCACGAGCAGCCATCCAATCAATGCATGTGGACTGAGTACCTGGTATGTAGATGCACCAGGTCACATAAGGTGATTGACTCTTAGAGGACCCCATAGAGCACAGTAGGGTGACCCTGGACATTACAGGGTTTATATTTGTTTTAGCAATTCCTGGATTCCTAGTATCTTTAGTCTGCCAAACCATTGCAGGGATTCAGAAAGAGAATTCAGATCATGTGAAGAAAATATCATTATGAAACCCATTTGAACTCATTGTTTTCAGAGCTTATATTTCTTGCAACATGCCTTTGATAAGTTACCAATGCTTAACTGACGCTTACCTTCAGTTTCTCCTGTGCATTTTGATGAGACTTTTCTGGCCTTTTCAAAGCTCCTGTAATCCAAAGGGATCATAAATTAGGAACATCTAGTCCTATTCACCTTTCTGCTGTCACTTTCATAATTATTTTTGGTTTTCACGGTCTTCAGTGTCTATGATAATTATTCGATAATTTCCCCCTTGGTCCTGGCACATTTAAAGTTCAAGCTGAGTGCACGCCACCCCCCTCCCCCCTTTAAGGAATAACAAGAATGTTCACGTCTTGTTTTAACAAGCAGATGATCCACCCCAACTTCAGAGTCAGAACTTCACACTATAAAAAGGAGGCCATTATGTTTAACTTTTTACCCTGTGAGAAAAGCAGGACATGTCAGGCCCTACTTAAGTTTTTTTGATTGTTTTTTTTTTTTTCTTTTATCCTTACGAGTTGTCTCATGAGCTAATTTCTCCCATAGATTGTATAAGGCCCTTGAAGATCAGCGTTCTCTGACAAGCAAACCGAAACGCAGTTAATCATTAATTTTACATGGTCCACCCGGGCTGTCTGTGGGACTGTGTGTTTGAGTGACTTCCTCCGGGTAGGGGGTAGGATCAGAGTTGTGGTGCAAGGGTGGGTGTTAGATCTTTATCTCGCTATTATCTGCAGTCCAGACGGGGTCTTAGAACCTCCCTTTCGCAAGTCCAACTTTCAGAGTTCACGAGGCTTAAGCCTACATGAATACAGTAGTATTTTTGTGGCATAACAACAGCTGCAGAAACAGACTCGTCTGCACACCCTGGCTGAGTATGCGCCCGCGTCTCCATCAGATCAAGTTTTACATCCACTGTGCTTTAGAGCCATGGAAAGGAATTCAGACACATGGTCAAGTGAAATACTATGACTTAACCAAAAACAATAGGGTTTAAAAATGTGAATGAGATTACTTTTTATTCTACTGCTGGTCAAGCATTAAATATGAAAATCCAAGGAACGGTCTGCCTAACAAATGGCAGCAAATTATAACATTGCAGCATCTTTGTCTGGAGGTCCAGCCCTGAACCACTTGGAGAAAAGTTGAAGTCTGGCTTGCTGTGCGTGGAGGGGAGGCCGATTTGAACGTGATCCTGTTCAAATAAGTTCTTCCAGGCTGGCTCTAGGGTGGTAGCAAAGACTGGAAAGAGTGAGTCTGCGAGAGCCCCGGGCTCAGAGGCCACACCCTCCCTCCACACTGCCAGGAAGGCTCCACCGGGAGCGCCCAATAAATGCCAATGTTGTGTGGCTGTTTCAACTTCAACTCGCGCAAGTTTACTTGAAAATTAACACTGCAGGCATACAGAAGGGGGAAAGGGACGTGCGCTGTTTCCAGACATAATTGAGATTGAACTCTGACCAATTCCGAAACAAGCGTTCCTTTCCGCAGCCCCGGAGCGGCAAGGGTTCCCGTGCCAGAAGGGGAAGTGTTGCGATGGTCAGGAGCACAAAGCGCTCTGTATGCAGCCCGCACGGAGGCGCAGCCCACCTCTTCATTCGGGCCGGCCATTCATCTTTGTGTCCGAACACAGGCGAGGTGTGCAGAGAACGTCCCTCTCCCTAATTCAAGGGCGGTGCTTCTGGGGTCTCCTGGGATTCTAACCCCAGCTGTGTTCCAGGCATTGCTGACACAGGAAGGGAGCCAAAGATCACTTCCAACCTGCTACGCGGTCATCGATCCTGCCGGTCTACCCTCAAGAGCTCTGAGCATTACCCTCCTTCTTCTAATCTTGGCTTTTCCCAGGATTCACGGTGAGGTCGGTCGGCGTCTGCTGAAGACTTCCCCACTTAGAGAACTTATGACATGCTGGAGCCGACCACAGATAGGAAGAACAGCCTAGATTTTGAGACCAAGAAACTCAACTTTTGCAAAGGTGCAGCTTCCAGGTGACAGATGCTACACATTTCATCTCTCGCCACTAAACAGATATGAGAAAGACGGTCTCACCGACTCACTGGATCATGAACCTTTGGGTTTCTATGGAGGGAGGCTACAGAGCCAGGGCTATGATGTGGACTTACAGTAAATAATCTTCATTGTTGACTATCCTGGACTGAGAAACACCTAGAAGGCACCCCTCTGGACATGTCTCTCGAGACACTTCTAGAATGTTTAACTGGGAAAGGAAGACCCACCCTAACCCCCTAAATGCAGGTGGGTTTCCCAGACTAAATAAAAAAGGGAAAGAGAACAGGAAACTTGGATAAGCCCAGAACTAGACTCTCTCTGTTTCCTGACACAAAATGATGAACGGGTGTGAGGCCTTTAGTCATAATGGGCCATATCCTCAAACTATGAACCGAAGTAAACCTTTTCTTTCTGCAAGTGCTTTCTTCAGATGTTTTTTCTTAGCAGTGAAAAAACTAATACATCAATGAATGGAGCAACTGACAAACAGTTTTGTCAGTCACAATGGCAGTGTTTGGAAACTATCTCATCAGTAATGTTATTTAAAATTGTTTTTTGTTTGTAAAGAGCAATTATAGAGGTTTGAAACATGGTATTAAAGGTTTCAGTTAATAGTGTGAGATTCTGCCTGCAACAATTTCACCGTCAAGAGAAAACCCAAAGGCTTACTACTGAATGTAAGTGTCAAAAACATAATTAATGAAAACTCAGAAATATGTAATCTGTTTAGTAGGTTGTATAAATTGTGGTATTTAAAAAAACTTCTACAAATAGAGACAGGTAGCTATCAGCAGAAACATGCTTATCTGCCAAAAGAATGAGAATGAGAGGTCTGTGTTAGGACTGGCTTGTGTGACAATAAATCTTCCCACAGGAAGGAGTTATCAAACAAGTCAATGTACAAAGCCAAGGGACTGAAGTGTCCAGATAGCATAATATCAAAAAGCACGGGCCCTTTTGCACATGGATCAACACTCAAGCTTGGTTCTTCAATAGTCGCCCTGAGCACACTGTCTCCTCTCTATCTTTATCTCAGTCTCTGTCAAACACACACACACACATACACCACAAATGCATCCTTCTGTTCCTCTTTCCCTCCATCTTTCTCTCTCTGTCTCTGTCACTTTCTTCCCTTCCTTCTTTTTCTTCTCCCTTTCTCTCTTCTCCGTTTCTCTTTTCTTTCTCTCTTCTTTCTTTCTCTCTTTTTCTCTCTCTCTTTCCTTCCTTCCTTTCTTTCTTTTTTCCTTCCTTTCTTTCTTTCTTTCTTCCTTTCTTTTTATTTCTTTCTTTCTTCCTTTCTTTTTATTTCTTTCTTTCTTTCTTTCTTTCTTTCTTTCTTTCTTTCTTTCTTTCTTTCTTTCCATTCTGTGATAGGGATCAACCTCGGGGCTTCATAGCTTCATGCTTGCTAGACAAGTGTTCCACCAATGAGCTGCCTCCTTAGCCTTATTAATTTTTTTCATTTGCAACTATGTGTGGGGCATGTAATATTGATTAAACTAAACTAAATGGATACATGTAAGATATTATCTGTTGTAAGTGTATACAAGCATTGAAACCATAAGGAACTGTTTTCAGAATCAGGTCAACAACTGAGAAGCAAGAAGTTGAAGAATTGTGGTGACAAAGAATTATAACTAAGTTTTCAGAAACCAGAAGATATCCAAAGACAAGGAAGCAGGATGTGAACTTAAAATCTAAGAGATTATTCTCCCCATCCTGAAGCTCAGGGAAATTTGCGGAAGAGTGGACGGTAAGATTGTAAGAGCACAAGGATGGGAGGAGTCATGATATGCAAGATACTCCACACAAGTTAGGGCCAAAGCAATTATAACAGGACCCTGCATGATCTGCGCAATGACCAACATATCGTTGACCCCTCAAATTCTAATATGGACTAAAGGCACTAGGATCCTTAGAAGCAAGGGATTAACAGTCACAATAGTGTTCCTATATTTAAGGGGAACACAAGAAAGAGTTCTAGGAAATGCCACTGAGTCCTTAAACCTCATCAGAGAGGAGGACCCAGAGGAAAGTTTGATATACTCATTAAAGGATGCTTCAGAGATGGGGGAAGGGGGCACTGGGAGAAAGGGAGGGAGGGGGAAAAGGAAGGGACAAAGCAGGGAGGGAACAGGGAGGTCCAGGGAGGAGTGGAGGGAGGGAGGGGACAGGAATTCCTATTATGTTTGTATGAGCATAAAAAAATAAAAATTTAAAAAAATCTAAGAAATTATATGAAGAACGCTCATCAGATGGAAGGGGGAAAGATCCCAGTGATGCCATATCATTGCTGTCCCAGAAGGACAGAATGAGACTTAGCATGAGAATCAAAGGGATTAAGTAGCTCTGGTAACTGTGGGACAAAGCAAAGAGAGCAACAGGAGCAGGACATCATGAACATAGTCCAGGTGAAGAATGAGCATCAGGATGAGAGATAGGTGGACATGGGAGATAGGAGGGACAGAAGGACATATAGAAAAACCCTAAGATTGTGGGAAGTAACCCCAAAGGAACATTCTATGCTAGTAATATCTCAAAAAAATGTCTTTAAAAAAGGGAACAAAAATGGTCATTCCCTATGCAGAGAAACATTGAGTAAGAAAATGGGGGGAAAAAACCCTTGAGCTGATCCGTTTAGAACCCAGGAACAAAATTATACTAGAAATAACAGGAATGTGGCACTTCCTGATAAAATGTTATTCAGAGAGGTCTGAAAGGCCCCCAAACATAAGCTTTTGTCATTGCTCTTGATTGCTCTCCAAATACTGTCAGTAAGACCCTATTATCGAAAATGCAACACAAATGGATCATAGAACATGGGCAAAATATATCAGCTGGAACTGGTCTGGGGACTTTCTCCTTGCTGGATAGCTTACGCAGTACCAAGGAATACTGCAGAAGCTACTGGGGGAAATAATCACAAGCCCCATCAACAGCATGAGATCTCCTAAGTTGCAATATAAATCACCATGGCAACAATGATGACAACCAGTGAAATAGTGGCATGAGTATCAAAGAGACAACTAACAGCTTTCTGATTGGATTCAAGACCTGCTTGTCAAAATGGAATACATCCCTGTTACCATAAACTATAACCACAACCAAAAAAAAAAAAAAAGGAAGGAAATAGATCAATAGGGAAGACAGCCAATAAACCTGTAGGTAGGAAGACAGTACATCAAACTGCTCTGTAGATAGCTGTTATTATAGCCATAGAATGGGAACTTAGTTTGGAAACTTTTGTGTTTAAAGCTGGATTAGTGAAAATAAATGCACATCTTAGTGGGTTTACCTGAAGAGAGATAACTTGATATATCATGGAGACCCCACTGGAGTAAACAAGTCATAGTGAGCCCTGGGGCTCATAGAGTATACAGGCAGAAAGATGGGAGAGAGTAGGAGGGACTAGTGAAGGGAAGGGACAAAATGGGAAAAAAGGGCGGGAAGTTGGCATGAATACTCAATATACTTGCAAAAGTAGAAAAACAAATTAAAAAAAAAGAATGAGCATCAGAAGGAGGTAGGAGATGATGCTTCAAAGATACTTTTGGCACTGTGCCACTGTTCATCCATAAAATAGTCTTGCCAAGTCAAACCAACTAAAGGAGCGGCAAAGGTTAGGGATGTAGCTCAGTGGTAGAGCGCATGCCCACCCTGAAGGAAGCTTTGGTTCCATTCTTAGCACCACAGAATGACAGCAACTAAAAGAGGATACATGTACATTAACTCACTGAAAATCACTGCAGAAGAGCAGAAACTTCTTACTGCAGAGCAGTTTCTGGATTTTTACTTTGGGAGCATATTCTATAATATAAAGATATGTATACATGAGTTATGCTGTCTAAGTGAGATCTTCTAACCTTAATAGTTTTATTTTCACTTCTGTTCCTGCTGTAGTGAATTACCACAAACTTTCTGAATTAGATCATAAATTCATCCTCCTAAAGTTCTAGGACAGAAAATTCACTTGACTAAACTCAAGGTATTTGAATTGTTGTGTTTCTTCTGGAGTCTTTTGGAAAGAAGTTGTTCCCTTCCTCTACTCATGGTCCCTTCCTCCATCCTCAGAGTCAGCTTCTCTCTGTTCTGTCTTTGTGATAATTCAGGAGAGTTTGGGATCTTAAGACCCTTAATTATTTAGCCAAAGTGCTTTTTGCACTTTGGGGATTTGAAATAAAAATCTTCACATGTTCCACCAAGCCAAAACTCAAAGAAACTCACAATAAAAAAATCACAAAGATAATCATAAGCCCGGGATTTGCTTTGCAAAGCCAACTCAAAATTCCTCAAGAAGCAGTGATGAACTATAACCTAGAATCATGTGTCAAATAAATCTTTTCTCCTCTTAAAGCAAAACTCCCCAAGAAGGACAGCAGTGGATAGGGCCCAGCTTGCAATGAATGTGCAATTTTGAGTTACAGAATATGTGAAAAGTAACCCATCTGAATAAGAGATAGAAAACCCAGGGGTGTTATAAGAAAGCCCATCTTCATAAATAGTGGAACATTCAAGTATAAACTATGTACACTGAAATGAGTACATTGACATTGGTTAAATGAATGGCTGCAAAGCATTTTTAAAAGAACATATAATAGGAAGAAAAGGAAATCAAGGCAGAAGAATATTTTTTTTAATTTTTTTTAAAATTTATTATTTATTCAGTTGTGCGTGTATGCGTGTGTATGCGTGTGTATGCGTGTGTGTATGTGTAGAACCACGGACGAATTCGGGAGCCACCATGGACGCCTCCACCTCCTCCTTGTTTACTCTGCCCGGGATTCACAGGCTCCGCTCTACCAGGACCAGAAACGCAGGCGGCACCCGCTTCCGCCTGGCGTCTATATGTGGGGTCTAGGATCCAAACTCAGGACCTTCCGCCTGCAAGGCAGAGGCTTAACCCCTGAGCCACCTCTCCAGCCCCAAGGCAGAAGAATATTTTTACAGCATGCAAATCCTTGTTTTCTATTCTTGGTATGCTTAAATAAATAGATGGACACATAATAAATATTTGCCTATATAAATTTAAATCCAAATGAATGATTTAAGAGTTGATATAAAGATCAGAGCCCAGCCCGCACCTGCAACCCTAAGGAGGTTGAGACAGAAAGATTACCAAAGCTTCCAGCCTAGTTAAGAATAAGAAGAGCCTTAGGTTCAGGGAGAGACCCTGCCTCAAAAGAAGTGGCACAGAGTAATAGGAAGGGAATCTTATGCCTAGAAATCTTGCTCTTTGAATCTAATTCTGCCTTTCTCTCAGCTTCCTAATACAATGTCTTTAATTCCTTCTAGACAAGAACCAGATTTATAGGATAGCTATATCATTTCCTAATATTGTTAATATTTTAATAGCAATCCTTGTTCCTGTATAATCAAAAATCTATGCCAATAAAAAAGATGTCCAGAAGAAATCAGGTAAGATTTTTAAATTATATGGTGCTAGGTGACAAGAATTTGTTGGTGTTTATGGAACTGTGAATAGGAGTCACATGAACTATATAAATGAAAAAGGCACGGAAAGACCAGATTCAGACAAATCATGCAAAAAAAAAAAAAGCCAGCTGTAGTAGCATAAGAGGCTGAAGCAGGAAAAGTTCAACCTCAAGGCCAGTCTGGGCTATGTAGTCATATCTTGACTTAAAAACTCATGAAAAATGTAAGGAAAGGAAAGCTTCAGTATTTGCAAACAAATCTTGCCAGACTTAAACAAAGAAAAAAAATCAATATGCACCATTATGAATTCACCAAACTATAATAAACTGGCCTCAATTTCTTTTTAAAATTTTCAGCCAAACAAATTAAGTTGGTAGGTTCTGGAGGTACAACAGATGTGCTATATGTGGAAAGCAGCAAGCCACTGAACAAGGCTCTCATCCATATGCTTATGAGCATGTCAGAGAAATACAGGATGCACAAGTCGCACTTAGAAACTGCAGTCAGAAAAAAAATAAATAAAATAAATAAAAAAAAAAGAAACTGCAGTCAGCTGAACAGTTGTTCTGCAAAAGATTAACTGGTGAACTCACAAAACTAAAAAGAAGTCTTTAGAGCTTTAGCACTAGATTTTACTCCAATACTTATGCTGTTTAAGAGTGGCATCTGATGTAGGTAAAAACATTGAAGGCCTTCTGATGAAACTTCTAGATGATACATCACATTTATCTAAGACACTATAGTAGCACTGATTATAAATAATCCTCACAAGAGCCACATATGGACTGGATCAAGTATGTGGCTTTTTCAATTGGCTTCATAAACAAAGCTCAGAGCCAATAATTTTGCTTTTACAATTTTCAGTGCCCATCATTATGCGTGATGCATCATGTCATAAACATTGAATGGATTATATATAATAAAATGCTAAGAATACAGTTTGATAAATAGTGTTTAATAAAAACTGCGTATTACTATTATTGTTGTTGATATCATTAGTAAACTATTATGTTCTTAATGGTAGATTGTTTCAAAAGATATAATAATGTTTCAGGGAAGCAACTGAATCATCTGACTCATCAACCTGTTGATAGGTACACAATTGAATGGGTAATTGGGAAGTTATGAAAAGTTGTGTGTGAAACAAACCATAATTCAGAACACTAGAGACCCTACATTAATCATCTGGAACCAGACCAGCCAAATCTCTCCCCATCCTAAAGCTCAGGGAAATTTGCAGAAGAGGAGGCAGTAAGATTATAAGAGCCTAAAGATGGGGAAGACCAATGATAGGCAAGATATTCCACACAAGTTAGGGTCGCAGTAGCCATAATAGGATTTTGCATGACCTGCACATTGACTGACTTATCAATGACCCCCCAAAGTCTAGCATGGATCACGGGCACTAGGACCCTTTGAGGCAAGGGATTAACAGTCACAACAGTGTTCCCATACTAAAGGGTGCACAAGAAAGGGCTTTAGGCAATGCTTTTGAGTTGGTACACCTCATTAGAGTGGAGGACACAGAGGGAAGTTTGGCATTCACACTGAAGGATGCTCCAGGGATTGGGAAGGGAGAAGGAGGCACTGGGAGAAAGGGAGGGAGGGGAGTGAAAGGAAGGGGAAAGGGGGGGAGGGAGCAAGGGGGTCCAGGGAGGGGTGGAGGGAAGGAAGGGACCAAATTACCTATTAAGTTTGTATGAGTGGGGAAAAAAAAGAATTCTTAATAATAAAGGTAAAAGAAAAAAGAAAAAAGAGAAGAGAAGAGAAAAGAAAAAAGAAAAGGAAAGGAAAGAAAAGAAAAGAAAAGAAAAGAAAAGAAAAGAAAAGAAAAGAAAAGAAAAGAAAAGAAAAGAAAAGAAAAGAAAAGAAGAAAAGTTGTGTGTGAACTAGTTGAAGGGATTGGGTCCTTGGAGGTGGGTTTTAGAAGACACATCTTTTCTTCACGTGCCCCATCCACCTCTCCTAGCCACTAGCAGGTAAGTAGTTTTGTTCTGCCATACTTCCCCATCCGATATTCTGTCTTGCTACAGACCCATAGCAATAAGAACAAGTGACCATCACCTTAAACCATTAGCCAAAATGAAGCTTTCTCTTTTAAGCTGATTTCCTTAGGGATTTTGTCACAGTGATAAAAAAAAAAAAACTGATACATCATACCCTTAATATAAAACATGTACAATTTTATAATTCTTCATGCTATTCAAGCAAATACAAAGCAATCATTCAGTGCAAATGTAAGAATACTGTGCTTAAATTTAAAACCGCTTGGAAAAGCTCAATGCATGTTCAAAGTTGTATGTCATTTTAATATATTTAAAATTTTACTATTCTTTTAATAAATTAACAAGCCACAGTGACGAGGAAGTATCTAGACTTTAATATTATATCCAACTCTGAAGAAATTTACACGATATGTAATAATGAAAAGAATAAGGAAAAAAAAACATGTTTCATGCATGTCCGTAATTCACGTTGCCCAATTTCCTCAAACACAAACGTTGTTACAGTTTCCCATGTGGCAACATATAATGTAGTCAGAAGAAAGGTAGGAAATTCAAACCTTTATTTCTAAGAGTTCTTGTTTCGAAGTAAGCTTCCATTGACATGCATTTTTAAAGTTAATTCCCCCTAAACTTTTGGCAAGGCTAACTGGCTACTCTATGAAGACCAAATTTAAAAAAAAAAAAAAAAACTAAAAAAATTTTGCATAAAGCTAATATTCAAACTTCTGTAGAAAATTTTACATTAGCATATACCTTGAAGAAGACAAAATCAACAACTGGCGTATCCTAATCCTTATTTAAGGACTCAAGCCAGGACTCAGATTTAGCTAGACATGCTAAATAAATATGGCAGAAACAGGGCCCATTTGGATTGAATTTGAACAGCTGGCTGTGGTGTCTAGACTATAAGTGACACTGTATTTCAAAAACAAAATACTAAATGGTTCAACATTTCCAGGGCTTAAGCTGGAAACACAAAGCCAACTCATTTGTTGTAAACCGGTAGAGTTCCCCAGGTACTTCTAAACACCTGTTCCCAGGAAGTAGTTCCTATGTTTCAATGGTGAAAAAGCACAAATCAAGGAAGGAGGTCACAACGCTACAGGCTTGAATTTCTAAACTAACACATTGAAGACAGCAATTGGCAAGGGCAAAATTTTTTTCCCTAGACAAAGTAGTTCAAAAATGCAATTTAATAAAAGGCAGATGACAAATTAAAGGGGAGGATGATTAAAATTGCAGAATGTATGCAGCCTATTTTTTATTGAGAAAAGTATAAACACCAGATCAAGCAAAATTTAAAAATGTTAAGCCACGGAGATTAATACAAAGCAAAGTCAGTTAAAGGCAGCCTTGCCAGAGACCTGCTGGAAACCATGATGATGTGTTAATGGTGGTTGCATGTCAAACCCTGTGAATGAACTAGACCACTAGAAGTCCAAACATCCTCATCTGTTGTGAGAATGGAAGTTTTGACTTGACAAATCACGAGAAACACTTCTAGATTCTAGTAATCATCTCATTTTATGCCCTAGGGGTTATCATACTGCCTATGTTACTTTGTATCGAGCTTAGGTTTTACAAACTATTGGTAAGTCTAACTTATTCAGTAATTATATATGCTTAAAGTCAAGGTAAAATTCCTGCTACTAAATTTGTACTTAATTCATTATATTCAAGCTCTATGTAAATAGAATAAATGGAATGAATGAACTTGTCTCTTTAAAAAAAAAAAAACTGTGAATGAATATAAATGAAGAAGCAGCATCCCAGAGGCCCTATGGGATCCTACTTGCCTGGAAGTCACCTAACAGCTAAATCTCCTAGTCTTCACAAATCACAAGGGACACTGAAAATTTGCCCCATGTCAAAGCAAGTCAATACAGATAATTAAAGGGTTAGAAAACAAGGCTTGTAGGCAAAGGTGAAAGGAACTGAAACCACCTCCTTAATTCCCATAGGGCAGGGTTTTCAAATACTTGGGGAGCAGTGAATACAACCCCAGGAGTTAAATGAGTTCTTGGGGATGCAGGGTTGGGGGTAGTGTTTGGCCTATGGGAAAAGTGGACACAGCATAAGTGTGTAACCCTTTACACAGCCTTCAGTGTATAAAGGGGTATTATCATGAAGATGCCTTATCCTCCACCCAGTTTGGAGAAAAGATAGAAGGTAAAAACTAATTAGGAAAGGTTAGGGTTCATTTAAGTGTGAAGAACTTGTTCAAGTTTTTCCAGTACTTTCCCAAGACTGTGCATCATCCAACACTGCAGAAATTTAAGAAAGTAGAGATTCTCGTCTGAGTGGGACAAGTCACCCGAATGCTTCCAGAGCATAAAATGATAACCAAGTGTCCCTTCATGAGTCTTTCCTGCTATCGGTTCTACAATAATCATGACTTCACAACAATTAATTATCATGGATGATAAATACGTTGATTTTATAAAAGAAAAAAGTAGTAGTTTTCTACTAAAATAAATTTGCATTGCCTTTACCTCACTAAAATATCATTAAATTTATGTTTTAACCTTGAGTGGAAATGTTGAACAGTATCACCTAAAGACACATGCATGCAACCTAGAACTAGAAAACAATGACTACTTGTAGATGCTTACAATGCTGCACTGCAAGTCTACACTGTCACAGGGGCAGTCAGACCAAGTAAAGCATAACCTGATAGTAAAATAGCAAGGAATGGATCACTCAGGGATAAGCACAGGGCTTGTGAGGGAACTTTGTACCAGTTATAAAACTCTCTGAATATGTTTCTTCATCTACAAAATGAAGATAATGTTATTACCTACTTATAATAGTAGTAGATTTTTCTGTTGTGACCCTTACTATAAGGTGACAGAAAACAGATCTATGAACTAATACAATTGGAATGCAGGTGTGGTGGCTCATGTCTGTAATTCCAGCAGTCAGGAGGTTGAGGCAGGAAGATTGGCTGGAGTTCAAGGCTATAGTAAGACCTTGTCTCAAAGAATAAAAATAAAACTGCCATTTGTAATGCTGTCTCTGTATCAAAAAGCTCCTTGGAACTTGCCATGCATTTCACGCTAATGATTAAAAACCTTACAAGGATTATTATTCCCACCCCAATTGTGTAATTTAGGAGCTAAAGAAAGCAAAACTTGATTACTTTGCTCAGGATCACATATAGGTAAAATGCAGCAGGACCGATAATAAAACTCCAGTCTTAGAACATTAGTGTATCCCCTTGTTCACAAAGATCACATTACAATATCCCTACTGGATGCCTAAAACCATGTGAAGTACCAAACCTTTCACACAGTATGCTTTTTGCTATTCAGATAAATCTATGATAAAATTTAATTTATAAACTGTTACAAGGTGTTAGGTCATGAATTTATCTGCAACTATGCAGGCTAACACCAACTCATGCCCGCAGGCCCTTTTCCTAAATCCAGTTCACAATGAAGATCACCCATCACACACTTGTTATTCAAAAGATGAACAATAACAAGTGGAATGGTGATTCACTATCCCAAACAATATGAATGAGTTGCTCATAAGGAAAACGAGATGGAGGTTTTCCAAACAACTAAGCTTGTACTACTTGTACTATATGATCCAGCAATCCTACTGGCATTATATATCTAAAGGAAATCAAATAACATCACATGTAAGCTCATGTTTGCAAAAGCAATATTTACAGAAGCCAAGATATAGAAAAAACTTATGCAGCTTTCAATAGACAATTGCAAAATAAAACATCTATTTATGTAATAGGATATACTATTCAGCCTTTATAAAGAAGGAAACCATCACTGGAGAAAATATTGATGAACATGGAAGACATATTAAATGAAATAAGTCAGGCACAGAAAGAAAGGCTGTGTGCTTTCTCCTACAAGCAGAGCCTAGAAGCTAAACTCATGGAATCAGAGAGTAGTCACTGGAGACCGTGGGACAAGAAGGTTGGTGGAAAAGATAAGAGTCTCCAAGTTTCAGTTTGAAAGAGTTACTTTAGATGAGATGCTGATAACCTGGTGAGCATGGTTGGAATAATAACATATTGTATATTTTGAAAATGCCAAAAAAATATTTTAAATGTTTTCCCAACAAAAGAATGAAAAATATATGAGATGATGGATAAATTATTTGTTGTATGGATTCAGTACATTATTGATTCAATCATTGGACGATATACATACAAACATAAAAACATCTCACTGCAGCCAATAAATGCATGCAGTTACTATTTATCAATTAAAATACATGCAGTTACTATTTATCAATTAAAATAAATAATAGAATAGAAATTAGATAACAGAACATATTCCTTTCCTTCTTTCCTTCCACTCTCCCTTAAGATTTTTTCTTCCCCTTTCATGGTCTTCTTTCTGGTACACACACACACACACACACACACACACACACACACACACAAATCTGTGTTCTACATATGCAAAAACTTCTATTTTTTCACCAACTTCATCATAATTTGAACTTTTACTTATTTCCCTCTTGAGAGTAAAGACCTTTGGAAGACAGAACATTCCCTTCTCCCACTTGTTTTTCGGGTTACTAGAAAGCACTGATATATTCTTTACATAAAACTACAAAACTAATAAAGGAAAATATAGCCAAGGAAGACAAAAACAGCTGTCTTCAGCTTAGTGACAGAGTGGTGTGACCCTGCTAGGCTGGGTTGGAAGCCCCAACCATGTACCAGTTCTAGGAGCAATAAGCCAAGTTTGTAAGACTCCTCAGCTAAGGAACTCATAAAAAAAACTCTACAGTCTTTCCCCTTCAATTATCAACTCAAGGCATCACTCAGACATATTCTTCCCATATGAAAAGGATACAAGAAGGGAGGCACATGAAAAAAAAATTTTTGTGGTCAACACCATATTCTGAGCAGTGTTTCTTTAGTGCTTAGTGTGGTCTAACTGTGGCCAGCTTAATTTCTCACACATTTGTAGTAGCAGTTTTTGTGGATCAGAATAAATTATCAACTACCATTATTTCCCTCTGGTAAAATTAAAACTTTGGTTGTTTTCTCTAACTAGCCCCTGTATTTTCACATGCCTTTTTTATCTCGCCTGTCTGATCCCTGTCCAGCTACCAAATGACCAAGATCTTCCCCTCAAAGGTTTTGCCTTCTCACTGATACTTGCCTCTGAATATGTAAACAGAAGTACATTGGTTTGGGGACTTATTTCTAAGTCAGAATTTAGTGGCTTCATGAGAAATATCTTATTCATAACAGAAGGCTGCCAGTGATATTTGGCTTGGTTTAGCCCAACTTGGACAAGGGATCCAAAGCTGTCATAACTGATACTTGCCTAAGTGCCTATTCAAAGAGTGAAGAACATATGCATGTTATCAAGTTATTACGTCATGGCTGCCATTTGTTCCAAGTAGTGTGCTGGACATTCTGTCTACCCTTAGCTTAAGGGAAAAAAAACTAAAAGGCAGTAGTTATCCGGCTGTTGGGAATATGACAAACGCTAGATTGTGGTGAGATTAAGATTCAATTTCTATTCAAGCAAGTATAGAAAAGTTGGAAAAACACTAGCCTAGTGATCAGGTTGGGTCTTATGCATCTTTATCATATTTAGAAGATTTCATATGCAAAAAAATCAATGTTCCAGAAGGGCTCAATATCTCTAAAAATCTAAGAGAAATATTCTTTTAGAATGTTCATGAGGACCATATTGCTTGAAACTTGGGTTGAAGTTTCTCTTATCTCTACAAAAGAAACTTCACCAGCTTACATTTTTCATGGAAAGATGTTTTTTATCAAAAAAGGAATGGGAGTTTTGAGTGGTTTTCTTTCTTTCCCACCAGGTCTTAATGACTGGAGATTTTGATCCTCTTTTCTTTCATATTGGCAGAGAGTTTCAAAAAATGATACTGACCAGAATGTTGGAACAGACAAAGTATGAGTTTTCCATGAGTTTTTCTCCCTTTAGCTACAGCCACTTAGTACTATAGAAATTTGGGGGCTTGTTTTGTTGTTGTTGTTGTTCATTCTACAACATTTGTCACTTAAAATATATGGGTTTTTCTGAGATTTTTAAAAAGGCAAAAAATAAATAAATTCATTAGTTGTACAAATTCAGTGTCAGGTCAGTGTCAGAATTTCTAATATGCTCAACAATAAATTTGTTAATTGCCTTGGATATTTTATTTCTTTTTCTTTTTTTTCTTAATTTTTTTTTTATTTCCACTCATACAAACTTAACAGGTATACCGGTCACCCCTCCCTCCAACCCCCCATTCCCCTGTGCCCCCAACCCCCCATCCCTTAGTGCCTCCCCCTCCCATCCCCGGAGCCTCCTTTAATGTTATTTCTCGTTCTTTAAGCTTGATATGAATGTATAACTAAAGAAGAAAAGTGAAACTTTTGTTATCCTTAAAAGTGCCAATCAGTTTCTATTCTCTACTTAATGTTACCAACTAAAATATTTTCCAACACAATCTTATAAACACAAAGAACATGACACTCAAATAGCTTTATCATTGGGGGGCTGGACAGGTGGCTCAGGGGTTAAGCCTCTGCCTTGCAGGTGGAAGGTCCTGACCCCAGCGGGGGCAGCCTGCGTTTCTGGTCCTGGTAGGGCGGACCCTGTGAATCCCCGGGCAGAGCAAACAAGGAGGAGGTGGAGCGGTCCATGGTGGTTCCTCAATTCGTCCGTGGTTCTACACGCGCGCACACACACATAATTGAATAAATAATAATAAAAAATTTTTAAAAATAGCTTTAGCATAAGCACAACTCTGAAATCTCATTGACAGATCCAACTTCTCAAGTTTCAATTTCTGAAGATCTTTAATGTTAGTTGTAAATTCTTTGTTATTCCCACCATCAAGAGTTACAATCTCTCACAGAATATAAATAAATGGTAACAAGGACTCAAGTGTTACATTTGGTGCAGTAGTGATGGTATTGTTGAGAGACAATTGACAATATTCACAAACAATCACGAGGATGCCAGTCTCACTACTAATCCAATGGTGAGTCCATCGACCAATGGGCTATTCAGAGGTACAGAATGCTATAACCAAGTGTTGAAGGCGATATCTTGTCCTGTTCCCCTCTCTCATTTCTTTGGTGAGAAATTAAATTATGGAAACTGCCAAGGACCATTTACCAACTTAGTGACCAGAGCCTAGAATCCAGAGGGCAGAGCACATAATCACAGAGACAGACCCTCATTGGGGAACTGTTACCTTGGTGGCATCTCCTGAGGCTGCATTTCCCTCTGTTTGAACCTGAGTTCTATTGTGGTTCTATATGCTTTTCCATAATCTCCCATTTGATAAGTTGGGTAATAAACAGAAGAGTGAGAAAAAGAATACTTGTATTTTCACAAGTCCTCAGAACTCCAGTAGAGGAAATTATATCTACATCTGAATCTACAAATCAGATCCCACGCTTCAAGCAAATACTGACAAATCGAGAGCCCTGGAGTTTTTTGAATACATGAATACAGTGTGTTATATGGGGGAATGTAAAAAGACCGGTGACCAAAAGGCAGACTATAAGCTTAAACCCATCCACCATACTTGGCCCTTTCTGACACTGAATCTTCACTGTCCTCAGTGGAGTTGGGCTAGAATTGATCTAGAGCACACTAGGCATGGTGCAGTGGGACTCAGAACTGAGATCATCGCAACCCTTGCCTTCTGCAGGAGTCTCTTGGAACACTGTTTCCTGACAGCCCCAAGCCACCATCTTCTGTGCAGAGCACAGCCATTGTGCAGAGCAGGAAGATGAGTGGCCACGTCTGCTGGAACTGCTGCAACAAAATACCATAAAGTGGCAGGAGGCTTTGAAGAACAGAAATTTGTCATTTATAAAGGTTAAACTGTCCAAGATCAAGGCACCATCAGGCGTGGTGTCTGACAAAGGCTTGTTTTCCTGGTTTATAAAGGAGCATCTTATTTTACTTGGACATGGTAGAAGACAGGAAAAGAGATCCCGTGGCCACACCTTTCTACAAGGCAATGATCCTCTTCCTAAGCGCTCTACCCTCTTCACCTAAATACCTGTCAAAGGCTCTGCTCCAAATGCCCTTGCTCAGGTTAGGATTTCAACATATGAGTGAGTGGAGGCTCAAGCACCAAGTCCCTAGCAATTCCACGCCATGTAGAGAAAGAGCAGAAAGCACTGAAACACCAAAATACATGGATAAAGAAGTCACTTTAGCAAGAGACAATTCAACCTGAGCCATCACAGATTATGCCCCATAGACCATTTCCAACTGCTGATTTACATTATTGTGAGAAACCAGGAAGGTTGTAAAATACCTAGAAATAACCAGAACAGTTTCTTTGCTTCTTTTCCCAATATATTCCCTGTAGAGTTGAAGTCTTTTTCTTTTCAAATTTTTCCCATGAGTTCGTTTTTGGTTCTTATATGATATGAAGATTACACTCATTACATAATTTTTATTTTACATAGTGTTTCTCCTTTCACATTTGGCATAAACATTTATAGAACATTTAATCAAAAACACAAATGTTCATCTAGTCTCTGAAAAAATACTCTGCCACTCATAATTTCACAAAGTTCTCTATTCTTATTTATTGTGTCTGTGTATATAACAGGGCACTGTGTGTGCCTTTGGAAGCCAAAGGGTGACTTCAAGAATCATCGTGAATTGCTTCTATCTCCTTGTTGCTTTACTCTGGGATTTCCCAGAGTCTGCTGAACTCAGATCCTTCTGCTTGCAAGGCAGAATCTTAATTCCTGAACCATCTCTCCTGTCCAAGTCCTCTATTTTTAAACAACCATATGATATATATATATATATATATATATATATATATATCACATATTGATATACATTACATATATCAATACATGTACATTGCAAGTTACCTATTAGCTAGTAATTCTATGTGTTCCTATCTTTTCTAATGAAATTAGGTAAAAGTTCCACATACCATCATACTATTAATCAGATGATTTGCTATTTGTCTTAAAAACTGTAAATTTCCTCCTCCAGCTGACAAATGTCATAGAAATTTAGTCTCCATATTAGGAGGAAGCCCATACTACTTGGAGCAGCTTTGTAAGGTTTTTCTAACCCGCTGTTAGGCAACAGGGTTGAGGATTCTTCAAGGAATTGGTAAGACTGTTGTGTGCCTCCCGTTTCGCTCCCTATCCTTACCCTTTTGAGTGGGAATATTCACAGCAGTTACATTATTCTGTCCTTCTGACACATGGACTATGGAGGGACAGATAATCTGTTGTTTTCAATCACAAGTACTCTGCCCAAGAGAAACAGACGTTCAAGAATTTGATGCAATATCCCATTCCATGCTAATGGTGACATTCTGGACCTCAAATCTGAGTCTGATGTTGAAACAGAGTGGGATTTTCAAAGTATCAGAAGAGCGAGCATATTTTATATTATATTACACTAGCCAGAGGACTGATGGTAAGCATTAAATCTTCCCCAAAGGCTATATATCTGATTCTGATCCCATGCGCTCCACCAGGCAAAATACTACTCTTCTGCCAAGAGGGGAGGTCTCTTTCTAAGCCCTCTGAAATTAGGAAAGCTTTTATGACTGTCTGAATGTGGTAGGCATGACACCTAGCAATATATTCTCCTCTCTCTCGCTCTCTCTCTCTCTCTCTTCCTCCCTCCCTCCTTCTCCTTTATTTTCCCTCTTCCCCTTCTTCCCACCATCTCTCCCTCTCTTGTTTCCATTCTCTCATGGACTCTTTTCCACTCCGTCTTCTCTTTCAAGATATCTGCCCTTGGAACCCAGTCACTACATAGGGAGGAGATCCAAGTCACATAGGCCAATGCAGGTGTTTGCAACATTAGCATTCCTGTTCTCATCACTGGTTATCAGACATGCAGATGAGGAAGCTTCAGACTGTCCAGTTGCCCTATGAGATATCAAGCGTGGGAGAGACAAGTCATCCGCATTGAGCTCTGTCCAAAGTAAACATCTGAATATACATCGCATCCTTGTTCTAAGCCATTCGTTGTTGGGAGGGGGGGACTGACTTTGGAAACTATTTAAAGGGAAAAAAAAACTATTTTTTTTCTGCTTCCCATACCAGAATCACAGATATTCCTGCTACAACATATATTTGTAGAAATATTGCTAGTTAAAGAAAATAAATATATTTTGTAAGGAGCACTTATTCCACAAAGCATCTCCTACCATGGCAATTTCCCAATCCTTACCACAACCAAAAAAAAAAAAAAAAAAAAGAATATTTCTATGCTTGAGAGCAACTCAAGTACAAGTCCTGGAACCCTATGCACAAATCAAACACATTCATTTAAGTTTGCTGACTGCCTGCAATGTACTAAGTACTGCTCCCTATGCTGAGCACACATTGAAACCAAACAGAATAAACAAGTTGCTGTCACCCTGGAGAAAACACATACAGAAGTAACCTGACTTCCCTTCTCTTACAGGCTTTTCCTCCATAGTGGCCTTATTTATCTATTTACCTATGTTACTTTGTCTTCACTCTTTTACAGTCTTCTTCCTTTGTGGTTACAGTGGTTATTACAGAAATTTCCCTTGAAGTATAACATTTCGTGATTTTAGTACTAGATTCCACTTGTAAGGAAGAACATGCAACATCTGTCTTTCTGTGTCTAGGATACTTCTTCACTCTATAACTTCTTGCAATTTAATCCATCTACCAGCAAATTTCATTAATTCATTTTTCTTGATAGCTGAATAGTTTTCCATTGTGTATATGTATCACATATTCATTAGCCATTCATCTACTGTTGGGCATTTAGGCTGACTCCATGACTTTGCTATTGTGAATAGAGCTGCAATTATCATGGGTGTGCACCTGTCTCTATAGTAAGATGAAGCACTTTTTGGGAATAGTCCTAGGAGTGGTATAATTGAGTCATGTAGTATTTCAATTTTTATCTTTTTAGGAACCACCATCCTGATCTCCAGAGCAGTTGTACAAACTTGCATTCCCACCAGCAATGTATGAGGGTTCCCTTCTCCTGAGATCCTCTCCAACATTTGTTGATGTGTGTATTTTGGATTTTAGTCATTCTGATAGGGAAGGGGGACAGTATCTCAGGATGCTTTTGATTTACATTTCCCTAATGGTTAGGGAGGTATAACATTTTTTAAGGTATTTGTTAGACATTTTGATTTCATCCTAGGAAAAGTTTCTTTTAAATTCCAAGGTCCATTTTCTAATTGAGCTGTTTACCCCCTTGGTGTTAATTTTTTTAGTTCTTTGTGTACCCTGGATATTAATCCTTTTTCAGATGTGTGATTTTCTCCCATTCTATGAGTTGTCTTTTTGCTCAGGTAACATTATCTTTTGCTGACCACAAGCTCCTTAATTTCATGAAATTCCTCTTGTTGAGTGTTTGTCCTATTTCCTATGCAATTGGGATCCTGCTTAGAAAATGTTGGCCTAGGTCAAACAATTCAAGGGAATTACCTCCTCTTTCTTCTAGGGTTTTTATAGTCTCTAGTCTAATATTGAGGTCTTTGATCCATTTGGAGTTGATTTTTACGCAAGGTGACAAGTAAGGGTTCAGTTTCAACCTTCTGCATGTAGATGTCCAGTTTTTCCATAGCATTAGTTGAAGATGCTCTCCTTTTTCCAATAGTTTTTCTGGGCACCTATGTCATAAAAGCAGTTGACTGTGTATGTATAAGCTTCAGTGGTCTTCTATTCTTAGCCATTGATCTATTTGTCTATTTTGGAGCAAGTCTTTATTACTATGGATTTGTAGTATACATTAAGGTCTGATATGGTGATGCTATCAGCTGAGCTTTTATTACTCAGGATTGTTTTGCTATCCTAGGCCTTTTGTGTTTCCATATTAATTTTGAGATTATTTTGTCAATTTCTGTGAGGAATTGCTTTGGAATTTTTATTGGTATTGCATTGAATCTGTATATTACATTTTATGATGTTAATTCTGCTAGTTCAGGAGTATAAGAAGTCTTTCAACCTTCTGATGTCTTCTGAAAATTCTTTAGGGTTTTAATATTTTCATTGTACAAATCTCTCACATCCTTGGTTAGAATTATGTCAAGATATTTCTTTTTTTTAGGGACTATGATAAATGGAATTTTCTTAAGACTTTCTCCCTTTTTCATCCCTGTTGTATAAGAAAGCCACTGATTTTTGAGCATTAATTGTGTAACCTGCCACTCTAGTGAACTTATTTATTAATTCCAAGAGTTTCCCAGTGGAGTTTTTAGGGTCTTTCAGGTATTGAATCATGTCATCTGCAAACAGGGATATCTTGACTTTTTCTTTTCCTGTTTGCATCCCTTTATCTCTATCTCTTGTCTTATGACTCTACTTAAGACTTCAACTACAATATTGAACAGAAGTGAGGAGAGTGGACAGCCTTTCCTAGTTCTTGATCCAAATGGAAATGTTTCAAGATTTTTCCATTTAGAATGATCCTTGCTATAGACTTGTATATAGACTTTATTTTTATTTATTTATTTAATTATTTTTATTTTGCCTGTGTGTGTGTGTGTGTGTGTGCACGCGCACACGTGTGTGTGTGTGTGTGTGTGTCTGTCTGTCTGTCTGTCTGTCTGTTTCTCAGAGGGTACTGTAAGCTCCTATGGAGGACCAAAGGTGTCTTTGGGAATCATCCTGGATTATTCTATCTCCTTTTTTTTTGCTTCACTCTGGGATTTCACAGGCTTTGCCCATTAGAGTCAGAAATGCAGACCACCTGGTGTTTTTACGCGGTACCTAGGATCTGAACTCAGGACCTTCTGCTTACAAAGTCTTGACCACTGAGCTATATCTCCAACCTATTTAGGAATGTTATTATGTGGATATAAGTCCATTCCATTTCTATTGTTTCCAGGGCTTTTATCATAAAAGGGATTTTGAATTTTGTCAGTTTTTCCTACATCTATGGTGAGACTCATTTAGTTTTGGTCCTTGCATTTGTTTATATGATGAACTACATTCTTTTTTAAAATTGCATTTATTAGTTAGCATGTGTTGAACCAACCTTGTGTGTCTGGAATAAATCCTACCTGTCAGAGTGAATGATCTTTTTGATCTGGTTTTGAATACTGTTTGCTAAAATTTGTTGAGAAACTTTGCATCTGTCTTCAACAATGAAATTGGCCTATAGTTTTCTTTTTTTATTGTGTCTTTATTTGGTTTTTGGATCAATGTAATATTAGCTTCATAGAGTATGGAATTATTCCTTCCTTTGCTAATTTGCATAATAGTTTAAGAAGTAGTGGGGTTAGTTGTTCTTTAAATGTACTGAATCCATTTGATCCTAGGCTTTTCTTGGTGGGAAGATTTATAATTACTTCTTTAACTTTGCCACTTGTTATAGGACTGTTTAAATAATTCAATTCATCGGGATTTGGATTTCTCTCTATTTGTTTTGGTTAATTTGACCAAGGGTTTATCAATCTTTTGAGTTTTGAAATAACTAGCTCTTTGGTTCATTCTTTGTATTGTTTTCTTTATCTCAATTTCAGATATTTCTTCCTTCTTGCTAATCTCTGCTTATCTATTGCTTTTGGGATTGCATTGTTCTTGTTTCTCTAAAGCTTTAAGCTGCCTTGCTCAGATTTTCACTTGCAATGTTTTCATATTTCATTTTTTATGTAGACATTTGTGTTATAAATTTTCTTCTTGGAACAGCCTTCATGTGTGTCCCAGAAATTTTGATATTTTGTGTTTTCATTATTATTCATGTCTAAGAATTTTTGAATTTCCATTTTGATTTCTGCCTGAACCCATTCCTCATTTAATATTATGATGTTTATTTTCCAAAAGGTTGTATGTTTTCTGTCATTTACCTTGTCGTGAATGTCTAGCTTTATTCCATGGTGGTCAGATAAAGTACAGGATTCAATTTCAGCTTTTTGGTATATGTGGAGGCTTGCTTTGTGGTCCAATATGTAGTTTATTTTGAAGAATATTCCATGGGTTGCTAAAAAATATGTGTATTCCTTGGTGTTAGGAGGGAAAGTTTGGTGGAGATCGGATAGGTCCATTTGGGATATGATTTGATTTAGCTCCAGTATGCCTCTGTTCATTTTTGGCCTACTGACCTCTCCATTGGTGAGAGTGGGGTATTGAAATCCCCTATTTTTATCATATTTAGGTTGATTTGTTGTTTTATATGTTGCAGTGTTGAATGTAGATTGAGCCTATACTGGGTGCATATGTGTTCAGAATTGTGAAGTCTTCTTGATGGGTAGTTCCTTTAACTAATATGTCCTGTGTCACTTATGATTTCTTTTTGTTTGATGTTTATTTTGCTAGATATTAGAATTGCTACTCCTGCTTATTTCTTTGTTCTATTAGTTTGGAGTACCTCTAACCAGTCTTTTGCTTGGAGATTGTGCCTATCTTTCATGGTAAAAGGCAGCAGATTGATGATTTGTAATTTTTAATCTTTATTTGTAGCCTATGTTTGTAGGAAACAAACACGAAGGTATTTCGTAGTCATAGGGCATTAGTTAACAACTCTGTATGTGTCTGTGTAGCTTATGCTTATTGTTTGCAGATGCATGTGCCTATGTGTTAACACATATGTCTCTTGATTGGAGAGCTAAGTCCATTGATACTTAAGATTATGACTGAAAAATGTTTACTAATTCCTGCCACATATGTGTTTGTGGAGGGCAGAGGTCAACATTGATTGTCTTCTGTTTATTTCCTTCCTCACTGCTTTTTCAGAAAGAATCTCTCATTGATCCTGGCACTCAACTATTTTGCAAGACTGGCTACCTAGAAAGGCCCAGGAAGCCTCCTGTCTCTGGGTTACCACACTAGGATTATAGATGTGCCCTTCGCTCTCAGCTTTTTATAAGGCTTTGGGCAAATTCAGGTCCTCATAATAAGTACTTTTCTAACAACTATCTCCTCAATCCTCAAACTGAATTTCAAATCATTTTGAACAAGATCATCTATAAAACTGAAACATTTCAGTAAGCTAGATTATTTCAGAATAAAATTTGCTTTAGATCTTGTCTTGTTTCTCTAGGGGTGATAGTAGGGAAAGAGAGAAAAAGAGAGAGAGAGAATAGGCAGTATGCAGGAAAGGAAAGGGAATGTCATGCAGCAGAATCACTTTGGTATCTAACATCATTTTATTGTATAGTTATTTGGAACCTTGTTCTTGTTCTCTGGGTCAGGGTAGCTAGGATGGCCTCATCTAGAAGGTAGCATTACAGCAAGACTTGAAGGGAACAAGGTGTTTTGCCCTGCCTGGAATGTTCTAGGCAGGTTTCAGCAGAGTGCATGAAGGGAGAGGTGAACCACAACAGATGAGGTCAGAGTTGCAAAGACTTTTAAGTCTTGTGAAGGACTCTGTCTTTCATTAAAAGTACAATGAGGAACTGCTGCAGAACTTTCAGCCAGACACTCTGGCTGCAAGGCTGAGAAACAGACTTCAGGGAAGCTATGGGGTGTACAAGAAGACTGGTTACAGGACACTCATCATCTAGGTAAGAGATCCTGGGGGTTCGTCAGAGGTAGTAGCCAAGGTCATTCTCTGAATATATTTTAAAGGACATGAAAGAACATCCAGCCAGCAAGTGGGATGAATCATGAGCGATGACCCATAGGGAGGTAGCAAAAGTGATTCAGAAAGCTCAAGGAGGATGAGTAGCACCACGCAAGAGGTCCCAATGGACCATGAAATGAACAGTCACCGAAAAACAAGCATCAGTATTGCAGGCACCTGGTGGCTCCAGAACTCCAGGGGGCAGAAATGGAGGAGTCAGACATGCGCAGCTGTTGAAAATTTTTATCCTAACTGCCTGCTTGCTAAAACCAATTACATAATTTGGGAGGTCTGACATGAGGCTTTTTATCTTGAGCTCTACTTTTAAAATCCAGGTTCGCCAATGGCAAAACCTTGAAAGTTCATTGTTTATTTTTCTAACTGACATCATCCTCTTTCTGTAGCCAAAAACAGTGAACGTGTGGAACAGGGGAGGGAAGCAAAACTGAATTTGAAAACTTCAGACTGCATCAAACCCACTATGAGTGAGAGTCTGGCTTCTAGCTAATGTCTTTTAGGTACTTTGTTTAATGTTTCAAAAGTTCAGCAGCAACCTGGGCTGGATAAAATATAAGTCTGCCCTGAGGCTAATGTATCAGGTGTTAAGGTTGAAGAAATATTTCAATTCATCTCCACTTTGTTAATAAGATAATAATAATAATAATAATAATAATAAAGTACTCATGCATTGGCCCTAGGGTCAACTGAGACAGTATACGCTCCCACAAATCAGTCTTCCTCTCCATGTCTTTCTTCCACTCCACTCAGCTATATCTGTGCTTTTATTTTCAGTTTTATTTATTTACTTATTTGTTTATTTTGCGTGTGTGTGTGTGCGAGTGTATGTGTGTGTCTGTGTGTGTATCAAAGAATACTGCATGTCCTGTGGAGGGCCAAGGGTGACTTCAGGAATTATCCTGGGTTGCTTCTACCTCCTTTGAGCTTTGCTTTAGAATTTCTCAGGCTCTGCCCACCAGGGCCAGAAGTGCAAGCCACTGCCCTTTCCACCTGGCCTTTTTATATTGGAACCTGAGATCTGAACTCAGGACTTTTTCTTGTGAGGCAGAGGCTTAACCCCCGAGCCCACATCTCTGCTTTAATAAAGGAGAAGAAGCTTGCACAGAAAGGTAGATACCACATTTGCCTTACTGATCGCTCCTTTTCTCTCCACAGCCCCAACTTTTTCAGAGTAAAGTCAGTTATCTTAAATCTCCCAAGGCTATCAGAGACTGATGAAGTGTTCTAGGAAGACTCTTGATAGATAAAAACGTTAAGAGCATCCTTGAATTTTTATTAAAACGAGATGGATTGCATATATAGAGGGATATGGTCAGAGGCTTCATTCCCACCTTCATTGTGAACATCTGTCTCTTGGGAAACTCGTCCTTCATACCTTTCCTCCGACTCTATCCTCTGCTCTCTTCCCTGGCCTGACAAATTCACAAGGTCACTGCCCCGAACCCTCTGTAATTCCCCAGTGTCTGCAGAATGAGGCTCAAAAGCTTTACATAACTGCCCCCTGGTGGCTATATGCTGACTCACAGTGCTGGGTTCTACAATGACTTTCATTCAAGATGGAAGGCCAAGGGTGGAAAGCAAGAAGGCTGAAAGAAAACTGATTTCAGAGTTGTGGCAAAGAACACCATGTGCTCCCAAGAAAACATTATTCTTCCCGATGACTCTTCTAGAAGGAGTTCCATGCACTAAGCCACAAGCACCTTTACTGTTTCCCCCTCTGATTACTATAACAACAGTGGAAATTTTCTGTACAAAGCATGAATAAGCATAATCCCGGATTTACAATGTAATTGGCCCCCTGAACTTACTTCCTAAAGGCACATGTTGTAAATTAAGATTCCATTCTTGGAGTGGAACGTAACATTAAAATAGCACAATTGATCAGAAAATAAACTCTTAGAAACACACGAAATTTGCTTTTACAAACATTAAGAATGTAAAACAAATATTTAATGTCAACTCTTAAATGCTCCTTTGGGGGATAGTTTTCTTTTTGTGGTCTGGACAAGTTAACATGTCTTAAAATGTAAGCATGAAAGGTTTTGAACATTTCAGTCTCTGTTTCAGCTGAGCTCTTAATACTAGGAAGTGCCAATGACTCTGGCAGTCAGAAATATAATTCCATATCCTGTGTGCAGAATCAGCAACGTGAGCGGCTGCTGATCTGCAGCACTGACCCCTGAAGCCCACCATTTGCCATCAGAGCAGTTAAAATTAGAGAAACAAAAAAAAAATGGATATTTGAGGAGGATTTCTTCAGAGAGTTGTAACTGTGTGTTACCCCCATTTTGAAGGTGGAATTGGCTTAGAGTACTGTCTCTTTGCTTCAAACTCATTTGAGACAGTTGCGAGAGCTTAAAAATGTTTCCTGAAAGCAGCAAAACTGCAAAAGAAAATCAACAAACCACAATCCAGAACTTCAGAGACTCTATATCAATCACATAGAACTAGGACAGCCTAATCTCTCCCCATCCTGGAGCTCAGGGACATTTGCGGAAGAGGGGGCGGTAAGATTGTAAGAGCAAAAGGATGGGAGGAGCAACGATTTGCAAGATTCTCAACAATAGTTGGGGCCAAAGCAATCATAATGGGACTTTGCATGCCCTGCGCAATGTCCAGCGCACTGTTGCCCTCATAAAGTCTAGCATCTGTTAAGGGCACCGAGACCCCTGGAGGCAAGGGATTGACAGCCATAGTAGTGATCTTATGCTTAAGGGGAACAAGAGAAAGGGCTTATGGAAATGCCACTGGGTCCTTATATGTCATCGGAGAGGAGGACCCAGTGGAGAGTTAGGCGTACACAATAAAGGACTCTCTGGGAATTGGGGGGGAGGCACTGGGGGAAGGGGAGGGGGAGGAGGGGGGAGGGAGGGAACTGGTAAAAAATTTTAAAATGTATAATTAAATTTTTAATAAAAAAAAAATACCAAAAAAAAAAATGTTTCCTGAAGGCTGAGGGTCACATGGGTGGTGTCTGATTCATGCCTAAGTAATCCCAAGGATAGCATTCACCGTGAGTAGCACGGTGCACACTAGTTTGAGAAATGGTCTCTCAGGCAGAGCCGTCAGGTGTGCCTTTGCACTTACCTAGTCTGGCTCACGGAGCAAGCAGAGCAAGGTCATCTGAGAGCTGTGTAGCACAGCATCCCTCTAACAGGGATGAATGAACGACAGAAAGATGCAAGAGGAACTGCTGATAATCTCTCCAAAAAGATGACCGACTCCTAAGTAATCATGGTACATGTCTTCACTTGCACCAAGAAATCTGGAGGTCAAGGATCCAATTCAAAGGCAGACATGTTTTTAAAAACCCAGAGATTGATGAGCAGCTAGGATAGCCTTATAAACTTTATGATATCAGAGGCACCCATAAAGAAAGAATGTCTTGGGCTACGGAGATGGCTTAGTGGTTAAAGCCTTAGCCTCACAAGCAAAAGATCTGAGTTCGGATCCTCAGATCCCATGTTAAAAAATAAGAAGGGAAGGTGGATATTAAAGATAATAAATGCCCTGGAAGGCGAAGCCTGGAAAATCCCAGGGCAAAGCTATAAGGTGGAAGAGTAATCCAGAATGACTTCTGATGCCAGTCTTGGGGACACTCAAGTGCCCTCGAGGATTTCAAAATTCTTTGTTTTCTATTTCAATAAAATCTGCACATTTCATGAAAAAAAATATAATTGCTTTATAATTATAATTTATAATTGTCATGTTATAATTCCAGATATAATTTCAATAACATAAGTGTTTACATATTATAAATTCAAAGAAAAATGCTGGTCAACTAAAACATTCACTTTGATATATTGTTTATGACTTAAGTAATGAGTTCAGAATCTATGAAATCAATTTTCATTGTTTTTGAAGAACAAAGTTTTTTCACTGTGTCTAAACATGCAAGAACAAAGCCTTCTGAGATACTTCTGTACTTTAAGAAACTTCTCAAGTCTAGAAATATAAACCTTGGAAATTAGATCTTTTCTACTTTAAACCTTCTGTGGATATTGTTTTGATAGTCTTTTAATATGATTTAATATGAGTTGTAGCAGACTATTCCTCTGTCCCATCCACCTATAAGAAACCAGGTGTCCTTAAAGCAAGACTGCTCAGAAGGCTGCCAGACAATCACACCTTTTGCCCTGAAGTTGCTATCAGGCTTAGCAGGTATCTGAATCAACAGATCCATTAAGAAGGGAGGGTGAATATTAAAGATAATTGTGTAGTAGTTTGGTTTTCTTTTAGTATCTGTCACTTGACTGGGAAATATAAAATTGACTTCATTCTATGAGCATCTTAAAAGTTCAATATGAGGACTATTATTTCTGGAATTTGTGAAACTGTTCCTTCCTAAGCTATGAAATCAGCCAGAAAAAGGGACTCTTCCTAACTTTCCAAGTAGATGTGAACTGTCGATTGTGAAGGTTTAAGTATAGGAATGAGTAAACAACCTAAAATATGATTCAAACCAGGAAATAACAGGAGCTAAAGAGAGATAGCAAAATGTGGCCTAATTACCAAGGTATTCAACTTCTAGTTATGTGATCATGATACAGTAACTGGGACTGGATTTACTGGTCTACTTTAAGAAGAAAATAAGGGTGATAAGATAGCTGAGCAGGTACAGTAGTTAAAAGACTTATTTAAAACTGGTAGCAGGATGGAGGAATGGCTCAGGGGTTAAGCCTTTGCCTCACAACCAGAAGGTCCTGAATTCCAATCCCAGATCCCACGTAAAAACGCCAGGCAGAAATGGCGACAGCCTGTACTTCAAGTCCTAGAAGATGGAGTCTGGGAACAAAGCAAAAAGGAGGTAGAAGCAATCCAGGGTGATTCTCAAAGTCACCTTTAGGCCTCCACAGGCGCTGATACACACACGTACATGAGCAAGCGCACACACGCGCACAGCGCACACGTGCACACGCACACGCACACACACACACAAAACCTGATAACCTTGATCCCTGGAACCCCACATGATAGGACAGAATTGACTTCTTAAACTTATTCTCTTAAACTTACTCTTTTTTTTTTTTCTTAAACTTACTCTTAAACTTACATGCCATGATACCTCCCCCTCTCAAAGTATTAGATCAACAACAAAAGCAAATTCAGATTCTGAACAGCCAGTAATACAGGAGCGATCTTTGGGGGAAGGTAAAGAAGGTAAGATCCCATAGATCCCTGACTTCTGCTTCAAATAGAGAACGTTTTCCAGTATGTGTGTTGGGGGAAGGGGACGGGAAAGGGGACACGTCCAGAGGGGAGTGGAGTCTCTCTAAGCAGGGCAGAGCAGACTTGACAGTCACAGGACACAGCTGCTAGAATTAGCAAGCAAGATGTGCGTGGTTCCCCGGGAGAGACAGACAAGCAAACTAGGCATCCAAGGAGAGCTAGCTAACTTCACTGCTACAACTAAAGTCAGCAGAAACCAAGAGAAAGAAGCATTCCCAGCGCTCATCTACAACAAAGAACAACTGCATTCCCTACCATGTAAGAGCAAGAAGACTTCATAATACAAAGAGTTACCTATCAGAGCACCCTTCTCCTCCTTAGCAATGACGCCAAATCCACAGGGACTAGAAGTTGCACCAGACCTGCCTAAGGATGTTTACGTGCCTCAAAAGAGTCAAACTACTGATACCATATTTGTACCACAGAACAAAGGTCCCAAAGACTTAAATAACAAAGGGGAAAATATCTAGTTTCCAGCATTATAAAATTCACAATACTTGTCATTTTGTTAAAAAAAAAAAAAGATAAAGCACACAAGGAAGTTAGAAAAATATAATCGCAATCAACAAAAAGTAGGTTAACACAAATAGAAGAAACGAGAAAGACGCAAGAAAAGGGAAGCTCGTCACGAGATTTAAGTAGATATGTATGAATGAGATCACAATGTTCTGCTGAAGTGCTCCTGTTCTTGAATGAGGAAGTACGTGATCTGTTTTAAGTGTATGAGCTCACATGATTTTGTGCATATGGAAAGTCAAGAAGAAAAAGAAGTTCAAAAGCACCATTGTTTTTTTTTTAATTAATGCAGCTTTGAAAAGAAAGTTATCGTAAACCAATAAAGGAAAAGTAGAAGGCGATAAGATCAGCCTTGGCTGTGTTGAGAGTGAGGTCATTGTGGGCATATGCAGTGGCCGGCCACGTGAGCCAAGAACAGGGAGGAGAAAGCAAAGTACCTGGTGCAGCAACTCATCTGTGGACTCCTAGCAACTTCGGGACACTCATGCAGGTGGCGTGGCTACTTGGCTACCCGCTGGTGAATCACCTGTTTAAACCAAAGATGGAACTTTGTTCTATAGCACAACTCTGATAAAACTCACCCAATTTCTGCATAACTTTCCTTTGGCAGGGAATTCCACAAGAAATTAGGCTTCCAGGAAAACCAGGAGACTTTTACTTGCATCTTTCAGCAAAGCCTGTGCCCCTGTGATCTGACCTGCTCCTGTGCTGTGGACCTGGTCTACGCCCTGTTCCCCTTGTGCCTGGATCCATCTCCGACCCCCTCGGCTGGTTCTGTGCATTCTAGATTGAAGCAGGACCAAGCTCTCTGAACCTCCTGCTTTTTTTCCTCCATTATATACCACGGCCATTGTTTCCAGTAAGTTGATTATCTTCCAAGTGTATGTCGCACGTTCTGACCTAGCACCCCAGAATTCAGCAATGGATACCAAACCAGTGAATCATCATTTAGTCTCTGGACCTCTGCTTGGCCAGCTTTATCAAGCACAAGTCCAACTCCAGCTCATAATAAATAAGCTCAGAAAATACACTGGCATCTCTTTTCCCAGATGTTCACTCTGCTTTGCTTGAGTCACTTGTGCTCGCTCTGGTCTGTATTATAGAAATAACAAGAGCTATGATTTTAGAAGCTTAGTTTCCCCTAATATTTCTGATGGGGGAAAAATATGTAGAGATGGTCCATGGTTATCAGTCTTGGACTCAGAGAACCATTTTTGTTATTGTGAGTTTCCATGATAATCTGACACATCATGTTTGTGCAATATTCCTCAGAGAAGGACTCTACTGGCTTCAACAAACTGTCAAATCATTGTAGCACAAAATAAGAAACTCCACAAAACCAATAGTCTCACTGTAGAACCCTGTTCCTGGGTTCTCACTAACACGTTCCTCGCTAATATGTTTGCAACATGAAGTAACTAGAAAAGTATGAGGTCTTTTGTGGGAAGAATAAGAAGGATCAAGATGTGTAAGGCGGGGTCTGCAGTAACTTACATAACTTTGGGGTGCTCAATGACACACATGCAACCCTCATGAACGCTGGGCAAAGTCACTTACATCTCCTGTTCCACTTCCTTCCAAGCTCCACTAATGTTTGCCATGATCTCATCTGTTTCCATTTTACTGGTCTCGGATTTGTTGTCTGTCTCCCCAGCCAGATGTTCGTCTGTCTTATTTACTGCTAAATGTTGAGACACAGAATGGTGCCTGACTCAAAATAGAAAGTCAATAAATGCGTGATGAATATGTGAGTGAATAAGTGGAGGAATGGAAGGACTAAAGATGGGAGTAATTGGAAGACAGGCCACAAACTCGCTATACACAGGATTCTGAATAAACAAAAGCAAAAGAAAACCAACCTTCCTGCCCATCTTTTCTACATAGCCTTTGTTCCTCTTCCAAAATCCCATGTGGAGAGAAGCCACTTAAACTATTATACCTGCTCTCCTGAGGTAGAAAATGTAAAAATGTAAACTGTTAAGTTACTTTCATGCATGAATTCAGATAAAAACTACTGAGTGTCTGAGACACCAACTCAACCCCCCCCCCCCATACACACAGTCTACACCTTGCTTGCACTGTGCTGGCTTCAGCTTCTGTTCAATAAGAGTTAAGGCCATGAGCCAGTCCCTGTTCCATCGGTCCACTGGATACGATTCACCCTTGTGTTGGCTTCTGGAAAGTCCTGCTTCACTTGCTACATCTGTCTGCTTTGGTGTAAAACAACAGTACCAGCTGAGCTTGCGGCTGAGTCCTTGGAGAGTGATCTCAACGCCGGGCTGTACTCTCTTCCACTCTAACTGGTGGAAGTAATGATTCCAGAACCATTCCCACAACGCTCCTCCAAGGAGCTCCCTCACTCCTGTGCTGGGTTCCTATGTCCTTCCTATCCGGGCCTTCCAGTTCTGCCTCACACCTCATTCCACACACTCACGTCTCCATGGTGACCTTCCTCACTGGGAAGATGCTGGAAATGTCATCCTTCTAGCAGCGGCAGAACACCTGTGCACAAATTCCCCTGAACAAGTGCGGATACCTGAGCTCAGTGGAAGAAAGGACTGGGGACCTTGGAGTCGTAAGCGACACGCAAGTGTGTGAATTGAGCTGGGACTTGAAGGATTAGGTTGCAATGAGTTCACACCCAGCCAGGTCCCTGGAGAAGGCGTCACACAGCACAGATCAGCATTTGCAGCCTCACTGGCTGACATGCAGAGCTGTTCAAAAAGGAATCGGAGCTACTATTTAAACAGGCCCCAAAGGATCCTCAGTACTGTGGGGCCATTCACGCGTAAGTTCAAATAAAACTGAACTCTAAATTCTCTGAGTAAACTTCACCACCTCACAAACACTTATCCCTTCAGCAAACCATGGCATATTTCCTGATTTATGAAATCATTAGAAGGTGCTAAAGGGCCTAGAGAAGGATATTCAATTGCACATTCCTAAGCACTCCTTGCTCCGGGACTCTACCATGGCAGGAATACTAATATTTTGCTTTTGACTGGACTTTCCACGCACAGTACCCCCAAAATATTTACATATTATCTTATTGTAAGTCATGTTAGGATTCTGAATTTTCAAAATGTTTCAGAAAGACCTTCTATCTCTCTTACATGTCTTCATACTCTACTTCCAAAATATCCACCATAATTACCCACAGGGAAGCTGAGCAAATAGACTCCATTCTATGTTAAGATAATCTACAGATACTCCCACATCTTCAGATCTGACCAACCACATATCAAAAATCCTTCAACAAAATCCACTTGTATGGAATATGAACGGACATTATTTATTTGTCACCAGTCTGTGAATCATATAACTGTTTATGTTACATTTGGTATTCTAACAATCTAGAAATGATTCAAAGCAACAGAACAAAATGGGTATATGGACCAGCTTATGTGATTTGATCATCCTTAGATATTGATGTCCTAGAAATTCCCAGAAACATTTCCCCAGGGAGACTGAAGAATGACTGTATTTTCAAACAGCTCATTAGAATGTCAATGCATTTTGTGGAATGGGTAATAGATCATAAACTGATAGTTCTTTGTCAATTTCACAATGGGCTTTTAAATTTGTCTTCACATTTATTTATTTATTTATTTATTTATTTATTTATTTAGTGTGTTGGGGGGAGAAGTACATGCCACAGCATGCTATGGAGGTCAAAGGATACCTTTCAGGAGTCAGTCCTCTTCTCCTTCCACCATAAATTCCAGGGATTAAACTCAGGGTATCGAACTCGGCAACAAGTGCCTTATACCACTGAACCTTGACCCCGAGTGGTGTTCTTTAAAATAACAAGAAAAAAATTGAATAATTGAAATGAATAAATAAGTTTAAAAGGTGTGTGGTAAGTATGGACTAAAAAAAAAAGTGAAAGTTCCAGCCCCCCAAAAAATTAAGGCGAGGGACTGCTGCCTACACAGAAAATACCTGGAACTCTAGAATCACAAAGACATTGGTGGTCTACAAACACAAGAGTGAGTTTGGAGACAAAAGTAAGATACGCCTGCATTTTCTGCTTACTTAACAGAGCAACTGTTAAGAAATGGAGCTGAGGGGCTGGGAGGTGGCTCAGGGGTTAAGCCTCTGCCTTGCAGGCGGAAGGTCCTGAGTTCGGATCCCAGATCCCACGTATAGACGCCAGGCGGAAGCAGAGGCGGCCTGCGCTTCTGGTCCTGGTAGGGCGGAGCCTGTGAATCCCAGGGCACAAGGAGGTGGAGGCGTCCATGGTGGTTCGCGAATTCGTCCGTGGTTCTACACACACACACACACACACACACACACACACACACACACGCATATGCACACAGTTGAATAAATAATAATAATAAAAAAAACTTTAAAAAAAAAGAAATGGAGCTGAAAGTTACATGACTCTCATTATTGTTAATGAGAATTTTAGGGGCTACTAAAGAGGTTGTGTTAGAAAGTGAAACTGCATGGAAATTGACTTTATTTACATTTTTATTTTGCACATATTTACATTTTTATTTTGCGCATAAGGATGAGAAGGGGTATGCACGTGCCCTGGCACATGTGTGGTCAGAGGGCAGCTTGCAGGAGTCAGTTTTCTTCTCCCACCATGTGGGATCCAAGATGGGTCACTGGTCTTGGCGGCCAGCCACTTCCCAATAAGTTGAGACATCTAACGGACCTGTAAGTTAATTTTAATTCTTATAGCATCTTAGAAATCTCAAAGTGTATACCAAAAATATCCATTTTCAATTTTTTCCTATGTCATTCTTGTACAGTGAGGTAGACAAGTGCCGTGGAAAGATTTGCTTCGAGTAATTAGTTCCCTGCCCAATGAGCTCATTTGTAGTTGTTTTCACACTACATACAGAAAATAACCTAAATTCAGACTTCTCCATCCCAAATGTGTGTGGCTCTTAGCATTTTCGTTTGAAAGTAAAATATTAATCCTGGCTTTTGTCTCCACACTTTGCATGAGAAGTTTTTTTCTCCAGAACTGGATATTTTCAGCCAAGTCTCTTACCTCACACAGGGAACGGGGAACAATGAAACGTGTTTGGCTGCCTTTCAAAAGAAACATTACTTCCCTGTTCCTCTCAGCACCCCTCCTAGAGGTGAGCACTGGTCTCCAGAGATCAGTGAGGCTTCCTCATCCTAATTACTCATTCTCAAACGTGAGGGAAGAATTTTTCTGACTTATCCAACACTAACTGAAAAGTTTAATTTAGTTACTTTCATTTGCCCACTAGAGCCACTCCCTGTGGTAACTCTACGGCTCCCTTCTCAACAATTCCAGGGTCTTTTTGCCTTAAATACAAATATGAATAGTATATCACCTGCATGGGGGGGAGCATTTTCTTTTCTTTCTTTTTCATCCAATAAATTTTTTCATCTTCCTCAGATACACTCAGTTGCTAAACTAAGCATTCTATCTGTGGAAAACTAGCCAATAGGGATAGGGAGATGGACCAGGAGTTAAAAGCCTTTGCCTCGAAAGAAAAGAACTGAGTTCAGATCCCTAGATCACATATAAAAATGCCAAGCAGAATTAATGGCAGCCTGCACTTCTGACCCTGGAGAGCAAAATCTGGGGAATTTCAGAATAGAACAATAAGGAGTTAGGACAATCCGAGACGATTCCCAAAGTCACCCTTGGGTCTCTACAGGCACACACATTCAAGTGCCCTTTGCTGCATGCGTGCACACACGCACGCACACACAAAACAAATAAGCTATGTCTCGCTGTGTAGTAGAAGATTCGTTTAACTGAGTAAAAACAACGGGTCCCACTCTAGACTCAGTTTTACACTCAGTCCTTACACTTCCACTGGGGAACATTTCTCATTAGAAAAATTAATAAGTCAAATTATGTGATTACTAAATTCTTTGCAAACTTCATTATTCGTCCCTATAGCGTTTACTGAGAACCTACCTTGTACCCTACTGCCAAGACCTCCAGGAGTTCACATGGCACATGAAACAGACCCATAAAGTAGCCACAAGAAAGAGAGTTTGAGAAGAACACAACAAAAAATTCCTAACTTTTCATGGATATGAATCTGAGAGCAAGGGATGTTATAAACACAGAGAAGTGAAAAAAATAATGTGTTTTGCCCCTTTGGTCTTTGCAAAAGTAAACACGTGAAACTGAATGGCAAGCTTGGGGAATCAGTTTGCATTAAGTGGAACTCAGTGCCTGAAGGAGACGTGGTAAAACAGATGAGCCAATGAGGAAAGCTGAGGATACACATGTACACTGAGATTCAGTCTTACTGGCAAATTGCAAAGGTTTAGCAGTAAAATGGAATGGTCGGCAGGAGGTGCTAGACTCGTGGGAGAAAGTCTAACCTTAGCAAAATCCTACAAGAGACCAAGCAAGAAAGGCATGACACACATGGATCACAGCACACGGAGAAAATAAGCTGGAACTGATCTGGAAGCTTCCTCCTAGATGACCAGCTTTCATAGTACTAGAAGGAATGGTACAGACCACCAAAGGAGAAAAGCAATCACGGTCTCACTCAGCTGTAAATGCTACAAGCTACAACGACCACCACTCTAGCAACCGGTCGCCATGGGTACAATAATGGCATAAACAGTATGGATGCCATCAACTGCTTCCAGCTGGACTCAAGACTTGCTTTTCGGCAGAGAATACATGCCTAGTATTGCAAATCACATCAAGAACTCATAGAAAGGGAGGCTATAGGAATGATACAGGAACAAACAAGTAAGTTTTAACTACTGAGTGAAGGGAAAGGAGACCCCCACAGTGACCATGTTGTGGGCAAGAGATTTATTAGGGGAGTGAACAGGATGGCTGTCCCAACTCGAATGCACCCAGCAGCAGCACCTTCTGGTTTTTTCCAGGCTTATATAGACTACATCCCAGAAGGGCGCCAGAGGGCATGGCAAACTCAAGGAACTCTCTGAACTTTACCATATAAGGGAAAAACTCTGCTACTAAAGAACTCGAGAGATGGGGAGGGGGGATGAGGGGAAAAGGAGGAGAGAGGAGACATACTTACACGAGAGGGAAGAGCACATAGGCCCGGAGGGTTGTTTTTTTTTTTTCCAGGTAGGAAGGGTCACTGCATAACACACAGTAACCCAACACTGAGAACTTGATATCAAACTACCATCTAAATACTTATCATTATACCCACAGATCTGAGAAATTCGCAGCCCTCAACCAAGAAAGCATCATTTTGCAATAAAAGGTGTTTAATTCAGATTACCACAACTGGTCAAAAGTATAGAGAATAAATGATTGTGAACTGTTTAGCCCTAAAAACAAAATCACCCCCATTCCAAGACTCAGGAAGAGGAGGTGGCAAGAATCTAAAAGACTGAGAATGGTTAAGGGTGACAGTAGACAATATCCTCTTGCTACAAACAGGGCTTCAACCCAAAAACTCACTACAGCGATATCTACTTCCACAAGACCTGCACAATATTTGGCCTGTCAATGTTTTTCCATGGAAAGGGGAAGATCTCAAGAAGCACTATACCTCCCAGAGAAACTATGGAAGGTTACCGCCACGTAGGACCAGGGGAGCTACTTTTGTTATGAGTGTGAAGGTTGTTCAGGACCTCACCACACTGACCACCAAATACTTTATTAAATAAAGAGGCTAGGGAGTTGGGATCCCAATCAGAGACAGCAGCCTTGAGGGACAGAGGGACAGAGTTTTTAAAGGCAAAGATTGAACATTTATGGATATCCTGTCAGTAACAACCATTCTGTCATGTACTCTGTATCCTTAAATAAGCCATATTCCGGCATAAACATTGTGAGTAGCGACAGTCTAGCACAAGCACTGTGTCCTGGGACTAAAGATATTGAAACTTCTGAATCACATTAAGTCTTTACCTGGCTTTCACCTGCTAACAGCAATCCAGGCACACACTGTGAGACTGCGACCTTGAGCGAAAGCAAGCGGTTAGTACAGAAGCTAAGATCAGCAGTTATTTTGCAAGTAGCATATTCCTGACGTCCCGTTAATTAGCTGGTAGCCAATTTTTAATTCTAACTTAACTATTAGACTTTCTTCGATGGTTTAAATACTGATAGGTGGGCTGGAGAGGTGGCTCAGGGGTTAAGCCTCCGCCTTGGAGGCGGAAGGTCCCGAGTTCGGATCCCAGATCCCACGTATAGACGCCAGACGGAAGCAGGGGCGGCCTGCGCTTCTGGTCCTGGTAGGGCGGAGCCTGCGAATCCCAGGGCAAAAGGAGGTGGAGGCGTCCATGGTGGTTCGCGAATTCATCCGTGGTTCTACACATACACAGACACACACGTACACACACACACAGACACACGCGCGCACATACACACAGTTGAATAAATAATAATAATAATAAAAAATTAAAAAATAAATAAATAAATAAATAAATACTGATAGGTCCCCCCACACCCCAGCAAGAACTGAGGCACTTATTTGTCATGCAAGTATCTCAGGCGAAACCCCGTGGGCCACACGTGCAAGAATACTCGAAAGTAAGAGGGATACTGACTGGGTGTAGTGGGAAGAATGGAGTGGGAAGAAGGCAACGGGATCAGGTATTAAGTGGTGTATTCATGCATGAAGGTGTCAAGGAATAAAAAGTACTTTTTAAAAAAGTGTGAGCAAAAGAGCCCAAAATGATGGTGTAGCTGTAGGGGAGGAAACGCATATGAGAGACGCTCATGGAGACAAAGCTGAAGAGTCGGCATGGACGGGGAGAGGACAAACGGGGAAGATACTCTCTGTTACTCAGATGACTGAGGTGTGGGGGTAGCAAGAGGAATCGTTACAAGAGACAAGATAAAGCCTTTCCCATGAGGACATGCGGTGCTGTAATGTGTCCAGGGAGCCCACAAAGAGAAATATCAATAGGGAATTAACTGCACAATCTGGTTTCAAGTTTGCTATCTCAGTCAAGTGTCGGTGTTAATATGAGCATTAGCTGATAGCAATACAAAGGGGAATCTAGGTCACAAAGCTATGGCAGAAGATGCTTTCCAAGGAAAATGTATAGAGAGAAAGAGAGCAGATTATAATGCAGCCAAACACAAGGCAAGACAGAATCTTCAAGCCTTTAGGTGCCATTTGAGAATCAGATATCATCACGGTCTATGTATCTAACCTGAGAAGTGTTCTCAGGAACAACAAGGAAATTAAGGAGTTCACTGTCTCAGTGACCCCAGAAGCCCAAGTCAAGGAGAGTCAGAAGACAACACACCCATTTCCATTTCTCCATTTTGCTCCTATAAATCATAATCTTCCCAAGAACGTGACTACAGGCCCAAGAGCTTTGTTTTTCTTTTTGTTTTCCTGCCATCAGGAGCATGTAATGTTTCTCTACAGGTGGGAGTTTCAGTTTCACAGCTGTGGAAGTTTTGATTCCTTTGGAAACATGTGTCTGAGGTACTTGAGCAACCTCGTTTCAAGTAATCTCAAAAACAAAACTTTAGCAAGAGAAATATTGCTTGTCCATTGGAGGGAACAGCAATGGCTTAGTCAGGCCAGTCCCTTCCATCAGGAACTCATGTCCTGACCCATGTGCAGTAACCAAAGCATGATTCTCCCGTATACTTCTCTTTCCTTCCTCCTGACTCACTTCATTTTCTGTCCAAGTCTGTTTTCCCCCTCCCCCAACTTCGCCTTTACAGTTTGGCCCTAACTCTCTGATCCAAGGTACGTGGCATTTTTTTTCTTCCCATCCATCATCCTGAACGTGTGGGGTCTCAAGAGCTGTGAGTACAGAGGAAGCAGTTATAGCCCCACCTCCGGCAGAACTCAGATGCAGACAGGCGACTAGGAAGAGCCCAGACAGAAATTGATTTTTCTTATCTAAACTACCGGCCCTGGGAAAGTTATAAATGCACTTTGAATTACAAAAAAGCCACCCTTTCTAAGCATAAATGGGGTGTGGAGGTTCATGTCCCTTCTTATCGCTCTACTTTACCCCTAAACTATCCCACCTGGAAGGGACACGACTGGAACTGGCCTGTTACTGGCTTTCCCTGCCATTTACATCCTTTATCTTCTCCTTCGCATCTGGCTCCTGGAGCTGAAAACCACTGCACCCTCCCCAACACCTGCCTGCACCCGTAAAGATGGTCGCCCATGTTACATGGACAATTTAGTGTTTGGGAGGGAAGCCAAAACTTCTCTTCAGATCTCATAAATCATCTCGGGATGATTCTCCAGGATTTACCTATGAACTGGTCTCTGAATGCTGCATGAGACAAGGACATTTGTTCAGGGATTTTTTTTTCCTAAGTCAATCTCCACATCCTCTTGCAGATTGTGGCTTTTTGTCCTATAAATTGTCTGAGATTAAGGATAGCATATCACCAAATCCACAGAAAAGCGTATCTGGCTCCTCAAATTCTAAGTCCATCACCGTATAAACAAAGCATGGCTACAGAAAGAAGTCAGTATACCACGCTAAACCTTAGTCTTTTTCATCTACAAAATGAAGATGTTGTTCACTTTACAATGCTTTCAAGAGAGTATTAGTAAGGCCATAGCCAAGAGCTGATCTTTCTGTAAGTTCTTTGCACTGTTCTTTGTAATACCACAATGATGACCCCGCTTCTTTCATTGTAAACCTTTTTCTTCTCAACCATTCTCCCTACGATCTTCATGCCTTTGGGTATGTTTGTAGTTGGTTTCACATGGATTGTCTGTGTTGCATGCACATGGGCACCTGCTGAAGAAGAGACACTATCTCGGTGCACACACCAAAGAAGAAAATAGCTTGCCTTCCCATAGCCAACATTAATCATTAATGGTCCCTCAGGGAGAGGTGGTGCCACCTGGAGAGGTCCTGCCCTTTCCAATGTTGATAGGCCAGAGGCTGCATCTCTTGCACATCTTGCTGAGATAAACACAGCTGAATGTCTTCTCCACATTATTGTTGCCTTTACAATAATACCTTTACAATGATAACCTTCATCTCAGTCTAGTTCCCATAATGCCAGACATTAAATGTGGTTTCAGTGTTTGTTGAATGAATGATGAGTGACTGAATGAAGTTCACAAATGAAGCTCAGCTATTTCAGGCTCAAATGAGTGAGTCTCTCATGCATTATCTTGATTTTATAGTGAACTATGAAATAAAATTTAGCAACAGTATTTCACACATGACAACTGAAGCATTAAAAGAAACAGAGAGCCCTTTGTGGGCAACTAACAGATTCAATGGGAGGAGACTAAAACAAATAGTTCAGCACACACAGATGAGCCTAGGCCCAGGGTCATACCAAAGGCCCTGTTTGAACCCAGTGGGACACAAAACAAAGCAAGGGGACATGAATTTGGGAGGGAATTTGTAGGAAGGGGAGGGAGCTAAGAAGTATAGCAGGGAAGGAAATAAGAATGCAGTATATACATTTATGAAATTGTTAAGGAGAAAAATCTACCAAAAAAGAAAAGGAGAAAGACAAAAGAAGTCTTGCTAGTAAGCCTGAGAGTAGAGATTCATACCTATGTTTTCTGTTCAATTTCAAAACATTTCTTTTAACTGCAGCAAGTTGTCTCTACTGGTTTTCTTTTCATAGTCAACTAGGTTTCCATTACATTAGACATTAATGTAATATATTATGTTAAAACATTAGTAACTAATATAAAAATTAGTACCTCCAAAAAAACATTAGTAACTAATATAAAAAATAAATGGGGAAAGTATTTCGGAAAATCACTTTTTTAACATGTCTTCTTCAGGTCACATTTTATGCTGTATCCACATATATAGCTTTAGATAACAACAGGCTCAATAGAGAGTTTTTCCCATTGTTATTCAGATTTTCCCAACTTTGCAGCATTTGAAGAAACTGACACAAGCTTGACCCACATCCTAAAGGAAGTGACATTGAATGAAATGGTATTGGTTTCCAGATGTCTCACCCATGCCACACTTCCTTTCAACAATTTCCCATTCCTGAGGCCCCAGCATTGTTGAATTACTCTGCATTGTTGCTAATAAATTCCCCACCAAATGGGTTAAGGGAATGAGGGGTTTCATTTGGGCTTTCAGTTCTTGGTTAAAGTTCCTTGTCCAGTTACAGGAGACCTCACACGAACAGCAAGAGTCAAAGGAACTGACCACGCCACATCCACAGGACGCCTGAGAGAGGGACAATCCTCACTTGCCAGACTAGCATGTACGTATGGAAAGTGAGAGGCATAGGTGGGAGAATTTGCCAAAGCCAGAACCAGACTATCTGGCTTTCACTGCAATAGTGAAGAGGCCTATTCTCAAGGTAGAGAAGAAGAAGGTCGACTTCCTTAAATAACTCCCTCCACCTTACTCGCCTGCCCAAGGGCTAGTTCCGTCCACCATGGGCTGGACTTTCCTCATCAACTAAATAATCTCTGCAAGTTTGCTTAGGATCTAGTTCAACCACTGATTTTCTACAATGTGCCCAGAGCTCAAACCCCCAACCGTCAAGTTGACAGCTGTTACTATGACAAGCATCTTCAGGAAGTGTATGACTTCTAGTCTCCAGGAACCCACTTGAACCAAAACCTCAGACCTTCCATTTTAATTTCTAAATTGCGCGTGTGTGTGTGTGTGTGTGTGTGTGTGTGTGTGTGTGTGATGTGTGAGTATAAGTGTTTACGCATTTGTGACTGTAGGTGCATACATGCAAGGTACACACGTGGAGGCAGGACAACTTCAGGTATTCCTCAGCTCTCCACCTTGAGACTGGACCTCGTCACTATTGCAGTGAAAGCCAAATAGTCTGGTTCTGGTTTTGGCAAGTTCTCCACCTATGTCTTTCACTTTCCACACGTACCCTGGAATTACATATGCTTATGCTAATGTGTTTGTTTTTTACATGGGATCTAGGGACACAAATTAAAATCATCAGGCTTGCATTTTATCTGCCAAACCATCTCACAAGCCCTTAAAATTCTAAAAATTCCATCCTTTTCACATCTGTCCCTTGATACTGTGAACAGATATTGATGGGTTTATCATATTTCCATGTTTTAAGTAGATAAAATATGATCAATTCAAAGAACATAGCAAAATATATTAGATGGAAGAGCCACATTTTCCACAGGCTATTGAAACTCCCTTTTGAAACTTAGTTACAATGTCTGTGGAGAGTTGATAATGATATTGAGCAGAAAAAGGAGATTCTATCTCAATATTCATCTGTGCCAAGAATTTTCTAAGAGTGACATGTTTCATGAATATGCACCTCATTTCTAGCTATGTATACACATAGGTATAAACATACACAACTATAAATGTACATAATATTCAAACATTCCACATAAGAGATTACATTATATATAATACATATTAGTTATGGAACATTCTTTAGTAATAAAAATGAATCTTTTGTCATAGTATTATGACATGGGTAGGTTTCAAAAGCAATACACTCAATGAAAAATAATAGAGCCAAGAGATGTCTCAGTGGATAAAGCATTTGTAGCACAAGCCTGACAACCTAAATTTTATCCTGAGAACCTGCACAAGAAGCTCAATGTGATGGTACACGTCTGTACTGTCAGCATTGCTACTGGGAAAAATGACAATCAGCTTAAAGCTCACAGGCTGACTACCCTGGAACATGCAACCCAGAGTATAAACAACCAGAGAGACCCTGCCCCACAAGGTAGGAGGTGACTACATGCATTAACGCATGCAAACATTCATACATGCATGAACACACATGCACCTATACATGTATGCAAGTGCACATTCCTGTACATATACATGTGCACATGCACACAAATATGCACATATGTACACAGACACACACACACACACAGAATAATTTTTTAAAAAGGGTAGCCACATAAAAACTACATATTTATGGTTCTATTTAAACATCTGGGAATAAAACAAATTTATATAGACAAAAACAAATCAGTAGCTGTTCAAAAATGTTATAGAAATAACCATGAATCCTTTGTATAAACATGAGAAGATTTTTTTTAAGGTAAAAGAGATGGTCTCAATGGTCAGTGATGACGAGAATCACATAATGCTTTAACTTGATGAAAGCCATTGAACTACACAAGGTGAATACTTGTGTATGTAACTTATTCCTCAGCCAGATAAAGTGATGTCTCTTCTATTAAACCTGCACCTCTGAATTCAGACAGGGATGCTGATATTCATTTAAAGATGACCTTTTGTGACATTTGGAACTTGTAGTCCTAAAATCCTTCTGCATCAAGTTAAAGACAGTATGATTGACTCTTTTCAAGAAATCTTATTATACAAGTCCATTGGATTCTATTTTGATGTGAGGGAGGTTAGACGAACTTGGCACTGGGCAGCCTGTCTCTGGGAGATTCAACATAACTCTCAGGGAAGAGACGGCATACGTAGGGATTCCAGGTCAGAGGGAACGGAAGCATCTGTTCTTTGAAAAACCAGATTAATTTGCCCGTAAGAGTTAGATTTGTCTCTGCTACTCCCTTGTCCCTTAGACAATGGTTATATTTTAGTGTTTGTCATAAAGCACTGTCTTTCCCTCTCCCTGGATCTAATATCTAAGATCTAAGACTGCTGTCCTGTGTGCCATTCTAGCCACAGTTCCTGACACACTACCTCTTAAGCAGTGTGTTCAGAGCTAATTTATGGGTGAATGAACCTCATAGAACTAGAAAAGAGCTATAAGAGGACTTCTTTTATCATTTTTTCAGACAGACATACAAAGTAATGAGAGTAAAATGTATAAATAATTATGTAGTGAAACAAATTTAGTTTAAGCATCTATATTTAAATTAACAAATGACACTTAAACTAGGGTAAAAATGCTTTTAAGTGTTTTTAAAATCAGATTTCTTTGTCTTCTACTTTACAAAATATTTTTATTATTATTCTTTTAGTGTCACATACATGAATGCAGTGAACTTAAAATAGTTTCAAAATTGAATCCTCAATCTCATTCCCTTTCTTCTACCCATTACAACTCCTCTTCTTTCCTGTCAGACTTCCTTATTTTCAAGTCTTGTCACAAGTCAGATCAGATTTTTATATGCATTATCCATGTTGGAGTCTTAATATTTATATAATGCTACTACAAAACAAAAACAGTCCTGTTATCCTGAGGAACTCCTTCAGTCAATGTCATGTTAGAGAAACTCCCAACACCACTAAGTGATGCTCATTCAAAACTTCCCCCTGAACTTACATTTTTATGAAGTCTAAATATGGGACTTACTGGATATGTTGGTTTTAATCCTTACTGTATCTGTTCTACTTGACCCATCAATGAGATGATATTAATATGTAATAGATTTTCTTCATCTGTATGTGTGTCCATGTCTGTATGAGCACACACATGCCACAGGTCACAAAAGGTGCTGTCCTCAGTCTATACCTTATTTTGATCAGGGTCCTCTTGGCTAAGACTAACTGACTAGAGATTCCCAGGAATCTGCTTCTACAGCAGTTGTATCAGATAAACACTGTCACACACAGCTAAAATAGTTTTCCTAAAAAGTTTGATATACACATTAAAGGATCCTTCAGAGATGGGGGGAGGAGGCACTGGGAGAAAGGGAGGGAGGGGGAAAGGAAGGGGCAAAGAGGGGAAGGAACAGGAAGGTCCAGGGAGGGGTGGAGGGAGGGAGGGGACAGGGGTTGCTAGTACATTTGTATGAGCAGAAAAATAAATAAATAAAAAATAGTTTTCCTAAAAAAAAAAAAAAAAAGATACCCTACAAGTATTATAAAATATTCAGATCTCAACAGAACAATTTACAATGAGAGGGAACATGTTTTTGTGAGACTCCACTTGATAAATAAGCCTGAGAGACCATCTCTTACACTGCATGACTGTTAATTCAACATCATGGTCTCATGGGAAAGCTAAGCAAGAGAGGAAAAGGAAAGGACACAGACCCCATCTCCAGATCTTTCCGGACACTTTTATGAAGCTACTTTCTATTATGTTTGAAGCACACCAAGAAAAGATAATGTACTGATTCATTTAAGTTGCTGTGATAAGTCGCTGTCACTGTCAAACAGAAAAGCCTGCCGTACAATAAGCTGATCTTCTGTGAATACATAGGGAAGCTGATGCATTTCAAGGTCTGCCAGGAGGGGACACAGCATTGAAAGCAGAGATAAGAAACTAGAGAAATTATGGGGAGCTGTCTTTATCCTGCATGGAAAGGAGGATGTTTGTGTCTACTCACCTTAATGACTGCTTATCAGAAGTTCCTCAATATTTGACCTAAAGCAAACAGACCTTCTTAGGACTTATTTCCCTGCATATCAGTTGTCTTTTTTTTCTCCATGAAGACTCCATCAAGTCTGAAGTCTAGAAGATGTGACTGGTCCTTACGCAAGGAGGCTAATGCTGGCTCCAGAAGATAACACAGCTCCTTCTCCAATACACTTTTCCTATGTGACTCACTGGAGGCAGCAGGAAAGGAAACAATATCTTTCATGAACTAGAAGAGGACTTGTAATGGGTAGAAGAAAGGGGATGAGATTGAGGATTACATTTTGAAACTATTCTAAGTTCACTGCATTCATGTATGAGACACTAAAAGAATAATAATAAAAATATTTCGTAAAGTAGAAAACAAAGAAATCTGATTTTACAAACAATGAGGAGAAAGGGATTAAACATAACTCTTGAAATAAACTTTCTTACAGAAACTAATTATCAACATTATGTTTCTAAGTAGCAAAAAATGATGAAATATATATATTGGGAATCTCCTTACGTTTCCTCAATAAAAAATGGTGACTTTAAATTGAATAGAACCTGAGGGCTGGAGAGGTGGCTCAGGGGTTAAGCCTCTGCTTTGCAGGCGGAAGGTCCTGAGTTCGGATCCCAGATCCCACGTATAGACGCCAGTCGGAAGCGGGGGCAGCCTGCGTTTCTGGACGCCAGGCGGAAGCGGGGGCAGCCTGCGTTTCTGGACGCCAGGCGGAAGCGGGGACAGCCTGCGTTTCTGGTCCTGGTAGGGCGGAGCCTGTGAATCCCTGGGCAGAGTAAACAAGGAGGAGGCGGTCCATGGTGGTTCCCGAATTTGCCCGTGGTTCTACACACACACACACACACACACACACACACACACACACACACACACACACGCAATTGAATAAATAAAAAAATTAAAAAATAATAAAAAATAATAAATTGAATAGAACCTGAAATATAATATTAAGTGATTTATTCTTAAATTCATATTTTGACACATACATATTTTGTATCCTTCATTTTCCTAAGCATAATTTCAAAAAATTATGAGAAGCCAAAAACATGTGAAGAGTTTGCAGTATCCAGGATGTATTATTGAGACTGTAAACAATAGCATGCGTCTCTCTTACAACATCAAAGGTGATACATCTTAAAAATCTTAATGGGCTTTCACTGGTACAAGATTCTGGTGATCCTCTAGAAGACAGTGGGTAAATAAAAGCTCCTGTCCTTAGGGAGCGTCGTGGAAGAGGGGGCAGGAGGCATGTGAAAGCCTAAAGATGGGAGAAAGGAATCCAGGAATCATCCGCTGGCAAGGCACACTACATGCAGCCATACAGACAGCAACTGTTCTCATCTGCATAAGGAGAACAGTCATAGAGAGGGGAAGCACCTAGAGGGCCCACTCTTTACTGCTGAACTGGAGGATCCTGACAGAGGGTGGGAGAGGGCCCGTCTCTGACTTCAGTTGTGCATCCACAGCTGAGTCACCAGATTTCAAAGGACAGCTCCAAACCTGTGGTTCGCAAACTGCCCTGGCTGAGCTCAGTAGATCATGAAACAAGCAACAGAGACATAATTGTGAGAAAGAGATTCATAGAGAGGAGGAAAGATAAACAGGGGAGGTAGGGAGTAGAGAAGAGAGTGGCTGATATGTGAAATTATCAAATTATCAAAGAAATTAACTACTTTGAAATTAGTTAATAAAAAAGGAGAAACATACACATACATGCACACACACACACACACACACACACACACACACACACACACACACACGCAATGCCTATCTAGAAGGAGTTTCCCCTCTTATGTGTAGAACAGGCCACAGCGAGATCAGGGTTTTCCAGCCCCTCTCATTATAAGGAGAAGAGATAAACATTAGACTCATAATTACTCCACAATCAAACACAAAACAAAGCCAAGTCTTAAGCATGTAGTTAGGGTCTATTGCATAAAGTTCTACAACAGGTCTTTCCTTTGCATTTACATGGAAATCAGCAACTGTCTGGAACCTTCCAAGAGTACTCGCTTTGCAAAAAAAGAAAAAAATTGAAACACAGCACTTCTGGCATTGGACACCAGGATCTCTTATGACACAGGCACTGTTAAATAGTGACTATGTTTCCAGCCATTTCAAGACTTATCAATGCAAGGGAGGCAAACTGCAAGAAAAACATGACCAACTTTACTCAGAGACTGGTCCTCTTTAGGGATTTTAGAAATAACAGAAATGCAGAAGAATTTTCTGGAAGGGGTGCCATTGTGCAAGTAGTAGCTGCAATAAAGTGCTCTTATAATGGCAATAAGTACATGCCAGGCGCTACTGCTGCATTCCACTCACATGGGCGTATGGGAACTTTGCAGCCACCCTAGGGGTTAGACGCCATTACTACCTACCTTTATCAGAGGAATCTAACATTCAGAATCTGGCATTCCTTATCAAAGAACTGACATTCAGAAGTAAAGTAACTTGGAGTGGAAGAGCTGGCTCAGAGATTAAGCCTCTGACTCAGAAGCAGGGAAGCAAAAGGACTTGAGTTCAGATCTTGCATAAAAGCATCGGGCAGAAATGGCTTCGGTCTACAATTCCAGTTGTGGAAGATGGAGTTTAGGAAACTGCAGAGCAGAGCAATAAGGAGGTAGAGTAATCCAGGATGATTCCCCCAAGTCACCCTTGGGCGTCCACAAGAACACAGTGACCTCTGATAACACACACACACACACACACACACACATACCCCTAATATGCAAAAAAAATATGACCAAAACCTTAGAATAGCAAGTTTCAGAACAATCTCCTTAAGCAGGTAGAAAATACTCCAGGGTTTTTCTGTCTCTCTCTCCATCACTCTCTCTCTCTCTCTCCGTCTCTCTCCCTCTTCTTTATTCTCTTTCTCCTTTATTTCTCTATCTCTCTCTCACACACAGGAATTGCAGGTGGATGTACATGTGTGCAGGTGTATGTACAAAAGGGCACTTGAACATGTGTGCCTGTGGAGGCACAAGGATAAATTAGGAGTCATCCTCGATTGTTCTTCTGTATTGCCTTACTCTGGAGTTTTGCAGGCTCTGCTTTCCAGGGCCAGAATTATGGGATGCTGCCACATCTACATCTTTTTTTTTTTTTTAACATGGGATTCAAACTCAAATCCTTTTGTTGGCAAGGCAAAGGCTTTAACTATTGAGACATCTCCCCAGCCCCCAGGGTCTCTTAAGTTCTTGGCTTAGAGGAGTTAATGATGCTGAGGACTAGAAGTGCAGGCACAGGACAAAGCAGACGGTTCAGTAGGTAAAGATACTTGCTGTGCAAGCCTGACGGCCTGAACTGAGTCCTCGGATTCCTCACAAGGGTGGAAGGAGAGAACAGACTCCACGAATCTGTCCTCTGACCTCTAGACATGCATCAGGGTATGCTGCAAACTCCCCCATGCACATGTGCACACACAATAACAATACAGTTTAAAAATATAAATATTAAAAGTACAGTCTGAACATTTGCCATCTCATAAAGGGAAGAGGAAAGAATACAATTAAATGTTCACAATACCTACCTCTGAGATATGCCTTATGAGTGGCTTTTAAAGTTTTATATATATACTTTTGAATATTATCTAACATTCTTATAGATAAGGATGGTGAGCATTAAAGGAACTAAGTAATTACATATACTACAAACTTTCTCTTTATGGCACCCTACAATAAGTCCTGAATTTTAATTTGCCAGGATGCTTCCTACATCTGGAAATGGGAAGAAGAAAGTAAAGAAAAAAATCAGTTCTTCAGTAATTAATGCCTTGAGTAAATATTTGGCAGGTGGCCACTGGTGGTTATCAAATGCTTATCAGAATTGTTAAGTAAGTTACTAAAAAGAAAAAGCACAAATGGTGAAATTAACTTCTGAAACTTACACGCACAAAAAAAAAAGTTTAATAGAGTCTTAGAAGTAAAACTCAGATTTCATGGTAACACAATGATATGAGGAATTTACATGATGATACAATGAGCAACCTTTTTTCACTGGAATTGTCCTGGGTCTCAAAGATATGCATAATTTTAAAAGGCGGTTAAGATTACCTCATCACACCACCAATGCCTAGAACGGAACTGTGAAATCCAACATTCTACATCTGCATCAGTCCAGGGGACCCTAGAATCATGGCTACTTGTAACTGAGAAAGTCTTGATATTGGTTCAGATGCAGCTAATTTAAATGCACTAGCCACGTGTGGCTCACAGATGCCATCCCGCCAGGTCACATCCCTACCGTGGCATCTGCTTCTCTCATGCTTTCTGGACGTGCACAGATTATAAAACCAACTCTACCACAGTAGCGGGTTCTAATAATATTCCCTCTTGGGGCTGGAAAGATGGCTCGGGGATTAAGCCTCTGCCTCCCAAGCAGAAAGCCCAGTTTGGATCTGGCATCCCACGTAAAAATGCCAGGTGGAAATGACAGCTCTGGAAGGTGGAGCCTGGGAAATATCAAGCAAAACAAAGAGAAAGTGGTACAATTCAGATGATTTCCAAAGTCACCCTTGGGCCTCCACAGGCACACACACAGTGCCCTCTGATACACAGAGACAGAGAAAGAGAGAGAGAGAGAGAGAGAGAGAGAGAGAGAGAGACATGCACAAACAGAGACACACATGCAAAATAAATAAATAAATAAATAAATAAATAAATAAATAAAAATTCTCTCTTTCCTACTTCTTCAACCAAACACCTGAAGCCCATGCAGTGTATAGTCCAGTAGGAGTCTTTAAAAATGTCTTATAAAGGGCTGATGGGATGACTCAGGTGTTAAACCTCAGCCTCAAAAGCAAAATGACCTGAGTTTGGTCCCCAGATCCCACTTAAAAATGCTGGGCAGGGCAGAAATGGCCCTGTGGAAATGGGCGACGTGCACTTCCCACACTGGTAAGCAAAGCCTGGGAAATCCTACAACAGAGCAAAAAGGAGCCAGAACAATCCAGGATAATTCCCAAAATCAACTTAACTCTTCCTCAGATACACAGTATCCTCTGATATACATGCATGTGCGCACGCACACACACACACACACAACACAAAGCAAAAATTTTTAAAAATTGTCTTATGCAAAAACTGAGCATCAGAAGTGATTCAGAAGTAATTTTGTCTGTTGACTTAGTCTCCTACATCACAAAAATAATAACAGTTAGCTTGTCCAAGCATATGATTTTTTAAGTTTTAATAAGATATAACTCATCTACCATAAACTTCCTCCTCTAAATTGTATGACTCCAGGGCTTCCTGTCCAGCCAGAGTTGTGCAACTACTGTCACTGTTTGACATATTTCATATATTAGAACACGCACCCTCATTCTCATTGTTAGAAAAGGAAACCTGAGACATACTGGCAGGAATTCTCTTCTCCGAAACTGCTGAACCCTGGGCATTGCTAGTGTCCTATGGGTCTTGGTATTCTTGTTCTCATTTTCAAAACAGCAACAACAAAAAACTATACTATAAAGAACAACCAAAAAAAAAAAAAAAAAAAAAAACCTCTACTATAAACTACTATAAAGTACAAACAGTCCTCAGCTTATGCCTAGACTTGCCTTTTTCTCTTTACTATGGTACAAAAGTGATACATGTTCAGTCGAAGTTATATTTCAGGTTTTGAACTTTACTCCCTGGGCTAATGACACATGGCAGAATTCTCTCTTACACAGTGCGGGGCAGTGGTAGAGTTTTCCTGAAGGAAAACTGCCCGTACTCTGCAGAAAATAGTGCTGCTATGTAGCTATGCACTTTCCATTTCCTAGCTTTTCAGCTTACAATGTTTTCATCATGATGCAACCTTATCACACATCAAAGGTATCTTCAATCTTTGATTTTCTTCCTTTTCCTTCTTTTTCTACTATTTTCCTAATTTCCTTTACTATTCTAGATATCCATTTTGCCCTAAATTTTTAAGTGCCACCCTTTCCTATTCAATGGGTCTTAATTCTTGTGCCTCTGGGGCTCAGAAATCAGCATGTGATCATCAAAATGCAACAGTGAGGGTGGAGCTGCATGAGCCCATAGAATTTAAGTCTGGGTCTGGGAGGGAAAGCACGGTAGGAGTGTGTGTCATGAGTGCAATTTGTAGGAAACTGAGTTGCGTTCTTCTCACTCCTGCACCGAGCTTCACCTAGTCCCATTCCAGATCTCCTAACATCTGGCACATTGCACCCCCAGTACATCATCACTGACTCAAGGGAGGGATGGACATGTTCCACAGTGCCTACAGCTGGTTCCTCCCAGAGAGTTATTCAGCTTTATATATTCTCCCTCCAAAATCTCCTACCAAATGGCAACTGGATACTTGCAAGGCTATAATAAGATGATCTATGTCGACTTAGCGCAATTCTTCCAGACTGCTGAAGTCAGTGAACTGTCTGAATTCTTCCTTTTGACGTACCAAACTCTAAGAAAGACACTCATATAAGCTTTGGAAAGTAATGGTCCTTTCCCCAGAGAACACTCAACACATGAATAGCTTCAGGTGTGGCTTATTCTTCATGAGTGAACGCTGTAGGCTCTTAGGTATCTTCTTCCCAGAATCCTCTGCAGCCAGTATGGCACACAGAGGATTTTTAAGTCTCCTTGACTTTCTTTATTGCAGCCGTGGGTGAGGGGAAGGAAAAGGAGCGCGAAGGAGCAAGCCTCACGTCTCCGCACAAACCTCTCTTTCACTTCCAGTATGAGAAAGGAGATTAAAAAAAAAAAAAAAAAAGCAATTGCAGACACACTGTCCTCAGAAGGAGCCAAGAGCTACCTTGAAGATTGGCAGTTCCAAAAGGCAGCAACAGGAATCCTTTTGGTAATTACCAGTTCGGAAATGTCATCCCATTGACTGGGACAGACACAAAGCAGCTGTGCTTTGCCGAGGAAGAGCAGAGGCCCGGCCTGGGCAGGAACACGCCGGGGGCCAGCTGCAACCTGCAATTCTTTCCTCCTCCCCACACAACTCTCGGGTTTCCTACTTGCCAAATGCTGGGGCAATTAATCACGCAGCAGAAGTGGATCTCAAACGTCTGAAGTTGCCTGTTGAAGATTAACTGAATCTATCGTATTTCCAGCCGGATTAGGAGGGAGGCAAAGAGTGTCCTTTTATTGCAGAAAGATTCTCCATCACATTAATGGCTAAGCTCTTAGGCTGGTCATTCCAATTCAAGCTGGAATTCAGAGAATCTTCTGGCCAAAAATGCTTATTTTTAAGTGAGAGAAAGAGAGAGAGATTTGCTCTTATGAATCCCCAGGGCAGAATCAAAGACTCACAGCTCAAGCCAACACAGGTGTCCTTATAGCCTAAACAGCCACGGAAGAGCAATTTTTAATTTATTCTGCCTGTTATTTGTACAAAAGAGTTCTACTGATCATCCCCCACTCCTTCTTAGGCAGAGAATTCCCATTGCTGTCAGGAGATTCCCAGGGGTCTTGGGGGGGGGGGTTCAGAACCCAGTCCACTAGCGGCTTCACCCTCAGGCAAAAACGGCCGCTGGGTTGGCCCTGTCCTCCTGTTCCCCACAATCTGAAACAGCCACTCCCCTGGAAAGCCACAGTGCCTGGGTGAGGAACAATCCACAGCTGGCTAGCAGCTGTGTAGGGCAACTTATGCCCATGTGTACAAAGTGAAAGGCCTCTGTCACCCCAGACTTGTAGGGACAAGGAGACCACAGTATTGCTATCCAGCCACTGTCTTTAAACTCCCCAGACCTAATCTTCCAGGGAAGCTTTGGAGATTGTCCTTCCATAGAGGAAATGACTGTGTCTCATTTGACCAGAGTCTCATTCACCTCTGACTTTCATTTCTTTGCCAGTCATCACGGCAGAATCTGGAGGCAAGTTTACTTGTTTCTATTTTAAACTCTTTCCTCTTACATAATATGGACTCCCTCCAAAAGGGCTGCTGTTTCATTTTAAAAATCTTTGTTTGTAGAAACATCTTCTCAATAACATAACTTTTAAATAATGCAGAGTGCATACATGAATTGTCATTAAATAGCAGGAAAAGTCTATAGATTCTTACAAAGAAGGAAGGTCAAACAGGCATAGTAGAAAATGAGGAAGGAATTACAGTATGTTCTAAATGGTCATATGTGGACAGAGAAAAATTAATTCAGAAAAAATATGCTTGAAGTTATTGACAGCAGTTATCTAGGAAGAAATTCTACTTGAAACTTTTTTTCCTACATTTTATATTTTTTCATGTCTGTATTTTTCATTGCAGCTCTTGGATCATGGAGAAAAAAGTATACACATACATACATGCACACCACACACAATGGAACATTATTCAACCACAAGGAAGAATGAGTTCCTCTCATTGCAACAAAACAGATGGAATGGAGACAGGGGGATGTGATGTTAAGTGAAATAAGCCAGACACAGAAAGGCAAATACTATATATTCTCTCTCATATGTGAAAACTGAAGGAAAAAAAATCATCCTGAATGAGCAATGGTGAACCTCAGGGACTGGAAAGTGAGGGAATGGAGGAGGGAGAAGAAATGATTTAGAACAGCAGGAGACAGTGGAGTTGCAATAGTTATGGTGAAATGGATTTCATCAGAGTGTACTGTAGGTCCAATTAATATATGTTATTCAAAATTTCATGCAATTGCCAGGCAATACTAATCACTGTTTGTGATTTGAAAATAGAGAAAAATCTAAGACCAGAAGGATCTCACCACTGAAAATATTTGCCCTTGAACACTGGAAGGTGCTTAAAAGAACAGAATCTCTAACTCCATCCCATGTCACCTTTGCATTCATATTAAAGTGAGAGGGCATTGACCTTCCCCATTAAGTACTACCTCCCTCACCTGAGACATGGAATTCCATCTCATAATAAAAATAATGATTTTTAACTCTAGAAAAATATAGTCATTTTGTTGCAGAAGTAACTCTGAAATAATTTCTCAGGCAAGGAAGAGTTTAATGCTGACCATCTGGAGTCAAGATCTTCCTCCAAGGACTACAGCCGGGAACCTAGTTTGTATTGCTGTTTTATACAAAAGCAGGGAATGGGTGGAGCAAGGATGGGACTTTACAGAAGCAAACACAGTGGTTAATAATATTAGCAAACTGGCCATGGTCTTGACTGTTAAAGCAATATTGCGCAAATGCAGTGAGCTAGTGTCTCTGAAATGTCCTCACTTGGCTGCCTTTGGGATTTCAGTAATTTTTCTATCTTATATTAGTATTAACTCAACAGTTTACATCTTTCTACTTCATCCTCTTCTCTTTACTGTCATAATCCTTTATGATTCTGTCTTGAAGGGACTGGCTGATATTCCTGGCATAATTGTATTATCTCTATCTTATGAACTTAGATAGGGCATTTAGGATACATTGCCTAAATAATAGCCCTAGTATTACCTTCATAATTAATGACTTGGCAAAAGGTACAATGCCTGGATTGTCCAGTTGTGTCTCATCAACTTTTATCTTTTTACCTCTGATCTTAATTTTTAGTAACTGTTTTGTATTTTCTTAGATCAACCCTAATTGGTTAGCACAGAACAGCACTCTTTACCTAAGCACACGCATACGCACACACCTAGCTTTGGTATCACTTAAGAGTGATGGTGTATCAGAAACCCTACATCACCTGAAACCAGGCCAGCCTAATCTCTCCCCATCTTAAAGCTCAGGGAAATTTGCAGAAGAGGAGGCGGTAAGATTACAAGAGCCTACAGATGGGGAAGAGCAACGATATCCAAGAATCTCCACACAAGTTAGGGCCGAAGTAACCATAATAGGACTTTGTATGACCTGCGCAATGACCAACAATATCATTGACCCCCCCCAAAGTCTAGCATGGATCACAGGAACTAGGATCCTTAGAAGCAAGGGATTAACAGCCACAAGTAGTGTTCCTATACTAAAGGGGAACACAAGAAAGGGCTCTAGGCAATGCTACTGAGTCCTTAAACCTCATCAGAGAGGAGGACCCAGAGGGAAATTTAACATTCACACTAAAGGATGCTCCACGGATGGGGGAGGGGCGCACTGGGAGAAAGGGAGAGAGGAGGGAAAGGAAGGAGAAAAGGGGAGAGGAAGCAAGGAGGTCTGGGGAGGGGTGGAGGGAGGGAGGGAGGGGACTAGGGTACCTATTAAGTTTGTATGAGTGGAAAAAATTAATTAATTTTAAAAATTTTTTAAAAGAAAGAAAAAAAAAAGAATGATGGTGTAGTGGTCACAGATAACCAATCGTGAACCCCAGGAAGCTTGGGCAAGTGAAACCTTCAAGATCAGGCAGGCGTCAGTCACAGTCAGGGCCATTACCATCATCAGGATCTGAAGTTGGTACTTGTTCCCCATTCCATCTGGAGATCCTCAGTCACAAAGGAGTCCCAGGGTCCAGAGCCAGATATGGTCAGGATTGGAAGCTGTCTTCGTGTGGGAGTAATGATTCCATGACTTGATGCCTGTAAGAGGGAGGGAGGGAGAAGGAGAGCGAGAGGGAGAGGGAAAGAGAAAGAGAAGAAGGAGAGGGAGAAGAAAAGCATGGTACAGTCCTTCCCACCTAGGGCTGAGGCTTTTCCTAACTGGGATCTTAATCCAAATATTTTTATAACAAATCTCAAAGCACAGTTATTCTTAAATGAGTTGTTTCGTGTGTTTGCTGGACTAGACTAGGCACTGTTCTCTCTGGAACTATTATTTTGCGTCTGTGGTATCAGTCAGCCCTTCTGATTTCAGTGCCCCCCACACACACATTGGTGTCTCTTTTCTTGGCAAGGAGGAGAGCATGAGTCTTTGGTGGTTTTTGTCCAGGATCACCTGTCCTTGTATGAGCACCGACCGTCTCTGCTGTGCTGCAGAATCTGTAGCTTCCTCTGGGCCCAATGGGGAAAGGGTGCCACGCACTGCCATCTGTCGAGTGTCCCCACTATTAAAGAAAGCTGAGTCAACATCCTTTGCCACCCCTTGGAAGAGGAGCCTAGACCTCCACGAGACCACGGCATGATGGAGTCGCAGACACTGCTGCTGACCGGCAGGATGCACTGCAGTCTGACAGCGCTGGAGCTGCAGTCACACCTGCTGCTCAGCCGGAAGCAGCAGGAGCTGTTCACAGCCCTCCACGCCCACATGGAGCTGCTCAGCTCCTACAAGGGTGGCAAGAGTGCTTCAGGAAGCAGTTACAGGACGCTGGCTGTGGCTTGGATACCCTGTGCCACAAGCTGCCGGTGCCCGGCATCCACTTGACGGGAAGTCGGCAGGAACAGCTAGATGCGTTGCAACCAGACCTGAAGACCTCCTGCCTGCTTCTCAGGAAGACGATGGCGGCCGCCTAGGTCTGGAATCCAACTCACCTGCTGGGCCACCTCAAAGACAACGCCAAGGATAAAAACATGGTTGTGCAGGACCTATCAGCCAGGTGCTGGAACTTTACACAGAGGAGCCAAGAAACTGCCTTAGCAAGCCAGGAGGTGTGGGAAGACACACAGGGCCGCCCTGCTTGCAGTCAGTGGTACTTCTGCACAGATGCCCCCTCCAGCCCCAGGAGAGCTGAGGGGGTGTGGCCCGATGCACGAGACAAGGCTCCAGAGCACTTACGAGCCGCACCCGCAGTCCCCTCCACCTGTAGTGTACCTGCCGTGCTTGTTCCAATTTAAATGAAAAAATCTGTGTATTGAAAATTTGGTTTCACGTGAAAGGGGATTCCTGGGATGTGCTGAACGCTCATGCCTGACTGCTGGGGACAGAGGTGTTTTGTGTTCAGCGTGTCTTCACTTGTGAGCCTTAGGAATGGACTTCCAGCAACCCAGGGTGGGCCCAGGTCTCCCCATTTTGCATGTCACACATGCCTCTGCATGGAGACAGAATTTTGATCGGAAGTTTTGTCCACTTTCGTGGTGCGAGACTTCCCATCGGCAACTCCACTGGGACACCCGAAGCTCAGAAGGTTGTGGGTTTGTAGCCAGGGCTTGGCCAGTATGAGCTGTCACCTTCCCCCTGGCCTCCGACTCTGGGACTGTTTCACCAGTGTTTCTGAAGATTACCCCAGAACCAGCGGGAACTGGTAGCGTAGGACCAGGCAGTGTGCAAGCCCAGTCTGTCCATTCCAATACAGATGGGGTCTTATCTGCAAAAAAAAGTGGACATAAGCGTGTTCAAGCACAAATAAATCAAAAAGAAACCAGGGTGGGAAAGTAGAAATATCATCTTCAGCTTGTGACATTCAAAATGACAGCAGAGAACAGTGGACACAGCCAAGTTTTAGACATGTCCATTGATGCAAACGCTAAAGTGAATCCAGTTCAGTGGGAGTAATAGGTCCTGAATATAAATCATTGCACATCTGCCCAAAGTACAGATTAGAAGAGAATGGAAGGGAAAAACATTGGTTAAGCAAAAAGAGCCTTCTGCCCTGGACCTGGATCAGGGCAGACTCCCTGCTCCTCAGGAGGTGACCTTCAATACCAATCAGGATGCAGCCAAGGGTGGTGCAGGAACAAGGAAACTGAAAACAACAACAAACCATAATTCAGAACACCAAAGACCCTACATTAATCATCTGGAACCAAACCAGCCAAATCTCTCCCCATCCTAAAGCTCAGAGAAACTTGCAGAAGAGGGGGCGGCAAGATTGTAAGAGCCTAAAGATGGGGAGAACCCATGATATGCAAGATACTGCACACAAGTTAGGGCTGCAGTAGGCATAATCAGACTTTGTATGACCTGCACAGTGACTGGCATGTCGATGACCCCCCCCCCAGGGTCTAGCATGGATCACAGACAGCGGGGTCCTTAGAAGCAAGGGATTAACAGTCATGGTGGTGTTCCCGTGCTGGCGGGGAGCCCAGGAAAGGGCTCTGGGTTATGCCACCTCAGTAGGGTGGAGGACTCAGAGGGAGGTTTGGCATTCACACAAGGGGATGCTCCAGGGGATGGGGGAAGGGGGAAGCACTAGGAGGAAGGGAAAGAGGGAGCGAGGAGAGGAGGGGGGGAGAGTGCAGGGGAAAGGGCGGTGAAGGGAGGGGAAGGACCAGGGTACCTATTGAGCTTGTATGATTGGAGAAAAAAATTAAAAATTAAAAAAAACTATAAAAAAAGAAAAAAAAGAATAGCATGTGAGAGAGAGAGAGCTGGGGACTGAGAGTGCCTGGGGACTTAAAATCTTAAAGGTCACTGGTCAGTAAGAATGACAGGCTTAGGACACTCTCTTTCAGGCATTTGCATTTGATGTTTGGACTAAGTGAAGATGACAATAATATTGACAACTTTATTCTAAGTGCACTCTGCACAATCTTAAATGACTTCATTGAAAACACATAACTCTTTGAGGCTTGCATGCTTGCAATCAAAGAAAATGACACACTATGCTTATTATTTTCTGAAGGAGGGAAAATAAAAGGTGCTTTGAAATACATTACATGCCTGACTTTGGTGGACAGCCCTAGAGGCTGGGAAAAGAGAGTACACAGTGACATTTAAGAATCAGAGGCCAGTGGCACCCACAATCCGAGACTCTGCCCACACATCTGAAACATTTCAATAAAGCCCTGGGAGATAAGATTGACAGCTTCATGTCAGACACAATTAGAGGAAAAGGTTTTCAATTCCTGATATGCAAGATGAAAGTGAAGAAGGACAAAAGCAGAAATAATAGCAAGTCTTGAGATAAAAGTGATTAGGGCAGAAATATTTGGGGAGTAAATAGGAGAGATCTACCAAGCATTCTTCTTTGAACCCAGCCTCGTCTTGACAACATGCACTGACATTCCAACACATGAATCTGCAGAAAGTTTAGCAAAACCTGCATGCAAGAGTTTTGGCATTTCTAAAGAGCATTGGTAGCTTGTTAGTTGATCTTTATGATAACTACATGAAAAAGGATGAAAATTATGTTTAGAATATGTTTCTAGCACAGAACTGTTTTTGGACTAAAGATTTGTGATTTTTATGGTTAAAAGATGCTTCATCATTAAAAATATCTAATTTTTCAGCTTACGGCTACCTAACTGAAGCAGTAGGAAGAAATGTATTATTTTATGTTCTGTCTCTTCCAAATAAAAATATTTTAAATGATTCACAGCACAAAACATGCATTAAAGAACAAAATAGAAATTTAAAGAAAAATTAGAATTCGTGACAAAAATGTGACTGTTCTTTACTGCTTTCAAGATTGCTATGAATATGTTGGGAGCATTACCTAGATTATCTTGATATGATTGTTCTCATGATATGAAAATATTGTACTACGTGATGCAGATGAACCAGCCAACAGCCAGTCATGAATCTTCTTGATAGAATGTACGACCCAATGAAAATGTCCTGCACATTTAATGTCTTCCTCCTGATATCCACACCCACATATCATGAGAAAAACAGAATGAAACATGGAGAATTCTGAACGATCTGCCCAGCACTGCTCAAAATTACATTGTTTTTAATTCAACTCTGACAAACTGGCATAGCCAAAACAGTGAAAAATAGCATAGTATCCTGGCTGGATCCTGGCACAGAAAGGAGCTTTAGACAAAAACTGAGGACATCTAAGTAATAAAATGTATCAATATTGTTCATTATTTGTAATAAATGTAAGTATGCACAATGCAAAAGTGCCCAATATTAATGTGACATGTTAATAATAGGGGAGACTGGGGCTGGGGAGAAGACTGTCTAAAGCGCATGTCATGCAAGCAAGCAGACTGGACATACATTCAGGTGAGCGTGTTACCCCACCTGACATCTTAGCCTCAAAAGACTAGCACAGGGAGTCACCAGAGCAAGCTAACTAGCAAGACTCGTTTTATGGTAGACTTTGGATTTGAGTGAGAGAAGCTGCCCCAAGAAATAAGGTGTAAAGGTGACCGAGTGATTTATTAATGACTCCTAACATTAACCTCAGGCCTCCACACCTATGCACATATACATGTGCAGCCATCCAAATGTAAACATGCCTGCACACATACACGCATCACGCACACATGAAAACGAGAAAAGAACCTCCTGTATTATCTTGAGAATTTTTCTGCAAATCAAACATGTCACTTTAAATAAGCTAATTTAAAAATACGAGGATATGAAAGTAATGCCGAACTAATAATTACTGAAGCTGGGTTGTGGGTACATAGAGATGTATAAAGCACTGTTCAGTATTAAAGATGCTTACAATTTTCCATCAGTAGAATGAAGAAAAATAACTTTCAATAAGAAAATATGATTAAGCAGCAATGTCTTATACTATGTTTATCCCACGGTGCTGCTAATTATCAGCAAATTGCCAATTACTACGAGACTTTAGAACTAAGAAGCATGGCATCCATACAGCAGTTCCATCTAAAGCATCATCTCTCTTCCCAAGTGATGTTTCAAGCACCCACAAGCAGCAGATAGCTGACATTTCTTTCGAAAAAGATGCATAGGGATGTATAAATTGACAGATGATATGTACCTATTTCTAAAACGGATGCCATAGAGATTGAATAATTACACAGTAATATTCCTGAGTAGAACCACTCTCTCATTAAGGTAACTGCTTCCTGTTGCTTTGCTAACTCCATCCTTTACCTTGGGTAAAGGTCTGGCAAATGAATTGGTGAGTCAGTATAATTTACCAGAGTTGTTACCTAAAGGAAGTAAATTAACTTTTTTGTTCACTTTCAGTAAACATTAGAATAATGGTATTTTATATGTTAGATCTTTAAAACAAGGAAAAAAATGATCTTTTCTCCGGAGTAGTTTACCTTCTAAGATATTTCCCTTTCAAACAATGAATTAAATTCAATAAAGCGATCCTTAATACAAGGATGATCCTTAATACAACAGTGATCATAAGTAACTGATCTCAAGGGCAAAGATACTGCAGCAAGGAGAGGTTAAAGCCAAACGCACATTATGGTTTTAAGACAAAGCCATATAGAAACACAAGGTTGGGTACAATAAAAGCCTATGGTTTTGCATCATGCCAGAAATCTCATTTTGTAAGTGTTCTGCACAAAATCCAACTGAAAAACATCTAAATTGTCTTCATTCCCCTGTAGTTACTTCCTCAGTCCTGTAAGTGAGCAAGTCAACACTAGCATTCTGGCAGTTACCACATCAAATTAGAAGATGTCAGTAGCTCAAGTTTTCTTCCTTCCCTCAAGCCCATCACGCAATTCCGTTTTCTTGGTAATTATAAATATATGACAATCATCCTCATTGCTATATTATTTGATTCCCAACTAATTCTTTTCACCTGTTTATCTGCTCAGTTGCAGCCACGGACCCAGTTGCAGGAGATTAAGGAGTTTAGCAGCCAGATCTCACTTTTGTTTGCTTTGTTTTGTTGTTTGTTGTGACAGGATATCCTTACCTGGCCCAGGATGGCCGCTAATTTGTAATCCTTCTGTCTTGACATCCCAGATACACTCCACCACACCTGGCTTCCAAGTTCACTCTTACAACACAAGAAATTTCTATTTTTTTTTCTATTAAAGATGCTACCTTAATGATGCAAAAAAGTCCTTAAAAACAAGGGTGATCGCATTTAAGAAATATCCTATATTAACAATGGAGTACTACTCAGCCATCAAAAATGATGAATTACTGGAATTTGCCAGGAAATGAATGTCATTAGAAACAATTATATTAAGTGAAGTATCCCAGACCCAGAAAATTAAGCGCCATATGTACTCCCTCATAGGTGGCTCCTAGTACCAAACCCACCCAGCTCACCTTGAGACACTCAAAGGTAAATCTATGTAATACCTACAGTAATTGCAAGGATTATGAACAGGAGGGATGGGGTTGGAGGGCCACACCAGAAACAAGGAGAGAGGGGACAATGTTACAGCAGAGAAAATAGGCCTCCATCAAGGACTGCAAGTAAATAATGTGAACCTGGTTAAGTTCACAGATGTTCATTCCTGATCATTTACAGCTGAGGGGGTATGATCTCACCAGAAGGGGAGGGCATATAGTCTGGCAGATAAAAAGTAACCATTTTGCAAATGGGTGACTGACCCCTCCCTCACCGAGGTTTCCTACTTTTATTACATCTACCCTTGAATGTGCTCTTGTAACAAGACTCCAGTTTAACAGCTTTTTGTCTCTGGCCAGGGAGTGACATACAATGCCCATCAGGATGGAGTGAAAGGCATTGCAGGAGCAGCAAAACTGAAAAAGAAAATCAACAAACCACAATCCAGAACTTCAGAGATTCTATATCAACCACCTAGAACTAGGCCAGACTAATCTCTCCCCATCCTGAAACTCAGGGACATTTGCGGAAGAGGGGGCGGTAAGAGTGTAAGAGCAGAAGGATGGGAGGAGCAATGATTTGCAAGATACTCCACACAAGTTAGGGCCGAAGCAATCATAATTGGACTTTGCATGCCCTGCGCAATGTCCAACATACTATTGACCTCACAAAGTCTAGCATCTGCTAAAGGCACCAAGATCCTTGGAAGCAAGGGATTGACAGCTACAGTAGTGTTCCTATGCTTAAGGGGAACATGGGAAAGGATTCAGGGAAAGGCCACTGGGTCGTTGTACGTCATCGGAGAGGAGGGCCCAGAGGAGAGTCAGGCATGCACAATAAAGGACTCTCTGGGAATTGGGGGGGGAGCACTGGGGGATGGGGAGAGAGGGGTGAGGGGATGGGGAGCAGGGGATTCGGGGGAGGAAGAGGGAGGGAGGGAAGTGGTGTACCTATTAAGTTTGTATAAGTGGAAATAATAATAATAATAAAAATATATAAAGAAATATCCTGTATTAAAACTACCTAGGAGTTGCAAAAGCTCCTTTCTCAATACTAAAAAGCCTCAGTAATAGCACAATATGCTCTGACATCTACTCAGTCATTCCAATCCTCACCTCTCGCATGTACACTCTACCCAGGGAGATGAGACAAAGCCCCAGGAAAGTTAAAGCAAACATTGCTGTGAATAACACCTTCGGCAAACTGCTCTGTCTCCTCCTTTCTGAAGGGACAGTAATGCTTCACACCTGCTCAATGCACTGTGATGAAAGAGCAAATGAGATAATGGCTGCAAATCCTGGCAACTCTGAATCAACATCACCATATACAGGTAACACTACCTGCTTTCAATGACCACCAAGAAGACTTTGCTTTGCCCTGAAGTCAGGAGGAAGGCTTCTATGTGGAAAGGCCAGTTATCTTGTCAGGAGTCTCAATAACATGTTTAGTTCTCTGGAAGACTGGACGCTAATGCTGCTGTTAATCCTCCATGGTTTTTTTTGGGGGGGGGGGACTGTGCACTTTAGCTTCATCAACAAAAGACCTAAGCGAGATTTTGTACAGAATAAACATCAGTCAAGAGAATAATTGTAATGCCCTTTACAAAAACAACTGTTAGGTCTATTGAGAGAGAGCCAGCAATGTGCAGACTTGTCTCTGCTTGCTGAGGGAGCCAGGAGCTGCTCTGGTAAGAGATCCTGACTCACACAGTAGACAGCCTCCCAGCCGGGCTCATGAAGGGTCTTGTCATAATTCAACTGGAGCCGCTGGTAAATATCCACCTGTCTATTACTCATTAGTAGAGAGAGACAGGATGTCAGCTGTTTCCGTGAGTTGGAGAAACACAGGCTTTTACCACCTCCTGGCTGACTCTCAAAGTAATATTAGAAACAATAAGGCAGACAAAGATTAAAAGGGGCAGGAAGATACAGCATTGAAAATAAAAATAAATCATCATTGTCTGATGGATGCAAAGATAACAGCCTTTAACTTGCTTTACAGGTTTTCATAATTTGACTTTGGCACTTTGGTCATCTTAGAAGATGGAGAAAATTCATTTTTTTACTTATTTTACATATTAGAAATTTTCTATTCAGCTAATACTAATGGCTATTCTTTTCTCTGTTGCATTTTAATACTCATTACTGGCAAGTTTTTCATTATTTATATTTATACTATGAACTAAAGTTGACTCTTGTTTGCGCAGTAAATAATGTGTGTATCACAATATACTTAATTATATACAAAGCAGGTAAAGTTGCTTTCTATATTCAGTTTTAATCCTAGCAAGTGCTTTTTGTAGCATTGCAGCACTGGTGGTTATAGCAACTGATCCAACACAGAGGAATTCTGAAGCTCCTTCCTCTGCAGATGGGGCGGGTGTTTGGTTTCCTATCACTTGAGTGGATAAGGACATAGGATCCATCCATTGAGTGACTCCACCATCTGTTAGTACAGAGTCACTTTCTGTATTCAGCAGTGGATAAAGACAAGGCACATGCAGTATACACAGTACTAATTTCTGCCTTGGCCTGGAAGAGACACCTATTATCCATGGAGCCCTGACTTGAAGGTAAAGAGGCACAAACCCCAAATTGTAGCTGGGCAACCACTTCCCAAAAACTCTACCCTGAAAGAGAAGCATCATTTGGGGAGCAGCTAGTCATCTCCACTTCAAAGACTCATCTGTAAAGATGCGGCACACAAGGAAAATTATTCCCAAATGCTTCCCAATCCATTGAATAGCACCTGAAATTTTATAAAATTTCATAAACTTAAGATTGTGACAACCCCCCCCCCCGTTGTAAGACAAATATCCTTCCAGTGTTCTGGTATTTACATTACAAGTGCATTTCTGGAGAAAGGGGACTTGGGAAATGAAAGAGGGAGAGCAAGATGAGCGCTGAACATCGGTGGCCAAAGGATGCCAGAGTCCTGGAAGCCACAACAATTCTGATCATTACAGTGGCAAATCAAAGACCCAAAGTCCACCCTAGAAAGGCACAGTCACATTCTCAGCCACTTCAGCTCTTGTCCCGTGCCTTGGCCCTTCCTTAGCAGCTGTGACCACGTGCTCCTTATCCCCCACCTACCTGCTGGCTGGACCTTGACAGCAATTTCACAGACATCTTCCTCACACCATCTTTGCAGCAAGAAATGAAGGATAGAATATGCTGTCATTTCCTACAAAAATAAAGTCATGGAATTATATGGAGGTTAAGGAGACAATCGAGTTCATGCAGCTATCATATGACAAACCCAAGACTCCAAGTCAGACCCCTCATTCCCCAGCCAATGATCTTCCCACAGCAAACTAGTTGCCTACTAGAAATACTTCTTCCTCTAGGGCAGTAGCTAGGATACTCAGTGCTGACAATTTTCTGTTCCTATGTCTGAAGATCCTTTCCTTTGAGCCTTTATTTATCTCGCAGATATTTATAGATGATTACTGTGCCCCAAGCATTTGATTCATGAACACCACCACCACCAAAAAAAATGCTGTTTCAAAAGATAAGTACGTCTACTTGCCAACAAAGAAATCTGTATTTTTACTTTTGTGCGAGAGGAAAGGAATGGCACAAGTGGCGGAGGAGGAAAGCCAGAGAGGAAATCTACTACACTGGGCTTTTCAGCACTTCAGCCCAGATCTGAAAAGTGACGAGTGTGTTGTGAAAAGAAAGGGATGGTGTTGCTGAGGCAGGAATCCCTGGGGCAAGAGATCAGGATAGTACCCAGGGGGGAAGAGGCCAGCTCAGTAGAGGATAGAACCAGGCGGTCATGGAGGAGCTTGGGGTTTATCGGCTTTGCAACCGGGATCCAGAAAAATAGTTTCAGCAGAAGACTGAGCTGGTCTCGATTCCTAAAAGGTAATGCTGCTTGTACTGTGAAGACTAGAGAATAGCAGAGATGTTGACAGGTGGCTGCAAAGATGCACTGTAGAGATCCCAGTACCTGAGACTAGGGCAATGAACCGCGGATGCACAGCTGAGGTGTATTTTGGAGGTAGGATGACAGGACTTAGCAAAGGACCATATTTGAAACACAAGAGAAGCAAGAGTCTGTCTTTGGGGTCTTTAGCTTTTGCAACAGATCTTTGTAGCCTTTGTCTTTCTCCAGGACTGAGTCACCTTCATTGTAAATCTGGCTAAATATGCAATTCTGTTTTGTCAATACTAAATTTGTCTGTATTCTTAGAGACCTGCTTTCACACTTCTATGTTTCTAAAATTGAGATGTGCTTTATAATCAGTAGCAAAGGAAAACTCCATAGAAATGAGTAGTGGTTGAGCTGTCACCAAGTGTAAGGACCTGAACTGAAAGGGTTCAGCAAGTCATGACGTCACCTATGTTATTGTAACCATTGCCCAATGCATGGTGCATCTTGATGTGTTTGGCTTCACTTGCTTGCAAAGACATTACACCATAATGCAATCCTGAACAATGATGTATTGTGTTAGCAGAAGAATAATAAATAAATACATAAGCAAGGCTAGTGCATGCTGATTTACCATAGATAAAGCATGCATCTAACTTGGGAAAATTGATTATTTTTAACCAACAATGAGCTAGGGTTTTTTGGCTCTAGAAATATTTATTGGAAATAAGAGATAGCTGCATGGCCTGGGGTTCATGAAGGCAAATGAATGAGAGGGTGGGAAGGAGGGGGATGGATTGAAGAAGGGAGGGAAAGAGGGATGGGGCCTCTCATTTACCTGGCAATGAATTAAAGATTGTACATGTGCCTCACTATTGAGGCAGTCACCGTAAAATTTTCCATCATATCACCATAAAATTCCTATGGAAATGGATAGATAGATTGACCCACTCAGACTCAAAACCTCTACCTGACTCGAGCATTCTGGAGTCAGTGAGATGGAGTTCAATTGTGACGAAATGCCAAAATGTTTCCACTTACATTTTGATTTTCTCGGTTTAGCAAAAGTGAAAAGGAACACTTGGCTGTCTTGCTGAAAGAAGATGGAGGTACCTCTAGCCCTTAATAAATGATAAATCGTCATGGAGGGTCGACATCTAGGCACTAAGCAATCCAACATGGCATTGAGCATCAACTCTTTGAATTCCAGAAACTTCTTTGTATCCTTACCCCGGACTGAGTAACCAAAGCTGAAGTCAAGCAGTTGGCCTGAGCAAAAGAGGCAACATCTAGCACTGAGAACCGGCATATTTGATCAGGCATGGCACCATGGTAAAAACCAACCCAATGAGCCATGCTGACCCATGTCTGAAACTCGGTATGGAAAGATGTGAAGATCAACAGAAAGAGAAAAGGCAAAGGCTGTGTGTTCAGAGGTGCACTGGCTCCATCGCCACTCACATTTCTCACTTCTAAGATGCCTTTTGTCTCTTAATTTAATGTTTATGAATAAAATATTCTCCACCTATTGGGCAACTTCATCTGACTTTAAGCAAACTCAAAGGTAGCAAAAGAATGAAAAAAGGAAAAGTTCCGGACAGCTATGATTGGAGGCTGATCTTGGAATGGGGAAGTGGCAGGCAGCCTACCCTGAAGTATTAGGTCTTCTCTCATTGATTAGGGATACAATATCTGGTTTCCTCAGGTTAGTGTTAGGACAGAAAGAGAGACAAAAAAAAAAAAAAAAAGGAAATCTACCAATTACTAATCAAGTCCTAGGCAGCTATAGAGATTTCTGGTTTCTATTTGACTCTCTGGCTTATTGTAAGACAAAGTAGTCCAGCTTCCACAAGCCTAACTTACAGATAATAGACTGGTTTTCTGGCTCAGTTGCTTAAACAATTGGTTGGTTTCTGGGTTGATTGCTGCCAGTGAAGGTCAGAGATCTATTCTGCATGTGGTCTGGCCATTCTCCACATGTAGATTGCAGCTCTTCATTAGCTCCCAAACCTTGCCTCAGTGGAAATGAGCAATACTTGGAAGCAACACAATCCAACGTGAAGAGCTTGCAAACCCCAGGATTGCCACATGGTCAATACATACTAGACATCAACTTAGGTAAAGACAGTTGCTATGGAACTTCTAAATATTAAGTGTTCTAAAGGATTGCTTCACAGACAATTTGTCTTTCTCCTCAAAGCCTTCACAAACCATTGCTTCTGCATAGCAAGCCCTCCTAAAGGCGGAAAATATTAAAAGGAACTCATTTTATCACATGTACCAGTAGATTAAAAATAAGTGCTATACTTCAAAGTGTTGATTTGAGGTAATTCAACTTTTGTTGAATGACTTCTCTTTTTGCTGAGAGGCAGTAGGTCAGACTCAAGAAAGAGGAAAGAAAGGGAGATTTACTTAGCCTGCTGGTTCCAGAGGGGATCCAGACTTTCATGGTGGGAATCGCATGGCAGAAGAAATAGTGGGGCCATAGGAGCTGAAGACTGCTCAGGTCACAGCTCTCATCATGGAAATAGAGCCAGAGACCAGTTTTTTGCTTGAGCCCAGGGCTGGACTACCAGATCTCAAGACCCCCAATACCCCTCTGCATGCCTTCCAACAAGGCTCCACCTTCTAAAGGTTCCCAAACATTAATACAGCTAAGGATGCAAACACATGAGCCCGTGGGGGAGAGGGGGAACTCACATTGGAACCATGAAAACTTTGAACTCTTTACTGTTTTGTGTTTTTTTTTTTTTTTCCTCACTCAAGCTTAAAGTAACCCTCTCATAAGCACTTAATCACCTATCAGAATAGAGGAGGCAGCTGTGGGTTTAAGAAAATGAAAAATGTTTCACTGACCCCCCCAGATGACCTCACCCACTGGGTGAAGCCTGAAATCCCCTCGGCAAGAGCCTAATCCCCTCATTTAAAATGTGGATCCTGTGTTAAAATGAGAATGAAAAAACCTGCAGGATGCATGCTGAAAGCTCTAGCAGCAAAGCGCCATGCTGGATTGTGACCACCACAACCACACTAATTCTCCTCTATTGTATCTGTGAAATGCTGTTTATTCACCTTTTTTCTCTCTCATTTTGGCTCCTTAACCTGAGAACAAGTCCGCACTAGACTGATAATGTATACGCTGGTACTTCACGTCTTACGTAGCGAAGTTAACTTGCACTTATAGTTCATCTGCCAACTTTTCAAGTCAATAGTAGAAGATACATATTTTCCAGAAACATAGCCGCATGCTAGGTTCCCTCTCTTGTCTCTGCACATACAGGGATAGCTTTTGTATCAATAGATTTGATTTATAAACACAATTCCTGAGACAAGTGACTTTAAAAAGAGAAGTGGTGAGTTCAGCTCATAGATTTGGAAGTTTAAGGGAGTTACAAGTTGTCTTGACTTAATTTGGGGGAAGAGTCTATGAGGAAAGGTAAACGAATTCAGGGTGTGGTTCAAACCAGGAAAGAGGACAGGACGGGGTCAACCTTGTGGCTTTTGAAACAACCTTCTCTCAATGTCACACAAGAACTACCTCACATCAGCATTTATCTAAGACCTTTCACCGTGCCCACCTTAAGTGATCCCCACATTACCACCTATTACGGCCACTTTTGAGAGGGAGTTCTCTACTTTGGAATAGCTATTCTGGAGAACCATGTGGGAGCAGGTTAATATTCCAACTGTAGGAAATTTCAATATATTCCAATTATGTTCACTTTTTATTTAACATGCACAGACCTTTTTTTAAAAAAAATTACACCAGAGGTAAGGAGATAGCTCAGTAGTTAAAGTCTTCTGCATCGACAGCAAAAGGATCTGAGTTCAGGTCCCCAGATTCCACAAAAAAATGTGGGGTGGATTTGACACAATCCTGCAATTCTGGCCCAGGAAGGTGGAGCCTGGGAAAGCGCAGAGCAATGCAATAAGAAGATAGAGAAATCCAGGGTAATTCTCAATGTGTTCCTTGAGCCTCCACAGGCACACAACTCAAGTGCCCTCTTATACATACACCCTCATACATGTACACTCACATACATGCAAAACCCAACACATGTGCATACACACATATGCAACTCAAATGCAACTCAATCATTACTCCTTTAGCAACCATGTAGAATTGTACACTTTTACTATCGCTACTACCTATAACTAGAACACCAAAACATTTTATTTCCAAGTTATAGAATATGATGATTTGCATTTAGAATATGGGTGTCTTTAGCCTTTTGTATGACCAAACAGAAGGCAATAAGTACAACCATTCAACTTAGTCCCTAAATAACCCTATCACTTTTCACTTCATGGTGCATGATAAATATGCATACAAGTATAATCAGGCAAAAGAAAAAAGACAACTAGCTATGTTTTTGGCAACAGATCTGCAGAAATTGACTCCCAAGTTCTGTCAGTCATTCAGCATTGACTCAATACTTACAAAAATATTTGCTAGAAAGGCTTTCTATCCATGTCATGTTTTGAAATGTGAGTTGTCCTCCACGGGTTTCTGTGTTTGAATTTTTAGTCGTTTGGGGAACGTCATGGCACCTTTAAGGAAGGTGGAGTCTTGCTGGAGGAAGGCAGTCACAGGGGATGGGCCTTGAGGTTGGTTAATCCCGCCCTGAGTGAGGGAGTCTGCCCTTGAGTAGCAGTAGCAGCTCTCGCCTCCCTGATGGCTGTAACTTAGGCCTCCTCTGAGTTTTGCCACCAGGCATGCTTTTTCTGCCATGAAGCAGCGGAACAGGGAATGCTTCCCTTCTTCCAATGTTCCCACTCTTGCTCTCGCAGAACCTCGAGGAAATCCTCCCCTTGGATTCCATTTAAATGACGTTAACATATATTCACCAGGAATAGGACTGATACTATCAACTTACTTAGCAAAGCTATGAAATTTGAGGCAGACTGTGGGAAAATGCAGGCCCAATGGATAGTCCTATGTCCAGAATGTCAGAGAGATAAGAGCCTGAATTCACACCAGTTACTTTCCTACCTTGGCTGCACGCTGCATGGCAGATGGCCGAGGAGGCTAATGTCTTCAGTAACTTAAGTGTGGGATGAAACCACAGTCAAGTCATTATCTCCACTGTTCCCTTGATCAGAGGAGCAGCCTTGAAACTCATGACCCTGTTCTGAAGCAGTTTAATGTCTTTTAAAAATAATCCTGGTTCGTGGTTCCCATAAACAAAGATGGTTCTGATTTGACCCAGAAACCAAAGATCAAACTATGAACTAGTAAGAAAACAAAATGTGTTTGTTTTATTGCAGACAGAATTGTATTGTTTACTCTCTATAAACTGTAATCGATGAGGATGTAATATCTCTGTGTTTCTGAGAAGTGATCTGTACCTGGAGAGAGGTGTTAATAAACACTATTTCTGACCACCAACAAAAATCCTGGTTCATTCTAACCAACAAACCAAAAAGAGGCTTAATATTCTGTTTAACTTTAAGCTATAAGGAATATACTGTATAAGCAAGAGGCTTCACACAAATTTTGAAGTATTTTCAAGATAACATTCTTCTTTCTTCTGTGTTTATATATACATGTATGTATGTGTGTGTATGTGTGTGTGTGTGTTTGTATACACACATACTACAGACTATATGTCACACATTTATTTACATCCTCTATAGTTGGCGAACACAGATTCTTCTGGCTCTTGGCTGCACAGAACAAGTCTACTATAAGCATTTTGCTATTTCATAAGGTTCCTGTAAAGAAAACTTTCCAAAAGTTTCATCTTGCAATAGAATAGCTGGTGGTATTGAAGCATACTTTTGTACTTTTCTTAGTGTCTTTAATGTTCTCTTTTATCATTTAAATTTTACTTTCTGCCTTAATTAGAGTGTTGTCCTCTAGGGCATTTTGAAGAGTTAATTGTTATTGCTTCTGTAACAATGAATTTTTTTCTATTTCCTTCTCTTTTTTTGCATTATTTCTATTTGAACATTTGTCAGAAAGCCTGGAAGAATTAATCTTAATCTTTGAAATATGATGATAAACTATTCAAAGCCATATTAATGAATAACCTTATCACCTCAAATAAATGATTCTAGTTTTGGTTCCAATCCCAACCCTTCCTTCCTTCCTTCCTTCCTTCCTTCCTTCCTTCCTTCCTTCTTTCCTTATTTCCTTCCTTCCTTCCTTCCTTCCATCCTTCCTTCCTCCCTCCATCCTTTCTTTACAACACTCTTCCATTCTTTCTTCCTCCTTCCCTTCTTCCATCCCATCTCTGCCTCCCTCTCTTTCTTGTCCTTTCCTCTCTCTCTCTTCCATCTCTCTTGCTTCCCTCTCCCTCTCTACCTTTTTTCCTCTCTCTCTCCTTGCTACCATCCATTTCTCCCTCCTTCTTTTCTCCTTTCCTTCCCCCTGTCTGCTGGTCTATCTCACTGCATAGGTCAGTAACACTGTCCATTACAGTCTGCCCAGTCCATGTGGACAGTCCCCTGTGTGTCTAGATTCTCTCTCTGGTGCATCCTTTCTTCTCCTCAAGCAGCAGTTGAAGCTGCAGAGTGGGTTTTCCAAGTCTGTCCCTGTTGGCACCAAGTTTAAAAATCCAAAGTCCTCTTTCCATTTTAGGCTGATTCTGCTCACTTCAATCCAAGCTGGTATAAACAGATCTTTCATTTACCAATATAAAAAATGCTAAGACAGATGGCAATAAATTAAAAGTGTCCTAACCACTCACATAAAGAAGTAATTAAGAAAATAAGTGGATTTAGGCTCCAATGCCAGAGGCACTGGATAAAATTCACAATCTGCTACTTCCCACTCTACACACAGCGGACCATGCACAGTGCTCTTTATTTCAGCTTTATCATCCTAAATGTGGATGAGGGACATAAATAACTAAACACTTAAATGCCTTCAGGTCCTGACACACATTGGAAACTTAAGTATGCATCATTTAAACTAAGTACAAGTCTGTAGCATTTAGGAATGTTTCCATCATTTTTGCAGTGATTGCCAAATGTTTGTTATTCTTTCCTAGGCCTTTGTTTATATGCAGCATAGACAAATTGACAAAAACGATCAGCAGCAAAGAAAAAAAACTACAGTTACTTAGTCATTTTGAGCATTTTAAAAAATAAAAATAGTGACAACCTCTTACAACTTTTATCTTCTTTCATTTTAATTCTTAGCTAAATGCAGCACCATTTAATAAGAAACATGTTGAATAAAAAGTCAGAAGGCTTGGCTTTTTCTTCAGACTTTTCCTATGATAAGTAGGCATTTGGTCTGCAAAATAATCTCTCTCTCTCTCTCTCTCTCTCTCTCTCTCTCTCTCTCTGCCTTTCTCTTTTTTTTTTCTTTGTATTACTATCACTAGGAGAGGATATAGTGAGTCTGTCAAAGGAAAATTCTATCTCTGAGTATCCACCATATGTTCCCTACTTGATTTATAACAAGAGGATAGTATTCAGAACAGATTATATAAAAAGAAATTTTAAATAACTGGGGATTGGGGAGATGACTCATTCAGTAAAGAGACAGTAAAGAGTCACTCATTAGGGCTAGACAGGTGAAGGGAAGTGTCCCTATCAGTGGGTCTACCCAAGGAAGGGCCACTTGGCCTGCCACAGAGGCCCTAACCCCCATCAGAGCAGATGATCCAGATGGAAATCTTATAAACATACAAACTAGAGGGTGGAAGGGAATGGGATAGAGTGACGAAGAAAGGAGAGGGGGAGGGAGGGAGGGAAGTCGGAAGGGAGGGAACCAGAGAGGGAGGACAGGAGGGAAGGAGGAAAGCAGGGATTATTACTTGTTATGCTTGCAATACTAGGAAAATAAAAATTAATTAAAAAAGTCACTCATAAGAACCTGAATTCAGAGTCCCACAAGTATGACCTTGCATATAATCTCAGCACTAAGGGTGAGAAAGGCAGATGCGAGGAGATCTCTAGAGCTCACCAGCCATTCAGCCGGATCACTGAGCAGCAGATTGAGTGAGACACCTGTCTCAAAAACTAAAAATGGAAAGCAATTGAGGGAGACAGCTGGTGTCAAGTTTTGGCTTCCATTCATACTTGCACACCTACACACACACACACACACACATACCTACATGTATTCACACAAAAAGAAAGAATTTAACTTACTCTTGAGTGCTTCTAAATCGCAAGCTACATAGGAATCAGATGCCATTCAGGTGAATCTGGATTGAGACAGGGACACTAATTAGTTACCAAAACTGAACTGTCCCTTCCATCTAATCAGCAGGACCGACTTACTGCTGTGTTCAGAAACCATGTTCTAGAAGATCTCCTACAGAAAAAAATGCTTGTTCCAATTCAGGAAAACATTACTCCAGCAGCCAGGAGTCAAAAAGACCTGATTTCAGGGCGGGGGGGCGGACACTGAAACACCAAAAAATAACCCTCAACTGCCATCTTGCTCATCCCTCAACCCTTCCTGGATGTCCCCATCTGTCCTCACCCACACCAGCTACCTGGCATCATTTTTTCTGCCTGTGTCTTCTCTCCCAGGGCAAGTGGTAAAATCCTTGTGGAAGGATTCTTTCCTCTAGGTACCTGCTTGCTAGTATTCAGGTGGGAGACGTGTTCCCACCGTATCCCTCTCAGTTCTGATCTGTGTTCCTGTGGGATTGAAGCTCCTGGCAGCCTTCTCACTGATGCAAAGGTCAAACTCACCAGTTGATTCCCTTTGTTTGTTTCGTGCTTTGATGCTGTCTTTTGCTTGCCACAGAGTCTCGCTGGGTAGCCCAGGGTTTGAGCTAACGAACCTCCCCCTGTCCAGTCTCCTACATGAAGTGCTAGGAGGAGAGACATGTACCCTCGTAGCCAGTCAAATCACCTTTTAATATCAAGGATCACCATTACTCTTCCATGATGCATGGGTGCTTCCGTGTCAGCTCCTGGGATGGTCTTCCTCGCCCTGTGAGCCTATGGGGAAGGACTCTGCTACACCCCATCCTCCTTTTGCACTTTCGTTCCCTCACCCCTGGTCAGCCTCACACATCTCTGTTTTAGCTCTAGAGTTCGATAGAAAGTACCATCTTGCTTCGCAGGCCAAACTATTTGGGATGCATAGGTGACAAGTTCTTAATTCTAAAAATTATCCCTAAATATTCCGAATCTCTTAACTCAGAGTAAGGCTTTGGCCTGCGATCATTAAGGAAAGCTTCAGGCTTTGGTTTACAGAAATTATTCGTAATCTTTTCTAGTTCTCGGAAGGAACAAAATAAAGGCCACTGTAAAGTTTTAGTTGAAAACCTATATCCAAGTACTGACAAAACAATGTGTCAGCTAAAGGGGACAAATGACATAGCCAACAGTATCCAGAAAGGCAATGTCACTGACCTAACAGTTGATCCCAAGCACCTCTGGCAGTGGGGACACAGGACTGTGATTAGTTAAAAGAATGTACCCTTCCTATAATCTGAGCTAGGTAGTCAAGATATGCACCTATCATTCATGTGTGTGTGTGTGTGTGTGTGTGTGTGTGTAATAGGAGTAAAAGCATGATATATCCTTATGTACTTCTAAAATATTTAATGGTATCTAAAGATAAAAGTAATCATAACAGTTTCCATCTTAGCTCAGAATTCTTCAAAACAAAGGACAATTGAATAAAATATCTAATTGGATTCTAAAAAGTGAATAAAGATGTTAAACTGACTTCAAAAATAGAACCTAAAGCAGAACCCATCGGTCAAGATTACACTTAAACCTGCTTAGAGAAAAAAAAAAAAACCTTTATCCCTAGTTCTCTTTTTCATACACAGAGACATTTTGTTGCCTCTCAGAAAGCTAGTGAACATGAGGGTGGAAATCATTTAACAGAAACCTTCTGGTTTCTTTTGAGTCCCTAACACATAGTCAAGAGTTCATGCCATGGTTATCAGGAGAAATCTATAGAAAATAAAGCCCAACAGAACTGCAGATCATCAACGGGCTTAACCTTGTCACGCAGGGAGGAAGCCGGATGTGCCGGCTGAGAATGACTGGCAGGAATGAAAACCGATGAAGGAAATGCACTTGAAAAAAAGTGGTAAAGCTAATGAGGTTTGTACTCCACCATGGCCAAGATCACAGAGAGCTGATAAGCACATTATGCGTCTCAACAAACTGGTTAGTTCTCGAAGCCTGTTTAACCTTTCCACAACGCTGTTTATATAATCTTGACGGAGGGTAATGAGCGTCATGTGGAAAGACAACATTTGTAACTCTACAAATGACATTCCTGATGGCCCGGTGCTGTGGTTGCTGCAGTTTGGAAGTTTTTGTATGCTAGGTAAGGCTGGGGAGTAAAGGAGGAAAACATCTGTAGACTACAGCAAAAAAAATCCATTCGAGTTAGTCTTTCTGAGTATTTTTTCCTTTTTAATGGCTATAAGCTATTTTTAAGTTATGATAAAAATATATCTAATGTAAAAATTACCACCACACCATTTCAGTACATTCAGTATATTCCTTTTTGTGTAACTAATCTCCAGAATTATTTTACCTTATAAAATAAAAATGCTATCCATAAAATTAATCTCCGTTTCCTCCTCCCAACCTCTGGCAGCCACCATTCCATTTTCTTTCTCTTTTTAATATTTTATTTATTTGAGAGAGACAGAGGTGCGTGTTTTCCAGGAAGGTCAGAGGACAACTTTTGCAAGTCATTTCTCTCCTACCTTCTACCCTATGGGCTTTTAGATCTTGAACTCAGATCTCAAGTTTGTATGGAGACATCTTTACCTCACTAGCTCCCACTCTATTTTGTATTCTACAGATCTGATTATACTGAGCACCTCATGGAAGAGAAATCAAACACTTGTTCTTTATCAATGGCGTAACTCGTCTGGTATCCTGCTCTCAAGGTTCATGCATATTGCAACATATGTCGGAATTTCTCACCTTGGACCAACGAGATAGTTCAGCAGGTAAGGTGTCTGTTTGAAACCTGGCAACCTGAGTTTGATCCTCATAAGCCCACAAGGTGGAAGGAAAGAACTGACTTCCCCAAGTTGTCTTCTGACCTCCATGGGTATCTTTGTCTCTGTCTCTCTGTCGTTTGAATACGTAATTAAAAAATAATTCCCTCCTTTAAACCTGAATATCGGGGCTGAAGAGGTGGATGGCTCAGGGGTTAATCCTCTGCCTTGCAGGCAGAAGGTCCTGAGTTCGGATCCTAGACCCCACGTATAGATGCTGGGCAGAAGCGGGGGCGGCCTGCACTTCTGGTCCTGGTAGGGCGGAGCCTGTGAATCCCAGGGCAAAGTAAAGGAGGAGGAGGTGGAGTGGTCCATGGTGGTTCTCAAATTTGCCCGTGGTTCTACACATGCACACACACACACACACACACACACACATACATACACACACATGCACACATGCACAATTGAATAAATAAATAAATAATACTTTTAAAAAGCCTGAATATCATCATCATGTGCATATACTACTTCAATTTAGCCATCATTTTAAAAGTCATTGATATTCTGTGACATATAGAAATCATAATATATTTTTTCATTTGATTATCTGTTTACTCATCCATCTTCCCTTTGGCTACTGTGAAAAATGCTGCTATGGACTGTTCTGTTAGTTGCCTTAGATCTACTCTCATGAAAAAAAAGAAAATGGGGCTGGGAAGATGGCTTAGGGGTTAAGCCTTTGCCTTGCAAACAGAAGGACCTGAGTTCAGATCCCAGAACTACATAGACATGTCCAGCAGAAATGGCAGTGGCCTAAAATTCCAGCCCTGGAACATGGTGCTTGGGAAACCCCAGAGCAGAGCAATAAAGAGGTAGAGCCGTCCAGGATGATTCCTAGTGTCACCCTTGGGCCTCCACAGGCACACATACTCAAGTACTCTCATACACACACACACACACACACACACACACAAGTTTAAAAAAAAAAGTTGAGTTGTTCACATTCTCACTAACTGAGATGACTGTAGCTTGAAAAAGCTAACCACAAAAATGTGCTGTCTTTCTGCTCACATAAATTATATTAAAGCCTCAAAATATTTGCTCAAAAACTTTTCTGATTTGTGTTTTTTCATTGCTGATTTTTTTTTATGAAATTGTCTTGAAAAATATTTAAAGTCAGTTAAGATTCACTCGATACCTGCTGTATGGTCTTGTCAGAACATGAGCCTCTTATATTGAGAAGGAAAGACGGCTAATTAACCCTTCCACAGAAAGAAGAAAAATGTACACTAATAGCTGCTATTGTACCCCAGGGTTCTTTGAAAATAAGTAGATAAAAGTGATTTTTCTATATAAGGATATACAAGGAGAAAGGAGAAATATATGACTAGAAAACTCTAGGCAAAAGACTATAAACAAAAAACCATCTTAAAATAGAAAACAAGTACTTGTGTTGCATTAAATCCCAAAGACAGTGTTGGAAGGCGGGCTAACACTATTTCCTGTGTAAGATCCATGGACAGACTGCCAGGTACTATAAACTGGAGAGTGAGAATCATACAGGATTCAAGAGACTATTTCCTATGACATTCACATTGGCTTCAAAATGAGTTTTAATGGATCTTATTGTAATTCTGTGGAGCCCAACATTACCATTAATAAAACAAGTAAAAGGAGAGTTAAAAATAGCTTCTGTATGATCAGGCCAACCTAATCTCTCCCCATCCTAAGGCCTTGGGAGCCTAGCCAAAGAGGAGGGTGGTGAGATTGTAAGAATCTAAAGATGGGAAGGTTCACAATTGGACAAAACATTCCGTTCAAGGCAGGACTGCTGCATCTAAGAGCTCATTGCAGTGAGACTTGTCCTTACCAGACCTGCATAATAACTGACATACCAACATGCCCCCATAGACTATCAAAACTCAAGAGAGATAAGAATATACAGTGGAATCCTTGGAGACTAAAGCTGGATGAGTCAAGGGAAATGCCCCTATCAGTAGGGTGATTTGAAGAGGGGCAAACTGGTATGCCACAAGAGGCCTTGACCCCCCCCACCCCCAAGGAGTAGACAAGCCACAGAACCCTGGTCCACAGAAGCACACAAGCAGGATTGTGGGAGGGAGTGGGATGGCAGGATGAAAGGAAGGAAGGGAAGTGGGAAGAAAGAGACATGGGGGAAAGCAGGGAATACTCAATATGCTTGTAAAATTAGAAAAATAAAAATACTCCGCCGGTCGGGACGCGTACGCGAGATCCAGCCGGGCCTCAACGCGCGCTCTAGGACCCCCAGGTCAGGACACGCACGCGGTCCACCCGGGCCTCACCCCGCGCCCTAGGTAAGTCCCCGTTCAGGCCCTGCCCACCAGTACCCCAGGCCAAATAATTCAGTTTAGTGAAATTGAGAGATCTTAAGAGTTAAAATGACAATGCCAAAGTCAAAGTGCAAATCCATGAGAAGCAACACTCAAGTAAACAAATTTCCCACTGAAGAAATTAATCCCAAATGTTAGACTCCAACAAGAACAAACCCGCGGAAAAAGGCCAAGAAAGCCTGACCCAGGATAACGACTTTCAAAATATGATCATTACCATGTTCAATACTATGAAAGAGGAAATCAGGGAGGAATTACATAATCGAATCAATCGCTTTGAAGAGGAACACAACAGACATCTGGAGGAGTTGAGAAAAACAGTGCAAGAAACAAAAAGTGGCATAGAACAGTTAAAACAAACTCAAGCAGAGTTTAAAACTGAGCTAAAAGACAAGTTATCTTCAACCCAGAACGCCACAGAGAGTCTTATCAACAGAACTAATGAAGCAGAAAACAGAATTTCAGACCTTGAAGATAAAGTGGGAGTACTAACCAGCTCAATGGAAGAGGTTGTTAAAGCCAAAAAGGTACTTGAGAGAAATATCCAAGAGATATGGGACACTCTGAAGAAGCCTAACATGCGTATTCATGGAATACCGGAGCAAGAATCTCAAAATACCACCCCTGAGGAAATTTTTCAAACGATCATCAAGGAAAACTTTCCTCATCTAAAAAAAGAGAGGCCCATTCATATACAAGAGGCATTCCGCACCCCAAACAGATACGACCAAAATAGAAGCACACCGCGGCAAATAATAGTTAAAACACTCCACATTCAAGATAAAGAACTGGTGCTGAGAGCTTCAAGGGAGAAAAAACAAGTCACTTTTAAAGGCAAACCTATTAAAATAACAAATGACTTCTCAGTCGAAACAGTAAAAGCAAGAAGAGCTTGGAGAGACATACTTCAAGTATTGAATGAGCAAAAATGTCAACCCAGGCTGATTTACCCTGCAAAACTATCAGTCATGATCAAAGGAGAAAGAAAAATTTTCCAGCACAAAGACAACTTTAAGGGATACATGGCCACCAAACCAGGCCTTCAAAAACTGCTAGAAATGATACTCAAGCGTGAAGAAAAAAACAGGCATATCCAGGAGAACAGAAGGCAAATATAACACCATTAAAAGCGAAGCAATATACTTATAAAAGCTACTAAACATACTAAATGTCTGGAATTAACAATAGTTTCTCCATTATAACACTAAATGTTAATGGACTTAATTCACCGATCAAGAGACACAGATTACAAACTTAGATTAAAAATCACAATCCATCAATCTGTTGCCTGCAGGAAACCCATCTCACCACAAAAGATAGGCACGCTCTAAAAATAAAAGGCTGGTCAACAATTCTACAAGCAAATGGAAGCAGAAAACAGGCAGGGGTAGCCATTATGCTATCAGACAAAGTGGATTTCAAACCAAAAAAAATTATAAGAGACACGGATGGATACTACATTTTAGTCACAGGTACAATTCACCAGGAAGATTTCACAATACTGAACATATATGCACCCAATACGGGCCCCTCCACATTCATTAAGAAAACCCTACAGCGTCTAAAGCAAGAAATCAACCCCCAAACGATAATTCTTGGGGACTTCAACACCGCCCTCTCTACATGGGATAGATCAACAGGTCAAAAGCTTAACAGAGACACTTTGGAACTTAATCAAACCCTGAAAGAAATGGACCTCACAGATCTCTATCGAACTTTTCACCCACGCACCAAAGAATACACATTTTTCTCAGCAGCACATGGAACTTTCTCCAAAATAGATCACATATTGGGCCACAAAATGAATCTACACATATACAAGAAAGTTGAAATTCTAACCTGTGCCCTATCAGACCACCACGGCCTAAAGCTGGACATCCACAACACATCAAACAAGAGAAAATACACTAACTCCTGGAAACTTAACACTATGATGCTGAATGAGAACTGGATTCAGGAAGAAATTAAAAAGGAAATTCAAGATTTCCTGAAAGTGAATGATAACGAAAATACAACTTACCAAAATCTCTGGGACACAATGAAAGCTGTTCTAAGAGGTAAGTTCATAGCTCTTAATGCCCACGTCAAAAAAATGGAAACATCAGAAATAAACAACTTAACAATGCAGCTTAAAGCTTTAGAGAAACTAGAGCAATCTGATCCTAAAAGCAGTAGAAGAGAAGAGATTAGCAAAATAAGGGGAGAAATATCTGAAATCGAGACTAAGAAAACGATAGAAAAAATCAACCAATCAAAAAGCTGGTTCTTTGAAAAAATCAACAAGATTGATACACCCCTAGCTAAACTAACCAAAAGCAAGAGAGAGAAAACCCAAATTAACAAAATTAGAAATGAACATGGAGTTATCACTACAGATACCCAAGAAATACAGAGAATTATAACATCATATTTCAAAAACTTATACTCTGTGAAGTTTGACAACACAAAAGAGATGGATGAATTTCTAAGTAAGCACAACTTACCTCAATTGAATCAGGAAGTTGTGAATTATTTAAATAGTCCTATAACATATAAGGAAATTGAGGAAGTAATCTCGAATCTTCCCACCAAAAAATGTCCTGGACCAGATGGATTCAGCACAGAGTTCTACAAGACATTTAAGGAGTTAATAACACCAATACTCCTTAAACTGTTCCATCAAATAGCAAAGGAAGGAACACTACCAAATTCCTTCTATGAAGCTAATATCGTTTTAATCCCAAAACCTAATAAAGATTCACTTAAAAAAGAAAACTATAGGCCGATCTCCCTGATGAACACAGACGCAAAGATTCTCAACAAAGTCTTAGCAAATCGGATTCAAAAACATATTAAAAAGATCATTCATGGGGACCAAGTAGGCTTCATCCCCGGCACACAAGGTTGGTTCAACATACGCAAATCAATAAATGTAATTCATCATGTAAACCAGTCCAAAGTCCAAGACCACATGATACTCTCGATAGATGCAGAAAAAGCTTTTGACAAGATCCAACAGCCTTTTATGATCAAAACGCTAGAGACAGTAGGAATGGAAGGAACCTTTATCAATATAATAAAAGCTGTATACAACAAGCCCACAGCAAGGATTATGCTCAATGGGGAACAATTGGAAGCATTCCCACTTCGATCAGGAACAAGACAAGGCTGTCCACTCTCACCACTTCTATTCAATATTGTACTTGAAGTCTTAGCCGAAGCTATAAGACAAGAAAGGGACATAAGAGGGATTCAAATTGGCAAGGAAGAAGTCAAGCTATCTCTATTTGCAGATGACATGATCTTATACCTGAGTGATCCCAAAAACTCCACCAGGAAGCTCCTGGAACTAATTGAGAAGTTCAGCAGGGTGGCAGGATACAAAATAAATGTGCAAAAATCAGAGGCCTTCCTATATGCCCAGAATGAAAGAAGTGAAAATGCCTTGAGAGAAACCATGCCATTTACTATAACCCCTAAAAAAATGAAATACCTTGGTATAAACCTAACTAAGGAGGTAAAAGACCTTTACAATGAAAACTTTAAAACCCTAAAGAAAGAAATTGCAGAAGACACCAGAAGGTGGAAAGACCTCCCTTGTTCCTGGATTGGCAGAATCAACATTGTAAAAATGACCATCCTACCAAAGGCAATATACAGATTCAATGCTATACCAATCAAAATCCCAAAGCAATTCTTCAAAGAAGTTGACCAAACAATCTCAAAGTTCATATGGAGGCACAAAAGACACAGGATAGCAAAAACAATCCTGAGTAACAAAAACACAGCTGGAGGTATTACCATACCAAACCTAAGTCTATACTACAAATCCATAGTTATAAAGACAGCCTGGTACTGGCTCCAAAATAGACACACAGATCAATGGATAAGGATTGAAGACCCAGATATAAGCCCACAAAGTTACAGCCATTTGGTCTTTGACAAAGGGGCCCAAAGAATCCAATGGAAAAAGAACAGCATCTTCAACAAATGGTGCTGGCAAAACTGGATCTCCACATGCAGAAGATTAAAGCTGGACCCGTACTTGTCACCATGTACAAGACTTAATTCCAAATGGATCAAGGACCTTGATATCAGGCCACAGACTTTAAAAACCATAGTTGAAAGGATAGGGAACTCCCTCGAGCTGGTTGGGCTAGGCCAACACTTCCTAAACAGACATCCAATGGCACAGTCACTGCTACCAACTCTCAACAGTTGGGATCTTGTGAAATTAAAGAGCTTCTGTTCAGAGAAAGAGATTGTCACACGAGCTCAAAGGCAACCCACAGAATGGGAGAAAATCTTCACTAACCACATATCTGACAGAGCTCTACTGTCCAGAGTGCACAAAGAACTTAGAAAATTAAACTCCAAGGAAAACACTGGCCCAATTAAAAAATGGGCCCTGGAACTTCAAAGAAACTTTACCAGGGATGAAATTAAAATGTCTAACAATTATCTTAAAAAATGCTCCACTTCCTTCGCCATCAGGGAAATGCAAATCAAAACTTCCCTGAGATATCATCTCACCCCGGTCAGGATGGCAAAAATCCACAATACAAACAACGACAAATGCTGGAGAGGATGTGGAGAGAGGGGAACTCTCCTACATTGTTGGTGGGAATGCAGGCTCATACAGCCACTCTGGCGAGCCGTCTGGAGATTCTTAAAGAAATTAAAGATTGAAATGCCATATGACCCTGCTATCCCACTTTTGGGAATAACCCCCCAAGCAGCAAAGGTTTGCCTCGATAGCACAAGCTCGACCATGTTCATAGCAGCACTGTTTACAATAGCAAAGTCATGGAATCAACCTAAATGTCCAACAGTTGACGAGTGGATAAGGAAACTGTGGTACATCTATACAATGGAGTACTACTTAGCCATCAAAAATGATGAATTACTGGAATTTGCTGGGAAATGGATGTCATTAGAAACAATTATATTAAGTGAAGTATCCCAAACCCAGAAAATTAAGCGCCGTATGTACTCCCTAATAGGTGGCTCCTAGTACCAAACTCACCCAGCCCACATTGGACACTCAAAAGTAAACCTATGTAACACAGTAATTGCAAGGATTATGAACAAGAGAGATGGGTTAGGAGGGCCACACCAGAAACAAGGAGAGAGGAGACCATGTTACAGCAGAGAAAATAGGCCTCCATGAAGGTCTGCAAGTAAGTAATGAGAAACCTGGTTAAGTTCACAGACGTTCTTTCCTGATCTCACCAGAAGGGGAGGGCATATAGTCTAGCAGATAAAAAGTAATCATTTTGCAAATGGGATGATGGACCCCTCCCTCAGTGAGGTTTCCTACTCTTATTACATCTACCCTTGAATGTGCTATTACAACAAGACTCCAGTTTAACAGCTTTTTGTCTCTGGCCAGGGGGTGACATACAGTGCCCAGCAGAATGGAGTGAAGGGAATTGCAGGAGCAGCAAAACTGCAAAAGAAAATCAACAAACCACAATCCAGAACTTCAGAGACTCTATATCAATCACATAGAACTAGGACAGCCTAATCTCTCCCTATCCTGGAGCTCAGGGACATTTGTGGAAGAGGGGGCGGTAAGATTGTAAGAGCAAAAGGATGGGAGGAGCAACGATTTGCAAGATTCTCAACAATAGTTGGGGCCAAAGCAATCATAATGGAACTTTGCATGCCCTGCGCAATGTCCAGCGCACTGTTGCCCTCGTTAAGTCTAGCATCTGTTAAGGGCACCGAGACCCCTGGAGGCAAGGGATTGCACAGCCATAGTAGTGATCTTATGCTTAAGGGGAACAAGAGAAAGGGCTTATGGAAATGCCACTGGGTCCTTATATGTCATCGGAGAGGAGGACACAGTGGAGAGTTAGGCGCACACAATAAAGGACTCTCTGGGAATTGGGGGGGAGGCACTGGGGGAAGGGGAGGGGGAAGAGGGGGGAGGGAGGGAACTGGTAAAAAATTTTAAAATGTATAATTAAATTTTTAATAAAAAAAAAAGAACCAAAAAAAAAATAAATTAGCTTCCATGAAGATACAAATCAAACGGTTGCATTTAGAGTCAAGAATCCACTTCCCCGTTGGAACAGAAACATGATCGAGATTATATTCCAAAGCAGAAATCTGATTCTGTCATCTTCATTCGTTCGAGAGAAAGGGAACTTAACAGATTTTACTTTAGCTGGAATGTTTGAATAGCACCAATGAACATAGAACAAGAAAACCAGGACTCTCGGGAGCCTGCCTCTTCTGTTGGCCCACCACAGTTGTTACCACCATGCTTGTTACCACTTATCTTCTGCAAGGAAGGTTGACCCCTATCGGGCTCTGAGAAAAGATGTAACTTGTCCAAGTTCAGAGAGCTGATGATAACAGTTGATGAAGTGAGGAGAAGGACTCAGTCCTCATGGAATCTGGTCTCATGATCCTCCCTCTAACATGACATCCTTCCTTCAATAGCTCTGTCCTAGATGGCTCCGTTTCAAATGGAGACATCATTTTTAATCACATTGAAAGCATTATTTCAAATACTTAATAGTTTCAAGCAAATAGAAACGTGATAATTCAGTCAGCTCTTGAGCTTTAAAGAAGAAATATGTAATTAAACTCTGTATATAATGTCTTCTGGTACTCTTCATGATTCCAGGTAACTGACTCTTCCAGAATGTTGTTTGAGGGTTTCTTTCGTTTGGTGTCAGTTACATGATCAGTTGTTATATGGCAGAATCACAAAATAATGCATGAAGAGATCTATGTACTCTTTATGATTAATCAATTTGTGAAAGTTACTCAAACATGAGTAAAAGAAAAAAAAACAGAATGACATATCACCTACTGTGGAGCTTCAGAACCATCATTAGTGCCACAGCAGGACCCATGCCCAGGTTCGAGAAAGCACACATTCTAGAATTCACTGGATCTTTGAAGCACAGAAAATTTGAGAAACAGCCAAGCAAATCAAGTCACCATGCTTTTCTTGAAAGTTTAGTTTCAAATCAGTTTCCTTCCCACTGAAAGCTAAGCACATCTTCCTCTTGCCTAAATCTGTTATTTCAACTCCCAGTGATATTTCAGCTGAAGGAGAGAAAGTTCATGTCGCTTGGGTTTCCCCAGTTTATTATTTCTCCAACCACTCTGCAGGTACTAAGACTCCTAAACACTTGTAATTTCTATTATCTTGACCTCATAGTGTGCTTGGCACTACGTGTATATCCTATGTACAAAGTAAACAATCTCAAAAGAGGGTTGAGTGGCTAGGATATATGAAATATATATATATATATATATATATATATATATATATATTAAAAGCTGTGCTACTTTACCAAGGCCCCATCCTTTCACCCAACTGTGTGCCAATAAGAGAGTTGCCAAAAACTTGGGGAAGAGGCATAATGTATGAACCCTGAAAAATTTTGGCCCAGATTGGAAAAAGAGAGAAATGTTGAGAATTTAGGGCAAGCGATCAACATGAATGACTTTAAAAAAAAAAATCTAAGTTATCTACATAGGAACTTCTTGAGATCTATGCCAGTGGCTTTAGGTTTTGCTAAACAGTGGGTGATTTTTTTAAAAAAAATTGAAAACGGAGGACAGCAAGATGACTCAGCAAATAAATGTGCCTTCAAGCAAGCAGCGTGACCCGAGTTCAACCCCTAGAGCATATGTGGAAGAAGAGGAGAACTTCTACAACTTCCAAAATTTATCCTCCGGCCTCACACAGGCTTCTGACCTCACAAATAAATAAGGAAACACTTTTAAAAATAGAGAAGCTGAAAGTGAACATTCAAGCAGGAGTGGTGGGCTTTCCTGAGATACCAGTGTCTGGGAGGTTAGGATGGAGGATTGTGAGTTTGAGACCAGTCAGAGCTATATATTTAAATAGTGAGTTCTAGACCAGTGTGAAAAAAGTCAAAACAAGTAGCTTAGAATCTGAGGTTTACTTACATGTAAGAAATGCAAGTGAATAAAAAACTCATTTGCAGAAATAACTAAGAACTCCTCCAGTGTCTTGTGCATTCTGTATGGTATTCAGGGGACAGAGACGAAGAGACATCAGGGCTGAGCAAATTAACCTTTTAGGTTCGCAGTGTGTTTCCCAAGGCAACACAGTCAGGAAATGGCGAATCAAAAGTTAAAACTGAAATTAAAGTGTCTAGAATAATTTTCCCTGTTGAATCTAAAACCAAATAAATCGGTGTTTTGTTGTAACCAACCCGGACGAGAGCCTACAAGGCACCACGGAATGTTCAGAAGCAAACCTTTTCAGTGGGACCCACGGGCAGGCTTATGCAGCAAATCCTGGGGCCTTAGGATGAAGTTTTTACAAGGCATTTGTAGGCAAGAACACAGCAAAACAGAAGCATGGCAAGCTTAAAGCTGCATGATGTAAACACATGTTCATGGCTACACAGCTTAGGGTCAGTGACATAGCTCAGGGTGAGGGCTTATCTCCTGGGCCAACCTGGGTCACAGGCTGTTTGTGAGACTGGATCCAGCTGTAGGTGCCTGCAGACCCCATGAAACAGGGTGGGTTTGCACCCGCCTGAATAGCTCACAGCAAAATGTGGGAAATGAGCAAGACAGGTTTTCTTTCAAAATAGAAGTGGACTATACCTTTTAACGAGCCACAAGATTATGAATTATGTATTTCTAATAAGCTGAAAATGTGCAAATATATTTGACTAGGTGTAATTCATTGGGCTAGGTGGCTTTTACATTTGTACTTCATTCCCTTGGGGGACTTTTATTTCCTTTTTCTTGTAATGTACTTGAATGCATTCCAAAAAGTACCGGTGCACCAAATTTGAAAATTAAAAAAAAAAGAAAGATCATTCACCATAAAAAGTCTGAGAGGCAATGAGCACATGGGTTGAAATAAGCACATGTTAGGAATTGGACATATTTTCTCAAAACCCTTTACAACAAACAGTCGAGGGACAGAAGAAGCATTTACAAAACATGAAAACTTTCCAGCCTGCTTGGAAAAGCAGAACGCAGCACCAAGAGGAAAGGATCACAGAAGAGTCAATAGCAACAATCAAAAGCTAATCGAATCAAAGGGGCGGGGTTAATTTCACATCCACAGTTCTTGGCACCCACAGTAAGCACAGTGATTCACAAGCTCAAAGGCAGGAATCAGCCTTTCTGTGTCCCTTGGACAACTGACCTTGTGTCCTAGGCCTTTCCCATCACCTTGGGTCATTCCCAGGTCAGGCATAAATAGCCAAAGAGTGTCCCCAGTGCCCAGCTTCATAACAGCTCAAACTTTTACTATCCTGTGCTACCCTGAAGCACTTCACACTTAATGTGTGAACCAAGTTCAATACAATTTACAACATTCAAGGTTTTTGAGGTAATAAATGGCATTCTGCATCCTCTGCCTATTGTGAAACCATAAAGCCATGATGTTTATTACCAAAAGGCCTCGAACATTCTCATAAATGTGAATTGTTGCATATTCTGGTTTCTTTTCATTGCCTCAATTTTCATGTAATTATAATCCTTTGTTCCACTCCAAGTAGCACTTTACCTTCCTCGGTATTTAGACATCCCAGTAATTGCAGATGGTTATCAAGGCCTATCTTTGCTGTCTCTAAGCCAAGGCCAAGCTGTTTAATTCCTTCAACCTGTCCTCCAAAGTCAGTCCCATCCAACCCCCTCAATCATCTTCCTGACTTCTCTGAACCTTTTCCAAGAAAATGTCTACATCTTTCCTGGTCTTGGGCTCCCAGAACAAATGTGGTTTCCAGGTGCCATTTCATCTGAATCACTTCCCTGCCCTCGGGGAAATCTCTTGAATTCTTCACATCTCTTTGGTCTTTTTCTCTCTCCCTATATTTAGGGTGGGTCCAAGGTATTTCACAGCCCACGGGGAAAATGAAACATCTTTTATGCCCTATAACTAGACTCATTTCAGGAGGGTCTCTACTCCCTGTCCCCACCCCCTCAAGCTTCTGAATTATAGATAAAAGGCTAAATTACCTGGCTGCAAGAGACCATAAATAAATACAAGGTCTTGTAGTGCTTGGAAAAGTCATATACTCAGAGAGGCAGAATTGTGGAGTCTGGTGAATCGTTTAATTCCTGAAACCCTGGGTTCCTCAGTTAATTAGGAGGCCACATGACAGAGGGGACTCCGAGTACACTGGGCGCCTATGTAAGCAAACCAAAACCCCGCTCATTGTAAGCAATGAAGTGGAAATTTAAATTTATCTGATCAGGAACTGTCAACTAACCTCTAAAGCTGGGGTTTTCATTGGAATACCCGGAATATGATCCCTGCTCTTCCTTAGCTGGTACTTCCTTGCTTTAGTTCCCCTTCCCATCCTGGCCCTTCTGGTGGGCCTTGAAGCCACTAGGACTATTCCTCACCTGCTTGCCAGGTCACCTGGGTGGAGCAAAAGGCTCTGGTAACACATAGGTTGCTCCCCAGAGCAGATCAAGACCACAGCTGGCTTCATCAAAGGGAGCAAACCAAAAAAAAGCTGAAGGAGCTAAAGAGGAAAGAGGAAGTGAGGGAAGGGAAGGAGGAAGAGAGAGAAGAGAAAGGAGAGAAGAGATACTCAGAGACAGGAAGTGTAATCAAGAAGCCAGTTGTGTCTGTAATCCTTGGGCCCCTGTGGGAAACACGAGGTGGAGGGAGGAGAAGCCATCAGTTGCAGCTTTGGCTAGAGTGGCTTACACATAGGGAAGAGACCCTGTAGCAAACCACTATAGTAAAAGGAACCCAGCGAAGTGACATTGTTATGCAAGGTCCATGGGAACGGATTACTCTCAGAATGAGTTCTAAATCCCCCCACCCCCTCATTGTCAGGGAACACAAGCCTAGTACTATAAACTTGTCCACGTAACAGTTGAAGAGGAGAAAACCGACACTAGACAGAAACAGATGCCTTAGTGTTCACTGTAAATACTTGATGGTAAACTACTATCTGAATACTTATTATACCCTTAGATAAGAAAAACTCTCAGTGCTCAGCCAAAAAGCAGCCTATTGCAATGGAAGATTAGTGAGGCAGAAAACTACAACTGGCCAGACAGAATGCACAGTATAGGCGACCTTGCAATGCTCAATCCTAATCAGACTATCAAAACCCTAATCTCTCCCCATCCTAAAACTCAGGGAGCCTTGCAGAAGAGGGGGCAGAAAGATTTTAAGAGCCTAAAGGTAGGGAGGTGCACTGCTAGCCAAGACAGCCAGTCATGACAGAGCTACTGCATCTGGGAGCTCACTGCAATGGATGCAGCTCACTGCAATGGACGCAGCTCACTGCAATGGATGCAGCTCACTGCAATGGATGCAGCTCACTGCAATGGATGCAGCTCACTGCAATGGATGTGACTCACTGCAATGATTGCGGCTCACTACAATGATTGCAACTCACTGCAATGGATGCACTTCACTGCAATGGATCTACTACAACCAGATCTACACAATGTCTGACATATCCCCATTCCCCTATGAACCAGCAAGGATCTCAGGAGAAACAACTGCACTCTGAATCTCTGGGGAAGGTGCTGGACAAAAGAAGGGGAGCCTCCCACTTGTGAGTTTGCCCACTGAAAGGCCACTTATACTAACTACCAGAGAGACCTAGTTCCTTTCTAGCACAGGCACCCCAAAGAGAGCCTGTGATTCACACATGCAGAGGGACAGGAGTGTGGAAGGAACATAACTGGATTCATGAAGGAAGGGGAGGGTAGGAAAGGAATGGGTAGAAGAGGATGGGGTAAGGACATAAATTTATTTTGTTTGTATATGAAAAATTCTCATAAAGAAAGAAAGATAAAGAAATAGAGAAAAACAAAAGAAAGATAAAAGAAACAGAGAAAGAGAAAGAAAAGAAAAAGAAAGAAAGAAAGAGAGAAAAGAAAGAAAGAAAGAGAAAGAAAGAAAGAAAAAAAAAAAGAAAGAAAAAGGGAGGAGGAAGAGAAAGGGAGGCAGAGAATATATTACAGGCAGAGAATATATTACAGAGTATTTTGCACAATTAAATATTTGCATAAAACATTATCACTAATCTTTAATTTCTTTTTCATCTCCAAAGAGCAATTAGCATTTATATATGTTTACATAAAATATAGAAAAATGCTGATTCTAGAATAGAGGTGTTAGCCTATGTGCTTCAAACAGTAATGGTTTCAATTAAATCTCTTGATGTCTAACAATTTCAAATTACATCTCTGAGGAGCAGTCACTCCTGAAACTTAAAGCCACGAGGAATCAAGAAAGTTTGGATAGCTGAGAGAGGAAGTTCTTCATTTTATAGCAAGTCAGTGCAAGCAAAGAATTTCAAACTGTTTCATAAGACTTGCATAGTGGCCTCTTCCAAACTCCCAGGGATATATAGCCAAAGACTGTGCACTGCTCCAAACAGACTACGGTTCCAGCCCAACAGTAAGAAGGATGATTTTCAACCCAGGATGCTGGTTTCTAAAAGGCTCGAGTTTCATGTGCAGAATTAGAATTGGACGGATAAGTAAGAAGTCTTTAGGTGGCGCTCCTCAAAGGCTGGTAGGACAAGGAGCCTAGTTATGATGCAAGAGCAGGTGTTCGCTTCCAAGAGAGCTGGTGATCTTGTCATTGCTGTTGAAGAACCAAGACCACCACAGTGCCTCAACCCTTGGGAAACAGGACACACTTGACAACTCACAAGCCACTACTGGGTGCAAACTGTAAGACCTTTGTTAGCATCAGTCTGTCGGAGTGCAAAGCTGATGGGGCACAGTCACACACTTGAGCTTCCAGAATCAGCTGCTCCAACAACTGTGTGAGAACAGCTTTTTTTTTCTTCCATTATGAGTTTAGTCAGGAAATTGGTGTACTCAGGGGAACATGCTAACCAAATCTAAAGATGGAGGGAAGGAGGGAGACAGGGAGGAGAAGAAGCAGAGAGGAAAGAAGGAGGAAGAAAGAAGGGAAGGAAAGAAAAAAGAAGAAAGAGGAAGAGAAAGAGAGGAAGAGAAAGGAAGAGAAAAGGAGAAGAGAAAGAGGGGGAGAAGAGAAAAGAAAGAAAGAGAGAGAGAAAGAGAGGGAGACAGAGAAAGGGGAAGAGAGAAAGGGAGAGAGAAAAATAGAGGGAGAAAGGGAGAGAGAGAAAGAAAAGAGAGGGAGAGCGAGAAAGAGAGAAAAAGAAGAGAGAAGGGACGAGAGAGAAAGAGGGAGAGAGAAAAAGAGGGAGAGAAGGGAAGAGAAAGAGAAAGAGAAAGAGAAAAAGAGATAGAGAAAGAAGGAAAGGGAAAGAAAGAGAAGGAGAGAAAGAGGAAGAGGAAGGAGGAAGGAAGGAAGGAAGGAAGGAAGGAAGGAAGGAAGGCCCTTCCTCAAGCCCTTTTCAGAAGGGCAATGTATCAGAATTCTCTAGAGGAGCAGAATCAGTCGAATATATATTAAAAAGGTAATTTCTTCAAACACCTTACACATTACGGTCTGAGTCACCCACGGATAGGTGCCCTCACATGCCAGAGGCTGAGAGCCCGGCAGCTGCCCACTCCATGAAGCCAGATACCAGACTGCTGCTTCGGGCCTAGAGAATTCCTAGAGGGTCAAGGGCATCAGTCCATGTTGGAAGGCTGAGGAGCTGCGTTCCAATATCAGCAAAGAATGGTGGTGGGCAGGAAGACTCAGAAATCTGCCAGCACACTGGGGCACACAGGCAGTAAACAAGTTTTGCTTTCTCAGACTTCATCTGGGCTGCACTCGAAGCTACTGCCCACATTTAGGGTGAATTTTCCCATTATACATACATTGACCGAGAAAATCTCTTGCAGGTGTGTTGTTCAGTGGCTTATCTGTGAAATTGGTTCCAGATTCAGTTTAGTTGATAATCTGAATTAACCATCCTAGACAATTAAAAAAAAAAAGTAAGATGCTTCCAGGAGAACTTACCTTCCAATAGACCATCATCTTGGTGGTGTGGTTTCAGGGTTAATGTTGAAAGGGACACCATTCAAGTTACAACAGTGTCAGCGCTGTCTGCCGGTTAGACACTTTAGGCAGGTAATACAGTATCTGTACCTCGGTTCATTCATAGTCTAACAGGACAATGATGAACTCTTCCAAGAGTTTCGCTGTGATAATGCAGATCAAATGCTCAGTAGGTGTCTGGCTTTAAAGCCAGTGAATGTTGTTAGCAGTAAAGGCAGATTTTGGGGGTCAATAGCTGGGGAATTTTTCATATTCCTATCTCAGGCCATGAAACCAAGACTGGTATAACCTTGTTGAATGCTTTGGTCATATTGAAATCACCTGGAAAGTGATTATGACTGACACGTGAATTCCACCCTCAGCAATGCTGATTTGCCATTTTGGACTAAATGTAGGCATGTGAGTTTTCTAAGCTCTTGAGTTAGTTTTAATGTGCAAGCTCGAGGTTGAGAACCACTTGCAAAGACCCTTTGCTCCGTCTTATGAATTGTTCTCATCATGCTGGGAGAAGTTTTTTTTTTTTTATTAAAAATTTAATTATACATTTTAAAATTTTTTTACCAGTTCCCTCCCTCCCCCCTCCTCCCCCCGAACTCCCTCCTCCCTCTCCCCATCCCCCAGTGCCTGCTGGGAGAAGTTTTGAGAGCTTCCTATTTCCCCTTTAATGAGAAGTCTCTTCTAACCTTTACTTTTCTGTATTTTAAAATCTTTTTATCTTCCCTTAGAGTCCTTACGTGCCTGGTCGGATTTCATTATCCCTAGTTGGCTTATTACACACAGCAGATGCCTCCACTAGGGTCTCCTCTTCAGTTGGTCAACCTGCCAAGAATCACCCAGGTGGGTACACTAGTTCCACTCTCTTTATTCCTTCTGCAGGCAAATATCTCAAGTACCCTTCACTTGCTGGACCAGAAGTGCAGGCCGCCACCATTTCCCCCTGACATTTTTACATGGGCACTGAGGTCCAAACTCAGTTGCTTTGCTTTCAAGGCAAAGGCTTTCACCCCTAAACCATCTCTCCAGCCCCAATTCACAATTGATTGATAAACCATTTTTCTATTGCACATGTCCTTTTCCCATAACTGTGCATTGACAATAAATGATTAACAAGTGATATCCTTAAAAGTTCACTTTGATAACCTAATTTGTCTTCTTGTGATAGGAACACAAAGCGAGTCCAGGTGAGATTGGTCCTCCACATCTGTAGCCACGCAGCTTCTAAAATCTGTTTGAATACAGCAAAACTGAAAACAACAACAAACCATAATTCAGAACACCAAAAACCCTACATTAATCACCTGGAATCGGACCAGCCAAATCTCTCTCCATCCTAAAGCTCAGAGAAACTTGCAGAAGAGGGAGCGGCAAGATTGTGAGAGCCTGAAGATGGGGAGGACCAACGATATGCAAGATACTCCACACGAGTTAGGGCTGCAGTAGCCATAATCCAACTTTGCATGATCTGCACAATGACTGACATGTCAGTGACCCGCCAAAATCTAGCATGGATCAGAGGCACTAGGATCCTTAGAGGCAAGGGATTAACAGTCACAATAGTGTTCCCATACTAACAGGGAGCCCAAGAAAGGGCTCTGGGCTATGCCACTGAGTCCTTACACCTTACTAGAGTGGAGGACTCAGAGGGAGTTTGGCATAAACACTAAAGGATGCTCCAGGGGAAGGGAGGGGAAAAGGGGGAGGCACTGGGAGAAGGGGAGGAAGGGGAGTGAAAGGAAGGGGAAAAGGGGGGAAGGGTGCAAGGGGGACTGGGGAGGGATGGAGACAGGGAGAGGACCAGGGTACCTATTGAGCTTATATGCTTGGGGAAAAATAAATAAATAAATATAAAAAATATATATGAATAAAAACTGCCCAGGTTTGGTGGTCATTAGCCAGAGGAGAAACTTACTCTACTGCTTGGAGTGAGCCGCTCAATAAAAGATTAACGTAACTGACACCTGGAATTTACCGTTGGAGACTCTGGTTTACCATTTTCGACTGCAATATACAAATATAGGTTTTCTGAGCTCCTTTGGTAGTTTTATAACCTTAACAGATTTTTCCAAAAAACAGTATTTGCCCACATTATGTAATTTCTTCAATCAAATATGCTTTCTTTATCAGCATAATTCCACTAATTATTTTTATCTACTCAAAAAATGAAATTATTTGAAATACGTATAAGCCAAGGTTGTGAACCTTTTTTGCTAAGGTTCTGTTTTGCTAAGGAGTTGCAAGGTGCATTGTTCGGAGAAGAGTAGGTGTGCTTACATATGTCAGTGAGGGTCTCAGGCTGTCAAGTGCATTATTAAAAGAGACATGTGCAGTAACCCAAGCCATCCCAGGTGGCTAAGTTGTTCCCCGTGTCTGCTTCCTCATTACCACTCGGCATCATGGTTTTCTAATTGGTAGGTAGATAAGGATGAAGGGATCATAAGATCATGAATGTAGAGAGTCATTCTAGTGGAAAGTGACATTTGGAATGCCACCTGCTAGAAAAGGAGATATCATTCCTTGATTAAAAAAAAAAAAAAAAAAAAACATGAAAAACTGAAAGGAATGGTAATCATGGGCTTTGATGGAAAACTGGAGTACAGAAACCCACTGATGCTTTTTGAGCCCCTATCAGGTAAGGCCACTCACTGCCTGAGACCACAGAGATTTCTATTTGGACCTGGAATGGCTCCTGTATTTCTCTCTGGCTCATGCTGAATATCTAGAAGGATTTGATTCTCTGACTCTCAGACTGGCAATCCAAGAGCACACTAGAAGCTAAGAAAGCTTTCCCATAACCTGCTTCTCCTTCCTGCCAATCACCAGTCCCACTCCTGGATTGCACACAGATTCCCAGTCCCCTGATTACATGTGTATAAAGTCTGTCAGGACTGGGTAGTGGCTTCTTGCCGCTCTCTCTCTGGGACATAGTGGCCTGTTTCAGCCAACTGTGCTCTATATTTCTGTCTCCGTGTGTTCTTTTTCGCAACTTTTTGTTTCCCCAGTCTCAGGGCAGCGTCATGGGCAGTCTTGATGGATACAGCATATTGAATAAAATTTAGTAAGAGTAATGGCTGGCAGTGAGCTTCAGCCAGTCTAGGAAACAGGAGATTATGGGCATGAAAAAGTGCTTTATAAAATAGAAAGATTTGTCAAATATTAACCATTATGATTACAAAAGGAGTAGCAGAAAACTTTGTGTAATGTACTCAATTGATTCTATCTTGAATTACTCAACATAGCACTTTAGGATAGCATGGTTGGCTTATGTCTGTCCTTTCTTGTTTGTCTAATCTGTCAGATCCTACATCCCTGTCTAAAGTTTAACTCAGTGACCTTACATCTCACCATTACTGAAAATCTAAACTCAAAGCAAGCAAATTAGGATTGATATAGCTTGCATTTTCTGTGGCTTACTTGAGAAGGAATTAGTGCAGCTCATTTGTTCATTCTGCAGGTGTGTGTTGAGAACTTGCCGGATAGGAAGCACTGTGTAAGAATCTGCATTTGAATGACCAAGACAGCTGCTGCTGGAGTTTAAGTCTCAGAGACAAATGTAGAAAGAAGGCAATAGGGTTGGAGAAACCAGCGTGAGCAAAGTGCAGAACCCAGCAGCCCTATCCGCTGCATGGAACTGGTGCTCAGTACTAGGAACTGGTAGATGCGAGTAAGCGGAACCATGGTTCATTAAAATGACCAAAAGAGGTCTCTCCACTGGGAGACAAGGGAAGTGGTGAGAGAAGAGGCTAGAAAGGTAAAAAAAAAATTTTAAGGGAATAAGGGGTTTATTTTCTCTTACGATTACTGGTTTACAGTTCTTAGTCCAGCTTGACGCCACAGCAATACCAGGGCTGAGGGAACTGGCCACACCATCACCACATAACGGCTGAGAGAGGGATGATCCTTATTTGCCAGACCAGCATGTCTGGCCAAGTGTACACAAGGACGCCAACTTCCTCAACCAGCTCTCTGTATTTTATTCACCTGTTCAGGGCATAGTCCCACCCACCATAGGCTGGGCCTTCCCCATCAGCTAGACAATCTCTTGTAGGTTTGTTCTGGGCTTAACTCAACAACTAATTCTCTACAAATGTGCCCAGAGCTCAAACCCTCAACCATCAAGTTGACACCTGTACATAACCATGATAGTTTCTTTATGTCAGTAATTTATTCTAAGACCCTAGATCAGTTTTTCTTCTCCTTCCTTTACTCCTTCCTTCCTTCCTTCCTTCCTTCCTTCCTTCCTTCCTTCCTTCCTTCCTTCCTTCCTTCCTTTTCCTTCTTTCCTTCCTTCCCTCCTTCCTTTCTTCCTTCCTTCCCTCCTTCCTGTCTTCTTGTCTCCTCCTTCCCCCTCCCCCTTTCCACTCTTCACTCCCCTCCTTCCCCCTTTCCACTCCTCCTTCCCTTTCTTTCTTTCTTTCTCTTTCTTTCTTTCACCACATAACGGCTGAGAGAGGGATGATCCTTTCAGAAGTCAGTTCTCTCCCTCCACTAGGTGGGCTCCTAGAATCAAACTCAGGTCACCAAATTTGAACGCAGGAGCCTTTCTGCACTGAGCCATGTCACCAACCTGAAATTTCAGAATTCTTAATGCAACGAAAGTGCCCTTTGTACCTACCCTGTGACCTCCATCCCCTGGCCCACTCGCTATCTCTTGTTTATATGTCCCAACGTCTTTGACATCCACCTGAAAACGATCGTGTGTAACCTGCCTAGAAATTGTGTGCAAGATATAACTGATTTGACTGCTATACTCTGGGAGAAATGAATGAATAAATAAACAAATGAATGAATGAATGAAGTGGGTGACTTAAAAGGTATTTAGGATACCAGATCTATCAATATAATCTGTAGAGAAAGAAAGAAAAATATCAAGGATGAAACAAAAGCTTATGATTTAAGTAATAGGGAAGTTGGAGGACAGTTTGAAGAGGAGAAAAGAAGATTCCAAATAACTTGTGTTGAGTTTGAGATGGTAACATGTTCTCCAAGAGCAGATGATCCATAGGCATTTGGATACAAACACTTCACACCTCCCAGACTTGTACATTCATATTTTTGATGTTACGTAATTAACTAAAGCCAACTGTGGATAGAACAATTAGATATATGACCTAACTTTAAAGAATGTGCTACAAACATTATATTAATACAGACTGTGAATAACCACACCTATGCACCTGGGCAAAGGAGCGATTCATCCTGGAGGAGGTATAAAGTGTTAGATGATTGGAATCACCTCATTTCCAAAGTATCCCTGTTATACAAAGCAAGTATGAATGGCTTGGCAAATAGTTTTATTCCCTTCGAGCAGTTACAGTTTGTCCTTATATTTTACAATTGCCATCACTGGACCCTGCTCATTTTTGTTGAATCCCAGAAGGGGAGAAAGGGAAGCACCTCCCAGAAGTCTCTCTGTCAGCCTCATGATTCTGTATTGCTTTGGAATCCTTTCTTTGATCATTTCCCTCTTCCTGCTTTTGGAAAGGTTTGAGAAACAAGATCCATGAAGTATTTCCTCTGCACAGTGATGTATTCTGTATATTTTGGCTCTGAATCCAGGAGTAACATTCCACATTCAAGAGCACATTCCTAATGCCCTCTTCAAACTTTCAGGCTCCAAGCTCTTCAGCAATAGAACTAAGCACTTTGTTCTGTAACGTCTGAGAATAGTGTTTCTTCTAAATGGTCCTTGTTGATTAAAACACAGCTCTCATCCCCAAGGGAGTAAGACAGAATTTGTTTTAAGTCAAATTTAAGTAAGTGATCCTGGCTCAGGAGCACAGATTCCAGCTGCCCCAAGTGACATGTCCCACCATGGAAATGGTTGCATGAACTTTCATAGACACAGAGCAAATGTATGTTGGTGGGAAGATCAAAAGAAGTGAGTTATGGCAACATGAGGCCAACTGTGCTGTGAGTTTCAAGAAGCTACTGTGGTCTTCTAGTTGATATATTCCAAAGTTTTACTTGCCAATAAAAAGGGCCATTAGATCAGCTATATAAAGTGAGCACTAAAATGGCTATTAAAATGTCAAAGGTGGTTTGAACTCTGGATCTGCAACATTCTCATTGTCCATAAAATTCAGTAGTCGATCAGAGATGTAGGATCTTCAACATAAGTGTGTTTTTTCTGTTGTTGTTGTCATTTACTTTGCTTTATCTTTTGGTCTGGGAACTTCAGATCACAAGCTATAAGCATACACACTGAAATCAACAGGGCTGTTTACTCAAACTGTATTCACAATGAAATTCAAATAGGGCAGTGTTTCTCCAGGGGGAAGAATCTGAGCATCTAAACAACTGTCCAGGTTTGGATAAGTTATAGGTATGTGTTTGTGGGGGGGAAATGTGTGCATGCATGTACACATGTATTTATGCATACATGTGGAGAGCAGAGGAGAAAATGAGATGACTACCACTCTCAACCTTATTCCCTTGAGACTGGGTGTCTCAGAACCCAGTGTTCCACCCTCCCTACAGCCACACCTACCTTTCCTTTTATGGGGATCCGGGGAAGGAGTCCATTTCAGATCCTCACACTTGTGAAGCAAACGCTCTTTCTCTCTGAGCCATCTTTCCCCAGCCCAGACTAATTCTTTTTTAGACTAAGTTTTTTTTTTTTAAATAGCAAATTTTCATTATGTAGCCTACCATAAGAAAGAGTATTCAATATCTTCTTGAAGAGAAGTAACCAGCCAGGACAAGTAGTGCACTACAAAGATATTTCAATCTTTAAGTAATGACAACAGAATGCCATAAAAAAATAAGATTCACCTACCAGTGAGTAATTGCTGAAGAATTAAATTATCAAATGGTGAATAACAAATAGGTATTTGTTAATTTTTTAAAGAAATTGAAAGTAAGCTTTGCAATTACTGTGGGAAAGCAAGTCTTGGGCTGGGAGGGTTTTATTTTTGAAATGTAGAATTTGTAGATAACTTTGCTTGGTTGTCTTTCAGTAAGTGCCTTTCAGTGAGATTTCCCTAAAGGTACCACAGAATTGATTAAAATCTTAATTGTCTTCCACATACCTTTATTCAATGCTTCAATGTCTATATCATTTCACTTAGCAAAATTATATAATATATAAAAGCATATGACTATATATATATAAATCTTTTGTCTTCATAATATACATTCAATTATTCATAATACAATTAGGGCTATAGGAGACTGCTTAAAACTCTTATTCTCTGAGACAAATACTGTATTTGAAAGACAATGGACAAATGAAAGTTTCTAAGATTAGACCTCTGTCAAGGTATATAATCTGTGTTTCTTAAATGTAAAAGGGGGAAGAAAAATTATTTCAGTGATATTTTTCATTTACTAATAGTTTTGTAATCAGATACTAAAAGGTTAATTTTTAAGTATTTCTCTCTTGCCAAATAAATAGGAAATTCTATTATCCATCAATTAAACATAGGTAAGAAGTAACAGACAGTGAAAGAAGAGAGATACATATTATGCATGCAAGGAGAATTAAAACTTTGGACGTTGGGGGGGTGCTGTGCTTTGATGTATAAAAGAGCCATTGTTAACGGGGGACAAAACCTTCCCAGTAGTGGAACAGAGATTAAAGAGGAGGGAGTTGCTAGCAGATCAAGGTCAACAGAGATATGTGAATAACATAAATGCTATTAATCTAGCACTGAATGAATCACAGGAGTTCAGCAGGGTACTGGTTATGTAGCAGAGTTCGAGGCAGGAGTGTTTTATGTCACTTTGTATTAGATAATGAGCATATTCATCAAGATTCCTAAATACCATCCAAACTGGCATAGAAGAAGCTTTAAGGAGCTTCAGAGAGCAAATCAAAGGACTAGATCTGAGGCTGAGAAAGGTAATAGGGGATGTTCAAACAGTGCGGCAAGTTTCGGTACTTGCCGGCATCCACACAATCTCACTCCGCAGGAAATGGCGTGAGAAAGGATTTCTTGGTTGGGTTGCTAGCAGCTTATTATGTCTAATGTCGCCTCACTCATTATGCCCTCATTTAATAGTCAGAAAAGATGCAGACAGTATTACCTTAAAAGACGGGAGAGTGGGAGGCATGGAGTTCTTTTCTTCTGTGACTCATTTAAAATACAAATTGAGCTGCTTCTCTCTTCTTCTTCATGGAAAAAGTGCCTTAAATCCAAAACTGCCTAAAGGTTTGAGATTTCCTGGGTCTAGATCTTTATGTAGAAATTACATACTACTAATTACTTAGATATGTACTGATATGAAACATTCTAGACTCATACCTTTTAAAAGCACTATTATGAAGAATTATTAAAAAAAAAAAAAAAAGAATTGAGAAAGAAAAGAGAAGACTGGAAAAGTAGACTAACCCAGCGACAATAAAAGAAGACAAGTAAGAACGAAGAAAGTGAAAGAAAACATATAAAGATTAGCTTTTTAATATGAACTAATAGTCTCTTCTCTAATGAGTTATATTCATGTCAGCCCAATAAAGTACAGACGCGTACATAAGTAGACTGAAAGTCTCAAAGACTGGACACCCCAGAAGACTGGCTCATGAAGAGCATCTTAATTGGGATGCAGCTGACGATAAGCAGTAAGTTCCTGTGACTTGCTCCTTATTTCAACCGCATTTGCTCATTCAGTAAATACTAAGAGCCTTATACGTACAAGATGTTAACGATTCTGCATTGAACACTGCAGCTCCTGCTGTTGTAGGACTTTCTGGAGACAGAAGGCTGCGGATTTGATTCAGCGCTAGAGACTTCCCTAGCAAAGGCTCTAAACTTAGTCACCATCACTAGAAAACAACTTAACATGGGCAGCTATAGGCTGAATGGGGTTCCTCAAAAAATCACATTCTGAGTCTTAGAATGTGACTCGATTTGGAAATAATGTTACTTTTAGATATAACTAGCCAGTGATCTTGAGGTTGCATTATCTTGAATTTAGAATGGACTATAAACCTGATGAGTGGTGTTCTCAAAAGAGGAGCAGACAGGGTTGGGCCTGTGCTTTGCAAGCAAAAGGACCTGAACCCAAATGTCACGTAAAAATGCCAGTCAGAAATGGCAGTGGCCTGCAATTCCAGTCCTGGAAAGCAGAGACTGGGAAATCCCCACCACCACCACCACCACCACCATCACTGCCACCACCACCACCACCGCCGCCACCACCGCCACCACCGCGGCCGCCTAGAGCAAAGCAATAAGGAAGTAAGGCGATCCAGAATGATTTCTAAAGTTACCTGTATACCTTCACAGGCACACACACTCATGACCTCTTGAATATATGCACACACACACACGTAAAAACTTTTTAAAAATTAAAAAGAAAAGAAGCAGACAACCAGCAGAAGAAAGTAGAGATAGGAGGAGGAAGCAGAGCGTAGAGTAATATGGCTGCAAGCCAAGAAACACGACGGATTACTAGCAGTCACTGGGAGCAACAGAAGAGGCACGAGGTGGTTTTTCTCAGAGCCTTCAAAAAAAACTCTAACGTGCCAACACCTCTTTTTCAGACTTTTCTGGCCTCTAGACCTGTGTGATAAGAAATTTCCTTTGCCTCCACTCACCAAGGTTATAGTAAATTATTCAATCCTAGGATAAGCTAATACAGTTTGAAGAGAATTTGCACAAAAATGAGCAGTCAGACTAAAGAGTCCTTGTCACTAAGGGCCACTGGACACCTGAGTGGCCAAGTACTATTGCTGAAAAGGTCCTTGATAAAAGGACTGAAAAAAGAGTTCAGTAAGAGACGCATAGCCATTGGGGCTGTGAGGGTCTTTGGCAGCTTCTTAAGTCATCCTGCTCATTTCGCAGCTGGAGAAGTGGAAGTGACCTGTCTTTTGGCTTCCATTCCCTTGTGTCTCAAGAGAGATGCAGATGCTCTGTCCTGTCTCAGGCCTGAACAATTCAGCTGGATTCTCAGCAAGAGAAACTTCTAATCAGGAAGAGGGTAAAACATTTCATTAACTCCACAGTTACTCTTGAGCACCGACTGTCAAGATGCGAGAAGCAAGCGGCATGAACCATCTTTAGACACGCATAGCCAAGCTCACATAGTTCTATAGACTATAGGTGAAGTCAAACAAGTTCATTTTTAGTTCCTTGAGATAAAACAAAACAAGGCAGAAGAGAAAGGGAATTTTACAGCCTTTTCTAGCTGCCATAACAAGATACTTCAGATGAGATGACTTACACATAACAGCAATTTGCTCTCCTCATTCCATAGGCTGGCTGATGAGTCCAAGATCAGGAACTCTCGGGTCTGATCAAGTAAGGACCTACTTCCTGTTCACAGGCCTTTTCTCTATCTTAACATAGTGCAAGGGGCAGAGGATCTCTGTGGGTCTCCTTGATACACACATTAATCCCATTAAGGGATTAGTTATGATCTCATATTAATTACAAGGCCTCTGCTCTCATGAACCAATTACCTTCCCAATGGTCCATCTCCTAATGTGATCACTTTGAGGGTTAAAATTTCAACATATGAATTTTAAAGAGACATAAACATTCAGTCCACTGTGCAGCTGCAGAATACTGGTATCTGTGCTACTCGAGACAAGGGCAGGATTTGCTTGGAGCATATAGTATACTAGTTTTTCTTCTTGTAGTAGAAAACTTACAGTAGAAGGAAAACGGATACGCACACACGCTCACACATGCACACACGAAATACTTAATGGCTTTAAAGAACCACAAGTAGTCACAAGCTTGAGGGGTCAAGATCTATGAAAAAAAAAAAAGAGAAATAAATTAAGCTTGGTGCAGAGGTTGAGAAAGCCACCAGAAAGAAGTCACAGAAGTGCAGAGAAGCGAAGCAAAAGTTCAAACATAACTCCTGCCACCGAAGAAACAAACAAACAAACAAAGAAAAAATCTGGAGTTTGAACCTAGAGGGTTTTGCACTGGAAAAGCCAAGACTTTTGAGGGCTTGAAACCCAGGAAAATAAGCCAGTGATCAAGTAGCTTCTCCTCTTGAGATGGTCCTCGTTGTTTCTGGAGGCTAAAGTGATCCAGTGATCCAGTGTCTCTGAGGCTGGCATGCTAGGCAGAGCTACTGGCAGCCTCTCTGGGCTAGGAGATTTTTTTTTTTTTTTTTAAGATAGAGTTCAGGGCCTCGTTTCACAAGCAAAAGGACCCAAGTTGCGATCCCTAGATCCCACATAAAGATGCAGGGCAGGTGTGGCAGTGGCCTGGAATGTGGAGCCTGGGTATCCACAGAGCAAGCTGCCTAGGCAAGCTCGCGCTAATGGTGGGCTCTGGATTTAATTAGAGACTAAGAACAATAAGGTGGACGAGCAGTGATTCCCCATATCACCCTTGGGCCTCCACAGTCACGATCAAGCACTCAAGTCTACATGTGTACACATGCACCTACCCACATGTAAAACACACATACACACACCTGAAAACTAAAAATTTTTTTCAAGACGAAATGGAGTTCAGAAACTGCCAAAGTGGAGCTACTAAAGTAAACATTCTGCAGTTCACTTGACAGAAGGGGAAACCAAAAGCGGGAGCCTCCGAAACCTAGTGAGGTTCACATCATCCTGCTTTCCGGGTGGATCACCTTCCAAAGCTGTGCACTATTGCCTCTGAAGTATGAACACCAATCCAGAGCTTCCACACCCTCCAGCCCTTGCACAAGAAACATCTGCAGAAACATCTGGAGCAAGGGCTAAGAGGAAAGAAAAAAAAAAAGGAAGGAGAAAGGAAAGAAGGAAGGAAGGAAGAAAGGAAGGAAGGAAGGAAGGAAGGAAGGAAGGAAGGAAGGAAGGAAGGAAGGAAGGAAGGAAGGAAGGAAGGAAGGAAGGAAGGAAGAGAAAGAGAAAGAGAAAAGGAAAAAAGACATAAATGCTGATCTAGCAGTCATACAAAAATAAATGGATCCAAACTTTCAATAACAATTTTTCCTTCCTCTCCTACAGATTACTTACACACACACACACACACACACACACACAGAAGCTAGAAGCAAATCCGATGGGCAGGGGAGGGGGGTAATGTCTGCATGATGTGCTCACCCACATGTGCACATGTGGAAGCCAGGATTAGACATCGGGTGTCTTGCTATTGTGAACCTTACTTTTTGAGACAGGTCTCCCACGGCACCTGGAAGTAGGTATTTCCGCTAGGCTGCCTCACCCAAGAGAGACACCCTGGCATCTGCCTTGTCTCCACCATCCAGGTCTAGAGTTACACATACAGGGATCATCGCACCCCATTTTTTTGTATGGGTTTATATGAGCTTGCGGCTCCAAGCTCGGATCCTCGTGTTTGTTCTCCAGGCACTTGACTCAGTGATCCATCTGTCTCCCCAGTATCTGTGGGGTGCCCTTAATGGGAGGAAGGCGTTACCATTGCCTACAAGAGCATTATTTATGTTGTTGTTTCCGTTTGACTTTTGTGTTTCGGCTGGGATTTTTGAGACCAGGGTCTTGTTTTAGCCCAGACTGGACTCAAACTCCCTGTACATCTGAGGGTGACTGTGAACATTTCTGGTGGTCCAGCCCTCACGTCTCAGGTGCTGAAGCACCACACCAAGCCTAGCCCCAGGTGCACTCCCTTGCTTCTTAGTGGACTGTCCCATGAAGCCAGGACCTCCCCCAAACGCCTGGGCCTTGAACTGTTAGCCAGCGCTGGAATGTGAGTCATACTGGATTGCGTGTGAGGGTCGACCCTGTAATAAAGGTGACGAATAAAGATCCAGGCATGGTGGTGAGCAGGACTACATGCGGTCCATACTGTGTTTCCACATCACTTCAGTGAACACCCCTTGGCTCTAGGAAAACAGAGACCTTCACACATAAAAGAATGGCGCTTCCACCCATTGCCTAACGCCACTCACTTTCTGTGTATTTTCCTTGTTTTTCTTTCCCGAGTTTCCTGCAGGGACCCTGTCTTTCCTCCCTTGCCTTTAGGGTGTCCCGAAACTTATGCACACTCTCCATGGCCTGGCAAGGCCCTGTCCCTCCGGTGACAGGTTCTGGAACCAAGACCAGCTGAAGGGGCTGCAGAAGGCGACATCATTCCACCTCCAGAATGAAGAAGTCGTAAGGAGGCAGCAAGTCCTCATGACCATGCCTTGCTCTACGGACCACGCGAGGGTCACACGCCACATCGCCTGGCTAAGTGCGAGAAGAGCGTTTCCCTCCTGTCTGCCTTCCTGTGATTACTTTCGGCAGTGAAGCAGTTAATGCAAGGTCCCCCCCTCTTGGCTGGGGTTTTCATTTTGTTGTTGGCACGGGTTCCTCTTTGGAGACAATAGCAGATTGTCTCTGGCAGGCACGCTTCCAGCCCACCAGCTTCACGTCCCCGCGAGGAACGTGCGTGCACCTTGTGGGAACCCGACTTTCAAGGAGTTCGAATGTGTGTCCGACAGTCGGATCACAGCCTGCAACGGCGCCACGACCTTGCACAGATCGGAAAGCAGAGGAATCCTAAGCCAGCTTGTCAGGAGAGATCCAAAACTAAATCAGGAAGCTCGGCCGCCGAAATCCTTGGGCTGAAATGCTCCCCACCTCTCACCCTGTGTGATGTGATTCGAAAAAGCCTCCTCTTCCTCCTCCCGCTGCCTCGACCAGGAGCCTTCCAGCAGCTAGGTTGGGTAATCCTAACGCAGCAGATGGCCTAGGCGCAGGCCTGCAGGCGGGAAGGGAAGGAATTAGAAACAATGCAGATCCCCCCGTTGGGCGTGAGGGGCCGGGAGGTGCATCCCCAACAGCGGAGACTACCTGATCCCCCCAACTGTGGCCACAGTCCCTCCTCCCCGCTGCCCGCCACTGTCTCCCGTTCCCAGGAAGCCAGTCATGTGCGGGTGCACACGGCATGCGTGTGAACTATGCACAGGGCATGCGTGTGAACTATGTGCACACCGCATGCGTGTGATCTCCGTTAAGCGATCGGTAAAGGACAAGAAATCAGAGCTAAGAGCCACAATTACAGAAGCCTTCAGCAGACATAGGTCAGAAGGCCCCAAGCGTTTTAGCAAAGCCAGGGCTGGTGGCAGCCCTGGGAGCCCAAAAGAGGGAGGTGCTTAGACAGGAGGAGTATGAGTTCCAGAGGAGTATGGGTTACAAATTCTGAAGACAATTTAAAGATAAGAGGACAAGCTAACAAGGGTAAAAGAGCCGAGAGCTGCACAGCTGGTGAATGGTAAAGCCAGTCTCTAAAACGTGGTTACCACGATGAAAAGACAAATCGTCCATGTTGAAAAATCTTACTGTGCCTTCAAGGGAAGACAGCTTCCATTAGGCTTTTCATAGGATTGTGTGGATGTGTGTGTGTGTGTGTGTGTGTGGATGTGTGTGTGTGTGTGTGTGTGTGTGTGTGTAACAGTTACTCTTAATTATTGCTGTGAGAGAACACTCAAAGTTGATCAACGTAAGGAAGAAAGGGAGGTTTATTCAGCTTACAGTTCCAGAGGGAAGGTACAGTCTCTCAAAGCAGAGGTGGCATGGCTGGCTGGCCAAAGCTAGAGAAGGCTAAGTCACTGCAGACATCTTGGAAGCTGAGAGCTGCCAGACTGCTTGCTGCAAAGACAGACTTCTCCTGAAGGTGGGGTGGGACTAATCCACTTCAAGGCCCACCCCTTGTGACTGCCTTTCTCCAGGGAGGCTCCACCTCTCAAGTTGCCATGACCTTGCCAAACACATGAAACTGTGGGGGGTCACATTTCAAACCATGACACTCCACCCCTGGCCCCCACAGGCTCATTGCCATCTCATTATGCAAACCATACTCAGTCCAATTTTAAAAGTCTTCATAAACTACATCAGTAGTCCCAACAGTCCAAAAGTCCAAAGTCCAAAACTTCCTGTAAAATCAAAACATAAGTTATATACTTCCAACATACAATGTCACAAAATAAACATTCCTATTCCAAAAGGAAGGAATGGGGGCATATCCAGGAAAGATAGGTCCATAAGAAGACTGAAAACCAGCAGGACAAACTCCAAATCTTGTAGCTCCAAATCCAACAAGTAAGCCTCTTATTGAAATCATCTCAGTTCCAGAGGGCTTTGGTTCCATCCCTCCAATGCAGCTGCCCATAGAATATGTTGCTCTCTTGAGCTGGCTCCTCCCAGGGTATACAGCTCTCCTTGGCAGGTGTCCCACGTTCTCTCTGGCATCTCTAACATCTTTACTTCTCAATGGCAAACCAGGCTTTAATTCCACAGCACAAACTGCCCTTCTTGGGCCTCTAAACTGCAGGCTTCTTGCCTCATGATGCCTGGATTCTGCCAATTTTTGAAATCTTGGAGGACAACTCCATAATCTCCTCCCTCTTGCATCACTGATGCCTCTAAAACCAGAACCACGTGGACGACTTTGCCAAGACTGGCCCCCTTGAATCACAGCTGATTCTGCTTCTCTATGCTGGCCATGTCTTTCACTCCTGGGCAGTTGCTTGGTAAAAGAAACCCACTCTTGCCTTGGAACTCCACCTTTTAGCTCAGTCTTCTGAAAGGATTTGCATTCTTATGAGCCTTCCCTGAGGATCTTGTCCTCAAACTAGGGCCTCTCCTATTATTCAAATTGAGAGCAGGCTTTGATTTACAAATGGAGCTAATCTCTTCAACAGCCATTTTGTTCTCTGCTTCTTCCTGGTTCAACTCTTTAAGTTTGCCATTGTATTTTCCATCATTGGATCTTACAGTTTTTGCTTCTTCCTGCCTGAATCTCTGCTCTTTTTCCTAACTCTGAAGACAACTAAAAAGTAGCCATATCACATTGTCAAGACTACATTGCTTTGAAATTTCCTCTGCCAAGCACTCCAGCTTAACTTCAAGCAAGCTTTCAGGACGAGGGCAAAACTTCACTAAACTCTCGCCCAAAACATGGCTCCATGTGTCACTCTTCCAGTTGTAAACACAGTCTCTGTTCCCCTCTGGACCATCACAAGCTGGGCTTCCACTGCCTGCGTCTGTCACAGCATTGCTCTCTTCGGAGCTCTCAGGAGAAAGGCCCCTCTGGTCCAACCACCAAGACACAAAGACTTTCCCAGCACAAAGTCCCAAAGTTCTCCGTATTTCTCCCAACAAACAATTCCAAAGCCACACTAGCCACATCACAGCATTGACCATACTGCTGGGTACCAACTTTTCTCAACTTCACAAACAATTTCACGTTGTGGTACCAGCTGTTCTTTTTTTTTTTTTTTTTTTTTTTCTTTTTTAACTTTTTTTTTATACATTTTTTATTATTATTTCAGCTCATACAAACTTAATAGGTACACCAGTTCCCTCCCTCCCTCCTCCCCCCACCCACCCCCTGCTTCCCCTCCCCTCTTCCGCCCTCCCCATCCCCCAGTGCCTCCAGCCCCAATTCCCAGAGAGTCCTTTCTTGTGCATGCCTGATTCTCCTCTGGGCCCTCCTCTCCGAAGACATACAAGGACCCAGTGGCCTTTCCCTGAATCCTTTCCCGTGTTCGCCTTAAGTATAAGAACACTGCTGTGGCTGCCAATCCCTTGCCTCCAAGGATCCTGATGCCTTTAGCAGATGCTAGACTTTGTGAGGTCAATAGTGTGTTGGACATTGCGCAGGGCATGCAAAGTCCAATTATGATTGCTTCGGCCCTAACTTGTGTGGAGTATCTTGCAAATCATTGCTCCTCCCATCCTTCTGCTCTTACACTCTTACCGCCCCCTCTTCCGCAAATGTCCCTGAGCTTCAAGATGGGGAGAGAATAAGCTGGCCTAGTTCTAGGTGGTTGATATAGAGTCTCTGAAGTTCTGGATTTGGTTTGTTGATTTTCTTTTGCAGTTTTGCTGCTCCTGCAATGCCCTTCACTCCATCCTGATGGGCATTGTATGTCACCCCCTGGTCAGAGAGAAAAAGCTGTTAAACTGGAGTCTTATTATAAGAGCACATTCAAGGGTAGATGTAATAAAAGTAGGAAACCTCGGTGAGGGAGGGGTCAGTCACCCATTTGCAAAATGGTTATGTTTTATCTGCCAGACTATATGCCCTCCTCTTCTGGTGAGATCATACCCCCTCAGTAGTAAATGATCAGGAACGAAAGTCTATGAACTTAATCAGATATCTCATTACTTATTTGAGTCCTTGATGGAGGCCTATTTTCTCTGCTGTAACATGGTCCCCTCTCTCCTTGTTTCTGGTGTGGCCCTCCTACCCCATCCCTCCTGTTCATAATCCTTGCAATTACTGTAAGTATTACAGAGATTTTTCTTTGAGTGTCTCTAGATGGGCTGGGTGGGTTTGGTACTAGGAGCGACCTATTAGGGAGTACATACGGCGCTTAATTTTCTGGGTCTGGGATACTTCACTTAATATAATTGTTTCTAATGACATCCATTTCACGGCAAATTCCAGGAATTCATCATTTTTGATGGCTGAGTAGTACTCCATTGTATAGATGTACCACTTTTTCCTTATCCACTCGTCAACTGTTGGACATTTGGGCTGATTCCATGACTTTGCTATTGTAAACAGTGCTACTATGAACATGGTCGTGCTTGTGCTATCGAGGTGAACCTCTGCTGTATGGGGGGTTATTCCCAAAAGTGGAATAGCAGAGTCATATGGCATTTCAATCTTTAATTTCTTTAAGAATCTCCAGACGGCTCGCCAGAGTGGCTGTATGTGCCTGCATTCCCACCAGCAATGTAGGAGAGTTCCCCTCTCTCCACATCCTCTCCAGCATTTGTCGTTGTTAGTATTGTGGATTTTTGCCATCCTGACCGGGGTGAGATGATATCTCAGGGAAGTTTTGATTTGCATTTCCCTGATGGCCAAGGAAGTGGAGCATTTTTTAAGATATTTGTTAGATATTTTAATTTCATCCCTGGTAAAGTTTCTTTTAAGTTCCAGGGCCCATTTTTTAATTGGTCCATTGGTTTCCTTGGTGTTTAGTTTTCTAAGTTCTTTGTGCACTCTGGACAGCAGAGCTCTATCAGATGTGTGGTTAGTGAAGATTTTCTCCCATTCTTTGAGCTCGTGTGACAATCTCTTTATCTGAACAGAAGCTCTTTAATTTCACAAGATCCCAACTGTTGAGAGTTGGTAGCAGTGACTGTGCCATTGGATGTCTGTTTAGGAACTGTTGGCCTAGCCCAATCAGCTCGAGGGATTTCCCTATCCTTTCAACTATGGTTTTTATAGTCTCTGGCCTGATATCAAGGTCCTTGATCCACTTGGAATTAAGTCTTGTACATGGTGACAAGTACGGGTCCAGCTTTAATCTTCTGCATGTGGAGATCCAGTTTTGCCAGCACCATTTGTTGAAGATGCTGTTCTTTTTCCATTGGATTCTTTGGGCTCCTTTGTCAAAGACCGAATGGCTGTAATTTTGTGGGCTTATATCTGGGTCTTCAATCCTTATCCATTGATCTGTGTGTCTATTTTGGAGCCAGTACCAGGCTGTCTTTATAACTATGGATTTGTAATATAGACTTAGGTTTGGTATGGTAATACCTCCAGCAGTGTTTTTGTTACTCAGGATTGTTTTTGCTATCCTGGGTCTTTTGTGCCTCCATATGAACTTTTAGATTGTTTGGTCAACGTCTTTGAAAAATTGCTTTGGGATTTTAATTGGTATAGCATTGAATTTGTATATTGCCTTTGGTAGGATGGTCATTTTTATGATGTTGATTCTGCCAATCCAGGAACAAGGGAGGTCTTTCCACCTTCTGGTGTCTTCTGCTATTTCTTTCTTTAGGGTTTTAAAGTTTTCATTATAAAGGTCTTTTATCTCCTTAGTTAGGTTTATACCAAGGTATTTCATTTTTTTAGGGGCTATAGTAAATGGTATTGTTTCTCTCAAGGCATTTTCACTTCTTTCATTCTGGGCATATAGGAAGGCCTCTGATTTTTGCACATTTATTTTGTATCCTGCCACCCTGCTGAACTTCTCAAATAGTTCCAGGAGCTTCCTGGTGGAGTTTTTGGGATCACTTAGGTATAAGATCATATCATCTGCAAATAGGGATAGCTTGACTTCTTCCTTGCCGATTTGAATCCCTCTTATGTCCCTTTCTTTTCTTATGGCTTCAGCTAAGACTTCAAGTACAATATTGAATAGAAGTGGTGAGAGTGGACAGCCTTGTCTAGTTCCTGATCGAAGTGGGAATGCTTCCAATTGTTCCCCATTGAGCATAATCCTTGCTGTGGGCTTGTTGTATACAGCTTTTATTATATTGATAAAGGTTCCTTCCATTCCTACTGTCTCTAGCGTTTTGATCATAAAAGGCTGTTGGATCTTGTCAAAGGCTTTTTCTGCATCTATCGAGAGTATCATGTGGTCTTGGACTTTGGACTGGTTTACATGATGAATTACATTTATTGATTTGCGTATGTTGAACCAACCTTGTGTGCCGGGGATGAAGCCTACTTGGTCCCTGTGAATAATCTTTTTAATGTGTTTTTGAATCCGATTTGCTAAGACTTTGTTGAGAATCTTTGAGTCTGTGTTTATCAGAGAGATCGGCCTATAGTTTTCTTTTTTAAGTGAATCTTTATTAGGTTTTGGGATTAAAACGATACTAGCTTCATAGAAGGAATTTGGTGGTGTTCCTTCCTTTGCTATTTGATGGAACAATTTAAGGAGTATTGGTGTTATTAACTCCTTCAATGTCTGGTAGAACTCTGTGCTGAATCCTTCTGGTCCAGGCCATTTTTTGGTGGGAAGATTCGAGATTACTTGTTCAATTTCCTTATATGTTATAGGACTATTTAAATAATTCACAACTTCCTGATTCAATTTAGGTAAGTTGTGTTTACTTAGAAATTCATCCATCTCTTTTGTGTTGTCAAACTTCACAGAGTATAATTTTTTGAAATATGATGTTATAATTCTCTGGATTTCTTGGGTATCAGTAGTGATAACTCCATGTTCATTTCTAATTTTGTTAATTTGGGTTTTCTGTCTCTTGCTTTTGGTTAATTTAGCTAGGGGTGTACCAATCTTATTGATTTTTTCAAAGAACCAGTTTTTTGACTGGTTGATTTTTTCTATCATTTTCTTAATCTCGACTTCAGATATTTCTCCCCTTATTTTGCTAATCTCCTCTCTTCTACTACTTTTGGGATCAGATTGCTCTAGTTTCTCTAAAGCTTTAAGCTGCATTGTTAAGTTGTTTATTTCTGATGTTTCCATTTTTTTTGATGTAGGCATTAAGAGCTATGAACTTACCTCTTAGAACAGCTTTCATTGTGTCCCAGAGATTTTGGTAAGTTGTATTTTCATTATCATTCGCTTTCAGGAAATCTTGAATTTCCTTTTTAATTTCTTCCTGAATCCAGTTCTCATTCAGCATCATATTGTTAAGTTTCCAGGAGTTAGTGTATTTTCTCTTGTTTATTGTGTTGTGGATGTCCAGCTTTAAGCCATGGTGGTCTGACAGGGCACAGGTTAGAATTTCAACTTTTTTGTATATGTGTAGATTCGTTTTGTGGCCCAGTATGTGATCTATTTTGGAGAAAGTTCCGTGTGCTGCTGAGAAAAATGTGTATTCTTTCGTGCGTGGGTGAAAAGTTCGATAGAGATCTGTAAGGTCCATTTCTTTAAGGGTTTGATTAAGGTCCAAAGTGTCTCTGTTAAGCTTTTGACCTGTTGATCTATCCCATGTTGAGAGGGCGGTGTTGAAGTCCCCAAGAATTATCGTTTGGGGGTTGATTTCTTGCTTTAGACACTGTAGGGTTCTCTTAATGAATGTGGAGAGGCCCATATTAGGTGCATATATGTTCAGTATTGTGAAGTCTTCCTGGTGAATTTGTACCTGTGACTAAAATATAGTATCCATCCGTGTCTCTTATAATTTTCTTTGGTTTGAAGTCCACTTTGTCTGATATCATAATGGCTACCCCTGCCTGTTTTCTGCTTCCATTTGCTTGTAGAATTGTTGACCAGCCTTTTATTTTTAGGGCATGCCTATCTTTTGTGGTGAGATGGGTTTCCTGCAGGCAGCAGATTGATGGATTGTGATTTTTAATCCAAATTTGTAATCTGTGTCTCTTGATCGGTGAGTTAATTCCATTAACATTTAGTGTTATAATGGAGAAACTATATTGAATTCCAGACATTTATTATGTTTAGTAGTTTTTATAAGTATATTGCTTCACTTTTAATGGTGTTATACTTGCCTTCTGTTCTCCTGGATATGCCTGTTTTTTTCTTCATGCTTGAGTATCATTTCTAGCATTTTTTGAAGGCCTGGTTTGATAGACATGTATCCCTTCAAGTTGTCTTTGTGCTGGAAGATTTTTCTTTCTCCCTCCATCATGACTGATAGTTTTGCAGGGTAAATCAGCCTGGGTTGACATTTTTGTTCATTCAATACTTGAAGTGTGTCTCTCCAAGCTCTTCTTGCTTTTACTGTTTCAACTGAGAAGTCATTTGTTATTTTAATAGGTTTGCCTTTAAAAGTGACTTGTTTTTTCTCCCTTGAAGCTCTCAGCACCAGTTCTTTATCTTGAATGTGGAGTGTTTTGACTATTATTTGCCGTGGCAAGCTTCTGTTTTGGTCATATCTGTTTGGGGTGCGGAATGCCTCTTGTATATGGATGGGCCTCTCTTTTTTTAGATAGGAAAGTTTTCCTTGATGATCATTTGAAAAATTTCCTCAGGGGTGGTATTTTGAGATTCTTGCTCCGGTATTCCATGAATATGCATGTTAGGCTTCTTCAGGTGTCCCATATCTCCTGAATATTTCTCTCAAGTACCTTTTTGGCTTTAACAACCTCTTCCATTGAGCTGGTTAATACTCCCACTTTATCTTCAAGGTCCGAAATTCTGTTTTCTGCTTGTTAGTTCTGCTGATAAGACTCTCTGTGGAGTTCTGGGTTGAAGATAACTTGTCTTTTAGCTCAGTTTTAAACTCTGCTTGAGTCTGCTTTAACTGCTCTATGCCAGTTTTTGTTTCTTGCACTGTTTTTCTCAACTCCTCCAAATGTCTGTTGTGTTCCTCTTCAAAGCAATTGATTCGATTATTTAATCCCTCCCGGATTTCCTCTTTCATAGTATTGAACATGGTAATGATCATATTTTGAATGTCGTTATCCTGGGTCAGGCTTTCTTGGCCATTTTCCATGGGTTTGTTCTGGTTGGAGTCTAACATTATGGAATTAATTCCTTCAGTGGGAGATTTGTTTACTTGAGTGTTGTTTCTCATGTATTTGCACTTTGACTTTGGCATTGTCGTTTTAACTCTTAAGATCTTTCAATTTCTGTGCGTTTTTCACTAAACTGAATTATTTGGCCTGGGGTTTTGGGGGTGGGCGGAGACGGAGCTTACCTAGGTTGAGGTGAGTCCAGGCTGGACCCCGCGCGTCCAGGGGCGGCGGAGTGGAGGGAAGGGAGGATGGGGCATCGGCGGGGTGCTATTTAACCTGGGGGACCTGGGGGCGGGCCCGGGCGCAGAGGGGGGTGTCCTCCTCCTCCCAGGCCTCTGCGTGGCGACTCCGGCAGGATGGCAGGAGGAGCTGGGTCCGTTGGGCGGACTGGGGTTCTGGGGGTGGTGCGCGGACGGAGCTTACCTGAGTCGAGGTGAGGCCCGGCTGGGTGGCGAAGTAGAGGGAAGGGAGCCAGCTGTTCTTAATCTCACAGCAATACCCCACTACCCGGTACCAATTTCTGTAACAGTTACTCTTAATTATTGCTGTGAGAGAACACTTAAAGTCGATCAACTTAAGGGAGAAAGGGAGGTTTGTTCAGCTTACAGTTCCAGAGGGAAGGGACAGTCTCTCAAAGCAGAGGTGGCATGGCTGGCTGGCCAAAGCTGTAGGAGGCTAAGTCACCACAGACATCTTGGAAGCTGAGAGCTGCAGACTGCTTGCAGCAAAGGCAGACTTCTCCTGGAGGTAGGGTGGGACTAATCCACCTCAAGGCCCACCCCTTGTGACTGCCTTTCTCCAGGGAGGCTCCACCTCTCAAGGTGCCATGACCTTGCCAAACACATGAGACTGTGGGGGCCACATTTCAAACCATAACAGTGTGGATGTGTGTGTGTGTGGATGTGTGTGTGTGGATGTGTGTGTATGGATATGGGTGTGGGTGTGTGTGTATGTGTGGATGTGTGTGTGTGGATGTGTGTGTGTGGATGTGGATGTATATATGTGGATGTGTGTGTGGATGTGTGTGTGTGGATGGATGTGTGTGGATGTGTGTATGGATATGGGTGTGGGGGGTGTGTGGATGTGTGTGTGTGGATGTGTGTGTGTGGATGTGTGTGTGTGGATGTGTGTGTGTGGATGTGGATGTGTGTGTGTGTATGGATGTGTGTGTATGGATGTGTGTGTGTATGGATGTGTGTGTGTATGGATGTGTGTGTGTGGATGTGGATGTGTGTGTGAATGTGTGTGTAGATGTGTGTGTATGGATGTGTGTGTGGATGTGTGTGTATGGATGTGTGTGTGGATGTGTGTGTATGGATGTGGATGTGTATATGTGGATGTGTATATGTGAATGTGTATATGTGGATGTGTGTGTGGATGTGTGTGTGTGGATGTGTGTGTGTGTATGGATGTGTGTGTGGATGTGTGTGTGCATGTGTGTGTGTATGTGTGTGTGTGGATGTGGATGTGTGTATGGATGTGTGTGTGGATGTGTGTGGATGTGTGTGTGTGGATGTGTGTGTGGATGTGTGTGTGGATGTGTGTGTGTGTATGGATGTGTGTGTGTGGATGTGTGTGTATGGATATGGGTGTGGGTGTGTGTGTATGTGTGGATGTGTGTGTGTGGATGTGTGTATATGGATGTGGATGTGTATGTGTGGATGTGTGTGTGTGGATGGATGTGTGTGGATGTGTGTGTGTGGATGTGTGTGTGTGGATGTGTGTGTGTGGATGTGTGTGTGTGGATGTGGATGTGTGTGTGTGTATGGATGTGTGTGTGTATGGATGTGTGTGTGTATGGATGTGTGTGTGTATAGATGTGTGTGTGTGGATGTGGATGTGTGTGTGAATGTGTGTGTAGATGTGTGTGTATGGATGTGTGTGTGGATGTGTGTGGATGTGTGTGTATGGATGTGTGTGTGGATGTGTGTGTATGGATGTGGATGTGTATATGTGGATGTGTATATGTGAATGTGTATATGTGGATGTGTGTGTGGATGTGTGTGTGTGGATGTGTGTGTGTGTATGGATGTGTGTGTGTGGATGTGTGTGTGGATGTGTGTGTGCATGTGTGTGTGTATGTGTGTGTGTGGATGTGGATGTGTGTATGGATGTGTGTGTGGATGTGTGTGTATGGATGTGTGTGTGTGGATGTGTGTGTGGATGTGTGTGTGTGTATGGATGTGTGTGTGTGGATGTGTGTGTGGATGTGTGTGTGCATGTGTGTGTGTATGTGTGTGTGTGGATGTGGATGTGTGTATGGATGTGTGTGTGGATGTGTGTGGATGTGTGTGTGTGGATGTGTGTGTGGATGTGTGTGTGTATGTGTGTGTGTATGTGTGTGTGTATGTGTGTGTGGATGTGTTGTGTGGATGTGTGTGTGGATGTGCATGTGTATGTGCGTGTGGATGTGCGTGTGGATGTGTTGTGTGGATATGTGTGTGGATGTGTGTGTGGATGTGTTGTGTGGATGTGTGTGTGGATGTGTGTGTGGATGTGCATGTGTATGTGCGTGTGGATGTGCGTGTGGATGTGTGTGTGGATGTGTGTGTGGATGTGTGTGTGTGGATGTGTGTGTGTGGATGTGTGTGTGTGGATGTGTGTGTGTGGATGTGTGTGTCTGTGCACGCCCACATGCAGGTTTGTGTGTGTAGGCCGGAGGTATCTTCCTCACTTTCTACCTCTTTCTTTCAGACAGGGTCTCACCGCACCTGGAGCTCAGGGATGGGCAGAACCGCTGACCAGAAGCCCCAGGGACCCTCCTGTCTCTACTGCCTCGGCACAGGGAGGTGCCGCTGTGACTGACTTTTCACATGGGTGCTGGAGACTTGAACTCAAGTTCTTGTGCTTGTGTGAAGCGAGCACTTTACTGACTGAGCCGTTTCCCCTGGCACTATCTTCCAAATAGTTCAGCAAGGAGAGGGGAGTGATCTTCCAGTGGAGAAACCAAACAAAAAACACTTCAAGGAATCACTTTTGAATAACCCACAGCAATAGATGTAGCTCATCTTATTGATGACATGAGAAAGGCACTTCACTTCTGTCCCTTCCAAACCTACAGTCTCCATCTAATGATAACAAAAATATCACCTTTCTTCACCTCATCCATGCTCATCAAAACTTTTAAGGTCATTAAGGACAAGGAAATATGAGAAACTGGAGCAGCAAAGAGGAGGTAAGATGAATGAATGTAATGTCGTAAATCCATCTTGAATCACAGAAGAAAGGGCGGGATATGGCTCGCAGTGAAAGCACTTATTCTGCAAGCTGCAGTTCTGATGCTCAGAATCCATGTAATGCCAGGTGGGCATGGCATTCCACCTGTAATCCTAGCCTTGGAAGGTGGAAACAACAGCCTCAGATCAAGCTGTCTAGTCATATCTGTGAGTTCTGAGTAGACGAGCGATACTGCCTCAAAAGTATAAGGCAAAAGTACAATCCAGGAAGATTGCCAACATATATTCACATGTATATACATGCACATATACCTACACATATACTTGTGTGTAAACATGCATACACATGTATGCATACTATACACATACACATAAAAAACAGAATAATGATATTATATAAAGTCCACTCCCAGTCAGACTTATAAGGGTAAACAAAAAAAGTTGTGTATAACCATATTTGTTGTTATTGAATTAGCATGTTCAAAGTCTCAGAAGATTCATTGTAGTAAAATATATATCAGGCCTAGCATTGCCCTTCATGGTTGATGACTTCTATCCCTTTCTCAGAAGTCCATTCAATGCATTTCCATCCCCATCCCTTAAACTCTCCAAAGAAAATCCAAATACCCTGAGGGCGAGCTTTGGGATAAATCTTATGACCATTCATGCTACCTGATATGCACTAGTCACATGCCTGCTGACCTTCTTGGATTTACAACAGTGCTCATTACATCTTCTACCATCTTCAAACTAGATCGTCCACCCCATTAGTAGCTACCACATTCTTCAGGGACCAAATACCTCTTGGACCCTCTTCTTCTGTGCTTCATTTCACCAACAAAGTCCCTTATCTTTCAGCCATTCTTGTAGCACCTTCATGACTTGTGTCCCAATCATGTGCTCTGAGAATACTAATAATTTTTAATCATTTTATTTTTAATGTTTAATTCCTTGTATCCAGAAAATCCTTATTGTGCTGTGATAAATATATCATCTAAAATTATCATCCCCGCCATCATCATCATCCTGGGTTTGGCACCATAAATTTATTATTATCAATATTCTTTTTATCTTTTTTTTAAATTTATTTCTCCCACTCATACAAAGTTGATAAGTACCCCATTCCCCTCCCTCCCTCCAACCCTCTCTGGATCCCTTTGTTCCTTCCCCCTACTCATACAAATTTGATAGATACCCCATTCCCCTCTCTCCCTCCACCTCTCCCTGGATCCTCTCGCTCCCTCCCCCCTTTTCCTTTTCCTTCCCCCCCCCCTTTTCTCCCATTTTCCCCCTCCATCCCTGGAGCATCCTTTAGTGTGCATGTGGATAGACTCTTGAATGTGTAGAATTACATCTTTAGATTTTGAAAAATCTCTATTCACTTTTGAATGGGGAATTATCAAATTTCCCAACCATGTGCAAATATTTTATTTTTCTATTATCAGTATTTTTGTCTATTTTTTAATGACATTAACAAAATATCTAAGGTTGGATAAGCTACCAAAAGGAAGAGAGCGATTTGTTTGGTTTGTAATTCTAGTGGCTGAAAATTTCAGCCTCTGGGCAAATCTTTAAGGGCCTCATGCTACAGGTCAAAAGCGTGATAAATGGGATCACCCAGTGGGGTCGCATGGTGAGGTCACTGTGGCAGAAGTGAGTAGCATGTGTGAGAAAAGTCAAACACATGGAGAGGACTTGCTATGAACAATTGCTCTCTTATCCAGTCCCTTGAGATATAGCACATTCCAGGAACTGGGCATCAGTCTTTACCACAATCTAATCAACTTACTGAGCCAGACCATCAAACCCCTTTTGCCACCTCTTTATGCCTTTACTTTAGGGACTAATCCTCGAGCACATGAAACATTAGGCGTCAAACCGGATCCAAATGCTAGCAGTTATTAGGTATATTTCAGCTGAAAACTTGGTTCTTCTGAAGATTACAGCCTTCAAGAGAATGCCTGCCGGCTTCTACTAGCTCCCTTACACACGTGATCATGTTTCTTTCCTTCACCCCGATGCAGGGAGTGAGCTAGATGTTTCTCTTGCAGCTCAACTGGCACATCTCACTACAGGGACTCTGGCCACTGGCACCTGCTCTGTTAGGACACTTAATCCAGGACCTAGTATCTCCTCCATCTTGAGACCCTCTGCTCCTGACACACTAAGGACTTTTCTGTCCAAGTCTCTCCTCACCCCCTACCTGTGACTGTTTTCTCAGTAGCTGAACAGTGCTTGAGTCTTTGACATGTCTTCTTCATCCCACCTTATTAGGGCTCAGATAGGCATTTCTAGGTGGGTTTTTCTTCCATCTCGAATTCCTGTTCTCTACCTCTCTCCCCATATATTAAAAATGACTTATGTACTTCACAGGATGAAATTTTTAATATGTTTTTAAACTTTATTTATTTTGCATGCGATATTATTGCATTCCGATATTGTCAATAGAGTTAACCAACTTAAATATGTAGGATATTTATTATAAGGAGATACTTTGAGTAATAATTATAGAATTACTGTGCATAATTCTTTTGATATGTTCAAGTTTTACTAGTGTAAATCTTCCCTCAAAGACTATATAGATGAAACCTATCATCGGTGTTTCTCATGGAAAAAAATAATGTTTAGACTCAAGTTTCATTTTTAAAATCAATTTAACAATATTCATATGGAAAATATTTAGGAAACTTTACACCACCAGATATTTCATGAAATCCCCTCCTGAGTTTTATTTTTCCAGTCTCACAAGGAGGAACAGAGCAGTTAGTTTACTATCTCTAAGTCCAAAGTACAGTGTCAGCAATGCTGATTAGCAAACAGCAGAAGTACGGACTTTCTTTCCAACTTCTCATCAGACCTCATTCCAACTGGATTCTGGACAGTGGTTGAATCATGTGCTTCAAATACAAGAGGTTTGTTTTTTTTTTTAACAGACAGCTCTAGAAAATATTAATCCATTTCCTATAGTTAATGGCTATCCTTTAAAACCAGAAGCTAATATAAAGGCTTGTGAGAAGCAATCCCCAGTTTTATACTTTAAAGTACTCAACCTTATAACGTCTTCTACTCTTGTTCGTTCTTATCATTCCCATCATTCGGTGACCACCACAGTCCTGATGAATGGCAGGTGCCCTCTCCCTTTACTGTGCTTCCTTCTAGGGTGATTTCCCTGGATGCACATTGGAGAAATAATAAGCTTTAAGAAAAGATAAATAAACCACTTCTTATCAGCCTGCATTATAATCTCTTACATACATATGGTTTTGCTAGTCATGGATGGACCTAGGAAAGAGACAAGAGGTGAAGTCTCTGAAGGCCTCTAAAAAGGTTGTAAAGGAGGAAAGAGAGAGAGCAAACGAGATAAATACAACAGTGAACAATATATAAATATTAAGCTACAGTAAATAAACACATGAAGTATATAAAAATATATAATAACATGTTCTCATGTGTCCTTAGTTCTTAGTGACTCAACTAAAACTATGAGGAAGCATACTTTTAGAAAAGATGCATACTTTTAAAAAAAAGTACATACTACAAAACTACATACATTGACAAAAACAAAAAGGTTTATCAAAAAAATTGAGGAATGAATTAAAGTCATGCATCAACAAGCATAAATCTCAGTTGCAGGAACTTCATGATACCAAAGAGGATTAAAGTTTCCAGGAAATCTTCCCTAAAAGCATGGTTGAATTGTTAAAAATTAGCTTCACTATTGGTCAGAGAGGTCTCAACGCCCCCCAGACACTATCAGCATTTGTCATTGCTCTTGGTTGCCCTCCAGAATCTGATAAGACCCCATTGGTGAAGACACCACACACAAGAATCACAGCACAAGGAGAAAACAGCTGGAATGAGTGTGGAAGCTCTCTCCTTGTTGCTGGTTAGCCTTCATAGTGCAGGCAACCAGAAGAGAAAAGCAATCAACAGCTTTACCTTGTAGAGGAGGGGGCAGTAAGAATGTAAGAGCCTCGGGGAACATCACAGAAGAGGGAGTGGTAAGATGGTAAGAGCCTGGGTGGGGCAGAGATGTGACCAGACATTATCTCCTGGACAGGCTGTGGGGCCCACAACTTCACAGTAGCTCTGTTTCCTGTAACATTTCACCGTCCAAGGGGAATAACTCAAGAAACTCCACGCTTCCCCGAGAGACTGTTAAGGGTTAATGCTGATGGGAGAAATGGAAGATGTTTTCCTAAGTGGTCTACCCAGCAAGTACTCGGGCATATGTTATCAAAGCAAACCAGATGAGACTCAGTGGGGCAGACATGCAAAAAGACTTGGAAATAGGAGGTATTTTGGCAGGGGAGAAGGATGAAAAGAGGAAAAGGAGAGAGGTTAGGATTGGATATTAGGGTGTGAAAATATCATGAATTCACTATATTCATGAATGAAACACTAAAATAGTTTTTTAAAGTGGAGAAAAAAAAGAAAAAAGAATGTAAGTGCCTAAGGATGGGGAGGGGAGCTGCCAGCGTCCCCTGGTCACGAGGGAGCCGCTGCACCCAAGAATTCACTGCAGTGATGTCCACTTCCACTAGACCTACACAATATTGACCTATTGATGAATGAGGGAAGAACCTAAGAAATACTACAGCCTTCCCCGAGGGACTATATAAGGCTAATGCCAGACAGAAGAAGGTTCCCCCCACACACACACTGTAAATCATCGACACCCCAGCAAGTTAAGTACTCAACATAGACATCCCAGATGAAACTCACATACGCAAAAAGGTGTGCAGATAGCAGGGAGACTGGCTGGAAAGGAGAATGGATGAAGCAGGGACAGGAGGAAAAATGAAAACACATAATCCATTGTATTTATGAATGAAAATGTCAAAGAATAGTCAAAATTAAAATAAAAAAAAATCTTGTTGAAGGGTGTTACCCTCAAGAGAAAGAAAATTAACAAAAAAGAAGAAATAAAGGAAGCACAAAGAAAAAGAAAAAAAAGAAAAATGAGCTTTGAGTTTACCCCTCTGTTTCTCTGACCATTTAAGGGACAGAACAAGATTTTGGAGGCTCTCCGTGCTGCTCCGTTTAGATCCTGGGACCTACCATGACATGTGGGAATACAGCGTTTCCCCTTCCAGATTCACTTCCCAGTTGCATCTCGGCCCCACATCTCTCCGCCTGCGCTTGGACTCATTCATTCTCTCCTCCCATCCTTAAACTGTGGCTTTCTTTTCCAATTTCTTCCTCTCCAAACTTATAACTAGTCTGAGTAGACAGGCAACCTGTTTAATATTTTTCTATGACTCTTGTTTTATATTTCAGTTTTCCAGTGTTCTGATTTTTTTTCCACTGCAAAACCTCCTTTTTCTTCAACAACTATTCTTGACTTGTTCAAAAATCTGTTTGAGAGAGAGAGAGCACAGAATCCTAACTACTAACCCACCAGAGACTAGACAAAATGTCTCTTTGAGAACTTAAAGTTGAGTATTAACTTTCTGGTTAAGTCTTTGCATTATAACATAATGATATACAATGTTACAGTATAATGGTCGTGTACTGAGAACTGTTGGTACCACCTGTTGCCCAACTGCGGAACATCTGGCTAGAAATCACAGAAAAGACCAAGGAAAGACTTGGAGATTACCATTCTTAGCTATTACTTCATCATGCTAAAAAGGGGGGGGGCTTATCTCTCAAAATAAACATCGATATTAAAAATAGAAGATATTTTCCTTTGCTTTATTATATGAGAGAAAAAGAGTATTTATTAATGATGTGTCAGTGAGTAGCAAAATTATTTACGACATATTATCCATCCTTAATGAGAGGAGGTTAGCTCTTTTTTTGAGAGTCCTCCTTAAACCCAGTTAATGATGCTAATGGAAGTATATTTCCAGTGGGAAACCCATATCCAGCAATGGTCCCACTTGGACTTGGTCACTTTGCTCCTCTATGCGACACACAAGGACCCTCTGGTCCCAGCATAGCCCCTGGCTCTTTCTGTTAAAACAGCTGTAGTTGTGCGTGTCACTGGTTGCTGAGGAGTTGCTAAGGACGATGACTCGCTTTAATGGTTTTCTCTGAGTCCCTCCACACCATTCCTGGACTTGTCAGGATATTCTCTGACAAGCTTCTAAAACCAAGTGACCCAAGTCCTTTTTCAAGGAAATCTGATGGGAAGGAATGCCACGGTGACTCGCCTACTGGCCCGGTGCGGGTGAGTTTCCTATTCGTTTTGTCCTAAATGTCAAGGAATGGATGTACTTCCCCTGGGCCTCCTGCATGCATTAGTCTTCTCATTCTGCCAAGTGAGAGATTTTATGAGACATGGCAGAGGAGGCAGCTTTATACGATGACTCACCCGACTGTGAACCTCGGCTGGACCATTAGAGCTGACCAGAGAGCCACGATTAGAATCTCTATTCTTCTGGCTACTAGTGAAAGCGCGCATGTCATGTTCCATCCAGTTTATAGGCCATGATTTAGCACTGCTGGACAATGATCGCATTCACTGTTTTATTTCCATGCACAATGCTGCCATGGACATCTTTATAGAGCATTTTTTCCTTCTGTTGAATTTTTCCATGTAATAAATTCCCATAAATGAGCTTATTAAAACTCTTCCAAATGATAATTATGGCAATTGTATAAAAATCAGATTTAGGATAAAACACTATTAAGAGAAAAGAGAATGTGAAGTTTGACTGAAAAATGACAATAACTATGCATGTGGTCAAGACTTAGAAGTAATAAGCCAAAACAAAAATTATATTAACATAATGGGGTTGTAACTCTTTTTTTCTTTCAATATTCATAAATTACTATTAGATTTCAATGGAATTTTTTAACGACCATTGATGTTTTCTAAGTATAGGAGCATGTTAGTTTCCCATTAAAAATTATTATGCTTATTCTTTAAAGTGTTTGTGGAAAGGGAAGATTTTTTTTCAGAGCCTTATAGCTTTAATTACACAATATACTGGCACTGTTTGATGGGGATTTCAATAGCTTAGAAGTATCTATGGGACAATAATAAAAAGAAACCTTACCCTGTCTCTACTGTACTCAATTCTTCTCAACATGCACATTTGGGGATTGTAATCACAACTGACCCACAATTAAGCACATGAGTATATTTTCATATTTCAGTTCTCTTTCAGATTTTAATCTAATTTACATCTTGTTTATAAATTCCAGAAGAAAGGCAAACAAAAAGAGGGACATCACATGAAAGTTTAAAAGACTTTGCTTTGTGTGGACAAGTGAATAAGATCATTTCCTTTAGCTGTAAAATTATCTTATAAAATGGCTAAGAGTCATGAATGTATTCTAATCACTTACTTTAAATCAAGTATGACAAACCCAATTCTTTCTTCGTATTGTTTCCAAGTATCATTATAAGCCATGTTATCCTTGCTTCAACAGTTAGGTAGCCTCTCATATTCAGTAGCAAACTTTTGCTTTACAGAAAAAAAAATAGGCTGATATAAGCTAACAGCTTCTTAAACTGTGGGTTATAATCCTTGGGGTCGAATAAGTGAATGTGGGGCTGCACAAACATTTGGCAACAATAAAATGCTTCTGAACATACAGCAACCAAAAATCAGTTCAAAACAAATGTGCAACCGACCAAAGCTGTTTCTGCCTGCACTCCTGGGGTTGTGTTGGAGTAGTTCTCTGCAGCCTTGGTTCTAAACACACAATATGCCAACACAAGAATGTTGAACCCTGCATGTCGGACACCACCAATGACCACTGACTGAGGCACGTGGCTCAGATTCAAGACTACCACATCTTATGAATTTCAAAGTTTTCCTCTACATACAAAGTTGTCTGCTTTTACAGAGACATAATGGCTTCCTGACCAAAAACAAAGACTTTTCATGTTTTTCTACAGTCACTTCTCAGCATGCAAACATCAAATTATATATCAACTGTCTCATGTTAAAGGGCTTGATTTTGAAAACTGTGTTGTTCACTTGGATTTTATTTTTTAAAAAGTCATTAAACAAATTTGGACTTGAGATTAGACAGGATTTCCAACAATTTCTGAAATGGCCCTAAATTTACTTATGAATTTGTATACTATGCATTTATGTAAAGTGATATTCTCAGTATTAAGGATTATAAAATAAAAATATTAATCAATTCTGTGAAATGTTGAAGATATTCTTCATTCTGAACCATCAAAATATCAGATGAAATATATTTCCATATGTAAAAATGACCAATCACATCCATCTCATTAACATACAAATTGGTTTTCATCTCTAATACATAGTAAAATTGGGCTGGAAAGACGGCTCAGGGGTTTTTAGACTGCCTCCCAAGCAGAAGGTCCTGAGTTCAGTTCCCTGATCCCACATAAAAAACGCCAGGCAGAAATGATGGAGACCTACACTTTTAGCCCTAGTGAGTGGGACCTGGGAAATCCCAGAATGAAGCAAAAAGGAGGTAGACTGCAATCTAAGATGACTGCTGAAGTCATACTTGGTCCTCTACAGGGACACACAGTACCCTCTGATACACATACACACACATACACACACACACACACACACACACACAAATAATAATAATAAAGTTTTTTAAAAATAGTAAAATTATTTAACAAGCAATTGTTTCAAAAGTTACTTTATGATATATTAACTGCTTACTTTGTATACCTATTTTTAGGAATCTATATACAAGAATTTACCTAAAAATTTCTTGGACAAAAAGGAGCTTCAATGAGAAAATTTCAAGAAGATCCTGCACTAAAGCCAGTATTATTTGTTTGTTTTTGTCATCCATGTGTCTACTTGATTTTATTCTAAATTACAAACAAAAATGCTGCAGTCTACTCTTATGCTTGCTCTGTTTTTTGTTTTGACTTATTTTGTATTTACTTATTATCTTAGAAACACAGAGACAAGGATTCTCACTTCAGACTTTGAAGGGGAAAACACAAGGAGCAAAAGGAGGCATGAGAAGTTCTATCGACTTGGATTTGCTGCAAGGGAGTTCAGCAAATAGGTCACTCATTAAAAGTTTATATGGTGAATTCAGGAAGGCTGATCTTGTGAGGAGCAGTGAGGGTTTTATAGACCATCCTGGGTGGGCTTAAGCACCCAGCAGAACCCAGAGCAGATATAAACCATTTCTCCTTCACAGCCTCGTCCAACCATTCAATGAGTATTGAATTCATTACCCTTAAATAAATAAATCTGCTCATTTCTTCTCAGGAAGCAAGAGAAGAAATTGTATTGCATAAGTAAACAAGTACTTCATTCCTAATATTTTCAAGGGCCAGCGAGGTAAGTCAGTGCATGTGGCATTTGCTTGTAAACTTGGCAACCTAAATTCAATCCCTTGATGACCACACAGTAGAAGAAAAATGACTCCTGAAAGTTATCCTCTGACTCCTACTGTATGTCATGGCAGTCATGATCGATCTCTTTTCTTTCTCTCTGTCTCTCTCTGTCTCTCTCTCTCTCTCTCTCTCTCTCTTCTTTCTTTCTCTTTCATATCTACTTCTCAAATAAATAAAATATTTAAAAATAAATACTATCAACTTCACTCAAGCTTATGAGAAACTTCAGCAGCAATATACACTAGAAGTGGAAATGCTTAAGTTTCTTTTAAAATGTCTTTAATTTCCATGGACAGCTAATAGATGAAACTTACTACTTGAAAAAATAAGAAAATTGTACTTGCAAAAGCTAACTATAATCCTCCTTCTAGGAATCTCACTAGCTTTGTTTATCCAATATTTCTAATTTTAAAAAAAACCTAATGCACAGTTCTCCTTCCTATCTAGATGCTTTAGGTTTATAATCCAGGTCCACTATCTATACTCTGAATGACTTTGTTCCCTTCCTTTTATTCTCCATGTAGGATCTTACCAAAAGAGCTCTGTCTTTTAAGTGTGTAGCACAGCAAGGTTTTATGCATTTCTCCCTAGTAACATTCTAAAAAGACACTGAAATAAATGCTCGTTTGTTTTCTCTTTTCCAGTTTGTCTCCTGCCTTCATGCACTCACTCTCTCAACTGTATAACACTTCTACTTATTTTGAAAAAGATTGTATAGTTTATAGGAATACAAAGATCAAAAGGACACATAACTAAGCCAGATTTGCTCAGAAGCCTCTTAAAGAAGACAAGCCCAAACTAGAAATAACTACCCCACATGCTAGAAAGGGAAGCATTGCTAAAAAAGAAGATCCAGTCAACAAGTATGGAATACTAGAGATGACAGATGAATCAAACCTCCCTTTTCATGAGGTTAGAACTCTAGTCACTGCCAGCAGTACAGCACATCCAGCATAAGTAGCAACAGACTGTAAATGGTGCTTTGGCACTGACTGACTAATAGGTAAACCCTAAATAGCTAAATCCAAATGACTACAGAACTTATGCAGCCAAGAAATCAATTATTTTGGTTCAAATGACTCAGGCACTGGAGGAGACATTATATTACTTTTAAGAGCACAACACCTTGATTTTTTTTTTCAAAGTCTTCTATTAACAATGTCTGATCATCTTACAAAAGGAAAACTCCTTTTCTAAAAGACATTGAGTTTAAGGGCTCAGATAGTCTTTCATTTGAGTCATCTATGGGTGCTAACGGGGACATCAAGAGAACAGCAGAACTCATGAAATGAATAGTGTCTTAGTTACTCTTCAGTTGCTCTGAGAAAAACATGATCCAAACAACTTAGGGGAAGGAGGTTTTTTTTCCAGTTTATAATTTCAGGTCAGAGGTCATTATGACAGGAGAATTACTATCAGAGCCCCAAGGGAAATCCACACTATAGCCACAGGAAGAACTGAGAGATGGAAATATTTCTAACTTCCCAGACTATCAAATTCCAACCAGTTCTCACTTATCCACCTGCTGAAGGAACGTCCCACCCGCTATGAACTGCTTCTTTACATGTCAGTTGGATAATCTACTGGATTGCTCAAAGGCTTACTTAACTAAATAATTTTTCATTGATGTGCCTTAAGGGTTGAGCTCTCAGCTGTCAACTTGACACTTAAAACTAACTGCAACATTAAAGGTGTGAGGCACCTTTCCTATCTGAGCATTAATAAGTAAGGAAACAAAATGGTGTCACATGGGAGGACCAATATTTCAGCTTTATTACTGATGAAGCAAGATCAGATGAAATAGCTTAGCTAAATGAATCTCAGTATTGTGTATCCTGGTATGTGACCCGAACAGTCCTAGAACTGAATGTGCTCTGGAGAAGAGGAACTCCTGTGAGCTCGAAGGTCCCTGAGAAGGAGAACAGCTGAGAGAGTGAATCAGTTCAGATGGACCTGCCAAAAATGATTCCCTGGGGAAGAAATAATATAAGGGTAGAAGGAGGCCAGAGGAAACTCCATCCACTCCCAGTAGTACAGTAAATCTTTAAAAGAAAAGGAAAAAAAAAAAAAAAAAAGCAAGACAAAAATTCTAGTTCATAGATTAGAAGATAACAAAAAAAATTGTCCAAGAATTTAAGGACTCAGAGATTTGCTAGTGTATGTGGAGGGCTGAAGGCAGCACACTCATGGCTAATTTCTCTCACAATCCCCTTCTAAAATTTAAAAATGTAAGTTGTTCTGCTACTGGGCGACACTGTAGCTCGGAGATGCCGTGCAAAATTCAATGCACTCTGCGTAGGGATTCGCATGATTACACCATTAATTTCCCCCTTCTAACTTTCTGGATTGAACATAGTATATTTCCTTAGTGTCTCTAAGTTTTTCGAGGAATAGCTTGGGGAGATCTCAGTTTGGCTCCTGAGTTATTCCTACCAGTTTATTGTAATTTGTGGGGTTTTCCCTTATTCTCCTGAGTCCTTCAATAATCATACATAGGAAGTGATTTCTCATCTATTCCCCAGTCTCAGATTGTGGGGTTTTCCCTTATTCTCCTGAGTCCTTCAATAATCATACATCGGAAGTGATTTCTCATCTATTCCCCAGTCTCAGATTCAAGGCTTCATTGTGGATTGCCCCTAAGGACTGCTTCATTCCCAGTAGAAGGAAAGGGGTGTTATCTTTTTCCTACATTTCTTTCCCTTTGATAATACTCGTCTGCTGCTTGTTCTGCAGCATTGAGAGCCGCCTCCTTCTCTGAAGGAGAAAGGGTCTGTGCTATAAGTAACACTGTCCCTGTAAGCCAGAGTAAAACCTTACAAACAGATGTCTGAAAAACATCTATCCATTTATCTGGGTCCTCAAAGAATCTCTCTAAGTCCTTTTTAATTTGGGTCAGGTCTTGCAAAACAAAGGAGACATGGACCTGTACTGACCCAGACGTACCTGGTATCTCTTGAAGAGGGCAGACTAATATTGGGTCTGGGTTACATGGACCCTGTTTAGTCTCAAAGGAAGAGGTTTTGATTATGGTGGAAGGTCCTGTATAAAAGGAATGAAATTCCAAAAAAAAAAAAAAAGAAGAAATGAAATTCCTCTTAGTTTTAAGGGCATCTTTATTGGGAAAAAAGTTTTCTCCAGAACTTCCAGCTTGTACTTTTGGTAGAGATCTCTTGTAGTCTCTTAGATAACAGAAAATTTAAATGTGGAGAACTTCATTCCATTTGCTTGCCCTTCAGCAGAATAAATCTAGTTGGAGGATAGTATTAGAGTTTTTAAAGACCCTCCTGGGGACCATCTTTCCCCATCATCTAAGATGTACTGAGGTCATGTCTGAGAACAGAATATTACAAGTTGGCTCTTTTTCAGATTAGTAGGATTAAACACTCTCCAGTTCTTGAGATTGCATTTGAGGGGGCTTTTAAGGGATAGAATTGGAGGTTCCCATCTGAAACAGAGGATATCACACCTGTTTCTAGTTTAGTCCCTGGATATAGGATGGGGTGATCTCTCCTTAGCTAGAGTCTACGGGACCTGGATTTGGGAAACCAATAGCAACTGGCAGAGGGGTTCTCCCCACCAGTGCTAAAGGAATACAAGGTGCAATACGCCAATGACTGAAGCTTATGAGTTTCCTATTCTAGTTAGACAAAGGGATGACCATCTCCTGGACATGAAGTGTTTTTTTTTTTTGGTTAGAATGAATGCCACTACAAAGTTCCCTTCTGACTGACAAGATATGAAGCCAAAGTTGATCTCACCATCCAATATGGACAAATGAAGGTTGGGTATCCTTCCACGAGGGATCATCCATGTACTCGTCTGACCGTGCCTGGGCAAGGCCAATTGGGTTATTCATAGTGGGTTCAGCTGTTTTGTGACTCATGGTCAGATTCTAGTCCAATCCCACCTTAGACCATATATCATCACCAGGGAACTGCAAAACGAGCCCACTCAAACCCCTTGGCTATGAAGCGATCTTAAGGACCTCAGCATGGGGCTACAGATTCAAGTACAGAGATGTTACAGTTCTCTTCCCTCAGGCCACCACCCACTCACCCATTCATACAGAATTTAAAACATTCCCTTTCCCATTTCAAAGTACCCTTCTCTTCCTTCTCCCCCTTCCCCAGAAGCCTGCTTGGAGAGAGGAGCAGAGATGGACCACAGGGTTTCTCTTACCTTAGCTGGTGGAATCCACCTCTATCTCTTGGCTGTGTTTGCCAAGTATGTTGGCGTGGTTTGATCTACTAGGCCCATATTCTGATTGTGGTGATTTCCATTGGAGGAACAATTGTCCCCTGAACCCCAGGGTCCTGGTTCAAGCTCCTCCACTTGGGGCTAATGATGAGGCCCAAGGCTCTTGGCTTCCTTCCAATGGGAAAAGGGAAAACTGCCATTGATACCTAGTGAAGGAGATGCCAAATTGATATAGCATCTCAAGAACCTTGGGTTAACATGCAAATGGGAAGCCAACTTGTTCCTCTTTTAATAGACATGGGAGCACTATTTTCAATGCTCAACTTCCTTTCTAGGCCTTTGTCAACCTCTGATTGAACTGGAATTGTTAGGATCGGTGGAGTAACTCACATTAGTCACTCACAAAGTAACTACTAAGATTCCTTGTACACTTAGTGTTCTTTAGGCATCGCTTTGCTTACATGCCTGAATGGCCTATAAATGTCCCAGGTTTAGACTTAATGGGACATTTTAGTGCATGGGATAAAGTTGTCCATGTTATGATTAATCAGGCTATTCTGGAAGAAATTTTATTTTTTAAAAACTTTATTCATTCATTGTGTGTGTCCCTATGGAGGACTAAGGGTGACTTCAGGAATCCTCCTGGATTGCTTCTACCTCCTTCTTGCTTCACTCTGCTATTTCCCAGGCTATGCCCACCAGGACTGGAAGTGTTGGCTGCCACCATTTCTGCCTGGTATTTTTAAGTGGGACCGGGGATTCGACCTCATGGACCTTCTGCTTGCAAGGCAGAGTCTTAAGCCCTGAGCCATTTCTCCAGCCCGGGAGGAAATTTTAATACAAGCTCCATTTCAGGTATGGCCTTTGTCCCCAAACATGGATTAAACCATAAGAGCTCTCCTCAGCAAAGATAATGTTCAGAGACCCACAAAGCTTTCCATGCCAGAAACAGCACCCCCTGAAATTAGAAACTAGAGCAGGACTGATCGAGATTCTCAACGATCTGAGATCCCAAGGGCTAGTAATTCCTTGTAATAGCTTATGCAACATCCCCCATCCTGGGACTACAAAAGTATAGGATTTTAGAATTATAAATGAAGCAGTAGTGCCAATCCACACTGCTTGCTCAGATAACCCCTTCTTCTACTTGGTTCACAGTATTATATGTGAAAGATGGGTCTTTTGTATTCCTTCGGTCCCAGAAAGCCAATATCCTTTTGTATTTGAGAATCCAGAAGGGAAAGGACAACTAATTTGGACTGTTTTGCCCCCAAGGACTCAGAGACAGCCCATATATTTTTGGACAAGTCTTAGAACATGACCTTGCAGATTTGTAGCTGCCAGGGGAGATGAGTCTCCTTCAGTGCATAGATGATCTGCTACTCTCTGCCCCAATGCAGGACAAATGTGCCAAAGGCACTTGAGCTCCATTACATCATCTAAATGGGACAGGGTACAAAGTCTCGAAAGAAAAAGCCCAGTGGTCAGATAGATGGTAACCATTCGGCAAGTGGGACACTGACCCCCCCCCCCACATACACACACATACTGTTGTGTCCTATTCCTATTCTTCCATCTACCTTTGAGTCTCCTCTTATATTAAGATCTTCATTTAAACAGTCTTTTATCTTTCCTTAGGAGATGACCTTGATAACCAATCAGGATGCAGCCAAGGGCAACAAACCATAATTCAGAACACCAAAGACCCTACATTATTCACCTGGAACCAGACCAACCAAATCTCTCCCCATCCTAAAGCTCAGGGAACCTTGCGGAAGAGGAGGTGGCTAGATTGTAAGAGCCTAAAGATGGGGAGGACCAGCGATACGCAAGGTACGCCACACAACTCAGGGCTTCAGCAGCCAGGATAGGACTTTGCCTGACCTGCACAATGGCTGACATGTCAATGACCCCCCAAAAATCTAGCATGGGTCACAGGGGAGAGGGCAGAGGGCAGAGGACTCAGAGGGAGATTCGGAGCCCACATAAATGGATGCTCCAGGGGATGGGAGGGAGAGGCACCAGGAGAGGGGAAGGAGAGAGGGGAGTGAAAGGAAGGGGAGAGGGGGAAGAGTACAATGGGGATGATGGGGGAGGGTGGGAGGGAGAGGACAAGGTACCTATTGAGCTTGTATGATTAGGAAAAAAAATAAAATGTGGGAGAAAAGAATCCATACATTTATATACTTAGCAAGGTAAAAAAAAAAAAAAAACCAAGAATGTACTTGAAATAATCATTCCATTCTGGGTTTGTTGAGGAAATAAACAGAATAAATGAAACAGAAAAAAGAAAAAGAAAAGCACAGTGTTGCAGTTCGCCTGCATTGTTGCTGATAAAATCACCATCAAACAACTTAATGGAACAAGGGGTTTATTCTCTTCAATAGTCGCGTTACAGGTCTTAGTCCAGCTTGACAAGAGAGCTCACAACTAATTTTGTGGGAACTGGCCACAAGGATGCCAACTTCCTCACACAACTTTCTGCATTTTATTCCCCTGTCCAGGGCCCAGTTCCACCCACCATATGGTGGCCTTCCCCTTCCACTAGACAATCTCCTGCAGCTTGCTCTGGGCTTGACTAATTATGCACACAGGTGCCCAGAGCTCGAACCCCCACCATCAAGTTGACACCTGCGCCTACCTATGACACCCAGATTGTTTGGACTGAGAACAATTTAGGGATGCGCCTACCAAAAGATTCAAAGAAATTAGTGCCTGAGAAAATACAATCAATCCTAGATTACCCATTGCCTATCACAAAATGACAACTCAAAGGTTTCCTGGGAATGACTGGCTATTGTTGCCAACGGATGCCTAAATGTAGACAAATAGCTAAGCCCTTGTACAAATCACTAAAAGCAGCAGTCCAAACAAGGGTGGCTCCAATTATATGGGAGTCTGAGGCCACACAGGCATTTAATAAACTCAAGCAGGCCCTAACCAGAGCCCCAGCACGGAGCCTACCTGATTTACAAACTATAATCTCTCTGTAACTGAAAGAAGAGGCATAGCACAAGGAGTCTGAACTCAGACTGCAGGACCTGCCCAACAACCTGTGTCTTATCTTGGTGAAAAGTCAGATGCTACAGCCCAGGGATGGCCTCATTGCCTGAGGATCTTAGCAGCTGCTGCTGCACCTACTGCCTGAAGCCCTAAAGATAAATCTGTCCTGGGAGATCACCTTGTTACACCTCCCATGATATAAAAGATATACTGATGGGATCTCAAGATGCCCTCTTCTTATCAGATAACAAATTCCTCAAATATCAAACCCTGCTCTTAGAGGGACCAATTACAGAGATTAAAGTTTGTTCAGGTCTCAACCCAGCCACCTTTTTACCAGATGTGTTATCAATAGAAGTCTCACGGAATTGCAACAAGATCCTCTCTGAGAGTCTTTTTGCTCTGAAGGATGTTAAAGCACAGCTCTGTCTAATCTTGTTCTTTTTACTGACTGGAGTTCAACCTATGTAGAAGGAATTAGAAAGGCAGGATACACAGTCACCACAGAATTAGGAGTCATTGAGGCATAGGCTTTACCGCCCCCAATACCAGTGCTCAATTGGTTGAACTAATACCATTAACTAGAACCCTGTTTGGCAAAGACAAACAGATTAATATATACGCAGTATACTTATTTAATACTCATGACCCATGCTAACATATGGAAAGAAAGAAGCAAGTCTACTGCTTCTGGAAGCCTCAGTAAGTATGGTTCCCATATTCCACAACTCATAGAAGCTGTAAAAGCCTCCAAAGAATTGTCTTGTCATGCACTGCTGTGGCCATCAAAAGATTAACGTGCCTGAGGCCCAGGGGGACGCCTGGCAGATCAGGCTGCAAAAAAAGGCTGCCTTAGGAAAACTGTCAATAGAAAAGGAGGAGCTCAGTCTTACTGTCCCTCTTATTTGAAATGGTCCCTCTGACATTAGCTGAAAATTCACAGAGGAAGAACAGTCAGCAGCTTCAGACAAGGGAGGGGTCATAAAAGAAAAAGGATGGATCGAAAATCCTGAAGACATACTAATCCTACCCGCAGCTAGCCAATGGAAAATCTTACAGGTCCTCTGTCAAAGCCTTCATTTAGGGAGAGATAATTTGCTGGAGATTACCAACAGTCTCTAGAATAAGTCACTGCTGCATGTCCCACAGGTTCCCGCAGGTAACCAGAGAAAAAGAACCTACCTAGGGGAAGACCCACATGCCCAAATCTGAAGAATTTAAATATGTTTTAGTACTGGTAGACACCTTCACGGGTTGGATAGAAGCGTGACCAACTAGAACAGAAAAAGCAAAGGAAGTAGTCTAACCTCAAGAGTTACAAAGAGATAAGAGCCCCTCATTTAAATCATAAACGATTCACGGGATCTCCAAGGCATTGGTAATTAAATACCATTTACATTGTACCTGGCGACCTCAGTCTTCAGAGAAAGTGGAAAGGCCAATGAGATTCTTAAAAAACACTTAAGAAAACTAACTCACCAGGCTTGCCTGGCATGAATCGCTCGCCCATTGCTCTTAGGATGAAAAACACTCCTAATGGGGCTGGAGAGGTGGTTCAGGTGTTAAGCCTCTGCCTTGCAGGCAGAAGGTCCTGAGTTCGAATCCTAGACCCTATGTATAGACACCAGGTAGAAGCGGGGCGGCCTGCGTTTCTGGTCCTGGTAGGGCGGAGCCTGTGAATCCTGCGGCAGAGTAAACAAGGAGGAGGTAGAGGCATCCATGGTGGTTCTACATACACAAGCACAATTGAATAATAAATAAATACACTTAAAAAAAAACCACTCCTAGAGGTTCTAAAACCTTCACCCTTTAAGATGCTACATGGACGTCTCCTTTTTAAGAAATGTTCTGATTTTTATATTCAGAAATTAATCTGGCCATAGATCATATTATCCATCTAACTACATTTCAACAAGCCCTTAAAGAGACAGCCATCAAGTCTCAGAGGGTGCCCTGCGCTCCCAACCAGGGGAACAGCGCTAATAAAACAGTGGCCTCCCTCTAAGCCTTCTGTGGAGCCCATTCGGCAACGACCCCTCATCCTCCTTCTAGCCACCCTGATGGCCATTAAAGTAGAGGGTCTCGACTTCCCGATTCATCACACTCGTGTTAAGAAGTGGACTCTGGCCACCAAGAGCACAGACTTGGAGGGAACCAGGGACACAAACTGGGGAATTACAACTACAGTTCAAATCTGAATCTCCAGATAAGTAGCTTTGTTTCTTTCCTGTTGCTTGTGTCCCCATCATTTACGCTAGCACCTACAGGAACAGTATCCACAGCCACTACTGCAGGCAGGGTGACAGGTCTCCAAACGAATTTACTAGCTCTTGACTGTACCCGCATTAAGAACACTAAGCTCCTTTTTCCCTATCCCATCTGTCTTCCTGCTCACAATGAATGGTTTCTTGTAGGCTTAATTTACCAGTTGTGTCTCCTCTAGATGGATCTTCAAATGAGAAACCCACCTATGAAGGACCCCTGGACTATCCCAGCATCTCATAGATGAGGACCCTTGATGACTCATACTTCCTTCCTTCACAGCAACTCAGCAGGAAGCAGCCAGATCCGTGGTCACCCCTCATCTCTTGAGCAGTCAGGGTCCTCACAAAGATTAAGGGGGGAATTAGGCTGTTTTAGAGCACCCATGCTGGGACAGTGTTTGGAGGTCTTTGAAGGATCTGAAAGGTCATTCCCCCATTCCTGGGATTACCCTATTTTAATCATCCATAGAGATAAGGTCTTGATCCAATCCCAACCATCTATTCATAAAAGTAGATGATTAGTTTTTCATTGCAGGTAAGCTCTACCATGAGGACAGGGCAAAAGATCAACTGGCCCCAATATGTACAGACGAATGAAATGTAGAGGACAAAAGCACCAATCAGGTTGGAAGAAACTAGAGCTAAGCAATAAAGAAAGGAAAGGCTATGTCTCTTCTCTCCCCCTTGCCTAACCCTTTAAATATACCTGACTGGTCACCATCTTTGGTTCCTTTGTCCCTCATGGTACTCCATGTCTGGAGTCCATGAGTTCTTTTCCAGCTCCTTGTACCTCATTGATTCTATGACTGAAGTCCACAAGTTCTCCAGGGCTCTTGCCCCTCTCAAGATTCATGTCCACAAATTCCATTCTTTCTCTCTTCTAATAAACTGCCTGTTAATACTTGCAGTGTTCTTGCTTCAATCTCCAGGACACACCAAAACTTCCCCTGCGATCAGCAACACTTTCTGCCTAACAGCCAGGATTCGGAAAACTTCTTAGCAAACGGAAATATAACATCATAAAGTAGGATATTCAAATGCTGCAAAAATCAGATTTCAGAACAGTACGGCTCCTCAAAACCTTGAAACACTAGCTCAGCTCATCTAAAGATGAAAGGACTAAAAATGAAGCTTGCTTGGGTTTTTAGTAGAAACAACCCATGTTTAAGGAAACTACATTTCTCTGAGACTTGTCTCCTAGAATGTAAACAAAAAAGGAAGAGTTTTTAAAGACAGTGTCTCCGAGACCTTTGTATGTAAGCAGAAGTTATGCTGACATCAAAGAACACAGGATCATCTTAGCAAAAAGTTTATGTGGAAAAAGTCTGTAAGATTAATTGTCAACAGTGGTTATATTCTAGGGAGGGAAGTGGAACTAGGAGATAGGTGAAAATAATGATTATCATTTCTATTTCTCATACCAGTGTATTTGGAAGGGAAGGATGCCTACTTGGTGACAACATCTGAAGTTAATAGTGTCTGCAGTGGCAAAATGGGTTGCTCCCAAGCACACGCAGAGCATCTTGGACTTGACTTTTAAAGATGTTGACTCTGCAAGACATATAGGAGGCTTTGAATAAGTTTTGGATCCTGCCTTCAAGCAGGGTATCTATGACTGTCATAGTTAGATGTTGCTATCCATTTGGCAATTGAAGACTGAGCTTTGGACACTGTTGTGAGAAATTAGTAGTTAAGCCCCAAACGAATGTACAGAGATTGTCTAATTGATGGGGAAAAACCTAGCAAATAGTAGGTAAGACTAGTCCCTACCCAGACAGAGGGAACAGGTTGAGAAAGTTGACATCCTTCTGTATACTTGGCCAGATATGCTGGTCTGGAAATTGAGGATTGTCCCTTTCAGCAGTCATGGATTTGGTGTGACCCGTTCTCTCTGCTCTTGGAGTTAGTATGAGTTCTTCTGCTACGTTGGACAAGGAAGTATAACCAGACAATATTAAGCCAAAAAGAATGGTTGTGAACTTATGAAGCCATGTATAGTAACTGCAGCAGTGACACACAGTGGAAATGGCTTAATAAAGAGACTCAGATGCATTGTCAGAACTGGAAAGATAATCATTTCCCTCTGAGGAAGATCAAGGCAGGCAGAAGACAGTGAGAAAAATACTAAGGTGCAATTGTACAAGTGTTTGCAGAGGTGTGGGAGAGAGGAGGATCAACGCAATCACATATGGATGGAGATACCACAACAAAACCTGTTGCTCTGCATGCTCATTTAAAAATTACCCATTCAGGAACTGCGCCTGGAGCATTGAAAGCCAAAAAAAAAAAAAAAAAAATTCCTTGTTCTTCTATTAGCCATTTGGTCATGAATTTATCGACAATCATACAGAGTAACTGCTATACTGAGTAACAACACTGCCATGAGAGGTCATGTAAGTGTCATTCAAATCATTCACCCTTGGGTGTCTGTGCATGAGTCAGGTTGGCTCCAGACGGTCCTAAAGCAACACAGGCTATTACCATTGCTCTTGGCTGCCTATTGGAACCATTTTCTGAAAATGCCACACCTTGGTTTATGGAACACAGAGAAATTAAGGTGGAAGCTTCCTCCCTGGCGATGCTTCCTAGTAATGCTGGAAGGTGTTAGGTAGTGAGAAGTCATCAGTGGTCACTGACCCTTATGTGCTGCGACAGTGCCTTCTTGGCGTAACTGCTACAGGAGTTAACCAACTGCTTTTTGATTGGATTTGAGGTCCACTGCACTGGAAGGAAATCATGCCTGGCACTGTAAATCTGACCCAAAAATCCAAAGACATGGAGATTATAGACCCTAGGAGAAAACCTATCACTGACATTTTATCCATGGACATGTCAAACTGCCTTCTAAATACTTATTTAGATTATTGCTCTTTGGATCTTTTCAAGGGGCCACAGTAAATATAGGGACTCCTAACAGACTAAGTGCTCAGTCATACAGGACACTTATATCATCACCCCATGGCACAGGGAACATCATGGAAGAGAGTTGAGAGAGGATGTAAGAACCTAAAGTTGTGGAGTGTGGTGAACTACCATTTTCTGGATATGACATAGTTACTGCCCTCATAAACTCAATGGCTGCAGTTATCTACACCAAATCTGCACAAGATTGGGTCTGTCACCAATCCATCATGAAAGTGAGTTGGGGCCCTGCCCTTCCGAGGAGCTACAGGCAGCTGGTGGTTTCATTCCTCAGTGGTGTAGCCACTGGTAAGCTACCCTTGCTCAAAATAGTCCCACACCCATGCTCATGCAAGAAACCCTAAACAGTGTCACATGTACACACACAAAGGGAGTCCTGTTGGGAAGAAGGGGTTTGGCAGGAATGCAATAAATACATAATACATAATTTTTACCTAAGAAAGCACACACTTGCATCTCTCCAGAGTTCCTATCTTCCAAAAAATGTCACTTGCTATTTTCCATATTCGAAAGCATGTGGCTGCTCTCCAGATGGCCTGAGCTTTTTGGTGATCTTTTAGTTACTTGCTGGACTAGTCTATTGAAGTCAAGAGAAGAAAGTGTGCCTTGCCCTTTACCTTGATGGTAAAGTAATGCTTATTTAAATGAACATACACAAAAGGAATAGGAAAGCTATGAAATGGCTCTTTACAAGCATCAAGAGATGGGACAACAATCTCTAAGATTCAAACACTTGCTGTTTGTTTACAATAAACTAAGCTCAGAAGTACAGAGATACAATGTTTGCCTCAATTAAAAAAATAAGGTGTTGCTGCTTCTGCAACGCCCTTGGCTCCATCCTGATGGAGCAAAACTGAAAAAAAAAAAAAAAATCAACAAACCATAATTCAGAACATCAGAGACTCTATATCAACCACCTGGAACCGTCAATCTAATCTCTCCCCCATCCTGAAGCTCAGGGAAATTTGCGGAAGATGGGACGGTAAGAGTGTAAGAGCACAAGGATGGGAGGAGCAATGATATGCAAGATACTCCACACAAGTTAGGGCTGAAGCAATCATAATAGGACTTTGCATGACCTGCACAATGGCCAACACATTATTGACCCCATAAAGTCTGGCATGGACTAAAGGCACTAGGATCCTTGGAAGCTAGGGATTGACAGCCAACAGTAGTGTTCCTATGCTTAAGGGAACACAGAAAAGGGTTCTGGGAAATGCCGCTGGGTCCTTTCACCTCATTGGAAAAGAGGACCCAGAGGAGAGTTTGACATGCACATTAAAGGATGCTCTAGGGATGAGGGAAGGGAGGCATTGGGGGATGGGGAGGGAAGGGGGGAACAAAGGTGGGGGGGGAGGGGGCTTGGGGGGGGTGGAAGAAGGGAGGGGACCAGTGTATCTGTTAAGTCTGCATGATTGGAAATAAAAAAAATAAGGTGCATACATTGAGTTGAAAGTAAAACGTTTTCTTTTTAATGTTTAAAAAGTATGAAATAAGACTTTCTGTTTTCCTTTTTTCTTAATAATGTGAAGTGTTAATGAACTTTAGGTCTTTTGTCCTAAATAAAAATGCAAACCCAAAATTGTATCTGACCTATGATTGTCACTTTTATTTGTTGAAACATAGAAATGAAAAATATTTTCCAGAGGTTGATTCTTTTGCATTTAATAAACTACAAGCTATCTCCTAATAAAGAACAGTGACAAATGATGCACACTGCAACCTAATTCCATCACAACATTCCTTTGTCTCAGATCTTTAAAGTCTGTATTTAAACATGTTAATGAAGCCAAGACAGTGACAATATATTTCTGAACTTCAAAAGAATGCATAGCAGATTAATATTTACATCTACACAACTTTATTAACAAAATACATACAGGCATGTTTTCTATACAGGCAAGTAAGTACGTTCCTAAAATAATAAATGGCACATTATCATCTACCAGTGGAACCTTATTAAGAGTGTTTTTTAATAATAATATATCAATATTTCACAACTATTTGAATTGAATCCCCATAAATAATATGACAAAAGCAGTTTAAACTATAAAATCCAGTTTACTCTACACAATAAGCTGAGATCAAATACAATTTAAAAATAAATTGTCTCCTGTAAAGGCCAAAGAAATGGTTAAGAAAGAACGTGATGACAAGAATTAGTTCCTGTCCCTGCCCCAGTTTTCCCTCATGAGGACAGTGTGCTAACAGAGTTGATACAGAAGTTACAGTAAAAAGGGTTATATAACTTATCCTCCAAATTAGGATTTCAGAGACTAAGAGAAAGCACAATATAAGCTGAGAAAATAGTAATAACCAGGATGCATGAGTAAATTCAAAATATATATCACTGTATCAGATTGTCATTACTTACATGTTTTTTAAATTAGCAAATATCACTTAGGAAAAAAACTCTCCACTTGCATACTCTGAATTCTACTTTTCTTGTTTATGAAAGGTCTTAACTTACTTGTGGTGTGGGCCTGTTAACTCCAGCTACTTGGGCAGGTGAGGCAGGAGGATGACAAGCTCAGTCTGACTGAGTGACTGAATTCAGGGCCACTCTGGGCAACTTGACATTATGCCTCAAAATAAAAATAAAAAAGGGCTGGAGAAACAGCCTCAGTAGTAAAGTGTTTGCTTGGCTATCTGAAGTCCTAGATTCAATCCCCCAGAGGGAGAGAGAGAAAGGGAGAGAGAGAAAGGGAGAGAGAGAGGAGAGGGAGAGGGAGAAGGAGAGGGAGAGGACATGTAAGATGGATTATTCTGTTCACAGCTCACTTATTCAAATACAATAAAAATTATTTAAGACATTCTTGCAGTAACTTTCAAGCCCCAGTTCATATTCATTCACAATTGCTTGGACACTAATATGGTTTTAGATTTTCAATCTTTAAGGCAGAATGCAAAGATGGTCAAGTGTCCTCTAAAACTCAATAGCTAGTCAAGCTCATGGGAAAGGAAGGCAAGTATGCAGAATATGACAATCTGAAAGGGAATGCTGAGTATTGACAGTAACACTTTGATGGTGAGATTTAAGGCTATTATTGAATTATAACAAGTATAGAGGATTAAGCAGCATACATATGAACCTTACAGACTTACAAGAAATGAAATTTTGATGCCAAATCAAAAGTGACAATGACATATCCATATTCAGAAACCAAATACAGACACATAAAAAGTAAAGTGAAATTTCAAAGGATTTGTTTGATAGCTGAGCTTCCTCATAATTTAAATGTTATCATGTTAGTTAATCTTAATTTCACTTAAAATTTGCTGAGATCAAAGTATAGGTGTACAGAAAATGAACAGAAAATAGATGCCCAGCACAAGTTTATATGCTAATTAGTAGTCTCTAGTCAGCTAGCTAAATCTTCTGCTTTCTTTACACCTTGTTATTGCTTTACTTGACGAGGTATAAACCAAACAACTCCAATCAACAATAAAAATTCTAGGAAGGGAAGTTAATCAAGGAAAACAACATATAGGAGGCTCAATTAGCAAACAAAAGTATGTTTTATTTATCAAAGACAATGAAAAAATGAAACAGAACCACAAAAGAGGTAATGAAACATCATAAACTTTATTTAAAAAAAATAGGGAAAATGGTCCTGAAATGTACCCTTTGTGGTGAACAGTGTCTAATAATTAATTTTTAAGTCTACACTGCTATGTTTAATGATTTTTAAATTTAAACAATGTCATTTCCATCCACTTTAAAATTGGCAATTCAAAAGCAAAGAATGAAAACATGAGGCGTAAAATGATTTGCAAGATACAAAAACACAGCAGCTCATGTGCTCAGAAGCAGATTCAGTGGAAACGATTGCTGCACGCTTAGCCTCGCTCAGAGCCTGGCTTCCACGCACACACTTCCATAACTTAAAGACAGGGATTTTAAAAAGCTCCATTCGGGTTTTTTTTCCTCCTAATTATTCTAAAACTCATAAAGGAGCTCCTTAACGACAATGTTAACTTACTAACGAGCTTCACAAATGAACATTTAAAGAAAAGCTACTACAGTGATGTTGAATGATACTTTTATTGGCTTTTAAAAAGACAAATGCAAACCAGAATATCTTATTCAAAAAATTCTTTTAAATTGTCTTAAATGAAATAAATATAATTTCTAATACAATCTCTTCCTGTAAGCATTTCTAGAGTAACCCTAAATTCCAACCTTTTCATTTGAAAATCTGTAAAACTAGTATTGTTCCTTAAATTTTTTTCATAAAAAATTTTAGTATACCCTATTTTTTTAAAGTTTACCCTACACCACTCTATCTTTAACCAATTACTACATATATGTTTAGTTTACTTAATTTAAAATTAATGAAAAGATGTCTTGACATAGTTTCTAAGAATGTAAAAAGGAACTATAATGCATGGTTATTTACAGTTTTTCTAAATATTATATTCAAAAATCTGACAAATCCTTTCTAATGATCAGCACAGTAAGTTTATATATAACAAAGAATATTTAATGTGTAGAAGTGCTAGATGAATCTAAAAGGCAGAAACTAAAGCATCTGACAAGATTAGCAATGTAATTTTTATTATGCTAATGATCAACTCAGAAGCATTTACATGCTGGAAGACTCAACTAAATTTTTTATCACTCAACTAAATTTATGTTAAACACTGATTAACCAAATGTGACTGGACTTTACTACTACAACTTTACGGTTTCTTGGTTTCTTTCAAGTATATGCACATCTTCCAAAGAAGGCACATATGCAAATGTGCAAAACAAATTAAATACAGTAAGGAATGAACATAAATGGGTTTTAACCATAAACCGCCTTGCCATTTAATTTTGAAGCTCCACCTTTTACTAACATTTCTTCTATTAGTAGTCTTCTATCCTAGTAAAGTTGTAGGTTTACAGATGACGTGGAATTTCACATTGGTAAGAAAGGAATGTAGGGTTGATGCAATCTAGAGATAAGAGAAAGAATTAGTGTTAAAATATGTTGTTTCACTTATCTAAGTTATGATAAAAAAACACATTTGATAGCTGCTTTATATCAAGTATATAACATTCTTTTGATAAAGCTAACACTAGGTGATATGCATCAGAATATATTCTAAAATATAGAAGAGCATCTTTTCTACAAAGTAAACTATATTTGACTCATAAAACTGCACACAAGATAATCATACTATTTAGAAAATACCATTCCTAAAGAGTAAAAATTTTTTGTCTTTTATCTTATCAGTGACAGTGATTCATTCTTGATGCCATTGTTCAAAAAGAAATTTTACTAATTAGTATCTTCTTGGAGTGGGGAATCTTAATGGACTATTTAAGATAATTTAATAATAATACTTAACATAAAAAGGTGATACATGAATTCCCTTTGTGTGAAGATACTTTCAGCTGTGCAGTAAAATTATGCTGACTATGCGCAAGACTTACAGAAACTTGGGGAAAAACTATTAAGCTTTCATTTGCTTATTTTCTTATTTTTCCAAGTTGCAACATTCATCATTGACACAAATGAAATTTGTTTAAAAAAAGTAACAAAACTATGTTTCTCACACAATTTTTAAGCCTTTAAGATTGTGTGACAAACTGCTTTTCAATCATAAATTTGTGTTTTGGTTTCTTTTTCTTTTTAGTATGCACTGTGTACATTTGGTGCAAAATGACCATTCCTTCCATATGTACTTTGTGATATCTGTTGTTCAAAGACTTCAAAATTTGTGCTGGGGTTACTTCAAACAAAACTTTCAGTGAATCATTAAAAAGACATTTAGAAAGTAGGACTTGAAGGTGGAGGTGAATGCCCAGAATTCCAGCACTCAGAGTCAAGATCAGGACTATCTGGGATTCACAGCCAGCCAGGGCTACACGGCAAGACCCGACGTCAAGACAAGGGCTGGAGAGGAACCTCAGTGCTCGGCAGAACACTGGCTGAGCATGTACAAAGCACTGGTTTGACCCTAACAACACAACAATGAAGTTGTACTTTATTCGTTTTGTATTTTTAAGAACTGAAGTGAATATAATTCATTCTATCTAAAAAAGACTGGCAATTTGTTAAATTTCAATAGGCTATTAACAGTGTAAATATATTGACTATGCTAACTTTAAGAACTTATGAATATACATTAAATATTTAATATTCATCTGGTAAATGTGAATACATAAAGTGAATAAACACACATATTAACATTTCTTACCTCTACAATAAGAAGAAATATCTTGTTCTATGAGCAGCTGCCATACTTTCAGACATGTTTCTGACTTTTAGATAATTAACAAATCCTCTGAAGAAAAGGAGTAGGCCTGAGAAGATTCAAATAATACAGATATGCTATATCCTTAAGTACAAGGGAAGCACAATAAACTTAACATAAGTTTCAATAAGTGTGATCCTTTTGCTCAAGGATGCAGAATCTCACTGCAAAAATCCCACTTCTATAAGATATTTAAACTACAATGATAAGTCCACCCTGAGAAAGTAAAATAAAACATTATTGACATCCCACATTCTATTTATTAACCCAAAGTATATCAAAGTTAAATTCAAGCAAATCCAGCTATGAAAATTCAAAAGTACACAGAAGTTTACATGTTAAGTGACATCTTTAAATAATTAAAGTTAATGCATTTAACTGATTGCACTTCTACAACTGTTCAAGACAATATATACATATAAAATGCCAACAATTATAGATAAAAAACAAGTCTGTCTAACAATATCAAGTACCTGTCACATGTGACTTTTGTATTTAATGACATTTTTAATTATGAGCACTTATTTTTAAGTAATAATAAAAACTAATGAATAATAAAAATTGAGGCAAAAATAAGCAGAAAAGCTTGGGAAGCAGTCATTTTAGCAATTTCTTAGTGATTAAACAGTTAAGATAGGTCAGCTATTTTCCCTAGCAAAATAGCACCCTAAAATAACCATCTATACTACAGATATTTTTAGATTTAAAAGAAATGCCTGTGAAATGCTTCAATGCTTCAGATAAAAATACTAGATAAGTATAAGGGCATTAACATTATTAGTGTAAGCCTTTGAAATACTTAAGTATACATTTCTTAAGGAATCCTGTGTTAACTTCAGTAAATTTATAACCAGAAAATGGTTGGGGAAAAACAAAAGCAGAAAACGTGAATGTGTCCAACTTCTTCATCAGAAATGCTTATAAATTGAAAATCTTAAATCCAAAACTAATCTGCACCCCATTACAAGGCAGTAATCATACTATAAAAAGAAGCATGCTTGTAAGAGACAGATACAGTAGACACATAACCACTAAACTAAGGGTGTGTCACCAGCTACATCCAATCCCACCTACCTCCAGAGCCTACTTTCTCCATTCCTGACTCCCTCTGCACCACATCCTCTTCCAGATGTTGATTAAAAATACCATTGTTGCAAAGGTATTATTGAAAAGTAACAGCCAAATGTTTGTGAGATTCCCACCTTTTCTATGAAGTTATTTCTTAAACAGTCTGCTCTACTCAGGCATTTTCATAAGATGAGTCAATTTATTTCCAAAACCTGCTTCTTAGCAGCTTACAATGTATTCAAGATTGTTTTGAGTATACAAGAACATTTTTACTAATGATCATTTTTACATTTCCCCTATATGCTACAATATATATGCTACATAAATGCTCTCTGTTCTCTACTTTTACCCACAGCTATTTTCCTAAAATCTGATCAATCTCTTAGCATTGAGCATGTAAATAAATGTTTATTAATATGCTTAAATAGCTCATAGCTTCATAATTTTTCCATTTTATGTTAGAAACTCAAGAGTAAAGAATTCAGAATATCAAAATGTGACAACATATAAACATATCTTCATCTCTGCATAAATGATTCCCCAATACGGTCACATTAAAATAATTTTAATATATTACAGAAAGAATTTAGTGCATTTAACTGACCACCAAATAGTCTGTTTCCTGAAATATACTAAAGACCAGCAGCATGAGTACATAAAAACTCAAGAGAAGACTGCCACCTACTGAGATGCTATTATTTTCTAGTGTAATTATTTTTATTACAATTAAAAAGTGTTTGTAATATCAATAAGGATATTTGAAACATGGATTGAAAACATAATGTGATTTTAAGACTAACTTAAACCATCATATATAAACTCAAAATTCATCAACATTAATGAAAAGACATTCCTTCCAAGAAGACAACTAAACCAGTACTGTGATCACTAAGCATGAAGCCTTTCCTTACACTGGCTGATTAATGATTAATGCAGGGCGCATTTCCAAAGAACAAAGAATGCTTCCATGATCCAAAAGTAAGACAAGGATTGGACACCAAAACTCGCTTGCTCTCAAATTTCCTAAGATCATTAAGCACAATCATGAGTATGAATGTTTTAAAGCAAATTTTGAAGATAATTATATTTTAATTATGTTGGAATTCTCAAATTTTGTAGTATTCATTTATCATTCAACCACTGAGTCTTTACATTGACAGTCTTTGCATTTAAATCTAAAAAATATTGTTCTTTCTCTAGCAAATTATATTTAAAAAGTCTTCTTGTAAAAAGAAAAATGCCAATGAGGCTTCTGAGCAGCTAAAAGGCACATGCGCATACACCTGGAGATCGGAGTTTGATTCCTAAGGCCCACATGGGGTGGAAAGAGAGAATCAACTTCAGAAGTTGACCTCTGGTGCACACCTGAGCACTAGCATATGCACATACCTTCATGTTAACACTCTTTTTCTCTTTAAATATTAAATAAGGTAATTTTTAAAATTCTGCCCATTAAATCTAAGAAGTCTAGAGTGCCACATAAAATACTTGAAAATCTGAAATATGCCTGAATGGAAGAAATTTACAGCAGAATTATTTCTACACAAATAGCAACACGATTTATTTGTGCCTTACGATTTTTAAGAACTAACATTAAACTGAAATGCACTAAAAACAAACTTACCAAGTACGAGAAATATCCACCAAAGCCAATACTGTCCATTGAAATATCCAGTGAAATAATCAGAAAACTATGGAGTGAATGTAAATATATTAAGCATATTTGTATAACTAAATTTTTAAATTACAGGCTATACTTAGTTTCAGAATAATTTACCTCAAACTTTAAAACAAAAACAGCACCTTTTTAAAAGTATAAATGGAAAATAAATAGTATTTAATAATTACATAACTGAGAAAAAAATCTATGAAAAAGCAAACAAACTCATGCAAAATACTTTGTAAATAAAAAGCCTTCAAGCTGCCTGGATACCACAATCGAATTTCTTTTTTACTGATATGTAAAGTGAAGAGTTTACATGTCAGTTCCTTTCTCATAATCTCTCAAAGCCACAACTGCCATTCCAACACACTACAACAACCCGCTGCTACGGATATTAACACCGAAAGCCACATCAGCTTAATCTTATCAGATGGGGATGTTCTGGCAATCCCCAGTAAGAAGAGTTTTTGACCTTTGGTATACCCCCTACTGCTAATCACTGACAAAAATACTAGGCACATAAAGACCCCAGCTCATTAGAGTCTTTGTATTTCCACACTGGATGTCTAGCACTGTTCCCAACAGTGGGCTGAGAGCAGTTAAAATGAACCTTCGCGAGGCATTTCAACAGGGCCCATTAGTGGCCATGTCAGACAGTTTTACATTCTGTGTCATGTGGGAACAAACAGGCAGATGGAAGGCAGGGTCTGTGAAGACACATCCTTCCCGATTAGGATTCCAGACTCACTTTTACAAATTTAAAAGGCTTCAAGAGAAATAAATAAATAAATAAATCTACTTTCTTCAATTACTCCAGATACTTCTTTCCTATTCAGCCTCTAAAATTGTACAATATAGCTGTCTTTAAAAAGTATTTCATATAACCTATTATAAAATTAGAATAATACAGCTGGTTTTAAGGATTTTTTACTAGTCTCCAGACTGAATCTGATTTTCCTAAAAATTTTGTTAAATGTAAACTTAAGTTTGATTTTGAAATTCATTATATGTATTTGAAACTATTTGTTGGTTCTTTCCACAAAGGCCTAAAACACCTGCAACTTTTTGTAATAATAAAAAATGTAAATTATATATAATGTCACCATTCTGGAAGCATATTAGCTAAAGATTATCAAAATCTGTTTTTCAAACCTTAGAAGTATTTTCTTAAGTTATCATTTAAATTCATGGCTTAGGGTTTAGACACTAAAGATTTAAAATTTCAAGTATTTTTAATGTAATAAATAAAGCTGTAAATTTCACATATGCCAAATATTAAATATGTACATTGGGAGAAACTTGAAAATTACAACTTATTTTTTAAAAGATGTGCTTTTAACCAAATAACTGAGAGAAATAAAAGATTTCAAGTAAGTTTTGAGGCTTTCAGAAGTAAAAGTGCAAAGAACCAAAACAATATATTTTTAAATTGAACATTTTTAAAAAGGACAAAGTCATTCTTCACTAAAAACATTTATCATAAAGCTATTCTTAGTTATTATAAGCAAAGAATATAAGACTATATAAACAATAAAGGAAAATAGAGTAAGAAATAATCATCTTCACCTTTCAATCAAGGAGAAAGACCCCTATATAAAAAGAACACCGGACTCAATGCTGAGCCCTAGTGAGCCAATCATGCTAACTGGCCAACCAGTCAGTCAATATTAAGAATGTACATAATTTTATCTTACTAATAAATCAATTTATTGTTTATATCATTTCCTTTCAAAGTAAATGTTTTAGTTTTTAATAAAGCACATATGCATTTTAAACAATAAAACATCAAAGATCAGAATTCGGAACTGAATATATTTAAGCTAGAGATTCCACAGCAATTAAAAACCAAAAGGAAACCAGTACTATGACTTAAAATACTTATCATATATAAAAGGAAAAACGGTCTTTTGTACAAGAAAAGTTTTCTCTCAACATCCATCTCTAAGAGGAATGTATTGCTTAAAGTTTTACAATAAAAATTAAATTATAGTGGAATAGTGTAGCAGAGGGAGGTGATACAGAATTAGAAATTCAGGCACTGCATTGAGAGGCCAAAGTGTAACCCACACAGAAATCATGGAACTCTATTCTTCATTTAATTATTATCACCAATATTAGAGGTACAAGCAGTGCTAAGTGAACTAGTGGTGTAACAAATTATGACTTGTAATAGTCGAGAAATACTAGCTATTGTTATTTTACCAAAAACTTAAGTCTTTTTCATATTGATTCTCAATATACACTAACAGCTTAATATTAGTTTTAATTCAGTGAACATACTTTAAAAGGAAACAAAACAATACCTTATAAAAGCTAAGAAACTCCAGACTTTGATTTTAAATTTCCCATCTTGTTCACCAGAATTAATTACTAGGTTATCATATTCTTTCTAGGCTTTCGAGGCTTACTTTCTTTTTAATGCATCAAGAATGACACCTATAATTTACCAACTTTGGGAGAATTGAAAAAAAAATAGGTCTTATCTATTTTCTGTGTTTCAAAAATCAGAGGAGAAATGCCTTTGAATAGTAATGCCTAATTCTATTAGTATCATATCCAAATTTGAATATACTTGGCTCAAAGTCTTTTGGAGGTTTCTCTAGCAACAACTTCTGTAAGGGAAGAGAGTGACGCTTTATCTAAAATCTCTTTTTGTATGTTGTATTAATACCTGACAGATTTATATCTAAGGTAGGAATTTACTGTATATCATACTAGTGAGAGAGAATTCTTACAATGATTCAGATTTTAATCATTGTATAATATACCAGTCCACAATATTCCAACCCATAACATAGCATGAACCAATACAGGGTCTGCTAAAATACTGATTTTCTACAACTCCTATTACCCTTCTAGATTTACCCTTAAAAAATAGGAGGAAACACTTGCTAAAAGAAGTCCAAAAGGGGCCACTAAAAGGCAAAGGTAAAGAGCCTAGGGGCTGATTATATCCAAAGGCATAAATACCCACACAATTGTTACAGAAAACTATCTTCAAGACAACAAAATTGTTGAGAAGGAAAAGAATATTTTATTAACTCCCTAAATACCATCTACTAAAGACCAGAAGGAGCAGAAGGCTATCTCAGAGATGAGAAGAAAGTTTGCAAGAAACACATGGTAAAAAGATCAGTCATTTGATTCTCTGTCTTCGTGACACAGCGCCCAAAACTCAGCCTTAGGAGTGTTGTTGGTCCCTATGTTCACTGCCATACTCGGCTCAGAATAAACTCACACTTTTGAGCTCTCAAGGTTTTATGAAAGCCAGAAGCTGATTAGATGTTGAAAGATGACTTCCCAGTATTCATATCATCTTATCTACATAAATGTTACAGTTCTTAGGCTTGAAAACACTTTCAAAGCTCAGCAATCTACATTATTCTTGGTGGTTTTGTCATTGCTTTAAACAAGCTTTAGACCAGAGGAGCATGCAAAAAACATCACCTTGAAAATGCTTAAATTCATGAAAACGTGTTAAGCAGAAATTTTTGGTGTTCTTTGAAAAAAATTCACTAAATAACTTTTTAAGATTTCACTCATGCATTGTATCTTAACAAACGAAAGTATAATTTGTTGAGCACATACTTGTTGAGTTATTAGATGAGGTACTCGGGACAATAACCTGTGACCCAGCCTTTATCAGCTTATTACAAAAAAAAAAAAAAAAACAAAAACTGGTGCTAAAACACCTAAATAAAATGAGAACACAAATATTAAAGATGGAATTCGCACTCAACATTTTCTTACTTCAAAGTTGTTTTTTTTTTCCTGGCCAGCAAGAAGTCCACCAAGTTTCATGGACACCCTGAGTTCAATCCCCGGAATCTGAGGTTGATTCCCATAGTTGTCTTGTGACTGTTACATATGCATCATAGCATAAATACATTCATACACACAATAAATAAGTGTAGGGAAAAATATCTTATCCCTGTACGTCTACATCAGAATAACTGAGTCTTGAATTAACTGAAATGGTGTACATAAGGCTTCATGAACCACACAAAAAATTTCATACCATTTTATTTTAATTATATAAGATATAAGACACTCACCCTGACAATAAGGATCCATTTGATCAATGAGAGGCCAAATCCACAGATAGCACCATACCTTCCGGCTATGGTATTAGTGATACAGAAGGATAAGCAAAATCCGAGCCAGTTGAAAATAAATGCCACTAAAAAACAGAAACAGTTCTTTTAAAGCCCCCAATTAAGAAACAAATTAATAGAGACAATATTAACACTTCATTACTAAACAACGGTTCCTTTTTTCTAACTGTCTTGTTCTTACCCATCCCCCCTTTGATCCCCTTCCTTCTACATAGAACTCTTTCTGCTTCCACATCACACACAGACACTCTCTCTCACACACACACACACACACACACACACACACACACACATTATGCTTGTGAGGAAAAGCACAAGGCATTTCCCTTCTCTTTTCCTTCCTATTATCCTCACTTGAAATTCCATTTTTAAAGCAGCCAAAAAAACCCAGATCACAATGTATAAAGTCTGACCCATGAAAGACAAATCAACAAAAATGGCTTTTCTTCTCAAAAGTGAAACTGAATACTGAATAATAAAATGTACTGCTTTACAAATACTTTAAGGACCTTTTGAAGAAGAATTATAATTCTTATATATTCCTTTCCTGGAAATCCTGGAATACCAATATGTAACACCATCTAACAGCTCTATTAGCAGCACTGCATAGAAAGAACAAGTTTGCTTATCAATACACCAATATGAAGAGTTGTATCTTTTGATACATATATTGTAACATCTCAAAATAATTTATGGACTAATGATGTTATGATTCCTGTGTATCTACTGGAAATAGGAGGCAGAGAACTAAAATACTCCAAAAGATAAGGGCCAGGAAGCCTGATATGTAGTCCTAGTAAAGAAGCTTGATTCCAAACAAGGTGAAAGGACAAGAGCAATACTAAGACTTGTCTTCTCACTTCCACACACACACACACACACACACTTTAAATAGAGATGCTCGATGTCAAATCATCAGATGAATATAAATTAAAACCTTAGTTGTATACCATCAAACACCTATAAGAATTTCTAAAACAAGCAACTGCTGATGAGAATATGATAATATCTCTCATTTACTGCTAATAAGAATGAAAAAAACAAGGTAGTCACTTTGGAAAATAGACTGGCAGTTTCTTACAAGTCAGAATTTCCATTTCAAAATACTCCTTCAATTCTTTTTACAAATATGTATGTATCTCCATTTTTCTTATGTTTTCAAGTCTAAAATAAGAATGACATGGAGTTTTTACCAGTATAAAGATTTTCATGCATGATTAAAACAGCTGGCCCTTGGAAGAAAAATTTTCTCAGTGTAGTCTACTAAATTTTAAAGCACTACAGTTCACAGCCATTTTCATACAATGTTAAATATCCAGCGGATCAAATCTTAATCAGAGTTGAATTACCTGAGAAATAACCTATTCCATTCTCTACAAATGCATCTTAAAAGTAAAGTGAGAGAATCATTCAGGTTAGGTGTGAATATAAGGCACTTTATGACAACACTGGAAAAATTACTCTCCTGGCATAGATATTATTTTCTTTACATTTTCTGAACAAGAAATATGTAAATTTTCCAAATTTAAGTGAGAAAGCCTAAAAAGGTAACATAAGACTGAAATACATGAGCTAAAAATAAAGGCACGAACTAAACATAAAAACTTTAACTTTTTAATAAAAAGTTTATTCTTATTGATATCCACTATAATTTTATTTGCACAAATACAACCTGAAATATTTGCTATGAGCAACATTAAAGAATACCTATTTAGAGATCTTTTTATCAACAGTAGCTACCGGTTTGAGCATGACACACAGCAAGTTGCAATTTGGAGAATAGCCACTAGATGGAGGCAACTGCACATAAGTCATACGGCAGGAAATTGAAAAATACAATTTCACTCTTGCTGAGACATATTTGTGAAACAGGAATCATTACAAAAAGGTGAATAAATATGATTCGGTAAAATTTTAGTAAAAGCCAGACATAATTATATTAACACACTGTCACTGACCAAAAGTAAAGTCATCTAGTGTTCCTAAATTAGGGATTTACAACATTTAAACTTCAGTGCTTTTTGGGGACTAACTCTTCTTTCTGAAGGCTCATTTCATGTCAAGCTTTAAAGTCCCTTGCCATCTCCAGAAGATGTGATGTGACCCACAGTCCAAATCAATTTAATAAAATTGCTTTATAACGGCATTAAAAAAAAAAAAAAACTTCAGTGCTTTCAAATTGAAGATATAGACTTAAAAAAAAGATACTGAGATTGTAGAAAATAATATTTAAGTTCAGAATTAAGCAGATATAAAGACTGCTTATGCTACAGTATGATCGTCTGTATAGTATCTGTGTATGTATGGGCACATGTGTGTTTGGGGGCATATGTTTCAACAGCTGGGCCAACTTCCCAGCCCAAGATTTATTAATTTTACTTATTATTATTGTTAATGCGAATGTGGTGAGTTTCTGTGAGTCAGAGGACAACTTTATGGAGTCACTTCTCTCCTCCAAACGTTTATAGAGGTTCTCAGCTCAAACTCAAGTCTGTCAGGTTTGCATGCAATAAGTACTTTTTACCACAGCCACTCTGAAGGCCCTAACTGAGATTCTTAAAATTCATATTCATGCAAATAACTAATGTTTAAACTTTTCTTTAATGTGAACAAAATATGTCGAGTTTGATAATGATATATAAGCTTACTAGTCAGAAGATTAAAAATTATAAATGATAGTTTTTAAGATCTTTTAGAACTTTTAATTACTTGACTTAGTAGATTTAAACTCTGAGGAAGGACTTACAGAACAAAAATTAAAAAGCAAGTCTCATCACAATAATTGCCCAAACAGTAGTCATCTAAAGCAACATCAAGACTAAAGACGCCTTAAGATTCAAATATTGCTCAAGTCAAATGTGACACTTTAACAAGTCAACTATTTCTAGTTTTATCACTAAATAAACTTTATAGTTAAATGAATTAAATCATCATGGTATCCAAGAAGACATGAAAACTGATCATATAACTAAACTAAGGGCACAAATTAACCACTGTATAGTCTAGTGAATTTTTAATGAACATTAGGTTTTTATTAGTAGGTTTTAATCACTTAAATAATTTACTACATACTAACATTGGGTTAGGATAACCCATATAGAAGGTTATAGGATAATCCCCACAGAAGTTGAAACTACTAAGTCAAATAATTAAAAGTTTTTACATGATGTTAAAAACAAATGTTTAGGATTCTAACTTTGTAACTGAACCATTTTCCCCAAATAAGACTTACACACCTGCAAATCTTTTAGTCTCAGAGCAACACTGCTCAAAATATCCAGAATATTCTCTACTTGAACCCCTTTGGTTAAAGACCACAAAAGGGAATTCCTTGTGCTCCAAAAGCAGAATATACAGTTTCATTGTTTATATTCCTTGAATGGCAATACCAAAGGTTTTCTCACATACAATCTGATCAAGGTTAAATAGGCTTCTAACACTTCTAGGGTCAGCATTTAGCAGAATGGCTACAATTATCCAGTAAGTGCTTAATAAATTATAGGATTTATATCCAGTACCCCACTATCTTGAACAAGTACATTCTAAATGAAGTGTATTATATACACGCTAGACTAGAAATATTTTCTTCAACATACACTTTAAATGTACACGCAGCGATACTAAGGAGAATATAGTATGAAAAGATCACCCACTGAAAAACGCCAGCATGAAAATGCCATCATTGCCCACTCTAAGTTGGTCTGCGTCACTGAAGTCATCTCTGGATGGACACTCTTCCTCCTGATTCTGTAAAGTACACATCAGAATATCTTGGTAAAATAATTTCAATTTAATAATCTTTAAGAATATAATCTCCAATAACAACTAATGCTTTCAATTTGTAGGACCAAGTGAAATGTTGACTACAATGTCTACCATTAAATAGTCAAAACACATCTGCCAAGTATTATTTCTTCAAAGGTGCCACTGAAAAAAGTAATTTTAAAGATAAAAACACACTAAAAGAGATAAATTGAGGGTTGAAGAGAGAGCTCAGTTGGTAAAAGCTGGGTTCAGATCTCCAGAACCCATGGAAAAAGCATGTTGACATGTTTCCTGTAACATTAGTCCTGGGGGTCCGTTTGAGGGACAGGTGATCCTTGAAGCATATTGGCCAGCAAGAATAGCTCAATCAAAGAACTTCATACCCAATGTCAGTGTCAACTTAAGGCTTCCACACGACAGACACACAAACACGTCACATGCACATACACACACACACACACAAACCAGTATATACATGCACACACACGAGTACACACATACACATATGTACGCAATCGCACTAAAAAGTACATAAATACACACATCACAGATAAATTAAAGAATATCAAATTCAGGAAAATGACATAAAGAAAATGGGTGTGCCAGTCTTACAGTAATATCAAATGGTAAAATGGAAACTTCATAATCAGTAGCGGGATATAAACTATTACAACCTTTAGCTGGTTATTTGACAATATTTATCAAAAATAAAAATGTAGGAGCTGGAGAGATGATATGCTCAATAGTGAAAGCACTTGCCATACAACATAAGGACCAGAGTTGGGATTCTTGCACCCAAGGACATGGGAGAGAGATAAAAGGTGATACACCTGTAACTCCAACAATTGGAAGGTACAAACTAGGGATCCCCATGCACATTGGCTAGTGAAACTAGCTGAATCAGCAAGCTCGGGGTCCCAGAAAGACCCTGCCTCAGTGAGTATGATGGAGCACAACCCCAGAAAAGTCTCAACATCAACCTTGGGTGTCTACTCACATATTCACATACATGCTCACACAACTGCACCACATACGTAATAAACACACACGGCACACACATATGAAAAATAAAATAAAAACATCTACCTCCTCTGATCTAGCAATTTCAATTCTTGAAATTTTTTATACATTATACATAATAATCATATATTATACATTACACAATATACACAGAGTCCCACTTACAAGAAATAAATATTAAGGATAATTCACTGCAGTGATGTCAGTAAGAGCAACAAATTGGACATAACTCAAATGCCCATTAATAGTGTCTGTGTTGGGAGATAATTCTCTGTACGTCTTTCAATGTTTCTGCATGTCTTCCAGACAGAAATACTGACTGTCCATTCTCTGGATGTTTATATATAGTGGAGAGTTTTGGAGAGGGGAGCTTCCTAATCACAGCAAAGGTTGTGATCATTCTTACTGACCTAAAGAGATTATGTGGGATCCCAAAACATAGACTTCTTCGCTTAACAACATGGCCCACTCAGCTCTAGTATTGCCCTGTGAAACTGGGGCTCAAGGAACTAACTGCCAGGAGTAAGACTAACACTCTGGCCACTGCTACTGCTGAAAAAAATGGTATCTTTCCTCTCACTTGAGCAGCCACAGGACTTCTACCAGCATCTAGACTGCTGACAAACTAATGTCTATGAATTGGTTAAAAACTCAAAAGACTGTTGACAGTTCTTGACAGACTGGACTGGTAAGATAAATTATTGGGATCTATACTATGAAAATAAAAATTAGATATTTTAAGTAAACAAGAAAATAAAAATAATTTTTGTATAATATCTTTTGTCTACAAAAATGTAATATATTAATATCAGACACAGGGTGGGTGAAACAGGAAAAGGAAAAGAAATAGAAGCAAACATGGATAGAAAAAAGGTAACATAGCTGTTGTGACAGACCATGAAATTTAAATCACATAGGGAGAAAAAAAGTAAGCACCAAACAGTGAAAAAGTCAGCAGAAATGAGGCCTACATGCACAGAACTGTCTGGTGATAACAATCAAGGTGAGTTAAGCTAAAGGAATAAAAACTTAGCATGTGAGTTGCCTGAAATTATAATTTATATGTAATAAATGTGCTGCTAAAAATAGGATGGCACAGGCTAAGGAGGGGTTACCTAGAAGATCAAGAGAACAATGATGTGAAGGAATACCAAAGATGCACTTAAGACAATGAAGCTTTTATTATTAAATGTACACAACTGTCCAAAGCGATGGTCCGTTTTCTTACCCTTTGAGATGTTTCTGCTGCTGCAGCTGCCATTGCGGCAGCTTTAGCCTTCTCAGCTTCGTCATACGTAGGAAGAGAGGTAGCAACGCTGTAGGGAGGTGGCACAGGATAAAACTCGCTGTAAACGTCATTATCTGAAGAGAAAGCATTTTTAAAGATAATCATTGAAAACAATTTAATATAACTTTACAGCCATGGTCACACTTTAATAATTTACAATAGGACTCTAAACATTGTTATTGTAGCCCTGTATTAATATTATGACCTATACAGCACATATGATCTTATTTTGGTTCTCTATTTACTATGAAGAGAAAGAACTGACAAACATTATTCAACAGCTGATACAGTGCCAATAATGACCTAAAAAAAAAGACTTTGAGAAGTTTCTGACGAGACAAGAATCTCTCAATACATGAGAGCAGGTGTGTGCTTTTTAATATGCACAAAGAAATTGGTTTATTTACCCATTGTTTCATAGCCAAAATAGTTTTTCTAACTGAGAATAACATCTAAATAGTGCAAACCATTTTATCTATTTTCTTTATACACTGATGTTACGTGATGACCCAGGAAATTCCTGAGTCAAAATACTTAGCCAACATATAAAGAGTAATTTTTAAAAAGTGTTGATTTCAGCAATTAATCCCTTAAGTTAACTAATCCCTAAAACAAATTCAGTATTCCTTAGCTCTAAAAAATATTAAATTTTTATTAGGTTTTACTTTTCTCCCTCTATTTCCCTGCATCTACCAGTGGGCTGAGTGTAGACTGTCCCGCGCAGGCTCTGTGCTGGAATCAATACCCTGACTTCCAGCTGGTGGTGCAGTGTGAGGAGCAAGGAGTGATTCTTCTAATGCTGCAGCCTTGATGCAGGAAGCCAGAAGCTGGGAATGGCCTTGAGGCTTAGTGGGCGGTTCCACTGCCTCCAAGTCTCTGGCTCTCTCTGCCCCGATGGTTGCTGTGATGTGAGTACAACGGATGCTGCCAGTGCTGCCTGCTATGCCCACGGGAGCTGTAAGCCAAGTAATAATCCTTTCCCTCAAGCTGCCTGGCTCAGAGTATTTTCTCACAGCAGCAGAAAAATAACTGCAACAGCCATCTATACCTCCTTAACTCTTTTTCTTATAAGGAAGTGTTTCTTCTCCCTAATCTTTAAGTCATTCTTGGTGTCCAAATATACAGTATAATAATAAGTATAGGTTGCTTATAGAACTGCAGGACCTATTTTCAATATAAATAGTCTAAATTAGACATTAATCAATTATTGCAATCAGTAATGTGATTCTATATTCTACAATGTTTGATTTAATTCCCACCATAGTAACTAGTGTTTCATTCCGAAAATGAAAAAAAAAATTACTTTAGAAATACATGTTCACTTATGTGTGTTTCTTTAAATTTAAAGACATCAATAAAACACTAAAAATTTGGATTGAGGTTTCAAATCTAACAATGAAAACTGGTAGGAGCAGTACAACTGTGAAGCCAAATCTAGATGGAAACAGTATTATGAACTTTAAAGCAATAACATTAAATCATATTTTTAAAATTATTTATTTTATGTGTGTGTGTTTATGTGTCTGTGTGCCAGAGGGCACTGTATGTCCCTGTGGAGGACCAAGGGTGACTTCAGGAATCATCCTGGATTGTTTCTACCTCCTTGCTTCGCTCCAGGATTTCCCAGGCTCCGCCTACCAGGGTCCAAAATGTGGGCTGGCTTTTTATATGGGACTCGGGATCTGAACTCAGACCTTCTGCTTGCAAGAGAGAGTCTTAACTCCCGAGCCATCTCTCCAGCCCCCCTAAAATTACATTAAAACCAGAGTAACACGCGTCATCTAAGAAACCCCATGACAGAAGAAAAACAACTCCATCAAGCTGTTCTGAGCTCAGTGTATCTCCTCCAAGATAAGTAAGTAAATGTTTAAAAAAAATTAAAGGAACTATTTTTTTAAAGCCTACATTTAACAAATAACAGATTAAGTACTTAAAGAAAATCATCAATCTCACTAAAGAGACACACACAACTCTAGAAATACTCAATACTTGTGCTCAGTTAGTCGTGAGTGACCGGTTAGCAGTGGAACAAGATACCCGCCCACTGTGACAGTCATCTTGACACTGCAGACTGAGCCCTGGTGACATTTGTGAAGGGCTGGCAGCTAGGCAACCGTAAGCAAGCCTGCAGGAGACTGTCTGATGGAGAAGTCCCAACCCACGGTGGGCAGGACTAGTCCTTGGAGGAGCTGGTAAGACCAGTGAATTCCATGCTTGAGGCCACTGCCCCACTAACTGGTTCATTCTTCAGCACACATGGACAGACATGCTGTCTAGCAAGTAAGGTGTGCCCTTCTTTCAGCAATGGATGTGGTGGAGCTAGTTGCCCTCGGCTCCTGGTGCTTATATGAACTCTCCTGCCAAGCTGGACGAAGAACTGTAAACGGACAATTGTGCAAACCAGAATAAATCCCTTGTTTCCTGTTTTATCATGAATTTTTCCAGCAACATGAAGAGTTACCGATACCCACCACGCTTTCACTCAGTCTCTTTGTTAGCTTTCCAACTTTGCTTTATGTCTGCATTGGGTGGGAGCCTGAAGGAGGAGAATCATGAGTTTGAGGGCAGCCCGGGGAACACAGCAAGCTCCAGGTCAAGCTTGGCCATATAGCAAGACCAAACTAAAACCACCACTGAAAAGCTTAATAATTTGCACAATAAAACCATGATGTCAAAAAAAATGGTCAAATCTTTACGACAGCTGTTTGGTACCTGAAGTGGTCGGTACTTCCACAGTGATACTACTGTACGGTGGTGGAGAAGTGTCTGTTTCCAGCGCTGGCGCGGGCGCAGCAGCCTGCGCGGCAGCCTGCGCAGCCTGAGGCATGGCGTCTGAAACACATGGCTGCTCTACTGCACACGACTCTGAGGTGTCTTCCTCGTTATGAAGCTACGGGAAGAAGAAAGAAATTAATGTCATGCTATTGATTATTTGAACTTAAACTTATTTTTAAGGATATTTCTGGCAAAGGATTGCTTTTAGATGGAATAAAAAAACTTAAATGTTGAACAAAAAATTTAAAGACTAAATGAGTTAAGATTATTATTCTTATGAGGCTTCAAACTGTTAAACGTATGTAAGTTGTGTAATTACTAAATATATTAAATTCGCTTAAATCTAATGTAGGTACCGTCTATTGTATATCAATTATTATGTTTGTCCCACATAATAAATGATAAATAAATGAATAAAAAGTTTGTCCTACTTCTTCACTTGAGTCTGTAATCCTGAAATAATGAATTATTGAAATGTAAATAACACCATATAAAACAGTCTAAAATGCTCAAGTAGATTTTGCAAGTATAAAAAAGTATTAAAATGACCCAAGAAGTGCACGCTAGCTGATGTATTGAGAGCTCAGTAAAAGACAGTATTTTGAGATGTTTAATCATTAACTGATTTCAAATCCTCACAACAAATCTGTGAAATAGTATTATTATTCCCAAGGACTGAAAAGAAAAACAAACCAAAGAGACGTAAAATAACTTACCAATATTACAAAAATTAGGAAGGGTAAAATCAGAAATTAAAGCCAAGAACAGAGACCTCAGACTTGTTATTTCACTTAAACCTTTTCATGTAATCACCCTTTGGGAACTGATACAAGGTGAATCACAGACATTAATTCCATAAAAAGTGATTCATCAAGGAAGTGTTATTATTGATCCTTAAATATATTTGGAAAACAGACTTTATTAAAATATTTAAACAAACTTTTAAACTAGTGCTTTGATGTAAAAAGAAACTGCAGGTTTTTCTTATTATATAATTCCCAAATCTTCATTTACTCATCATGTTTAAGAAACTAAATATTACAAAAAAATCCTCCAAATAAATTCTGTCATGAGCTGGAACACACAACAAATGAACGCTGTGATATAGTAAAACAAATAGATTCTGGATTTTAGAAAACTGCAAGTTCTTATTCTATCTTTTAAGAACTTTGGTAAACATCTCTGAACTTCGGCATCTACAGTCTCTGAATGCAGACTAGAAAAACATGTATGTAGGATAACAAATGCAAATTTTTGAATATAACTATCACAAGCATACCTAAGGTCATTTCTCAGACTACTAAGACAATTCTTCCCACCCATATCACAGAACCAATGAACAGAATTGACTAGTAAAACCAATGAACAGAAATTGAATTAAAATAATCATGCCATGAATTGTGTGTGCTTTACATCTGTAAAGCTTTTTCAAGTGCACATCAGAAGGCTGCTGCCAACCAGAACACTTGCTCTCTCCGCTCACGCTGTCCCATTACCTGCCACCCAGACAATGCTCCATCACCAATCATCTTTAACTCATTTTGTTTCACAGCAAAAATGTTACACGCACAGATAAATAAATAAAGAATAGCTGTTTATTTGGTGACAGCAGCTAACCAACTAAACATTGAAGGTAGCGAAAGGAGAAAAATCACTTTTCCATGTCTTCTGTTAAAGAGTAAAATGTATTTTACAAAGAAAAAAAACTACAACAGCACTCTTATTTTTGAATTATACCCATCACAACCAATATAAAACATAAATGTGCTTCCTGCAATGACCAATTAATTTCTATAACCTGTCAAAGTTTACTAAGTAACTAAAACAAAAAAGAATGAACTGAGACTATGCTGCATTTGGCTCTGAAATAAAGCTTTGAAACAACCGCCCTACTCAGCTCCTAGCATTATTTTTACAAGATTATGATATACAGTAAATATTTTCTATGTATCAACAGTAAAATCAGAGAGCTATACCAACAATTGCACATAACTGCAATTTAATTCAAATGAAACTCTGCAACCTTACATCTTTTCAAGCATCGAAACTGCTTCTATAAATTAACCTATTATGATTGCATTTTAAATAAATCCATGTGAGTTCGAATTAAATTACATGTTTATCAAATTAAACGATGCCATTTGAGTTTACTATAACTGCACTGTTCTATGGCTATATTTCATAATCTTTAGAAATTACCAAAACAGTAAATACAAAAACAGAGGAGGGAAAAGAATCATTTGCATACAGCACTGAACCAGACTCAGCTTACTGCCCACATTTCATGTAATTATTCTACCTCTTCCTATTGGAACCTTCAAAAAATATGAATATTACCATGTAATACATGAAATCTAAAATTTGTCTCTAATACAGCAAGCAGTAAAGCTACATAATGATGCTTGGTCTACATTGTTTGGTCTAAAGAAAAAAATGGCAAGAAAGGCCACCTTTTTTAAAGGTAACTGTAACTATTATCCACAAATGTATACTGAGGGTTTTTAATGGCAAGAAAACTGTTAGCATAATGATAAATGCTAATGGGAAGCCCAGCCTTCCAGTATATAAACTGTTTCTTTTAACTGGCATGTCTCCAACAGTATGGGCCTCAATCTATCCTCAAATGATTTTTAAAAAAATGAACGCGGTAAATAGAAGCTTTGCTTTTATGAAACCAGACACATCAGCCTATTTTTCTTAAAAAGACCCCAATAAGGTGATGGATATGTGGAGAATGTTGCCCCACAAGCAAGAGCTCTCCAGTGTAACTTATGAGTTGGACAGCTTCAAAATGAGATTTTAGATTTTTTTGGGGGGGGACAAATTCTGCTTTTGTTTTCTCCCTTTTTTTTTTCTATTTTAAACTGAGCAGTATGTTACTACAGCAAGAAAGCTAGATTTGGAAAATGTTTGTTTTAATAAAAATCTTTTCAAGCTGTAAAAAAAAGTAGTACATTTTATACATATATATTTTTTAACTTATTGTGTATCTCTCTGTGTGTGTGTGTGTGTGTGTGTGTGTGTGTGTGTGCATCAAAGGGCATTGTGTGACTTTGGGAATCATCATCCTGGCTGGATTGCTTCTATCTCCTTCTTGCTTCACGCTGGGATCTACCAGGCTCGCCCACCAGGGCGGGAAGAGCAGGCCCCTGCAGATTCTGCCTGGCATTTTTATGTGGGACCTGGAATCCCAACTGAGGATGCTATGCTTGCGAGACAGAGTCTCAACCCCTGAGCCATCTCTCCAGCCTAGTAGTGAATTTTTAATACCACCATACTAAGGCAGGATTAGAGCAGCTATGCTGGGATGGTCTCTAAGTCTTTGAAATTCCCGAAGGCCATACCCCACTGCTGGAATCCCTGAAGGAAAACCCCTGCAGAAGAACTGACTCCAGTCCTCCCAGAGATAAGATGGCCAACTTCCCTGTGAAAGGGATATGGAGCCTCCATATTCAACAAGCAACTGGGTTGGGCCCAATGGGAGCTAATCAATGAGAAAAGCCAGCTTTCTGGACTTGCCTAGGTGTACAAATATGCCAGACCCTGGCAGCCATCTTTGGCACCTGCCCCTCAAAGCACCAGTGCCATGAGTCCGTTTCTAGCTCCTCATTTCTCATAGATTCTATGCCTGGAATCCGTGAGTTCTGTTCTTCCTCTCTGCTAAAAAAAAATTCTCTTCATCTTCTACACGTGTTCTGCTTTCAATCTTCGACTCTGAACACAAGAACCTGAACACAAGAACCTGCAACACAAGGGACGGGTGCTCCCTGCAGCATGGGACAGGTGCTCCCGCAACAACATTACGACTACATTTTGTGCCATAAGGCAGAACAATGTTGTGCGGCACTTTTCCTCTAGTCATAACACAGTGACATCCTGGACTTCGCCCCTGTCTAACTAACTAACAAAGATGCTGTCTAGTCATTTGAAACATTCCATCCTGGAAGAAGATTCAGAAAGTAAACAGTTTGTTAGTTTCACGAACTTCCTGAAACCAAAATGGGGTGGCAGCGGCTCTCTCCAAGGGACCAGGAGCTGCCGTGCATAACAGCTAAGGGCTTCCTGGCCCCGCCGGCAGGACTGCAGCAGCAAGCCACGCCGCCGGGAGGGGCTCACTCATCCCCATGCTGTTGTAAGTGACCCCAATAAACGCAATGGACTGCCAAGTTGGACTTTGGTGTATTGTACTACATTCAGCCTGTCATCTAATTCCTGTCTGGATAACAGATAATAATTATTAAATAATAATTTGTGTGCTGTCTCCCCAGGAAAAGTTTCAGACAACACAGCCAGCAGGTGAAATGTGGTAAGTTATACCCCAACTTATTACAAGTTGTTGCTGTTGCTGTTACTATTATTACGGTACCCCCGACATTAACATTTCTATAAGACAAAATTCCTTCCAGGCAGAATGGGAATGATGACCTGAAAGGCTATGGATAATTAAGAAACTCATCCCATGCTTTTCCCAAGAGACTTCACACTATCCTTTTCCCAGAACCCATTCAATTTAGCATTTTCCCTTTCCTTTCACTCTCAAAAAATGGTCATTTGATAAATTAAATGTTTAATTGAAATGTATTGGGATTTGGCAAATAAGTAATGAGACATCTGATTAAGTTCACAGACTTTTGTTCCTGATCATTTACTACTGAGGGGGTGTGATCTCACCAGAAGAGGAGGGCATATAGTCTGGCAGATAAAAAGTAACCATTTTGCAAATGGGTGATAGACCCCTCCCTTAGTATGGTTTCCCACTTTTATTACATCTACCTTTGAATGTGCTTTTATCACAAGACTCTAACAGCTTTTTGTCTCTGGCCAGGGGGTAACATACAATGCCCACCAGGATGGAGTGAAGGGCATTGTAGGAGCAGCAAAACTGCAAAAGATAATCAACAAACCACAATCCAGAACATCAGAGACTCTACATCAACAACCTAGAACTAGGCCAGCTTAGTCTCTCCCCATCTTGAAGCTCAAGGAAATTTGCGGAAGAGGGGGGGATAAGAGTGTTAAGAGCAAAAGGATGGGAAGAGCAATGATATATAAGATACTCTATACTAGTTAGGGCTGAAGCAATCATAATTGGACTTTGCATGCAATGCGCATTGTCCAACACACTGTTGACCTCACAAAGTCTAGCATCTGCTAAAGGCACCAAGAGCCTTGGAGGTAAAGGATTGGCAGCCACAGCAGTGTTCCTGTAGACCTAAGGGGAACACGGGAAAGGGTTCAGGGAAAGGCCACTGGGTCCTTGTACGTCATCGGAGAGGAGGGCCCAGAGGAAAATCAGACATGCACAAGAAAGGACTCTCTGGGAATTGGGGCGAGAGGCACTGGGGGATGGGGAGGGAGAGGGGTGGGAGGGGAAGCAGGGGGTACGGGGGGGGGGGAAGGGAAGGAACTGGTGTACCTAATAAGTTTGTATGAGCTGAAAAAAAAAAAAAAAAAAAGAAATGTATTGGGATTTGGGTCTTCAGTAGCATAGTAAAGTGTAGTAGTCCTTCTAACTCTAAACATGACTAATAAAGACCTGTCCAAGTCTCAAACATTCTAGTTGCCTTATTTAGCACCTAATTCAGAGAAGGAAAACATTATATTTGCAAATAAATCAAATGGCAGAGTCAAGCTACGCGCTCAAATTACCTTAGCAACTGTGAATAAGCCATTTTGTCTATGCTCCTTGTGGAGGCAGTACTAGGAATCCAAGCCTTGTACATACAGGTTAAGTACCCTATCACTGTACAATCCTAGCCCTAAAAAAAAAAACAAAAACAAAAAAAAAAAACAGGGGCTGGAGAAGTAGCTCAGGGGTTAAGCCTCTGCCTTGCAGGCGGAAGGTCCTGAGTTCAGATTCTAGACCCTACATATAGACACCGGGCGGAAGCGGGGGCGGCCTGAGCTTCTGGTCCTGGTAGGGCGGAGCCTGTGAATCCCGGGGCAGAGTAAACAAGGAGGAGGTGGAGGTGTCCATGGTGGTTCCCGAATTCCTCTGTGGTTCTACACACACACACATACATACACACAAGCGCACACACGCATACACGCACAATTGAATAAATAAAAAAAAAAAGACCCTGCCTCAAAAAATCAAAAGATATTGTGTAAAGAATCTTATTTCTACATAACTATAAGACTTTCCTGTGAACTTGATTTTGAACTGAGATGTGAGCAGTACTAGAATTAGCTGGGCCTGGGAGATGAATTAAAATTAATATAAGCCCAGAGCTATTTTTGGTGATTGTGTAATGTCTTTTAAAAAGAGGATTAATAAAAGAATACATAATTCTGAAGCTTAGAAAATAATAAATATTTGCTTTTCTGTTTTGTAATCACTTCACTATCTCATTAATATCCATTCCCTTTCATTTTCTAGAATTAGAGATAATATTTCTGATTTTTGTTTATTTTTCCTCTATTGTAGTACTAAATTATATCATTTCAATGAAAAATTTTCATATATGTAAATCTAATGGAGCTATTTAAATGATGCTGTGTCATATTTTTATTGGAGAAAGCATTTTATTATTGGAAATAGTATATACCTCATCATTTTTTGCCTCAGAGGCATATCATACCAGAATTCAAATTTCCATTTTACTGAATTTTGGTTTTATTTATTAAAACGTTGTTTCTGTTAAATTACATATAAGTGAAAAACTGAAATAGTGAGAATGACGTCTCTTCCCCGACTTATAGTTGTCTCTTGGGATATACTTCTAGAAATTTTGATTGTTCCAGTGTAGTCCATAATTCATTTAAACTCCATATATCCTTTCTACAACGTCTTTCATCTAACACAAGCAGACAACAGCAATTTTAAGATGAAACTAAATCTCTTCTTCTATTAAAAGACAACTTAGTTTTGTCTTGAGAAAACACCTGCTTACCCTCGGTCTTATGCAGCTGTGCAAACTTGTTCAGGTGATGTACCACTCGGAACTCCCTGTCCTGCAGATACTAGTCTGCTCGGTTTACCAGTAAAATGTTTTCACTAGAAGATAGACATTAACAATTTTTTAAAAATCGTACTACAGTTCAGTGTTCTTTCAAATCAAGTCTACAACTACTATGTTTTGCTGTCTTGCAGGATTTCTTTTCCTTTAATATTTATTTGATGTGTATACATTTGTTTCCTTTTTTTTTTTTAATTCAGTGGTGACTCCCACTAGCAGAAAGTGGTTGGGAAGAAGAGGCAGCTGGATCACAAGTTCAATGCCAGTCCAAGGAACTTAATGAGATCCTGCCTCAAAATAAAGGGTTTTATTATTATTATTATTTATTCAATTGTGCGTGTGTGCTCATGTAGAATCACGGATGAATTCGGGAACCACCATGGACCGCCTCCACCTCCTCCTTGTTTAATCTGCCCCGGGATTCACAGGCTCCGCCCTACCAGGACCAGAAACGCAGGCCGCCCCCGCTTCCGCCCAGAGTCTATACGTGGGGTCTAGGATTCGAACTCAGGACCTTCCGCTTGCAAGGCAGAGGCTTAACCCCTGAGCCACCTCTCCAGCCCGAGGCAGAGTCTTTCTATGTAGCACCGTGACCTAAACCTCCTGGTCTCCTAGCTTCCTTGCCAGGAAGATTTTATTTTTCTTGCAGGGATGAGGATGAAGCCCTGCACAGGCCCTGGCCCGTCCTCATCTAAGTGCTCTTCAAGCACTAGTGCACTTCATGCAATCTTGCCTGACAGCTCTTCCCAAAACTTTTCCCAGTCACAACTCCTTTTCACCTGTGGAATTTTTAAAACAATCCTAGGTGATCCATGTAAAACCTAACATTTACTGATAAGAAATCAAGGCATTTACTTCAAGGACATGATATGGCCTTTAGGCTGCCTTCTAAATATCTGTGTGGGCACCCGCAGATTGGCACTGCTTTCGGCTTTGGTCAGAGAAGCTGCTTTCTGCAGTGGTCAGCAGTGACTGTACAGCCTCATAGCTGCTCCAAGGGAGGAGAATGAACGCTGCTCAATGCCCAGCTTATAAATGGAGCATTATTATCCCTGCCAGTGCTCAAGGAACACCTCAGAAGAAAGGAAGAAAGAATACAGGAGCCAGAGGAAAGGACGAGACAGTAGGAAGCACTGACTTCTGGGCGGGACAGATGTTGGACACTGCAGAGCACGGCAGGCTGTTAACTGTTAACTGCCTGTTAACACCCGTGTGGTACTGGCCCATCCACATGCTGACTGTCACTGGGGTCGCGCTCACAGGGCCCTACCCTCCCTGAAGTTGCAGTTATGGTCAATGAGGGGCATACTGGACCTTTTCCTCAGTGGTACAGCTGCCTGCTAACATACTATGCTCCTATAAGCAACCTTAATGAAACACACGAGGTCGTTAAAACAAAACAAAAGACAGCAAAGTAGAAGGGGGACTAGTTAGGAAGAGGACCAGCAGGAATGGGAGGGTGACAGAAGAGAGTAAGAGAAGGTGAACTAGACTCAAATACACTATAAAATGTCATAAGGAAATCCACTATTAGGCATAATTAATAAATGCTAATAAATTTTAAAAGTCATTTTAAAACAAAAGTTTATTTTAAAACAATTCTTTGTTATACATATAATTTTGCTATTCGCTAAAGGAGAAAGGAAAATTGCATACGAATGAGGTAGCCTTTTAACATAAAGAAATGTTGGCTGAATATTTGATACAGCAATATCATTTTGGTTTTATAATCATACTCTAATACAATACAATCCAAATGTACACTAATATGAAACTTATATGGCAATGAATGACAGAAAACATTAAAAGCCTCTGTTTTCCATAAATAAGTCACTTTCTGTAAAAAAAGAAATATCCATGTTAGAGAGCACAGGTCCTTTAGATAAGCAGGCTAAGCACAGAGGGCGGCAAGCCCGGAAGGACGCACCCCACCTGCTGCTGAGGCCCAGGCAGCCTGACAACTGTCATATCCCATGAGTCACACAGTACCCAAGCCCCACTCCCAGAAAGTGACCCCTGGCACGCAGCCTCAGTCACATAGGTTCTGCCCCTCCTGCCCCACCACTAAGCACAAGGTCCACATTACTCAGCCTACTTCCTCAGGATTCCAGACCTCTGCCCCCAGAAACCATCCATGGTATGACATCACGTGCGGTGTTCAGAATCAAGACTGTGGTGAAGCTGTGGAACACGAGACCGCGCTGCAGAAGCACCCTGGACTTACTGTTTGGCTTACAATTAATTTGGGTGGTTGCGCATTCAGAAACTTTATTATTGTTAAAATTTTCATGACCCCATTGATAAATCTGAGATCAGAAACAGACCTCTGACAGGAGACAAGAATGGTAATAGGATCTGATAGGAAAACAGACAACTGGACAGACTCCTAGTGATACTGTGACTAAACCAACTGGTCAAACCGAAATTTCTTCCCCCTCCAGTCCAATTATTAAAAGCTCGCACCTCCAAGCAGTAGTAATTTCCATCTCGCAGGGTAACTGCTGCTCCCTCACAATAAACTGACTACGTCAGTAGGAAAAAGGGGAGAACTATTTTCATCACTGAACACCTCTACAGAACAAAGAAGCCAAGCAAGTGGGGTAATGACCTTACATAAACTTCTGCTTTGAAAAGAATTACACCGTGGTTGATGCTCTTTATAAGACAAAGCTGCAACATAATATCTGAGACCCTCCTTGGACATGACACCCTCTCTGGCCCAATAGTTAACTACTACTACTACTACTAACTAGTTGCATTCAGGTCTTCAGATCAATAGCATGTGCTCCTTCAACTGCTGTAGCAACAAGAACATCTCTATGAACCATTAGAAGGAAAGGGTAAGAGAGGGGAGGGGGGAGGGGAGAGGGGAACACAGGAGAGGACAGGGGAGGGGAGGACAGGGGAAGATAGGGAAGGACAGGGAAGGGGAGGACAGGGGAGGGGAGGACAAGGGAGGACAGGGAAGGGGAGGACAGGGGAGGGGAGGACAGGGAAGGAGAGGACGGGGAGGGGAGGACAGGGGAGGACAGGGAAGGACAGGGAAGGGGAGGACAGGGGAGGACAGGACAGGGGAGGACAGGGGAGGGGAGGACAGGCCAGGGGAGGGCAGGAGAGGGAAGGACAGGGGAGGACAGGGAAGGACAGGGGAGGACAGGGAAGGACAGGGGAGGACAGGGGAGGACAGGGAAGGACGGGAGGAGAGGACAGGGAAGGATAGGGGAGGACAGGGGAGAGGAGGGAGGACAGGGGAGGGGAAGGGAGGGGAGGACAAGGGAGGGGAGGGAAGGACAGAGGAGGAGAGGGGAGGACAGAGGAGGAGAGGGGAGGACAGGAGAGGGGAAGGGAGGACAGGGGAGGACAGGAGAGGGGAAGGGAGGACAGGGGAGGACAGGAGAGGGGAGGGGAGGACAGGAGAGGGGAGCACAGCGGAGGGGAGGGGAAGAGAGAAGAAGCTGTCTTTGCTGGGTTGGAATCTTCTCTCCTATTCTTTCTTCTGAGGTTGTCCGATAGATGACTAGTTGATAACAATTGAAGGACACTGGGAATGGACTTTCAGTCACAATGACCAGCTTACAAAAGCAAGACCAGAGCAGCAGGATGCTTGGTTACTATGCAGAGAAATGGAACCTGAGTTCTACCTCTGGTCTGGGAGGAGACTGGACATCTGGAACTGCCCGGATCGTCCTTAATTAATAACTAACTAAACCTAGTTACTGGAGCCTTAACTCAAGATTACAGTATAGCAGTTGACTGACAAAGAACAGGGACATCCTATTGCCTCCTCCTGGAATAAGTAAGTCCCTTTCAGCGATCAGACTCTGAACATTCAAGATTTCAAAGCAAAACAGTTTTGGCACAAAATAGAAAATTATAGATTCTGAACAAGACCTCAGACCAGAGACTGTTAAGAGGATCTGGGGGGCTGGAGAGGTAGCTCAGGGGTTAAGCCTCTGCCTTGAAGGTGGAGGGTCCTGAGTTCGGATCCTAGACCCCACGTATAGACACGGGGCGGAAGCAGGGGCGGCCTGCATTTCTGGTCCTGATAGGGTGGAGCCTGTGAATCCCGGGGCAGAGTAAACAAGGAGGAGTCCATGAAGGTTCCCGAATTTGTCCGTGGTTCTACACACACACACACACACACACACACACACACACACACACACACACACACGACTGAATAAAAAAAAAAGTATTAAAGAGGATCTGATAAGGAAAACAGACAACTGGACAAACTCTTGGTTGTTCTGTGGCTGAACCAACAGGAAAAGCTTGCACCCCTACTCCAAAGCAGTAGTAATTTCCACCTCCAGGGGAAACTGCTGCTCCCTCACTACAGTTTTGGAGGAGCTTCCCGAATAAACTTCCGTCTTCTTGGACAAAGCTTGTGTTCATGTTTTACCTTCTTTCCCCTCTCTCTTTCCTCTCCTCTTTTCTAACAGAAGCTAGGAGCTGGCAAAACTTAATTGCAACTTTCCTTTCAGGAAAGACCCAATTGCAAGTTAGTTTTGTTTTGCAGGGCCTAGAGAACTTGGCCTGAGTGAGGATATTTGTCTTACCAAGACTGCAAACCTCCTGATGTTTAGGAAATATGTTTTTTTCTGGCTTTAATGGTCCTTAAAACAAACCACAAAATTTAGGGTACAGAGTAGACCCTACACTAAATGTGCCACGCCAAGCTTCCAGACTGAAAGACAAGCTTACTAAAGCAGTGTCTGTCACATGTGCTGAACAAGTTCAGTTTCATGCTTCACAGATAAGCATGATCCCTACAGTAAGTATTGGAGTAAAAACTCACAATAGTTCACATATGACTTAATTGTGAGGCAACAATAATAAATTACTAACCAAGTATCTACCTTCTAAATACACTAAATGATACTGTTTTCCAAAATCACACAGCCTTAGAATAACTACATTAAAGACAATCACTCCTACAACCATCAACAGTAAGCTGCTGATTTCACCCTCTCCTACAGCAAATCAAAAAGCAGACTAAGATCTCTGGATTAGGAACATGCCTAGCTCTCTTCACGCACCGTAGAAAAAATGATCAGTGACCAGCAGAACAGATAGTGAGAAAGTAATTTCTGTTCGTCAGTATAGAATAGGATTTTTAGTTAGAATACATTTTTTAGGCAGTATGAGGCAGTGTAGAAAGGCTGGGAAGACATTCTGGCAGTTGGGCCACAGCTAAGCAGGAATCGGCAGCAATCCCCCCAGAGACGGGTCACCAACTTCTAGCAGTCCTTTGTTTGTGAACTCAGATGTGATGACTTACAGTCCTTAAAAGCAATGGCTGCTCCATGAGGTCGGCAGAAATCTGGCCCATCCGCTGGGTCCCCATAGGAACAGACCAATCAGATGTAGGAGACCAGAACCCCCCTCAAATTTACAGAAACTAGAACTAACCAGTAAGGAAAAGCCACTTTTCCTGGGCTTGCAAAGTTCGCAAATACCCCTGACCCTGCCAGCCACCAGACAGCTTCCTTTCCCTGTATACTCCATGTTTCTTTTTCTCCCCTAATAAACTCTGCTTAATCCTCTACACATTATTTGGTTTGGATCTGCAATTCTATAAACTGTAAGAACACAGACATAAAATCCTGTAACAATAGGACTGTAATCAGAAAGAAAAACCTAGAGTAGATCAAAGTGGGGATATTTTTATGGAACTAAGAATATGTCTAAAACAAAAGAAATCATATGAATACAACACATGAAACAACAAAGGAATACAAATTAATGACCAAAAAAAGTTCACATCACCAAATTAAGTTTCAGGCCAACCTAGGCTATACATAATATTTCCCATTTTAATGGTATATCCTATGGAGCTAATCTAGCAAGATTTCTTTATAAGGTATTCATTATAATATCACAACCAAACATTAGAAAATACTACTCATCCAAAACAGAACAGGCTATATCATGAAGGCATCTAAAATAGTATTTCAGGGCCGGCAAGATGGCTTGGTGAGTACAAAAGCACTTGCGCATAAACCTGGCAACTAAACTTCCATCCCTAGAATCCACCTAAGGTGAAGCAGAAAATCAACTTACAAAAGTTGTCCTCCAGCTCCGCATGTGCGGGCTTGCTTTGCTCTTTCTCCAGCAAATCAACAAAAGATTTAAATTCTAAAAAAAAAAAAAATAGTGTTTCCGAAGAACATTTAACAACCTGCAGAAACCTGAAGTACAAAACTGGCAGTGAACTACACAGTTCTCCAACTTTAAATAAGGGAAAATGTTTCAATGTGACCTTAAAAAAGATAAAGACATGCAGGCAGGATGATGGGCTCTCGCAGATTTTGAATTTTTCTTTTCTTTTTTACTATTCTACATTTTCCCAAAAATCTCTACAACAGTATGAGTAAAAGGAACATTCCTTTTTTTAAAACTAAGTTTCTGTAAATTGGGGGGTGGGAGGGCACCTCAGACTCTAAGAAATCTCACGTGTAAAATTTCTCAGTGATACCAAACAAGATTAGCACAGATTCATACACAGTCAATCACCTTTCATAGTATCACCTTCACAAGAAACAGGAGTCAGGCATAAATCCAGGCGTGACGTCTTTATCTCCATCAACCATACAACAGTACTAATAGATAATGTAGTATCAGCATTTCTATTTTAATGCAGTGATTTTCTAATGAAGCTCAGCTTGAAGGTCGAAAGGTTTCATAAGAGATTTTGCTGCTTTGCCACTGTGCAGATGCTGTCCCTTGAGGTGTCCTGGTGTCGCCAAGACCACATTTAATGTGTCTACTGATCCACGTGTTTAGCAAAAAGGCATTATTCTAAAACCGTCTCCTTACTTACAAGACCTGTCTCAAAATTTAAAAAAAAATTTAATTAAAAAAAAGCGGAATTGTGTTTTCATCTACTCTCCACTGCTCAGAACTCTAGGGCACCATGAGAACACGCTACAGCTGCTCAAAGACTAAAAACTCCACAGAGCACCCTGGAAACACGGCAAATCACTCGGCCTGCCTCTGCTGTCTCCTCCACCCACGTTAAATTCTAGAAGCCAAATGCTTTTTGCCTCCCCAGGTGCTAGATGGTAAGGAACAGTGTAGCTGAGGAGTCACAGCACAGCCAGGTGCCGCCCGGCTTGGGAGGATTGACATTAAAGTCACAGGGTAAAATACAAGGCCAAATCCATTCGATGTAGGTGAGCAACAAATTGGAAAAAACTCTTCCATGCGGAATGAAAATAGTAAACAAATGTGGAATTAATTGGGAAAACAATTATTTGTTTATAGTTATTTAGGCAAGAGTAGCTAATAAGCTTCCAGCAATTTTAAATAACCAGGTCATTTGTGGGGTGAGCTACAAAGTAACTGACCTGAAACTTCGCAAACTGTTATGAAAATCTCCTTTCCACTGCATCTCTAGAAACCCCCCCCATCACCAATCCTCCACACACCGACAGATCTGGAACCAGACCTCAAAACCAGAGACCCCACTTGATAGATCGGAGATCAAAAACAGATCTTCACCTGAGACCCCACCACGAATGTTACTAGAATCTGATAAGGAAAAACAGACAACTGAACAGACTCCTAGTTATTCTGGGACAGAACAGAACCAACCATCAGCCTGAAATTCCTTCCCCCTGCACTACTCCAACTGTTAAAGATTCTTGCACCCTACTCCAAACAGTGGTAATTTCCATCTTGAGGGGAAATAGCTGCTCCCTCGCTGCAGTTTTGGAGAAGCTTCCTGAACAAACTTCAGTCTTTGTGGACGAAGCCTGGGTTCTCTTTCCCAACACACAGTTCCCCCATTCCCCAGCCCTCCTTCGCTCCCCCTGCTAACTGAGGACAAGTAATAGTACTCCATTTTCTGGGATTATTCCAAACAAAATTATTAAAACAGCCATTGAAACGTGCCTATAATCAAACATGTCTTAAACCCTCATGATTTTGATTTTCAATTTTGTCAGCATTACTTTCTAATCCACAAACTTGGGCAATCACCATATAAGCCATGTTTCAGTCTTACAAAAGAAATTAATTTCTTTCTTGTATGTTATGTATGTGTGGTGTGCGTGTCTGTGTATATTTGCATATGTGGGGGTGTACATGAGTGTACTTGAGTGTGTATGCATATGGGGGCCCGAGGGGGACATTGGGAATCACCCTTCAAAGCTCTCCCACCTTATTGTTTGGGACTCGGTCTCTATAAGCCCACAGCACCTCATTGGGGCTACTCTGGCTAGCCATCTTGTTCTAGGGATTCTAGCTCTCTCCTTCCAGGGACAGAATTACAGGCTGACCACCATACTTGCTCAGTGTTTTCATGTGAGATCTTTGGATCTGAACTCAGGTTCTTTTGCTTTCGAGGCAAAGGCTTTAACCATTAGCATGTCCCCAGTCTTAAACTGTTTAAATGAAATAAATCCAGGTCCGCAAGGATTGCTCAGCAGGTAAGGCACTTGCTCTCAAACCTAGTGATCTGAGTTTGCTTTAGGGGCTGAGCCTTTGGGCACATCTGTGAAGACAGTAATTAAAGCAAACCCTGAGCAAGTCTGTGGGAAATTATCTAATCGATACAGGAAAATGAAGTTGGTGGGACTACCCCCTAGGCAAGTGTGCAAGATAAAGGAAGCTGGCTCAGTATTTTAGGAGAAAGCTAGGAATTATTCCTTCCGCTAAGCTTTTCCTGTGGCATATGGTATGTGGCCAATTCCCTTGGCATCTGATGTTGGCGGAACTTTCCTGTTATGCTGATGAACTGTAAGCCGAGGAAAAAACCCTAAACTGTTTAGGTCCTGCACTCATTTAGCAATGGGAGGATGAAACTAACACACCTTTAAGTACTGAGTCTTCTGCACAATAAAATGAAAACTCACAGGGCACTCCGCAGCCACCCACACTCCCTAGTCCTCTTCTCCTCCCCACTGCTACCTGGAGGCCTATCTATCTCCTGCCTCTGATGGCGAGAGAAAAGCCAGGAAGATGGTAGTGCAGATGCGTGCCAAGATCTACTTCCCAATTCTAACAGGGCTGCCGCCATGAATCACCCCGGCCTGATGGGGGAGTGGGGGGGTCTCAACTCCTAGGCCATCTCCTCATTTCCAACCACAGAACTTAACAGTCAAATTTTTGCTCTTCCTACTTCGCACAGAAAAAGCAACTCTTAAGGAAAAGAAAGAGAAGTCTCTGCTTTGCTGTGCTGCCTCTCAGCCATCTGCGGCACCCAGCAAGCCTCTAGACTCATCCTTCACTTCCGTAAGCCGGCCATCCTGCCTCCTGAAGGACTTTCTGCTCCACCCAAATGCATTTAATTACATCAACATACTGAAAAGAAAAGAAAAACAAAAGATGTATCTATTTTTTCTCTGTCATCTTAATTTTCATTCCTCTCCAGTTCATTAACATCGGGCTTTTGCGCAAACATCTCTTCTAGTTGTTAAATGTGCAATATATTTCAGCCCTCTGCCTAGCTAGAATGGTCAATGCTTTTGGCCCACTTGACTACAGTACTGCTGTTTCAGGTCTTCCTGCCCCTACAGGCCTCCTCTGGCTCATTTGTAGGTTTCTTATGTTCCTTTGCCAATTTTGAAGGCTCTTGAGTAAGACCATCCAGAACAATGGACACTGACACACAGGGAGTCTGAAGTTTCAAAATATACAATTGGTTTACTTCAGTTTATTTACAAGCACAAAAGCACTGGCCCCAGCACTACTATCCTTAGGAGCACTACTTTGTCGGCTTAGCACAGAGTCGTCCTTTGTTTTCATGTGCTTTCAGAAAATCAGGGTTTTGCTCAATGAATAAACCAAAAAAGGAACATGACTTGGTGTCAGGAAATGTAAATTTAAGGTAACAGATTAACTATTTGCTACATGATCTTGACTGTTACAAATCTCTTTAAGCTTCATTTTGTGTCTGTGATTCATGCACTTTCATCCAGTTGGCCAATTAGTCATTCAATCAATACTTACTAAAAACCTAAGTTTCTAGTGTAATTTTAAGTACAAGAAATAAATACAAACCTACAGCTTCTAAAAACTAGAGAGCTCTAGGGCAAGGTCGCAATGGAATACTACTAGTGCTGCCGCAGAATGCGGAGGAGAAACTGTGTTTGATCATACATAACATAGAAACTAAACTAACAAGGATCACGTAAACACCAACATCCTTCCAGAAAATTTTAACTTCCTTAATAAAAATGGAAAAACTAAGAACAGACTCCTCAGGCAAAACTAAATGCAGTGACATCATCACGAAATCGAGCTGCTGCGCGCACCACGACACCACCTTAGACATCGCAAACGGCTGATCCATCGATGCTATGTGCAAAAAGCAAAGCCGCAAAGTTGTACACACATAAACCAAAGAACTAAACGTGAGACACCTACACTTCATTCTTTCTCGACAGTTAGTAATGTAGTGATTCACCATACAATACTTAATAACTTAAGACTATTTTTCAGAGATTTAAGCTGATAGTAAATCTCAACCCAAGGTACCAAACTTGCCAAATAACCCAATTAACACATGTAACGTCTCCCTATTAATCCATACTGTTCATCAAACTACACGTATACCATTATCACACAAAGTTCACAGATCTTTCTTGATGTTAATTTTGTGACTTTTTCTTTTCCATTTTCATGTGTACATGGGGGCACACATGCATACGTGTGTGTGTGTGTGTGAGTGTGTGTTTGCATAGTGTGGGTACACATGTGGGAAGTGCACAGCACAGATTACTAAGGGAATCATTGTCCAATGCTTTTCCACCTTATTCTTCAAACAGGCTCTCTAATCAAATCCCAGGCTCACCAATGGGGTTAAGTATGGCTGGTCAGCTTGCTTTAGTGATTCCCAGTTTCCATATCCCTAAGATGGAATCGCAGGTGGGCCAGCACACCTGGTCCAAATCCTGTCCTGCATGCAGAGCAAGCACTTTAACAGAACCATTTCCCCAGCCCAAATGCTGCAATTTAGAATGTCTAGGGACCTCCGTCAGTCTCCACAGTATCAAGGACAGTTGTTTTCCACTGAATTAAAACCGTGTGCCACCTGTTCATCCCTTTCTCCACAGGCACAAAACAATCTTTCTTCTTTAAAAAAAATTGGCTCCAGTTTTATTTTTCAGCATTTCATATAGTTGGAGTCATACAGTCAGGATGGCTTCTTTCACTCAGCAATATATCTCTATTTCTTCCACATCTTTTGATAATGGGATAGCTCATTTTTAATATTAAATTAATATTAAATATCTAAATAATATTTCATTACCTAGAGCTAACTTATCACCTATTAAAAGATATCGGTCACTCTGCTTGGAAAATTATGATCAAAATTGCTATAACACCTATGTTAAAGTTTTTTGTAAGCCTAAGTTTTCGACCTCTTGTAGACTGAATGGTAAGAGTTAAGTTTTTAAGAAACTACCAAATATTCCAAAGCAGCTGCACCATTTTGCATTCTGATTAACAATAAAAAGTAATCTTGTGTCACCAGCATTTCTTGCCCTTATTCAGAATTCGGATGATTCTATAGGTGTATGCTGGTAAATAACTACTGTAACATGCATTCTGAATTCATTAAGTCTACATGTCTCTTCTTTGACAAGGCACCTGCTAAGGTCTCTGAGGCTGTTTTTTGGGACAAAGTTTCGCTGTTGTCCAGATTGCTCTCAAACTTTTGGGCTCAAATAATCATCTAGTCTCAGCCTTGAGAGCTGCTAAGATTACAGGCGCAGCCACTGCAGCTGGCTGGCTGCCCCACTGTTCAATAGACAGCATTTTCTTACTATTAAGTTCAGGAGACTTTTGTCTGATTTTAGAGAGCAATCCTTTAGTAGACATATTTTTTGCAACTACTTTTTCCCAGTTGATGGCTTTGCTTTTTATACTTTGACAATTATCTTTCTCAGAACAGAATTTTTTTTCCTAATTCAAATCTGATTTATTGCAACCTGTGGGAAGGCCAAATTATATAAAAATGGCAGGTAGTGTCAAGGTTACATTTAACAAACACTGAGGTAACAATCTAACAGTTTAGATAGAAGCTCACTGCCAAGGTAGTGGAGACAAGAGAATAAAATAGTTGAAGGCAAAAGTCAGCTGTATATCAAATTTAAGGTTGGACTCTTCCACATGAAACAGTTATTCCAAAATCAGAAATGGAAAGAAAGGGAGACGGTACAGGCGGGGAGACGGCTCGCATGACCATGCCCTCTTGACCCTTGCTGTTTTCCTTTTGCTTCAGTCCACTGTATGTTCACAGTCCTTCAGAGCAGGATTTAAAAACTTTACTTAATTTCAGTGTATCAATTATTTCTTCCAAAGTGTCTGCAAAGTCATTACCCAACCCAAGCGCAATTAGATCTCCTATTTTGTTTAGCAACTTAGTTCTGCCTTTCACATTTATGTTTTTGACCAAGTAAAATGAAGACTACTTTCTTAACACTGTAGTGAGGAATACAAAGCAGCAGTCACTATAATTAATTCTTAGAATGCCTAGCATACTAAAAGTTCACAAATGTTAGCTCAAAATAGCCAAATGAAGTGAAGTCAACTTATGTGTATCTCCTATAACAATCCTCTAAGGTGAGTATGTTTACAGAAAAGAATTAATAGAAGGCAGGGTCAAGATTCAAAATCAGGATCTATTACTTACCTTTAAATTCCTGATCTATTTCAAGATGACTTCAAGAAAAACTGCCACATAGCAATCTGCTCTCCTCTCCACAAACTACTTGTAAAAAAATATTTAACACACATACTTCACATCCAATCATGTGGGCATCAGCGCCACTACAATAAAACAAGCTATATTTTTCCACTAGTACTTAGTTTCTTTATAATTTTTTTGTAAATAATTCTTTCCTATGATCAGCTATTCTGGACCACATGTTAACTATAGTTACATCATTACACAATAAAACACCACAACTTCCTTTTATCACCTGTAGCTCTGAACCTACTCACTCGTCTCATTCCAGCTCCCTCTCCAAACCACTACAGTGATTCCCCTGACTACTACCATGGTTTCCGAAATGGCAGACACTGACATTGCAAAGTCTCCAGTTAAAAGGTTGGCTTACTAAGAAATGACACAACTCTGAAATCACAGATCAGATCAACAAATGAAGACTATAAACACAGGATACACGCACAGAAGGAATATCCACATTTAGGCAAAACCTTAGGGACAACACAAAAAGAAAAAAAAAAAAGAAATTCTCTTTAATTTCCTAAGAGCTCCAACATGAAGAAGAAGAAAAAAAAAAAAAAACTAATAGGAAAGCTAAATACAGGCAGTAGGAAGAAAATCTCAAAAATCTATCACTGGCTCCTGTTGCAGCATGACAGTGGCTACTTACAACCCCACCCACTAGACGCGCCATCACTCCACTATAAACTGAAGACAAAGCAACACTAACGAACCTAGGCATTCTGAACGTTAAAGAAAGGTCTGGAATGTAAGGGAAAGCTAAAACATTTAGACGAAGCGTATACCAGGTGAAGTTTCCTTCACCATCCCATCTCTTCTTATAGCTCTGCCGTGCAGTGGAAGCACAGCTGTGGCAAGGCTCAGAATCCCTGCTATTCCTGCATAAAGACTTGCAGAACAGAACCTGAGAGGCCAAGGAATGAAAGGGGGAGACCATGGGCCCTCAAACCAGGAAGCTATAGGACTGACTCAAGGCAGATTTAGAAGATAAGCAATTGAATTAAGATTTGAACCACTGCAAGGAGTGTAAATGACGCTTGCATTCCAAATATAACTGTAGACTGCCTGCCTGCCAAAACAAAAGTATTAACATCCAACAACAGACAATCCAAAGTAAAAATTTTAAATTACTAGATATATTGGAAAATAAAAATTATTCTCTAAGAAAAGACAACTAGATGTCAAATACAAAATGACTCAGATTATAGTCACCAAACACTACAACTGTTATAACGTCACTGAAGAAGTAAAATTATCTTCAAATCAATGAACATAAATAAAAAGCATAAAAAACAAAAACTTTAGAATGGAAAAATATACAAAATAAAAAGCTCAAAAGGAGTTGAGGAAATAACTTAATTGGTAAAATACTTGCTGAACAAACAGAAGGAACTGAGAACGTGATCACCAGAAATAATATACATAAATTTATATACACAGAGGCACCATTGGGGGGCTGGAGAGGTGGCTCAGGGGTTAAGCCTCTGCCTTGCAGGAGGAAGGTCCTGAGTTCAGATCCTAGACCCCACGTATAGATGCCCAATGGAAGCGGAGGCGTGGAGGCGGCCCATGGTGGTTCCCGAATTCGCCCGTGGTTCTACATACACACACACACACACACAAACACACACACGTGCACACATGCATACACGCACAATTGAATAATAAAAAAAAATTTTTAAAAAAAAGGCACCATTGGGGCCACCTTTACAATTCTGGGGAGATAGAGTCAGATGACCCCCTGGCTCCATGCTAGCCACCTACTCTTCTTGGGAAGATAGACCTTGACACAAGAAAACCAGCTGCACAGGTCCTGAGGAATGACACCTGAGTTTAACCTCTGGCCTACACGCATGCATGTGTGTGCATGCACACAGACACACGGACACACACACATCATGAACAAAAAACACAAAAGGGAAAAAAATCTAAAACTATTTTATACTTAGAATCTAGACTGAAAACAAAAACAACATCAACAACAAACCAAGTAAGCAACAAAATAACCAACAACAAACAAGTAAGCAACAACAAACCAAGTAAGCAAAAAAAAAAAAAAAAAAACCAAGTAAGCAAAAAAAAAAACAAACCAAGTAAGCAAAAAAAAAAACCCGCAAAGCAACAAAAATGGTGAATAAGAACTAAAAAAAGTAAAATACAATACTAAAATAGTTAACAGTCAAAGGTGATTCTTTGAAAAGATCAGTTAGAAGTGAACAAGAGCTAGGACTGCAGAAATCATCTTTAATGCACTGAGGAAATAATTTAATTCTGTCGGCTGGCTAGTGCAGTTAGGACCACACCCACCACCCCTCCACTCTCTACCTCACTTCCCTAGAGACTGTCTCGGGCACTCATTAGCAAGTCGGACAATAAAAGATCCTGACTCTACTCATCTCTTTCTTCTTCCTGTTCTCCCCACCACGTGCGCACTCCATGGTGGTTCCAGGCTGTTTTCTACTACACGTTTATGGCGACTCTCCCTGTTCACTCTGACCTTAAGCTGCTCCAGTGCCCTCCCACCTTAAAGCTGTGGCTCACTCTTTGTCTCCCTTGGACCAAGTGACCAGGAGTTTTTTCCTTTTTCTTTAACTTCCAATAAAATCTCTGCTGTATCTCTCAGTGTATGCTGGTTTCAATCTTTGGCTCCAGAACACAGGAAACTGAAGGAAGAGAAACTCTGTAACACCATGATATAGAAAAAAGCAAAGTAAAATAAGTTAGCAAGGCACTGAATATGCACATGCTAAAAATGTAGTTACATAAAACAGCTGAAAGCTAAAAGTTTGCTTTCTTTTCAAGAGAAAGACCTTACGGGATGAACAATGGGAAAGTAGATTGCTATTTCTCATTATTTCTTTTTTAAACTGTTTACATGCACTATGTGACTTTGTTCACTTGTTTAATACAATTCTTAAGTAAACTTGCCTACAAGCTGAATCCAGATCACTGAAAATCTGGCTGTAGTTTTCTAGCCCGTCAACTGGGTGCATTTAGTTCCATACTGAGTTATGCTATTGTGTTCCCTGTCTGGCATTACCACAAACAAAGATAACTATAATGGAACTCCTTCTCCAGATCTTTGACACATCTAAATTTTGTGGCTATGCTGAAAAATGAATAAAACTTGTCCTCCAAGCTTTATTGTATAACCTTAACAGAAACTCTTTCTGAGAGACTTCTATCAAATGAGCTGACAGAAAAAACAAGTATTCCCTTCCACAATATCTAGAAACAAATTTTCTCCTTTTCCATAGAATCAGCAGTTCAACTGTGATTACTACTTGCAAACGCAAGCTACGAGTCAGAAGGGGGATTGTGCAAAACTACTGGAATTCATCTAAAAGATTGATTAGCCATATTATAAAAAGCATAGTACATGCCCTAATTATGACCATCAAGTCAATACTGTGCAGACTGAATAGTACACTAGTATTTTTCTAAAACAAAATTCTGTGGGGCACACACAGAACCTGGGAGTGAAAGGTGGAAGAGATGATGAGGAGGCAGAAAGTGAGCAAGTATTTTCTGCAAAATATTTTCTAAATGTAGACACACAGACACAGACAAGAGCGCGTGCACACACACACACACACACACACACACACACACACACACACAATAGAAACTGGTCCTGAGACAAGGGAGGAAAGAGAGACTAGTACATTCAAAGGACAAAAGGTGGACAAACACATGGTTTGTGGTGGCAGTTGAAGAGAGCAAGAGTGTACGTTACTTTTCTATTGCTGTGAGACCACACTCAAAACCAAGTAACTTAAGGGAGAAAGGAAGATTCATTCAGCTTACGGTTCCAGACAGGACATTGTCCTTTACAGTGGACAAAGCATGGTGGCTGACCGAGGCTGGAGGAAGCTTGTCATGTCCATCAGGGAGGCTGAGAGCTGCAAACTGCCAACTACAAGAACAGAGTAACTAACTGAAGCAGGACAGCGCTAACCATCTCAAGGCCCACCCGTGACTACCTTCCTCCAGCAAGTCTCTACCCCTGAAGATGTCATGACTGCCCCAGACAACTAGAGGTTGGTTCAAACACATGAGCCTTTGTGGGACAACTCACATTTCAAACTACGACAAAGAGTATTTACAGGTCACAGCAATGACTAAGCAGGGACAATGTAAATCTGCTCATTCTGTCCAAGTCTCAAATTTTTTTTTAAGAACCTTCCCTTGGGAGGAAACCACACAAAACTCGTCTCATATAGATAGATGAAAGCTCTGTATAAATAAGGAAAACAAATATCCCACAAAAAAAGTTACTGTTAGATATCTTCGTTCTACTATCCATCCGGCTACATGTCCTAAGTCTTCCAAAATTAGTAAAGAAGTCAATATCATGTTTATACAACAAATAAACTCTAGTTTACTTCCTTAATTCTCAAAACTGCTATCCAAGTAGCACAATTTCTTTATATAATGCTATGAGTAACTTTGGAAGAACATTACAGAGAAAATAAAACACAGCACATTCCTGAACTTTGAATATTAAGCTGTTCATGTTCAAACAAATCTTAAAACTGAGCAAGTCAAAACCTTGAAATAATCCAATAGTAAATCTTCAACTACTGTAACATTTCCCAACTTGTACTTGGCATGTCTTTAACAGGAATATTACCCATATCTTAATTCCGGCTAAATGATCAAATTTTATTTTTTAAAAGTCATCAACAGGGCTGGAGAGATGGCATAGGGATTGGGACCTGCCTCACGGGCAGAAGTCATCAACAGCATAGCTTGAAAGACAAGGACATGATGACTTACAACGACATGGTCAACAGGTCTACTTTTAATCACAATGATCATGCTGGTAAATTTACACTACAGTAGAATGCACTCCATATAGTTATTTAAATGTATATGATGACTACCTATGTAGAAAATAAACTTAATTCCAAAATATCAATACACACACTAGTCAATATTTTAGGATGTGGTCAGAGAGTAAATAGTTACTAAGTAACCAATATGAAACTGATGTGAAACCAAAGCAATAATCCCAGCTTCATAGTTAATAAGGTACTAAGCAGGGGCAACACCTGACTTCACAGATGCATAACTCTGGGGACAATATCCAGAGCAAAAGGGAAAGAGAAAGAGGGAGGAGAGAAAGAGGGAAAAACAGGGAGGCCTGAGATTAAGAAATAAATAATGAGCAGGCGCGGGGGGAGGGGTGGCGCGGCGGGGCCGGGGGCTGCGGCCTGGCGCTGATGCGGCCCGCCGCCCCCCAGGACGTGTTTCTCATGATCCGGCGCCACAAGACCACCATCTTCACGGATGCCAAGGAGTCGAGCACCGTGTTCGAACTCAAGCGCATCGTCGAGGGCATCCTCAAGCGACCGCCCGACGAGCAGCGGCTCTACAAGGATGACCAGCTCCTAGATGATGGAAAAACGCTGGGTGAGTGTGGCTTCACCAGCCAGACAGCAAGGCCGCAGGCCCCAGCCACGGCTGGCCTGGCCTTCCGGGCAGATGATGCCTTCGAGGCCCTGCGCATCGAACCTTTTTCCAGTCCGCCAGAGCTTCCAGATGTGATGAAGCCGCAGGACTCTGGAGGCAGCGCCAACGAACGAGCTGTGCAGTGAGGGCCCCGGGTCCATCCCCTGAAGGCCCATCCCTTCCCCCACCCCAATAAAGGAAATTTGGGTGTCTAAAGAAAAAAAAGAAAAAGAAATAAATAATAAGATACATGAGAACAAAAAAATTACTACCACAATAAAGAATCAAAATCTCAATAGCAAGACTAACACAGGCAAATACCAAGAGGCATCACACAGAGGCATGGAAAGACAGCAGTGAACAAACAAAAAACTTCTCTGACTACTGTGGACATTACATCACAGATGGGGAAGAAGGCATGTAGCACCACCCCCTCCAATGAATACTGACAGTTAATCCTGGTTTGGGGAAATAGACTCACTTGTTTTTTGGTGCCAGCCATGCTCCACTAGTATCCAGACACATGCTAATACAAATCACACTTATTAAACTCAGCAGGCCCCACACACACTTTCATTGGGAGAAGGAAGGGACATGAGTTATTTAATATGGGAGAAGACAAAAATTCATCATATGAAACTGTCAAAAAAAATAAAAGGGAGGGTACAGTTTTTCTTCTTACATCTAGAGGACAAAAGACAGAAAAACATTAAGCAAACTGTTTGGTAAATCATATGAAAGATTCTATGAGGAAAACCTGGATCAGGGAATTTGGAGGATGAAAGCAGTCATAAAGGATCTTTTACCAGAGTGCTCAACAATGGCTTTAATGAGGTGACCGCCCAGGCACAGTGACTGAATTATCAGATACAAGAAACTTGTCTTTGCCACTCTCAGAAGGTTTTTACATTATTCCACCACCCTCTTATCTTTACCCCAATTTAATGACAGACCAATACCTGATTGATTATCAGATGTATATAAATGTTGCAAATTAATCTTTCCATATTCCATTCTTTAGGATATGTACAGAGACTAGCAAAACAAAAACTAAAAATTACAGGTAGAAATGAGGGTTCCACCAAGGAAACCAATGGCCCTATTAAAAAATGGGCCCTAGAACTTAAAAGAAATTTTACCAGGGATGAAATTAAAATGTCTAACAAATATCTTCAAAAATGCTCCTACTTCTTTAGCCATCAGGGAAATGCAAATCAAAACTTCCCTGAGATATCATCTCACCCCGGTCAGGATGGCAAAATCCACAATACAAACAACAACAAATGTTGGAGAGGATGTGGAGAGAGGGGAACTCTCCTACATTGCTGGTGGGAATGCAGGCTCATACAGCCACTCTGGTGAGCCGTCTGGAGATTCTTAAAGAAATTAAAGATTGAAATGCCATATGACCCTGCTATTCCATTTTTGGGAATAACCCCCCATACAGCAGAGGTTCACCTTGATACCACAAGCACGACCATGTTCATAGCAGCACTGTTTACAATAGCAAAGTCATGGAATCAACCCAAATGTCCAACAGTTGACGAGTAGATAAGGAAAATGTGGTACATCTATACAATGGAGTACTACTCAGCCATCAAAAATGATGAATTCCTGGAATTTGCTGGGAAATGGATGTCATTAGAAATAATTATATTAAGTGAAGTATCTCAAACCCAGAAAGTTAAGCGCCGTATGTACTACTCCCTAATAGGTGGCTCCTAGTACCAAACTCACCCAGCCCACATTGAGACACTCAAAGGTAAATCCTATGTAATACAGTAATTGCAAGGATTATGAACAGGAGGGATGGGTTGGAGGGCCACACCAGACACAAGGAGAGAGGGGACCATGTTACAGTAGAGAAAATAGGCCTCCAAGGAATGCAAGTAAGTAATATGACACCTGGTTAAGTTCACAGATGTTCGTTCCTGATCATGTACAACTGAGGCGGTATGATCTCACCAGAAGGGGAGGGCATATAGTGTGGCAGATGAAAGGGGATCATTTTGCAAATGGGTGACTGACCCCTCCCTCACCGAGGTTTCCTGCTTTTATTACATCTACCCTTGAATGTGCTATTATAACAAGACTCCAGTTTAACAGCTTTTTGTCTCTGACCAGGGGGTGACATACAGTGCCCATCAGGATGGAGTGAAGGGCATTGCAGGAGCAGCAAAACTGCAAAAGAAAATCAACAAACCACAATCCAGCACTTCAGAGACTCTATATCAACCACATAGAACTAGGCCAGCCTAATCTCTCCCCATCCTGAAGCTCAGGGACATTTGCGGAAGAGGGGGCGGTAAGATTGTAAGAGCAAAAGGATGGGAGGAGCAATGATTTGCTAGTTATTATTGCAATAAACTAGTTAGGGCCGAAGCAATCATAATTGGACTTTGCATGCCCTGCGCAATGTCCAACACACTATTGACCTCACAAAGTCTAGCATCAGCTAAAGGCACCAAGATCCTTGGAGGCAAGGGACTGACAGCCACAGAAGTGTTCCTATGCTTAAGGGGAACACGGGAAAGGGTTCAGGGAAATGCCACTGGGTCCTTGTACGTCATCGGAGAGGAGGACCAAGAGGAGAGTTAGGCATACACAATAAAGGACTCTCTGGGAATTGGGGGGGAGGCACTGGGGGATGGGGAGGGAGGGAGGGGGATCAGGGGGTTCGGGGGGAGGAGGAGGGAGGGAGGGAACTGGTCTATCTATTAAGTTTGTATGAGCGGAAATAATAATAAAATGTATTAAAAACAAAACAAAAAAAAACCTTGATGGACCACTTCTCAGCACACAATAAATCAGCAAGACTAAATTCTCAAAGAAAAAAAAAAGAAATGAGGGTTCCATTTTCCTTTCAAATTTAACGTAAGTTATTCTATTTTGTCCCAACCTTTTCACTTCAGATTCCACATGACTTTTTCCCTGTTTATTGACCAAGAAATTAGGCCCCTGTCATGCCTGCGATCCTCACCAATTAGACCTTGCCATTTCACGTCTCAGACTGACTGGCACTCCTTCAGGGAGAAGGTGGTTCCCTCCTAGCCTGGATTCTACCCATGGAGGGGTCAAAATGGCTGACTCAAAGATGGTCAGCAGCAATTTCTTCCCCACATAACCACATCTTCTTCCTCCATTCAGAGTTTGGCCAGTGGCTCATAATTGTCCCAGGATTTGAGAGTTTGAGGCAAGAGGATGAATACAAGTTCAAGGCCAGCCTAGGCCTCAAAGGACCACGCCAGCACTGGTCTTCAATTACTTTGACCAACAAAATGTAAGCAAAATGGCATTCTGAGCTTTAAGTGTAGAACTCAGGAGAAAAGGCAGCTTCTTCCTCCCCTGCTATGAGAAGGCAAGGTCACACGGAGGAGGGCACGTGAAAATAAGACACACAGAGAGAACTGGCCTTCTGGCAGCAGTCAGCTGAGCCCTGAGGCTCACATCAGCCACCAGCCAAGTGAGCGAGCCACTGAAACTTCCAACAGTCAAGCCCCAAAATAGACGCAGCCCTGGCTACCCTCGTGTGAGCAGCAGAACCACTACGCTGATCATAGGATCCTGAAAAATAGTAACAGGTCCATGTTTGGAGTAGGTTCTTACACAGCAGCTGTCACAATTAAAACATCAAAATCTGAACACCAACCCCAATTCAACTGAGCTTCATTTAATTCATGTATCACTTTTCCCATTTGCAAAATGAAATGATAATCTATTTCACAGAGATATTCTAAGGATTAAACATGTTAATATGTAAAGGACACTTAGAAGAGTTCACAACAAATTTTTGATACAAGTAATTATCACTCTATTATCCTATAACATATCTTTTTGCTAAAACCACTTATCTTGAAATTACGCTTGCTTATTTATCTGCCTCTCTTCCAGTAAGGTAAGAACATCAGGGAATTTGGAGAACTGGAATGCTCTTAATAAGCATAAACCTACCAGGTACTCAAAACATAAAATCAGTTGGCAGATTATCTGTATTTACAGTATCTTTCATGATATAATGCTGATGCATTTAAATGTTACTGCATATTGCAAAATTAGGGACATGTATTCCTCAAATATATCTAGTGAGTGTTTGGCCTTCATTGGTCAAATATACTGAAGTGACTGATTCAATTGTATAAATTTTAATGAGATACATTTGAATCAATGGCATGCTTACAGTTGTTAGCATGACGTGCACAGGAATGGCAAGAGAAGCTTTCATCTGCAGTACACTGAGAAAAATAGACTCTGGCAACACTGAATGAGCATAATAATACTCTGTTAAATTACTTAGCACACAATCTTAGTGTGAATTTTCTCTAGTACAGAATTTTGAAAGTTTAACGACCTATTGGAAACAAACTGAAAACCAGTCAGTCACAGAAGCCTGGGGAAGCACCAGGTTAGAAAGTAGAATGACAAACATAACTCAGTCAAAGAAGTTTTCTAACACTGCGCTTCTCAACCTTCCCTTTGCCCTGAGGTACGTGAGGGATGTAAGAAATCCTGCCTGTCTCCCTCTTCTAAGTATAACGTCAAAGGGATTTTCACATTTAAGAATAGGATTTAATGAGACAAACTAAATCAGGACTTCATGGGCTTCATAAAATGTCAGGGAAATAGGAAAGAATATATTGTGTTTAAGAATTAGGTATAATTCTTAAGGCATAAAAAGTAAGAGGGCAGACTGCTGACACATGAACTACATACAGGTATAGAGGCCCACTCAAAGAACGTGTATGCTGAGAATCAGAACTGCAAAGTCCAAACATTTAATAAATTTACCAGAGTGCATAAGAATTTTAAAGACCTCTTGAAAACACCGAAACACCTTAAAAACCAAAACTTACTTGTGGTGGAAGTACAAAAACAACAACTGCTTTGGGAAAAAGTCTGGTGGCTTATAATAAGATATGTATATACCCAAAAGAGATAAGTATGTCCACAAAGAGACTAACACAAGAATATTCATTTAGCCAAAAGTTGAAATCAATCCAAAAGTGAATCAGAGAAAGTATAACACCACAACTTACACTATGCAAAATTTCAGTAATGAAAAGGGATGAGTTATTGGCATATATAATATGGATCAACATCAAAAACTTCATGCTGAGTAAGTTTACAGGCTATGTGCTATGTTAATCTAGAATGGGTAAAAGTAATTTAAAAAGAAAAAAATTACTTGAGGGATAGGAAACTTACTGTAAAGGTCTTTTAAAAAAATTTCTTAGGTGATAATAATATTCTATATTGTGGAGCAAGCTTCATTTGTAGAAGGCAATGGTACAGACTTTGTTCCCCCAACATCCATACGTTGAAACCCTCACTTCCACAATGGTAGTATTTGAAGGTGTAGTCTTTGGAGGATAGCAGGGTAGGATGACGTCAGAGACATGGTCTCCAAGATGTGACTGTTTGTATAAGAGGAAGAAAATCCAGAACACTCCCTCTCTTCACCTACTGAAGACAATACAAAAGTGGCAATTCACAAGTAGAGAGATTTTTTTTTACCGGGGATCCAAATCAGCTAGTCTTGATACTAAACTTCTGAGGCTCCAAAATCATAAAAAATAAATTCCTGCTGTTCAAGCCATTCTTCTCCAGTACGTCACTGTGATCATCCATACAAGTCAGATTGAACAGCAATTATTTAAGAGTCTACAGGTGCTGCTTCCTATTCTCTGTACTACTCACTATAATGACTGAGCAAGGATGCGCTTCAACAAAACCTTAAGCAAACAGAAGTTAAACTGTAGTTTGCTGATCTCTGCTTGTATTCTGAAAATTCTTTAGGGTTACTTGGATATAGCTAGACAGCAAATCGTATTTAACCAAGTTCATTCAACAGATCATGTAAGACTTGATTTTAATTCAAAGATATAAACAAACACTAAACTCTAGGCTAATGATGGGTATGTATTGTTGCCTGCTATTTACAACTTACTTTAAAATATCAAAAAATAATAAAAAAGTAACATACGAAAAAATTAGGTGGATTGAAGATATATAAAGACACAAATGTAACTAACTGTTAATAACAGACCCTACAATTTGTACTTGATATGGAGGCTCACTGTACAATCCTTCCAACTTTCTACATATTTGAAAGGGGGAGGGTCAAGGGACAAGCACTCCCGGAACATGCTCAGCAGGCTCAAAGGTCAGAGACAACTTCTCAGCAGACCTTCTCTCCTTCCACCATGATGGCTCAGACTCCGATTTCCCAGGTTTGTTGCAAGCACATTTACCCACCGAGATTCTCACTGGTCCATGAAATCAACACAACAGAGAAAGAAAAACAGACAAGAACTAGAGTGTGTTGGATGATGCAACTACACAACCTTGACTATGTAAAAAGTATACTATGAATATTTTTTAAAAATTAGAAAGGTCACGAAATGGGGAGGGAGAAGTTAGTGGAGCAGACCCGGAGAAATGATAGGGGAACGGGATTGCAGAAATGTTCAAAAACATTGTGTATGTATATATTTTCAAAAAACATATAAGCCACATAAAACATACAAATGAAGATCAAAGGTATCAGGCAGGTGAAGAAGAGATGAGAAGCTAGAGAGCAACTTCGGTAAAAAGCTGTTAATACTTCTTTGAAATGGAAAATGGAAGCAAACGATTGCACCTAAAACTCAGAACATATGATCTCACGCAGAAGGCGCCACTGGATGAGACAGTCCGCCTCAGACCTGAACATCTCCCACACTCTTGCTGAGTGTGCTATCCTAGGCAGAATTTTGCCTATGATACAGAATTGCCTATTGTAATAAGTTGCACAGGCAACAAAGAGCAAGATACACCCAGCAACTGCATTCCCAAGGTAACTAGCAGCTTTGTTGTTCCTTACAAGCGGCTTTAAAAAAAAAAAAAAGTGCCACACCCTCTGGGTTCCTCAACTGTGATACAATCTCAAGCCCAGGTCCTCATGAACACTCTTTAACCTGGACTTAGTCACAAGGCAAGCCTGCCTAGTCAAACGTGCTGATGCTCACCTTGCTGGCATGCTATGAGTAATGTCATTTGTTCTGACTTGGGAGTTTTGTTTTCTGCCAGCAACCGTGAAACATTAACAGACTAATTCGCTAGCTTGTAAAAAAGATAATTAGTTGTGTCCTGGCCTCTATATGTGCCATATACAGTATTTAATTCTCGTAATAATCCTTGTGTTATTATGAGGACACTAATCCTGTCAGATGTGAGGTAACTAGGACAATGTCTCAAAACATGCAAACCAAACAACCTAAAATATAATAAGCCCAGATGACTTAACAGCCTGGTTTATGCTTGTTTTTGTTTACGTGGTGATGGGGATGGAATGGGGGCCTTGTGAACGAACATGCTTAGCAGGGACTCCATCATTCAGCTACATCTCAGTTCCAGTTTAGCATTGTCGAATTTCCTTACGTAGCTGATTTTCAAAGTCTACTTTAATTCTTCAGATACAAGAACAATCTCAGCACCAAAAATACTTCAAAAAAAACCCTATGGTCAATAATTAAGCAGAGTTATAAACAAATCTAGACTACTGTTTTCTCTGCAAAATTCTTCTGGTTTAATATGCCGTATATTACACATATTCCAAGAAAACCATTATCATCATTCTAGAGCACAGTTCAGAACAAGGCTGTTACAATTAACACTGCCAATTTGGCTTGTACACAGAGCACCTTTTAAATTTTAGCAGTTAGCTTGGTGCACGTACATAACCATTGAAAACAGACAAAATCAAAGTTAGAATGCATTTTAACAACTGCAATCCAAGTTAACTACTCAACGGTTTGGCACATGCTATTTTCCTACCAGCAACACTATGTTTCCCATAACACAATGGAAGTACATGTCATACCTCACTTGAAACTATAAGAGTAATAAGAAGTCAAAGCTCTGCATTTTACCTATTGTTTACTTAACACCATGAAATGAAGAAAATTTGCACATAGAGAAAAAAAAAATCCACCTTAAGTAGCAAGGCACGGTGGTGTGTGCCTGTCATCCACACAGGAAGCAAGGCAGGAGGACGATGAATTCCAAGTCAGTCTGAACTACAGAGCTACACTATATATATATATATATATATATATATATATATATATATATAAAAGAGCTGGGGCTGGGGCTTGCCTAGAAAGTATACTCAGCCCTGAGTTCAAGTCTTAGTACAGGGGGAAAAAAAAAGATGAAGGGAGGGAGGGGAGAGGAAGGGAGAGGGAGGGAGGGAAGGGAAGGGGAGGGGAAGATAGAGGGAGGGAGGGAGGGAGGGAGGGAGGGAGGGAGGGAGGGAGGAAGGAAGGAAAAGATACTACACTACCCATAATATCCAAGATACAAAACCTTCCTAGAAGTCTATATACATATGAAAAAACAAAATGTGACATATTCACAATAAAATTTTATTCAACTGTAAAGAAGAATGGAAATTATGAGTTTCACAGGAAAATGCTTGGAAACAGTGCAAGTGAAATAAGCTAAAAGTACTAACAGTATCTTTTCTCATAGGTGGAATCTAGACTTAAATTTTTAAATACATATATATATGTGTGTGTCTGTGTCTGTGTGTATATACATACACACAGACACAGACAGACACACACAGACACACACACACACACACACACACACACACACACACACACACACACGCTTAGAACATGAAGACAGAAAGGACACTTACCAGAAGGGACCAAGTGGTTTTCCAAGAGGAAAACAAAACAAAGCAAAGGAATAAAAAAAGATAATGGAATAATAGAAAACTACTGGAGGCACTACTCCTGGAGAGGAAAAGCAGTAAGAGAAAGGGAGAGGTCAGAGAGCAGTGAGAGGTAAATAAGAACAAAGTACACTGACACACACATATGAAAATAAGCATCATGATGAACTCACTGCCTTATATGATAACTAAAAAGATAAAAATAATGCTATGATAGCTGGAAAACAAGTAGCTCCCAGATAAAGTATGTACAATCGTTAAGGGTCATAAGTGATTTTGATGGTCTGATTCATCACCAGTATAGAGCTGAATTTTAGCTATTTAAATAAGCAATAAATTAGCACAGCATCACTTCAGTCCTAGATATATTTTCCTCATTTCCTGACTTAATCACTTCTTAACATTCAAGGTTGTTAATCTGAGCTAAAAGCAGCCATAAGTCACGTTCACATAAGCTAGGTCTCCAGAGTGTTACCTGGCTACAAAGTCCTCACAAAATTTAAATAAAGGTGTACCTACGCCATAGATGCCACAGTTATTGGAGGTCATTCTCAACAAAGCATATCAATTGCTCAAGTAGAAGAGTTTACAATGCAAATTTAAACTATGAAAAAAATTCTCTAATGTTTCTCCTTACAAGGAAAAAAATGGTATTTACCTAATGGAAGCAAAATCTTTAAAATGAATTTTTTCTCTTCTACTTTCATGGAATGTCTCTATCTATTCTAAGTTTAGGACACAGCTTCAGACTGAAAGAACAAAAAGCAACCAATGTGATCTTGGGCCAGCTATTTGGAAAACAATCTTAGAGAAAAAGTATCTTCACACTAAAAGAGAAAACTCCAAGTTTACCTGAGGGGCTTTTGAAAAGGAGTCTCAACTATCTATCTATTGAAAGGAGTGCAACAATATGCAATAAATTATATTTAAGCAGCAGCTACATCAGTTAAAAATGTTTTGATTGGGGACTGGAAATAAGGCTCAAGGGTTAAGACTCTGCCTTCCAAGCAGAAAGGTCCTGAGTTCAGATCCCAGGTCCCAAATAAAAACGCAAGGCAGAAAGGGCAGAGGCCTGCACTTCCTGCCCAGAGTAGAAGTGAGAGGGAAGTAGAAGCAATCTAGGTTGATTCCTGAAGTCACCCTTAGTCTTCCACAGGGACGCTCGGCCCTCGATACACACACACACACAAAATAAATGAGTAGAAAATTTTAATTACAGAATGTTTGATTAGTGTTGTGTATCAAATCATGGCAGAGTCCAAAAAGCAAAAGTACTCAAGAAATTCAAATCATTTCCTACAACTAGGAGAACAGAAGAGCTTAGAAAAGTGAACAAGCACCACTGATAATAACTGAATATATATCTCTTGCATTTTAATCATCTTCACAGGAAAAAAATATTAAATAAATGTCACCAAAATTAGACAACTTGAAAAACATTTTTATGTTTGCTGGGCCATTCTGAAGACACTGATAAATTTTGGGGAAATTCATAATCTGAATCATTTGGAGATATCATAGAATATACAGCAAATGTTAACAGAAGCATCCTGATGATGCTTTGTCTTAGAAAGTTTAAACGGCATTCTGTCTTTAAGCATCCTTCCATTTACCAAAAAGCAACTAACAGAAATTCTTGGACCAAAACACACAGAAATGAAAGGTGAAGCCTAGGACTGACTGTAGAGTTCTGTAAAGCATAATCTGCACACGTACCGCTTCTCTCCTCACCCCAGGTAAATAGTGTTCACTATGTTATGTGGACGTTTACAGGTGAAGGTGCTACTGAGTTGCAACACAGCAGTCAACTATTGCTGACTATAAAATTTACAACAAGACTCTCCAATGGCACCCCTAAAATTAATAACACACACATAAAGAAAACATACGACAGTACATGCACGACTCAGTCATCTTAAGACTTAAGAGTCCGATGATCTAGCTCTTGCGTTTTGTATTTAATGAAAACTGATTTTTCAAAATTGTATTTTTTCTTCCTAATGAAACGTTTCCCCTTCCGCCAACACCCACCTGGGTACAGACACACACCAGGTGGGGACGGGGTGCTGGGGGGAATGCGATCGCTTTTAATTCTAACATACGGCCAAGATGCCAAGCTTAGGGGGAAGGTGGGCACGATCAGGGCCGCAGCCGTCCACCGCGCCACTGGCCCCCGCGGCGGACACGTGTGCCCCGAAGCTGCGGCCCCCCGTACCCCGCGCGTGCGCCCCCCTTGCCCATTCATGACGGCGTCGCTTCCGGCCAGGTACGAGCCCGGGGCCCCAGCAGCACCCCTGGCCGCGTCTCCGCAGCGGGCACAGGGACCCGAGGAGGAGACGCGCGACCCAAGCCAGCGATCGGCCGAGGGCAGCGGGCTTCCCGGGGCGGGGGGCGGAGGGGGTCGTCCGGAGCCCCCCTTCCCCGGGTTCCGCGGCGGTCAGGGCCCCGCGCCCCGCGAGCCCGGCACTCACCACCTGGTAGCGGCCGGTCCCCAGCTGGTGGTGATCCATCCTGCGCGCCTCGGGCTCGGGCTTCCGAGCCGGCCCGTCCCCTCGGCGCTCGGCTCCGGCAGCCTCCCCGGCGGACGACGTGGTCGCCGCAGCGCCCCTTCCGCCTGCGCTCCTGCCGCCGCGGCCGGCCGGCGCGGCCGCCTCACTTCCTGCCGCCGCCGACACGTCCGCGTCGCTCGCGCCCGGGCGGCCGAGCTGCGGGGCGCCGCGCGCGCTACTGAGCATGCTCGGGCCGGGCGCGCCTGCGCGCTGGCTCCGCCGCCGCCCCATCCGCGCCGCGCCGCCGGACGCGCCCCGGGGCGGGGGTGGGGGGAGGAGCGGGAGGAGGAGGAGGAGGAGGAGGAAGAGGAGGAGGAGGAGGAGGAGGAGGGAGCGTCAGGCCAGGCCCCGGAGCCGGCTAGCGCGTGCGCCCCGCGCCGTGGGCGGTGGCAGGGGGAGTGGGGGGCGGGGAACAATCCCCGCGATCGGCCGTTGTGTTTTGATTTGTTTTGTCTTCCGCCGACGCAGGTTGCGCGCCGGGAGCCGCGAGGGCCGCGTCACCCGAGACCGAGGTCGCTGCGCACGGGGCGGGCGCCTCCCGAGCCCGGGCGCCCGCAGCCCCCGAGCCGCCGCCCCCCGGGTTCCAGCCTCGAACAGCGCCGGGGGCCGCGGCTTCAGGGCGTGCCCCGGACACCCTGGTTCAAAGTCCAATCAGTGGCGAGCAAGGGATTGCGAGGGTCCCAGCCGCGGGGAGGAGCCGCGAGCTGCCGCGCCGCCCTGCGGGTCCACGCACCTCCCCGACACCCGGGGACCAGCGTCGGTTCTGACGGTGCCGCGTACGCGTCGACACACCATCACCCCCAAAGCTCAAAGACTGCGTTAGGGTCCTTTCTTGGTGATGTACATTCTAGGTATTATGACGACTGTGTCTTAAACTAGGCATTATAGGATCACACAGGATATCTCCACTGTCCTAGAAATCTTACGTGCCCCCCTTCTTGGTGTGTTTTAGGAACCGAGCCTGCTCTTTAAATATATCCCTGAGTCTTGCCGAGAAAGGTGTCTTAGAACTAGGAAATGAGGAGGAGAGAGGAAAATAATGGAGATGGATTACTTTGTGATGAAGATACGAACTAGAACATTCCTATTTGCTAACACAAAGAATCGCTTTTTGTGGAACATTGCACTAGTGTCTCAGTGGTTGGCCACACATGACCTATTGTGTGTGCCACATATGACATAAAGTATGATCTATAGTGTGTATCTCTTACACGTGGCACAAAGCATGACCTACTGTGTATGCATCTCACATAAGGAACAACATGCCCTGCTATGTAGAAATCTCACTCATGGCACAAAGCTGTTGTGTGTGTCTCACACGTGGCACAAAGCAAGTAGAAGCGTATGGTGGGGCAGCAGAAAACACCTTTTAACCTGAACACTTGCTTTTTCGTTGATGATTTGCTAAAGACTGATTCACATGACTCAGCCTAGGTTTCTTTACCTCTAGATCATTTTAGAGTGGAGGTCCCGAAAGGAAGAAGGGAGAAGCATCCGGAGACAAATAATTGTTTTACTTTATCGCTCTGTATATACAGAGCAGTGCCCTAGAATTAAAAAGGCTATTGGATAAGTCTGGCCATCTGGTTTAATAGCAAGCTACGGAGTTACCAAGATAGCTCAGCAGGTAAGACTCCAGCTAACAAATTGCTGACCTGAGTTCAATCCTGGGGTCCATGGGCCCACGTGGCAAAAGGAGAGAATTATGCTCTGACTTCCACCTGTGCACCATGGCATTCATGAGTGCACATTCTCTTTCTGACTCTGTCTCTCAAATAAATAAAATATCAAGTAACAAAAAAGATGGAAACTCCTAAACAATCATCAACTAAAAAGTTGAAGCCTTCCTGATGTTTTAAAAGCCATTCACCACCTATTTGGGTCATCTTGAAATATCTAATAGCATTGTCATGCTAAGAATTATAAGCAGTGATGTCACCTTACTTAATATTCTTTAAACTTGCTTGCTTTCATATGATGCTGTGTAATACAAATTCTAATAAGCATACAATTTTGTTGATGTAATTAATTGAAGTGGTCATCTTTATAGTATTGTCCCAAATGAAATTACCTCAGTAATTTTGTTAGCAAAACAAAATCAGCTTTCTGTATCATTTGTCAATTACAAAAGGAACTTAGAATTAAATTTGATAAGTGCTCTTCTTCATTAACCACTTATGTGTTTGTTTCTAAAGTAGATTACTTCTAAGAGACCACTGAAAATCAGACACCTTGACCTAAAGCAGACAATCTGAATCTTGTTTACGTAGCATTATTTCAGTTTTACTCCTCCACAGGAGCAGGTGAAACAATTCAACTGACAAACAAGAACGATGAAACAAACCAATAGAACAACAGCATGTAGTCTGCAGTCACTCTGCATGTGTTTTTAACCTTACAACACTCCGGGATCCAGGCATCACTGCCGTCCTCACAGAGGAGAGAGGCTGAAGAACTTTGCCAATGCCAAGCCACAGTAAGTGGTGACAGACACTAGAACCCTCCAATATATTAAACCTGAGTTATGTCATACAGCTTACAAAAAAAAAAAAAAACATTTCTTTTTCCCTTCCTGGCGATCATTTCCGTAATAGTTGTGAGGAAGATGTATACAGATAAATATCTCAGCCAATCTGACTTCCTTCAGTCCCACCTTCTTCTTTATAAAATTGTGATGCTTTCTCATTATTCCCAAAAGAGCCATTCTGAGCTCTTGCCCATTTCAGTTAAACCAGTGTGACATATGACCATACCAATCAGAGGTGCTCACTGGATCTCCTAGGGCCGTTCTCACGGATGAAATGGCATTAACAAGATTTTTTAGAAGTCGTAGGCAAGAAGTATTCTTCAGAAATCTTGAACAATATCTAGCATTATTTTCAACCCTTGATCTTTTGATGATTCTAGGTAGCTAAAAAAAAAAAATCTACTAGTGTGCCATGGTAAGCTACCTCAACTTGAAATGTAGAATTCTATTGCACTTGAGCAACGTTCTTGATAGTCTAATCAAATTTCATCTCCAAATGCAACCACCCAAATGTTTATAAGAACTGCTCTGTAGTTCTGGTGGATAATGTGCTTTAGATTCTCTTTCAAGTAAATCCAGTCTGCTCAGCTCTAAGGAATGTGGATAACCAGCATTTTCCAGCTGTTGGCTTTGTCAGCTTTAAACCTGAGATGATACTCTTTTCAGGATGGAATCCAGCCATTCACTAAGCAAGGAAGTTAAACAAAGCTCAAGCTGTTCTTATGTGACACTAGACCTCTTTCAAGAAGGACAAAGCTTGCTCCAAAACACCATGTTGAACAGGTAGAGACTTTGTCTAAACTGCATTGTAAATCCTTTTTCCTTCTATGCTTGTTAGACCACAAGTGAATCTCTTATGGTCTTCATTTGATAGCTGTCTCTGCTCTCTGGAGGACCCAGTCTAATCAACAAATAACATGGTAAAAATTATCAAAATTGCATTGAAACAGTTACGGCTATTGTATGGTTGGTATTTCATGTCCACTATAACAGTCGGTAAGCTATATTACCTTTTTCTCATGTGGACAACTTTCATATTAAGAACAGCCTCGATGTTGTTCTATAGTATAATAATGTGAACTCACAGTTGTTTCTTACTTTCCATTGGGAACTACTCCCAGAAGTAGAGCTATTCCTTTCATGGGTAAACTAATTTCTTGTCAGTTACCATCATCTTTTCAAAGTGGGTATGTTGAGCTACATATACATGCACTAGGGGCTTTATCAAACCTCCCATCATTTAAGAGCAGTATAGGTCCCACTGGCTGGAGCAGTGCCATCTGCACTTACTAAGTCACGAGTTAGTAGGAGATCCAACGTTCCCTTGACTTTTCTGTCCCCAAAAATTCATGTAAAAAAAAAAATCCATGCTTAGTGGTACATGTTTATAAGGCCAAACCAAGGAAGACAAAGACAGGCAAATGGCTGGAGTTTACTGTGGGGGGAGAAAAGGGGGTAATGGATATCTTTTTTTTTTTTTTTTGGTCTATTATTTTATTCTTATTTACAAATAATAAAAAAAAAACAGGAATTTGAACCATGTTATTCTAGCATAGGAATACACAGAGAAGGAGAGTAGAGGAGTAGCAGAAACCGCCTCGAAATTCTCCCAGAAGACAAAGGTGATTAAGCAAAACTCCCAGTATTAGGCTAGGGATACCTCTGCATGAGCTGTTGGTCAGACAATTCCTCCCCACCCCCATTGTAAGTCATTGCCAGTGCTCTCTTGCCAACCAGAACCCAATGATAAGATCCTGTTGCTGAAAATAACACAACCCCCTGGTCATGGGACACGAATAAATCAAATTTTTGTTACTTTAGTGTTTCGTACAAGAATATAGTGAATTTATAGTTTCATATCTGAATCACAAATCCCATTACAGTCCTTCTTCCCTACCAGACTCCCTCTACTTTCAAGTTTTTCTGTATGTGTGGCCCACTGGGTTTCATCTGGGTTTCCTTTGATGACTTGTGCCTGAGTATTTGCTGGAGCATGAAGCATGTGTATCAGTGGGTATATCCTTGAGGAAAGTATCTTCCATTTCCTCCCCTCAGCAATAGCCTCCATCAGTCTCTCAGGGAGAGATGGAGCCTCTTGAAATCTTTCCCCTTTTGTGGTAAAGTGTTAGTAGGACAATTTACATTCAAGCCTTGTGGATATATATATATATATATATATATATATATATATATATATAGTTTCAGTGAAATGGATGCAAGAACCCTGTTGTATCCATAAGATAGCGTCTGATCACACCACTGCCCCATTTAAGGTTTTTACTGTCTTACCACTCTTTCTAAAATGTTCCCTGTGCTTGGGGTGGGGATGACTTACATGACCTATCTAAGGTCAAGCAGTCCATAGTCACTTACTTTCTGCAGTTTGGCTAGTTGTACTTTTTTTTTTTTTTAATAATAATAAGCACTTTTTGTCACAGGAGGTTTCAGTTTGAGTGTTGAGGGCTCCTCCAGTCTATGTGTGCAATGACAGTTGCTTAAAAGGCAGTTTGATGTAGCGTCTTTATATCTAAGCGTTCGTAGCTTGCATTCCCCCTATGGTCTATGCCCTCCCTTTTCATGGGTTTTTATTCTAATTCACAAAACCCAGAAGGAATCCTTGTTGAAAAGTAGACTTTAAATTCAATCAGTAAGCTATTGTTTGACCTCTTGACATTCGCGCCACTATTACACTATTACACCTCTTGTCAGAGTGATTTTCTCAGATTGAAACATTTACAGAATGATGAAACTATTGATCTTTCCCCTCAGTAAGTAGCTTCTATGGTGCTGTGGAAGCTATTGGGCAGACAGGAAACTTCCAGACCAGTTTCAGCAGGTGTTCTTTGTTCATGTCCTGTGATCCACATGTGTTGCATCTTTTGCAATAGGATTTTACTGTCAGTTTCAAGAGCAATGGCAAAAGCATATATTATTTGGAGGGCCTTTGAGACTTCTCTGTCCAGTAACTTCTCAAGAAGCGTCACATACCTGTCACTTGCAGTATTAATTGTCTCTGTTCTAGTTGGTAATCCTAGGGCATTTTTTTGTTTTGCCCTGTCTTCCTCTCTCTGTGTTCCCCTGTATACGGAATGTCCATTCTTATTCCTTTTTACATATTGATAATACAGGAAATTTCTGTATTGTTGCATCCCACACCCTCTGTCTTTTCTGTTATTCCCCACCCCTCCTATACCCCAGCCCCTCATCTCCCTCCACCATAAACATCCCCCCATTATTCCTCCCCTCATCTGAGATATCCTGTGTTTTTTTAATAGGTGACTGTGCCTAAAAGATGGTGCCTGAGGTTACCCTCTTCTACCACATGCACATGCCTGTGCACAGAAACCCCTGAAACACACATGCTCACACATATGAAAATGATCCTAAGGGTCAGAAAGCTAAATTCAGCCACAGAGTTTATTTCTACAGCAACTACCACTCATCTTCCAGCTTTTTGTTTGCTTATTGTAGCTCATAAATATATGCAAAACATTTTTAGCTGTTGAACTAAAAAACAGCTAACACACTATGACTAATATGAGTGGAAAATGTAGAACTCCTTGAAGCTGAAGAGATGGCTCATTGGTTAGAGTGCTTGCCACACAAGAAGACTGGAGTTCAGATCCCGAGAACACAGATAAATGCTAGTTGTGGAGTCCCACTTGTAATTCCAGTCTTGGAAGTCAGAAAGAGAGGATCCTGAAACAAACTGCTTAATTGAAACTAGTCCAATTGGTGAGCTCTGGATTTGACTGAGAGACCCTGTATCAAAGAATAAGTTGGAAGAGCAATCAAAGGAAATTTCTATCAAAGGAAATCCCTGAGCAAAGCATAAAGAAGGTAGAAGCAATCCAGGATGATTCCCAAAGTCACCCTTGGTCCTCCACAGGGACACACAATATCCTCTCTCTCTCTCTCTCTCTCTCTCACACACACACACACTGCTGAACCAGTTTTCTATTCTTTAGTATCAGAAAAATTCCTTCCCTATCTTTTTCATAGATTGTAGCGAAGCTCAAATAAAAATGTTGCCATACAAATATAAAGCCCTGTTATTCCTAGAGACTCTTTTCCTACATGTAATGTTCTAGTGGCCATCAGGGTAAAAGAAAAAGAGAATTCTAACTACTTCATAAAACACTGACACTAAACCTCCGTATTCATGAACACATAACCAAAAACATGCATACACATGTATATATGAAAATGAAAAAATATGAAATGCCAATAGTTTTGAACCCAACGTGTCAATAATTCTTTTGAAAGAAATAGGACAAATAAATATATAGCCACAGAAAAAATACATTCTAAAGTAATTATGAATTCTCTGAGGAGTTTGTGCTTATAACAAGTAAAAAAAGTACAATAAATTATGTTCCTCACAAATATTGTCTTTGGAAATATAGTAGATAGCATTACTTGTATACCCTCAGGGTTAAAAGTCAAACAAGCCCAACTCTATATATTTATTTAGGGATGTAAATAAGCATAAATATGAAGGTTAAAAACTCTGTCTCTCTTGACTTAGCTTCTTATTCTATAACTGTGGAATTTAGATACAATTTCTGAAACAATACAGATACTACCAGTATCTAGTTGTGATATTTGCTAATTTAAATATAAGTAAGATAATATTAGAAAATCTTTTCCTTAGTCACCTTGGACATATTTTAAGTGTTCATTTGCCACAAGTGTTCTAGTTCTAATATATATCTTGCTTGTATTACAGAGGGTCCATTGGACATTATTGCTCAATTACTCACTTTAATCTACTACTATGGGCTGCAGAAGTGGCTCAGGAGTTAAGACTGCCTCAAAAGCAGTAAGTCCTGAGTTCAGATCCCAGGTCCCACGTTTTACACCAGGTAGAAATGGCCTGCAATTCAAGCCCTCACAGGTGGAGCCTGGGAAATCCCTGAGTAAAGCGTAAGGAAGGTAGAAGCAATCCAGGATGATTCCCAAAGTCACCCTTGGTCCTCCACAGGGACACACACACACACACACACACACACACACACACACACATGCGCACACACACATAAATAAAGCATAAAAAAATAAACTGTTCCTCCCTTCACTTCCTGAATCAGCTAAAATAGTTCTGTAATGACCTTTTTCTCTACTCTACCATGTCTTAGCAAGATGCCCCTTAGGTAAGTCACATACCTGCTGAACCAGTTTTCTATTCTTTAGTATCAGAAAAATTCCTTCCCTATCTTTTTCATAGATTGTAGTGAAGCTCAAATAAAAATGTTGCCATACAAATATAAAGCCCTGTTATTCCTAGAGACTCTTTTCCTACATGTAATGTTCTAGTGGCCATCAGGGTAAAAGAAAAAGAGAATTCTAACTACGTCATAGAACACTGACACTAACTAGGTCATCCATCTTGACCACGTCATAGGAAGCACGTTAGTAGCTGTTTATCCAGGAATAAAACTTTTACAAAGCATATTTGCCAATCATAATTATGGTAATAATAACTAACATTTACTGTATGTTGCTGACTATTTTGCTAAGTGTTTCATATGTATCATCTCACCAGTTTTTACAATGAATGTACGGAGTATGCTGGTGCAGTTCGCCTGCATGGTTGCTGATAAATGACCGTCAAACTGCTTAAGAGAACAAGGAGTTTATTGTCTCTTACGATTATTTGGTTACAGTTCTCAGTCCAGCTTGACAGGAGAGCTCACACAAATACCAAGGCGGAAGGAACTGGCCACACCATCTCTATGTAATGGGTGAGAGAGGGATGATCCTTACTTGCCAGACCAACATGTCTGGCCAAGTACAAAAGGATGTCACCTCTCTCAACCAGCTGTCTGTATTTTATTCCAGGGCCTAGTCCCACCCACCAGGGCTGGGCCTTCCCCATCAGCTAGACAACCTCCTGCACGTCTGCTCTGGGCCTAGTTCAACCACTGATTCTCTACAAATATGTCCAGAGCTCAAACCCCAACTGTCAAGTTTAAACCTGTGCCCTTGCTGCTAGCAATTCACCCACCAAAAGCTTTTTCAATTTAACTTTTTTTAAAAAAAAAACTTTATTTTTGCGTGCGTGTGTGTGTGTGTGTGTGTGTGTGTGTGTGTGTGTGTGTATTAGAGGGCACTGTGTGTCCCTGTGGAGGACCAAAGGTAATTTCAGGAATCATTCTGGATTGCTCCTCCTTTTTGCTTTGCTTAGGAATTTCCCAAGCTCCACCCCTCAGGGCCAGCTTTGCCATTTCTACTTGGCACTTTTTATGTGGGACCTGGATCCAAACTCAGTAACTTCTGCTTTGAAGACAGAGCTTTAACCCTCGATCCATCTCTCTAGCCCCAATTTAACAACTTTTTATTTTAACACAATTACATATTGGAAAATATATAACTCGTGTCTATATTGATGACTTTTCATTAACTGAATAAGTCCATGCAACTAGCATCCAGATAGTTCAGTGGGTAAGGCAGGTGCTCACAAACCTGGCAATGTAAGTTCATTTCCCAATCCTGGAATCCCGCATGGAAGTAGAGAATTGACATCCAGAAGTTGTCTTGTGACTTCAACCCATGTGTCATGGATAAATACATGTCTTGTCTTCTCTCTCTCTCTCTCTCTCTTTCATTCACTTAAAATGAATGTTCAAAAAAACCTATTAAATATTCCAGAACCACAACAGATACCACAGTGATTTATTCCTTACCTCTTCCCATGTACAAGAATGATCATTATCTTGATTTGTAACACTATAAATTCATTTTGATTGTTTCTTAACTTTATGCTAAACTTGTCCTGGTTCTTTCGCTTTGTTTTTTATTATTATTTATTCAATTGTACGTATGTATGTGCCCGTGTGTGTGTGTGTGTGTGTGTGTGTGTGTGTGTGTGTGTGTGTAGAACCACGGACGAATTCGGGAACCACCATGGACGTCTCCACCTCCTTCTGCCCCGGGATTCACAGGCTCCGCCCTACCAGGACCAGAAGCGCAAGCCGTCCCCGCTTCTGCCTGGCGTCTATACGTGGGATCTGGGATCCGAACTCAGGACCTTCTGCCTGCAAGGCAGAGGCGTAACCCCTGAGCCACCTCTCCAGTAACTTCTGCTTTGAAGACAGAGCTTTAACCCTCGATCCATCTCTCTAGCCCTCTCCAGCCCCTGCTTTGTTTTTTAAAAAGATTTACTTATTTAAGAGAGAGCACATGTCTTTGTGGTGCAGGAGTTGAGGTCAGTGGACAACTCAGCTTTCTCCTACCATGTGGGCTTCCAGGAATTGAGCTCAGGTCAACAAGTTTGCAAACAGGCACCTTGCCAGCTGAGCCATCTGGCTGATCCTTGCTTAATTTTAATTTTATATTGTCAAAATCTTGGTGTATGTAGTTGTGATTTGTTCATATTGTTGCATCCATTTCATTGGTGAATATACCATCTACCTATATATTATTTTTTTGCAGTTTTACTGAATAAATATGGCAGATAGGCCCTTGGGCCATTTCTACTTTAAGTTTTGTATTTGTTTCCCTAGGTTGCCTCATAAATGTACCACAAACTGAGTGGCTTAAGAAACTTAGAGGTTCAATGTCAGGGTAATATCAGGATTAGGTCCTTCAGATATTATCAGGAAGAATCAATTCTCTGCTTCCCCAACAGTTGGGGGGCTTATTTGCAATCCTTTGTGTTCACTAGTATGTACATATACTTTTGTATGTATGTATGTGCCATACTGCAAAGTCACAATTCATAATCAATTTGAAGGCAAAAGTACCATCTGATTTTATCTTAAGTACTAATATCTGCAACAACCCTATTTCCTTATAAAGTCAAATTCTCAAGATAGACCTTCAATGTAAAAATTTTGGAGGAACACAATTCAACTCAGAAGAGAGAAATTGTAAACATAACTGCTAAAAATATTCTCAAATGTGTTTTGGTGAATTTTGGTGTGCTTTAGCACTTATTTTTTAGTGTATTGTCAAAAGTGGATATGCTAGATTTTACATATTTACAAATATATATTTCAGTTTTAGTAGATACTGTCAAATTATTTTCCAAAATGTTTATATAATTTTTTCTCTAATGAGTAAATGCGAATTGTCATTTAACCATAGCGAACTTGTCTCCCTTTTTTTAAATTTTAGCCATTCTAATGAGATATTATAATTGTATCTCAAAATTTTCTTGGTAATTAAGAAATTCAGGCCTCTTTTCGATGTATCATGACAATCTGGAGATTGTCTTTGCTGTTCATTTGCCTAATTTCTGTAACATTGCCTGAATTTTTCCCTTGAATTTGAACAAGTAATTTTTTAAAAAATAAATCCTTTGTTAGACATAACCTTGGAGATAGATATTGATAGATATCCCCTTTCATTCTTCTTGGCACAAGAAACAGGCTTCAGCAGGTTGGCAGATCTTGTTGATTTACCTCTCTTTCTACATTCTTCTCTCATGTGTTTAAAATACCCAAGGGACACAAGACAGAGAGGTAAAGTGGTAGAGAACAAAGACATCAGCAGATAATCTACTTGAAGATGTTCTTTTTATTGGACCTTCAGTTTCAGGACCAGTAGTGCATCTTTATGACCATCACACCCTCTGTCTATTTGGCACTGGTCATTCTCTTCAAAAGACAATAGTTGTCCTGTCTGCCCACATCTCTTCCTTATGGTGTGTTCTTCTCTTTTGGGGGGAGGGAGGCTTGCTTTCACTTTCACCAGCTCTGACTGAAGAAAACTGGCTGCCTCCACTCTCAGTACCCACCACAGATCCTGCCAGAGCAGTCTATCCATATTAACTTGCTGACTCTAATTTCCTGAAATCCATGTTCCTATTCCATCATCTTGTAGGGATAGTAATAAAATGATCTTTGTTTCTTAAAAGTGTTCAGTGTCAACAAGAAAACATTTCAAGAGTTAACAAGAGTATTATATTTTACAAATGAAGTTTAAGTTTAAGAAACTTCTAATAATTCTCCATGAATTTTGATTTTCTCTAAATATAAACCAGTCTGACCACTTAATAATCTCCATTCCATTTTCAATTTACTGTTGCCGGGGCCTCACCAAATATGTGTATTTGGTGCTTCGGCACTTATTTTTTAGTGTATCAACAGAATGTGTATCAACTGTCAGGACGGCTTCGTGTTATTAGTGGACGATTCAAGAGTTGCTCCATACATTTCAGAAGATATCCAGATTAATGTATTCAATACATCTCTTGCTTTGGGAAAAGTCATCTTAGGTCAAATACATATGACTAGCTCAAAGATATTTTTAGCTTCTAAACTACTAAAATCAATGAAGGAAGAAAAGAATAATTTGTGGATCATGTACTTTCTCTTCCGCCCACAATCTTTTTGCCAACCTCAAAGAGATTAAAAATATCGAAAGTCTACTTTTAAGCAATATCAATGATTTGTCTCTTTGGGGAGAATATTTCACTTTGTTTATCTGACAAAATCATACCTTTAAAGAATACATTCTTAATTTTGTAAGTAAAAACTTTAGATTTACTTGAAGCTAATTCTCTGGATAAGCATCTAGGAAGAGAAGTAGTCAGTCTTTTCAGAAAAAAAAATTTAATGAACTTTGATTACAAACTGAATTTGAATGCCTCTAACATAAAATATTAACATAAGCAATGAAGAATGTTTAAGTATGCCTTAGGATTTTAATGGCTCGAGTTTCTGGCTAAAGAAACTAAATTTTCAAAAAGGTGGATTAAGGATTTATTTCAGGTTTTGTTTCTAAACACAACTTTTAAAGAAAGTTAAATGTAATAATTTCCATATTCAACTTTTTTTTTCGAGACATGGTCTCCTCTGGACCTGAAAGTCAAGTACACTTGCCATTACTCTCAATAGTCTTCTTGCTTCAGCCTCCCTCCTGAGCGCTGGGATTAAAGATGTAAACTATCATGTCTGTTTTCAACTAGATACTGTGTTTTTGTTTGCACTTAACCTTGTAAGGCAATACCCTACATAGGATCTTTCTAAAGTGATGAGAAATTATGTGAGCCTCTTCTAACAGTAGTCAATAATTCTGTCTCAATCCTTTCATAGGCAAATTATTTAAAGAGAAACAATAGGGCAAGAAATATTAATAATATACTCGAACTAAATTTCTGGATTCAAATCTCAGGCCACCTTCCCTAAAACCCAAGATGATAGCAAAATCTGGAGTAATTTTTTGTTCCTTTAATTCAATTTCTCAGCTGCAAATATAGGAATATTAGCAATGTTACTAACGGACACAATTGGCATATATGAGCTAAATATACTAATACATACAAGGTACTTTAGTCTTTCCAGACAATGATGGGGAAAGTAACAGGTCCCCATTCTGGTGGTGAATGAGGACGCAGAATCATCCAGCAGATATGACAGCAAAGTCGTCCTCAGTGAGCTCAGTGAAAAGTGCTAAGTGCAAAGTAGTGCTAAGTGCAGAAGTGGAAGGAGAGAATTGATTTCTGAAAGCTGCCCTCTGACCTCCATTCATGCCTGGTGATATGAAAGGTGTTCTCAATCTCTCTCTCTCTCTCTCTCTCTCTCTCTCTCTCTCTCTCTCTCTCTCTCTCCTCTCCCTCAAATAATAAAATATCCTTTAAAAGTCTGTTGTAACATTGCTTCTGACTGCTATCCCCCATTCATTTATTGAACCCTTAATTGCCATGTGACTATATTTGAGGATAATACCTCAGGTGGAGATCATTAAGGTTAAGTGAGATCATTTAACCTTACGTGGAATCCTAATCGGATGAGCTTGTGTCTTTGTAAGGAGACAAAGAGACACCAAAGATCTTTCACAGAAGGAAGGCAACATTAGGATACAGCAAGGAGGTGACCATCCCCAAGCCAAAAAGACAGGCATCAACAGATACCCATTCAATCACCCCTTTTTCTTGGATTTTTAGCCTCTAGAACTATGAGAAAACAGTTTGTGTTCCTTAAGTCATCCAGTGCATGGTATTTTATTACAGCAGTCTTGGCAGACTGATACAATTATTTATAAGTAATGTATTTATAATGTGTTCTTAGTTTAAATTTTAATGTCGAAGTATTTAAGGTCAAGCAGTCATAAATCTTTGGTTTTTCATTTATGTAACTTCGTGTTTTTATTTTTCATTTGTCTGAAGGAAACAAATCTTTACTTTAAAAATATAACTTTTTGTCTTCTAAAAAGTACTACAGTACCTCTAAATGAATAATCAACAAAATGTCAACCATCATTCCTTAGTTGCATTAGCCATAAAATAGATGCACTAGCTACTTAGTTACACTTTTCATCCTAGTTGCTATATGTAGATGGTGTCTACCATATTGGATAATGCCTATACAGAACTCTCCCATTGTTGCAGAAAGTTGTTTTGGGGAGAACTATACTATGTCTATCGTGTTTTGATTATTTATCAACTCGAGGAGTATGCTTTTGCCCCAGTTTTATAAAATTGTTATACATTATTGGTCACTAAAATTTCTTTGCAATTTGAGATAATAACACATAGCTCTTTTTAATAAAAAATTGTATTTACTTAGAAGCATTTAGAATGTCAACAAAACAGCTGCAATTTTTTTGACAAAGTGCTATTCTGTTAACAGAACAAAAATTATTTTGTATGAGCTGCATCAGAAGCAACTGACGATAAGAAAACAGCCGTCCCCAGAAGTAACTCATTTGTGCTGTGCACTAACAAAAACCTGCTTCAGATTTCCATGCCAGTTTACAACCCCCACACTGCACTTGGCAAAGTTAGTGGCTATTGAAAATACCACCAGGACTATCTAAAGACATATTCAACAGTGTGTTAACTATACTAAAAGAGATACTGTACAGTTGAAAAATCTTACATAGCCTTACTTTTCAATTTTTTTTCTTTAAAAGGAATGAGTTAATGTAAAGAAGGTTAAATGCTTCATAGACCAGGAAAAAAAACTGCACTAGAACCAATTTATTCATCATCATCTTCTTCATCTTCCTCCTCTTCCCTCTGTTTCTTGCTCTTCTCAGCCTTCAGGACTCCCTTTCTGGGTGCGTCAGGTTTTCTTGTAGTTGTGCAGGCTGCAGCACCCTTTCAACTCCTCCTCCGGCTGGCGGCGTCTCACCTGGCAGCTTTGTTATCCGCAGCAGTGTGGTCCACACCTCCCAGTATCTTCGCAACATCCCCAATGGATAAGCCGGGATGTTCTCCTCTGATTTGGGGTGATACTCAAAACAACAAGAAAAAGATGGAAGGAGGCCTCTTGGAAGCTGTCGGATCCTTGAACTTCTTTGTTTCCCTTTCGGGAGGGATCAAGGTTGTCATTTCTCTTTCATAGTGAGCCTTGTCCACATTTTCCTTTTCTTCAGCAGACGTTGTCTTCCACCTCTGTGGGCACTTCTTAGAGAACGCTGAGAAGTTACTGAAGCATCCAGGTGCTGCTGCTTATGCTCCTCCAGGCAAGTTTGCACGAAGAATGCGCGTGATGACATTTTGCCTCTAGACTTCTTAGGGTCTCCTTGGCCCATGTTTAGTTGCTTTTCCTACATGGGGCACAGAGTCGCCCAGTGCCCATCTGGCTCTCACTTGCCCTGGCGCTGTCTCTGTGGAGTTCAATGTACTGCAATGGCTGTGAGAGAGGGAGCGAGCCACAGCTTAACTCTCTCCTCTAAGGAACATTACTCAATAACACATAACTCTTAAGGTAAAGATCAAATGCAATAAAAACAGTACATGACCCGAGCACAGTGACTCACACCTATAATACTAGCACTTGAGAGATTGAAGCCAAATCACCATGAGATCAAAGCCTCTCGGCACTGTGTGTGTGTGTGTGTGTGTGTGTGTGTGTGTGTGTGTGTGTATAGCTGTAATATACCTATCTTATCTCACATTTTACTCACATGCCAATTTAATCCTTTCAAATACTCTTTAAATAATGAACATTAAATATAGTATTTATTTATATACTTATTTTGTGTGTCTTTGTGAAAGACAAAAGGTGACTTTGGGAATCATTCTGGATTCTTCTACCTTCTTGCTTCGCTCCGAGATTTCCCAGGCTCCACCCACCGGGACCTGAAGTGCAGGCCACCACTGTGTCTGCCAGGTGTTTTTTACGTGGAACCTGGGATCGGAACTCAATACCTTCAGCTTGTGAGGCGGAGTCTTAACCCCTGAGTTATCTCTCCAGCCCCTAAATATAGCTTTTAAAAACTTAATGCAAACTGAGTTTCACCAAATATTCCTTGACCGGTGTTTTTTCATCCATAACTTACCTACTTTTGGCCTCTATGCTCCAGTGGATTATTTTGAAGTAAAACTCAAATGTGATTTAATTTTTCTATAAATATTGTATTTATGTTGTGTGAATATTTGTGTCCTCCAATATTCACACGTTGAAGCCCCAACCATAATTACTATCATGTAAAAGAATTAGCAGGTAGAACCTTCAAGAGGTAACGAGGTCATGTGGCCGTGGGGGGAGCTCCCATAAATGGCATCACTGCCCTTTTAAAATGGGCCCTTTTGTTCTACTTCCCCACGCTTCCCCACGTGAGGATGTAACAGGAAGTCAGCAGTGTGGAATGTCCTCACGAGAAAACAAGCAAAGCCACTTTCTGTTTTGTTTTGTTTTGTTTGTTTGTTTTGGGCTTCCAGGCTTCAGCAACAAGAGAAAAACGTTTCTGTTTTGCACACTATGTACTCCCCAGTATTTTGTCATAGGACCTAGAACTAACTGAGACATTTTCTATCACCGAACGGTAAGAACCCTTTTTAAAACACAATGAAAACATCCACTGTCATCTTTTGAAAAAATAAAGTCCTAACAATAGGACTTTAATATTTTCAAGCATAGGATCACTAGACATGTCTTTTCAAAAATAAGCAAAGCCCACTTCATTTTTCTGATTTTAACACTGAGTTTTCAAACTTGAGAAGTAATCGTGAAAATATTTTTATTTTAAGGTCACTGATCCACTGCTGTAAGACACACTGTAATCAGTAATCCACACGCTACAACGTGGGTGAACACTGAGGATGAACACAAGAAGACGATGCTGTATGATCCCAGCAACACAGGGTAGAACAGTCAAAATACCAGAAACAGAATAGACTCTTGGTTGCCACGGGTTCCAGGGATGGAGAAAAAGAGAGTTGGACTTGATAAAGTTTCAACTTTGCAAAATAAAATGTTGCGGGGGTGGGGGGTGGGGGATAGTGATGGTAGTGGTGATGGTTCTACAACAGTATGACTGTACTTAAAATTATTAAAACGGTAAACTTTATGTGAATTTTGACATAATAAAAACCTCGTTCATAAAGATCGAGAGAAAACAGGGTAGTAAACTTTAGTGCATTTGCTTGCAAATCTCATGATGAATAAACAAGTGATTCCAGCATAACTAAAAGGACAAAGTTTTAGACAGCATTGTTCTGTGGAGATCTTATCACTTTTAGTGCATGTGAAAAAACTAATTAATAATAAAAATGATAATGTAAAAAAAGTTGATGATAAATATCTGTACAGAAAAGAGGGAATAAACTGTTTTACTCGGCTAAAACTATTCACGTAAGAGATGGACAATGTCATCGTTAGGCACAGGTGTCAACTTAACTGTTGAGAGTTTGAGCTCTGGGCACATTTGTGGAGAGTTGATGGTTGAGTTAAACCCAGAGCAAACCTGCAAGAGATTGTCTATCTGATGGGGAAGGTCCAGCCTATGGTGGGTGGGACTAGGCCCTGGAATAAATCACAGAGAGCTGGTTGAGAGAGTTGGTATCCTTCTGTTCACTTGGCCAGACATGCTGGTCTGGCAAGTAAGGACTGTCCATGTCTCAGTCATCATGTGGTGATGGTGTGGCCATTCCCTTAGCCCTAGTGTTGGTGCCTGCTCTCCCATCAAGCTGGACTAAGAATTGTAACCAATAAGTATAAGAAAGAATAAACCCGGGCTGGAGAGGTGGCTCAGGGGTTAAGCCTCCGCTTTGCAGGCGGAAGGTCCCGAGTTCGGATCCCAGATCCCACGTATAGACGCCAGGCGGAAGCGGGGGCGGCCTGCGCTTCTGGTCCTGGTAGGGCGGAGCCTGTGAATCCTGGGGCAGAAGGAGGTGGAGGCGTCCATGGTGGTTCGCGAATTCGTCCGTGGTTCTACACATACATAGACACAGACACACACATACACACACGCGCGAGCGAGCACATACACACACACACATGTACACAGTTGAATAAATAATAATAATAATAATAAAAAATTGAAAAAATGAACAGCTTAATCACAAAAAAAAATATATAAAAAAAAAAAAGAAAGAATAAACCCCTTGTTCCCTTAAGCTGTTTGATGGTCATTTATCAGCAACCATGCAGGCAAACTGCAAAAGATGATGAGTTGTGAATCTTTGACCACAGAGGTTCAAAAACAAAAATGAATACACAACCCAAACTAACATTCAAGTCAATGTTACTAGTTGGTTTTACTAGATTTATTAGGAAACATAGCCATTGGAGGGAAGAGAAAGATAAAGGCCAGAAAACCAAGGATACAGGCAACATAAAATTTACCATTTAAATAATTTTAAGAACATCCATACTGTTATACAACCATCACCACTATCTTTGTCTAGAACATTTCAAAACAAAAGCAAAATAAAACAAAACTAGAAAATTAGGTTTGGCTAGTTTTAATAAGCTGCAAACATAACTTTAATCACATTTTGTATTTTCAGTTTTGCAACCAGGAAGCATTTGTAAAATAGACTGTAAACTCCAAAGTTTGTCCGCTTTTCAAAAGGCAATTGGAACTTAGAATGTTAGACTTAAAAGTTACCTTTGAAGTTGCTGAGATGACTCATGAGGAAAAGGTGCTTGCTGCCAAGCCCGACAACCCAAGTTCAATTCCTGGAATCCCTGGAGCCCACCTAGTAGGAGGAGAGCTCTGTGTGTGTGTGTGTGTGTGTGTGTGTGTGTGTGTGTGTGTGTGTGTGTTAAATATAAGAAAATTTAAGTGGCCTTTAGAAATTTTACATTGTATTCTAACATTTCTCCAAGGATATATAACATGTTGACTTTTAAATATTATTAATTCAATCATTCAGTGGTTTATCCAAACATTCTCTTTTAAAGAGCACCTGTAACTATCTATTATAAGCAGGTGGCATATTTGTTTGCAAATTCACATGAGCCCAACAAGAGATCCAGCATACCTGGAAGAACAAGATTTCTCATGTTATTTTTTTCATGAAGCTTTTTAAGGTACAAAACAGAATCGTTTCCCCAGTCTGTCTTCAAGGATTTCAGGATCAATAGCAAAGATAGACCAGCAAGCTAGTAGTCCCTACATCTTAAAGGATAAGGAGTGAGAAAAAGAGTGGACTAAAGATGTTCAAGTAGAAAAATTTTAAACTTGCACAAATAAAACCTGGGAAACAAGAAAGAATAGTGCCTGAAGGAATTACAGGTGTGGTTAAGCAGTCTTGTGGGGGAAGAGAGATAAGTGGTTTGGGCTATATAGTTAGTTAGGATTGCTTCATAATTAAGAGCTATGTTTGGCATGCTAAGGAATTTGGATTTGTCCTAAAAGCAAGGAAAATTAAGAACTTAAATTAGAAATATGATGAAATAAAACATGAGCAGTCAACCCAAGGACCACGTAATATTGCAAGAGAGCAGAGACACACACATGACTTTGAAGAGAACGTCTGTATTCTTGGCAGGAGTCACGTTTCCCCGGACCAAAGCAAAGCAGAGAGAACCCCCGAGCCCTCACTAACATAGAATTACATATACACTCCTCTCTAGGCAGTGGAATAAGTTTCTCCTCCCTTAACCATCAGATTTAGAAATTTCTATTCAATTGTATACTCAACACATTCATATTATTTTATAGTAAGACATGCTGCCAATTTAATACTGATTCTCTTGTTCTTAAAAATAGCAAAGTCAAAACTTTTATTCCAGGCACAGTATGACAGCTGAAAGGCTCCTTTTCACAACTTCCATTCCAAGCGGACACGAGATGAAAGGCTTCTTCACAGGACAACCAACTTGCTGAGTCAATTTTTCCTTTTGTACCTTCCCTTTGCTTCTCCCCTGAAGGTCTAGCATGGTGGCTGGAGAGGCAGCAGCAGTTTGGACCATGAGAAAACCTGGAGGGTAAGAGTTGCCAGTGTCACTGTAGAAATATAAGAAGCTACATCCCTGAAGGGTGTGGTGCCACACTGTCAGATTCCGCTACTCCCCCACAAGCTGCTTTCACCTGAGAGAAAAACTGCTAAAAGTTGTACTTTTATTATTACTTGCTACCAAACGCAAATCCTGGCCAATACAACTACTAATAGTGAATGTATGTAATGATTAATATTTCTTGGATTAGCAATAACAGCAAATGATGACTTTATGCCAATCTCTGAAATACTTTTAAATACTCTATTTAGTCCTTAAAATAACTCCATAAAGTAGGCAGCATAAGTAGTTTTTCTGTCATGTGAAAAAACTGTATGTGACTTTTAACGTTAGGTGACTTGCTGAAAGTCACATAAGGAGGAATCGTGGTGATGGGAAACAGGCAAACCTCAGAGGTGAAAGGAGCAACTTTCCTAGTTAAGAAAGCTCTGGGAGTTTTAAATGTTTTAACAAAGCAATCATTCATTGTGAAAACCTTACTGAGCACTTATTATGAGCTTTGTTCACAGAAGCTCATTGTGTTAAAATAAATCAGACAGATGTCCCATCTTTTGGGGCTACTGGTTTCAGGAAGAAGACCAATCTTGCATTTTTCTTTTTCTTTTCTTTTTTTTAAATCTCATACTAGCCTTGGATTTTCTGTGTAAGCAGATATGACCTTGAACTTGGCATCCTTCTAACTCTGTATCCTTCTGCCTTAAGCTTCTCAGTGCTGGGATTGCAAGAACGCAGCAGCACCCCTGATTCTGAAGTATTTCTTACATGAACAACAGCTAGTTCAAATCCCTTTAGGGACAGCTGCCTTCAAGCCCTCAGGTCTTCATTGCTCTTTCCATCACTGCTGGTTATAGGCAGGGTTGCTACACACAGCCATGCGAGGTTAGGCAGTGCAGATTTCTAGGGGGCTCTCTTCAAGGAGATTTTCATTATTGAGTTTGGTATTTTCTCACTAATTACACTGAAATATCACAAGATAGGGTTGGTTTTGTCTTGCTTTAATTGGTGTAAAGACATTCTGAGCTGCCTGCAAGATTAGTTCTGCGCTTCTACTCCCTATTTCAGACACCCTCCCACATTAGCAATCTCCCAGCCAGAACTCCAACAGTCATATTCTAACCCTAACTGATCCGCTCTGTTTCAGATAGCTGGGTACTAAAATAAAGTAAAATTATGTTTGTATTGAAGTACTGAGGATTGAATTCAAAGCCTTGCACATGGTATGATAAATAAGTATACTACGATTGAGTTACACCTCTAGCTTCTTTTTGACTTTATTTGGTTATGAGACAAGTGCCATTGATTTGTCAAGGCTGGCCTTGAACTTACTTTGGACAGTCAGGACTTGAATTTGCTGTTCTCCTGCCTCAGCCTCCCAAATGCTGGAATTACAGGCCTATGTCATCAGGCCTGGCTTGGACTTAGAGAGGTGTGTGTGAGTTGAGGGTGAGAGAAAACTCCCTAATTAAGAAGTAGCAATTTAAATGTTAGGGAGACAGTTATATAAAAGTATCTGCAATCACAACATAGACAGACAAGATAGAACAAGGAGTTCCTGTCATTCTTTATTCATCCAACTCTAATTTTTCTATCAATGTAAATGTTGAGGAAGGTTAGATAGGTACACGGCATCAATATACAGGGATCGGCTTTGAAAAATGTGAATAGTCACTTCCTCTGGAGAAATATTAGAATTAATATGCTAGGCCAGATATGGCAGTGCATGCCCATAATCCTAGAATTTGGGAATGGGAGACTGAGGGCGAGGATTTCAAGCTGAACTGAACAGTAGTTGGAGGCCAGTATGGTTCCGTGAAACCCTGTCTCAAAACAACAAACACATTAATAGGTTTAAACATTTTCTAAGACCACCAGGAATAAGATAGACTGAACTTATTTCTTGAAGGGTTGAGATCAACTTAAGTGTTGGAGATCAGCAAACTTAAAAAACCATGCTAACACTAAAATGGAATCTGACTCCTAAGACACACCTACTATGGGCACCTCCCTTAAGTTAATTCAGCTTGGTCTGTCAATCACCTGGCCAGGAGGTCACCCACCTCCCAGAGAAGAGTGGGGAGGGAGTCACGTTCTTTTCCTTCCCAGGAGCCCCTTCCTCAGTTTTCTTTTTGGTAACACGCAGACAAAAGCAGGCATTAGAACTTCCACCACGTAGACTCTAAGGCACAGTTTCCCTTTCCTTTTACTGTGTCTTTTCTTTGTCCTCTAAACATGCTCTCCTTCCTGCCTGTACCTCCTGGAAGTCTCAGCTTGTATCCCAAATTACCTGCTGCGAGGAGTCACCTGATCTTTTTAATGTCTTACAGAGAGAGAGAGAGAGAGAGAGAGAGAGAGAGAGAGAGAGAGAGAGAGAGAGAGAGAGAGAGAGAGAGAAGGAAAGAAATAAAAGAAAACTGGCTTTTATCCTCAATTCTTTCCTGCCTTATAGTCCTTTACCTTGCAGAGAAAATGAATCTATATCCCTAAATGACATCACCAGGACTACCCTTGTTTAAATCTATTTAAATCATTTTAAAAGTCAACCAATTAAATATACAGACTATTTTATGATGAACATTAGACACTAATCAGTTGGAGAATAATTTCTTAACAACAACAAAAAAAAAAAACCCCCACTTTCCTATTATTGAGACTCCCAATAATGAAGATTCCAGGGAGATTTTAATTGTGATCCAATTTTCTGGTTACAGCATTCTTTGGGTTCAGAGAAAAGTTAGAATGCTTCATTTAAGAAACAAGCATTTGCTCAGTTTTACATTTTGAAAAGCACCTATGTGTGTACTGAAAATCAAGTTCCACAAATTTTCTTGCACAGATTTTGCCATTTCTTTCTCGTTTATGGCTTGTCTTGTGTAGTTCTTTGGGGGATTTTTGGTTTTCAGAATCGTTCTGAACAGCCAGCCCTGTTTCCAGAAATCTGCCCGTCTTCTGCAGGCGGGAACCACTTTCTCTGGGGCAGAAGGTCTCTGTTCTGAGTTGGTCCTGTTGCTGCTGGTTACAGGCATGGTTGACAGTAACACTTGCCCCCCCCTCCCCGCTCAGAGTTCTGAGGAATTGCCCCAGGTTTCAGCTCTGCTGAAGTGGTTGTGACTCATCCTCCCCTCTCTTTGGTGACCTTTTAAAAAGACACTTATCGTCTCCACTTTATGTATTTATTTTGTAATTTCTCTCGTAGGCTTTTTTATTTACTTGAACACAGGCTATAAAAAGGTCTCACTCGATAAATTTGTTTTGCATACTGCTTATATAAAACTAGCTCTCCACTATGCTTCCCAGCTACAATATTCTCTTTCCATTTATGAAAAAAAGTACAGGAGGCTCTTATTTCCTATGAGATATTCGGTATCATATTTCCCAGTAACGTTATCGGTGATTGTCTAAAATAAGGCATAAAGCTGCAGTTCTAGCAGTTTTATGTAAGATGTTTATTCATGGCTTTACAAATAATACCCTCCCTAGAATGAAGACTGCCAATGCATGAAACCTAAAGTATCTAGTCTGCATGCTTCTGCCCTGGCAGGTAATTTTAACATAATCTCAATTATATGTGTTTCTTTCCCACTTTATCATTATAATTTTAAACTGCCGTCAACATTTAATATAACCGATTTTTAGAATTAAAAAACTCTTTAAAGCCATTTTATAAGTTAAAATATTAGCATATTTATTAATAATCAGAGAACCTTTATACTTGGTTATGGAAGATAAAGAGTTCAGGGCATGAATTTAACTTCCCTATTCCTGAAGCCAAGTGAAGTAGAGAATTATAAGTAGTTCAGTGTGGTTGGAACATAAGATGTGAAGAAGAGAAGGCAGGAGATTATGTGGAAGTGACGCATTAAACAGCTTAAATTTAGAGTTTGCAATAAATCTACACAGAAAAGCTGGGCTTGATCAAATTTTAAGCAATCTGGAATCTCAGCCAAATGAAATTTCCCAAACTTAAGAGCATGTATTTTAAAAAATAGTATGATTGCTATATAATGCAGGAGATTGAAAAACTCCAGGAATATATTTTTTCTATAATTTAAATCACATTGACACATTAATTCTCAGTACACATATTGCTAGATCCTCGAGTAATTACTGCACCAGTATAGTAATACAATGAAAACAATTTAGGGAAAAAGAAAAGGGAGACAATAAAGGAATTGTTGCCCTAAAACATTAGACCTCAAAGCATGGTTCCACAAACAAACATCACATAAAAATTTGCTAACATATTCTCTGGCCTTGCCTTCTGAAATGTGCATGTTGGGATGAAGTCCAGCAATCTGTGCCTTAGCAAGGCCACTGAGTGACTCTAATTCACACTTAAATGTGAGCATGTTTATTGGGATGTGGGATCTGAACTCAGGTCCTTCTCCTTCTAAGGCAGAGTTTTAACCCCTGAACCATCTTTCTAGGCCCTAAAATATTCTTTTTAAAAAGTCATACAAAATCTTTTTTTTCTGTAATTTTTTTATTAAAAATGTAATTATACATTTTAAAATTTTTTTACCAGTTCCCTCCCTCCCCCCTCCTTCCCCCCAGACCCCCTTCTCCCCCTCCTCCCCCTCCCCATCCCCCAGTGCCTCCCCCCCAATTCCCAGAGAGTCCTTTATTGTGTACGCCTCACTCTCCACTGGGTCCTCCTCTCCGATGACATATAAGGACCCAGTGGCATTTCCATAAGCCCTTTCTCTTGTTCCCCTTAAGCATAGGAGCACTACTATGGCTGTCAATCCCTTGCCTCCAGGGATCTCGGTGCCCTTAACAGATGCTAGACGTTATGAGGGCAACAGTGCGCTGGACATTGCGCAGGGCATGCAAAGCCCCATTATGATTGCTTTGGCCCCAGCTATTGTTGAGAATCTTGCAAATCCTTGTTCCTCCCATCCTTTTGCTCTTACAATCTTACCGCCCCCTCTTCCGCAAATGTCCCTGAGCTCCAGGATGGAAAAAGTCATACAAAATCTTTGTATTGTGTTTAGACTTTAGGGATAAGTCACAAATCTTTTTGAAAGAAAAGTTTCTATAGAAAAGAATGTCATTTTTTCCTAACCACCAAGAATTACAGTGAACTTTTTATAGCTCTGAAAATAATAAAAAGAGAAAACTTAGTAAACTTATACCAACCAGTCATAGATCAGGCTTCACAGGGTACCCTCTTTTTTGGGTACAGGAGCTTAGAGAACAAGAAGTACACTACAAATTAAAATGTAATCGGAGTTACAGATTTTTCCTTTCTAATAAATTCAAGGAGCAATAGGCAATTCGTTTTATTAAATATGATTTCCATCTCACATAGTGCTGTACTCTGAATGTTTCCAAAGAAACACATTTTAAAGCTTAGTGGCCAGTGCATTAATGGGAGCATCTTTGGGAGGTGATTAATGGCATGAAATGTCCCTACAGAAGAGGTATGAGGGAGCTTTTTGACCTTTTTTTGCCATCCTGTCCTTCTACCATTATGGGGACACCTAGGTGGTCACCTCTAGAGGAAAAGGCCCTCACCAGACACTGAATCTATTGATACTTCGACCTTGGATTTCCAGCCTCCATAACTATGAGAAGTAAACTTGCATTATTCAATAATTACTCGGTCTTGTTATGGCAACAGAAATAGACCAAGATAAACTTGTGTTATTTAATAACAGTCTTTTTATGACAACACAAATGGACTAAACCAGACTTTATGTATCAGGATCTATGCTAGTTAGACATATAGGTGTCAAACTCTGAGCAAAACTGCAGGAGATTGGTTGATCTGAGTGGGGTCATTTCCTGGCAGGAGAATAAGATGGAGGGAGTTGGGCATACTTTGGCAAACTTTAGTATGGCAAGTGGTGTGACCACGTCCCTGGGTTCCTGGTATTGATATGAACCTTTATGACAAACTGGACTAAGAACTGTAACTGAGAATTGTAAACAAGAATAAAATCCACTTGTTCCCTAAATTATTTAGTTGTGAATTTATCAGCACCACAAACACAAACTGCAACAGCGTCCAATCAGGGGACAACCTGGCAATTATTTGAAATGGAAAGTTCAATATGAGGAATTGTTTGGTAACAGAATGTGGTCATCAGTCAACAAGATATTGGTGTTTTAAAGGACCCCCGACGTATCAGAAACAAACCAGCAACCACCTTCTGTAGTCTGTGAAAACCTAGATATTAAAGGAACCATCCACCAGAAAAAGGCTGCCGTTCAACCCCAGACCAAGATTCTGACTTATTCAGACAAGAAATAACCATTTGAGTAATCTATACCAGCTGGTGGTGAATGAGGTTGCTAGAGTCTAGTAGGAAGACTATGGCCTCAAAACACAGGTAGAACACGTTGCACATATAGTTGCTGATTGGCCCCAGTAATGGTATCTAAAGAATAGAACTTGGAAACAAAGTTTCTTCTTTGTACTTTAGCATAGTAGGTCACCAGTGGACTAGTGAGAACTGTTTGCAAAATCTACAGTGGTTCACAAAGTCTGGCAAAGAATGCATTTGAAATAGGGACACAATAAACCAGTAACATTACAGCCCACCCTAGACTTCTCAGTTTTCATCTACACCTTTATATACACATCTGCTCAACAGCAAAATAATTTGTATTTCTTTCCAGAGAAAGGTGGCTATTTTTTCAATTAAGTTCTTATTATTTTCTCAAAATGGGAAGACATATACTTCCAAGGGTTATAATAATAATACTGCATTATAATTTAATCATAGTTCTACTAAATAGTAATATAGGGGCTGTTTAACCTTTTAAAACTTGTATGTGAAATAAAAAAGTCATTAATATATGCATTAATATATGCAAATAAATGTATATGCATAGCAAACAAGTAGAAAATATGCATAACTACTACTGTCTTGTTTCTGTAACTGACCACAAGGCTGCAAGTGATATTTATGGATTTTGTTTTATTTTAGCTATCCTTTCCATGTTTCCAGTGTTCTTGGAAAATAGAAGTTGCTCTTTACTGGTAGAACCAAAATATCATTTTGGGAGGGTCTGTACTCTCAACAATGGTGTATTTTCCTTTCTTTTAAAATCATTTTATTTTTAAATTTTTTTTATTATTATTTATTCAGTTGTGCGTGTGTGCGTATGTTTGTGCGCCCACGTGTGTGTGTGTGTGTGTGTGTGTGTGTGTGTGTGTGTGTGTGTGTAGAACCACGGACGAATTTGGGAACCACCATGGACGCCTCCACTTCCTCCTTGTTTACTCTGCCCGGGGATTCACAGGCTCCGCCCTACCAGGACCAGAAACGCAGGCCGCCCCCGCTTCCTCCTGGCATCTCTACGTGGGATCTGGGATTCGAACTCAGGACCTTCTGCCTGCAAGGCAGAGACTTAACCCCTGAGCCACCTCTCCAGCCCCTTAAAATCATTTTAAAGGAGGTTGTTTTTCATAAAATATAGAGCACAAAATTGATAAAAAAGGCAGTGCAGAAAATCCCTGAGTTCCAGATGTACTACTTCTTGCTCCGTGTGTAGCAGCCACACTATTTCCCTTGGGTAATTCATATGCCAATTGGCTGTACCAATGGTGGGCCAGCCAGTAGAACAACTTTTGGTTCTTCCTGTTCATTTTAAGACATAAGAGTCTCAATGGCCATATGGCAATCTTATTTTTCACTGAATAGAACTACTGCTTGATTTTCTGTTGGAAGCTTTCTCTCCCAGAAAGTAAGATCATGAAATCAAATTTTGAAGCAAAATTTCTCAATTGAGTGACATGGCTTTAAATGTACTTACAGCAAAGAAAAGTAGCTTTGTGAAAAATACACCAGGTTTTTCCTCACATATATCAAAAGTAAAAGTCATTTGGTGATTTAATGAGTATACTCAAAAAGTAATGAAACAAAATGAATTGTTTGTGAAATACTACATATGTATTGCTATTCCAAATACCAAATATAGATGCTGTCTTCCCTTTATTAAATTAGTTGTCATAAAACCCCAGATTTATGTAAGCCAAAGAATTCTATATTCGTATGGAAAATGTGGGAAATGAACAAAATTTATTTCATTGGCTTCTTTAATATGTATTCACTTTTGCACACTCAGTCCATTAATACAGTTTATAACAATTAGTAAATTGAAATTAGCACACACAATTTTCCCAAAAAATAACTAGAAAAATAATTATTTTATTATTCATGTCTTTTGCTTAAAAATGTCAATACTGGTTTTTATTTTCTTTTAGAACATAAACTTGGCAAGAGTCAAAATTATAAGACCATTATAAACAAGTTTTATTCATTGGCTTCTGTCTCCTCTTACAATTCGTACATCGCGGCCCTAATCATCAGTATCTTAGAATGTGACCATAGAAACAGTGATTTTGTTTGTCTGTCTTAGGCAGGGTCTTAGTGTCTAGTACAGCCTGGACTCAAACTCACAATCCACCTGCTTTAGACGCTTCAGTGCTGGTTTTACAAGTGGGTGCTCAATGTGTACCATCTTTCACCCCCAGCTGAGAGGAAGCCTTCAAAATGGTAATTAAGATAAAAGAAGATGGTGGTTATTTGGGTGGCCCTATCTAATATGACTGGGGTTCTTATGAAAAGGAAAATAGGAGACAGAATTGTGGACACACAGATAAAAGACCATGTGAGGTCACAGTGAGACAGCAACGTGTGCTTTGTTATAGCAGCCATTGCAACCAAATGCAAGTTTTCAATATCATCTTCAATGTGTATCCACTGTGTGGCAGATACTGTGAAGTTGACAAACATTTAAATATTTGTTTCAGTAGCTGGAATGTTCAGAATTAGGCCACACGTGGGCACTTGGAAGGTGGAGCCAGGAGAATCAGGAGTTCAAGATTATCTTTGGCTACATGTGTGTTAAGGCCAACCTGCACCACATAAGACCCTGTCTCAAAAAAAAAAAAAAAAGTTTAGTACTAGTAGGATTGAAGACCATTCATTTGTCTAATAAGCACAAGAATGTTCTCCTATTCATTATTGAAAAGGAGAATACTGAGTTTCCACTTTGTATGGCTAAAATAAATCTCAGTGTCTACTTGGACAATAACATGTAAAACTCTTCAAGAGTTAATTTTTTTAATCTCGGATGAGTTATTGTAATGGTTACGCTTTACGATTCTATGAGAGAGCATCCAGAGTCAAACAATTTATGGGAGACAGGGAGATTTATTCAGCTTACGGTTCCAGAGGGAAGATACACGGCAGAGACGGCGTGGCTGAAGCTGGCAGGCAGGCTAAGTCACAGCAGACTCCACATAGCTGGATCATTCCTGGAGCATCTCCCTTAACTATGTTCTGTGGTTCCTTTTATATAGTCCATTACTGAGAGGTTCCCATGAGATCTATGGAGATTCAGAAGGGATCTAGAACTCGTATAATTCCTGCAGGTGGTCTCAGTTGATCCTTCCAGGTGTGGTCTCAGCTGATCTTAGTTAATAGCAGGTGTATCAAGTTGACACCCAGGATTAACTATCACAGTTATTAATGGAAAATAATGTTTTATATTCTAGCTCAACTGCACTGATAGGAAAAATGCAAAAGTAGAGAGTCTTAAACTTACCCTTCATTTAACTGGAGTTTCCCAATAATCATCAAAAATGCTCATCACCACTGAGAACTCACTGAAAGCCTCCAGCCTGGGGTGAGGGGACTAGAGATGAATGGAGATCAGGGTCCCACAACCAATGGAGCTATCATCCTTTTGGTGATGTACAGAATTTCAGTTTTACAGAACTGGAGGCCTCTTAAAGTTGGGACTCTTCTGAGGAATAGCTTCTGATAATTTCTCCTCTGTAAAAAGTTGTTTCTCGGTCAGTAAAAAGTTTTTAAACTTGCGCAACTCTTTTTTCCACTTTAAAAAATCCAGGTTGTTAGTTAAAGAAGAAATGTTAATCAGAGTTTTCTCTGTTTTGTGTATCGGTACAAACTGTATGATGTGCTCCAACCCACTCATCTGCATTACTCATCTCTGTCACTGAATAATTGAAAGTTAGCCTCACATTTGAGCACTTACTACATTATTTTCTCATACATTCTTAATATGGTATTGCTATTAAGTTGATAATGTTCTGTCCTTATATTAGAAATAAATAATTAACCCAAGGTGCTAAACTCTGCAAATATGAGCTGTCAGCTTCCTTTTCCTTTCTAAATGCAAAGTTCATGACTTTGATCACTTGGACCAGTGGTCAGAATTAGCCCAAACTCTGCTGAACATTAAGTAAACATTTGGGGAAAGCTTCCTGTGGACATAAATTAATTTCATCAAAAAGCAATAAGGGCAGATTTATAGATGTAAGTATAGTACTTTTGCTAAGAAATATTCCCAATACATGGTTATTACTGAAAACTCTGCTCAGGTTGGGTTTATGCATCACATGATCCACCTTACATAGACGAATTTCATTAATTCATTTACTCAGTTCACAAGATTTACTGAATACCTGCTATAAGGTAGAACTTACCCAGTGTGATGTTTAGTATCATCATTCTGACACCTAGAAGACTCACAGTTCCAGGTTACAGTCCACCACATCTGGAAGTTACATGGGCAGGAGCTTGAAGCAGGTATACATATCACATCCACAAAGCAGAGTGTAATGAATGAATATATATATAAGGTTGCTTACAGTTCATTCTGTCTTCATACAGTCCTGGATGACTTGCCCATTGCATGGTCCTTCCTTCAGTGGAATGGATCTTCCCACATCATTTAGTGCAATCAAGGCAATTCTTCACAGGCAAGCTCTCAACACACAACCAAGCAATATTATCTGACAATGGAAGATGTGTAATGCAGAGAACCATAACTGGTCACAGTGCAGAGAATAAAAGGCCAACTTTATTCTACAGAATTCTCTCGGTGTGCCCAGAGGCCTGCCATTCACAGATGGAAGCACCTTTTATACCGCAAATGGCCAACAGCTATGAGGTGGGCAAACCAGCCCGGTCAGCAAGCCAGGGTAACCATCGGTGTCCGCTTCCCCAGATTGCCTGTGTTTGATAGTCATGACTGACTGGATTTTTAGAAGTTGGAGGCATCTTACAGATCATGCAAAAAAAGATCACAACTCATTTTCCAAATAAGCCTTAGAAACCCATGCTAACAGCACCTATTATGTTAGCAACATAATTAGAAGTAAATCACTAACTAGTCTGTGGTTCATCAGATACAACTTTTATCAAGTCCAAATTCCTATTTACTTTTAGAAATTTATGTTAAGTATATAGATAGCAGAAACATCATCTCTAACGCTCCTTTTCTCTCAGAGTAGTAAGAATCTGATAACACATTTTGGGACTAAGTGATCTGTATCATAATGGGAAAGAATCAAGTGATCACAAGCAGATAACTGGATAAATTCTTCCTGCAGTGCATTTCATAATAAATCAATACTAAAATTTAGAAGAGAATGCAAAAAAGAAAAAAAAAAAGACCTAAACTGGACATAAGAAAAGAGAAATGGGAGATCAATTTCTTCCTATTATAAGCATTGAGGCAGGAAAAACCCTAAGCTGGAATAATGCCTAGAACTGAAAGAGGAAGGAAAGAGTGATTGAGAGAGAGAGAGAGAGAGAGAGAGAGAGAGAGAATGCCTGGAACCGAAAGAGGGGAGGGGGGTCTCATCACCATTTTTTTCTGAACAGCACAAAATACATATACAGTTTATATTTTATAAGGAAAGAATCTTGAAAGATGAAAGTTAGGATTCTATTTTCAAGTCATTAGAACTAACATAGACCAAACCAGGAATTTTCTTTTCTGTTCCAATATCCTTGCCTTCCAGGTATATCCATGCTGTATTAAAGATTCTATAAACATACTAAATAGCCAAAATGTGGTCATAAATTTTGTTTAGTTTAAGGAGCTTTAAATCTGGAGTTCTTAGATGAACAAAGTGCATAATGTAATCCAGAGGGTCTTGAACTTGAATAGATCAAAAAAAATTTGTCATCATTGTTGCAGCTTGCCCGCATAGTTACTGATAAATGACCATCAAACAGCTTAAGAGAACAAGGGGTTTATTTCCTTATGACTATCTGGTTACAGTCCATAGTTCAGCTTGATGGGAGAGCATGCACCAACACCAGGGCGAGGGAATTGGCCACACCATCTCTACATAATGACTGAAAAAAAGGACGATCCTTACTTGTCAGACCAGCATGTCTGGCCAAGTGTACACAAGGAGTCTGGCTCTTTCAACCAGCTCTCTGTGATTTATTCCAGGGCCTAATCCCACCCACCATGGGCTGGACCTTCCCCATCAGCTAGACAATCTCCTTCAGGTTCACTCTGGGTTTAACTCAACTACTAATTCTCCATAAATGTGCCCAGAGCTCAAACCCTAAACTGTCAAGTTGACACCTGTGCCTAACCATGACAATCATATTTAGTAATTGTGGGGGTTGGGTTGTCAGGCCCAAAGCCTGTCTCTCTGGAGAATGATACATTAGCATCTGAAAAGGGATGTCCTTAGGGGTTCATTCCCTTGGAAATTGAGTTTACTTCCTGTCCATGGATCGCTTTTGTTTCTCTTAGAAAGTGGCTGGGCAGTTACCTCCCCCAAAGGTTCCTTCCTGCTTATCTGAGATATGCTAATGCACGGCCAAGTAACTCTTGTTTTGAGGCATACATCTCCATTCCCTTCTAGCAACAAGGTGCCATGTCTGGTCCCACAGCAAGTAGATGTCATTCCTGCCTTTTCTTTGTTACCTGGAATGTGTACGTTTTACATAATCCTGTAAAGAATTTGGCCCTGCTCTTTGATTGTTTTCCTATAAATACACATGTATGCTACAATAAAATTGGCTTGGATGATGGAGGATGTCCTAGGGTCCCTCTGACCCGATGCCTGATCAATTCCTACCGCTTCCACTTCTGTTTCCTGCATGTAAGTCTGGGTTTACACTGGTTCGTGGGCCCGGACAAGTAATATTTAACAAATTTAGAAAGTCCTTCAAGAATACACCACACATGGGAAAAATAAGCTTGGATAATTTGGAAGTTTTCTTCTTGCTAGCTAGCCTTCATAGTGCTGCTAAACAGTATATGTAAACTGCCAGGGGAGAAAAACAATTAATAGCCTTACCCAGATGTGAATGGTCAGAGCTATACAACCACTCTGGCAAGAGGAGATCATAGGTGCAATAGTGGGATGTATGCACAGGAGTTACCAACTACTTTCTGGTTGGATCTATGGCTTGATTTTTGGCAAGGAGCACATGCCTAGTAATGTAAACCTAGTCAAATGCATGTGGAAGGACAGATCAAAGGCCCTAGGTTAACTCTTGATAGTAACTTTCATCTAAATACCTATCATTACACTCATAGGTTAGAAAAGCTCTCAACACATTGACCAAGAAGCATCCTTTAGCAATGGAAGATGTACAATGCAAAGAGCCACAACTAACCAAAATGCAAGAGAATAAATGACTATGTAGTACTCATCCCTAAAAAGGACGTCAAAAATCAATATCCTATTCCAAGACTCAGGGAATCTTGTGGAAAAGGGGGTGGTAAGATTTTAAGAGCCTAAAGGTAGTGCTGCCAGACAGTATCCTTGGTCATGATAGGGCTGCTTCATGGAAGAACTCGCCGCAGTAATGCCCAGCTCCACTAGACCTGCACAATAGTTGGACCAACATTTTACTGTGAATGAGGGAAGATCTCTAAAAAAACTGCACTATCATGAGAGGCTATTGAAGGCTAATGTCAACAGGAGGAAGGAAACTTTCTCACTTAATGATTTACCCACTGATGGGTGGGTCATCTGTATCCCAGTAGGCAATGGTATTAGGTGGTAAGAGGTGAAAACACACAGATTCATTATATATGTGTATGAAAGTGTCAAAGAATAATAACAAAAGAAAGTTCTTCAGGTATGACATCTTTCAGCCTCCTGACTTTGCCAACAATAGAAATCACAAATATTTCCATATCACAGCTAAAGCATTGCAGATATCTCAAAAGTATTTGTTCTCATCCCTCCAACCACACTTTGTATTAGATCTTGCTTCCCTATCCACAGCCACGTCCACATACTGGTACTGACCAACGAGAGAGGAACACTGGGGCTCCAAATGTTGACACTGCATAACTTCAATAAAATTTTAAGTCTAAGATTTTAAGATTTGAAGGACTTTGGTATTTTCAGTGGACTAAGTGCTTGCTTCCTGCCCTGCCATTCTTTTTTTTTTTTTTTTTTTTTTATTCAATTGTGCGTGTATGTATGTGTGTGTGCATGTAGAACCACGGATGAATTCGGGAACCACCATGGACGCCTCCACCTCCTTGTTTAATCTGCCCCAGGATTCACAGGCTCCGCCCTACCAGGACCAGAAACGCAGGCCACCCCCACTTCCGCCTGGCGTCTATACGTGGGGTCTAGGATCCGAACTCAGGACCTTCTGCCTGCAAGGCAGAGGCTTTACCCCTGAGCCACCTCTCCAGCCCCCTGCCCTGCCATTCTTATGCTAACATTTTAGTCTCTGAATTTATGATGTTAGGAAATGAGGTTATGCTGAGGTGATTTTAGAGGACCCCCCCATCCTTCAGCTAAATCATATGAACTAAGTTGAAGAAGGCAGTTTTTAAAAGGAAACTTGGCTTGATGGTGCCAGCAAAGTGATGAACAGATGCTAGGCAGACAAAGATAGTATGCTTGGTAGAGAGGGAAAAACTTAAAAAAATTGACTATTTTCAGTATAGAAATGCAAAGGGAAAATATCGAAGATTTAATAAGTTCCTTCCATAGAATCCCATTTCATTTAGTAATATTTAATAACATGATTTCCATAGGGAGAAAATATACAAGTCAACTCTAATAAGGCTTCAAGATTCACCAAAAGCATTCGCAACAGTCAAACCATCAAGAGGAGGATTTGCATAAGAGAATTATTTATAAAGATACTTCTTTATGGTAACTTCCTTAATACCAAAATCACAGAGATTGAAAGAGATGCACACTTAAAGTAATTCCTTCAACGCTCTGTAATATAAGCTCTCTGGAAAAGATTATGAAGAGAATAGGCCACAAACAATGATGTGGCTTTTTTCCTCAAGGTCATGAGCTGAATACAAGGCCAATTGAAGCTGCTGACTCCCAGAATATGTGACTCATTCTTTTCTCCATTTCCATAGCTTATTTTAGTTTTGTTATGATTGGTCTATTCTGTCATATTTTGTAGGTGATTGGCAGAAAATGAAAATGGCCAAATGTTTTAAAATCAGCATGATCTGCCCTAGGAAAATAACAAAGAGAAGAGCACACATTCTTTTTTTTATTTTATTGCATTTTTTTGTCTAATTATACAAGCTCAATAGGTACTCACCTTCTCTTTCCTTGCCCCCCATTGCATTCCCCTCCCCCCACCTTCCTACCTCTTTCCCTCCCATTGCTTTTCCTTCCCTCCTTCTCTCTTCCTGCTTTCTCCTTCCCATCCTCCAGAGCATCTGTTTATGTGGGTGTTGAATTTCCCTCCTGGTCGTCTACACTAGTGAGGGTTCAGAACTTAGTGGTATAGCTTGGGCCCCCTTCTTGGACGCCCACTAGCCTGGGAACTCTATTATGAATGTTGAACCTCTTGCCTCTAAGGATCCTACTGCCTGAAGCTTTCTCCCTTGTGATCCCTGTTACACTATGGGGAGTTGCTGACATGTCAAACATTGGACCACACATTCTTTTTTTTTTTTTTTATTGGGGGTGGGCCTTTTCTTTTTATTATTTTTTTTTATTCAATTGTGCGTGTGCGCGTGTGTATGTGTGTGTGTGTGTGTGTGTGTGTGTGTGTAGAACCATAGACAAATTCGGGAACCACCATGGACCGCCTCCACCTCCTCCTCGTTTATGCTGCCCCGGGATTCACAGGCTCTGCCCTACCAGGACCAGAAACGCAGGCTTCCCCCTCTTCCTGATGTCACCCTTGGGCCTCCAGAGGCACACACATTCATGTGCTCTCTTTTACACATGCTCATGTAAAACAACAATACAACAACAACAACAACAACAAAACCTCTAAAATCCTGAACATTTGTAGTGCTTACAGAAAAATATCATGACTCATAGGATAATTACTAACCAACTGGTGATTTCTTTCCACTGGGACTTCTTACCTTAGAAGGAAACTTAGTTTTTCCTAGTAGTTATCTTTCTACCCCAAGGAGAGGGCTCTTCTAAACTTGTTTCCATCTCAAATGGATGGCAGAGCTGAGAGAGAAAAGGAAACAATTTCCAAGTGATCATTTGTCATGGTTTGAATGTGAGTTGTCTCCTACAGACTCAAACGTTTGCATCTTAGCTGATGTTAATATTTGGGAAGGTCCTGGCAACTTTAGGAGGTGGAGTCTTGCGGGAAGAAGACATGAGGGTGGCTTGAGGTTGGGTAGCCTTATCCTGCTTCCTGCTAGCAGTCTGCTCTTACAATTGCCTGCTTTCTCTGCTTCCATGATGATTGCAGTGACCTGAGCCTCTTCCAGGTTTTGCCACCCCCCTATGACTTTCCCAATATAATGGACTGTCTCCCCCCTGAAACCATAAGCCAAATAAATCTCCCTTTCTTTCCTATAAATTGTGTCTGAATGTTGTCTTATAGCAGCAGAATGGAGAGTAACTGCAATATTATTTTAATCACTGAAATTAGGTATGCCTATAGACAGATACCTTAAACTTATTAATGTGGCTCAATATATCTCTTTTTCTTTTTGGCACTTTTTCTCCTCTCACATTTCCTCAAATTTTTTTTCATAAGTTGTTTGCAAAAGCTCTATGTCATTTGGAGTGTGCCTATTTTATATCTAATTTTATCTATGAAAAACACAATCTCAATTTTGTTGCATATTCTGTGGTTCCAATTTAGAAATAGGTGTGTCCATGAATTAATACTTACTAAAGCAGAAGCTAACATGGGATTTACTATGAGACCTTTATGAGTAGGACGCTTGCATGAGTATTAGCTATCTAAACTTGGTTTATTCTTTTTTTTTTTAATTTTATTTATTCAATTGTGTGTGTGTGTATGTGTATCTCCTCCTTGTTTACTCCCGGCATTTATACATGGGGTCTAGGATCCGAACTCAGGGCCCTCTGCCTGCAAGGCAGAGGCTTAACCCCTGAGCCACCTCTCCAGCCCCACTTGGTTTATTCTTGCTTGGAATGGACATATGAGAGTTGTAAGCCCAGTGATCATCTTGTGACCTTGAAGCCAAAACTGATATATTAAGGAATGACTAATTAAAAAAAGACTACAATTTCTGTTACATTTTGAACTCTGTTTCAGTGTACATTACCAACTTTCGAACTTTTAAAAATTATAAGGTGCATGCTTACATGTTTGTATGTGCACGTGTGTTTGTACGTGTACTTGAGTGTGTCGGCCTGTGGAGGCTCAGGGGATATAGGGAATCCTCATCTCTGTGAGGGTCTCTAATTAAAACCAGGCTTGCTCTGCGGATTCCCAGTCTAGGCCTTTCAGTGCTAGAGTTATAGGCAAGCTGCCACACCTGACCAGCATTTTTACATAGGATCTGAACTCAGGTCCTTTTGATTGACAGGCAATGGCTTTAATCAATGAGCCATTTCCTTAGTTGTTCCTTAGTTATTTAAGCCACTGTTGCTGGCTGACAAGATTTCTAGTTGATGCATAATGGTACCTCATGGAATACCTGAATTTATTTTGTGTGGATGTAATATAATGAGGAAAAGGACAAGAATAGTTTTGCTAGGAAGGTAGAGTTCATGGCAAACAAACAAAACCACAGAGGTGGTTCTATTTTTGCCTTATTTATGCATTTAAGTAATAAGTAATAATGCTAAGACTACCTCAACTTCTTACTCATTCTCCCATACAATGAAGAACATCCAGCTGCAGTTGGTTGGAGTCACAGTGCTTTGCTATTATGAACCTGTAGGCATCCTCAGCTTCTTGCCTTCTCTGTTTTCTTACAACCATGTTGTGTTTTAGGCCATTGTTGTAGTTTGCCTGCATGTTGCCAATAAATCCATAACTTAGGGAAACAAGGGAGTTTTATTCTTGTTTATGATTCTCCATTGTATTTCACAGTCCAGCTTGGCATGAGAGTCCATCACACCAACATCAGGAGTCAAGAGAATTGGCCACGTCAGTTTCCACAGGGATTGCTACCAGAGGGGCAAATCTCGGTTGCCAGACTGCAAGTCTGCCCAAGAATGCTGAAGTCTGCCAAAGTACTGACTTAGCTCCCTTCATGTTACCCACATGTCCAGGTAATATGGACTGGCCTCCTACAACAACTAGACAATCTGCTGCAGGATTGCTTAGGGATTATCTTAAATAATTTTTCACAAATGTGCCCAGAGCTCAGCCTTCACAGCTATTATCATTCAATCTATTGTTCGGGGCTTCCTGTATCCAATTTTGGTTCATTAAGCCCAATTCTCTGCACTGGCGTCACAATAATAATAATACATTCAGGATAAACAACAACAACCACAGCTGTCTAACTTAGAGAACAATCAAAATCAGGCAAAATCTGAAGTTAATTCTTGAAGAAATGTAACAGCAAAAGATGAATAAAGCTAGAAATAAATGGCCAATGGAGCCCTGAAAAGACAGAGAGGCTTTAACGTGGCTATGCTTACTTTCTGTCAGTGGTGCTGGACTTTGGATGCAGGGTCTGCGCATGCTGCGCAAGCACGTTAGCACATACTCTTGGCTCTTAAGTACAGATTGCTAAGTGAGGGAAGCCAATCTGAAAGAGCTAAATACTCTATGATTCATACTACATGACATTCTGGAAAAGGCAAAATTATGGAGACAGTAAAAAATTCATGCTTAAATTAATGTGACGAATTTCAAGTGTAAGAATTAAATTTAGAATGTCATATACCTCATATTTCATGCTTGTAGCTGGAACGTTTCCATTTAGATTAGTATTCACTTATGAAGTTAGTAATCTCAATAAAAAAACTGAAATAAGGTTACTGAAATCATGTAATTTAAAAACCATTTCTAAATAAAAACAAATGTCATTAATATCTTTCTATGGTTGGTAGGATTTATTATTTTACTCAACAGGGTAGTATTTCTGTTTGCTATGTACTTTTGTTGTATTAATAAATGACATTTTTGAGAATCCAATGTCTTATAAGAGAAAATTTTCTTTAGTAAATTATAGAACAAAATGTATGGGCTCCCTCTACTGGCTCTGCAGTGGCATATCCAAATGCATTTTATTTTTATTTTAAACAAACTGGCACATAGTTTATGACATAAATTCATTTTGCCAATATAAGTTTTAAACACTATTTTACATATTTTTATGTTTTATTTTTATTTGTGTTTTGTGTGTGTGCTTCAGAGGGCACTGTATGTCCCTGTGGAGGACCAAGGGTGGCTTAGGAAAATCATCCTGAATTGCTTCAACCTCCTTCTTGCTTCACGTGGGTTTCCCTGGCTCGGCCCTAGTGGGCCGGAAGTGCAGGTTGCCATTCTTTCTGCCTAGTGTTTTTTTAGGTGAGACCTGGGTCTGAACTTAGACCTTCTGCTTTTGAGACAGAGTCATAATCACTGAAAAGAGTAAGCAAAGATGAGGAGAACAATGTTTTCTGTAAAGTGAACAGTGATAAATGCAGATCTTCAGGTGGTAGACTTGAGGTTTTTTTTAAGTATGCTAGACATACAATGACTAGCATTTAAAAAGATGGACACCACCAGCATTCACATGAACCATCACAACATTCTGCTCATTCTTTATCTTCATTTTCCAGTGTCTGAGTTTCCACCTTCCCCACCCTACCAATCTCTACTTCACCCCTTACTAGCCCTTTTCATTTTAGATGCCCCTCGTCCCCTCAGCTCTATTCACTCTCTATACAGACGCTATCTTTTGTTCCCTTACTGATGGAAACAAGTTCTGGTATGAACTGCTGGGTATAGGGAGGTGTATATACCATTCAATATCTCATGGCAGGGGAGATGGGGGTGGGCATGGGACCTAATACAATTCATATTCATTTCTATGGAGCAACTCAAATGCTGATAAGCATCCGTAGTAATTCACAGAAGCAAGAGTGGCCGTCCCCGATTATAGGCTGTTTCTCTTGCCGGTATTCTTCCCATCCTGAGTCTTACTGCACCTGAAATTTCTAAAGTAGATAAATCCCAATAATATGTTCAGTAGTATTTTTATAGAAGGGTTCCAAAACATACAAACAATATGCGGTAAGAGGACTCGAAACTGTATTAATATACATTTTACACTTTAGAAAAATAGTCTAATAAAAATAATACGAGCCATATATGCAATCTTAAGTTTCTTAATTATCACATTTTAAATTTTATTATTTATTCAACTGTGTGCATGTGCGTATGTATAGGCACGCGCGTGCGTGTGTGTGTGTGTGTGTGTCTGTGTATGTGTAGAACCACGGACGATTTCGGGAACCACCATGGACGCCTCCACCTCCTTCTGCCCCAGGATTCACAGGCTCCGCCCTACCAGGACCAGAAGCGCAGGTAGCCCCCGCTTCCGCCTGGGGTCTATACGTGGGATCTGGGATCCGAACTCAGGACCTTCCGCCTGCAAGGCAGAGGCTTAACCCCTGAGCCACCTCTCCAGCCCAATTATCACATTTTAAATGTGAAAAACACAAATGAAATAAAAACAGGACAAGCTAATTTTATTAATACTATGTTAATAATAAATATATAACTGAAATATAGTCATTCAATGTACAATTGATATAAAAATTGACACTATTTTTCGTGGTTATTACTAGATCTGAAATCTGTATTTTAAACTGAATGCCACAAATCATACTAGCTAACTACATTCCAAGTGCTCAACGGCCACAGTGCTGCCCACTATGGTAATATCCAGTGCAACTTCCAAACCTAACGGAGTATTCATTTATGCATGGTATCTGTTTTCCCAATGTTACTGGCTATTTTCTTAAATTCAAAACCTTAATTTAGATTCTATGTCATTACCTTTGTACAGTCAGTTTTGCTCTGAGGCTAATAGAAGACAAGAATAGCATGCAGAGTTGAGCCTTCTTCATAAGGATATTTAACTCCATCAACCATTCCAGTTAGAGAATAAGAGAAGAAAGGAGAAGATAGTATATAAAGCCACACTTTTTGCTTTCTCTTCTGTTTTTGGCTCAACGCATGGAGATACTTTTCAATAAATATTTGCTTAAAACTAGGAAAGAAATATCCTATACACAGCTCTATAAGATCATGTACATTATCAACATGTAAATACCAACTTGTCATGGAAATTCTCTTTATGGAATGACTTTTTTGAAGTAATTCTTTCATGGATTTTTGTTTTTGAACTCTTCAGCCCAGCTGGCCTCAAACTCATGGCAATCCCTGTGTTTCAGGTCTCAAGTACTGGAATTACAGGTTAGGTTGAGGTATTTATGTTTAAAACAGATAATGCAATGTTGTACGTGGTGTAACAGATGAGTGAACTCCAGCACTTTCTATCTTCTAACTTATCAGGCTCTCTCCCATGACCTGAGTTTTATTCTCTAAAGTTCATTCATGATATTGTGAGATTGAGTGTATACCGAGAGCTTACTGTGTGCAAGTTTCTCCAGAAACTGGAGATGTGGCTGTCAACAAGCATGCCGAGTCTCTTTTCTCATGGAATCTATATTGTAGCTTTCCCAGAAATCTTTTTGTTTTCCAGGTCTCCCTCTTTTTTTTTTTTTAAATTTTTTTTATTATTATTATTTATTCAACTGTGCGCATGTGCGTGTGTATGTGCACGCGCATGTGTGCGTGTGTCTCTATGTGTGTGTGTGTATGTATGTGTGTGTGTGTGGAACCACGGACGAATTCGCGAACCACCATGGACGCCTCCATCTCCTTCTGCCCCGGGATTCACAGGCTCCGCCCTGTATGGATTCATACAAATCTTGCTTCATTGATTCCCCTTGCCTTGTTTCAAATTATTTTGATAGTGTAGATATCCCATTGCTCAGCTGATAGGTTTTTTGTAATATTGCATTTGTTTTCCCTTTGGATGCTAAAATTTGCACTTTATCTGTTATCATTTGTGGAAGTTCTTCACTAGACAGTGTAGTGATTATGTGATATATTTATGTATATATTATCTATGTCCTTTTATGTTGTTATTACTAACCATCATGAAGAACAGTTACATAGCACTTCTGAACTAGAGATGGAATTAATAGAATTAACTATGGAATTAATAGAATTAACTATGGATGTGAATAGAGTACCCACTGAAGAGGATGACTCTCCAGCCTGAGGGGAAATTCACTCCAGTTATGGCATCAGCAATTACAGAAGTGCTTTTTCTTGCTTCATCTATGATGCACCTCTCCACGGGAAGCATTCTTTTTCTCTGCAAGCAGCAGGCTGTCTCAGATAAGAAAACATATTTCCTTTGCTAATAAGACCTTGATGCTATTTCTAGGAAGATTAAAAAAAATTCAGGTGTTACTATGCTAAAGAATGATTTGCCAACTTCCAGTTTTTATTTTTAAACTCTCAAATTTAACCTCTCAGTAGATTCAAGTATGATCATACTTTTAATTCATCTTTCCATACTTAAAGTCCTTCAATGGTTTCATACCATGTTTTAAATAAAACCTAGTTCCATTATCTTAAATGACTTTTTTTAACCCCTTACTTGATCCATAGTCATTCTGCTTCTAATCATTCAACTTAATACCTTCTTAATCCTTTGTCCTCCTTTAAATCTTGGCTTTCTTTACAGACATATTCTATAGGTAATTAGATGAGCCTTGAATGGTCTGATGTGTATTTAGTCTCACAAGGTGTAATGGTTACTCTTAACTATTGCTGTGAGAGAGCACCCAAAGTCAATCGACTTAAGGAAGAAAGGGAGCTTTATTCACCTTACAGTTCCAGAGGGTAGGTACAGTTTCTCATGACGGAGGCGGCATGGCTGGCTGGCCAGCCAAAGTTGGAGGAGGCTACATCACCGTAGACATCTTGAAGGCCAAGAGCTACAAAACTGCTTGCAAAGGCAGACTCCTCCTGGAGGTAGGGTGGGACTAATCCACCTCAAGGCCCACCCCTTGTGACTGCCTTTCTCCAGCAAGTCTCCACCTTCCCAAATACATGAAACTGTGGGGGACACATTTCAAACCATGACACGTGGTTAACTTCTATTCACTATTCATTTAAAAAATAATTCAAATCATTATCATATGTTTAAAGACACATGCTTGAATCTTTCCAGTCTAAATTGCTGCAAGGACCTACATTTTCCTCCATTGTCTTTCACAATGCTCAACATAATTTAGTGTACATGTTCATACATGACTATTTTCAAATGTTATCTTTTGAGGCTATAAGATCTATTGGACAATACTGTGTATGTCTTATGTACCAATAAGTAGTGTTATAATGGAAACAGTAGACTTGCAGAAAATATTTGCTCAATGGATTGGAAAAGCACAACAGAATTAGATTTGAATATATAAACTAAAGGAAGTGACTGATGAAACACGCTGGAAGGGATTAAGTACAGAATGTAAGAAGAAGTCAAAATATGTGGGCATTAAGAACAACACCATGCAAACTCAAAGGCTTGTGAGAATGGTGGTCTTGGAAGAGCATATATTTAATTGAGATCAGTAGGGATGATTTCGCAAGAAGGTACAGAGAATGATTGGATTACTTAACTGCTCATTCGAATTTATAACAACAGAGTAAATTATAAGATTCAGTTTGTGTCATAGCCTGGATACTCCAGGAAGATCTTGGATGTAATTCAAAGAGCCAAGTTTCTTGGAGAGCAACACTTGTGCAACGGAAGGAAGGAAGGTGGACTAGGCAGGAGCCAGGAGATTGCCAGGAGCTGACCCGGCCATCACAAGGTGGAGCTGTCCTGATGTAAGGTCATGCACAGTCTTTGGCTAAGAGTGCATAGGGAGAGGAGCTTTGCTGAAAATAGAGAATTCTCAGCAGTCAAGTCTTTGAATTCCTAGATGGAGGCTAATGGCATAGCTACATAGGCCTTGCATTGAACAATGGTACTTTCTTGAAGGGGAATCTGAAAAGTGCATCTCTGTGACTATCATACATCACTGGAGTCAACTTAGTCCAAATTAATCTATGAATTAAATGTGTGTGTGTGTGTGTGTGTGTGTGTGTATCTTTACAAGTTCAATGATCTTGTTTTAATCACTTGGAAGACTAAAAGCTTCCATTTAGCTCAGTCTAACTTGAAAGGATAGGACAAGAGTATTTGCCCTATTATGTATTAAGATATTCTACAACACACTGGTAAATGAAACAACATGACATTGTTGTAGTCATAGACAAAACTGAAAAAGGGCAGATTCACAATCATGTATACATGGGAATATGAATATATGATAAATAGTATCTCAAATCAATGAGGACAATAGCAAGTTGCTATGGGGCTAGAGAGGTGGCTCAGGGGTTAAGCCTCTGCCTTGCAGGCGGAAGGTCCTGAGTTTGGATCCTACACCCAAGGTGTAGACCCTGGGCGGAAGCAGGGGCGGCCTGCGTTTCTGGTCCTGGTAGGGCGGAGCCTGTGAATCCCTGGGCAGAGTAAACAAGGAGGAGGTGGAGGCGTCCATGGTGGTTCCTGAATTCATCTGTGGTTCTACACACACATACATACATACACACGCGCACAGACGCACACATACACAATTGAATAAATAATAAAAAAATTAAAAAAAAATAACAAGTTGCTGAAAAGCACAACAGAGCAAGACCAAAAAAAAAAAAAAAAAAAAAAAGAACCTAACTGTTTAAGGGGAAAAAAGTGGGTTAGATATCTAACTTACATCATATATACAGGGACATATCCTAGGAGAATAAACACATAAATGCAACTCTCTAGACTAAAGAAGTGTAAGAAGAAACAGAAGAAATGAAGAATATCTTTGTGGTCTTGAAATGCAGATCAAGTTTTTAAACAAGGCACCAAGAACTACCAAAAGTCGCATGTTAGAGTTTAGCAGACAGATAAACTCCACCTCCCATTTTAGGTAACCCTGGGATGGAACCTGAGTTCCAGAACACAGCTTTTATAGGATCTTGCTTTAATGAATCCAGTGGCAGTTGTCAGTCGCCTAGACTGGGATCTCAGCCCCAGAGAGCCTGATATATCTGAAGGCGCACGTCAGTGAGGTAGGGACGACTACCCCTTTAATGAATGATATCAGGTGCTTCTGCCCAGAAACCCCTTCTCAACCTCTTGTCAAGAACTATGTGGGAGAAGCATGAGCTAGAGCTTCTCCTATGCAGTACTAGGCACGAGTTCCCTTTCTTCTATGTCTCTTTCCCATGCTGTTTCCAAAGTCTGTACGTTTGTCCTGCTTCCCTCCTCTTGGCAACTAGACATCTCCTGCCTATCATGATCTACATTAGGCTTGTTCCATTATTTTTCTTTTTTAAAGCTGTAATAAAATGATTCTCAAGCTTCTTCTTTTTCCTTAGTCTGTTTCTAAACTCTTATTAATGAGACCAAAGACTTGACCATGAGATCCTAATTTCCCCAGCAATAGTAAGTCTATATCCACCAACAATGAGAGAAAACTGGTTAAACCCCCCTCATATATATACACACACACACATATATATATGTATATATATATTATTTATATAGAACTGGATGAAGGCAAGTCATGGGAAAAATGATAAAAGGTATGCAGGTTTGATAGAAAATATATCATCTGGACTGGCTTAGTGGCTAAGGCAAGTACAAGCATGAGGATGGGAATTCAGTTCCCAAGGATTAGAGACAGAAAATTCCTAGGACCAACTGGCTGGCTAGCCTCGCTGATGGGCAAGTTCTGCTTTCAAGTGAGAGACCCTACCTCAATAATAGCCACACAATGTGCACATGTATATGCACACGGGCATGTTATTTTATCATTGAAAATACTTTCTTCTGCCTCTGCTTCCTTTTTATTTAAAATGATGGGGCTGGAGAGATGGCTCATGGGTTAATACTCTTGTCTCACAAGAAGGTCTGAGTTCAGATCCCAGGTCCCACCTAAAAACGCCAGGCAGAAACTCTGGCCCTGATGGGTGGAGCCTGGGAAATCTCAGAGTGAAGCAAGAAGGAGGTAGAAGCAATCCAGGGTGATTCCTGAAGTCCCCCTTGGTCCTCCACAGGTATACATAGTACCCTTTCACACACACACACAACACACACACACACACACACACACACACACACACAAAGCATATACCTTTGATAAAACTTTTTCCTTGTTTCAGATATGCTAAAACAGAAGCAAAAAGTTATAGCCTTGAGTTTCTTCATCCTTAGAGCTGAGAAAGACAAGAAACTAAACCTTCTTTTAACTTCTACAGCCAGAAGCCAAGTGCTACTTTTGTCTAGTTGTCAGTAAGGAAATGGCATGTGATCAATTAGGAAAAATTATTCTGAGCAAAAGGAATAGCACTAACAGTGATTGGGCCTTGAAAGACCAGGACACTTTGTATATGGGAAATAAAGTAACAAAACACTGAACATTCTAAAATGCTCTTGTTACTGAGTAATGTATGGTAGGTTGCTCTAGTAGTACCAGTTAGCACACTGGCTAAATGTCTACTGTTGAAGGCAGTGCTGAAGAAAATGAAGCTATGAAACAATGTGGAATGAATAGCTATGGTTAAGAGAGAATCGAGTTAGCCAGCAACAATGGCTAACTGCAGCATGACAATTAGCACTATACTAGAAATTTAAAGAGGATTGACATCACCTCCCCATCAAGAAAAATTTCATTGAACGATAGGATTTCATTTTGTCATTCAAAAAAGTAACTGATACTTATTGTTTGCAGATTATGAGTCTGTCTACACACTATGACTAATTTGTAACCTGGAAACTAATACAGTAGTTGTGCAATGGATATCTGTGGGTATAGAGTGGTCAAAAAGTCAACTTATGTGCTGGGGAGACAGCTCAGAGGTTAAATAAAGTCTTTGGCAAGTAAAAGAACCTGAGTTTGGATTCCAAGATTTCACCTAATAATGCTGGGGGACCAGTCTATAATTCTGGCTCTGGAAGATGAAGTCTAGAAAAACCCAGAGCAAAGCAATAAGAAAGTACAGCAATCAGGGTACATACACACCCAGGTGTCTTCTTGAATGTGTCTGCACATGCATGCACAAATATAGGCTCCCCTTCCCCCCCAAAAAAATTCAAGCCATCAGAGCTGGCAAGATGGCTCAGTGGGAAAGGTACCTATGTGCAAATTTGGCAACCTGAGTTTGGGGCCACATGGGTAAGGAGAGAACACACTTCCCAAAGTTGTCCTCTGACCTCCACAGGCATATCTTGGCAGGTACAAACTTTTTTTTTTCTCTTTCTGCTTTTCTGTCAATCAAGTTATCTGATGTGCATGACCTCAGCTGCAGTAAGACAGGGCTATGCGGTACTTTTCCTTCTTCCTTTCTTTTCTTTTTTATGTTAAATACTCATACTATATAAATAAGCGTCTATTTTGTGGTTCGTTGATATGGAAACAAGGGACCATTTTGTGTTCTGCTTGGTGCCACCTATTTTTCTTTCATGTTTCTGTTTCTTACTGATTCAAATTCACCCCAAGTATAATGCTGAAACAGTCTCTACCGGTTCCTACATTCAAGAAGTCTGTACTGTCCCTTACAGAAAAAAAATAAATGAATTAAATGAGCGTTCGTTTAAACTGCTACACTTACCATTTCAATCATTTTTGTGTAGTATTCAATGGCACTGCCTATAGTCACAGTGTTGCTCAACCATCCACACCATCCATTTCCAGTACTCCCTTACCATCTGTCGCAGTTTGCCTACATGTTGATAAACTCATGACCAGGCAACATGAGCGATTTTATTCTTTCTTACAATTGTCTAGTCACAGTTCTCAGTCCAGCAGGGAAAGAGAGTGCATACCAACAAAAGGGTCCGAGGGAACTGGCCACAATCGACAGGACTGCTACGAGGGGAGCACGCCCCACTTGTCAGAAAGCATGTCTGTCCAAGTACACCACAGAATACCAACTTCCTTAACTAGCTCCCTCCGTCTTACCTGCTCGGGGACTAGTTCCACCCACCGTGGGGTGGGCCTTCCTCAGCAATGAGTCTCTTTCAGGCTTGCTGAGGGCTTAACTCAATTACTAAATCTTTACAAACGTGCCCAGAGCTGAAGCTTTCAATCAAGTCGACACCCGTATCTGACACCATGCCAAAGTAAATTCCACGCTATTGAACGGTATTTGCCAATCTCCCTTTTTCTCTGCTTCTCTCTCCACTACTCTGCGTTGTGTGTCTCTCACCATTCTAGAAATCTCTGCAAGCAGATCATAAGTATTTCTCATTATATCTAGATTACTTCACTTAGCTAAATCACTTTGATGCATATCTTGGTTACTCATTAGCTTGATTCAAAATTAAGACTGACTCTAGATAACCGTATTTTGGGACAAATGTGTAGTTTCGTTCGTGTCAATCTTCCCAATTCTTAAACTGGAAATTTCGATGCTTAAAGACACTTCGCCCTGGCAAATTATAAACGCGTAGTTCATAGTAAGGTCGATGTATTCTCTCGTCAGGAGCTTTTCCTGCATTGATTCACTTACTGTGGATTATTTTCTTTTCACAGGAGTTCATGAACTTTCGACTCTGCCGTTTCTCAACTAACACGAGGCAGGAATCAAACTTGTCAGATCACTCCTGATAAATCAGGGTGCCGATGTGACACCCCACCGCACAAGGCGACCTCCCCGAGTTGCATCTGTTGCAAAGAAAACTACATCTGCAACGCAACGAAGCGTATTCTGGTTGGTTTCCGGCAGCCTGCGGGGCAGCATCGTGCGCCCGCGGCGCTGTCGGGGGACGAGGCGCCGCCAGCCCGCGGGCAGCTCCGTCCCTAGTTCTTCCGGCTGGCAGCCGCGGCCCCAGAGCTCCTGCGCTCCGCGGCCTCTGCGTCCCCAGGAAATAAGGAACCGTTGGCCGCTGATCGCCGCCAGACGCACTCTCGAGCCCGAGGTCCCGCCGACACTCGGCCGGCGAACGAGCGGCCACCCCCGGCACGCCGCGCGCCGCGCTCGCGTCTCTTCCCGGCAGGCTCCGGGCGCCGTCGCGAGACTTCAGCACTCTCGCGAGATTTCTCGGCAGCCATCTTCTTGGGGGTGCTAGGAGCCGGGAAGACCCCCGAATCGTTCCCATTGAGCCGCCCTTCGTCTTCGCTTCCTTTACGTTTGCTTCTGCCGCGGGGCCAGCAAGCACCCAGCCCCGGAGCCGAGCGAGAAGCCGGGGTCGGAGCGCGCGCGGCGCCCGTCTTTCGCGAAGATTCGCCGGGCAGCCGGGCAGGGGGAGGGCCCGGGCGAGCCGTTGCCGCCTCAGCCTGCGCCGGGGGCCGGAGCGGGCGAGCTCCGGGCGCCCCGTGGGCTCGCGGCCTGCGGCGGGCCCCCGCGGACCTGCTCGCCGGCCGGGGCTCGCGGGAAGCTGCCAGCGGCGCCTCCCACGCGGCCCACGCGGCCGGCGCGCGCGCGGACGAGGGGGCGGCGGCGGCCGCGACCGGGGCGGGCGGGCGAGTGTGACGGCGCCGCGGGCCGCCGTGGATGGTGGCGAAGATGATCATCGAGAACTTCGAGGCGCTCAAGTCCTGGCTCAGCAAGACCCTCGAGCCCATGTGAGTGCGCGGGCGCCTCGGCGGGGGCGGCGCGGCGGGTGGGCGCGCACGGCGCCGCGCGGCTTCCCCAGGTGCTCGCGGCCGAGGCCGGGCGGCGAGCCCGGGGCCGGGCCGCCTCCCGGGCCTCTTCGCCTCGGCTCCGCGCGTCTCCCCGAAGCTCGGCCTGCGCCGCCCCGAGCCCCCGAGCCCATTTTGGAGCCCTTGTCTCCTGCTTTTGTTTTTCCCGTTGCGATGCGGGGGGCCCGGCCTCCCCGCCACCTGCGCGCCGAGCGCCTTCCGCGCGCCGTCGCGACCTCCTCCTGCAGGACTGTTCGCTCCGTTGCTCGGGGCGAATTTGCGGTCGGCTTTTGTTAGGGGCTTGGACAGTTAGGCTTCACGTGGAGCCTCGGAAAGAAAGGCCACGTCCCCGCCGGGGTGTCGGGCTCCTCCGCACCCCTCCTAAGGACGATGTAACAGGTGCTGATGGACCCGGGAAAATTCCTTTTTCCCGCCTACTTGTTTGTCCCTTTGGGGGCGGGAGATAAAAATCGAGTCTCCATCCATATGGGCTAATTTGACAGTTTAAAGAGAATGGTGTAGTTCGGGGTTTCGAAAGTTGAAGTGCCTTAGGTTGAACATTTTAAGCAGTGTTTTATAGATAAATTTAATTGAAAATGCACATCATAGACAGTGCTTCATTAGACCAGGTCGATTTCCAATCTTAAAATGCATCAGGGTGTAATTCACCCACATGACACGTGTGCGAAACTGTGTACTGTTGGAAGCTTTGGGACTAGAGCTTTTAAATGTCAGAGTTACAAAACTACAATAAACAAATGCTGTTTCAGCTAATGATCATTGTAATAATAGGAGATCATGTAAAAGTGACTAGATTGGAGGCTACTTCATTCAGCACCTGGTGGTCAGTGAAAGTTGTCTGAGCAGGTGAAATTTACTAAAGAGAAGGCACCATCTGTGTGCCAGTCTGGGAAAGGATTGTTCTTTGGAGAATGAAGGAAGAATGCAAAGACTTTGTAGTGCACGTGATTACGGTGTTTTCAAAGGAGAAAGAACCAGTCTGGTGATGGAAAAGAGAGTAAAGACATGAAGTTGAAGAAGTAGGCAGAGGTCAAAGCGTAATAACTTTTAGGTCATGGTTAGGAATGAGGATTTAATGGAATGATACTCAGTTATTTAAAGTGGACAAGAACTGATTTGACCTTAATTATTCCTGCTCTGTGGAGACTTACTTATGGGGGCAAGAATGAAATGAAGGGAGCTATTTCGAAAAAGAGTATTGTAGGCAGAGATTGTATTAGATGCTTGTAGATCTGGAACCAAACATACTTCCTTGCAAGTAGATCTGAAAGAACATACTGCTAGTTTGACTGTGGGAGACAAGGGAAACAAGATTTATTTTGAAGTCCAAGGAGTTAGTTGTTAACAACCAAATGGATGATAGATTGAAAAAAAAAAAAGGATGGCGGCGGTGGTGGCAGTACAGGTATAGTCTGGGGGAGAAGTGATTGGTTTTAATTATTAGATGCGAGGTGCTTGTTATTTTTCTAAGGAAAGTTTGATATTGGAATCTAAAACTCAGGCCAGAACTAAAGAAATGCTGGTAGTTTTTGAAAGTGTGGGAGATTTTCCAGGATGAATGTGTACCTAGGGAAGAAAAGACGGTCAGAGGTCAGAAGTTTACTGGTTTGTAACGTGATGGGATACTATGGGTGAATATAAAATAGGATACTCAGACATGACAGGGTGGAGATTATTGATTCATGATGCAGTAATTGACTGAAATGTAATAAACAGTTTTATTTCAGGGGCCAGAAGTATGTAGTCTAGTATGCTTAGTATGTTAAGCACCCTAGGTTAAATTATCCTCAAAATAAACCAAAATTAAGTTTTATTTCAGGGGATTGGAAAGACGTGGGAACATATAACAGTTTCAAGAGAGGCCTCTAGAGCCCATGGACTGGCTTTGAATTGTACCTCTGCTTCTTAACCTACCAGTTGTATAATATTGAGTAATACAATATGTAACTCAGTGTCTGCGTTCTTTGTAAAGTGGGGAAAAATAATATACGTAAAGAAAATCGTCCCTTTCCCCACCCGCCCGGGAAGCGCGCAGTCCAGCCGGGACTCGAAGGGACCTAGTGTTCTTGTGAAGGGGCTGAATCTACCAGGAATATCAACTGTAATTTCTTCCCATGAGGAAAACTTGTAAAATCCTATCTTCATATTTTTAACATCATTCTTTCATCTATTACCTTAAATATAAATGCGTAAAATAGAATGTAAATATGTAAATAATTCAGGTGACTTGTTTTATCTTGTAAAATACTTTCACAAAGTAAGACATTTATAAATTGACACATTATGAATGTGTCCAATTAAATGCATATCTGAAGCATGCAAAATAAAATCGTAGAACACTCCCGATATAATTAGTGTTTGGTAAGTATCAGGTGAACAAAAAACTTTGGAAAATTCTGTGGGGTTGAAATAACTTTTTTTCTTACAAACTCAGTCTTTAAAAAGTGTACAATTTCAAGTCAGATTTATTACCATTTCCTTTTTTAAAATAACCTAAGACTTATATACTTAGTGATCCCACATAAAAGCAGGTGTAATGGCGGCTATCTGCACTTCTCTGTCTCTGGAAGCAGAGCCTGGGAAATCCTAGAGTGAAGTAAAAAATGAGGTAGAACAGTCTAGGATTGTCTCCATGGGCACAAACACACATACCCCTCTCCCCAAAAAGAAAGCATGTATTTATTGTAGAACCTTCTGATGTCAGCATGCAATTCTTACTATTTTAATAAATAAAGCACTTGGTCGTTTTTAATGTATGTCATTGTAAAATTAAGTTCTTACACCCCCTTAATTTGCTTGTATTCTTTGTCCCTTTAGTTGTATTCGAGGTGGATTCTTCCAGATGATTACTTTCAAAAGTCCTAACTTCTTTTTAATGGTATTATGAAATCCAGTTCCAGCCTCCCCCGCCCCTAATATTTTGTTCATTTATTTGAGAAAGGTGGAGGAAGGAGACCAGGTGTATATATGGTGCAGAGGTGGAGGTCTCTCCTTCTACTATGTGGGCTTCAGGGGATTGAACCCAGGCCACCAGATTTGTGAGAAGGCACCTTACCAGAGCTTACACTCTCTGTCTAGTTCCCTTTTCTAACTTTTTAAAACCTGTGGTTTCTAATGTTGGTTTTCTATGGGAAGAGATTTTTTTTTTTCCTTTTTCTTTTTTTTTTTGCTTTAATGTAATAGTTAGCAAGCTATACCTGTTTGAAGAACGGTAAAAGGATTGTTATATTTAGCTTGAAATTTATGTACTTTTAAACTATAGTTTGTAAAGTATCTCTGAATTTATAGTGACAAACTGAGCATTTCACTCTAAGCTAATCAATATGCCAGATATTTGGGGGAAAATATGCAACAAGATTTAAAATGACTGTCTTCATAAAGGAACTACAACTAAAAAATTTACAAACAAATAAAATATATGTACAAAAAACTCACCTATCTTAAAACCTTTCAGTGGCTTCCATAAGAAGCTTCAATAACACCCAAAGGGCTGGAAAGATGTTAAAGAAGTAATTGCAAGACTGAGTGTTGTAAGGAAGGTCAAAATGTTTCAAAATACATGCCTGTGGAGGACAGGAAAGGTTTTCCCATGATAGTAACATTGGCTCTTATGTTGGAAGGATGAAGAGCAATTTCCAGTGTTAGCTCTCTAAGTTTTAGAGAGCAGATTGTATGAACATTCTAAAAATAAGAATTTTGAAGATGGGTATTTGGAGGACTGAAAGAAATTAGAGAGAAAAGAATAGCAGTGGTTAGCTATAAGCAGAGGAGCCAGCTAACATACAGGGCTATGGTGAATCATGTTAAAGACTTTGGGTATAATTTTTTTTTTACTATCTTGATTTTTTTATTTTTATTTTTTAAAAATGGTTTAGCCATGCGTATTTGAGTATCAGAGGGCACTGTGTGTCCCTATAGAGGAACCAAGGGTGACTTCAGGAATCATCTACCTTCTTTTTGTTTAGCTCTGGGATTTCCCAGACTGCACCCACCATGACAAGAAGTGCAAGCCTCTGCTGTTTCCGCCTGGCATTTTTATGTGGGACCTGGGATCTGAACTCAGGGCCTTCTGCTTTTGAGGCAGTCTTACCTTTGGGCCATCTTTCCAGCCCTTTGGGTGTTATTGAAGCCACTGAAGGGTTGTATAAAGTAGATGAGTTTTCTGTACCTTATTTTATTTGATTGTAAATTCTGTAATTTTAGCATAGTTTTGAGTTTCTTTTTTCACTAATTATTGAAAATGGTGTTACAGTGCTGTGAATTAAGATTGACATTTTGTTATTTCAAGCATGTTTTAGTCATACTTGCTAATAACAATAAAACAAAATTGAATACTATGCCACTTACATTGGTAATACAAAGTCCTGACAAAAAATAAGATGTCCCTAACTCATTTTTAAGTTAGCATGTATTTTCATATATCATATAAACATTTATTATTTGTAATAAATAATACATTTCTAAATAATAAAACTTATTCGCCCCCCCTGCCCTTTGTTTTTTCCCTCTCTTCTCAGTCTGCATTCATGTTGTATGTATTCATTACTCTTGTTTTCACCTCTCGCCTAAGATTTCATCTCTCTCTCATGGTCCTCTTTCTATGCTTATGACTTACACACACAAATACAAATCTAGGTTTCACATATGAAAAAATACAAAGCATTTGTATTTCTGAACCTAACTTATTTCATTTAACATAATGATTCCAGTTACATTCATTTTCCTGAAAATGTCATAATTTATTTTCATAATTGAAAAATTATTTTGTGTATGTGTACTATGCTTTCTTCAACTATTGGTGGACATCTATAAATATTACCCCAGTAAACATGAATGGACATGTGTCTCTGTTTAGTTAGAGTCCTTTGGATAGACACTGCCACCGGCGTGATATAACTGTGTCATAAGGCATTCTCTTAGTTTCCCCAACCCGTTTACTTGCTTATGTGTATTCAGGATACATGCATATGTATACAGGATACATGTTTGCACTTGGGTGGGTGCACACAGATGAGGGAGCCTGAGGGTGATTCATCCATGTTTGTTCAAAACCTTAGTGTGTCCAGATTTTAGCCAGCTTGCTCTGGGATTCTCAGGCTCCCCCTACTGGACCTGGAATTATAAACAGGTGGTCATGTTGAATAAGTCAGGTTTTATATCTTCCTTCTTTTATAGTCTGTTTTTGTTTTCATATTTGTTCTTCCATTTTTATTGGCGTTAAAAGATTGTGTTTCAGATTCATAGTTATTAGTAGATTTTGTTTTGGAAGGCAGCTGTGAAGTACTTGTGGAACTTTTAGGGAGTGAGGATTTGATCAGGAGGCTTCCAGGTAAGAAATCTGTCACTCTTCTAACAATATTACTGCTACTTTTAAAACATGATCCCAGGTTGGCCTTCAACTTGCTTTGTAGCTAAGGAAGACTTTAAATTGATTCTACAACCTTCCCTTTTCCCTTTGCGATCTGTAAGACTTTAGCAGAGGATAGAAGTCTACCTCTGATAGGCCTGTATCTTTCAAAGCACAAATCTTTCAGCAGTAGTGGAAGCTGGTGTAGTGAAAAATTTTGACATGAAGACAGGTTTTTTTTTTGTCAGAGTATTTTGTCACGGTAATAGTGAAAAAAGTTGATTTGTTATTGGGTAGCAAGTTTTGTGGAGTTTATGAGTCGTAAATACTTACAGTCTTAGAGTAAGGAGTTTTGGAGCAAGTTAGCAGAGTCTTTGGGACTGTTTCTCATGAGAATGCGGTCAGGTTCTTTGTTGGGGTTATAGTCTCAGGGTTCTGTGGGGATTACAGAATTCACTTCCAGACTTGCTTACTTGTGACTGTTTTCTCATAAGCAGAAAGACCTGACTTAGGACTCCAGGATCTCATATGAAATGTTGGGTGGATATGGCAGTGACCTGAAATTTCTGCCTGGATGATAGAGCCTGGGATACCCCAGAGCAAAACAGTAAGAAGTTAGAGCAATCCAGTGATTTCCACAGTCACTCTTAGGCTTCCACAGGCATACCCTCTCAGGTGCCCTCTTCTGCATGTTCCTGCACACATTTGTACATACTCACATGCTAACACACAGACACACAACAATGGCTCAGTTTCACAATAGCATAAGATTCTTTTTTTTATTATTTATTCAATTGTGCATGTATGTGTGCGCGCGCGTGTATTATGTGTGTGTGTGTATGTATGTGTGTGTGTAGAACCACGGGCGAATTCTGGAACCACCATGGAGCGCCTCCACCTCCTCCTTGTTTACTCTGCCCAGAGATTCACAGGCTCCGAACTCAGGACCTTCCGCCTGCAAGGCAGAGGCTTAAGATTCTTTAAGGATATTAAGGAAACAAATTTAACAAATCTTAAATATATACAAGATGTAATTATGGTTTAAATGTGAGTGTTCCTCCCCCCACAGGTTCGTGTATTTGCATCTTTAGCTGGTGTTGATGTTTGGGAAGGTTGTGCCAAGTTTAAAGAGGTAGAGCCTTGCTGACGATGGCATGTCACAGGGGGGCGGGTCTTGAGATTTGGTGTCTTGGTCCTACTTCCTCTTGCTCTTGTACTTCCATGCCTCTGGCTTCTGCTTTCAAACATGCCTTTTATGTAGTTCCTGCCCCAACACTATATCCTTTCTGGAATCATAAACAAAACAAGTACCTATTTTCTCCTAAGTAGCTTAAATTTGAGTTCTGTTTCACAGCAAGAAATTACTTAAGAGCAGTGAATAAAGCTTATTTGAGGAAGTGCAGATTTGATATGCTGTATTTCATTTTCATTTAGCAATTTTGATTCTAACTGTAAACACAGAATAGAAACCTTGTATCTTTTACACACATGTATACACACCCATGGACACATGTGAATGTATCCACATGAATAAATAGCCTACATATCATACACACAAAAGGATAGCATTTTTCATATATTTTATAAGAAACATTTAGTCTGCATAAGTGTGGAGATTTTAAAGTACACCTTCAATTTTTCACTTGGAAGAGAAGTTACAGCCTAATTCTTTACCCATTGACAAATGGATTCAACTTAGTGACCTGCTTTCAAAGAATACATAAAAATATGTCAGGGCTGGTGAGATGGCTCATCAGGTTATGAGCACTTGCTGTGCAAGCTTGAGTACCTGATTTCAAATTCCTGGAACCCATAACAAATGACAGGTTTAAGATGGAAGGTGGCTCAGGGGTTAAAACCTTCGCCTTACAAGCATAAGGACCTGAATTTGGATCGTCAGATCCCACATAAAAATGGCAGACAGAAATGGTGACAGTCTGTAATTTTGGCCTAGGAAGGAAAAGCCTGGGAAACAGCAAAGCAGTAAGGGGTAGAGCAATCCAGGATGATTCCCAGTGTAACCCTTGGGCCTCCATAAGCACACACCTTCAAGTACCCTCTGCCACACATACCTGCGCAAACAACATGCACAAGGAATATGGCACGAGTAATGATACATATCTTCAGGGGTGAGGGTGTGAATGATATAATAGCATCCTCTTTGCTTTCTACTAGTTTTCGGGAACAATCAGATGTTGTGCCTCAAGTGCACTCCCTCATCCTAAGAGAAAGCATAGTGGGGCAATGAAATATTTGTATGGCACCAAGTCATTACATTGAGCTGAAACTGGATTGTTTATTATAAGTTAGGATTTCATAAGACTCCTGGAAGAAAGACATAGTCTAAGAGTTTGAAGATTTAGAAGTTGTGTGAATTACTGATCTTGAAAATTGAGCTGAAAAAGGTAGAGTACTCTCATCGTGAGCTAGAGGACCTGTTTTGGGAGCAGCTTAGGATATAGAGACGAAGATATGCAGGGCTTTTATAGAAAGTAGTGTGGTTGTAGGGGTGCCACTTTGTGGCAATAATGTTGAGTGTTTAGAAACAAATTAGATAATCCGGTTTCTGGAGACCTTTTTTATTGTAAGTGACAATTTAGCATAGTATTAAAATTGTGAACTTTGGAGTAGAATTTTTATTTTCAAGTCTTGGCTGGTACTTCAGGTAGTTTGGTGAGGTTTTTTTTTTTTTTAGCTCAATTTCTTTAACAGTAATATAGCCAAGAGCTCAGTTTATGGAACAGGGTAAGTGAATGTTAGTTGCTATTGGTATTACATATTCTAATTTTTGTTATTTGATTTGAGTTTTAAGGTAATTTTGAAAAAATTAAATCGGTAATAATTATCATTTAGTTTATGAGCAATTATTTATCTTTTGGAATTGTGTGAACATGATTCAGGGATCAAAAACATTCCCTCCTGACTTTGAACCTCATTACGTTTCCTCTCACAGGTCACCATAGTCTATCCTCTGTTTTGTATTGTTTATAAATAACCAATTTAAATATATAGTTTCTTCACACAAAAGGTTATATACTGTAAATTTTAGATTGCTTTTGAAATGAAAAAAAATTGATTTCTTAGACTAGATGGCTCAGGGGTTATGACTACCTTACAAGCAGAAGGCTCTGAGTTTGGATCCCAGGTCCCACGTAAAAATGCCAGATGGAAGTGGCAGTTGCTTGCACTTCCATCCCTGAGAGATGGAGCCTGAAAAGTCTTTTAAGATCTAAGTAAAAAGGACATAGAAGCAATCCAGGATGTTTCCTGAGGTCACCCTTGGTGCTCTCTGAAACATACACACACGCAAAATAAATTTTTAAAAAGTTAAAAAAAAAAGGATTTCTCGAAGTATTCTTTTTGAGCATATTTTTATTGTATATTGTTCTTGTATTTTAATATATTTTTCCAAATATCTTTAAACTGATGTTTATACATTTTGAGTTTATAATCCATATAATGAATAACTTACACATGAATTGTTTGAACACATTTATTTGTAGAATAAACTCATAGAAGTAGAACTGTTGAGATAGATCGTATTTGTAATCTTACTACTTGAGGAATCCTATCTCTAGGGCCCTATTTTTTTCTTTATTAATTGATTTATTGATAATTTCCGCTGCATGTAGCTATTTTTCCTGAGGTCGCCGCTGTCCTTGGGAAAATATTGATATATTGAATATTGTGTAGATCTGGTGGGGGTAGATCTTCCTGCAGTGAGCTCCTGAGTGCAGCAGTCTGAAGACACTGTACCTGGCAGTTTGGCAGTTCTTAACCTTCTGGATGGAAGCGACTTAGGCCTCCTCCAGTTTTTGGCTGCCAGCCATGCCACTTGAAGGGACCTGGTCTGTAGTGTGCTTCTCCCCCGTAGACACCATAGTCTTACTCTGCAAGGCTCCCTGAGCCTAGGATGGGAAGAGACTGATCAGGACTGAGCGTGTTGGAATCACTGATGTATTCTGGTGACTTTCACCGTCACGATTCCGCCTGTGCAGTAGGCTTCATCGTGGTTGATTGTTGAGATCTCTTCTAAGCATTTTTAATAATAACACCAGTTCACTATGTGTGAATTGTTGTCCTGTCCCTAGAAAGTGTTTTCAGACTTTTTCAATGTAGCTTAAGCTTGTGCTTCTGTTACAGATAGCATTGAATTTTTCTTTAAAAACCATTCTTTTTAACAATACTCATGTTCTTGAACTTTTTTTCCTTTTCCTGTTAGGTGTTGGTTTTAATTAGTAGAAACTTTGTATTGGGGAATTTGCCTATTTATGATTTAATTGCTGAGCTGTTTTTTTTTTTTCTGCTTATTTTGATTTTTTTTATTTTGAATTTTTAAAAAATTTTTTTATTTATTATTCAATTGTGCATGTATGCATGTGTGTGTGTGTGTGTGTGTGTGTGTGTGTGTGTGTGTAGAACCACAGACAAATTCAGGAACCACCATGGACCGCCTCCACTTCCTTGTTTACTCTGCCCCGGGATTCACAGGCTCCGCCCTACCAGGACTAGAAACACAGGCCGCCCCCGCTTCTGCCTGGTGTCTATACGTGGGGTCTAGGATCTGAACTCAGGACCCGCCTGCAAGGCAGAGGCTTAACCCCTGAGCCACCTCTCCAGCCCCTATTTTGAAAATTTTTTATATAATCTTGTGATGCAAATTTTATGTTGCGGCATAACCCATGTTTTTCTCCAATGCTACTATTGTTCTGTAGTGCCATCATATGTTTATAGTTCCATGTTTAGCATATTTAGAATTATTATGAATTCAGGCTTTTAAAAGATAATTATCAGGGCAAATACCACTTGTGTGATTTCATGTCTTTCTTGACTTACATGCTATCTTTGAAAAAAGTTAAAATTTTAATATGTATTTCTAGACTTTCTTTTTTCTGTTTAATGTATTATGTGGGATGTTTTTTAAGGAATTATTATTGGATATAGCACATAAGGCATATTAGCATAAGAAAAAGAACGTATTTCTTCAGGACCTTTGAATAGGCCAAGTGCTTTTACATGTATTAATTCATTTAATTACTCGAACCTTTCAACTTAGTTTGTGATGCAGATTTGTTAATTTGGCAGTCATTTATGGCTAAATTTCCTTCACTATTGTTTTTTTCTTCAGCTGTGATGCAGATCCATCTGCCCTAGCAAAATATGTTTTGGCTTTGGTAAAGAAAGACAAAAGTGAAAAAGAATTAAAGGCATTATGTATTGATCAGCTTGATGTATTTCTTCAGAAAGGTAAGATTTTAGTTTTAAAATACTATTTTAATAAATTCTTCAAAATAAGATTATCCATAGACTAGTAAAGGAACTTGGTCTCAAGCTATAACAGAGATAGCCTCTAATTACAATTAAGGCGAACAAGCAATATTATTACTGATTCTATTCATAGCTTGATTCTTCATTAATATCCTTATGCTAATTTTCTTACATGAGTTAAAATATAAAGACCTTTTGCTTATTTAAAGATGATAATACTTATGAAACTTGTCAGAATCTTGTGTAACTGTTATGGTTTGAAATATGTCCCCCCCCATGTGTTTAGGAAGGTCATGGGTGGAGCTCTTCAGGAGGAAGGCAGTTCTAGGGGGTAAGCCTTGAAGTAGATTAGTCCCATCCTACTTCTGGGAGAGGCCTGTTTTTGTACCTGACAGTTTAGCAGTTGTTAACCTTCTGGATGGAAGTGACTTAGGCCTCCTCTAGCTTCTGGCCGTCAGCCATGCCACTTCCTCCAGGAAAAACTAGCTCCCCTCTGGAACCTTAAGCTGAATAAATTTTTTTTTCTCTCTTTAAGTTGCGTGACTTTGAGTATTATTGTCTCATAGCAACAGAAAAGGGTAACTAGTACAATTAGCACATATGTTTTCAACATTTTTGTATTTTTCCCACATCTAAATAGTTTATATGTTAGTTGTGCTCTATGGAGAAGAACAATCATCGCTGGAAACATAGAACAAGAGGCTCTTCCCTTTCTCGTTTTGAAAACTGAATGAATAGTTACGGGAGGACTTACACTATTATACATTGTTTGGAGAGCTCTTTGTCTTTGTATAACTTTTAGATTTTTAAAATCAAGGTAGTAGAAACTTGATATGTAGGAATGGGGAATTAAGGTTTTATTTAGTGTCTTTTAATGCAAGATTTATTTTATTTTTAGAGACACAAATATTTGTGGAAAAACTTTTTGATGCTGTGAATACAAAGAGTTATCTACCTCCTCCAGAGCAGCCATCGTCAGGAAATCTAAAGGTAGAATTTTTTCAGCACCAAGACAAAGACATAAAAAAAGAAGAGGTAAGAATCTGAGTTACAAAATACAGATTTTTAAAGAATATAACATGGAATAATCAAAATAAGTTGTATTTAGGCATTTTTTGTATTTGGTGTTATCAATACCTACTCTTAGGTTTAATGATTTCTCTAGAAGTCATTCATGGTGTGATTTATTAATGTAAAAGGATATTAAACCAGTAAAGAGAAAAGGTTTAAAAGGTAGAGTCTGATGGAATATTTGCACAAGTTTCCAGACTAATCAAGTCCCACTGTGCTTAAGTGCTCTAGGAAAATTATACATTTCATGGAAACTATAACATTTCTGTATTCCTCCAAGTTTTAAACAGCTGTTTTTTTAGACAGGTCTTGTTATATAGCCCTGACTGTGTACAAACTTTTTGATGATCTTCTATGTCCACAGTATTGGAATTTTATATATTGAAAGAGAGAAGATAGTGGAATTCTCTATCTATATATGTGTGTGTGTTTGTGTGTGTCTGTGTTCTTTTTGAGTTAAATAAGGGCTTTTAGTTTAATAAACAGTATTTTCCTAGTACAAGTTAATGGTAAAGCCTTAGTGTTGTATCTTTTTGATACGGTATTATTTTGTCACAGTTCTTGATCAGTTTTAGAATTATTTATACCTCAACATTCAGAATTAGTGAAGATTCTGTGGGAATGTGAAAAGTTCCGGTTTGGCATGTACTATTATTGCATATTGCTGTATTATGCATATAATGGGTAGAATCGCTATGTTTGTGTATGTAAACCTTGGTCTGTTGGAACAGTTTGCTACAGAGTAGTACACTGAGATAAATGGGAAGGAAAACATATACAAAGAGAGCTAGGTCTGATTCTGCTCACTTACAGTACCAGCATTGGGGTTGGAGGGTTGTAAGTGCTAGGCCAACTTTGGGAACAAAGGCATGATGAAGTTAAAAAAAGGTGCAAACTGCATCAGTGTTAAGATTTTCATCTAGGTTGGGAAGAGTATGAAGTGTAAAGAGAAAAACCACTTGATGGGGGAAAATCAACTTTTGACAAGAGACTTTTTGTAGTGTTTCTCCTCGTATGGTCTGTTGGTGGGGTCCCATTTAATTTATTCATGCAGTATATTTCTTATAACAACAGGCTGGAAATGCTGTCAAAGACTGGGACATGTTTACACCATCTATAGTTATATGCATAAATATCTTAGGGTTCTTATTTAAACTGTGTAGTATTCAAAAGCCTGTCATATTTACAGAAGATAGTGTTAATGAATCCTGATCACAAAATCTTGCTGTCTGGGAAGTATAATCTAGAAAACATAGTAATGATCCAAGGCATGTGTCCTACACTTGCTTTCTAGTTGCAAATTGGTAAAGTTATATATCTTTTTAATATCAATCAGATCACAAAAGAAGAAGAACGAGAGAAGAAGTTTTCCAGAAGGCTAAATCACAGTCCTCCCCAGTCAAGCTCAAGATACAGAGAAAACAGGTGACCGATTCATTGAATTCTTCTCATTGTTTAGATTTTTATCTTTTTAAAAATTTTCATTTTGTTGTTTTGCATATGAGTCTGTATGTGTCTCCATATGTGCATCTAAGTGTATTGAGGGCACTGTGTGTGCCTGTGGAGGCCTAAGGGTGACTTGGGGAATCACTGTGGATTGCATCTACATCCTATTTGCTTTGCTCTGGAGTTTCCCAGGCTCTGCTTTCTAGCCATGGAAGTACAGGCTGCCACCATTTCTGCCTGGCATTTTTTATGTGGGGGTCTGGGATCCAACTCAGGACCTCTTGCGAGAACCGTCTCTCCAGCCCTAAACTTTATCTTTTATATGGATGCTTATTTAGGCCACTTATCTTTTATACACAGGCAAGTATTGTTTACTTCTTTTAAGTTTTTTTTTTTTAATTTTCTATTTTGCGTGTGTATTTGCACACTGGTTCAAGTCAGAGGACTTCTAGAATTTAGTTTTCTCTTTCCACCATGAGAGCTTTGGAAGTCAGACTCAGGGTTGTGCCTTTGTGGCAAGAACTTTTACCTTCTGAGCCATCTTGTCTTTTTTGAGATTTTTGAGATAGATCACTTCCCTTTATCCCTGACTGTCATAGTCCTCATTTTATAGCTCAAGCTGTGTTCAATTAATGGCAATCTTGCCTCTGCTTCCTAAGTGCTAGAATTATATCCCAGGTGTGTGACTCACACAGGACACTAGTTTCTCTTTTATTGGTTTATTGAAGTATAACTAGGTTCTTTTCTATCAGCATATCTTGTTCAGATGTGTGTGTTGAGAGTGAGATGTAGAACTATACTTAACATGAATTAGCTGCTCTTGTGTTATTTTTATTCCTAACTTCAGTTCCACTAGACTCTCAGTGAGAGATGATTTTTTTTTTTTTTTGCCTAAATTTACTGTTAGTGTGATTAGTTTTTTTTTTTTTTTTGTCATTAAGGTTCCAGGAACAGAGTGTGAAATATATGACCCATGCAAATGAGATTATATTTATTAGACGATTTATAGGGTATATAGTACAGAATATGTATAGATATATTTATGTATAGGTATATAATTTTATAGATGTTGATATACACATAAAACTAAAGGTTAGGGTTGGTGAGCTAGCTTGGTGGTTAAGATGCCTGCTCACAAACCTGGAGCCCTGACTTGGATCCCAGAAAGTGCACATGGTATATGTATGTGCCTTTCTCTCTCTTTTTCTTTCTCTCAAACAAACAAACAAACAAACAAACAAACAAACAAACAAATAAACAAATAAATTAAAAATTTCTGTCATTTAAAAATTTTTTCTTTTAAAAAAGGTTTATAATAAGTAAACTTTTCAATTATTTGTTTCCCTTGTTTGTATCACAATGGCAATACAACCTTTGAATTTTGCTGTTCTTTCCTATATTTACTTATGAATTATTTATATGTATTTGATGGTATATTTCCTTAGAAGTCGTGATGAGAGGAAAAAAGATGATCGTTCTCGCAAAAGAGATTATGATCGAAACCCTCCTCGAAGAGATTCCTACAGAGACCGCTATAATAGACGACGTGGGCGAAGTCGCAGCTACAGCAGGAGTCGGAGTCGAAGTTGGAGTAAAGAGAGGATTCGTGACAGGGATAGAGATAGGAGCAGGACTAGAAGCAGAAGCAGAACACGAAGCAGGGGTAAATAATCTTACAGATTTTTTGGGGGGGCGGAGTTGGTGTTCTTAATTATTAACTTGCATGTTAATAATAATTATTTCAGAACTGTTTAACATTTTCCAGTACTGTCGTCATTTTTTTTCTGATATGTATTCTGTGATTAAATGAATACTTTTAAAAAATTTCTTCCAAAAATTTATTCCATAACTTAGAAGCACAATATCACTACATACTTAACAGATGGTTGCAATAAAAAAAAGTCTTGGCTTGTTTTTGGTGAGAATGTAGTTAAAAGTGACTCCTTAGAAGATACTTTGGCAATATCTTACATATTTATTTAAAGAAACAAATGTTCACACCAAGATTTGTAAATAAATGATCAGGGCAGTTTATTTGTAATAACCTAAATAATTTTTGTATAACATAACATAGGTAAAAGACAAAGAACTGCTGTACATGTCACAAAATGTATGAATCTTAAAATAATAAGCCGAATAAAAGTGGTTGATGAAAATGTTAATGTATAAAATTTTGAAATGCTGACTAGTAAGTGATGAGCTCAAATTAGTGATTGACTAAGAAGGCGTAGAAGAAGGAAGATTAAAATTACAAAGGGGTTTGAGGATACTTTTGGGAGTCATTAATGTCTTTTTATTGTATTGATTTCACACACATACATAGATCAAAGTTCATCTTTTTATACTTTACATTCTGATTTTTATCAGTTGCAAAATTACTAAGTAAGCTTTAAAATTCATTTCAGATACATGGATTTGTCAAAACCTATATTTCCGTTATGTGTAATTTTCCTTTCAATATTTATTATTGAAAGGAAGATATTAGCAATAAAACAACAAAGACATCTTTGACTAAAACTTAGATTCTTGCCACTTGTACTATTACAGCTTTTGTATGAAGCAGGTGTTCTGTCAATTTTTAGTTACATTTCATCCACTGTGGTCACTGTAAATCTGGTGGCCTCAGAACATTGCTGTACCTGATTAATCTCGTTAATTTTTCTCATTCCTTGGCATATATAAAGAAAGCCTGGTTTGAATCTTTGTTTATGTTTAATATGAATTCCCTTACTCCCTTTGCTCAACCATTCTCATCCTGAGAAATAGCATTCTTTTTAAAAGTACTTTTGGGGGGGTGAAACAATATAGTGTTCATCCCAGTAAACAAAATAGCTATACTTTGACTGCATGTTTGTTTTGTGAGCTGCAAATATGCATTCCAAAATTGTGCTAAAAAAAGTAAAACAAAAATTCTTTTTCCTATAAACAAAAATACAAATATAGCAACTTTTAACAGTTTATCTTGGGACTGTGTAGTCATGGAGTAGCTTAAAAAGAAAACATTTGTACAAAATTTCACCTGTCACTCATGTTTCACCAAACTATCATTGTTTTGTAGATCTGACACTGTTTTCAGTAGAGTGTAATTTATAAGTTGTTTATATTTCGTTTCAGAAAGGGATCTGGTAAAGCCTAAATATGACCTGGATAGAGCAGATCCACTAGAAAATAATTACACTCCAGTCTCTTCAGTTCCGAGTATTTCATCTGGTCACTATCCTGTACCTACTTTGAGCAGCACCATTACTGTAATTGCACCTACTCATCATGGTAATAATACCACTGAAAGTTGGTCTGAATTCCATGAAGACCAGGTGGACCACAACTCTTATGTAAGGCCGCCAATGCCAAAGAAACGGTGTAGAGATTATGATGGTATGTCTTTTAGCTGTTGCATGATGAATTGAATTTTTTTTTTAGCTTTCAAACAAGATTCAGTTTGTCGAGTTTGTGTAATTATTCAAAAAGACTTTTAAAGCAGTTACCCTAGTATCAGCTAAAATTTTTTTAACAAAATATTTAAAAGTTATAGAACATGCATGTGCCTGCCGTTGCTCTTGGTTGGAAGTAAGAAGACAGCTTTTAGAAGTCTGCTTTCTCCTTCCACTGTGTGAGCTTCCAGGGATTAAACAAGTTGTCAAGTTTGCAAGCATGTACTTGATCTACTCAGCTGTTTCCCTGGCAGTTTAAATACTGTTTTTAATTTAAGTTTTAACATATTTCTGGAGTGTACCAAATGCAGTAAACATCTACTGACTTATTTTTCGTGGAATATCAGCTATTAAAACATTTTTGGCAAAATAATTCTTTAGAAATAAATGATTATATTATATTCTATAAATTAGACCTGCAAAATAAATACTATCCATCAAACACCTAAGGATTTACTATAAAAGGTTGGTAAGTAAAAAACCTTTGTTGCAATATATTTTTAGTTTTCAATGAGTGATTTAAGTAAATACATATTTGAAAACAAATATGCCCAGAATTATATATATGTTTTATGTCATCATGTTTTCTGGGCATGTTTATTTTAAAATTTTTAGTGTATATTTGAGACTTATTATCAGATGACAGATAATTTATATTATTAAGACTTTGTAGCTAGCTCTTGTTAAATGGTGAGTTGTATTTTTGCCTAGTATTTAAAATTTTACTATTTTTAAATAACTTGTTAACTCAAATAATTTATATTTGCAGTGCTTTTCAGTTTTTTTTTCTAATAATTCTGTTCTTTATAGAAAAGGGTTTTTGTATGAGAGGAGACATGTGCCCTTTTGATCATGGAAGTGACCCAGTAGTTGTAGAAGATGTGAATCTTCCTGGTATGCTGCCTTTCCCAGCACAGCCTCCTGTCGTTGAAGGACCACCTCCTCCTGGACTGCCCCCACCTCCACCAATCCTTACACCCCCACCTGTGAATCTTAGACCCCCTGTGCCACCTCCAGGTCCATTACCACCTAGTCTCCCACCTGTCACAGGTCAGTAGGTGTATTTATTTGCTTGTATTTATTGCCTATTTATAATGCTTCATAAAGTTTGTAGTTGATGCTTGCTTTTTTTAATGACTTCTAAAATAAACTCATAGATACTTGATAGAAACCAACTATTCTTCCACTTGAAATTTACCTACGTGTTGAAGCATTTAACAGACCAATTAGTTCACAGGTTTTTCCAAACCACAATTAAGTCTATGTATCATGTTAATTAATACTCTAGTTGGCTGCAGTCCCTTATAATTTAAGATTAAGATGGCAAAGAATATTTACTATAGAAAAGCTGGTTTACTTTTAAGAGCCTGCCCTTTGTAAAATATATTTCAGTTTGATAAATGAGAATATTATGTTTGGATATATAATAATTTATTTTATTTGTTTGCTTTCAGATGATATTTCTTATTCTTTGGTTTTGACAGGACCACCTCCTCCACTACCTCCTTTGCAACCATCTGGCATGGATGCTCCCCCAAATTCTGCAACCAGCTCAGTTCCCACAGTAGTAACAACTGGCATCCATCATCAGCCGCCTCCTGCTCCACCCTCTCTTTTTACTGCAGGTGCAGTTTTGGCTCTCTCTAAATTCATGATGTAATACAATTTCAAAGCAGAGCTTTTGAAGAGGAATTTAAAAACGTCTACAGAGAGCTCTGTAGGGCTTTTTTTTTTTTTTTTTGTTACACAATACAAAGATACTGAATTCCTCAGTTAAGATTTTTTTTGGGGGGAAAAATTAGTATTTTAAAATTATTCCTTTAAAAAAAAAAAAGATTTGAGGGGGGTGGTACATGTAAGTAAGTGCGGGTGCACTCATTCCTCAGCATGCTCTTGGGATTAGAGGACAGCTTTGAGTTCTTTGTCTACTACATGGACTCTGGGGATTGAACTCAGGTTACCAGGTTGCATGCAAGCAACATTACCTGCTGAACCATCTTGTTGGCCTGGAAAATTTGTATTTTTAACAGTTTTGTTTTTGTAGAACTAGTTGCCTTCAATACATATACAGAACATGTTAGTTATATATTACTAGTGCTATGTCATTAGGTTTTCTTTTTCTAGTATTAATGTTAAAATTTAAAAAGCAAAGTTTTATAATTGTTTTTTAATTACAGTTTTTGTATTACCAGATACATACGATACAGATGGCTACAATCCTGAAGCCCCAAGCATAACAAACACTTCCAGACCTATGTACAGACACAGAGTGCATGCACAAAGGCCAAACTTGATAGGACTAACATCAGGGGATATGGATTTGCCACCCAGAGGTATTATGATTAATCTTTTTCTCATGTCAGTGGTGGGAATACAGGGTTGGGGAAATAGCTTCATGCTGTGGTACTTATTTAGCATGCCCAAGAGTTGATATACAGTAATATCCTCCCTTCTTTCCCCTCTAATGAGGAAAGAGAATATTTGTCCTGTAAGTTAGGAATTGTGACTGTTTTTTCCCAGCATCTTTTGTCTTATCATGGGAAAAATGGTAATACATAGCTGCATATTTACAAAATTTACAAAGATGCATTGCTTAGGAAATTTTTGTTTACTTCCTATGTTTTGTTTTATAGTTTTTTTGGTTCATTTAAATTGGAGAGTAATAAGTTCCTAAAGTCTTAGTTTGGATAGTGTGTGTGTGTTACATATGGTTTTGGGCATGTATATAGGAAGACAACTGAGTGTGTACCTGTGAAGGTCCAAAAGTGATTATCAGGAATCATCCTGGATTTCTCTTCCACTTTACTGCTATTGAATTACAGGCTACTGCCATATACACTTATTTTGTACTTAATGATCTGGGGATCTGAACTCAGGTTATTTACTTTTGAGGCAAAGACTTTAACCATCGAGCAATATTGTTCCCCCACTCCTGGATAATGATATTTTCTATTAAAATTTTGTGTTTCACATTCATTTTGTTCACTTTCCGTTTTAAAGCTTGATACTCTTTTATATTTTTAAACAAAAGAAAATGTGGATTAAGAATTGGTCCATCTTTAAAAATTTCTAAGAGGAAGCAGACTTGTGTTAAATTATTAAAATAAAGTTTAGGCTAGTTACAGTGATAAACCAGGTCAGCAGAAGTGATGTATGAGAGGTTAAAGTGATAGGGTTCTTAGGATGGAAGAGTTCACATTAATTAGAAATCTGTAACATTACTACAGATAACATTTAATAGAGGGAAATGACAGATTGATAGACATAGAAAATATTATATGCACAAAGAAATAATGCTTCTTTTGTTCTTAACCACCTCAGTTAGCTTTTAAAACTTAGTTACATTCCAGTTTTTCTTGCTGTTTTATCTTGCCGTAATTAAAAAAAAAAATTCTTCACTTGCACATAAAAAAGTCTAATTTAAATAACAGTGCCCATTTTAGATTAGTAAGTTTATGGTTACTTAGTACTTTTTTATTTGTTAATTGGAAGTTGCCAGATTTTGGCGTGGCAGTTTGAGGCATATTTTATTTCAAATTCATGCTTTCTTTGAGATATCACTTTTTTTTCCTCACTTTTAAATACTCCTTGATGCAGCCTAGTAATTAACATCAGTGATAATAAGTAGGGAATGAAAAGTTTTTTTAATTTTAATTGCTTTTATGTGAAGGATGTACACATTTCCTATAATAAAGCAGCCCCTTGAAATTATTGCTGTTAGACCAATGAGATGGCTCAGTGTTTAAAAGAAACTTGCTGCCGAGCCTGATGATCTGGGTCTGTTGCCTGGAACCCACATAAGGTGCAAGTTGTCCTCTGTCCTTAATGCATGCTGTGACATGTGCACATGCATATGCACACACGTACACTAAGTAGAGTTGAGAAAAAATTGAAGCTGTTACATTTTTCTAGTCTCTAAATTTGTCTTCTACATTATCTATTAAGGTAGATATCTTGATTTCTTGAGTTACTTTAGAACTTGACTGTTTTTTTTAATCACACTTTAATTTCTTCCTTTAGTAGCAGTTCACATTTCAAGTTGTGTTTTTTTTTAAAGTTTTTTAAAATTTGCGTGCATGCATGCATATGTGCACGCGTGTGTGGGCATGTGCATTAGAGTGCACTATGTGTCCCTGGGGAGGACCAAGGATAACTTTAGGATCATCCTGGATTGCTTCTACTTCTTTTCTGCTTTGTTCTGGAGTTTCCCAGGCTCCACCCACGAGTGCTAGAAGTGCAGGGTATCACCATTTCCGCCTAGCATTTTACTTGAGACCTTGGATCAGCTCAGGTCCTTCTGCTTTAGAGGCAGAGTATTAACTCCTGAACCATCTCTCCAGCCCAAGTTATGTTTTTCTTACCTTGGTGCTTTGGAGAGGCATGTGCCACTAATGTATAACAGTATTTCCTACATCTATTCCAGTGCACTAGGCTGATGGTAGATGTGATTGCGAAGGAGCAGAGCTTGAACCCCTTACATATAAAAAATAACCCTGTATTGATTGGAGTTTTGGTATTTTTAGCTCATAATGCATGTATTCAAGTTATAAATGTTTAGCGTATTTAGAATTTGAATGCCTCATTATTGATATATTTTAATACTGTTCTGCAAGTATATGTAGATATATTTAGCAACTCATTTAAATTGAGAATTACCAGTGCTTCTGCTTTAGCGTTGCATCCCCATGTGCTATTCTATCCCTGTTTTAGGTTTCAGTTTCCTAACCTGAAGTATGATAGATTAAAAAATTAAGAAGTCACTATACTTCATAGTAATCTGAAAATGGTCTTAATTTATCATTTAATATCATTTAATAGTTATACTTTTATGTTTAATACTTTAAATCTTGTTGGGACATTATTACAACAAATGAAAACAATTTAGACCACTTTTTGCTATGGAATTACTAATGAAAAAATGACCAAACTGTTCTCATAATTATTCTTTTCATATTTCTAAAATAGGGATCTTGTTAGAGGCTCCCCTGTGTAGGTAACAGGCAGGAGAAAGGGTTAAGTATTTTAAAGCAACAAAACGAGTGCTGATAATTTTGTCAGAAAAAAAATTGAAAGTATCTGGATGGAAGAACTCCAGGGAACTATTAGATAACATTTGCTGGTTGTGTATCAAAAGGAAGTTGCTTCTTTGTTTAGTGACCATTTTTCAAGTAAATATTAGTGGAAGGAAATCTGAATGAGAGACAAAAGATGAGATAACACAAACCCATTTCAGTTACTAATGAAAAAATGTATTACTACTATATCAGTGAGCTTTCAGATACTGAAAGAAATAAAAGCCAAAAGGAATAAGGGCTACTTCAAAGATTCCCCAAAAAGGCCCAGTAAATTAGGCTTGGGAGATTGTCATAAATCTTGCTGGAGTCTTGATTTTTATGGCCCTGAAGCAAGAACCAGATGTTGGATACAATTAGCTAACCCCATGATTATCCAGTCCCTAATTAAGGAACAAGTGATTATACTTCCTTTGCATGGTCAGGAAACCATGGCTGTTGAACTTGTGTGACTGGGCAGGTATTGCCTCTAATACTTTTTATGCTAGAGGTGATGTTTTTGGTAAACAGGCAAAGTAAAATTTGCCAAGTTCCTTTTATTAATTTTAATCTTTCCTATAGGAACTCCTCTGTTGGGTTAATGTTATGACTTAATAGAACATTTATTTGTGAATGTAATGTGAATGCACACTATCAGTTTCAGAAATTATAGCTTGCACTATGAATATCACTAATGGTTATGCAGGCTTGTTTCCTCTGATCTGCAGTGCAGATTGATACAAGATAAAGCATATGCATTCAGCTTTTTTTCTAAATCAGAGGAAGTAAGTTTAAGATATAACAGGCCAGTTAAGGCATTTTAAAGACTTTTAGGATGGAGAGGATAGAGCTGGACTGAGGCAATAGCAGAGGGAAGTGAAACATTGAGGTCTAATAAATGGAAAGCATTGACAGTACAGCTCATGAAAGGCAAGTTTAAAGAGGACTAAAGGAAACACTGAGATCAGAACCATATTCTGCATTCCAATTGTTATGACCATAAGTTATCTAAATAGAAATGCCAAGTAGAGACGAAATTTGAAGTCTGAGCTTAAGAGAGAGACATCTGGTGAAAAAAAATAAATACAGATTTGGAATCATGAATGCAGTTCTTACCTGTCACATTAATAACAGTGGAGAGTAAAACCTGAAACTGTAAAATTGTCTTATGAAAATCTCAAACAAACTTTCTTGTGTATTCCTAGTAACCCTCCCCCTCTACTCTTGAGAATCATAGCAGTGGCTAAAAGAAAGATATTTTAGAGAGACTGTGGACTGCAGTGAAGAAGCCAGTAGACAGGGGAGCTTATTTAGGGAGCTAAAAAAAAAAAAAATGAAAACAAAGGCACAGACAAAAGTGGAAGGTTTGAAGGTTCCAGAAAATTCAGAGATGGTATCTAGGAAGCAGGGGATGCTAATCAACAGCAGATGCTTCTTAAGAATCCAAATAAGAACTGGGAAGTATTTATAGGCTTACGCAACCAAGAACAACATCAGGGATTTTTTTTCTGTGGGCTGGTTAAGTGCAGTTATAGGACTAATTTTCAGTGGGTGAGTTAGTGAATGGGTGGTAAGGAAGCAAAGTATAGCTAAGTATAGACCTCTCTTAAGAAGTAGCTGTGGGATACAGAGGGAGACAATAGAGTAACTGAAGGTAAAATTGCTTTTAGAATGATTACTTTGTAAAACAAGTAATTTAAACAGTAATGTGAAGTTCTTAAATGCTGGTTGATGAGATGTGCCAATGTGGGGGAAAAGTAGAAAATAGAAGAAAGCAGCAGGACTTTAGGATATAGATTGTGATCTCTGTATTCATGGTTAAATACTTGACCATAAAAATCTGCAAGTAAAAGGCCAGTCAAGGTAGTAGTAGACTACATGAAAAATAAGATAAATTTGTACCAAAGTTGTTTTAGCAGAATGTGTATTGAATATTGAAAGTAGCAGTTTATTTAACTCTTTTGTACTGTATTTCAGTCTTCAATATTTCTTGTTCAGTGGTTTTTTATATTAATAACATTGGTACTAAAGCAGTTCACTTTATTTGCAACTTACAGATTCACAAATGTCATTCAGATACTGTTACTATATTTGAACTTACAGATGGTGCCTTTGATTTTAAAACTATGAACTTAAAAGTTCAAGGGTGATATATTTGTATATTTATGTTTTAATGTATTGTGACAGACTGGAATAGTGACATGGGTTTTTTTTACTTCAAGAAGTAACTTACATAATCTACTTTAATGTGGCATATGGTCATTACCTTTTTTTTTTTTTTTTTTTGCATGTGAATATGTCTGTGTGTATCAGGAGGCACTGTGTGTGGTGGAGGCTCAAGGTTGACTTTGAGAATCATCCTGGGTTGCTGTACCTCCTTTTTGCTTTGCTCTGGGGTTTCCCAGGCTCTGCCTTTGACGGCCAGAACAGCAAGCCACCACCATTTCTGCTTGGCATTTTTATGTGGGATCTGGGATCCAAATTCAGATCCTTTTGCTTTCCAGGTAGAGGCTTAACCCCTGAGCTGTCTTTCCAGACCCATTATTGAATCTTAGAGTTAGGCGTGAAATGAGAACTAAAATAGGTTAAAAAAATCCCTTGGGTTATTTTACTTGAATGTATAGACTTTTTTCTTGTAAAAATGTGTGTGTTTGGACAAAGAGCCTGAACTTTTTCAGTAAAAATTTAAAGAAGCTTTGATAGACACAAGAATATAAATGTGCACTTTGTTTTGTTTTAACACAGAAAAACCTCCTAATAAAAGCAGTATGAGAATTGTAGTGGATTCAGAATCCAGAAAAAGAACCATTGGTTCTGGGGATCCTGGAGTTCCTACAAAGAAGACATGGTTTGATAAGTAAGCTGGCGGAGAAAATTGAAAAATTTTATTGTATACTTTTTAGATTATTGCTGTATTATTATGATTATATAGTATATTCTTTCAAAAATGGTAACTATTTTGTTCTGTAGGCAGTTCTTAACAGAAATGTAAGTTGTTTTCTAGGAATTTGTTAAATGTTTGGTAATAAAACTAATGTTTATAAAATTAACACGGTGGTTGAGGACATAATTTTTTTTTTGCTCCTCTTCTCCAAAATAAGCTACACTTTAGACATATTAGACATGACATGTCATTGATATGAACTGTTTGCATGTGATAGAATGAGCCCCACATCTTTAGGGAAAAAGTTGTAGAAGATCTGGAAAGAAGACTTGAGTATGTAGGTAATTATTTTGAGGAACTGCAGAGGCTTTTGAAGATTTGAAGAGAATGAAATACTGAAATAGTAAGAGAGAGCTCTGAGGAAGAAATAAAGATTCATTGTTTAGAAGGGGGTGACAATACTTTTGTAAATTTGCATATATGAAAAACTAGAATCACCCTTAAAACTGTTAATACTTTTTTGATAGACCGTATTTCTATTTCTGTGACTAAATCTGTTATTTAAGGCAAAATGGATCACAGTTACATCTTTTTTTTAAGAATTAAATATAGTATATTTACAATATTTTTAAATATTTACATTTTTTAAAATTGTGTGTGTGTGTGTCTCAGAGGGCACTGTATATCCCTTTGGAGGACCAGGGGTAACTTTGGTTATATCATCCTGGATTGCTTCTGCCTTTTTTAATTCACTCTAGGTTTTCCCAAGCTCTTCCACTAGGCCAAAAGTGCAGGCTGTCACCATTTTCACCTACTGTTTTTACATGGGACCTGGTATCAGAACTTAGGACCTTCTACTTGCAAGTCAGAGTCTTGACTCCGAGCCATCTCTCCAACCCTTTATTTCTTTTTAAACTAGAAAGAGATAGAAGTGTACTTATCTTTGCATGAAAAATTAAAATGTTAAACTTAGTAGAAATTTTAAAACTGAAATATATTTCAGTAGGCTAGCTTGCAGAATTGGATCAAAATTTACATGTGCAGTTTGACTAAATGTGGATAGTGATAATCTTTCTTACTAAAAATATTAAATAACAGCAGATTCAAAGTACAGAAAGTAGCAAAGGGTATATCAGACATTCTCAGTTGCCCTCCATAAAAGATGCTAGCACTATTAATTTGAAAACTTTGGTTTTCCTTATCCACTAAATTTCCTTATCCACTAGTACTTGCAGTTTAGGGTGGGGAAACTGACTTAGTTAAGGATATTCATTTTGTATGTAAAACCTTATATTCTTGTAATAGCTGGTTACAGTGATTATAAATATTAATCAACTTGATTTTTTTTTTTTTAACAGACCAAATTTTAATAGGACAAACAGCCCAGGATTCCAGAAGAAGGTTCAGTTTGGAAATGAAAACACTAAACTTGAACTTAGAAAAGTTCCTCCTGAATTAAATAATATCAGCAAACTTAATGAACATTTTTGTCGATTTGGAACATTAGTTAACTTACAGGTAAGAGTTATGAAATCATTCTATGGTCAATATTTTCTTAAAGAGCTTAATAAGAAAACTTTTATGCTGTAGTGCCATAGAGATGTATGAAAAATTAAAAGGAAATATTTTCTTTTTAGCTGTTTTCTCATAGTTCCCTGCCTATAATAAAAGAGCATTACGTTTGCAGTTTACCATGTGTTATTCTAGATTCTTTTTACTATATGTCTGCTCACAAACTTTGAAATACTGACAAGATCATAATATACACATCACTCTAATAATTCACTTAAATTTGAATATCTCTTAGTATCTCTTCTTAATTTAAGAGAATTCAAGTTTAAGTAAATGGTAACAATAATGCAATTTTATTATAGGTAGGCATTAATAAGGTTCTTTATTATTTTTTCACATAATTGTGTTATTAATACTAACTTAAAATGTGCCAAGCAGAATAGTAAATCATGTTATTTCATCATTTCTATTCGTATAATTAGTATTGAGATTTATTTTCTGTTTACTGTTTTGCTTTACATGCATGCAACTGCATTATTTATGCATGTTTTTCAAAATCATTAGTCTCTTTCAGTAAGCATTTATAGATTGTTGTTTTTAAGTTCTAAATGTATAATTTTTAAAATATCTAATACCTTTTGTATATTCTTTTCCACATGAATTTTTTTAATTAAGATAACAATAAGGACTGGGCATTGTTTTTATTTGCATTTATTAAAGAAGACACTGTGAAGTGGAAAGGTTCAGTGACTCCTCATGTGAGAGTCCACCAAGGTTTGAGCTAGGAAATATAATTTTTGTTGCATATTCTCTAATTATATGCTACATTTGGGAGAATATTGTAAAAATGTGGGGGGCCTGTATAGTCATTTTCTTTGTGTATCAAATATGATTGATGGCTGCTGTTAATGTAAATTTTTTAAGAGAATTGTTTAAAAAAATTTTGATGCTTTTGGAAATATTGTGAGATTTTTCATATTAGGGATATTTAACATAAGAGGTTTCCTGTAGTTTTTATTAGATCAACCACTGACACAGTAGTTGCTTGCTATACCTTCTTCAAAATACATGAATCATTGATACAAAGGAGTTACTTCTCATAGTGATTATTAATTTTGGAGGGGTGAAAACAATTCCTAATGTCTATGTATATGACATTTATGTAGTCAACACATAAATTGACTTTAGTTCATTCTGTGAACAGTCCTTGGTTATAGTTCTGGAATAGAGTATGTATGATAACTGTAGATATGTGGAGATATAACCATAAGATTTCAGTTTCAAGGACCAGTATTGCACTGTTAAGGAATTTGCTGTACACAGCCATAGAACTTTAGAATTTCATTGTTCTTAATCTGTTAAATCTTAGGTTGCCTATAATGGTGATCCTGAAGGTGCCCTTATCCAATTTGCAACATATGAAGAAGCAAAGAAAGCAATCTCAAGTACAGAAGCAGTATTAAACAATCGTTTTATTAAGGTTTATTGGCACAGAGAAGGAAATACTCAACAGTTACAAAATACTTCCCCAAAGGTAAGGGTAAAACTTGTGTGAAATTCCATGTTTTTTGAGAAAATTTAAGTATTATACTTAAGAACCAGAGCGGCATTTTAGTCAGGCTTGGATCCTGACTTTACTATTAACTGTGTAGACTTGAGAAAATTACTTAATCTCTCTATGTTGTCTCATTAGATTTCGAGATCAGTCTTAGAGAATTATGAGGTGATATACAAAGCATATAGAACAATCCTTGGTGTTTTGTAGTAGTTTGCTTTTTGATTGTTCAAGCAAGGTAATGGATGGGTTTAAATTTTTGACTATACTTTGTAAATCATTTCTTGGAATGAAAATGTATGCATATGGAGAAAACTGAAAAGTAGTTGTGCTTGATTATAGGCTGCATTTTATGTTGGGCCATTGAATACAAAACCAGAAAGTGAACTGATTCTGAACTAATCAGCTCATTCAATTTTTTTTTTTCTTTTTCTGAGGTAATACAGCCATTAGTCCAGCAGCCCATTTTACCTGTTGTGAAGCAGTCAGTGAAAGAGAGGTTGGGTCCTGTACCTTCAAATACTGTTGAACCGGCAGAAGCCCAGGGCGCTACTTCAGACCTTCCTCAGGTAAATAGGCAGCCTTATTTGTGTGCCTGTTAATAAATTAGTCTTCCTTGGTGACTTGATTTCTAGTTAGTTGTATATGTTTTACACAAAAAATAAGATCTTTATGTATTTGAACCTCACCTGTGCTTCTGGTTTTGCCATACCATTTTCAGTATTTTAACTTTTAACTGTTCCTTTTAATCTTAAATTCTTTCTTTGAAATTAATTTTTAATGAGAAAGATGTCTTTTTAAATTTGTGAAAGACCTAATATTTGAGCAAATTTTCTTTAAAAGTGACATGCACAAAACCTGATTTTTTCCTGTCATCTTTTTACTTCATTAAAATTCTGTTCTCCAGATAAAGTGCAATAAGATGAACTGAAATCTTTTGGGCAGGGAAAGCTTAAGACAACAGGTTTTGCATGTTTGATTGATACTCTGTTGTTTCAAGTATCTGCACCTTGCTGAGAACTTTGTGTCTCTTTTTACATGGGATTCTCTTCCACGTGACATTGCTTTCATATTTGACCCACACACAAGTGACTGTTTCTTATTTTTATATTCTTAGTCTCCAAAGGTAACTTTTCTTCTTTTAATAGTATCTTAGTTAATAGATGCCATCTTAATTATTAATGTGTTCTTTGTAGATAATTACTGGAGTAGGGTATTGAGATAGGCTATAAATTGATATTGTTCCTTTAAAATATCTTTTACATTTATATAATCACAGTATATTTAGATACAAACATTTTAAGAAGTAATAACTTAAAGTTTAAGCTTGAGAAATAGGCATATATTTTAAATAATTCAAATCTGTTTTAATGTGCATGCATTGTACTTGTTAACATAAGATTCTAAGAATTTATGATTACACGTCAGTGGAAGAGACTGGGAAGCAACTTTGTAAGGACAAATTTTGCCTCATATTTTTTCATGATTAATATTGTATGCTGTTTTTGCTTTTCCACACACATTTTCTCCTTTTTTCTCTCTTCTATCTCCCTTCTGCCCCTTTCTTTTCATCTTTCTCCACTTCTTAAAAAAATAGGCCCAAGTTCTGTGGTTAGCATTAGTATACTCAAACTCTGTATGTTAGAATCAGGATGTTCAGAATCCCAACAGACTTAATATATGTTTGGGGAAACACTGAATATGTCCATTTTAATTTTTTTAGAATGTAACTAAGTTATCTGTGAAGGACAGGTTGGGTTTTGTATCAAAGCCATCTGTTTCAGCAACTGAAAAGGTAAGAAGAATAGCATGATGTGTTTGTCTTGGCTTCATAAATGTTTCAAGGCGGCATCTTCATTTTTAGTTTTTTTCCCCATAACTCCAAACTCCTGCTTCTTAATGGTATCTGTATCTTTTATTCTTATCTGTTTGCTTTATACTTGCTGAAAAAGAAAGATATTGGCCTTTTTTTTTTTTTGCATCAGCATTTTAATGCTTCTCTGTTTCCATATGCTCCATTCAGTTTTTCTTTAAGTATGAATTTTCTTTAGAGATATTAAGCATTTCAGTTTGGAAGGGTCATCTACTAGGAATTTTATATGATTGGATCCCAGGTTCCTCATTTACTAACTGCACAATGTTGGTCAGTCAGTGCTTATAACCTTTCTGAGTCTTTCTCCTTTTTGGTAAACTGGTGATGGTAATACTTGCCTTGCTTTATTTACTTAAATTATTCTGTAAATGGGAAAGATGATGTATGTGTAAGCTTTTTATTATTACTGTTTTTCATGTAACCTCACTATACTTTTAGTTATTTCTTTTTTTCAAATGAGAGGGTAAATACAAATTATCTTAAGACCATTTATTGTCCTGTCTTTTGTAGAGATGTATTACTGTTTTCATGAATAGGAATAAGTAAATAACCTCATCTGTAGTTTTATTTGAATATGTGAAATTATAGATTGACAAAAAGATTTGTTGTTTGATTTGTATGTTATGAGTTGCTTAGCCAGAATTTCTACCTCTTATTTATAGTCAAGATTTTTTCCATTATGAAGATACTCACATTGAAAGTAAACAATAACTTCTAGTAAGATAGCTGATCTGCTTTTGTCACTTGTTCTTTAGGATCCTATTTTTTTTATTTACTTTCTTAGACTTTGCACTCCTAGAAATTTAAATCTTAATTTCATTCTGTACATCTGGACCTTTTGGGCATATTTAGTATCTAAAAGGCATTATTTCCCATATAGAAGTTAATTTTAACTTACAATTCCCACCTATAAAAGAGACTTACTAAGTAGTATAATCTTAAAGGCTTAAAAAGCCTTGTATTGTAGGCCCCTTTTCTCCCTACCTTCTTTAGGTTTTGGATGTCTTTAGTTAGTATCTTGGAATTCCCACCTCAGTTTCCATATTCCTATTAGACCCATTTTCATGGTGATTTATTATAGAATACTTAAATTTCTTACCTAAATTACTTTGCTCAATTCACAACTGCTTCTGTCTCGTCTTTTCTGCTTTGGAGAATACCTTTTTGTGTACCTTTTCCTTGTGATCCCCCGTTGTCTTTCATCTATCTTTATCTCGGTGTCACTTACTCTGCTTTATCCTGTCTCCTGTCTCTCTTTTCTGCCCTCTTTATAGTTCACTCTTGCTTTGCCTCTTGTTCTCTCTCCATTCCCCATCTGTATTTCTGTCATCTCTGTTTTTAGTCATGTCTTTATCTGTAGCGTACAGTTTGTCTGGGAGTACATTTACCCCTGACAATTTAATATTCTTGTGTATGTTATATTTGTTTTTATAATAAATTTATTATATAGGATGCTAATTATTTTTAATAGTATATATTTACAGTCTAAAGCATACCATGATTTTTTATGAGTTAGTGCTTGTACTTGTAATTTATTTAATAATTTAAAAAATTTTTTCCTAGTTTTACAAGCATATTGAGTACTTATCTCTTACCCCCTCCTTTTCATCTCCCTTTTTCCCTTCATCCAATTCCGTCCCACCTTCTGCCCACCCACTTCTATGGGCCCCCAGGGTTCCCTCTAGCTTGTCTACTCTTCTGGGGATTCAGCCCCTCCTCAGGCTGCCCCACTGATAGGGACACTCCTGTTCATTCATTCAGCTTTAAACTCCAAGGTTTCCACTGGATGTACTAGTAATTTTTGAAAGAGAAATTGTGTGCTGTAATTGAACTGCATTATCATACAGAGATTTCAGCTTTTTTTTTTTAGAAACTTCAATTTTGTGACACTGAGCAAGTTTCACTTCTTCCTTAATTTAAGTTATACAGTTGTTCTAATAACTGTTCATTTCTAAGTTTAAATTTGATACACAGTTTTGCTAATTCAATTCCAAAGACTAAGGAACTTTAGGATGTTTGCCTTTTCTGTTAATGGGCTATATTTACATTTTAGTGCATTGTCCTCCTGTCCCAGATTATTTTGTCTTACAAGAAAACATAAAGATTTTATTTAAAAGTAGAGAAGGGCTGCAGTAGCCCTAACTTTGTATGACCTGCACAATGACTGATGTGTCGACGACCTCCCTAAGGTCTATCATGGATCACAGGCAGTAGGATCCTTATAGGCAAGGGATTAACAGTGTTTCGACTATTATTGGCCTCTGGGCATCCCACTGAGTCCTTCCATCTCACTGGAGTGGAGGACTCAGAGGAAAGTTTGGCGTTCACACAGGGGGATGCTTCAAGGGATGGGAGGGGGAAGGAGGAGGCACTGGGAGGTGGGGAGAGGAATGAAGAAAAGGGAGGGGGGGAGGTGTGGAGGGAGAGGACCTGGGAACCTATTGAGCTTGTATGATTGGGGGGAAATAAAATAAATAAATGTATGTATGTATGTATGTATGTATGATGACCTTTCTGGGAATTAGGTTGGTGTATCAAACATCAAGGGTTATAAAAATTTTCTTTGCTATTAGAATATTGTTATTGAGATCTAATATTAAGATCATTAATTTCCTTATTTCCTTTCTATATTTAGGAAATTAATTTTGTCTTAGAAAGTAGAAAGTATTAAGTATGATACTCATCTTCTGGTTTTAACATATATTTAATACCAAAGTCTGGCAAGTATATCACAATAAAGACAATCAGAGGTTGTTATAAACATAGATAAATGCTACAAATAAAATATCAGCAAATTCCAGCAATACATACGATACACAATGCATTGTGACAAGAAAGATTTGTTTTTCCCGAGGTTCCAGGTTGATTTAAATAGTAAAAGCCTTTGGCCACATAAACATCATATAGGAAAAGGGAATAACCTATATTGTTATCTAGAAAAACATTTGGTGAAATGAATTACTTTGATATGTGTATAACATGTACTCTGCAAAGTAGAAATAGACAGATAACTGCCTGCCTTACGTTTAATGTTTGCATCCCATTCCACCAGAGCTAACATTAAAATCTGTAGTGAAATTGGATGATTCCCATCTGCCAAGGTCAGGAATTAGACAAAGATGTACATTCTAAACACTTTCAGTTTTGTACTGTAGGGTCTCACCAATACAGTAAAGGGAAAACATGAATTGTCATAAAGATTAGAAAGGAAGAAACAAAAACTGTGTACACATGGATGGTATAATTATATATGTAAAAAAGCCAAAATAATTTACAAATAGTTGAAATTACTTAGGTGATTACAGTTGGATCACTAGAAGTGAAGTCAATATGTAAAAATCACATGATATGCAAAAAACTTAGAAGATGTACTCTATGTTTTGGGTGACAATTCTTAGGAATTGTCACTTGTTTGTTGGGTTTGTTGGCCTCCCCCACTGATTTCATTTTTTAATAGATTAAATTTTTTGTTTTGACAATGCTAATGTTTTAACCCACTTGATAGGCAAGTATTTTACTTCAGAGCTATACTCCCAAGTCTTGGTTTTTGAGACAGGGTTTTTGCTCTTTTGTTCAGTATGACCTTTAGTTTAATATATAGTGAAGACTGTCTTTTAAGTCCCTCTACTTCCCAAATGTTGGAATTAGAGGTGTGTACCATTGGGCCTGGATAAAATTTAATCTTGAAAAATGCGGATAATAGATAGTATCCAAATTCCTACAAATAATAGCAATATTTATGACCACTCAGTTTTTTTCTCTCTGACTTTTTAAGTTTCTTAAAGTTTTGTCTTGGCAAAGTAGGAGGTATTAGTTATGGTATTCATGTAATGAATTTATACTGTTTTTACCCTTTATTACTCAATCCCATTCCCTCACGCTTTCCCACTGTCACTTCCCTACTGGTCTCCCACACAGTTTCATGTATTTATCATGTGTGGAAGATTGAGCTTCATCTGGGTTGCCTTTAATGACTTGTGCTTGGGATTTGCTGGAACACTGATGATACTTCAGTTTGTATAATAATCAGGATGGTAGCTCCATTTTTCCTCTCACTGCCCAAGCCAGCATTAGCTCTCAATACAGCCTGTTAGAGAAGTGTGGTGCTTCTGGAAATCTTTCCCCTTCCATGGTAAAATGTCGATGCCCAACCTTGTGTGGGTCTGTACGGAAGTAGACATACCTGCAGTGAGTGTGTGGGTGCAGCCGCCTGCCATGTCTAGATTACTGTCTGACTACGTTCCTCCCTGCCTTCAGGTTCTTCATTTAATGTATTACCACTTTCAGATGTTGACCAAGTCTTCTGATTGATTTCGATCTCCTATTTTAGGGAGTTCATAGTCACTTATTCTCTGCACTTCAGTCTGTTGCTACCCAATTCTTTCTCACCTCTTTCTTCTTCCTCCCCTTCTCTTTTTCTCTTTCCTTTCTTTGTAGGAGCATATATGCTAAGACACATGTGGGGAGAGGTAGGAGAACAGTTTTCAGGAGTCAGTTCTCTTCTTCTAGCTTGTGGGTTTGGGAATTGAACTCAGGTTTTTTTTCCCAGTGAACCACTTTGCTGTTCACTTCGCATTTCAGTGCCTTTGTAATTGTGTTGTGCTTCACTGTTGTTGGTATTTGCATCCCTGTACTTGATAGCTTTTTTTTTTTTTTTTTTTTTTTTACATAGGGGTATATAAAATGATAGTGTGCCTTAGAGTCCTTGAGATCGAGGTGCTGTGAAATACATTATTTTATATTAGATTTTTACACAAGGAAATTTACTGGATAGGACAAGGTTATGGGATTGATTGGGAATAAAGGAATCTTATGTCCTTGTTGGATATTTTACTTACCTTGAACCAACACACTTTAGTCTGATATGAGAAATTAAGGATGTTAAGGTATTTTATAGAAGTTTCTTTACCTCTGAATTTCTTGTATTATAACATATGTAATACTTGCAAATATGGTGTTCACTATTTCCAACATATTTGAAGTTAGAGATCTTTTTTGCTCATAGCCTTTTGATTTTTTTGTTAGGGAATTCTTATGAAACAAACATTATACTTAATTAGACACAAAGCAAACTGCTTTGCATTTCTAAGGTATTGCCTCTCCTTTGTACAATCATACAGTTTAGCATTTTGTGGCACGGTAAAGGGTAAGGTAGCATAGATTTTCATGCTTACTAGTGATATCTATAGTACTTGTTCATTCACCTGGAGAGGAGACGCTTAAGACCTGGTGACCATCAATTTTATGGACACTGTCTTTAAAAACAAAAACAAAAACAAAATTTGTGTTTAAAAAGGTTTTCTAGCCTGACTTATAACCATTTCAGTTTAATATAGTGTAAAAATGTATATTGATAATTTGTCATGTGCTGTGGCACTGTTTTAGGTACTATCAAAATGGCAGCAACTCAAGTATAAAAGTTATGTCTGTGCACAAGGAGAGTTTTAGGTTTGTATTTTAGATACTATCAAGGTGACTCTCCTGATTTGATAGAGCAGTAGTGTAGATTGTGTTCTCCAAAAGTACTTTTTATCGTATTGTAGTCTTAGAATTAGAGATTAGCAAGATTGAGTTTCAGTAAGTACAAGGAAGAGAAAGACAAGATCTCAGTTTCAAAGACTTTGCAGTATAGACATATATCATTTGTTTATTTTTCATTTAATAGTATTAGCAAATAGTTTTTTTATATAATGGCATAAATAATAAAATTTTATTTAAGAACTTATCCGAACAGAACAATGACTTTTGGAAATGGTGATTGGGTTACAGTGAATCTGAGGTTAAGATCATTTCATGCAAAAGGAACACTGCTAGCAAAGGATAGAGAGCGCGTGAATGCCACATTTGTTTTGGAATTACAAATTAGAAGCAATCATGTTGAATTGTAAGGCAATACTGATTTCTGTCTCCCATGCTTTTGTAATTTTTGCTTTAGTAGTGATAGTAGTTAATGTGTATAGTAATTTAGTTTTTATTGGTTTCACATTTTTTTGTTTGGCTTAGATTTTTTTCTCCCCTTCTCTAGGTGTTTAGTAGTTTGAAACTGGTTATTTTTATGGCTTACTTGTAATGTCATTTCCCTCAAATCATGAAATACGATTTAATTATTGTAATTATATGTTGTGTTTAGTTTAATGTGCTAACTTTTGACAACTGTGCTTTCAAGTTGAGTTTTTACTAAAAATCATGTAAGAAATTATGAAAATTTAATTTCACTTTTTAAAGAAATTGGTTTGTATTGGTAGGTGTTATCCACATCTACTGGCCTAACAAAAACGGTGTATAATCCAGCTGCTTTGAAAGCCGCACAAAAAACCTTGCTTGTTTCTACCCCTGCAGTTGATAATAATGAAGCACAGAAAAAAAAACAGGTAAGCACAGCTAGTGTAGTACACAATATTTATGTACAGGATATCTTGCTTTTTCTTTCCTTCCCTCCCCCCTCCTCCTCTCTGTTTTAAAATATCACAAGATAAAGCTAAATGTGTTTATATGCTGACAGCTACTGAACTTTGATATGCAGCAGTAATTTTTTCTTTGAATATTTAGAATTTTATTTTATTATCTTTGAGTCAAGAAATTCTTCCTAATGTACATGTGTGTTTAAGCCTTGCAGAGGCAAACTTTTTAAGGAGCAATTGTCATAATTCTTCTATTGCAATCCATTCCAATTACTTTGCTTATCCTTAGTCATATTTTGATGGTATTTTTGATTCTTGACTGTAGGAGGCACTGAAACTTCAACAGGATGTAAGGAAAAGGAAGCAAGAAATTTTAGAAAAGCACATCGAAACTCAGAAGGTAAACTAGTAACACTGAATTTGACAAATGAATTTTCATTTGTTGTAATTTTCAATGAATATCATGTTATTTAATTCATCCTGAGAAACAGATTTACTATATTTGATACTGGTAAAACTTACCAGTGAAAAACTTTCCAATAATACCGTGTCATCAATATATTGTTATCCTTTAGAATTTGAAGAACATAAAATGATGGACATAATTTAGATGGAAATGTGATTATCAACAGGAAATGGGAATATGATAGTGTTCATTTAATTCTGTTACTATACACTAGTTTGACCAACAAATAATAAAATCCAACTTTTTTTTTCCCGTTGATATTTATCTTCCTTTTCTGATTTGGAGTCCTCCACTCCTATATTGTCCAATATAGTAGTTAAAAGCCACCACTTGAAAACGCGTCTAGTACAAATTAAAGTGTAAGTGTAAAATAAACACCAAATTTCAGAGATGAAGTATGGTTTATTTTCAGTATAATTTTATTGAAATGTGCATTTAGGTATGTTACACTAAATAAGCTTCTGAATTAATTTTACTTGTTGTTTAATGTAATTGATAAAAAATTTAAAATTTCTTGGGGCTGGAGAGGTGGCTCAGGGGTTAAGCCTCTGCCTTGCAGGCGGAAGGTCCCGAGTTCGGATCCTAGACCCCACGTGTATAGACGCCAGGCCGAAGCAGGGGCAGCACGCGTTTCTGGTCCTGGTAGGGCGGAGCCTGTAAATCCCGGATCAGAGTAAACAAGGAGGAGGTGGAGGTGGTCCACGTGGTTCCCGAATTCATCTGTGGTTCTACACGCATACGTACATACGCATACACGCACAATTGGATAAATAATAAAAAAATTAAAAAAAAATTTAAAATTTCTTACGTGACTAGCATTTCTTTTGGCTATTGTTTATTTTATGACAATGCTAGTTCTTGGTTATGTCTTATAATGAGGGCTAGTAATAGAATATTTGAAAATGAAGCAACTACATTTTAGTAGGGCACAATGTTACACTAGTGTGATCCTGTACTTGTGAGAAGGTGTAGACAGTTGGATCGCAAGATTTGAGGATAACCTGCACTGCATAATGAGACCCTGTTTCAAAAACAAAAAAAGAAAAGCCTACTTTTTTTTTTATTAGAAATTAGAAATGCTTTCTAATTTTGGGTATACTTTTATCAAGAGAATGCACAATACTTTTCACAAAAAATAAAGCAAAACAAAAACCGCAAAAGCCATTTGAACTTAGAGAACCTGTAGTATTGTGATTTCCACCATTCCATATTTTACTTTGTTTATCTGGTTTTCTTGTTTATGCTGGAGATACTACCCACAGGTCGATCAATTCTGTATGATAAAGTAACCTTCTCTAACCTATTTCAAATGTCTTACATGAAAGCTTTCCTGTAATTTTTTTCTGGTTTGCACATAGGCTACATTTGAAAAGCATAAATACCAACAAATGGTTTAGGTTGTAAAATTGTTAGAATTATAGCAAATTGACAAATTTTAAGGCTTGAACTGAACTTTTTCCGTGCGTGCTTTGTCTAACAAATAAGAGTAAAGTTTTTGATTGTAAGAGTTGAATAAAGATATTGTTAGTATCACAACAGCACACAAAAGCTGATGATCTCCTGTGTTTATACCTGGAGGTTGTTAGCATTGTCATGAGTACGTAACTGAAATGGAAGAGTATTTGTTTAGCTACTCTGTTGTATTTGCTCTGTTAACAATAGGCTTTTAATATATTGTTGTTTTAAAATTTGACAGATGTTAATTTCAAAATTGGAGAAAAATAAAGCAATGAAGTCTGAAGATAAAGCAGAAATAATGAAAACTTTAGAGGTTTTGACAAAAAACATTACCAAGTTGAAAGATGAGGTCAAAGCTACTTCTCCTGGACGCTGTCTTCCAAAAAGTATAAAAACCAAGACTCAGGTATTTATTTTATTTTTTATATTTTATTATGAGAGAATGAGAGGGCATGTACCCCACAGCACAGCTTGTGGAGGTCAGAAGGCAATTGTTGAAGTCAGTTCTCTCCCAACATGTGGAGTTGAACTCAGGTCTCCAGGTTTGTATATGGAATCATTTTGCCTACCAGACTTGGGTAGGTATTTTAATTTGTGTTGTTACTCAAATGTATCTGCTTTTTAAGAAACGTTAAGAACTATTTTTTATGTGTTCTATTTTACTTTTTAGATTATTTCATTAAAATCTGATCATTATAACTCATCCTTTTTAAAGTTGCAGTTGGAAGATTAATAATTAGAAAACTAGATAATTATGTATAGGTAGTTTGAGGACAAACTGACATGGATACTTGACCTTGTGACCAATAATTTGGAGCTGTAAGGTAACTAGTTATGATATAAAAAGTTAAATGGTGAGAAGTAGCAGTCTAGTATCATTGTACAGAATGAATTGTTTGTAAAGAGGAAAATGTAAGCATATTAATCTAAAAGATGCAAATAAATGAGCAGGAAAATTTCAGATAATAGGAACTGAGAAAAGAAAATACAGATCATTTAATGTTTATACTGCTATGTACATATGTATAAAGTCAGGGATGATTCTGGTTGTTCCCTGTTTTTTTTCTTTTTCATCCATATTTTACTGCATTTTATTGCCTATTTCCATAGTAACTACTTGTTCTCATAGCATCAGACATAGAATCCATCCAAAATAGTTTCAAAATTGTTACAAAATTTCTCCATGGATATAAACAGGAGAATAGTAGCTTTTGTGATACTGCTGTGATGCTAACAATATCTTTATTCACCTGTTACAATCAAGAACTTTACTCGTATACAAGAAGTATATTATTCACTTTATTTATAGTCTTTATAAACTTAACATATGCCAACAAAGGTTTTGCTGCTTTTTTTTTTGATGAATAGGGCAAATACAGGGAATGGAGTCTAAACCTTATACACTCTAAGCAAAGGCTCTGCCAACTGCTTTATGACCCTATACCTGAAGTTTACTTCTTTTTTTCCTTTGATAAATTTGCTACCAATTAAAAGACTGATAAAAGTTAGGTCTAATTGTTTTCAACTTAGAATCAGTTTTCAGTCTGAGTTTTTACTGACTTAATTTAGTTTAATTCAGTCTTTCTGAATAATTAAAATATTAGCACAAAAAGTCTAATTATATAAACAGCTATATATAGAAAACCTCTCATTCTCTGATTCCAGACACTCTCTCCCTACTCATTCCTTGCATGTAACCATCTTTATTATGTTTTACTTTATTACTCGTCTGTTTGTCTAAGCTCTGTCTGTTTTGTGTATGTCACATGCACAGACATGTATGTGTGCGTATTCTTACCTATGTAAAGACTTTTTCTTATCCCCTTGGCTGTTGTTGGTTTTCACAATTTTCTTTAATTACTTGCCCAGTCTCTACAGATCTCATCTTTCTTGTAGTGTAGAAAATTAATTATAGGGATATCAGTTACAGTAGCAGTATGTTAGGGAAGTTTTACTTACAGTCCTAACAAAGGTGATTGATGACTTGGAATAGAGTACTATGATTGAAAATAGCAAACAACGTAGCTGGACTTGGTGACATATACCTGTTATCCCCAGCATGGGGAAGCCAAGGCAGGAGAATCAGATGTGCAAGATAAGACTTGACTATGTAATGAACAGTAAACCTAATGAGAACGAGGGGGGATGGTTCAGCAAGTAAATGCCTGTGTGCAAACCTGACAACTGAGTTCCATCCTCTGAGCCACGTGGAGAAGAGAAGAGATTTTGGGAGCTAGTGCTCTGACCGCCACATGGTCACGCACTCTCTCTGTCCTTCCTCTCCTCTCCTTTTCTTTTTTCCCTTCCCTCTCTTCTCCCTTCATCTCAAATAAGGAAGTAAAATATTTTAGCAAAACTTTCTTTAAAAATGTATCTTTGGGGGGCTTAAGTATAGGATATTAAGTGTTATGATTTGAAATATTACTGTTTTTTAGATGCAGAAAGAATTGCTTGACACAGAATTGGATTTATATAAGAAGATGCAGGCTGGAGAAGAAGTCACTGAACTTAGGAGAAAATATACAGAATTACAACTGGAAGTATGTCTCATAGTGTTTAACATGACAATTACTGGCTATCATACATATCTAAGGATATTGGGGTTAAAAAAGGGAAAAGGTTAATAGATTTTTCAAAGTTGCTAGGAAATCTTACTTAATGAGTAGAAACACATAAGCCCAAATGTTTCCATTCCAGTGAATTTTATTTTTGTTGACTTTAGGTCTCTTTTTTTTGTCATTGGAACTAAAAACTATTAAAGGCCTTACATATACCCAAATAGTATATTGAAGTACTATCAAGATCAGTCTTTCAATTGTAAATCTATATTGAAAAAGCCGACTTACTGAGTTTTACCTATAGATGGTGCTGTAGATACTTTAAAAGACAATAAAGTACCTTCATATAATTTAGTGACATGGTTATTTATACAGTTTATACAGTGCTACAGTATATTGTAGCATGTTAACCCCTATTATTAGCAGAAATATTAATAATGAGAATTTTATCTGTATCAATACAACACTTTCAATATTTTCTTAATTTAGTTTATTTTGCTTACTTTGAATGTACTATTTCTTTGCAACTTTGATAGTGTGATATTTTTCTTTTGACAAAGCAATAGAAATCTGTTGAATTCTGTCATTATGTCATTAAGGATTAATAACTTTGGCCACCATCAGTCTTGTCTTAAGTCCCTGTCCTGTCTTAGAGGAAACTTTAGGATGTTGCACTAAAACATGCTTGCATGCTTTGGAAATATGATTTTGCTTCACCCAAAATAACAGGTTTTGAATAATACTTTTATGTTAATATAAAAATTATGTTTGTCCCATTCTGAGTATTTTTGTCACTGTTAGTAGTTTAATCAAAACACCGTTTTTAAATTTTTGGCATATAATTTAAATAATAACATTATAAAAAATTTTGTTCTGGGCTGGATAGATGATGTAGGGATTAAGACTCTGCCTTGCAAGCAGAATGTCCTGAATTCAGGTCCCAGGTCCTACATGAAAATGCCAGGTGGAAAGGCATTGACCTGTACTTCTGACCCTGATTGGGCGGAGCCTGGAAAATCCCAGCTTTTGGCCCTCTACAGGGACACACAGTGCCTTCTGATACACACAATAATAATAATAATATAATAATAAAATTTATACTTTTTTTCAGATTTAGTGCCTTTGTTCATATTGAAGTTATCACTTTGATATCAAATTACTTATTTTTGATTTATTGGGCATGTGTTAAGTATATCTGCCAGCTACTGCTATAGGTGCTGAGATGAGGAGAAAGCTGAGTTTAAAAGAGAAAAAAGAACACTTCTAAACTTGGGTTATCTCAGTGCAGGAGTGAATGCCTAGCATGTGTGAGACCCTATATCTTATGAGGCAAAAACAAGCAAAAGCAAAGAAAATTTTCAAACTTTCTGGTAGCTAAAGCATATTTTAAAAGTTCTTTTTCAGATCTTTAAAACATTTGCTCTCTTTTTGAGTCATTTCTCATTAATATAACCAGATAACTGAGCTATTTAATGCCTCAGTAACTTATCCTTTGTGTGTACGTGTATGTCAGGATGAATGTGTGGAAGCTAGAGGTTGCTGTTAGGTCTTTTCCTTAATCTCTCTGTATTTGCTTACTTATTTTGAGAAAAGGTCTCTTGTGGAATGTGGAGCTTACTGATTTAGAGACCTCTGTCTCCGCAATGCTGGGGCCACAGGTGTGTGCTACCTTGCCTAGTTTTTTGCATGGGTGCTGGGGATCAAGTTCAGAACCTCATGTTTGTGAGACAAGCTCTTAAACCAACTGACTAAACTTCTTAAGCCAGAATTAATCCCCTTGAGGTTAAGGACTACTCACAACAGTACCAGTGAAGAATTTGAATGAAAAGGGGTGGTGCATTGGAATGTATCTTGGTAAATTACTTTTATAATGATAAGTGAGCAAGATGATGAGTTTTATAAAAGTATCCGTTGAGTTAACAGACAAAGAATTAGGAACATTTCACTTGAAAAATTATACTGAGTGGACTAGAGAGGTGGTTCACGGGTTAAGTGTCTGCCTCAAAAGCAAAAAAACCTGAATTCAGATCCCAGGTGGAAATGGCAGCAGCCTGTACTTCTGGTCCTGGAAGATGGAGTCTGGAATGCTCTAGAGCAAAGTCTAAAGGAGGTAAAGTAATCCAGGATGATTCTCAAAATCCCCTTAGGCCTCCACAGGCACACACAGTGCCTTCCAATACACACAGACTCACACATGCATGCTCCCCCCCCCAAAAAAAAAAAACCCAAACAAATAAAAACCCAAAAATACTTGAAAGTGGCATGGTAGTGGTTTGAGTGTGGCTCAGTATAAAAAAAAATTGAGCATGTAAATAAATATTACATCTCCACACATTAACCCAATTTTTTAAAAATCAATGTGTATATGTGTGAGCATATGTGGGTGTTTGCATGTCATAGTTCATGTGTGGAGGGCAGAAGACAACTTTCTTTTCTCATCTTTCCTCTTGTTTGAGACTGGATTTCACTGCTGTTCTGCATGCCAGGCCAGCTGGTCTGTGAGCATCTGAAGATTTACGGGTCTCTTCTCATTTCCTACAGACATGCTAAGATTATAGACAATACTAGATGATACTAGGGATCTGAGTCAAGTCTGCATGGCAAGCATTTGACTCGCTGAGCCATCTTGGCAAACCCTTTCGGCATAACATTTCACCCTATGTATTTAAGAAATTCAGTTATTGGTCTTTTTAAATTTTATATTGTGTTCCTGATACCTTTGAATAAAAAAAACTAGGCCTATTAAAAAATAAAAATTAGGAAGTCTTTAATTAATGCAAGTTTTTCTAGGGGATTGGTTATTAACAAATCTGTCAAACTACATAAAAGTTTTGAGTCATTTGCTAGACTAACATTCGGCTTGAGTTAGTACAATTGGAGTATTCCTATCTGAAAATTTGGGATTTTCAACAAGTAAATATGAAATAATTTCAAAATCAATAACTTTTTTTTTTTTTTTAATCAGTAACTCTTGATCTCAGACATAAAGGAGTACTCATTGTGTTCATTACCACATTGTTTTAACCTATATTTCTTTTTTAGGCTGCAAAACGAGGGATTCTTTCATCCGGTAGAGGTAGAGGAATTCATTCAAGAGGTCGGGGTGCAGCTCATGGCCGAGGCAGGGGTCGAGGTCGAGGTCGAGGTGTGCCTGGACATGCTGTAGTGGATCACCGACCCAGAGCATTGGAAATCTCTGCATTTACTGAGAGTGACAGAGAAGATCTTCTTCCTCATTTTGCGGTACTTCTTACTACCAAGCAAAATAAGTAGAAGCAAAACAATTACTGATAATCATTGTTGGAGATAATAGATACAATTAAAGAGAAAACTATGAAGATGACATGAGTAATTAATATCCATTGGACAAAGGACTTGATTAATCCATAATAATCTTATTTGAAGATGAGAACTGTAGGGGATCTTTTTATTTACCTGGAAGAAATGTTCTTAAACTGAGTAGGTCGTTTTAGTGATGTATACTTCATTGTTTCAGAGGAGGACTTTTCAAATAGTGAGTTTTGGTTTATTTTTAAGATAAAATTGGCAAGGGACCTCTAGATTTATAAAATAAAAATGAAGTTTTGTTAGTATTATGCTCTTGATTTAGATGATCATAGTTGAAGCAAGATAGAATTTTGATGCATAATCTAATGAGGACAAGGTTATAATTTAAACTAACCTAATTAGCAAGAATAGATTAGCTTATAAGAGAAAGTGATTCTTATCTCTGCTAATCCATATTTAACTTGGACTTCCTGACATGCATTAGGCTTCTGTGTGGAAGGAAATCTTAATGAACCCAAAGCAGGCCTGGTATATATTGTATTTGCCCTGCAGCGTGGCAGATAAGGAAGTGAAGACATGATCAGTTAGATTTAAACTTCCAGATCAAGAGATCAGGACCCTCACCTTGATTCACTGATTACTTGGGAAAATTTCTTAATTTCTCTAACACTTCACTTTTTTATTTAAAACAAATGATAACTAAAAATTCATAGTGAATTCTGAGGTTCTGATCTGCTGCTTACAAACAAATTTAACTTGTCTTGGGATTAGAATAGTAAGAGAACTCAGTACGGAAGCTCAAGCTCATACCACAGTTCATTCATTTCCGTTGCTCTCATCATGTTTATTCATTCGAACTCAGTATTTTAATATAGTCTGTTGCACTAATTCTAGCAAGTATCGGACTGGCACTAAGGTGGGACCATGCTTTAGTAAAACGAATTACCATTTTTTCTGCTTCAAGTATGAATTATTGTATATTATGGCTTACATTTATTAGTATTTTAAAGACATTTGGAATTGTAGATGCTTCAAAATAACTTATTTGAATGAAATACTTGTTTTTTACAGCAATATGGTGAAATTGAAGATTGTCAGATCGACGACTCTTCACTTCATGCAGTAATTACATTCAAGACAAGAGCAGAAGCAGAAGCAGTAAGTACCAAAATTTTTTTTAAAAACTTCACATTTAAATACTTAATATTGCCTTTAATAAAGTTTCATATAAATGAATTTTAAAGTTTATTGAGTAAGCATATTTTGACAGATACAAAATGTTTGAAGTACAGTTTGTACTCACAAAAATGTCCTAATACAGTTAAGACAATCTATGTGTACCATGATAGATTACTTGTGAAATTAGATGCCAAATCTACTGTCAAGTTAAGGTATCTGAATAATTTTTGTGATAATTCTTGCTCTGTGTGTGTGTGATTTTTAGAAGAGTTAGACCATTGCCCTTTCCCTTCTTTTTGTTATGTTTGTTTTATCTTTCACAGAACAAAGTCTGCTTTAACAGAACGAGTGGTGAGACCTATCTTAGGTAGAAGGAGGGAAAGTATAATTTTTCTGTCTACCTTTCCCATTTATTTTCCTGTTTCCCAGTCCCAAAAGACTGAATTCTAAAAAAGCATCTCTAGCTCAGCAAAGCCACAAATAGATTAATACTGGTGTTTGCCCAGGAGAAGACATGCAGCTCTCAGCTTTTACAGTCCTTACCTTGGTAGCTTCAGTACATTAGTTACATTCTAAAGACAAACTAAAATGTCTTCACCTTCTTTTTTGAGTTTAAAAGATTAATAGAAAATTGGTGTTGAGTGTATGGGAGGATGTCATTTGAGCCCTTTCAACCCCTTATATTTTTTTTCTTCAGGAGTTAAAAGAAAAACAGTGTAACATTTGTTCTTTTTTTTTTTTTTTTACGTGGAGCAAACATTTTTAATAGAGTATTTTACAAATTCACTGGAAAATCGTGCAATGCTGCCTGCGTTGGATGCAATTCTGGGCCACAAGTCTGCACATTCTTTTGCAACTGGTCCTGTAATGGCTAAACCTTTCATTTCACCTTTGTTGTTTACTATGACCCCTGCATTATCTTCGAAATAAAGAAACACCCCATCTTTTCTTTGGTATGACTTTTGTTGTCGAAAGTCACTGCTGGATGGACCTTCTTTCTTAGCTCTGGTTTGCCTTTCTGGACTGTGGCCATCACCATGTCACCCACGCCAGCAGCAGGAAGTCTGTTCAGCCGTCCCTTGATCCCCTTCACGGAGATGATACACAGATTTTTGGCTCCGGTGTTGTCAGCACAGCTGATCACAGCTCCTACCGGAAGACCCAGGGAAATCTGGAATTTTGCACTGGAGGACCCACCACGTGTCAGAAAGGAAGTGTTGTTCTTGCCATAATGCCAGGGACACGTAGCTTTCTAGATAGTCAGAGAGTAAATGAAAGTGAAAGATGCACTTTCTAACTTTTATGTTGATGTTCAAATTAAGTTTTGAAAAATCTTAGTAGTGAATATTCCTTTTGCCGCCACAATAAAAACATTGTTAGTCTAATGATAGGTACTATTCTCAGCGCATTGTGCCAGGTGAAATACTGTGAATCTGACTAGTTTCAGAAACAGGTTCAGCAGAAGCCTACTCTGGAATAATTTTCTAAACAGCTTTTATCCAGCAAGGGACTATAATTCTCTGGTTTTCTTAGAATTTTTTGAAATTTTCTTTGTTTTGAGTAGAATCTGGGTAAAGTTCTTTTGTTATTGGTCTATTATTCTATAATTGATGCGTATTTAAATTGTCCATCTATGGCCAGTTGGATGCTATATTATTTGCTTCCAGATTCCTTCACAAGATCAGAGTGACTTATGATAATTTTTCATTATGAGAATTGTTCTTTTTACATTTTCTTTTGCAGAAATGTAATTTTTTTTATTAGATATAATAGTTAGCAGGGATGTTCATTACTATTAATTATGTTATTGTCACTGGTCTATTTCAATGATCAGAGCTGCGAGTAAAAATATACATATACATAGGTATATACATATACATCATTACACACATATGTAAATATACAGATAAAGTTAAGCTCATACAAATCTTGTCCATTTAGTTCTGGATTTTTAAACTTGTGCACATGTATGCATAAGTGAAACTAAACAGTTAAAGATGCAATATTTAAGAATTTCAAGCTCATTCTATAGTACATGTTTTTTTTTTTAACATTTTTTATTATTATTTCCGCTCATACAAACTTAATAGGTACACCAGTTCCCTCCCTCCCTTCTCCTCCCCCCCCCCGAACCCCTTGTTACCCTCCCCTCACCCCTCCCTCCCCATCCCCCAGGGCCTCCCCCCCCTAGTCCCCTGAGAGTCCTTTAATGTGCATGCCAGACTCTCCTCTGGGCCCTCCTGTCTGATGACGTACAAGGACCCAGTGGCATTTCCCTGAACCCTTTCCCGTGTTCCCCTTAAGCATAGGAACACTACTGTGGCTGTCAATCCCTTGTCTCCAAGGATTTAGCAGATGCTAGACTTTATGGGATCAATAGTGTGTTGGACATTGTGCAGGGCATGCAAAGTCCTCTTATGATTGCTCCAGCCCTAACTAGTGTGGAGAATCTTGCAAATCATTGCTCCTGCCATCCTTTTGCTCTTACACTCTTGTCGCCCCCTCTTCCGCAAATGTCCCTGAGCTTCAGGATGGGGGGAGATTAGTCTGGCCTAGTTCTAGGTGGTTGATATAGAGTCTCTGAAGTTCTGGATTGTGGTTTGTTGATTTTTTTTTGCAGTTTTACTGCTCCTGCAATGCCCTTCACTCCATCCTGATGGGCATTGTATGTCACTCCCTGGCCAGAGACAAAAAGCTGTTAAAATGGAGTCTTGTTACAACAACACATTCAAGGGTAGATGTAATAAAAGTAGGAAACCTCAGTGAGGCAGGGGTCAATCACCCATTTGCAAAATGGTTACTTTTTATCTGCCAGACTATATGCCCTCCCCTTCTGGTGAGATCATACCCCCTCAGTTGTAAATGATCAGGAACGAACGTCTGTGAACTTAACCAGGTGTCTCATTACTTGCTTGCAGTCCTTGATGGAGGCCTATTTTCTCTGCTGTAACATGGTCCCCTCTCTCCTTGTTTCTGGTGTGGCCCGCCTACCCCATCCCTTCTGTTCATAATCCTTGCAATTACTGTAGGTAATACATAGATTTACCTATGAGTGTCTCAAGGTGGGCTGGGTGGGTTTGGTACTAGAAGCCACCTATGAGAGAGTACATACAGCGCTTAATTTTCTGGGTCTGGGATACTTCACTTAATATAATTGTTTCTAATGACATCCATTTCCCGGCAAATTCCAGTAATTCATCATTTTTGATGGCTGAGTAGTACTCCATTGTATAGATGTACCACATTTTCCTTATCTACTTGTCGACTGTTGGACATTTGGGTTGATTCCATGACTTTGCTATTGTAAACAGTGCTGCTATGAACATGGTCGTGCTTGTGCTATCGAGGTGAACCTCTGCTGCATGGGGGTTGTTCCCAAAAGTGGAATAGCAGGGTCATATGGCATTTCAATCTTTAATTTCTTTAAGAATCTCCAGACGGCTCGCCAGAGTGGCTGTATGAGCCTGCATTCCCACCAGCAATGTAGGAGAGGTCCCCTCTCTCCACATCCTCTCCAGCATTTGTTGTTTGTATTGTGTATTTTTGCCATCCTGACTGGGGTGAGATGATATCTCAGGGAAGTTTTGATTTGCATTTCCCTGATGGCTAAGGAAGTGGAGCATTTTTTCAATTATTTGTTAGACATTTTAATTTCATCCTTGGTAAAGTTTCTTTTAAGTTCCAGGGCCCATTTTTTAATTGGGCCATTAGTTTCCTTGGTGTTTAGTTTTCTAAGTTCTTTGTGCACTCTGGATAGTAGAGCTCTATCAGATATGTGGTTAGTGAAGATTTTCTCCCATTCTGTGGGTTGCCTTTGAGCTCCTGTTACAATCTCTATCTGAACAGAAGCTCTTTAATTTCACAAGATCCCAACTGTTGAGAGTTGGTGGCAGTGACTGTGCCATTGGATGTCTGTTTAGGAAATGTTGGCCTAGCCCAATCAGCTCGAGGGAGTTCCCTATCCTTTCAACTATGGTTTTTATAGTTTCTGGCCTGATATCAAGGTCCTTGATCCATTTGGAATTAAGTCTTGTACATAGTGACAAGTACGGGTCCAGCTTTAATCTTCTGCATGTGGAGATCTAGTTTTACCAGCACCATTGTTGAAGATGCTGTTCTTTTTCCATTGGATTCTTTGGGCCCCTTTGTCAAAGACCAAATGGCTGTAATTTTGTGGGCTTATATCTGGGTCTTCAATCCTTATCTATTGATCTGTGTGTCTATTTTGGAGCCAGTACCAGGCTGTCTTTATAACTATGGATTCATAGTATAGACTAAGGTTTGGTATGGTGATACCTTCAGCCGTGTTTTTGTTACTCAGGATTGTCTTTGCTATCCTGCGTCTTTTGTGTGAATTTTGAGATTGTTTGGTCAACTTCTTTAAAGAATTGCTTTGGGATTTTAATTGGTATAGCACTGTATTTGTATTTGTTTATTGCCTTTGGTAGGATGGTCATTTTTATGATTTTGTTTCTGCCAATCCAGGAACATGGGAGGTCTTTCCACCTTCTGGTGTCTTCTGCAATTTCTTTCTTTAGGGTTTTGAAGTTTTCATTGTAAAGGTCTTTTACCTCCTTGGTTAGGTTTATACCAAGGTATTTCATTTTTTTAGGGGCTATAGTAAATGGGATTGTTTCTCTCAAGGCTTTTTCACTTCTTTCATTCTGGGCATATAGGAAGGCCTCTGATTTTTGTACATTTATTTTGTAACCTGCCACCCTGCTGAACTTCTCAATTAGTTCCAGGAGCTTCATGGTGGAGTTTAGTACATGTTTTTTTGCTTAAACTCACAGGTCCTTATATGTTTAGCTTGTTTTTCTTGACTACACACTCACTTTTCTCACCAATGACATAATACTCTTTGTATGGGTTGTGCCAAGCAGAAATGTATGACACTGCTTTTTCCTAATCTCTTTCCATAATATATAATCTACATGATGGTTTTACTGGTTACGTTATTAAAGAAGTGAAAAGGTAATGTAGTTCATTATGGTTGTTACCAGAGTAAAATGTCAAATCTCATTTACTTTATGCAGCTTTTGCCTTTAAAAAGTATTTTAAAAAGTATTTTATTTGAGAGATAGTGGGCAGACATACATACCACGTTCATGTCATGGCATACATGTGGAGATAAGATTTATAAGTCAGTTCTTCCTACTATGTTGGCTTCTGACGATCAAACTCAGGTCATGAAATTTGCAAGGAGGTACCCTCCCCTTCAATTTTTTTTTTTTTTTTTGAAGTGGTTGAATATTTCTTAATATATTGCCCAGGTCGCTCCGGAACTTGGAGTCATCCTGCGTCCTGCTTTGAATAACTGGAATTACCAGGGCTGTCTTGTCATATCTAAATTTCATTTCAGTTTTAATTTACTATGCTCTTAGTAATTAGAATTACTCTGTTTTCACATGTTTAAACATTACCTGTTTTTGAAATTTACTTTCATTAATTTGCTGAGTTTTCTACTTTCTTCTTTTGTGTTCTGTAGTTAATTTTTTCCCCATTAATAGTAGTAGATTCCTGCGGTTTCCAAACTTACATGTGCTTTTTCATTTTTTCCACTTTATTCTTTTCAGACTGGTTCTCTAATTAAACTGAGAACTCACATGGAAAGCTAGCCACTTGGCTGTGGGGAGTCCCTTGCTCCATCCTCTAAGGCTAGAATTACAGGGCTGACACAATATTTTAAGTGACGTTTGGGGAGCTGATCTCTAGTCTAGTTCTTCTGCTTGTGTAGTTTTAACCAATGAGTCATCTCTCAGCCCATTAGTTTAATGGAATTTCTCAATAAACTTGTCATGATTTAATTCTACGTTCATCTTTTTAAAAATTAAAAAAAATACTTTTTTCTAAAGGCTGGACTTGGTGGCAAATACCTCTAATCTCAGCATCCAGGAGATAGAGGCGGTTAGGATCTCAGAAAGTTCAAGACCAACCTCGTCTCATAGTGAATGAATTCCAGACTAGCCAGGCAGGTTTCTGTAACAAAATGGTGTCTCAAAAACAATACGATCAAAAATATTTTCTTGTGTTAACTTGGTACATTGGCAGTTTATTTCAGAAATTGTCTAGATTTTCATTTCTTTCTTTTTTTCTAAATGATTTTTTATTTTTAAAACATTTTTAAAAACTTGTTCTGATAAATTTATATAAGTATATAATTCATTCTAGCTACTCTGAACCCCTCTTGTTTTTCATTTATGCTTTGACAATTTCATGTATGTATTATAAAGTTTCTAAAGTGAAAATTATTATGGAATATAAGTTTTTTAAAACATCAGAAATTTTTGTTTCTTGAATACATTTGCATTTCAAGAAAAAAATCTCAAGTTATTTCAAAAGTTTGTATGTTCTAATAGTCAAAGGTTTTCTAAAAATTAAGTATACCTAACTTTGGAGATCATCCATTAAAAAATTTTTAAAATTGAAACTCTAGTAAGTTGTATGCTTACCTTATTAATTTGAACTATTTGTTGAAAATAGAGATTTAAAAAATAAGATCATTAGAATAGTTTTTTTGTGTGTGGCTATGGAGATGGCTCAATGAGTTTTTTAAAAAAAAATGCAAACCTGGTGACTTGAGTTCAACCTCTGGATCCCATATGGTAGAAAAAGAGAAAGGCCTTCCAAAAGTTATCCTTTGATTTCCACACATGTCATGTAAGTGTACTCTCTCTCTTTTGCCATAAATTATTCTTTCCTAAAAATAAACTATTTAAAAGTAATTTATTGTAACTAGGCATGTATAATGTTCCTGAGTAGGAGGTTGAAACAGAGTTGTAAGTTGGAGGCCAGATTAATTGACATAGACATACCAAATGCTGTTTCAAAACCAGAGCAACAAACTGCTTTGCAAATGTACTGTAGATTGTATTTTTTGACCCCTTAGATTACTTTTTTTTTGTTTTTTAGCTGAATGAATGGATGTTTTAATTTAATGCATGTGACCATTGGAATGTCTTATGGTAATCATTTTAAATTACAGCTTTAGCTTCAAATAATTATAAATTTCTTAACTTCAACACTTTAAAAATTATTGTGTGACATTGTGATGAGACTGAACTAAAAACTTTGAGCTGCATTTTAGTAGGCATGGAATCCTTTAAATTTATCATAAATTTATATGTACAGATTTAAAATTTATACCATAGGAATTTATTATCACAATTCATATTCAGGTGTCATTGAGTGTGATTGTTTCTGCATTTCAAATTATGCTGTATTTGAGATTGTACTATTTTGATATGTTGTTTATACTGATTTATGTCCATTTGTGTTACTTTTAAATGTACTATTTCCAAACCAACTGCTTAATGTAACAAATACTTAAAGGCGACTTTTTCCTAAGTGCAAATTTTGTCACATTCAATTATAAAATGTTTTGCGTGAAGTGTGTTCATTTCAATAGAAAAGTTCAGAGTTATTCGTTTCCTTCTCCTTTTTTGGAGATTAGTTATTACAAACATCAGTCATAAGTTAAGTGCAATACTAAGTATTAAAATACAAATTCATTTTGTCTTTTATTAAAATTGTCTTTGGTTCAGAAGCTATGGGTAAGATCTTAATGTGTGTTAGGATCGTACTCTTAAATGGTTGTTGTTGCCAGCAGACATATTTCTTCCCAAATAAGGCAAGTAGTGAAACAGTTCTACTTAATTATTAGAAACTATTGTCTTTTTAAAAAAAATGTTGAATCACTGCTGCGATTTTAGAAGTAAATTGTACATTATAGTAATAGTAAATCAAAAGGTAAATAATCAAAAGCAAATGAATGACTATACTTAGTTGAGTTTAGATATTTAAATTAAATTTTAGGTTAATACAGTATCAATTTTTCATCATTAATGTTCTTCACTCCATATTCTTATTTGTTTTAGGCTGCAATTCATGGAGCTCGCTTCAAAGGGCAGGATTTAAAACTGGCATGGAATAAACCAATAGCAAATATTTCAGCTGTGGAAGCAGAAGAGGTTGAACCCGATGATGAGGAAGTATGTTTTTTTCCCAGTTGTTTTTCCCTTCATTATTCATAGTTTATATAAACATGTGATTTTTTTTTTTATGGCTATGATTTTAACATAAATTTTTTATTCCTGAGCCATATTCCAGACAGGGATATTAGATAAATGCAGACAACTTTAAGTTTTCAGGATTATTGAGAAGAATTGTGAATTGTTAACTCAAAAAGTATATATGATATATACTGAGTTTTATTTATTCTTAAGGAGACAATAATTTTCATTAGACTTTTATTCACAGGAAATCTTATGTGTTAAGTTTTAGGGTATTTATTTTATTCAATTACTCTGTTAACATATAGCCTTCTTTTATTTCAATTCATATTGTTTTAGTTCATTAGAGCGAATACCTGCTATATGATAGATTCTGTGATAGGCACAAAAATGAATAAGACACGGTCCCTATCGTCAAGGAGCTTATGATCTTGAAAGGAGGGTGGCTGCAGAAATACAAGAAATTAATTACAGTAAAAGGCATACTGATGCGCTGAATGAAGATTTGAACAACATGCTGTGGGAATTCTGAGGAAAGAATGATTGTATCTGTCTAGAAGAGTCTGGAAAGGTATATTGACAGTAGAGATGAGCCCTGAATAATTAAATAGCCTTCTATAAGTATTACTGGGCCTGGGAGTATAGCCTGAACAGGTATTTTGGGGAGAACCATAGCTTCAGGGAAAGTGTGGAAAGACCACATTTTTTTCTTGGGAATCAGCAGCTAGTATGAAAGATGTGCACATGTAAGACAGTAAAATGAGAAAGCTCTTTGGAACCAAAAGTTTAAAAAAATCTCTGTAGGACAAAGTAGAAGAAATTAAATAAATAAAAGGTAAGGCAAAGACATGATTTTGTTTCATCATTGTTAGATTTTCATAATGATGCTTCATTTTGTTTCAAGAGCATTTCAAGTGTATTATACATATCCATAGTCAAATGCAAGAATAAAATGTGTATTTGAAACTCATGTACATGATTTGTCATTTTATATTTTAGATTATACCTTTGTCCTTCCATGAGTTTGAATTGAATGGGGAGAAAAGCAGGAGAGCTCCTGGTATTAGGTATTTTGAAAAGTTTGGGAAAGCAGTCTGAGAAGCTTTCATGAAGTGAATGGGGAAAGAGAGGAATGCTGTGAAAAATGATTGCATATAGTGATAAAAGAAACAGAAGTAAAACATTGGTTGAGTTAGTTACACTGGGTAAATCAGAGGAAACCGATACTGTTTTTTTTTTTTTTTTTTTAGAGATACATTGAGCAGTGTTTTGAAGATAGAGAAGATGGGATATTCTGTAGAGTCAGGATAAATGGCACATACAAAGTCTTGGAGAGTTTTTTTTTTTTTTTTCCATGTTTGCTTTATGCAAGCAGTTGGACAGATGATGTAGAAAACCCTTGAGTGGATAACGGCTGCTTTCCTTTGTTTTCTTATGTGCTCTAGCTATAGAAATAACCATTTATATTCAACTCTTGAGAACAGTGTTTAAAAGTTTAAAGTACTTTTTTTTCTTGTTTTCTTTTCTTTATTTTCTTTTTGTTTTGGGTAAATTCCTAAATACATTTTAACCTAAAGTTTCAGGAAGAGTCTTTGGTGGATGACTCATTACTTCAAGATGATGATGAAGAAGAAGAGGACAATGAATCTCGTTCTTGGAGAAGATGATTTGACTGATCATTGATCTGCATATGCTAGAACTCTACCTGTGTTTCATTAGTGTTACCTAATGTACTTTTACATATTTGTAAAAACAGTTTTTGGTAAAATATGATGAAGATGGATTTCACAAATAGATAAAAGAGAAGAAAACTACCTTCTGATCCTGTATTTTGAAAAATTGATGTTTCCATTTTATTTCAGTAAACAATTGCTAAAGACATCACAATAGAACATATGCAATGTTTTTATTACATACTTCTAAACATTACGGAATTCTTTGGGTTCTTTGTAAATTAATGAATAGATTTGAATACTTAATGACCCAATACTTGTTATAACTTAGAGGATTTTGTTTTACTCCAAATAAGGAATGAATTTGCATTTAAAATCTTAATGAATGTTTTCAAAAATGAATAGATAACATAGTACTCTAACTAAAGTCTCCAAGTTATGTATTCATAATATTACATAGTAGTATGCTTAGGCTTTACTATGTATGTATTAGCATTTGTTGGACTTGTGTATGTATTTTACCACATGGGTTTTAATGATGATGGTGTATGACTGCTTTACATATGAGTCCTTATGCATCTGGATGCTAAAAATAAAGTGGAATGGTCTTTTAAAAGAAAAAAAAAAAAAAGAAAAAAAAAAGCAATGACAAAAAAAAGCCAAGACAATGTTCCTTGATTTCAAAAAAAAAAAAAAGAAAAAAACAAACAAAAAAAAACAAAAAGAAAAAAGAAAGAAAAGAAAAAAAGAAAATGAAACAGACCATTCCAGATCTACCCTTCCCCTCAACTATCACAAAAGGAGATATAATCACTAACTTAATAATGATTACTGGTACCTTTACAATAATGTACAATCCAATGTTTTAAAATTTATACCACTTCAGTTTGGTTTGATCATATAAATTTTCAACAGATGTCTTAAAATTTAAAAGCAGGCTGATTAGTTTGGAACCAGACTTCAAGTAGAGCTAACATTTGATGAATAAGAAAACATCATATTACACTTTGGATGTATGAGAGAAAACTTGACCATTTGAAGATGTATGAATAAAGACATGTACTGTAGATACTACTTTAGGAAAACACTGTTTGGTAAGTGTTCCAGTCTGATATTTTAAGTGTGTGTTTGCTATACTTGTATAAAGATCTTTGACATTTTCAACCATAGTGTGATTTTTAAGTGGGTTTCTTAAGAAATGAATAGGATCATTGACACTTGACATATCATTTTCTAGGCAATATATTCTTTGTAGAATAAGGGAGTAGGGAATTACAGTATTTATTTTTTAAAGTTCTACAATTTGATGCAAGAATTTCTGCCTCTCAAGCGTATAGTAATACTACAAAATAATTATATTTTCTTTCATATTGGGGTCAACCCAATTAAAAACCATAGTTTTGCCGTCACCATAATCTTTCTGTCGGTAACATAACTTGTCGATGCTATTTTTGTGTTTCTTTTTTCCCCCCAGTTACACTTGGGGTTAAAATTGTATGTTTGTCATGGTCATACTGTTATATAAGAATGTTTTAAATTGGAAATGCTACACATTTATATTTAAAATTTCAAACTCAAATTTCAGTTGTTAAAATACTCAAAACTTCTCTGATCTGTGATAAATATTTTTATGTAGTCTCTTGTATGTTGACTGTGTGCTATTCTGATTCATTAGGTAAGTTTGTTTTCTTTTCTTTTTAGTAGTCGTGAAAGATGCCAAATTGGCAGAGGCTCACGTTTCTTCTCTTTACACCAAACAGGTATTATAAAGAAAGTAAATCTTTCGAAGGCCAGTTAAATCTCCATGCTGATTTTTGGCTTTATAATTTGATGAGTAAACCTTAGCCTACTTCAAAAATATAAGTTTCCCTGGTAATGTAACCGAAATTGCCTGTTCTGTTTAGTTCAGCCCATAAGTAGCTAGTCAACTTCCATAGCATAAAATTGTCCAATAACCTAAACTATTACATCGTAGTATTCTTTAAAACATTTAAAATATTTTAAGCCCTGTTGCTTTAAATGAATCAGAAGTTTGTCTCCATTTGGTCCTCTAGTATGCCAATTAAGTATTGTCAACATTTATTAGGTTCACAATTGTACTTTTATGAGCATTATTATTTTAATTATGTTATGTAGTGTTATGTTGCTATTGAATTTTGTAGTTAGTATGTTTATAAATACTAATTATAATACTCTACATGTACTTGATACCTTTTTGAAGTAGAGGTTAATTCCTATTTTGCATAAGGAAACGGGCTGATAGAAATGGAGTGACTTACCCAAACATAGCTAGCCAGATAGAAAGACTATATTGAAATACAGACATTTTATTTCAGTACCAACTAATGTTGCCTCCATCCAAAGTTACTGATCAAGCATGAGATTTTGTTAATAAATACATGATAGTCCTTGCCTTAACGTATTACACAGAATTAGTAAAGTTCTTGGTCTTCAGACAGTTCATGTTTACCTTTCCTTTTAATAAAGCACTTTGTTCATATCTGTTACAATATTTAATGTTGTAATATAATTTATCTGGTTTTATGTCTGTCTTCCCCACTAGATTGCAAGCTCCTCTAGGAAGGGGACCATGTCTTATTCATCTTTTTATCTCTAATGCTTATCATAAAGCCTGGCTCATGTGAGCACTCAGATGTTTGTTGGATGAAATAATGAATGCATATTTAAATTTACAGTAATGAGGTGACAATACCTCCCTTGTTAATTCTTATCAATTTTCCAAAAATATCTTTTGATGGTCTCTGTCAAGTCATTGGGACCATTTTCTTAATTAGTTGGTATGGTGAAGCTTTTCATCAGGGGTTGACAAGTAGGTGAATGGAGATAGACACTTGTAATCCTAGAAACATCTTTAGCAATAGCAATAGTTTGGACTATTAAATGTAGTCATTTTTAGGAGTAAATTTATTTAGAACATGTCATCAGAAATGCTGAATGTCACCCATCTAGTCCATTCCACTGGTTCTTATGTCTAAAGGTGACGTAGCATAGAGAACTAGATAAGGGTTAACAGTCCACTTTTATTCTCAGTTTATAGCTAACCCAATCAGATTTCTTACCTTACTGTTTTATTTCCATTAAATGAAAGGCATTGGATCTGATGTTCTAAAACAATTTTATATACACCAGTTTTCCTGCTTGATGATTCTGTCATCAGTGGAAACAACTTAGATGGTTTTATGATATTGCTACAATTATATGTATGGTGTTTCTAAATGCTTGCATTTGCCAGCAGGAGTTACTTTAACTTACCAAATTTAGGCTAACTTCCGTATTGACTAGCACTTCCCCTTTACCAATTAAAACTTTGTTTGTTTCTAAATTCAGTTTAAAAATAAAAATAGTTGCCTTTCATGCAGTTCTCCAACAAATGTAGATTTATATATTCTTTCCCATTTCCATGTGTTCCTTCTATATAGTACTCAACCTCAAAGGAGAATTATTTTTAATTGTACAGCCTTTCTGATAAATTTGCTGCATTTGTATACATCTGGCTGTTCAGGTTGAGTTGGAAGTGGTGAAAGTATTGGGAAATGTAGGTAACTACAGGAAAGTATATTAAGGGAAATTTTATATTACTGGTTAAAAGATTGATTAGGATTACCTCAAGGGATGGTTGAGTTGTCATTTTACATATAATTTTTTTTTTTTTGTCTCTAAACAATGTTGTTTTAAATGTTATCAGCTAATTGTAACATTTCAAAAAACATAAGCATTTAATGCCCAAACATTTCCATGAAAACACGTCTCAGGAATGGAACAATATTCCATAAGTTTTATTTTATTGTAATATGATCAAATGTAAGAACTAATTTACTATTATAAAGCTAATACTTCATTGTTTTAGCTGATCATTTGTAGCAAGTATGGCTGAGCTTACTTGAAAGAAATAACATTGTTACTAAAACTGTTTTTCCCCCAGGGGGATGTGTGGGTGGGGCTGCATTTCCAAATTTACTTGGAACATTAGCATTGGATATAATTGTTCAAAAAGAAAGTGAAGTTTTGTTTTGTATGTTGAAATATTAGTAGCTGTTTAAAGAGTATTACATAATTTTTAGCAAATACCTACAGTTTATTTCCCCCTCCTACAAATAATTTAGACTAGTTATTGAAAACTAGTTTTATTCCTAGAACTCATAAATTTTGTAAGCATTCTCCCCCGTACAAAAGTGTCCTGCAAAAAAAAAAAAATTGTGAATTACCTCTTTCTCTCAGAACTTTTCTTCTAAGATTCTATTCTTTATTTATTTGAAAGAGAGAGGCACATGCATGTATACTGTGGCACATGGGTGGAGCTCACAGGACACTTCAGAAGTCAGTGCTTTCCTCCTTACCCTGTGGGCATCCAGTGGTCGAACTCAGGTTGCCAGGATTGTGAGTGGTGCCTTAATCCACTGAGCTATCTCACTGGCCTGAGATTCTTTTTTTTTTTTTTTTTTCATGGAAACTGCCTGCAGAATTAAACCACCATTGTAAAACGTTTGTAAAGATGTCCTTTTCCTAGAATTAAGTAACTTTTTTTGTTAACTTCTTGAGCTGTAAGAGCAATTAATTCATTTTCTCTAAGGTACCTATATAGGTCTTTAGGAAAGCTTGGTCTTATTTTGTGTCTCTAACCATGCACATAACAGATGAAATGTTATCTTCTAAATAGCTGACACTCCTAGGAAAGAGAGAGGTCTTGTTGAACATGGCTGTCATTGTCAATTTGTAATGAAAGCTTTAGACTTCTTAGTAGAAAAACAAATATGCTAGTTTGTCAGTGGTTTGTGCTCATTTTGTAATAGAATATTTAAAATTTTATATTGGTGTATCAATTTTTTAATATTTGCTCCTTTTTAGTTTCCTCCTTGATTTCTTTATTTCATCCATTCACTCATCTTCCCATACCTGAAGTTAGCCTTCTTTCATATGCCAGGCACTGTCTCATTCAATGTGTTCCCTTTTAAAAATTTTTTGTTGCCCCTGGTGCTTAGTGTAGAGTTCTATGTCCTATATAAAGAATCATTGTGTGGCATTTAAAGAAATGAGGCATATACACCTTATAATTACTTTAAAAAACTTTGGAAAGGTTAAGAAAATGGCTTTTGTTTTTATTTACAATGTCTTGAAGTTTGCTCATGGTTTCTTAAAATTTCTAAAGAATTTTAGTCATATTCATGTTGTAGTACTGTGATCTTTACAACTCAGTCTTGTAAGAGGAATCATGATGCAGAGGGACTTCGTTAAAATCATTTCAGCCCAGAGCTAATCTGTCTATAATTTTCATTTTGATTCATCTCAAATTGACTTTCTCTGTTTGCTTAGAAAAATTAAGAGATTATAATGTTATTCAAATTTTGAGTTGTATGTTATTTACAATTTTTTTTAAATTAGTGTTCTCTTTTTTCAGCAGAGAGAGAGCATCGTTGCCTGAATTAGCTTTGTGACTACAAGAGCAAGACCTGTCCTGTCTGGAGACGACTGTTAATACCATCCTTTCATTTGGTTTGCCCTTTTTCAGTCTATATAGATGCTTATATGTACTGTAATTTCCATTTTATCTTTACAGTTCTGTAAGAGTACATCTGAGTCCAGAAGTGTATGGAATGTATGTTTTGTATGACCTTATTCATGAACGTTTGTTCCCCTGCTTTGTTGTCATTTATTTTTAAAACACTTTAAGAAGGAACGAGACCTTTTGATTTCCTAATATGAGATATGTTCAGTCTCACCCAAATTGAGAATTGTGTCTGGGAAATCTATAAAGCCATGATAATGTGTTAGAGTGAACACTTAAAAATGAAAGAAATGAATTAAAAGTTACATATAAGTTTAACTTTATTTTTTCTTAGATCTAGGATCCATTTCTGGGATTAGGGTAACCTTTGAAAAGAATTTTGAGCAGATGACAAAATACTTTTTACACACTGTAATAGTTTGCCTAATTCTTACGAATATACTTGATGTGATGGCCTGGGTCACATACCAATGATTGTTTTTTAGTTCTTATATCTTCAGAAACAACAGAATAATTTTATTTGTTTTTCAAGTAATAAATGATCTATGGATTATAAAATTGAATATCTATTAAATGTCTCATTTACACAGTTTTCATGTTTTCTTCACTTGTAATCAAGACATCAAAGACATCTTAAGCAAGGGGAAATAGTGTTACATGTCTAATGTTTTTAAAGACAAATTTTTAGCTGCTTTAAAAAGCATTTATGTACAGATTATTTTTAAGCAGTATGGCTTAGAATTAAAATTAAAGTCATCCAAAATATTCATTAACAATATCCTTTAATAAAGGGCAACATAAGAATTTTTCACAAAATTAATTTCTGGGTATTCCTTTGTAGAGTCTTAGAAGTAATTGAGAAGTCTAAAGTTATATATGGTAGCTACTTTTAACTTAAAAAATTCCAAATTGCTCTACTTCTGTTAACATTTTTGTTGTCTATCCAAACCATATTTTTTTTTTTTTTGTGAAATCTGGTATCTTGCAAACACTTTTTCCCTGAATATGAATTGTGATTGTCCAATTAAGTAATAAAAAAATGCAACAAACACATCAGTCATAATGTAAATTATCTGTTTTGATCCCCATTGATTATACAAAGCATGGTTAAAGGAAAAGCACATATTTGACAGGTCTTTGAATATAATTATTACCTGGTAGCCTACATGGAATTTTTGTTTGCTTGTTTTGTTCCCACTTTTCTATTTGTTTATATTCGCAAGCTAGTAGGTAGCCCTGAGAAATTCATAAGTTTTTTGCCAGATTGGTTTTTGTTATGGTTATTTTTAATTTTCAAAGAAAACTTTTCTGCTCCTGCAGTAGTAGGTGTTTTAGTCTGTTAGGTTAAACCCCAGAGATCATTGGTCAAACTATACTTTCTGATTGGTTAATGAGTAAGCTGTATACTAAATCTTCCAACTTTTTATGGTAGCTTTTCTTTTCCCCTTTGCTGTTATATTTAAAACAAAGCAAAACAAAATTGAATATACCTTAGGAATTAGAAGTCAGGGTGATCGCTCATTTAGATCATTGCAGTTTTTGAAAATTGTTGGCAGAACAAGTTACATTTAAGTCCGTATATATTGATTAATAAAAGATTCTCCCTCTTTTAATTTTCCTGAACAGACTCCCTATGGAGCTGTGTGTACATAATTGTACAGAATCTCTTTTGTGTAATTGAATGAAGCAGTTTACCTCTGCATGAATGCATTAAGAAAGCCTTTTATATATCTTTATATTTTTCAGTATATTTAGATTTTACACTATTAGTCGCTCTAGTCATGCTATATTTGTTTTTTTAATAGAGTTTATAAATATTTATGCTCAAAAATGATCAATTAAATATTTTTGGTCTTGTTTACAAGATAAATAATACTTTAAAGTGATACAGGCCCCTCAAGTGTCTTAGGAAACAGTCATTGGTGCTACACAACCTATCAATATCATTTTTGAATCTATTGTCTCGTGTTTGCTAGGCTTTACTCTTATTGCTTGTAATTTGTCTAGCAGCAGAATTATAAAAGTGGTCTCTGCTGAGACAGGAAAAGAGCCCTGCCCATTAGAAACACCTTCCAGTTGAAGGAAATGGTGCATATTGCCTGCAGACTTGTTTGTACCCAGCTTCCCCTCAAAGAAAATTATTTGAATAAGAGGGAAGCCTTTTGAGAATTTAAAAATGATATATTCAGCATGGCTGTTTCTCATACTTGAAATGGAAAACTTTTCTAGTCCTACAACAATTATGTACTCTTACTCTGCTTTAAATTCCCATCTGTCCTTGTACTCCTCTTAAGCCAGAGTAATTCTTAAATATTTGCAGAACATTTGCTGAGTTGCGAAGAATTGCATTATTACATTATACAAGTTTTCCACTTTTGTGTAATTTTTGTTTTGTCCCCAACATTTTATTCTAGCACCTTAGTGAATGTTCTTAAGCTAAAATTGCTAAGTGTCAGTAAAGCATTCATACATGTTTACTTTTGACTTTCAGAATCTGGAACCTGTTTTGAGTATGATGATATTTCAGAACATACTGTCTGGCACAAGATTTCCTTTAATAAGTGATTTATTTTAGCTAAGTTTCTATGGACTGTTGAATCTGAAATCACCAAAGGAGTCTTTTCTTACCTGAAGACTGGATTGTTTCAGTGTGTAATACCTGTGCCCATAATTACCCCATTTCATGAATGTGTGTTGGCATGGGGGAAAATATTCCCTGCTCTTTGAGTGGAGCGAAAGTAATTGGTTAAGCTGTAGCAGCTTTCTCATTTATTTTTGAAAGTGATAATAAAACTTGAACTGAAAAGGCAAAACTTGAACTAGAAAATTACTGTTGTATGCTTAGAATGTTTATAGTAACTACATGTTTATGTGGGGTTGTCAACATTTTTATTATTTATAGTTGAATTATGTTGTTTTGTTAAATATCCATAATGTTTATTATTTTTATATTTTGAAATTTTTTAAATAAACTAGTCTTAATAAAAACAGTTGTTAATGTTTTAAAACTTACATCTTGCAACAGTTATACTTAACAAATTATGAATTGCAAAGAATGCATCCCCCCAGACACACAATTTTGAGAATTTGAGAAGTCATTTATCCAGAGAAATGACTGCATGATCCATCATCTCTTTACCTGATGCTTTTACTTTGAGTGGTTTGACATCAACTTTGGATCCAGTGTATTTTTGGCCTGCCTCCACCTCTCATCCATACACAGACTTTAATTACTGTTTTTCTTCTTAGTTCCTGCCTCTTTACAGCTGAAACTCTCTATTTCATTTGGTTGCCAAATATGTCTTCCTATGTTGAATGATTGATATAGAAATACTACACTGATGGCAAACAAGACTGATATGGAGTCTAAAAGTGAAAGATATAAAATGCTTAGACAATTCTCAAAGTCATTAAAATTTTTCTTAAGGTCCTTTTTAGCTTTTATGATAAGGATCTTCCTAGTCTGAGTCAGCAACTTTTCCCGCATGCAGCGTATCCACTTCATGTTTAGTTTTATTGCATTCTAGGTGTTAACATTTTTCTTTTATGTTTCTTGGAGCTAGTCTGTTGTATGTAAAAACCTTGTTGGTTGTCAGTCATCAACTTATGACACAGGTTTTGAGGGTTAAAACATTTTCATCTCAAAGGTTATATATAAATCTTGATAACCTAGGTGTAGAGATTTGGTTTTGAAATAGTAAAATTCTTTAATCAAAGTGACATTTGATAAAGTTTTTAAAGGTTATATACCCAAGTTTGTAGCCGTCTGTGTGAATTATTTATTTTCAGATGTGGTCAGTCTCATCTTAACCCAAAAGTATTTCTTCATAAAGAATGGATTTGTTCTTTTTTAGTCTTTAAAAAAAAATTTGCGATCATGTATCATGATAGAAAAGCTAGAAATTTAAAATTTTTCATGGGGGGGCTACTATAAGAACCTGTTGCTGTGTAAATAATCATTAGACATTTTAAAAATGGGATTATATAATTTGCTTGGTTTTCTCATGGCACTCTCTGTAGATGAATCATAATGTCATGACTATTCTTGTTTGGGCACTTAGGCTTTTCACTTTTTTACTGTGACTACTTAGTACATTCTTGCACATCTTTGTTTTAATTCTTTATGGACTGATGTGATAGCTCTGTTAGCAAAGGTGCTTGCTGCTGAGTTCAACCCCCCAGAACACACATGGCTTAAAGAGAAGCGACTTGCAAAGTTGTCCTCTAACCTCCATTATATGATTTATCATATGCATTCCTCCCCATAGACAACACACAAGAGAAGTAGATGTAATACAGTTTTTTAAAATGAGTAATCATGCTATATTAACTATTTAAACATTCAGATATATTTTCCACTTATTCTTTAATAGTATATATAAAAACCTAGACTCTTTAATTTAAGAAACCTTAAGTTCATTTCCTTTGCATCTGATTAGAAGTCATTGGATTTATTCCTTGTTCATGTTACAGTAATTAAATTACGCCTATATTCTCTGATACAGTAACAACACTGATAAATGACTTTTCTTTTTTATTTGTTTTAAAATATAGTTTGGGGCTGAAGAGATGCCTCAGGGGTTAAGATTGTCTTGCAAGCAGAAAGTCCTGAATTTGGATCCCAGGTCCCACATAAAAATGCCAGGAGGAAATGGCGGCAGCCTGCACACATATACACATGCAAAATAAAATTTAAAAAATAAATAAAAACATGTAGTTCCCAGGATTTTTTATACTTAGCAGATTCTTTTTCTTGGAACTATAGACTTTAGTAATATTCATGACATTTTAAAGCATTTTAAAGGAAGTTCTTGAATAAGCTATTGCTCATTTTTATTCAGTGAGTTATTCTCATTTTTTTAAAAATAAGTGATAAAATTATGATTGGTATTTTCTAAATGATAGCCAAATCAAAATTAGTTAAAATGTGTTAATAAAGCATAACTTTTTTTTAAAAGTATATCTTTTTAATCTCTAAAACACTTTTTTCCAAAGGAACAAAAATTGAGTAAAGTCCAAAGTGATATATACAAAGCATGAGGTAGAATATGAAAGAAAAAAAATATTTTTCCTTTGTTATTTAAAGGAGATCTTTTTTGTTTCATTTGTGCTAGAAACAATTCGATGGGCTTGGGTGTGATTGGCATGTCTACAACTGATCAGATTTCCAGCCACAAAGGAAAGAAAAAAGATTTTGAAAATACTTTACTTAGAAGAAAGTTCCTTGTAGATCAGGCATTTCTTTTTTAAACTATTTTGTATGAATGTGTGTATGTCAGTCCCTGTGGATTGCTGTGTCATCCTAGATTGCTTCCACCTTCTTTTTCCCTAGCACTGGGATTTCCTAGGCTCCACTGAACAGGACCAGAAGTACAGGCTGCCACTGTTTCCTCCTGGCCTTTTATGTGGGATCTGGGATCTGAACTTATGACTTTCTGCTTGCAAAGCTGAGTCTTAACGCCTGAGCGATCTATCCAGTCCTCATGCATTTTTTAAATACATCTTTTATTATTTCCGCTCATACAAACTTAATAGGTAGACCAGTTCCCTCCCTCCCTCCTCCTCCCCCCAAACCCCCTGCTCCCCCTCCCTCCCTCCCCATCCTCCAGCGCCTCCCCCCCAGTTCCCAGAGAGTCCTTTATTGTGTATGCTTAACTCTCCTCTGGGTCCTCCTCTCTGATGATGTACAAGGACAAGGACCCAGTGGCATTTCCCTGAACCCTTTCTTGTGTTCCCCTTAAGCATAGGAACACTACTGTAGCTGTCAATCCCTTGCCTCCAAGGATCTTGGTGCCTTTAGCTGATGCTAGACTTTGTGAGGTCAACAGTGTGTTGGACATTGCGCAGGGCATGCAAAGTCCTCTTATGATTGCTTCAGCCCTAGCTAGTGTGGAGAATCTTGCAAATCATTGCTCCTGCCATCCTTTTGTTCTTACACTCTTGCCGCCCCCTCTTCCGCAAATGTCCTTGAGCTTCAGGATGGGGGGAGATTAGGCTGGCCTAGTTCTAGGTGGTTGATACAGAGTCTCTGAAGTTCTGGATTGTGGTTTGTTGATTTTTTTTTGCAGTTTTACTGCTCCTGCAATGCCCTTCACTCCATCCTGATGGGCACTGTATGTCACCCCCTGGTCAGAGACAAAAAGCTGTTAAACTGGAGTCTTGTTATAATAGCACATTCAAGGGTAGATGTAAGAAAAGCATGAAACCTCGGTGAGGGAGGGGTCAGTCACCCTTTTGCAAAATGATCACCTTTCATTTGCCAGACTATATGCCCTCCCCTTCTGGTGAGATCATACCCCCTCAGTTGTACATGATCAGGAACGAACGTCTGTGAACTTAACCAGGTGTCACATTACTTACTTGCATTCCTTGGAGGCCTATTTTCTCTGCTGTAACATGTTCCACTCCTTGTGTCTGGTGTGGCCCTCCAACCCCATCCCTCCTGTTCATAATCCTTGCAATTACTATATTACATGGGTTTACCTTTGAGTGTCTCAATGTGGGCTGGGTGAGTTTGGTACTAGGAGCCACCTATTAGGGAGTATATACAGCACTTAACTTTCTGGGTCTGGGATACTTCACTTAATATAATTGTTTCTAATGACATCCATTTCCCAGCAAATTCCAGTAATTCATCATTTTTGATGGCTGAGTAGTACTCCATTGTATAGATGTACCACAGTTTCCTTATCCACTCATCAACTGTTGGACATTTGGGTTGATTCCATGACTTTGCTATTGTAAACAGTGCTGCTATGAACATGGTCGTGCTTGTGCTATCGAGGTGAACCTCTGCTGTATGGGGGGTTATTCCCAAAAGTGGAATAGCAGGGTCATATGGCATTTCAATCTTTAATTTCTTTAAGAATCTCCAGACGGCTCGCCAGAGTGGCTGTATGAGCCTGCATTCCCACCAGCAGTGTAGGAGAGGTCCCCACTCTCCACATCCTCTCCAGCATTTGTTGTTGTTTGTATTGTGTATTTTTGCCATCCTGACCCGGGTGAGATGATATCTCAGGGAAGTTTTGATTTGCATTTCCCTGATGGCTAAAGAAGTGGAGCATTTTTTAAGATATTTTGTTAGACATTTTAATTTCATCCCTGGTAAGATTTCTTTTTAAGTTCCAGGGCCCATTTTTTAATTGGGCCATTGTTTTCCTTGGTGTTTAGTTTTCTAAGTTCTTTGTGCACTCTGGGTAGTAGAGCTTTATCAGATATGTGGTTAGTGAAGATTTTCTCCCATTCTGTGGGTTGCCTTTGAGCTCCTGTTACAATCTCTTTATCTGAACAGAAGCTCTTTAATTTCACAAGATCCCAACTGTTGAGAGTTGGTAGCAGTGACTGTGCCATTGGATGTCTGTTTAGGAACTGTTGACCTAGCCCAATCAGCTCGAGGGAGTTCCCTATCCTTTCAACTATGGTTTTAATAGTCTCTGGCCTGATATCAAGGTCCTTGATCCATTTGGAATTAAGTCTTGTACATGGTGACAAGTACGGGTCCAGCTTTAATCTTCTGCATGTGGAGATCCAGTTTTGCCAGCACCATTTGTTGAAGATGCTGTTCTTTTTCCATTGGATTCTTTGGGCCCCTTTGTCAAAGATCAAATGGCTGTATTTTTGTGGACTTATATCTGGGTCTTCAACCCTTATCCATTGATCTGTGTCTATTTTGGAGCCAGTACCAGTCTGTTTTTATAACTATGGATTTGTAGTATAGACTAAGGTTTGGTATGGTGATACCTCCAGCCGTGTTTTTGTTACTCAGGATTGTCTTTGCTATCCTGGGTCTTTTGTGCCTCCATATGAATTTTGAGATTGTTTGGTCAACTTCTTTAAAGAATTGCTTTGGGATTTTAATTGGTATAGCATTGAATCTGTATATTGCCTTTGGTAGGATGGTCATTTTTACGATGTTGATTCTGCCAATCCAGGAACAAGGGAGGTCTTTCCACCTTCTGGTGTCTTCTGCAATGTCTTTCTTTAGGGTTTTGAAGTTTTCATTGTAAAGGTCTTTTACCTCCTTGGTTAGGTTTATACCAAGGTATTTCATTTTTTTTAAGGGCTATAGTAAATGGGATTGTTTCTCTCAAGGCTTTTTCACTTCTTTCATTCTGGGCTTATAGGAAGGCCTCTGATTTTTGCACATTTATTTTGTATCCTGCCACCCTGCTGAACTTCTCAATTAGTTCCAGGAGCATCCTGGTGGAGTTTTTGGGATCACTCAGGTATAAGATCATGTCATCTGCAAATAGGAAAAGCTTGACTTCTTCCTTGCCGATTTGAATCCCTCTTATGTCCCTTTCATGTCTTATGGCTTCAGCTAAGACTTCAAGTACAATATTGAATAGAAGTGGTGAGAGTGGACAGCCTTGTCTCGTTCCTGATCGAAGTGGGAATGCTTCCAATTGTTCCCCATTGAGCATAATCCTTGCTGTGGGCTTGTTTTATACAGTTTTTATTATATTGATAAAGGTTCCTTCCATTCCTACTGTCTCTAGCGTTTTGATCATAAAAGGCTGTTGGATTTTGTCAAAGGCTTTTTCTGCATCTATCGAGAGTATCGTGTGGTCTTGGACTTTGGACTGGTTTACATGATGAATTACATTTATTGATTTGCGTATGTTGAACCAACCTTGTGTGCCGGGGATGAAGCCTACTTGGTCCCTGTGAATGATCTTTTTGATATGGTTTTGAATCCGATTTGCTAAGACTTTGTTGAGAATCTTTGCGTCTGTGTTCATCAGGGAGATCGGCCTATAGTTTTCTTTTTTAAGTGAATCTTTATTAGGTTTTGGGATTAAAACAATATTAGCTTCATAGAAGGAATTTGGTAGTGTTCCTTCCTTTGCTATTTGATGGAACAGTTTAAGGAGTATTGGTGTTATTTTTTTTTTTTTAATTTTTTTTTTATTTATTCAACTGTGCGCATGTTCGTGTGTATGTGCGTGCGTGTGTGTGTCTGTGTATGTGTAGAACCACGGACGAATTCGCGAACCACCATGGATGCCTCCATCTCCTTCTGCCCCGGGATTCACAGGCTCCGCCCTACCAGGACCGGAAACACAGGCCGCCCCCTGCTTCCGCCTGGCGTCTATACGTGGGATCTGGGATCCGAACTCAGGACCTTCCGCCTGCAAGGGGGAGGCTTAACCCCTGAGCCACCTCTCCAGCCCCGAGTATTGGTGTTATTAACTCCTTCAATGTCTGGTAGAACTCTGTGCTGAATCCATCTGGCCCAGGACATTTTTTGGTGGGAAGATTCGAGATTACTTCTTCAATTTCCTTATATGTTATAGGACTATTTAAATAATTCACAACTTCCTGATTCAATTTAGGTAGGTTGTGTATACTTAGAAATTCATCCATCTCTTTTTTGTTGTCAAACTTCACAGAGTGTAAGTTTTTGAAATATGATGTTATAATCCTCTGGATTTCTTGGGTATCAGTAGTAATAACTCCATGTTCATTTCTAATTTTGTTAATTTGGGTTTTCTGTCCCTTGCTTTTGGTTAATTTAGCCAAGGGTGTATCAATCTTGTTGATTTTTTTCAAAGAACCAGTTTTTTGACTGGTTGATTTTTTTCTATCGTTTTCTTAGTCTCGATTTCAGATATTTCTCCCCTTATTTTGCTAATCTCCTTTCTTCTACTACTTTTGGGATCAGATTGCTCAAGTTTCTCTAAAGCCCTAAGCTGCATCATTAAATTATTTATTTCTGATGTTTCCATTTTTTTGATGTAGGCATTAAGAGCTATGAACTTACCTCTTAGGACAGCTTTCATTGTGTCCCAAAGATTTTGGTAAGTTGTATTTTTATTATCATTCACTTTCAGGAAATCTTGAATTTCCTTTTTAATTTCTTCCTGAATCCAGTTCTCATTCAGCATCATAGTGTTAAGTTTTCAGGAGTTAGTGTATTTTCTCTCGTTTGTTGTGTTGTGGATGTCCAGCTTTAGGCCATGGTGGTCTGACAGGGCACAGGTTATTATTTCAACTTTTTTGTATATGTGTAGATTCATTTTGTGGCCCAATATGTGATCTATTTTGGAGAAAGTTCCGTGTGCTGCTGAGAAAAAAGTGTATTCTTTGGTGCGTGGGTGAAAAGTTCGATAGAGATCTGTAAGGTCCATTTCTTTCAGGGTTTGATTAAGTTCCAAAGTGTCTCTGTTAAGCTTTTGACCTGTTGATCTATCCCATGTTGAGAGGGCGGTGTTGAAGTCTCCAAGAATTATCATTTGGGGTTTGATTTCTTGCTTTAGGTGCTGTAGGGTTTTCTTAATGAATGTGGAGGGGCCTGTATTGGGTGCATAAATGTTCAGTATTGTGAAGTCTTCCTGGTGAATTGTACCTGTGACTAAAATGTAGTATCCATCTGTGTCTCTTATGATTTTCTTTGTTTTGAAGTCCACTTTGTCTGAAAGCATAATTGCTACCCCTGCCTGTTTCCTGGTTCCATTAGCTTGCAAGATTTTGGACCAGCCTTTCATTCTTAGGATGTGCCTATCTTTTGTGGTGAGATGAGTTTCCTGAAGGCAGCAGATGGTTGGATTGTGGTTTTTAATCCAAGTTTGTAATCTGTGTCTCTTAATCGGTGAGTTAATACCATTAACATTTAATGTTATAATGGATATATTTTTAATTCTGGACATTTTTTATGTTTAGTAGATTTTGTAAGCATGTTGTTTGAAATTTATGTTTTGGTGGTATTATACTTCCCTTCTGTCCTCCTGGATACCCTTGTTCTTTTCTTCAAGCTTGAGTATCATTTCTAGCATTTTTTGAAGGCCTGGTTTGGTAGACATGTATCTCTTCAAGTTGTCTTTGTCCTGGAAAACTTTTCTTTCTCCCTCAATCATGACAGATAGTATATCAGTCTGGGTTGGCATTTTTGCTCATTTAATACTTGAAGTATGTCTCTCCAAGATCTTCTTGCTTTTACTGTTTCCATTGAGTAGTCATTTGTTATTCTAATAGGTTTACCTTTAAAAGTGAGTTGCTTTTTTTCTCTTGAAGCTCTCAGCACCTTTTCTTTGTCTTGAATGTGGAGTGTTTTGACTATTATTTGCCGTGGCGATTTTCTATTTTGGTCATATCTGTTTGGAGTGCGAAATTTGTATTTGGATAGGCCTCTCATTATTTAGTTGTGGGAAGTTTTCATTTATGATGAATTGAAATATTTCCTCCCGTGTGGTATTTTTGGATTCTTGTTCTGGTATTCCATCAATGCGCATGTTAGGCCTCTTCAGGGTGTCCCATATCTCTTGAATGTTCCTCTCCAGTATCTTTTTGGCTTTAACAATCTCTTCCATTGAGCTGGTCAATTCTCCCACTTTGTCTTCAAGATCTGAAATTCTATTTTCTGCCTCATTTGTTCTGGTGATAAGACTCTCTGTTGAATTTTTGGTTGAAGATAACTTGTCTTTTAGTTCAGTTTTAAACTCTGCCTGAGACTGTTTTAACTGCTCTGTACCTATTTTTGTTTCTTGAACTGTTTTTCTCAACTCCTCCAAGTGCCTGTTGTGTTCTGTTCAAAGTGGTTGATATGGTTGTTTAACTCTTCTCGGATTTCCTCTTTCATAGTATTAATCATGGTAATGATTATACTCTGAAAGTCGTTATATTGGGTCTGGCTTTCATGGCTATTTTCTGTGGATTTGTTCTGGTTGGAATCCGTCATTATGGGATTCTTTCGGTGGGAGATTGGTCGTCTTTGGTTTTGTTTCTCGTGGATCTGCACTTTGACTTGTACATTGTTGTTTTGTTTTTTTAGGACCTTTCAGTTTCTGTGTGTTTTTCACTGAATCGACGTAGTTAGTATTGTTACACTTGCCAGTTACTACTAGTGCTTGCCTTGGATTGGGTATGTTTGTGTATTGTTATTGTTATATCCTAGATGAGACTACTAGGCTGTTAGTATGTCAGTTAAGTCAGGTTATGTTACCAGGGAGCGAATATTAGTTTGGTAGTGCACTTTTACGATTTAGTATCTTGGTGAAATGTTGGGGTGAGTGGTGTACTCCCTGGAGTTGTATGTTTTGGGGTGGCTATATGAGAAAGTTGATATACAGCATTGATACTTTAAAGGATCAGTAAGGTGAAAAAAAAAGTTTACTTATCTTTGGGCTGGATGAGAAGAATCTTGCCCACGTGATATACTGATTGTAGTGGAGTCCAGATGTATGGCCTGTGTTCCCTTTGTTCCTTAGAATTTTGCTTGAGTTTCCTTTGGACTCTATTGAATTCTGAGTAGCAGTGTGACTTCCGTGGACCACGTGCGTAGGTCCCCGGTGGGCCAGAGAGGCAGAGGGTCTGATGTGATGGCAGAATTCTTCACCTGTGACCTTGGGGGGGGGGCGGAGACGCACGGGGGCGGGAGGGTGCGAGGGGCTGGTGTCCAGGGCGGGGCCCCGGGGGCTAAGAAGGGGGCCGGGAGGTGCGGTCCTGCTGGCCGGGCGGCTCGGGGGTGGGGGGCGGGGCTGGGCTGGGCTCTCTCGCTTGCTGGCTCACCTGGGAAGGTCAGCGCGGAGACGGGGCAGGGACCCGGGGAAAGCCGGGGGCCGCGAGGCATCGTGCTGCTGGCCAGGCGGCTCCAGGGTGGGGGGGCAGGGCTCCTCATGCATTTTTCAAAAGAGTTTATTCCAAGTTTACATGGCCCAAGGATACAATCAAGTGGTTTTGAAGGACAGGTTGCAACTCGGAAAATAGCCCCATCAGTTTTTATAGTCAAATAATGAAAGGTCATTATTCAAGGCATTTTCAAACACATGGCTGGAAACATCAGATACAAAGCAGGATTACTGACATGAGGTTTCCGTTTAAGTAGAGAGCAAGAGACAGTTGAGCAGTCAAGATAAGGGTGACTGCTATCACCTATCTTGATAACTATGAGTATACCTATCATTGACTCACCATTCTTGCAGCTCTAATCTGTCTTGCAAGCTGATCCAATAAATGGTCAGAATTTTATGAAATATTTCTTGGAGGTAAGTTCCTCTTCTGCCTAGCAACCATGCATATTTGCTTGAGCCATCTATGTGATGCAACGTTTTATTTAACTAGAAATAGGAACACTTAGATATAATGCAATGTGACACTGACTTCAGTAGACAATTATGGTGGAGTTTTAAGCTCTAAATCTTCAATTCACTTTTAATTTTAAAAATGTTTTGTTACTGGGACTATGAGTGCTTGATAGCCCAACCACCTGAGTTCCTTTACCAGAACCCATGTAAAGGTGAAGGGAGGGAACCAATTCCAGAGTGCCCTCTTTTGTTCTCCACATTCAACATGTATGTAATATATTTTGTATTCAGTGCTCTTCAAATTATGATTCTTAGTATATTTAATTTTTATTTAAAAATTAATTAAAAATATTTAATTTTTTTTGAGATAGGATCTTAGGCTTCCTAGGCTGCTATCAACTTGTTGCATAGCCAAGAATGACCTTCTGTTGTTATTGTCTCTTGTCTGTCAAGTGTTCATGTTGCAGACATGCAGAGGACTGGGGGCTGAGCCCAGACCGTGTACCCTGCTAGGCAAGGTCTCTACAACTGACCACATTCCCATCCCTGTGTTGAGGATTTTAAAATTTGGATACGAGGAAAATAAAAAGCAACTGATGTTTGTGATTTCAATGAGGATAAAGTAAAAACCACAATGAAAGTAAACCTGTAAAAGTGCTTAGTGTTGAAAAATATTTTATGTTAACATATTTATCCAAACATCACATTTAAGTTTTTCCAGGTATCTGGAAATGCAGGTTAAGTTTGCAACACCAAGAATATTGTCAAGCCTGGATTTTTCATAGAAGTAATGTTCGCAGTGTCTTGAAGGAATATTAGAAATTTTACATCTGTTTCCAGTGGTTGAAGAGTTTTTTTCTATATCCGAGACCCAAATTTTAAACTTTATTATTGTGTGTATGACAGGGCACTGTATGTCCCTTTAGAGGACCAGAGGTGACTTTGGGAATCATCCTGGATGGCTTCTATCTCTTTTTGCTTCACTCTGGGATTTCTCGGATTCCGCCCAGTAGGGCCAGAAGTTCAGACCCGTGCTGCTGCTGTTTCCACCTGGCGTTTTTTATGTAGGACCTGGGATCTGAATTCACTCTGACTTTCTGTTCGTGAGGCAGTCTTAACCCCTGAGCCATCTCTCCATCCCATGAGATTTCTTTTTTTAAAGATGACTCTTGAAAAAAAGTTACTTGATTACCTCACATGTCATTCGTTAAGCTAAAGTGGATGAAAATTACATATGTTGAACTTTATGGAAACCTATGCTCCCATGTTTTGCTTAATTTATAGCAACTCTTTTTTTTTCTATGATCAAGATATAATCCCCAATTTAGGTGTACTTCCAGAAGGGGCCAAGGATGAGAGGTGGTTTGCTTGTTCCAGTAAGCTTCATTTGTGAAAGTTGTATTTGAGAGAGAGTTGCCTAAGAATAAGAAGTTCGGGTTTGTTTCTCTCTCCCCTCCTTCATAAGCTTTATTGACGAAGCCAAAAAAAAATTAAAACAGAAATGGTGCATACAAAAAATCTGTCTTGACAATCTCTCTTGCTCATCTTCCTTCTAGAGAAGCAGGCGATCTGTAGATTCCAAGGGGTTTTTTGTTGTAGATTCTTTTTTTCTTTTCTTTTTTTGAGACAGCTTTTAATCTCTTGTCCAGGATGGATTTGAACTCTTGGGCCCAAGTGACCTTCCTCAGCCTCTTGAGTAGCTGGAACTTTGTACCTACCAGTAGTAGGTACTCGAACGTGATTTATTTTATTACATAAAAATATAAAGCTATAGCCTCGAGACCTGTGTAAAAATTCAGTGTCTCAAAGGTTTTTATTATTGTGCTCTTATAAAGTACTTTGTACAGTTTTTAAAAAGTTTTTATTGTGTTTTTTTAAACAATTTCATACATGTATTTGATGTGTTCCAATTATTGTAACATCCACCTTCTCTGGTCTTTCACCCCTGTTACACCCTCATCGTTTATCACAATCATGGCTTTTTGCTTTAGACCCACTGTGTCTAACCAGTGTCGCCTCTGTGACCGTGGGTTTGGAAGTAGTCACTTTTGGGTTCCTTATTGGTGCTCAGTGGGTACACTGCTCCTCTCTCAGTCCATCAGTGATTGCCGGGAACCCAGTGTAAGCTGCCACCAAAATGGCACAAATGCCCTGAGATGATGCTGTCTCATGATAGTCTGCTCTCTCCCTACCTCTGGTACTGATGTTCCTTCCGTCAACTCCTCAGATGATCTCTGAGCCTTGGAGTGTAAATAACTAAACTGAGCACACAAGTGACGCTTCTTCTCAGCTCTGCATCTCTGCCTTCATTGCAAAGAGAAGCAGCTGATGGTGGTAGGAGCAGCATTTGTCTGTAGGTATAAAAGTAAGGCAGTTGACTCAGTAATTTAACTAAACCACGATAAATTCACTCGGGTCTAGTCTTGTGCAGGTAATCACAGTGTCTGAGAGGTCAAGGTTGTGAGGGCTGTGTCATAGCCTTCCACACCTCTCCACCCTTCTCCAACCGTTCCTTTCTGTTCTCTTCTTCAAGGAGAAGTGCAGATGCCCCACTTAGGGCATCTTATTCTCAGCACTTTACTTTGAAATAACAGATTTACTTAAATGTGATGCACAGACTGTAGACTCTACCTTTAAAGTGACCAGTTTAGTGGGTTTTGACATATTCGTAGATTTGTGCAACTATCATAGTATGATTTTAGAGCAATTCATCACCCCCAAAATTCTCAGTACTTTATTTACTCTAGTAATTTTTGCCCACTATAAAAAGAAGCTTCTCTGGCCAAAACGGATAGCAGCATTAATCTCCAGGCATCAGCAAATATTTAGAAGGTAATTTAATGGTACAGCACTCCCATTTAGCAAACAACAGTCCTCAATATGGCCTATGACTTCCCCAACCGTAGGCTTTTGATCAGGTTTATATGACCAGACTCAAACATACCACATAGCAGTCATGATACTATTGCACCAGAGACCACAAAACTTACCTGTTAGGTTGGTAGCATGGCATTCATGGTTCACAGCTGAGTAAGATTTATTGATGACAATGCTCTCCCCAAAATCTGCATAGCACCTTTCAACAATTCAAAAGCAAACCAGTAGGGAGGAAACCTCTAGCTTAATTCCAACTTGGTTTCTCTCTATCCTGCCATCAAAGTGAGGTGTCTTCAGAAATAGGTTCTTACCCTCTAGTTGAGGTGGGCAACCAGTAGCAGTGATAATAACCTGTCTTATGTTGAGGGCCCTAAGGGATTCCATGGCCCGCAACTCACATAGAGTGCCCCTCTGGCACTAGGGCTTTCTTTTAGTAACCTTAGTTTAGTAACCTATGGCTTGTGGGACCAGCTCTCTGAAAAGCAGTTTGTAGAAGAGTATGAAGGATCAAAGTGCTGAAACAAAGCTACTGTGGTTGCTATGTAGAGACAGCTTGAGAGGCGTTAGTGTGAGTCAAACTGATCCGTATGGTAGAGTGAAGAACTCGCCATGTAATTTAACATAGGCTGATTCGGCCTATGAGAATTAAAAGAGACAGCCAAAGACAGAGGAAGATAAAGGATTACAGAGACCTAAAGTGGAGAGGGACAAGTTGGAGAGAATTTTAGAAATGAGAATGGTTGCCTTGAAACTTTTCAAAAGTTGTATTTACATTACTATTCCTTCACGTTTCACACATGAATACAATGAATTCATGTAATTGTTACCTAATCTCAATCTCTTTTTTTCCTCCTTTTCACCTTTCTTCCCCACCAGGCTTCTTAACTGCTTTCAAGTCCTTTTGTGTATGTGGCCCACCGAGTTCGGTGTAGGTTGCTGTTGGTGGCATGTGCCTCAGCACTTGCTGGAGCGAGGACGATCTATCAGCGGTGGTACCATTGGGGAAAGTAGGATCCCTACCCACCCTGTATTAGGGTTCTTTAGAGTCACGGAATTCACAGAATGAATACATATATATATGAAATACATTGAGTTGGCTTACAGATATGGCCGAGGTAGTTCCAACGATGACTGCCAATAGCTAGCTGCTCAGTTCGGTAGTCAAATGGTTGATGGCTGAAGGCTGGAGAACTCCTAGAGTCTTAGTCTAGTTGAAGGCTAGAAGGTTGAAGAAACCGGGCGCCTGGAAGGAAGAATGACTCGTAGCACAGCTGCAAGAAGGCATCTGTTCTCCTTGGTGGTTCCTTTTTATATGATGCAGTACTGGAAGGATTCTTTGAGAAATTTGGAGGTTCTGATAGGATCTGGGGTGGGTATAATCCTTTCAAGTCTCAGTTGATCCTTTCCAGAGGTGGTCTCAGCCCAGCTTAGTTAATACCGGGTGTGTCAAGTTGACACCCAGGCTTTACTATCACACACCCTGTCCAGCATTAATCCTCATGAGTCTCTTGGAGAGATGTGGAGCTTTCTGACATCTTTCCCCTTTAATGGCAAATGTCGATAGGCCAAATCTTGTGCAGGTCCCATGGAAGTAGATGTAGCTACAACGGGTTAATGGGTGCGGCAGCCCTTTTATGTTTAGGATACCGCTGGTGACCCCCTCCTCACCTTCAGAATGTTCTCACTGCCTCCTCTGAGAGGCTCCCTGAGTTTGGGGATGATTTAGGACTATTTAGGACTGAGTAATACATACTGGCTTATGCTCTGAACTTAGGGTAGCTGTGATTCTCTGTATCCAACACCTTCAGTGACAAAAGGAAGCTTCAAGATAAAGTCTGAGAGTTCTTTTAATAGGATGTAATGATAAACTCTTAGAAGACAGTTTACTGTCAAATCCTTACTAAACCTAGTAGACTGTCCCGCTCCTGCCAGGGTAGTTAACCACTGCAGCTTGCAGCTTTTATGACTGGTTGGAGACTACTGATTGCTCTTCTTCCTTAGCAGCTTACACTTTCACATACTGTGAAAAATGGCTGATAAAGATGAGTCTTATGGATCATTTTCAGCTTTTTTTCCCCATGTCCTATGATCAGTATGCACAGTGACTGCAGCAAAAGCCTGAATTGTTTGGAGAACCTTTGCAATCTCTGACCAACAGCTAGCTCATTACAAGGTGTCACGTATCTGATACTGGGAATTTTTTATTTGCCTATAGGTTCTGGCAGGAACATCCCAGGTCATTTTCATTATACCTTATTTTCATTACTCTGTTCCTCTAAGTAGGGTATTGTGACAGTTAGATATGGTGTCAAGTTGACAACTGAAAGTGGCAAACCTTAAACAAGCCCACAGGAGATTAACGTGGAAAGGCCCAGCCCACGGTGGGGGAGAGGGATGTGGAGAATACTTTGGCAATCTTTCAGTCCGGCAAGTTTGGTTTGTTTGTCCCTTTCTCACATCCGTGGATATGGTGTGTCCAGCTCCCTCGCCTTCTGGTGTTGGTGTGCAGGTCTGGTAAGGACAAGTCTCACTGCAGTGAGTTTCTGGATGCATCAGTCTTGTCTTGAATGGAATGTCTTGTCCAAGGGGGGACCTTCCCATCTTTAGGTTCTTAAAATCTCACCGCCCTCTCTCCCTCAATCCAGTCTCTATTCTTAAAGTCCAGAATGCAGTATTTGTTGAAAGCTGGTCTTTTGAACACAACAACTTTGATTTCCTGCCTAGACTTCTCAAACTAGTAGAAAGGCAAGCATCTTGCCATCCTTTCCACGATCTTATTCTTCTTAATCTTTTATTCAGGAAAGCAATTCTCATAAATATTCCTGCAAATAAGTACTTTCAGAATCAGTAAGAGAGGGGCAGAAGGATGGGTGGGGTGCAGCTGAATTGATGAAGGGGGGATGTTGCAGTTAGCCTGCATGTTATTGGTAAAATCATGACAAAACTGCCCAAGGGAACAAAGGGTTCATATTCTCTTAGGATTCCTGGTTGCAGTTGTCTGTCCATCTTGACAGGAGCACTCACACCAGCACCAGGGCTGAGGGAACTGGCCATGACATATCCACATAACAGCTGAGAGAGGGATGATCCTTACTTGCCAGACCAACCTGTCTAGCCAAGTATACAGAAGGATGCCAACTTTCTCAACCAGCTCTCTGCGATTTATTCACTTGTTCAGGCCATAGTCCCACCCACCATGGGCTGAGTCTCCTCCATTAACTAGAAAATCAGCTGCAGGTTCAATCTGGGCCCTCAACCATCAAGTTGACATCTGTACCTAACTGTGACAAGGGGATGGAAAAAGTGTATGTGGATAAGGAGGGTGGGAAAGGAGGGAGTTGGGTGAGGAGGGGGTTGGGGCAAAGGCATAAACCCATTTTGTTTGTAAAAACAAATGTATTAGCAAAGGTCATGAAGTAATCAGAATGTAAAGAGTTTAAAGGAAAATAGAGAAAGCTCAATCAAGAGTCTGGAAGAAGCAAATTTCAGACCAGGGTAATAACTCTGATCTCCAATTCTGAAACACTGGGGACCCACTGGAAGTCTAGAAAATTGGAAAGAAAGAAGGGAACAGAAAGGAAGGAGGAATTATACAAACCACGATTGACCTAAATTTAGAAAGCAAAATGACTGAGATATGCTTGGCCATAAACAAAACAGCCAAAGTTCAGGATATACCATGGATGAGGACACAGAAAGAATGTGAGAAGGACCATCAAGCAGTCACCCCTAGACTTGTAAAACCACTATGACTTAAGTTTATCTGTACAAGAGCCCTACAACATTTGGTGCCCCATCATCGTATAAAGAATGAGGGAAGAACTCAAGTGGCCCCACCCCTGTCAGAGCAAGCACAGCTGGCCAAAGGGGCGAGAGAGAGGAAAGGGTCCCTGGTTTCAGGTACTCACATTGAAGTATTGCCTATGACACAGTGGTTCCAGGCACATGCAGAAACAAGCAGCCTATATGAACTAAATGGTGCATGTACACAAGTAGGGACATTGAAAGAGGAAGGGAGCCCGTTGGGAAGAATACTCTCAGTGGGAGAGAATGAGGTTATGTAGGAGAAAAGCAAAAATTCATTGTACTTTAAATAAATTTTAAAAAATGTAGCTTTTAGAATGGTAGATGTCAAGGCATTTCATGAGCGTATTCTACAGACCGAAGGGAAAGGGAGACAGGTGAGATACTTTAATGCAAAGGAATTTGTTCATAATTGGCGAATGGTTCATGATGCACTGAGGTAAGGGGTGTGAGAGAAGGGATGTGAAAAGCATGATGAGAGAGGGCTCAATGTGGTGACCGAGGTTCCATCCTTCAACGCTGTTCAGACAAGGTGCGATGACCTCTTATTGCTTGTGATGACAAAAGCTTCCCAGGGCAAGCATTCATTTTTGTCACAGCTCCCAAGTAGCTGAGTCTTAAATAACTAGAGGGTTTTGAGCTTGACTTTTGATGTGTACAACTTTCATGGACCAGTTTCCTTAAATGATGCCTATGCCTCCAAAATAGCACATCAACCCTGATTAAATGCGTAAAGGATACACTTGGACCTGCTAACTCTTTAGCTTGCAAGTCACAGTGTAAGACATGCATTATGTGTGAACGACAGATTACTGGATGCATTCTATACTCAGTTTATGAACACAGGGAAATATGCAGCTGTGTTGCTCTCTTGTCTCCCAAGGATGAAGTCACGTGACATTTTACCAAAACGGATCATTACAATTATAATAGCTTAGAAATGATGGAAGAGCGTTGGAGAGTCTCAAAGACTAACAGAAGACTTGATCATGGAGGAGAACAACCAGCAGCTGGTTCTTAGACTTCCACGAGGACCACACATGGCTGGATATGACAGTGATAAAGGACAACGGGACATAAACACAAGCCACAAGTGGAAGCATTTTCCCCTTACCTTCCTGCCCGTACTTTACAATATTCCATAACCTTTTCCAGTGGGCATAGCTGCCTGGAAACCAGCTGTCAGGCTAGTCAGAAAAATACGGTTTTCAGGTACTTGGTCCTGTGCTTACAGAAGAAAAGCTAGGAGGTTGGAGAGATGGTGAATGAATAACTATCACAGTTTAGTCATTTCTTCCAGGCAGTGCTGGCAATATAGTATTATGCCTTGTCTTGCTACTCCCCATGTCTGACGAGAAACGTCTCTAGGCCACTGTCTTAACACAGCACACGTGTAAATCAAGCAGTGATACAAATGGGCACGTGTAGTCCAAGTATCAACCAGAGCTTAGTGATAACTACTTTTTCTCAGTTCACAGAAACAAGCTCTCTTCCTCCCAAAGGCTATTGTTATTTTTTTTCAATAGTCTTTTCCTCAAATGATTAACCGTTGTATAATTCCATGTCCAAGACCTTTCTTTTGTCTTCTTTCATCTGTTTTCAATCTGCAGAGATACTTTTCTCTCCTTATTTGCCTCTCTATTTCTGGTAATGAGGTATCCTGGGTGTTGGTGTTTTGAGAGGATCTTTCAGTTTCTTGTCCCAAAGAAAAGGAGGTTAAGGAATCTGAGATTTTTATTTCGACTTTCTGTGTTTCTTTTTCGTCTCCATATTGACCAACTTGGAAGAAACAAGTCTATCCCTTTGGAGAATTTTAAGCTCATGCTCTTGTTTTATTTTACATTCTTTTATAGGTACACATTTGGGGGTGGTAAGGATGAGCGTCTACAGGATTTGGATGGCTTCCCAAATTCCACTAAGACTGCTATGGGATCCCCCTAAGTTTTCTTTGTACTGGGGACAGTGCTTGTTCACTATAGAATTAGGGTTTAAATTTACAAAGTGAAAATTAATAAAAATTGCTACTTGTATAGCAAGTGGCAAAAATATAGAGTAGCTAGCTGTTTTGCCTGTTACTTTAATTCCTATCCTTTTTTTCCCCTCAGCTATGTCTTAGATATGTTAAGAAAATATAGGAAAAATACTAAACCGTTATACTAATTAGAGCATATTTTACTTGCTTTCTGTTATATTTTAACATTTTAATGGTTTGCTTCCAGAGGCACCTCACTTTGGATAGAAATATATATATATATATATATATATATATATATATATATATAAACAAATATATAATGTGCACAGATTTAGTTATATCTTTTAGCTGATTAAAAATAATGATGTCCTAGAAAATGCTAGCTTTATTTATCTTATGTATAAAGACTATTCTAGAGGAAAGAATCTTTAGTTACCTGGTTCTAGTTCAGGCTCTAAATACTAGTAAGCTCTGAACAAAGTCATCAGTTCTCTCAGAATGTCACTTTGCATCTCTGCAGTATGACAGAATGAACCAGATCAAGGATGGCAAGCAGCACTCATCCTGAGAACCAGGTCTTGAAATCTGGCAGTATTAAACTGAGGATTCTAAGGCTGAATGGAGACTTAATGAGAAAGAACACTGCCATCGATTAGTGCTGTCTACCACGAGTTCAGGAGGTGAAGAACAGGCCACACATGCCGTATATTAGCTGTCTCCCTTGCCTCCAAGGTTCCTTGTGCGATGCTATATAATTCAAGCAATTTGTCATCCAAATTTAAATTTATAACCACAAAACAAACTGGAGAGAAAATCTTGAAGTTCCCTGATCAAAGTACAGATTTTGCAAAAGCACATTTTTCTTGGAGGAATGAATAAGGGAGTTTCTGGCAGAACTTTTTTGGGAAGTATTTTAAGATAATGTAAATTTGTCTTTCTTCACCCTTTCATTCTCTTATGAAATATTTATTAAGTGCTAACTCTGAAATTGACACAGTGCTGGGTGTTGAATATTTGCTGAACAGAATTGAAATGGGGATTGAAAGGTGAATAAGATGCACTCCTTGCTCTCGTGGAGTTCGTGGCCCAGTGGGGAAGACGGGCGTCCTGGAAGCTAATTGTAACACAGCATCTTAAATAGTCTTGTGAAGCCCCCAAAATGGAAAGACTAACTTGTCTCCAGGAGTTTGCTGCAGATTCCCCAGAGGAGATGGTTCCTGATCTGAAGGAGCAAGAATGAATAAAAACATGTCCTTCAGAGGAGAGCTTATGTTATTTGACACTGATGAAGTGAAATTTCTCTCTACAAATTATTTGTATTTTAGAGGGTTTTTCTGGTCAAGATGAAATTACCCGTATTTTAGAGGCTACCTTTGTCAAGGTGGAATCTAGAAAACTGAAGTATTACTGTTAGTGATTATTTTGGTACTTATTTAATAAAGTGTAGTCAGATGATATATGGGTCTGGAAATATGGTTTCACTATGGGAGATAAAGGATGAGGAATTATGGGTTGAGATTTACATCTTCCTGGATGACAACCTCAAGGGAATGTTTGGAAAAGAGATGACAGAAATGCCAATCAATGTTGGAAGTTCAGAGGGAAGACAGGAGAGTGCACTGGCTGAGAAGGGGGCTGTAAGGGGACCATAAAGGAAAGGTGTGTGAGGGTTTGGAAAGAGTACCCAGAAGGAAAAGTCCTCTGAAGAAAACACCAAACCTTTGCATCCTAGAGCACGGCAACGAATGCTATGTTGTGAGGAGGGTTCCAAGACTGACGTTCTTTGGAAGCCATGGTGCCACAGGTCCGCTGCGTCAGCAAATGAAGACATTGTAATTATTATGTGTGGAAGCAATGGTAAGGCTGAATCTGAATAAAGCAGCTTGCCATGTAGATTGTTGGCGAGTGGCCATGTCAGACCATACAGGTAAGAGATCCACATTGACCACCTCTGTGAGCTCGTGGGAATGACCAAGACAAGAGGGTCCACTGCTCCCTTTTGTCACCGTCACTATCTGCTGATTGTGTCCATCTTAGAATCTCATATAAATGGACCTGCCTTCCATATAAATGGAAGATAATCAATATGAATGATAATTACATTAGGTAAATGCAGTTGCATGATAGAATTCTTATTTTTTAATTAAAAAGCTATAGTTCATTAAAAATAGTATTGTTAATACATTATTTTTTCACATTAAATTGTTCTTTGAAACAGTATATACCAATACCTTCAAATCATTGCCTATCTGTACATTTATATTTCCAGATGTGTTTAAATACATACAAAGTTCTACTAACAAAATATATATTATGTATTATTCATTCAACACAATTTTATATGTTTAATTATGGGGATAAGATACAAAAGCAGTGAAATTAGAATTTAGTTCTTTTTCCATAAAATGAATCAATCCCTTCCCAAATAGCAGAAGTTCCTTTTGCCATTCACATTATCTCAGTACTTTTTAATCTTTAAATTATTATTTTAAAGTTCTTAGTTTTTTTAATTTATTTTTCCCCAATCATACAAGCTTAATAAGTACCTCGGTCCCCTCCTTCCCTCCACCCCTTCCCAGTCTCCCTGCACCCTCCCCCCTTTTTCCTTTCCTGTCACTCTCCTCCCTCCCTTTCTCTCAGTGCCCTCCCTTTCCCCCTCCCATCTCCTGGAGCATCCTTTAGTGTGAATGCTGAACTTCCTTCTGAGTCCTCTACTCCAGTGAGGTGTAAGGAGGACTCTGTGGCATTGCCCAGAGCCCTTTCTTGGGCTCCCCTTTAGTAGGGGAACACTATTATGACTGTTAATCCCTTGCCTCTAAGGATCCTAGTGCCTGTGATCCATGCTAGACTTTGGGGGGTCATTGACATGTCAGTCATGTACAGTCCGATTATGGATTCTGTGGCCCTAACTTGTGTGAAATATCTTGCATATCATTGGTCCTCCCCATCTTTCGGCTCTTACAATCTTGCCGCCCTCTCTTCTGCAAGTTTCTCTGAGCTTTAGGATGGGAGAGATTTGGCTGGTCTGGTTCCAGGTGATTAATGAAGTGTCTGGTGTTCTGAATTATGGTTTCTTGTTTTCAGTTTTGTTGTTCTTGGACCACCCTTGGCTCCATCCTGATTGGTATTGGAGGTCACCTCCTGAGGAGCAGGGAGTCTGCCCTGGTCTGGGTCTGCGGCAGAAAGTGAGTTCTTAGTTTTTAGGAATATTTGTTAATATTGTGCATGTGGTATGTGTGTGTGCATGTACACATATGTGCTTACCATGGTGCACGTGTTGAAGGTCATAGGACAACTTTGTGCCTTCAGTTCTTTTTACCCTTCTTTACATGGGTTTTAAGGATCAAACTCAGGTCATGAGGTTTGCAGAGTGTCATGGTTTGAAATGTGTCCCCCATAGACTTATATGTTTGAGAACGTCATGGCACCTTTAGAAGGTGGAACCTTGCAGGAGGAAGGCAGTCACAGTGGTGGGCCTTATGTGGATAAGTCCCACCCTCTTTCCAGGAGAGACCTGCTCTTGCAAGTGGACAGTCTTGCAGCTCTCAGCCTCCTGAATAGATGTGATTTAACCTGTCTCCAGCTTCTGCTGCCAGTCATGCAGTTCTGCATGTATCTCCCCTGTGGAACTGTACACTGAGTAAGTCTCCCTTTCTCCCTTAAATTGCTTGACTCTGAGAGGTGTCTTACAGCAGCACACAGAGTAACCAGTGCACAAAGCACCTTTGCCTTTGAACCATCTCACTGGCCCAAGAAGTCTTAAGTTTTGAAAGAAGTTCCTAGAAATAATTTTTTTAATCTGAATTTTGACTTTTCCATGTTAACCATTTCTTTTTTTCTCCCACATTTTATTTTTTTCCTATCATACAAGTTCAATAAGTACCTCCATCCTCTCCCCCCTTCCTTCCCCCATTGTCACTCATTTCATTCTCCCCCCTTCTCTCCTTCCTTGCACTCTCCTCCCTCCCTCCCCCTCTCCTGGTGCTTTCTCCCTCCCATCTCCTGGAACATCTGTTTATGTGGGAGCAGAACCTTCCTCTGAGTCCTCCACCTAGTGAAGGTTCAGGATTCAGTGACATACTCCGGGGCCACTTCTTGGGCTCCTGTTAGCATGGGAACTCTATTATGAATGTTAACTGTTTCTTGTGTTTAGATACTTTGGGCAGATTTTGTTTCCTGTAACAACTACATTTGTTTTACCAATCTCAAGTTCAGGATAAATAAAACTGGTAGGGAAAGGGGAAAGAAAGGTAAGGGGAATGGTAGAAAAGGAGCAGGAAAGAAAGAGGGAAGAGAAAAGGAGAAATAAAAAGGTCAGACAGGATTGAAGGGACCTTAATTTCAAATGCAGACCTGTCTAGAGGCTCTCTCGTAGAGGCTCTGAGCCCTGAGCATTGCTGCCATGCCTGCCACATGAGACTTAGCAACAAGTGTGTTTTTTGCACAGCACACACTCATTTAGACCGTAGATGACGCTGGATAAGGTCATGATTGGTTTATGGAGTAGCCTGGTTTCTCTCCTGGCCGAACGAGTCTGTTTAAACCAATGGCAAAGCACATACATTCCAATATGTATAGTAAAAGTGCAAGAGGCTGTCTGTTCTTTTGAAAAAATACAAGCAGATGTGTTAGAGAAACGAGAACTCAGCTCATATTCTAGACAGCATGGGTGCTGTGTTGGCCATGTGGATTATTACTTTTGTACAGATAATCTGGGTTTAGATTGACACTCTTGGGGAAGATATTCAATGAAGAATCATTTTCTGTATAATTAATGGATTCCTTAAGCACATTGTATCAAAGCTCCCTTTCTTTTCACAGTAAGGTATGTGCAACTGGGCAGGGCAAGGGAAAAGTTAGGTTTGAATTTAGAGCCATTTGGGGTTGAGAGCTTTGTGTATATGATATGAGTGTTTGATTTCCTCCCCTCCCCTCCTCTCCCCTCCTCTCCCCTACCCTCCCCTCCCCTCACTTCCCCTCCCCTCCCCTCTCCTCTCCTTTTCTTTGAAAGCTAAGAAAATTCCCCAGAGCATATGAGATTCCTTTACTGTCATAGTTAGATACAGGTATCAACTTGATGGTTGAGGTTTCGGGCTCTGGGCACATTGGTAGAGAATTAGTAGTTGAGTTAAGCCCAGGGCAAACCTGCAGGAGATTGTCTAGTTGATGGGGAAGCCTCAACCCATGGTGGGTGGAAATAGGCCCGGACAGGTGAATAAATCACAGAGAGCTGTTTGAAAAAGTTGGTGGCCTTGTGTATACTTGGCTAGACATGCTAGTCCGACAAGTAAGGATTGTCCCTCTCTCAGCTGTTATGAGGATATGCGTGGCCAGTTCCCTTGGCTCTGGTGTTGGTGCACGCTCTCCTGCCAACTGAACTAAGAATTGTAACTACACTATTGTAAGAGAAAATAAAATCCTTGATCCCTTAAGTCATTTGATGGTGATTTTTATCAGCAACCATATAGGCGAACTGCAAAAGAATTTGGTACCAGAGAAGTGGGGTGTTGCTGATAAATCTATGTGGATTTTGTGGATTTTGAACAGTTTTGTTGGACAAGGTTTGAAATATGTGAAGATTTTGAAACTGGATTACAAATACTTTTCTGCAGAGTCATTTGGAGAATAGAGTTGCTGAAAGGGTCATGGATTGTTTGAGCCCAGTTTGTGATGAAGGGAACAAGGACTTTGGTGAAGTTGAATTTAAAGATGATGGATTGGTTTGCTTGACAGAGGAGAGCTGTGTTGATGGCCATGAAGCTTTGGATGTTGAAAGGGCAGGCAAGCAGAACAACTGCTATTGTTGGGAAGTGAGCATCAGTGAAGGAAAACCTAGTGACTTGCACTAGGATGGTGGAAGACATGAAACCCACTGCATGGCGGATTCCTTCAGGAACTCAAAGCCCAAGCTAAAGCCTTTATTTGCCCTTTGGAAGTTTCAACTTTTTAAAAAGGGGCCTTTCCAGAGCCAGCATGCAAAAGTTGTTATAGCTGTGATTTGATGGACCAGAGTTTGTCAACATTACTCAGGAAGTATTGGTTTTGATGTACAAATAAGGGGTTTATGGAGAGTGGCAGAAGCTTGGCACCAAGTGTCAGGCTTGGAGTTCCTGCAAGGGATGGTGAAGCTTTTAGTTGCAGAGACAATCCAGAGTTTTGTTGGAGGTGCAAGAATTACGGGATATATGCTGAGGATAACTGCGAGTGGAGATTCAATCTGGTCTAGAAAAACTCTGCTTGTACGAATTTGAAGTGCAAAGAGGGACATGATGAGGAGCAGAAGATGGACATTGAAGTACAGAATGCAGTATTTGATTTGCTGGACTTGATTCCAATTTGATGTTTTCTTGTCACGATGTATCTGTTTTAATATTTATTTGTGCTAAAGTATTTCACTTATTTTGATTTAATAGACTCTTACGGTTAAGAAACTTTGAACTTTTAAAATGTTGGAACTGAAGTTTTTTTTAATTTTTTTTTATAAATTTTGGATAAGGCAGGAATGCTTAAACCGATGAAACACACTTTTAATTTTTTTTATTATTATTTATTCAACTGTGCGCATGTGTGTGTGTGTGTGTGCGCGTGTGTGTGTAGAACCACGGACGAACTCGCGAACCACCATGGACACCTCCACTTCCTTCTGCCCCGGGATTCACAGGCTTCGCCCTACCAGGACCAGAAGCGCAGGCCACCCCCGCTTCCGCCTGGCGTCTATACGTGGGATCTGGGATCCGAATTCAGGACCTTCCGCCTGCAAGGCGGAGGCTTAACCCCTGAGCCACCTCTCCAGCCCCTGGAACTGAAGTTTTAATGAGAGAATAATTAGAATTTATTTTTGAGAACTTTTAAAACTTTAGAATTAGTAAAATTAAATGCATTTATAATATAAGATAAATTTAACATCTGTGGACACAAGGTGAAGGTTACAGTTTAAAAGTGATATGCTCTTGTGTCAAGTTGGCAAGGGGTGGAGTGTCATAATTACATATACATGTCAGCTTATAGATGGATGAAGGTTTGAGCTCTGGGTACATTTGTAGATAATTAGTAGTTGAGTTAAGTCCAGGGTGAACCTGCAGAAAATTGTCTACTTGATGGGGAAGCTCAAACCTATGTTGAGTGGAAAAAGGCCCTGGACAGGTGACTAAAATCCAGAGAGTGGGTTGAGGAAGTTTGCATCCATGTATATACTTGACCAGACGTGTTGGTCTGGCAAGTAAGGATTGTCCCTCTCTCAGGTATTATGTGAAGATGATGTGGCCAGTTCCTTCAGCCCTGGTGTTGGTGCATGCTCTCCTGCCAACTGAACTAAGATCTGATTACAGTTCTTAATAAGAGTATGTATCGTAAAAGTAAATAAACCCCTTGATCCATTAAGTCATTTGATGGTGATTTTTTATCAGCAACCATGCAGGTGAACTGCAACATTTACTACGTAAAGATTGCTTTGTTTCAGATTAGGGAGAACCCACTGAAGCTGTAAATTCACATGCAACATATGTGTCCATGCAAAGACTCAGAGTCCCTTAAGGTCTTTAAGTCTCACATTCCTCAATATGAAAAGTAACTGCAACAACAGCAAATATTTATTCTAATCCTGTGATGACGTGCTCCATTATTTTTATCATTAACATATTAAAGTCAAGACTCTTGAACAAAGGAATGACATTTTATTTTTTATTTCTTCATGCAGATTCATCAATTTGTGTTTTATGAACCTTATGACATTCTCTTTAGTGATTAATATTGTGGATAATGACAGTGATTTTTTTGTTTTTATTTTTTGGTGGTGGTTGTCTTGAGATGGAATCTCATTATGTAGTCCAAGCTGGCCTCAGATTCAATACACAGCCCAAGCTGATATCAAGCTCATGATCCTCCTGCTTCAAACTCAGAGTTCTGGATTTTAGGTGTGTGCCAGCAACAAAGATGAACTTTAAGAAACAGACTGTGATAATCAATTATGCTAAGATTGATTTAGAATGGAAATTGGCTATGTAACTGATAGACTCAAGTATTGGGACAACATATTTTAACATTTTACTGAATGTGAGTGTTTCACAACTCATTCAACCATGATTATCTGTCTTTGATCATATTGTATTATATCCTTTTTTGGAAGAACTTTGCTTCATGTACGAAATAATATGGATACATCCATGTGACTACACGTGAATATACATACATACATGCCTACATATGAATATATCTTTAAAGCACACTTTTTGTTTTCGTCTGTCCTAGTTAGGCACAGGTGTCAACTTGACTGTTGGCGGGTTTGAGCTCTGGGCACATTTGTAGAGAATTAGTAGTTGAGTTGAGCCCAGAGTGAACCTGAAGGAGATTGTCTAGCTAATGGAGAAGACCCAGCCTATGGTGGGTGGGATCAGGCCCTGGATAAATCATAGAGAGCTGGTTGTCTAGAGAATCGACATCCTTGTGTTCACTTGGCCAGACATGCTGGTCTGGCAAGTAAGGATTGTCCATCTCTCAGCTGTTATGTGGGATGGTGTGGCCAGTTCCCTCGGCCCCAGTATTGGTGCATGCTCTCCCGTCAAGCTGGATTGAGAACTGTAACCAGACTGTTGTAAGAAAGTAAAGTCCTTGTTCCTTTAAGCTGTTTGATAGTCACTTATGGGCAACCATGCAGGTCGACTGCAACACAGGCTAATATTGAAGTCTTCTCTGCAAGTCATGTGTGTCTGGTGGTAACAGAGAAACTGGAAAGTTATCCTGAAAAGAACTAAAAACAATAGTTTAGATCACTGTTTCTAGATTGCTGACCACTGTCTAAGAAATCTGGAGTTGAAAATGATTCTATTAAAAACTCACAGGCACAATGAACCTATAAGTAGGAAGACAGTACATCAAACTGCTCTGTAAATAGCTGCTATTATACCCATAGATTGGAAGACCATTTAACATTCAGCCTAGAAGTCTTCTACAACAGAGGTAGAGGATCTCAACACCCTGACAGGATGCAGCCTAGGGCAATAAAAAAAAAGCAGTGAAGTGGACAGCAGTGGCCAATTATCATACAGAGTACCAGCGATTTAGCAAGGCTCACCCAGAATCAGGCCAACCTAATCTCTCCCCCATTCTAAGGCTTTGAGAACCTTGTACAAGAGAGGGAAATGAAATCGTAAGAACTTAAAGATGGAAAGGTTCATCATTGGTCAAGATATTCCCCTCAAGGCAGGACCACTGCATCTAGGAAGTTACTACAGTGAGACTCGTCTTTCCAGAACTGCATCACGACTGACATATCTACATGCCCCCATAGACTACCTAGGAACTCAAGAAAGACAAGAACACACAGTGGAAACCTTGGGGTCTAAAGCTGGATTAATGAAGGGAAATGTCCCCATCAAAAGGATGGACTAAGGAGAGGCAACTTCATATGCCACAGAGGCCTGAACCCCCACAAAAATAGACAAGCCAGAGTGAACCCTGAGGTCCCTAGAAGCATACAGGCAAGAGGGCAGGAGGGATTGGGAGGGATTGCTGAAGGAATAGGGGGAGTGGTGGTGGAGGGAAACAGGAGGTGGAGGGAAAAACAAGCTTGTAAAAGTAAAAAAAATAAAAAATTATGAAAAAAAAGAAAAAATGTGTTAGGGCACCACCACAAACAAACAAACAACTTACAGGCATAACAATATTGTCAGGCTATGGAAAGCAAACAAGATTATGACCAGCTCTGGTGTATTTCACTCCATTTTGCTGGACCGCATCATGGAGCCCTACAGCTGGGTGACACTGGGAGTGGCCACCCCGCAAATGGTCCTGCCAGTTCCCTAAGGACTGGTGATTGTAGGCCACGCCCCATGAACAAAGGAACATCGCCGTGAACCTGCGGCTTCTTCCTGTCGTCCTTTACAGTCAGTAAGGGAGCCCTACAGATGAGCTGCTTCTGCCAGCTTCGAGAGTTGGAACCCTGGCCTGCTGGACGCAGAGTCCACTTAATAATGCTTTGCATTTCTTTCCATTGCACTTCACTTGTAAATTGTCAAACTTTCCTTCATTCGTGCCGCTGGTGGTACAGGGACTCACAGTGCAATCTTAACCTGCTTTTCCAAATGCACACTAAACATATTGGGTTTAGCTAAATTATGAATGCTGATAATAGTTGTTCAGTGCAATTTTTATTCTTCTTTTATCCTTTCATTGTTTGACATTTTGTGTTGGGGCATAAAGCATAATTATATTCTTAGCATTCTCCCTTAGAAGTTTTAAATCAGTTCATGAGGCTTTCAGGGTGGCTTCTGTCATTTATCCATCAGCATTCGGTGCATTTAATCCCGGCCTCTCGGCCCGGCAGTCCTAACCCCTGTTGTGAGTGATTGGCCTGCTCCACTGCTCCCAGCTTCTGCTGTCACATCGCATTTGCATAAAAGAGGACAGATAACCAAATTTGAGCACACAAATGAAAATGCTAAGCGCTCAACCTGTCACAGTTGTTGTTCAACTAATTGTGAAAAATTTGATTTGCTCGCCTTTCACTGTTTGTCATGTGTATACCCCCTTCTCAAAGGCTCCTTGGCTCCTGCCTCTGTCTATGCAGCTTTTCAACTCTTGAGCACAAACCACCCGCCCTGGGGATTACTTACCTTTCCTACCAGCTTTTAATGTTGGCTCATCTTCTGGACTAAATTAGGCCACCATGGCAAACAAACACATAATTAAAAACTGAGGAAAGATAACTGCAGTTACACTTCTTAAACTGATTTTCAGAATGCCGGTGTATGTCTCCTTGTGTGCTCCTATTTCTTAATATGATTTCTTTGTATAACCCTTTGGTAGGAAAAAGATGTAAAGATGGGTGTTGTGCAAGCTTTGTACGATTTTAAAACTTATGTGCTATTTTGTTTCTTGTTTTCTGTCCCTTAAATAACAAAAATTGCATAATGGGTCTTAAAAAGCGTATTCCTATTCCTTAATACCTGACCTGACACACTGGCATACATTTTTAATCAAGGTTGCAAATGATTCTATTTGAAATAATATTAGAAACAGTGGATGCAATTCCTTTGACTCCTACACTCAATTGCAGGGGCTGTGTTTAAATGATATGTAATATGAGTGTTTTGAAAATCTATACGTGTAAAATGCACAATCCAGTTAGAATGTGTTACAAAGATACCTTAGCTATTTTCTTTTTGCAGGCATTAGGTTGGTAACTTCTTGATGACCCTTAAAACTACACGGGTGCAGTGTTTGTAGTCGACTCATTTACTTTTTTCCCAAAGACACATGTGAAAGCAGCTCTTTGGTTAAAACAATATCTCTGATGGCTTTGCAGCATTAATGTGCTCCTGATATTTTAGACAGACTGTTCAAGCACCAATGAAAACGGCAGTAACTAAAGCTGAAAACTTTTAAGGTTGAATATGGTTCAAATCACCTTTGAGAATTGGAGGATGATAATCTTGAAACTGGATTACAATGAGATGTGACATCGTAGTGACAGTTTATGGTTTGCTGCAGTTGAATGTGGCACCGTTGATGGCACTGTTCCTTTGGGATTTATTTTTAATAGGTCATACGAAACGGGTTAGCATGAAAATATTTGAATATATATATACACACATATATATGTATGTATAGAATTGAGTTATATAAATGTTTCCTAAAGAAAAAAGTATGCCTTTGTCTTTGCCACAGACTTCTAAAGTCTGAGAAATTAATATAGCATAAAAATTTGGGTGTATACAGTCACCTTAAAATGTTTTGCCTCATTTTAGCTCAAAGAAGTTCGGTCATGAAATAAAATGCTTTCTATTCTAAAACGTGATAGATTCAGAGATGGACCTTTCTTTTTTTGATAGAGCTAAAGGAACAGTTTTAATCCTACTTTATTTTGTTTATAATTCACTATTTTTAAGTTTTTTTTAAGTTTATGTCTAAAGTTTTTAGTTTCTGATAATAAACACAGTACCTATGAATCTAAATTATAAATCGTAACAATATATGAACAGTGATGGTAATATTACTTAGAAAATTCTTTTCCTTTGTTCCCCTAAATCAGACATCTGAGAAAGTCCTCAAAAATTAATTTCACACTCTAGGAAAGATTGAATATAACTATTAATAAAGAAACCATTATTGAAACACATTATACACCCTTTCTTTTCTCCCACCAGATAGTCCTTTGATTTGCTTTTGTCCATGTTTTCCTTTTGTATTTTGACTAAGACTTGAAAAATCAACATCTACAAAGCCACTCTATGACAAAGGATCAAAGCACATAATAGCCTATTCTGTTTTCATTCTACTTCAAGTTGTATTATTCCTCTCCCATAAGACTTTGTGTTCCTTGTTCATAAGCAAAATTTGTAGGGTTTAGTTTATGAATTGTGTAACTATGGAGGTAACATCAACAATGTGGCTAATGGTTTGAATCTTTTGTCATGATTAAACTAGTTTTGTGACGTTGGCATCCTCGTGACCTTTACATTTCTCTTCTGCACAATGAGTAATACTATGACACTGTTCTCATAGAGTAGTCATTAACTTGAGATAAATTAATGTGAACCGGGGGCATATCTCAGTGGTTGAAGCTTTTGTCTTGAAAAGCAAAGAAACCTGAGTTCAAGTTCCAACACAATCTGGCAGGTGTGGGGGACTACATTAATTTTAGCTTGGGAAAGTAGAGCTCCAAACTGGAATGCTCTGGGTTTAATTAGAGAATCAGGCTCACATCTATAAGATGGAAAAATGATCAAAAGTGATTCCCAATATCATTCAGCTTCCACCACAGGTGTACACATCATAGGTGTGTGTACACACTTTGCGTACTCATATATGTATACCTACCCACATGCAAAACATACACACACACATGCACCTATGTACATCATCCATACACACATACATAAAAGAAAAAAATTAATGTGATATTTAAGATCGGAAGCTGCTGAAATAGTAAATATAGTTAATTTGGGGTTAATGAAATACTTTGAAGTGTTTCTTTATATTTTTAATTTATACGTAAAATTAATTTGCTAGGTACTAGGTGATGTTTCAATACATACATATTATGCTGACTAATTTTGAATGCTAAACTTCATTCAAGTGAAAAGATTAGGAGATCAGTAAAATACAATTCTGAGTGGACCGTATGAAAACTTTTCCAAAATAGGGAAAATTGAGGAAGGAGGACCCTCCCTGGATGTGGGTAACCTGTAGGATATGACTCCAGACAGAATAAAAGGAGAGTAGGCTATCAGCACAGGCATGCTTTCTGTCTGCTTCCTGAACTTCAGCAGGTGAGCTGCCCTGCTTTGCCATGTCTTGACTTCTATGATGGGCTGAACTCTCTGAAACTGTGAGCCCAAATAATCTTTATTCCTTTAAGGAGTTTTGCTTAAGTGTTTTGCCACAGCAATGAACAACTGACTGGCACATATACACTCTAATATTCAGGTCAATGTACATGGAACTGTCTACAAACATATCTGTCCTCCAACAGAGTCACCATATAATCCATTATTTTTGATTTGATCTATTTTACCTACTTTTCTGAGCAATCATATTTAACATCTTCATGCCATTAGATCATATCCCATAGTTTAACTACTATTTACCCAACTATTTATATTATCAAGTTTATTTTTCTGTTTCCTAGATACTCCTATGCATGTGATGCTGAGGCCATGAGCATGTCGCAGATTCTTTACCAAGAGTCAGATTCCCAGACCCTTTCCTTCATAAGTAATTTCACCTGTCTATATCTTTGTTCATTAAGGCTCCTTTCTCTCCCTTGCTCTACCTTTGGAATTATTCAGTGTTTCCAATGGTGAGCTTTCTTTTCTTTTTTTTTTTTCTAATTGATATATATATATATATATATATATATATATATATATATATATATATTTTAATTTCAGCTCATACAAACTTATTAGGTACACCAGTTCCCTCCCTCCCTCCTCCTTCCCCCGTACCCCCTGCTCCCCCTCCCCACTCCTCTCCCTCCCCATCCTCCAGTGCCTCCCACCCCAATTCCCAGAGAGTCCTTTCTTGTGCATGTCTGATTTTCCTCTGGGCCTTCCTCTCCGATGACGTACAAGGACCCAGTGGCCTTTCCCTGAACCCTTTCCTGTGTTCCCCTTAGGTATAGGAACACTGCTGTGGCTGCCAATCCTTTACCTCCAAGGATCTTGGTGCCTTTAGCAGATGCTAGACTTTGTGAGGTCAACAGTGTGTTGGACAATGCGCAGGGCATGCAAAGTCCAATTATGATTGCTTCAGCCCTAACTAGTATAGAGTATCTTACATATCATTGCTCCTCCCATCCTTTTGCTCTTACACTCTTACCACCCCCTCTTCCGCAAATTTCCCTGAGCTTCAAGATGGAGAGAGACTAAGCTGGCCTAGTTCTAGGTGGTTGATATAGAGTCTCTGAAGTTCTGGATTGTGGTTTGTTGATTTTCTTTTGCAGTTTTGCTGCTCCTGCAATGCCCTTCACTCCATCCTGGTGGGCATTGTATGTTACCCCCTGGCCAGAGACAAAAAGCTGTTAGAGTCTTGTGATAAAAGCACATTCAAAGGTAGATGTAATAAAAGTGGGAAACCACAGTAAAGGAGGGGTCTATCACCCATTTGCAAAATGGTTACTTTTTATCTGCCAGACTATATGCCCTCCTCTTCTGGTGAGATCACACCCCCTCAGTAGTAAATGATCAGGAACAAAAGTCTGTGAACTTAATCAGATGTCTCATTACTTATTTGGGTCCTTGGTGGAGGCCTATTTTCCCTGATGTAACATGGTCCCTTTTCTCCTTGTTTCTGGTGTGGCCCTCCTACCCCATCCCTCCTGTTCATAATCCTTGCAATTACTGTCTCTAGGTGGGCTGGGTGGGTTTGGTACTAGGAGCCACCTATTAGGGAGTACATACAGCGCTTAATTTTCTGGGTCTGGGATACTTCACTTAATATAATTGTTTCTAATGACATCCATTTCCCAGCAAATTCTAGTAATTCATCATTTTTGATGGCTGAGTAGTACTCCATTGTATAGATGTACCACAGTTTCCTTATCCACTCGTCAACTGTTAGACATTTGGGCTGATTCCATGACTTTGCTATTGTAAACAGTGCTGCTATGAACATGGTCGTGCTTGTGCTATCGAGGTGAACCTCTGCTGTATGGGGGGTTATTCCCAAAAGTGGAATAGCAGGGTCATATGGCATTTCAATCTTTAATTTCTTTAAGAATCTCCAGACGGCTCGCCAGAGTGGCTGTATGAGCCTGCATTCCCACCAGCAATGTAGGAGAGTTTCCCTCTCTCCACATCCTCTCCAACATTTGTTGTTGTTTGTATTGTGTATTTTTGCCATCCTGACTGGGGTGAGATGATATCTCAGGGAAGTTTTGATTTGCATTTCCCTGATGGCGAAGGAAGTGGAGCATTTTTTCAGATATTTGTTAGACATTTTAATTTCATCCCTGGTAAAGTTTCTTTTAAGTTCCAGGGCCCATTTTTTAATTGGACCATTGGTTTCCTTGGTGTTTAGTTTTCTAAGTTCTTTGTACACTCTGGACAGCAGAGTTCTATCAGATGTGTGGTTAGTGAAGATTTTCTCCCATTCTGTGGGTTGCCTTTGAGCTCGCGTTATAATCTCTTTATCTGAACAGAAGCTCTTTAATTTCACAAGATCCCAACTGTTGAGAGTTGGTAGCAGTGACTGTGCCATTGGATGTCTGTTTAGGAACTGTTGGCCTAGCCCAATCAGCTTGAGGGAGTTCCCTATCCTTTCAACTATGGTTTTTATAGTGTCTGGCCTGATATCAAGGTCCTTGATCCATTTGGAATTAAGTCTTGTACATGGTGACAAGTACGGGTCCAGCTTTAATCTTCTGCATGTGGAGATCCAGTTTTGCCAGCACCATTTGTTGAAGATGCTGTTCTTTTTCCATTGGATTCTTTGGGCCCCTTTGTCAAAGACCAAATGGCTGTAACTTTGTGGGCTTATATCTGGGTCTTCAATCCTTATCCATTGATCTGTGTGTCTATTTTGGAGCCAGTACCAGGCTGTCTTTATAACTATGGATTTGTAGTATAGACTAAGGTTTGGTATGGCAATACCTCCAGCTGTGTTTTTGTTACTCAGGATTGTTTTTGCTATCCTGGGTCTTTTGTGCCTCCATATGAACTTTGAGATTGTTTGGTCAACTTCTTTGAAAAATTGCTTTGGGATTTTGATTGGTATAGCATTGAATCTGTATATTGCCTTTGGTAGGATGGTCATTTTTACGATGTTGATTCTGCCAATCCAGGAACAAGGGAGGTCTTTCCACCTTCTGGTGTCTTCTGCTATTTCTTTCTTTAGGGTTTTAAAGTTTTCATTGTAAAGGTCTTTTACCTCCTTAGTTAGGTTTATACCAAGGTATTTCATTTTTTTAGGGGCTATAGTAAATGGGATTGTTTCTCTCAAGGCTTTTTCACTTCTTTCATTCTGGGCTTATAGGAAGGCCTCTGATTTTTGCATATTTATTTTGTATCCTGCCACCCTGCTGAACTTCTCAATTAGTTCCAGGAGCATCCTGGTGGAGTTTTTGGGATCACTCAGGTATAAGATCATGTCATCTGCAAATAGGAAAAGCTTGACTTCTTCCTTGCCGATTTGAATCCCTCGTATGTCCCTTTCTTGTCTTATGGCTTCAGCTAAGACTTCAAGTACAATATTTAATAGAAATGGTGAGCGTGGACAGCCTTGTCTAGTTCCTGATTGAAGTGGGAATGCTTCCAATTGTTCCCCATTGAGCATAATCCTTGCTGTGGGCTTGTTGTATACAGCTTTTATTATATTGATAAAGGTTCCTTCCATTCCCACTGTCTCTAGCGTTTTGATCATAAAAGGCTGTTGGATCTTGTCAAAAGCCTTTTCTGCATCTATCGAGAGTATTGTGTGGTCTTGGACTTTGGACTGGTTTACATGATGAATTATATTTATTGATTTTCGTATGTTGAACCAACCTTGTGTGCCGGGGATGAAGCCTACTTGGTCCCCGTGAATGATCTTTTTAATATGTTTTGAATCCGATTTGCTAAGACTTTGTTGAGAATCTTTGCGTCTGTTTTCATCAGGGAGATCGGCCTATAGTTTTCTTTTTTAAGTGAATCTTTATTAGGTTTTGGGATTAAAACAATATTAGCTTCATAGAAGGAATTTGGTAGTGTTCCTTCCTTTGCTATTTGATGGAACAGTTTAAGGAGTATTGGTGTTATGAACTCCTTAAATGTCTGGTAGAACTCTGTGCTGAATCCATCTGGTCCAGGACATTTTTTGGTGGGAAGATTCGAGATTACTTCCTCAATTTCCTTATATGTTATAGGATTATTTAAATAATTCACAACTTCCTCATTCAATTTAGGTAAGTTGTGTTTACTTAGAAATTCATCCATCTCTTTTGTGTTGTCAAACTTCACAGAGTATAAGTTTTTGAAATATGGTGTTATAATTCTCTGGATTTCTTGGGTATCAGTAGTGATAACTCCATGTTCATTTCTAATTTTGTTAATTTGGGTTTTCTCTCTCTTGCTTTTGGTTAATTTAGCTAGGGGTGTATCAATCTTATTGATTTTTTCAAAGAACCAGCTTTTTGACTGGTTGATTTTTTCTATCATTTTCTTAATCTCGATTTCAGATATTTCTCTCCTTATTTTGCTAATCTCCTCTCTTCTACTACTTTTGGGATCAGATTGCTCAAGTTTCTCTACAGCTTTAAGCTGCATTGTTAAGTTATTTATTTCTGATGTTTCCATTTTTTTGATGTAGGCATTAAGAGCTATGAACTTACCTCTTAGAACAGCTTTCATTGTGTCCCAGAGATTTTGGTAAGTTGTATTTTCATTATCATTCGCTTTCAGGAAATCTTGAATTTCCTTTTTAATTTCTTCCTGAATCCATGTCTCATTCAGCATCATAGTGTTAAGTTTCCAGGAGTTAGTGTATTTTCTCTTGTTTGATGTGTTGTGGATGTCCAGCTTTAGGCCGTGATGGTCTGATAGGGCACAGGTTAGAATTTCAACTTTTTTGTATATGTGTAGATTCATTTTGTGGCCCAATATGTGATGTATTTTGGAGAAAGTTCCGTGATCTGCTGAGAAAAAAGTGTATTCTTTGGTGCGTGGGTGAAAAGTTCGATAGAGATCTGTAAGGTCCATTTCTTTCAGGGTTTGATTAAGTTCCAAAGTGTCTCTGTTAAGCTTTTGACCTGTTGATCTATCCCATGTTGAGAGGGCGGTGTTGAAGTCCCCAAGAATTATCGTTTGGGGGTTGATTTCTTGCTTTAGACGCTGTAGGGTTTTCTTAATGAATGTGGAGGGGCCCGTATTGGGTGCATATATATTCAGTATTGTGAAGTCTTCCTGGTGAATTGTACCTGTGACTAAAATGTAGTATCCATCCGTGTCTCTTATAATTTTCTTTGGTTTGAAGTCCACTTTGTCTGAAAGCATAATTGCTACCCCTGCCTGTTTTCTGCTTCCATTAGCTTGTAGAATTGTTGACCAGCCTTTTATTTTTAGAGCGTGCCTATCTTTTGTGGTGAGATGGGTTTCCTGCAGGCAGCAGATTGATGGATTGTGATTTTTAATCCAAGTTTGTAATCTGTGTCTCTTGATCGGTGAATTAATTCCATTAACATTTAGTGTTATAATGGAGAAACTATTGTTAATTCCAGACATTTATTATGTTTAGTAGCTTTTATAAGTATATTGCTTCGTTTTTAATGGTATTATATTTGCCTTCTGTTCTCCTGGATATGCCTGTTTTTTTCTTCACGCTTGAGTATGATTTCTAGCATTTTTTGAAGGCCTGGTTTGGTGGACATGTATCCCTTCAAGTTGTCTTTGTGCTGGAAGATTTTTCTTTCTCCCTCGATCATGACTGATAGTTTTGCAAGGTAAATCAGCCTGGGTTGACATTTTTGCTCATTCAATACTTGAAGTATGTCTCTCCAAGCTCTTCTTGTTTTTACTGTTTCGACTGAGAAGTCATTTGTTATTTTAATAGGTTTACCTTTAAAAGTGACTTTTTTTTCTCCCTTGAAGCTCTCAGCACCAGTTCTTTATCTTGAATGTGGAGTGTTTTAACTATTATTTGCCATGGCATGCTTCTATTTTGGTCGTATCTGTTTGGGGTGCGGAATGACTCTTGTATATGGATGGGCCTCTCTTTTTTTAGATGAGGAAAGTTTTCCTTGATGATCGTTTGAAAAATTTCCTCAGGGGTGGTATTTTGAGATTCTTGCTCTGGTATTCCATGAATACGCATGTTAGGCTTTTTCAGGGTGTCCCATATCTCTTGGATATTTCTCTCAAGTATCTTTTTGGCTTTAACAACCCTCTTCCATTGAGCCGGTTAGTACTCCCACTTTATCTTCAAGGTCTGAAATTCTGTTTTCTGCTTTGTTAGTTCTGTTGATAAGACTCTCTGTGGCATTCTGGGTTGAAGATAACTTGTCTTTTAGCTCAGTTTTAAGCTCTGCTTGAGTTTGTTTTAACTGCTCTATGCCACTTTTTGTTTCTTGCACTGTTTTTCTCAACTCCTCCAGATGTCTGTTGTGTTCCTCTTCAAAGGGATTGATTCGATTATGTAATTCCTCCCTGATTTCCTCTTTCATAGTATTGAACATGGTAATGATCATATTTTGAAAGTCTTTATCCTGGGTAAGGCTTTCTTGGCCTTTTTCCGTGGGTTTGTTCTGGTTGGAGTCTAACATTATGGGATTAATTTCTTCAGTGGGAAATTTGTTTACTTGAGTGTTGCTTGTCATGGATTTGCACTTTGACTTTGGCATTGTCATTTTAACTCTTAAGATCTCTCAATTTCACTAAACTGAATTATTTGGCCTGGGGTCCTGGTGGGCGGGTGCAGGCGGAGACTCACCTAGGTCGCGGGGTGAGGCCCGCCCGGACCGCGGGCATCCTGACTGGCGGAGCGGTGTGGGGTGTAAAGGGGGGATGGGGGCGTCGGCGTAGAGCTATTTAACCCGAGGGCAGCTGGGGCGGGGCCCGGGCGCAGGGGGAGGTCCTCCTCGTCCCTCGGGCGCGCGGCTCCGGCTGGATGGTGGGGTAGGAACCGGGTCTCTGTGGGCTGACCTGGGGTCCTGGTGGGCGGTGCGCGGGGCGGAGACTTACCTAGGGCGCGGGGTGAGGCCTGGCTGGACCGCGCGCGCGCAGGCGTCACAACTGGCGGAGTGGGGTGGGGTGTAAAGGCCAATGGTGAGCTTTCTGTCATATAGGATAAATACTCTGTATTTAAAAAATATTATTTTTAATTTTTTCATTTTCATATGTATGTATGTTGGGTATTTGTGTGTATATGCATGTTTACATATCTGTGGAGACATGTCTGTGTAGGTAAGTGTGCATGCAGAGGTCTGAAGTCAATTTTGGAAAATATCTTCAATCACACTTGCCTTTATTTTTTTGAGGCTGTGTCTCTAATTAGATTTAAGGCTCTCCTATAAGACTAGCCTGCCTAGCCAGCTCGCCCTGGGGACTCCCAGGCTTCATCTCCTGGGGCTAGAATTAGAAGAGGGCCTGCCACATTTTCATGGTATTTCCTGTGAAATTTGTAGATCAGAACTCAGGCCTTTTTGTTTGAGCAGCAAGGTCTTTAACCACTGAGCCATCTCCCCCAGCCCTTAAATTATTATCTTTTTACAGTTAGCATACCAGGTTGTTACCCCCAATATCTGTTCTCCTTTGATTGCTTTCCCCACATCGTCCTTTCTTTTGCTTTTGTGTCACATGAATTCCATTTATATTTTAAATAATATCGCAAAATCCTCACCCAAAAAGTCAGAACTGGGATGGTGGGGTAGCTCATCAGGTTGGGTGCCTGTTCACAAACCTGTGACTAGAGTTCTATAATGGGAATCCACTTGGCAGAAGGTGAGAACCAGTTCCTAAAAGCTGTTCTCTACTCTTTGCCTGTGCAACACAAAACACACATGTGCCTGATTTTCTCTCTCTTTCTCTAAACAAACAAACAAACAAACAAACAAACAAACAAACAATAAAACTCAGAGCCACTTTATGATGTCAAGGGCAACTGACATTTCCTGTCTTGGTGTCCAAAGTGTCTTAGTCATGGTTCAGGTTTAGAATTCTGTGTCATGTCTTTGCAGTTCCATTCCAGTTACTCCCTTCTTATGTACCTCATGTTTGGATAATTCTCTCCTTGCTGTTGTTGATCTCATGGCATTGTTAGGATGATTCTTCTGTGGCTTCTGTTTCTTTCTGAATAGAATTACATGTTTTTATGGTTTAACATGTAACAGTTGTCTTTGCACTGAGTTAAGTCATACTTTATTGACTCATTCAATCACTATGACTTCCAGTTCTTATTACTCTTTTCAAAATACTGCTTGCAAATATTTTTCCTCTACTATCTCTAAACCATTGTGAAAAAATGAGAATCTTGTGTTTCCTGTGTTGAATTTGATGCTTTATTCTTTGAAATGATGTTTCCATATTGGTCCTACCTGCTTCAACAACTGCATGCATCTTTATTTGTGGCTTGAAGATATATATATATAAATTTCCTGCATATATATCTATATACAGAAGTTTTTGTCTGAGTATTTAGCATGAATTGTGATACAATTAAAGGAATCCATCAATTAATATTAGTTTGGTGGAGAGAAGGGAAGATAGAAAAGAAAATGTTTATGAATATTTTTGCCCTATAGAAAATCACAATTACTGTACCTGAGTGAGTACTCTAAAATATACTCAAAAATATATTCCTGGTTTTGGTAGCAACAGGACAGGGAACAAAAGAAATGGTTTCTAGCAGATTTCTGGGAATTGCGTTTACAAAGTATTTTCAGTTCTTCCTTACATATCTATTTCAATTTTATAAAACTTGCTTCTTGACTTTAGGAAACTTCCAAGTTAATTGGAAGAATTATTTGTAAAGCATCATTAAGTAACAATTATGAGATAATGTTGCTAAGAAAATGTCATAGACTAGGGTTTTCAAACTAAGGTGAGTGAGTGAAACTACCACATGTTAGTATTAATTGGCCTGTCTTCTCTCTCACAGCAATCAGTCATGGGCATGCATGTTACTGTGCATGCATGTTACTGTGCATGCATGTTATCGCATGGGTTCCCTGAGAGCAAAGCAGGTGAGAAAGAAGCCATCAAAGGATTTCAGATGAGTCGCACACAGTGGAGCAGAGCAGAATGGGTCACAGAGTAAAGAAGGGTGCATGCTCAGGAAAATTTGTGGAAGAGGGGCTGGTAAGATTGTAAGAGCCTAAAGATGGGAGGAGCAAAAATATGCAAGATACTCCATACAAGTTAGGGCCAAAGTAATCACAATAGGACTTTGCATGACCTGCGCAGTGACCAACATATCATTGAACCCTCCAAAGTCTAGCATGGACCACAGGCACTATGATCCTTAGAAGCAAAAATTAACAGCCACAATAGTATTCCTATACTTAAGGGGAACACAAAAAAGAGTGCTATTGAGTCCTTATACCTCATCAGAGAGGAGGACCCAGAGGGAAGTTTGTCATGCATAGTAAAGGATGCTCCAGGACCAGGGGTGGGAGGATAGATAGATAGATAGATAGATAGATAGATAGATAGAGGGAGGGGGCACTGGGGGAAAGGGAGAGAGGGGGAAAGGAAAAAAAAGAGAAAAGGGGGAAGGGAGCAAAGGGAATCCAGGGAGAGGTGAAGGGAGGGAGGGGAATGGAGTACTTGTCAACATTGTATGAGTGGAAGAAATAAATAAAAAAAAATAAAAAGAAGGGTGCACTCAAGGGGTGAAAGTGGATGGTAGTCAAAAAGATTACTGATCTGATTTATTTTTAACCAGACTGTCTATTTACCTCTCTCTCTCTCTCTCTCTACCTAATCTATCTATCTATCTATCTATCTATCTATCTATCTATCTATCTATCTATCTATCTATCTATCTACCTATCTATGTCCTTTCTAGAATAAGAAGTTTTTTTTCTGAGGGCTTTGTCCTTCCAAAGGAGTTGACTATTTGGATTGACTTAAAGTAGGGGACAATGATGAGATTTAGCTTATTATCAGAAAGATTTCTGATGTTTAGTAATCTTTTAAGATTTAGTTTAAAGAGTCAATGGCTTTCTGGATAGCTCCAGATATGATGTGATCGCCTAGGCTTAGAGATCTATGCCCATTTTTTTGATCTTTAATAGCTCTCCTCTGTCAAGCAAACCAGTCTACTGTGTTTAAATTCAACTTCACCAAAGTTTTTCCCTCATCACAAATTGGGTCCAAACAAGCCAACATTTCCATTATCCAAATGGCCCATTAAACTCTGCAGAATGGTATTTTATAACCTACAAATGCAAAAACTTCGAACATTTCAATGTTTCTCCAACAAAACCGTTCAGAATCCACATAACCAGAATTATCAGCAACACTTCACTTCTGGTACCAAATTCTATTGCAGTCCACCTGCATGACTGCTGATAAATCACCATCAAAAGGCTTAAGGGAACAAGGGGTTTATTTTCTCTTATGATTACTGATTACAGTTGTTAGTCCATCTTAGCAGGAGAGCTCACATCAACACCAAGGCCAAGGGAACTGTCCACACCATCACCACATAATGGCTGAGAGAGGGATGATCCTTACTTGCCAGACCAGCATGTCTGGCCAAGTATACACAAGGATGCCAATTTCCTCAACTACCACTCAGTTCTACCAACCATGAACTGGGCCTTCCCCATCAGCTAGACAATCTCCTAAAGGTTTGCTCTGGGCTCAACCCAACCACTAATTCTCCGCAAATGTGCCCAGAGTTCCAAACCTGTAATTGTCAAGTTGACACCTGTGCCTAACTATGACACCCACCTAGTTACCTAATAGATAGTCAGGGTTTATTCCAAACCCATCTAAGGTTTAAAAACTGTAACTTCAAAAGTTACCCCTCTCAGCTCTGGTCATGCCTTTACTCAATCCAAATATCAATCCCTAAAGGAGACTGACTACATTAATAAGGCCATATTATGATGAGGAAACTAAGAGAGAGGTAGGTTATTAATTGACCATAGTGAGCCAAGTTCAAATCCATATTGGTCTCACTTTAGATTCTGACTAAACACTGCAAAATGGCTTCCCCATATGTCTAGCCAAGGTGAGCAGTAAGAGACGCTGTATCATGGATCCTGTGATGTCTGTGAGTAAAACCAGCTCTTACTTCAATTAATTCACCAAACCTTCACGCTTGAGATCCTTTTAGCAAATCTTCAAGCAGAGGACAAGACAGTTTTTTGTTTTTTTTTTTAATGTTTGAGGAATGTGGGATCTCGGGGTCCCTCTCAGACTCCCCTGCTCAAGTACAGCAGGGCTCTTATGCTACAGAGAAGAATTTTAGGACAAGATAGCATGAAGCAGAGTTGGGCACTGCACACTCACAGACAGATTCAGATTGGGCGCTGCACACTCACAGACAAAGAGACGTGCTTCTGTGTCTCAGCAGTAACTGAAAGATGTGATTTTGTGGCTCTTGATGTTACATTATTTAAAGGCTCTAAGTCACAACCAGGTTCAAAGATTAAATACAACTTAAAAAAATTAAAATTAAAACTTAGCTAAAAATGCATATAAACCAGCTCTTCCTTGTTTCTTGGCGCTTAAAAAATTTCCCTTTATAGTGTGAACTTGTAGAATGGATTCAAGGTGCATCGTCATGGCTTATGGAGGGGGGGAGCTGATAAAGTTAAAAATCCATGGTCACAAGGGTTTAAGACTTATGTTTTGTCTGTAAACAGGATTCATTAGCTGCTTTCATTTTCTAGTTTGAGAAATGAGTGTCATCTCTATGCAGGTGGTCTTTGCTTTTGTTGGTTGTGTCAAAATTTTAACTCTCAGTCAGCGTGAAATGTAAGCCAGTTTCCGGGTGACAGATGAGAAGTCGTTTTCCCTTTCTTGCATTCCTTTAATTTTTCCCTGTCTCTCTGTCCTGCCTCAGGGATAGTTTGTAAACATGAGCATACGAGGGAGAAGCAGAAAACCCTGATCAGAATGGATTGACAGTGAAACCTAGACAGCCAGAGTTGGATGGTTGATTTGCATCATCCATCTAGTGTGACTGCAGGGGGTGGCCTGGGAGTGGTCTCTGTGGCAGTTACTCAGCGGCCAGCACTGTCTCCTGCATGGCATTCAGCCTAAGACCAAAGGGTTGAGCACAGGCCAGATCCTTAAAGGCTCAGGACCTGGACCATATCCTGAGGGCAAGAGGAACTGATGCTTTAATGGCCTTTTATCTATTCGCAGGGGCACAGGCGGTCAGGGTCTAAGATGACAGTTGTCTAGAAGCCTTTCACTAAGATCTTTGCTATTCAAGCCTAACCTATGAAAACCCATGTGTGTGTGTTGCAAAATAAATAAATAAGTAAATAAATAAAGATTGTTCCTACAGCAAAAAGGTTCTTAGGTAAATGATTAATTGCAGGGTACTCTTTAAGAATAAACATCATTAATAATGGGCTATTTGAATGACTATTTCTTCCTTTCTCTTTATTCTCAGTTTTTCTGAAACTTTTCTGTGATGTAGAGGCTTGTCTGATTTACAACGGAGATAGCAGGGTGACTTTTTAAAACATGACTGTTCATCCATTAACATTATGAGTGAATGAGTGAATTTTTTTTTCCCCCTGAGAATGCAAGGAAAGTCAGTTCCTCTGAGACTCTCAAGCCTTTTAACAGGTCTAATTTGGGAAGTAGGAACAGTTCTACAGGGAGTCCTTAAACTCCCTTGGTGAGTTACCTTATCAGTGCCTACCCAGTTTATTTCTTGCTTGAAGGAATGTCTTCTCCAGTAACTCCTGAAGGACAAAGGCTGTTATCTTTGTCTTTCTACAAGTTGACAAAGGGTCTGGATCCTAGTGAGTACTTTATCAATGTTTGCTGAATGACTAAATAAGTGACTTCTTGAATTTTTCAAACTGCATTTCAATGCCTGCCTAGTGAGTTTTACCTCTACCATTCATGACTTTCTTTTAATCCATCCTTCCTTCTGGTAGAGTGTACCTTTCCTAGACTTAACCCTTAATCCTAGATAAATAAGAAGTGCACTTCCAGACAGTCTATGCATTCTTACATTGTTGATTGCTGTGATGGAGTGAGAAAAATGAGTGTTTCTGTGTAGCCAAGAAATAGATTCTAGGCACCCTTCACATAGTTGTTTAGTTTTAAAACTTGGAGGCAATCCATCAGCCATTACACTTTCGTTAAGTACTAATCAAGTTTATTTTTCTTCTCCAGACAAGTAAGAGAGAACTCTGCTTTCAGGGAATGGTAAAGCCATCTATTACATTGCCTTGAAGTGCTTGTACTTTAATTTCTATGGATAGCTTATGCTTATTGTGTTTGAATGTCAGTTACAAAATCCATTTATCTCAAGCAAGATCATCAAGTTGTAGGAAAAGAATTAGCAACAAATTGATTTTTGGCTTCATGTTCCCACTTTCCAAGCATTTTTTTTTTCTTTAGGTAAATTTCTATTACCTCTTGTTACATCTTGTATGTACTAGTAAGTACTGATGAACATTCCAGATTCTCTGTCCCCTGTTCCATTGGGTGCACTGGTTCCTGAGTGACTTCTGTCCCCTCCATGTGAGCTTACATATTGTTCCTAGCTCTTGAAATTAGTGTGACAAGACACGACTGTGGCCATGTTTGCATTTGCCTTGGAGCGTGCAAAACTTACAACGCACTGAAAAACAGATGCACTCAGCTCGGATTAGCACTCGAGCTCAGTAATAAAGGACCTGCCAGTAATTAAACCACTTCAGAATAATGAAACGATTGTGCATCGCGTTGAGGGAGGCCCACCATAGCGGAAACAAAAGAGGAGCTGGGCTGCGAGGGAACCATTTACCTGCCAGATGTTTTCTTTTCAGCCTTGTGAACCATGGCATGACCCAGAAGCACCTGTATCACATATTTTTCTTTGGATACGATACAAGGCTCTGGTCACAATATATTTACATTTCCAGTGCGTTTTACAGCATCTACATCCAGCAGCATTTTTTTTTTTTCCAGTTCCTTGTTAATCAGAAAAGTTCTTTGTAAACCAGGATAAATTTCTGATGCCTGGAAGTGTGGATGGGGAGCAGCCGTTGTCTGGCAAACAGGCCTGTGGATCTTGCTACCCCGCTTGTGTTGTTGTAGTTCTCCTTCAAAAAACAACACTTTAAGCTATTCAGATGGAGGGGAGTGAATAGGGATGAAGAGACCAATTAACCAATTTTTCTTGGCCTTTCCTCACACACAGACACATTCTGTACAACACCCCAGTTTTGATGTATTATTTTAATTAATCCTAGTCTTTTGATTCCCGCAAAAAGAAGGTTAGCAAATGTAACAATGCTCGGGAGTTTCTTTATCGTAAAAGACACATAATTTCAAGCATTTAATAAGGTAGATTTATTCTGGGTAGTTTAGCTTGCACATTCACTCAAACAGCCCTCCCCAAAGACAACATTAAAAATGTGATTAGTTAGCTGCCATCAATAACACAAAATAGGAAAATGCTCTCTGAAGGGACAGCTTTGTGGAGGGCACTGCACAGTGTGTAGTAAAAATATATGGCCTAATAAGTTTACATTTGCAGGCTCATTTGTTAAAACTCTTGAATTTCTAATTTGTGTCGGAAAGATAAATGGATGGAGCCATGGTAGAGTGTGAGATTAATACTGATGGATGGGGGATTCAGTTTTTTGCTAGCCTCTTAGTTCCACACAACCCAGTAGGCAGTTTATAGGAGAACCAAATGTAAATAAAAAGAAGGGTATTATTTACTCTGGTTGAGACCAATTACCAGTTATTTTGTTCTGCTCAGTCCCATAGTTAAGAAAATTTCTACATAATCTAATTATTACACATCAGCAGTCACAGGCCTACACTTTATAATTTGATGATTCTAATATTGGCTCCCAGAGGCTTGCTTCTTGTCAGGAGCAGCCAGTCCCACCTAAGTGGTTGTATTTCACAATGTATACATTCCCTCAATCAAACTGTCCTCCCCCAAATATTTCCCAGATGTAACATGGGAAGAAGGAAGAAGTTCTGAGAGACTAAACAAGAGGTGGAGTTCTCTGTAACCAAGAACTTTGGACAACAAAATGAGAGTTGCATAAGCAATAAGTAATAATAGATGAACTTAATATCTTTTTTTGTATCCTTAATCGGCTCACCTGCCTGCTCCCCATGACAGGGCACAATCTTCATAGTCTAAAGTAGTCCTGTTTCCATGGAATTTCCTAAATCTAAATGCCTGTTGAACTTCCCCATGCACCTCACTGATGGTCCTGGAGCAAAAATGACAGCAGCATTCAATGCCACTGAAGGAAGGAAATCAATAGTAAAACACTTAGCTTGACGAATGACTTTATGATTACAAGATGAATCTCTAGCACATGTGAGCATTCTAGTTTCTTTGTCTGAAACCAGACATTTTTTTGGTTATAAAACATGTCCAATTTTTTGTGTGCGCAAGTAAATCATAAAGTCTAGTTGAAGAGGAAATTGAAACCTGCTTTTTCTCCTTCCTTCTTTTTATTCCTCAATGCCTCTCTCTTCCCTTTCACTCCCTTACATCAACAGACCTTCCAAGGGTCCTATAATACTTAGGAAAGAGCTTTAGTCAGGGGGAAAGAGAAATCTAGGCGATGGCTCTGTGAGGCTTCAAGGATGTGTGGTGGAACCATTACTTACCTTCTCAGAATTTCACAGCGTCTTGTTACCCAGAGCAGGATTTTAGGAGGACTGAGAAGGGTGGGTGATGAGCCATTCGCTTGTATTCAGCATCCATAGCGAACACGACTGAATTGGGTTGCAGAGAGGTCAGTTCTGGTTAAGCTGGAAGGAGAGAGAAACTCCCTCCCTCCCTTCCCTCCCTCCCTCCCTCCCTCCCTCCCTCCCTCCCTCCCTCCCTCCCTCCCCTCCTTCCCTTCCCTCTCTCCCCTCTCTCTCTCCCTCCCTCTCTTCCTTCCTTTCTTCCTCCCTTCCTCCTTCCTTCGTTCTTTCCTTCTGTGTTCTCCCTCCTTCCTTTCCTTCTTCCTTTTCTCCCTCCATTTTTCTTCCTTTCTTCTATTTCTTTCCTTTCTGGTCTTCCCTCCCCTTCCCTCCTCTTCCCTTCCCTCTCCTCCCCTCCCTTCCTTCCCTTCCCTTCCTCTCTTTCCTCCCTCCCTCCCTTCCTCCCTCCTTTACTTCCTCCCTCCCTTCCTTCCCTCCTTCCTCCCGTCCTTCCTTCTGTCCTTCCTCCCTCCCTCCCTTCTTCCCTCCCTCCCTCTCTCTCTCCTTTCCTTCCTCCCTCCTCCCTCCTTTTATTCCTCCTCCCTCCTCCCTTCCCTCCCTTCCCTTCCTCCCTTTCCTCCCTCCCTCCCATCCCCCCTCCTTTATTTCCTCCCTTCCTTCCCTCCTTTCTCTCCTTCTTCCTTCCTTTCTTCTTTCCTCCCTCCCTTCCTCCCTCCCCCCTCCTTTTCTTCCTTCCTCCCTCCCTCCCTCCCCCTCCTTCCTTCCTTCCTTCCTTCCTTCCTTCCTTCCTTCCTTCCTTCCTTCCTTCCTTCCTTTCTTCCTCCCTCCCTCCCTCCCTTCCTCCTTCCTTCATTCTTTCCTTCTGTGTTCTCCCTCCTTCCTTTCCTTCTTCCTTTTCTCCCTCCATTTTTCTTCCTTTCTTCTATTTCTTTCCTTTCTGGTTTCCCCTCCCCTTCCTTCCTCTTCCCTCCCCTCTCCTCCCCTTTCTTCTCTTCCCCTTTCCTTTTCTGTTATGCAGCCCAGCTGGCCTTGAGTGTTGGGCCCGCCCAGGATTTACCCCAGGGCATGGCCGAGCACATGGGACCAATGATGGCGCTGAGAGCTAGTGTCCTGGGTGTAACCCTGCTCACATTACAGAGAGTCCTAATTGGCTTTCAGGAATTGACCTGCCTTTTGTACTGAGATACATCCAGTCTGACCTCTAGGGCCTGGATGCTGTGTTGACCTTGACACAATTGGCTGCCTGTTTCGCGCCCTGTGGTCCTTTGTCTATATAAGCTGTTTTGTTATCCCCAATAAATCGAGATTTTGCTCTGACAAAATTTTGCTCCGCCTGTGGCCGAGTCTCTGGAGAGTTGAGGCGGAAGGGCGAGTGGTTGGGCTTACCTATCTTCGTCCACGGCCTGGAGCTGTGTAATAATGGGTGAGTGAGTGTGTGAGTGGGTGGAGAGACCCCATGTCATGAGCAGTAAACATGGGACTCACAGTTTTCTTTCCTCAGTCTCCTAGAGCGTGTGCCACCCTGCCTGGCTCATTTCTAATTTTCTTTCCACTTTTTTTTTTCCCAAATTGGGGTCTTTCTATGATGTGCAGACTGGCATCAGATTTGCAGCATATTTTCTGCTTTTGCCTCCCAAGTTCTAGAATTACAGACACGCAGCACCATCCTGGTTGATTTCTGCATTTCCAAGGTCCCTTTAGACTCATTAACAGTCATGCTTATGTTTTCCTTTGCTTGTATTTTGTTTTGAGACCAGGGTCTCACCGTGTCGCCAAAGCTAGCCTAACCACTGCACCCTCCTGCCCCAGCTCCCCTAGTGCAGGAAACAGGTGCACACGATGCCCAGCCATCTCCGCACTGCTTCAGTTCTCATCTTGTAGCAGGTCAGAACCTGACCAAATCACTCTGCCAGTGAGTGTCTTGTGTTGAGAAGTCACCCGCTTGGCCACCTGGAATTCCTTTGGTCAAATATTCAGAGGTTCCAGTTCCCACGTCAGCAATCAATAACCTGAATCCCTCAGAACCAAACACCCTGTCAGCCCAATTGTTTAATCAGAATCTTCGAAAGGATTAGGTCTGTGATGAAGCCTTGTAAGTTTGCCTTTGGTCTTCTCCAACTGATGACAGCCTTGCATATGTAGATGCACATTTGCCACTCAGTGGCAGAGCCTATCTGACATTTCAAAGACCACAAAATATGATCTGAAAATAAACACTGTGATGGATAAAAATTGTGATGGTCGATCATCTGTTTAATGTGCTGTCAGTTAACCTTGAGACTAAACTAGGCTGACGTGATTTGTTATGAGTTTTCGGTGCTGTCTAGCATCCTTAACAAAAGCACAACAATCCCGGGACTCCATATGATCCAGGAGGTGAAACAACAGGATGGAGTTTCATCTTTATGAGATAATCTGACAAGTATTTTCCAGCGTCTAAATGTAGGTTGTTTCGACAAATCCTAAGATGCAAAAGACATTTTTGTCTTTAGATTTAAGGAAATGATATTTCAGACAAAGGACCTATTGTTTTATTTGTCTCAGTTCCTCGGGCTGGTGAGTTTCCTGCCGGGGGCTCTCTTTTACACTGCATTGACTCATACAAACTCTTTTCTGCAGAACTCTTTAAGTAAGTACTTGATGAGTTTTGTGATAACATCATATTATTGACTATGCTAAAATATTCAGAATTTTCATCAACTTAATGTCACATAAAACTAATTTGGGAAGCATCTTAACTTGGAAGCCAGAAACTCTTATGTCTTAATTCCAACTTTTAAAAGTAAAGATATAAATTTTAGAATTCCCTATGTGACCCAAATTTAAAAGTACAGGTAAATACCAACAAGTCATCTCAACAAATACTAGGTATACCTCTTTAAAGAAAAACACTTTGGTGTTGCCTTCATGACCTGTGTTGCTCTGTCCAAGGATATGCATTAATAGGTATATAAAATCTAAGGAGAGGAGGCCTAGAAAAAAATTATTTTCAGAAGGCCATTTTCTTTTTGCATATGTGTGTATATGTATACGTGTATAGGGTGTGTATACAAGAGGGAACTAGAGTGTATGTATACGTGTGTGAGGGTGTGTATACATGAGGGAACTTGAGTGTGTGTGCCTTTGAAGGGTGACTTTGAGAACCATCCTGGATTACTCTACCTCCTTATTGCTTTGCTCTGGAGTCGCCAGGCTCCGCCTTATAGGGCCAGAAGTGCAGGTCAATGCCATTTGCAAGGCAAAGACTTTAATTCCTGCATCATCTCTCCAGCCCTCATTTTTCTATTTTTATCAAAGGAATACACTTAATCTAGAACTCAAGACTTTTATAAACACATACAGTGAAAAACTCCAACATGTACCAGGCTCCTCCCTGTTCCTCAGCTCTCACACAAACACTCCATTATCGGTATTGCCCTCAGGTCTTTTGTTTCTTGTATTCTTGTGTGTGTGTGTGTGTGTGTGTGTGTGTGAGAGAGAGAGAGAGAGAGAGAGAGAGAGAGAGAGAGAGAGAGAATGCATGGATGCTGGGGTGTGCAGATGAAGGCCAGAGAACAACTTTTAGAAGTTTATTCTACCATTTGGGCTCTGAGGATCAAACTCAAGTAGTCAGATTTCCATGCTAACACATTTACCCATTGAGTTATCTCATTAGATCTTGTTTCTTTTTTTTTTTACACTTTCACACATAATTACAATGAATTTATGTCATTTTCAGCCCTTATGAGCCAATCCTATCTGTTTCTTGTATTCTTTACCTGTACATTTTCTAGATACTATGCTTTGGTGAATATTATTTTACATTGTCATAAACTTTAAGTGGATCAATTTAGAAACACTGGCTTAGTATCATGATATACGAGGACTCGTAGTAGCCTTCCTTGGCTCTCTTTTTTTTTTCAGGTTATATATATATATATATATATATATATATATATATATATTTTTTTTTTTTTTTATTTCTACTCATACAAACTTAACAGGTACAATGGTCCCCTCCCTCCCTCCACCCCCCACCCCTCCATTCCCCCCCTCTGCTTCCCCCTCCCTCCCCATCCCCCAGTGCCTCTCCCCCATCCCCAGAGCATCCTTTAATGTGCATGCCAAACTCTCCTCTGGGTCTTCCTCCCCGATGAGATGCAAGGACCCAGGGGCATTTCCCAGAATGCTTTCCTGTGTTCCCCTTAAGCTTAGGAACACTACTGTGGTTGTCAATCCCTTGCCTCCAAGGATCCTAGTGCCTTTAGTCCGTGCTAGACTTTGTGAGGTCAATAATGTGTTGGACACTGCGCAGGTCATGCAAAGTCTTATTAAGATTGCTTCAGCCTTAACTTGTGGAGTATCTTGCATATCCTTACTCCTCCCATCCTTATGCTCTTACAATCTTACCACCCCCTCTTCTGCAAATTTCCCTGAGCTTCTGGACGGGGAGAGATTAGTCTGGCCTAGTTCCAGGTAGTTGATATAGAGTCTCTGATGTTCTGGATTATGGTTTGTTGATTTTTTTTCCAGTTTTGCTGCTCCTGCAATGCCCTTCGCTCCATCCTGATGGGTATTGGATGTTACCCTCTGGCCAGAGGTAAAAGCTGTTAAATTAAAGTCTTGTTAAAAGAGTATATTCAAAGGTAGATGGAATAAAAGTAGGAGACTGTGGTGAAGAAGGGGTCAGTCTCTCATTTACAAATGGTTATTTTCTATCTGCCAGACTATATGCCCTCCCTTCTGGTGAGATCATACCCCATCGGTTGCAAATGATCAGGAAGGAAAGTTTGTGAACTTAACCAGATGTCTCATTACTTACTTGCAGTCCTTGATGGTAGCCTATTTTCTCTGCTGTAACATGGTCGCCTCTCTCCTTATTTCTGGTGGGGCCCTCCTTCCCCATCCCTCCTGTTTATAATTTTTGCAATTACTGTAGGTATTACAGAGATTTATCTTTGAGTGTCTCTAAGTGGGTTTGGTACTAGGATCCACCTATTAGGGAGTACATATGGCACTTAATTTTCTGTGTCTGGGATACTTCATTCAATATAATTGTTTCTAATGACATCCATTTCCCGGCAAATTCCATTAATTCATCATTTTTGATGGCTGAGTAGTACTCCATTGTATAAATGTACCACATTTTCCTTATCCACTTGTCAACTGTTGGACATTTGGGTTGATTCCATGACTTTGCTATTGTAAACAGTGCTGCTATGAACATGCTTGTGCTATCGAGTGAATTTTTGCTGTATGTGGGGTTATTCCCAAAAGTGGAGCAGCATATGACATTTCAATCTTTAATTTCTTTAAGAATCACCAGATGCCTTGGCCCTCTTTTTTTTTTTTTTTTTTAAGCCAAAAGCCAACAAAAGATACAAACAGAGAAGCAGAGTTCAGAGTACTGTGGGAAGTTCAGGAGACGTGGACCCAAGCTGTTTAGAGTCTTCACTTAGAAATGAACATGTTTTTTCCTCAGGTTGACCATCAAGACCTGCGCAGCCAATCTTTGCTTTTCAAGAGCACAAAGGTTCTTATAGATACCACTTTTGTATTAAAATATTGAGTATTCACAATCTCCGCATAACATATATATATGTTTTCTAATAAAAGCTATTTTCCTGGAATAATCCTTGCCCGGTTTCTCCTGCTAGGTTTTCTAAAATTTTCTTAAATTCTTTCTAATCCTGTGAACAACTCTCAATATTTTCTTTTCAGTGCTATGGATTGAACCCAAGGCCTCTATATGCTAGGCAAATACTACACCTCTGAGCTATCCCTAGGTCTCAATACAATGTACAATGTATACAATATCTGATAAAGTGGCAATGCTTCTGTACCTTTTGCCCCATGCCTAACACACTTCTTAGAGCCCTGTATAGTTTCCTAGACTGATTATAGACTGATTAATGCTAATACCTTGGGTCCTCCCTTCATTATCACCTTCAAATCTCTTTTTTATTTCTGTGCTCTCCTCTCTACTTTTCCTTAGTTCTGTAGGAAGTATAAGCAGTGTCTGACTGATTTTATAATAGAATATAAAAGGGATACTTCCTTTAACTGAACTTCAGCTGCTCCCAATAACGCCATCATGTCACGGTTCTATCATTAGGTCCAAAGCTTCATGATCTGGTCATCTTTACCTTCAGAGCCCAGCGTGGTGATGGTCAGAATTGACTGTGACATATACAGCAATGATCTGAATGAAGTCTTGTCCTGGACTGATGCTTTTGAATGCCGATTTCTTACATGATGCAGCCACTCCTGATGCTCTAATTCCATCTCTCATAATTAGACAAGAGTATCAACTTGATGGTTGAGGGTTCAGGTTCTGGGCACATTTGTAGTTAGTTCACTAAAGTCCAGAGGGAACCTTCAGGAGATTATATAGTCGATGGGGAAGACCCATTGGTAGGACTAGTCCCCGGGCAGTTTGACAGGATGGAGGAAACTGGTTGAGAAAGTTGACATCCTTCTGTATACTTGGTCAGACATGCTTGTCTGGCAAGTAAGAATAGTTCCTCTCTTGCTGTTATGAGGTATGGTGGGGTTGGGTCCCTCGGCCTTTGGTATTGTTGTGGGCTCTCCTGCCAAACTGGACAAAGAATTGTAACTGGACAATCATAAGAGAAAATAAAACCCCTTGTTCCCTTAAGCTGTTTTGTCATGATTTTATGAGCAACCATGCAAGCTAACTGCAATACTATCTCTATGTTGATCAACTTGTACTTCTTTGGCTTGAACGTTCTCTTGAACTTTATTTTGCATACCTGCTGAAGTCTTCTTCCACATCGTCTCTCAGTTGTTTAATGGTATTCTGACAGTCAGCGTGTCCTTGCACAACATAATTGTTTTTCCCCCCTTTGTACTTTTTCCTGTCCAGTGTCCCTCATTTAAGCAAATGGTTCCTCTTTTACCTAATTATTCATTTGTTAATTTACTGTGCTGAGGGTCTGTGCAAGACACTGCTGATTTTATTCACTTCCATAAAATCAGTGTTTAGTAGAGGTCCTGATACTTAAAAGATATTAATACATAATTTAGGAATGAGTGAATGAATGCATGCATGCCCTGTGACATAGTCTCCTCTTGGGATCATATAATTGTTTCTTCATATACTACTACTTCCCTCTCCTCTTGCTTCATCCTAAAGAGGCACTGTCCCAAAGATCTCTTAAATATATAAAAAGTTGATGTTATGCAGTTTGTTCTATTGCCCTGCTTAGTTTATTTAAAACTAGTTTAGACTGCTGAATAAAACATATAATAAATAGATAAGTGATAAATGGCTATTTTGAAGTTTTCTGTACAACCAAGTTTCCTGAAGAAGAAAATCATATCATGAAAGCTTTGGAAGAATAAAAGGTGGAGTTGAATTTCATGTTACATAAAAGTATCTTCAAATATGAATTGTGGCAAATATTAAAGTATCTAATTGATGTCCCATACTGTGTATGCATGTGTACGAGTATCTCTGTGTGCGTGTGTGTGCTTAAATGTGTTTTAGGATAGCTATAGTAACATTCTATAATATGTAATTCTACCATCAGGACCCATGTAACCTGTTAAAATTTGGATAAATGTTTTCCATAAACTCATGTACTACTAATGGTTTGTTCCACAGCTTGTCGCCTTATCTTTAAGAGGTAGTATGTAGTGGCAGGTCCCTGATCTCTGGGGCCATGTTCTTGAAGGGGAGATAGAAACTCTAATTCCTTCCTATTTCTCCCACATCATTCAGTGAATGTTTTTTGCCGTATGCTACCACCATAATGTGACAGAGACCCTGACTACAGGCCCCAGTGCGGTAGGATCAGCCCATCATAGAGCTGGACAGAATAAACCTCTTTTCTTTATAAGCTGATTACCTAAGGCATTCATTACAGCAATGGAAAGCAGATTAGCAATACTTTGTGTTTACTTTCTAAACTTTTAACTAAAGAACAATATCTCATTATATAATATGTTCTTTACTGAAAAACAGAGAACATACTCCTTTTTTTAGGGCATAATCAAAGCCAAGCACAACATATAATTAATGACCCAATTGAGCTGGGCACAAAGGTTTCTTGATACTTCCATGTGTCACTTTCCAGTCTTTCATGAACTGTTCATACAGTGGGCCGTTGTACACATTTACAACAAAACCATGAGTTTTTTTTCCCCAGACAATATTCTATTGGTTTAACTTAAGAGCATATGGCAATTTACATATAAACTGCTTTATGTTTGGAATAATAAAAATGTCAGGACAAATAGGAGATGTTAAACACGGTGATATTTTTATACCATGCAAATTTATTGCTCCATTTAAAAATTGAAATTATGAAGGGATGTGATTGATACTGCACAGTGCAGTTGCCACAGAGACGAAGCAACACCACTGGAGTGGCTCCTTCACTTTCTCACTCAGTGTTGTTTTATGTGGTAAATCATCTGACTGCTGCAATACACTCTTTTATGTCATAACCCCATATGAAACCTACCTAGAAAGCTGAAGAGTGTTCTGGATGTATTGACTTAGGTGTAAACAAGTTTTTCTTGCAGCCTTCCTCGTAGGAATGGAGTGAAATACAGCCCGGTGTCTGCCTTCTCTGTTGCTTTCCTCCCTGGAGTCTGCTGCAGTGTTTCCTAAGTCTCAGAAGAGGGATTGTTTTCAGATCCTTCTCCCAGGTTAAACAACAAGAGTACAAGGTCCTTGGAGTGCAGACAGAGCAGACTTACACCGGCCTCTTCAAATGGAATAAAACAGACCAGACAAAGAAGGAGATGCGAAAAGGAGACATGTTGGAACAAAGGATTCCTCAGACAGACAGTAGACCTTGTAAGATTTACTCCAGGCTCGTGTTTTTATTCCTTCTAAATTTTGAAAGAGGTGAAAGATACGTGAGAACACCTAGGAGTATATATAAAAACAAATGTGTGCATAAAATTTTGTTTCTAAACCATCTGAAATAACTCAGGCCCGTCAGCTGGAGCCCCTTGGAAAAAGAATTGGCGGAGAGAAATTCTTTAAAGTAGTTATTGCCTCTTTTGGGATCAGAGAATGAATTTTGACTTGTGTTTAGAGACTACATTAATATGAGCAGAACAAAGATCCAACTAACATATCCCAGTCATAAAAAAGAGATAAAACCAGAAAAATGGAAATTTTTGCATCAACTCAGAACTTGGACAGGGGTCAGCAGGGAGTCGTTGCGCTGTGCTTTTGAAGCTCAGAGGTCCTCCTGATCTTCCTCTATGAGTCGCTGGGTGGAGGGAAAACCTGAACATTTCACATCTTTGGAGCAGACAGACAGGTGTCTAGTTTGGCCACTAATCCTAAGAAATACTCCTATGGAGCAGCTCAGTACTTAAGTCTGGGCAATTACTCACCTGTGCTGGGTCTCTGAACACAACCCTGAAGGGTTACATCCTGCATCTTCATGCTTAGAGATTCCTAGGGGTCTTAAAGTAATAATTCCTTTCACAGGTGCTTACTCTTTTGAACAGATTTTTTCAAAATAAAGTAAAAGAGATAGTGTGGCGGAAAGGCTAGTCGAACTCGAAAGCCTTCTTGGTAATGATTCAAGAACATTCTCAAACCTCCTTTAGTGAAGTGAAATACTGAAAGAATGATCTGAGATCTGTATTCAGTAGAGACTGTCTTCAAACAGCCCTTGTGTGGGTGCATTGGCGAAAACTATATGAAAAGTTCAGCATTTCTCCTTATCATCTCCTTTGAAAAGAAAAACTGTGTTATATAGTACATTGCAAACCTTCAGATGAACTGGGCTGATAGATAGTTGTGGAATAAGTTGGTAAGTAAGTGGAACAATTTCATGTGATATCCACTGTTGTTAGCATACAAGAAATACTCATTTCTGTTCTGTAGTAGAATCATCTTAAAAATGTAGGAATCAGGCTATGTGGTGAGAGCTCAGTGGTGAAAGTTCTAGCTGCACAAGCAAGAGAACTGAAGTTTGGCTCCTCAGAACCTAGATAGAAGCCATGGTCCTGTTGGTAAGCTCTGGGTCTAACCGAGAGATCCAGGCTCAGGGAATAAGGTGGCAAAGGACTGAAGAAATGATTAGTCCCAGAATCAACCTCAAGCCTTCACACACAAGTGCACTCGTGTGCACACACAAATACATATGCACACATTCTCCACAAACACATACTCATGAAAAAATTATAGAAAGCGTTTATTACCTCCCATTATATTATATTAAATAACACTTCATAGTAAAATAGCATTTTAAAATGAAATGAATAACTTAAAATACAGATTTCTCTGTAGTATGCACTTAATAATTGTAAGAATCTAATGAGGTAAATCAACATTATTTTCCCTGTTTTATGAAGTTATGCCGAACTGCAAGTGGTTTTTGAGATGTGAGAAGTCAAGAGTTGGTAATTTAAGCGTATTGTTCTCCACTTCCTACTTCTTTCCACTGTACAGGTAATTTGTTGCTTAATACAACATTAGGGATATATGGTTGAGAAGATGCAGAAAACTGAGTTCCTGTCTGTCTGAGTCCTGTCTGAGAGAGAGAGCGAGAGAGAGAGAGCGAGCAGGCATGAAGCTGGAGGCGCCCACAGAGACATCGCCACTGTAAGAACAGGAAAAATGAAGGACAAGCAGGGCAAGAGATTTGAAAAGGTAGTTTTAATATTGACAAAGCTACAAATAAGCTAAAGCAAATTAATTATCCAAGAAAAGCTAAGAATCACTGAGAATGGGATAAAAATTAAAAAATGATGAAAATAGTCCAGCTATCAAATATCATTCATTAATGCAAGCTAAAAAAATTTGTCATGTAGTCACTGTTGATGCAGACGGCCTCCTCCCCTGGGCTTCCCATGGTTCAGAACGCAGTCCCATTAAATCCTCCAGCAGTATCGACAGCGCTACTCTAACCAGGCCTGCAGGGAGGGCAGCCACCAGGAGCGGTCGCCCTGGCCGAGTGCCCCTTGTGGGAGTGTGTGTGAGGGCATCCCAGTGCCTCTCAGTAAACGTGCACAACCTGTTCGCAGATCCTTGCCAGCTCCGAAAACCTATAGTAGCATGAAAGATGACAACTGGAGAGAAGGCTCTTGGCCAGCAAAGACAAGAACGCAGAGGCGCACAGCTTCACGGATCCCCTCACCTGGCTGAAGAGCAGCGTTCATACACACACTCTTCAGAGATGATTCTTGGGGTTTATAAAACCCTGACCCTTTCTCTCTAACTAGGACAAGCCGACAGAGATGATCAGGCAGCGCTTCAATAACATTTAACACCAGCCGTGTTTGGTAATCACACAATCACTAGCCATGGAGTCCCTTTTAGTTTTAATAGAAATGCGATTCATTTTTTCAATATTTGACAAAGGCCAATATCTGGGCAAATAGCCTAAATGGATGCTAAAGAGAAATGCCCATTTGTAAATGACAGAGTACCTGGTACACAAGGATTTGGTGAATTCTGGATGTCCAAAGACACATTTGACCTAATTTACTGTACAAATACTATCGGTAAACATTTGTGTTAATGAGAACTAAAAAAAATTGTCATGTATAAGTAGAAAATAGAACAGAGGTTACCAGAAGCTGGGATTGGAAGGGGTAGGGGAGTAGAGATGGGAAATAGACACCAGGGCACAGAGAAGCAAATGAGTCTAATGCTGCATAGACTAGTGTAAGATATGGAGACTGTTTGGGGGCAGCTGTGGAAGGTTAAGGGTTAGGATGGCCCCTGAACAAGCCTGCAGGTACTTGACTGATTGCTGTGGAGAACCCAGCCCATAGTGGGTGGTACTTTCCAGTGGCGGACGAATAATAGGAAGTGCAAGGAGGAGGGACTTGCTCTTCCCTTATCTTGTGTCCACTTGCTGTGGGGTCTATTCTTCCAGCATCGTTCACTTTCAGAGCATTGTGGGGCCTCTTTGTTGCCGCCGCTGTTGCCTCGGTCCCTGGCTGACACGGACCTTCATCCTTTTCATGTTGCTGCTGTTCCCGTTGCCTCTGGAGCCTGGTCTCTGGGCCTTGCTGCTGTTCGCTGTTCATCGCAGAGTCGGAGCCCAACTGATCTTCACCGACATTGGAACCCACCGTCTTGGATCTTCCGTGGAAGTAAAGACTTGAGACCTTCTTGGGGTCTTTTGGCTTTGTGAGACATTCGGGTTGAGAATGAAGCAGCTACGGGCGGCTACTCCGAAGGACACTATTTTTTATTGTAAGTTAATTTAATAAACATTTATATATATTACATTCCAGAGATTCTGGCCCTTCAGAGAACTCTGACTAATAGGGCCTATTTACAAAAAGGATAATGAAATGATAAAGCTTCAGTAGCTTATGAAGAATTGAGATTAGTATAATATATACTAATTTTTAACCTGCATCTCCCTAATGGAATTGTAAAACCTTCTGGAAAATCCTTGAGCAACAACTGTGTAGGTTACTGCACATGGAGAGACTTTGGTAGTGTTTGAATGAATCTTCTCCATTTGAGTTGACAGTGTTGAGGAAGAGGTAAACAGGTTTTGTTGAAAGCTGATTTATAAGCTGAAAACTACTTCTAACACCGCCTAGATAAGAGTATATGTACTTCCTTTGTAGACAGTGCAAGAAGGAATTGCGTTGGAGCAAGCAGGTAAGGTTTGGAAAGATTCATTAACCAGCAGCTTTAGGTGCCCAGATTCTAGCTTTAGAGAAGTTATTGGAAACTTAGGCAAAGAGATGTTTAGTTTATTAAGGCGGAATGAAAAATTTTTAGATGCTGAACTATGTCAGAGGAGGTCAGATAATATGAGATAATGTGAAGCTAACCAACTCCGCAATGGCTGTTTCATGCTGTGTCCACAATTTAGGGCTATTTCTTTCAGGTAGCACAGTCACATACAATTTTAATTTTCTGGATTATATTCTTTCTTTTTTGCTGCTTTTTCTTGTTGACCAATCTGCATCACTGAAGAAATATTTTATCTCCTACTCCTATGAATTTGTAGCTTTAAACTCGATGATGTGCTGTAGATTGACACACATTTATATCCAGACCCTTCTTTGATTATTCTTTTTTGAATGAATCTTGATTATTCTAGAGGTGGAGAATATCAAGTGCTGGTCAGGCACTAAACTTTACTACTGACATTACCCATTAAGTATCTCTAAAGGAAATAATAAAATGGCAGCTTTTTAAAGCCCATTTGTGACTCATAAAATATGGGTTAAAACCTCTCACTTTATTACACTTTTACTTTTGTAATTATTACTGTAAGTGATAGAATCGTTCAGGGCAATCAAGAAGTCAGCTCTCTCAGCTCCTACAAGGAGCTGCACGTTCTCTAAGAATGACATAGGCCCTACATTGGAAGACTCTGGAAGTTTAAAGCATGTTGAAATAAAAGATAAAGGATATATAGAAAAAAACAAAAGGAAGACAACAAGCAAAAGGTAATCTCTGAATAAAGGCATGCACTAAAAATAAATTAAAACCAACAATCTTCAGTGTTCTTGACTCCGCACGACCTATGTCTGTTTCACATTTATGGGTGACTCCAGATTTGTTCAGTGTCTTCACACCCTAATTTGCTTATCTAAAGAAAGAGGAGCAGTCATCGTAAATGATGAAATGGAGATTAGAATTAAGCAAACTGATGTTTGTAAAGTATGTTAGTAGCATTTCTGATGAATTGCAGTGGTCGGTATATGTTAATTATCATGCTTTTATAATGAGCTAGGATAATCATTTTCTTATACATTGTCCATTAGCTGTCTTATGGAATGTCTGAAGTGTGAGGTTTTGAAGCTATTTACTGGTAATCTTGCTATTTCCCCCCATTCTTGCATATGCCTGAATAGTAATCACAATGGACTCTCTAGAGTAAAAGCCTGTTTTCATTCACTGTAACTAGGAATGGCTGGGGAGATAGTAAATTTACTAGATTTAAAAAATACTGTGTGAATTCCCACTAACTTCACAGCACTGTCTTTAGTTGCAGAATAAGCCCTGGTCCCTGATTTCCAGTATTTATGGTGTAATATTGTACAGACACAGAGACAAATATTGTCATACAATAGAGAGAATGGAAAAAGGAAGTATTCCTGGATTAAGATTCAGATTTAAATTAAACCAATATTTAACCAATAAGCTACTGGATTTCAAGCACTTTTCTCAGCATTCACTGCTGCTCTGTATTGAACCAATCACCCACAGCTCTAAATTGGAACATTACTTATTGTGATATGCAGTAATCACTTTCAAAACCCATTGCAACAGTGTTATTTAAGATAGTTCTGTCTGTGTTTTAAGTCAGGAAAAAGATAAAAGGGTCTTTAAAAAAGTTTGCATTGCTGCTGGCTACAGTTGTCTTAGTTCTTCATAGAACATGTGTCTCATTCATTCGTTCACGTCATCTATTTTGTAAAAAATGTTCATAGTGCCTGTAATATCTCTATTGTGTGCCCAAACTGTGCATGACAGTGAAGGTTGAAAGGTGCATAATTTTTCAGTTTCAAGGTGCTTGCAGGGAAAACAACAGAATATCGGTGTGTGTAATTGGGTCTTACTGTCAGTTTTTGGGGGGCAATCAAGCACTTGTTATGTGATAATTCATTAATTGAGAAAGGAAAGTGGTGATATATTTGTGTTTTCCTTGATTCAGTCTTACGGCTCTGGGGAAAGTGGAAAGTTTATGGAACATGCCATTCATATCTGAGTGATTTTTACAATCTTGAGTTACAACTGTATATAGTAGAAACCAAGGCTTAGAGTATGCAATCTATTTTTATCTTATGCACTGTTAATTTAAGATTTCTCCATTTTTATGGTCAGAGTTTCTATAGATTACCCCTGAAGAATTTGATTAAAGATCAATCAAATATAATGTAAAGAATCAGAGGCCTGTAGTGAGGGGTGGGTTCTGCCTGTCCCGCCTAAAGGGTTTGTGTCACAAAGTAAAAAAAGAACAGATCCTGGAGATTGACAGAACTGAGTTTTCCACTTCTTTCTACAAATTTTGGTGATGTTGAGTAAGTTGTTCTGCCTCCTTCAGCTTATTTCTTTATTATGTATGAGACTAAGATTTATTCTTTCAGAACCATTTTGCAAATCAAATGAGACTGACATCTATATGTTGCTTAACGTGATGCTCTGTGTGTTGTAAATGATAAGGAATTCTAATGTGAAGAGACCAACAAGAGATAAGGCTAAAAACTAAAATAGAAAGGGTCATGGCAATTGAAGCTACAAGGGGAGGGGATCAGTGAAAGAAGAAAGGTGACTTATGGTTTTAGAGTATTGAGTGAGTGGCATGTTTCTCTGAAGTCAGGAGATGTGGCAGGGGGAAGCTAGGAAGTGAGTTACAGAGTCATGAAAAAACTTGTAGGAAGAATGTTGCAGGAACAGGGAGTGGCCGGTGCAAAGTCTGACCCTGGCTCATCTTAAATATAAGAACACCAGAACGACTGGAGAGGAAGGAGTGTGTGTGTGTGTCCATGAACATGGGTGTCTGTGTACTGGAGAATAAGAGCAGGAGGCAATAGCAGATAAAGATGGAGAAAAGCCAAGGAATGGCATGATGCAGATGGATTGTGCCCTTGAACTTTATATGAGCTTGGCTTTTACTCTGAGGGTCCAGGAAAGCTGATGATATTCTTGTAGACAAGAGCAACATGATCTGTCTTACATTTTACAGGAATTTCTCAAGAGGGTCAGGTAATCACATGAACGCAGATTAAGAATCTCTATCTGGAATTTTTAGGACAAGAAATGTTTTAGATTTCATATCTTCTTCCGAATTTTGAGATATTTGAACATACATAATGGCATGTATGTCTACTCATAAAACTAATTAATGTTTCATACATATCTTATTTACATAGCCTGATGGTTATTTCCTGGAGTAATTTTTAACTGAAATCCTCACATGAAGCCAAGCACAGAATTTTCCTTGTATTTATGTCATATGCAAAACGTTTTGGATTTTTGGAATGCATCAGATTTTGGATTCTTCAAATTAGAGATGTTCAACATGTTCAAGAGCAGAATTATACTATTCATGCTACTGAGACTCAGGTCTATGTATCCAAGGTTGGCTTTGCACTCAAGATTCTTCTGTCTCGACCTCCAACTGGAATTCCTAGCACTAAGTATCACTCACAGCCATTTTCTGGTTCTTATTGAGTGTCTATTATATATTCTTTTCTTTGAATTATCACCCAGAGTTTTTCCTTAAGTTCTTTTATCTGTTGCCTCACTTTGAGAACTAATTAGAGTGCACATTCAAATAACAGTATCTAAGTTGGTGTGAGTGTCATAACAACATAGCCCGCCTCCCACCTAGTCCTTGACTCATTGTTACTCATTTACTCATTTATAAGTGAAAAAAGCTGTATATACCTATATATATATATATATATGTATATATATAGGTAATCTATACATTAACCTTCATAACTAAGTGCATTGTCATTTTCAAGCTGTTACACTATAGAATGATAAAGAACTTATTTTCACTTTAAGAAAAAAAAAGAGCGAAACTAAGGGTATCAACTTTGCTTGAAAAATGTCTTAGAAAAATGTTGGGGGAAATTTGATTTAAGAAAAAAAATTGAAGGGGTGAATACAGAGCAGAGAAACCAACTGAAGGTTAGTACTCAGGGGAAAAGTGGCAGGCAAGAGACCCAGAGTGGCAAAAATGAAGGTAGGAATAGGGTTTCCAGTCTGGCTGCAAAATGCAGGGAGAACCATGAGAATTGGCAGATGGGTTGCAGGGCACTGGAACTAGAGGAGTTAAATGTGACATCATATTCTGATTGGATTCAAGGCCCACTTTTCAGCAGAGATCACATTCCTAGACAAGAACCTACAGGGAGGACTTAGGCCCTAGGGTGATGCAAACTATTAAGTTTAGATATACAGACACTCTATCAATCTGCCTTCTGAACATTTGTCATTATACTCATAGAAGGGAGTACTTAACTCAACCTAGAAGCTTCCTTTGGCAATGGAAAGTGTTTATTAACAGAAAATTGCAACTGGCCAAACAAAGTACAGAAGATAAGTTAACTGTGCACTGCTCAGCCCTAAACAGGATGTCTATTCCACCACTCCTGTCCATGTACCCAAAGGCTCAGGGAAATTGGTGGAAGAGTGGGGTGGTAAAATTGTAAGCGCCTAAAAGTGGACAGATATGTGGCCAGATATGTTTTGAGCAAGACAGAGTTGTTACATCCATGAATTCACTGCAATTATGTGTATTTCCAACTGAGCTCTGCGTAGAATTTATCCTATCAACATTTTACCAGAGAAGAAGAAAGTTCTCAAGAGGTTCCACATCTCCCTGAGATGAGGGTTAATGCTGATGAGGAAAAGGGAAGATATTCCTCAGTGGTAGAGTCACTGCTGTATTATTCCTTTTTCAACAAGTCATATTCCTTCAAAGGCAACCCAGATGAAACTCATTGAACCACACATGCAAAACGACATGAAAATAATTGAGAGAACTGGTAGAGTTCAGAAGGATTGAAATGGGAAAGGGAGGCTGATGGAATTGGGGATTCATATATGAAATTCTAGAAGAAGAAAAACTATTTAAATTTTTAAATATTTTAGCAACTAAATTTTATTTATTTAAATCTAAATAAATATGAAGATATGCTGGGGCTGGAGAGAAGGCTTATGGGTTAAGCCTCTGTCTCAAAAACAGGAGGACCTAAGTTTGATCCCATGATCTCATGCACACAAAAAAAGTGTTGGGCAGAATAGCAGTGGCTTTCACTTCTGGTTCTGGAAGGTGGAACCTTTGAAACTCACAGAGCAAAGCAAAAAGGAGCTAAGCCAATACAGGATGCTTTCTGAAGTCACCCTTGGGCCCCCCCAAACATGCACAGTGCTCTCTGACACACACCGCCCTCCAATATGGTTAGTCAGTTTTTTAGTTAATTTTCCCAAATTAACTTATAAATCCAATACAATTTAAACTAATTATCCACTGGTCCCTTTTGTAGAAATTTACAAGCTCATTTTAAACTTTGTATGGTGCTACAAAGTACCAAAAATAAACAAAAAAAAACTTGAAAAGTAATACATTTAGATGACTTACAATAACTAATATCAGGACTTAATACAAGTTTATAGTAATCAAAAATATATATCTAGCATAGAGAGAGAAAAAGTTAATGGAACAAATACAATATAAAAATCTGGAAATAAACCCACACATTTCATCATAGTTTTTAACAAACGTACCAAGGGTCATTCAGTGGGGGAAAGGATAACCTTTCCAGCAAATGGTGCTGGAAAAGTTAGACGTTTATATGCAATAAAATAAGATTTGATGATATGGACATTTTAATAAATCATATTCTGATGAAAATCATGCTTTCAAGAGGATTTTCAAATGACAGTTGCTTAGGAATAACATTTCAATTAAAAAACATAAAGAATGTGATGCCAGTCAGCTAAGGAGAATTCATATGAAAGATACTGTGGTTGGCAATCACTGCTGAACATGCACTTCCATAGTGCCTGTCTTGCCTTCCATAAAACAGACAAAATATTTCAGTGCAACCCCAATATGTAGAAAATGGAAACAACTAATAGTTGCATGCATTTGTTCTTTCAAAATGAATTGTAAAACACAAATTTATAAAGCAGGCTAGGGAGGTGGCTCAGCAGATAAATTACTTGCCACACAAACCAGACAATCTGGATTCTCATCCCAGGTCCCATGTGAAAAAGCATAAATATCTGTGATCACAGGACACCCACCAGAAATGCGAGGTAGAGACAGAAGTTCAAGAGCAGATAGTCTGACTTAGTGGTCCCAAAGAAAGTGGAGAAGTGAATAATGTCTTCTGATGTCCACACATGCAAATGGCAACTGTCTACCCTTGTACACACACACACACACACACACACACACACACACACCACTCACCTATCACACACATTAAAAATAAAGAGTAAGATTAGCTTACTTCCAAGCCTCTTCTCTTGTACCGCTATATTTACCTATATTGTGTTTAGACGGAGTTCATAGTAGAAAATACTATGAAACTGAGATATGAAGGTGAAAAATGTGCTCGTTAAGATTTGTCTGCATGGATTCCCTTATTACTATTTTTATTTAACTCTTGATTCACAGTTATCTCCATATGATGATAATAAAACAGGTTTTCATTTTTTATCTCTTCTCCATGTGAACTGCGGCTTTATCAGAGTCTTGCTACTTCCTACACCAGTAGATGGCATTCTTATTCTTGTTTTCCTTTTATTAGTCTTAGGTCCGTGATAAATGTAATGTCTACTTAGGTCCTTTAGTCCAAGTTCAAGATGACCAATTTCTGGTGTCCATGGAAAAGGAAGAAGCATATTCAAGAGATGAACAAAGATGCAGTGGTCGCTTGGTTTTCTCTTTGGCTAAGGGTCAGGTCAAGAATGGCAGGAGTGTTTGGTCTGAGGAAAAGGCTGCAACTTAGTCATTCAAACTTTTCCCACCTCTCCATGCATCATAACTGTGAATAGCTATCATTTCTGAGTGTGGACTGAGGCTGTCCTGCTGTCTTCTCCCTGTCACTCTGTGTGGGATGGGTCTTGGTAAGGAAAAGAGAGACTTTCGTACAGCACAGAGGGGGTCTTGGGCATATGTGCTGGCAATCTTGGAGTTGCCTCCAGCTCATCTGACTCTTCTGGTTTCCCTGACTCCATTACTCTGATCTGTTGCCTTGTGGCACTGTCAGGACTTACTGTCCTGTGTTTATGGGTACACTGATCCCACCAGCTCCATCTATCACACCCACTGCTTCAGAGTCACTTTACCTGAGTACAGCAATCTCTACCTAATCTTCTGGCTTGCTCCTCAGTCAATTACTTCCCCTGAGTGCCTGCAGATGTCTAGATTCCTTTCCCATGCCCCACATGGGGTGTTAGAAATCCCAAAGCTACCCATTTTGCTCACTGCCTATATGTGACTTACTGCTAGTCTATTCTGCTATGACTACCATGTTCTGGACAGAGGCATAAGACAAAGCAGTATCTTTCCAGGGTTCCCATGCCTTTGGCTTAACTTTCCATCTCTTTGGAGTAGCTGTGCATACGCAAAGGCTTCAGAAACCAAACATGACTGCTCTTTCTCCCTCCCTTCTACATATGACCGCATAGGTCAGTTCTTCCCAATCAAGTCTGCTGAGATCTTCCGTCTCCCCTCTACTCCCCTTTCCTCCTTTATTTTCCTCTTCTCTCTTCCCCTTTCCTTCTTTCTTTCCATGTAGACTATCTCTTTTATCTTAGACCAGTGTTCTCAACAGTATCATGACAGAAGTTCTACTTTTACACAACAGTTTATAATATCTGCTCAGGTGAAAGTATTAAGGTACTGCCCTAATTTTATTATAGGGGAGAAATTTAAAAAGCTTCTAAAAAGATATTTGGCCTATATGCAGAATAGCCATAAATCACATAGCCATAAATACAAATTGACATAAATGTTCCATTGTTTATGCAAATATGATGAAATAAAATGTTTTTCAAAATTGTGAACACCCTTGATAAAAATCTCAGTATTAAATATGATGTTCCCCGGGTTGGTTTTCCAACTGCTTTCCTGGAAATCAATGAATGCAAGAGTGGAGCAAATAATGCTGTGTGTGTTTTTAAAACAAAACTAGATAATAACAAATATCTGATCAATAATAAAATGCTGTATAAAGTTCTCTGTGAAGTAGAATAGATCTTTCTTGTGCATAGCAAGACATATAAGACCCCTAACCCCTACTTAGTAAATGACAGTAGTGTTTCCATTGTGTCAACAAATGCCTAACTCAATATTCTTAAGGGTGGTAGCGTTTCACATTGAGGCCCACTGTTCCAAGCAGCCCCTTCCCATGAGGGTTTATAATCTTTCTCTGTAAGTAATAGACTTGACAACATCACAGGATGAGCCTCTTATTCCCATACTCTGGGAACATCCTGGGATCTATGCTGTGAAACTTCTGGACGTTATCTAGTGCTCCTGACTTGCCGGGATTTGTTGTTTGGAAAGCACAGTACCACACTGTACTGACTTCTCTGCTCTTTCCAGGCTTACCTACTTAACTACTTTCTCATAGATCTAAATTAGCTCCTAATACCTCTCCATGAAGAAACACAAAACAAATGAAGAACCAGGGAATCTGAGAGACTTGTTTACAGAGCTACAGAGTGTCAAACTGAGTACGCCCGGTGTTGCAATTTCTCTTCTTGTTTTTGATAAACACAAGACCAAACAACTTAGGGGAATAAGGAGTTTTGATTTTTACCATTCTGGTTACAGTTCATAGTCCATTCTGGCAGGAGAATTCATCCCAGCATCAGGGACTGAGGGAACTGGGCCCACTATAGTCACAGGAATTGCTGAGATACAGGCAAACTATCCTGCTTGCCAATCTTCGAGTCAGCTGAAGTCTACTGAACTCCTGAGTCAGTTCTCATCTTATGCACTTGCCTGAGGAGTGGTCCCTTCTCCTAGGGTGGGGTCTACCCTCGTCAGTCACACAGTCTCCCATAGGCTGGCTCGAAGCCTGCCTAACTGCTGACTCTTCACAGTTGTTCCCAGAGTGCAGCCTCCGAAGGTTGACGCCTGAATCTAACCAGTGCACTAGGTCCAAAGCCTCAGTCTTCTTTGCTGAAATTTCCTACCATGGCATATCACATAACCAGTTACCTTAAGCTAATACTTCCTTCTTTTATTTGGAAGTCACTGTCTGAAAAAAATAGGGGGGGGGGGTTTAATTGCTGTCGCAGATCAGTTCAGCAGGGCTGGATTTTGTGATGGAATGAAGTTGATTTTTTAACCTGCAGGCCTGTAAGGTGGGGCTTGTTAAGAGGCCCAGCCATAAAGCCCTTCAGTTATGCTCATAGCTCCCTGAAGGACTCACAGGACTACACTTTTTTTTTTTAATTTACAAATTCTTTGTTGTTGTTATCATCTTTTTAAAACTACATTTTCTGATTTATTTTTCATATGAAAAATCTTGGAACAATATAACTTGCATGAACTAGACGATAAAGTAAGTTAAACATACAAAACAGAACTGTAAACAGTTTTACCTTCTTATTTTGATATCGAAAGCCTTGTTTGAGGTGAGGGAAATTTCTGTCTTCTATGCGAAATTAGAGAAACAAATTTCTGTGTCAAGGTAAAATGTTAGGAACCAACCTTCCAGGTAGGTGCTGCTCGTCTACCTAAATGTTATCCTTTCTAAGTCAAGAAGAGAACATTCAGGGTAATGGTTGAGTTGTGATTGATAAAATCTGTGTATGTGTATTAGGGAGGGAATGCATATGTAGCAATTGGCTTAACAAGGTGTGCGGCCCCGTGCACATTTATGTCTGAGATTCAAATCAAGCCCTTAACCAGCAAGATTCTTTAATATAAATGAGAAATAGGCTTTATCCTGCCATAATGACCTGCAGACTCTCCGACATGACTCTCCACAGACCGATCGCTCCACAGAGCGAGTTGGCCAGCTCACGGAAGCCATTATCTTTTATTTATGCAGATCAGATTGTGACAATCCGTGGAATTCTTTGTTTTAGCTCTCTTTCTCTCTTTCTTGAAATTCTCCTGAAATGGCCCTTTCTTTCTGTATGGCAACTCCCCAAACAAGCATTTTCATGACTTTCCAAGTCATTGAATGAAAATATTAGATTATAATTTGGTTAGCTTATATTATTCCACAAAGAAAAGAAAACTGTTTTAATTTTGGATGTTACTAGATAAAGGAAGAAGAGAAAATTTCTCTTTTTTGTTAAACCACATAGGGAGTTGTGTATTGTGCCAACATACTAACCAGCACCAAATCCCAATAGTTTACACTTCCATTATTTAATATGCCCTCTAGAGTTTTGGACGTGGCTCAGAAAGAAATTTTAAATGAATTTCTTACATATGACCTTAATTTCAATGGGTTTGCCTTAGAAAGCCTTAGCTTTTCCATTAGTCAATATTAGCTACATATTCATGAGTAAGAATTTAAATAGCATACTTTTTATAAAAAATATAGTGGGGACTTCTTCTTATGAGTGTGCTTCCAGTGATCTCCTTAGGGAACAGTGGGACTCAACAGCAGGAGTTGAAAGAAACAGAGTAGAATATTATTTTTGAATGTGGCAGTTTAGTTTCCATTGCATATTACTTTTTTTTTTTCTCCTGTTCTTCCTAACTTTCATTTGAGAAACGGAGCAAGTACGAAGCCCACTGAGAGATCAGGCAAGCACCATGGTGGGAAGGCTTTTCCCAGTTGATTCAGGGTACTGTTGGCTTCAACTGACTTCCTTAGAGTTCATATTCCTGCATTTAACTCATGAACATATTGAATGTTAATTGGGTTTCAGCTACTATATTAAATATTGCAACAGATAAAAGAATCAAATACTAGTCTTCTCTTTGTTTGTGTGTGATTAAACATTGCTATGCATTGGCAAAAGATACTGAACTGACAGCCCCCTCACCCCCAGGTCCTTCTATTCCAGTATGACAGTCAACTTGAGTAAGTGGTGGACAGAGCAACCTAAGTGTGCTATGGTTATGAAGTGGAAGTACCGAGTACTTTGGGTATAAATTCTGAGTGTATACACAGAGAGCAGCCAAGGTCTCTCTGCAGCAAGTTTCTATTGAGACTGAAAGCTAGAGACCAAGTTAGACCTTGGGATGATAAGGAATGGATAGTCTCCAAGGAAGTTGAGCAGTAACTTGTATAAAGGTCAAGTTAACTGAGCAATGTGGAAATAAAGAGGAACTAAAAGGTAACATTCCCTTTTTTCTCCTTCAGATGGTGAGTTTAGAAGGCTGTTCCTCAGTGGCTCTTTGTGTTGGTCTTTAGAGTTTTTAGACAGAAGAAGATGAGTCGTATTAAGAAGGGCTAACCCATCTGAAATTCATATTTTTTTTCTAGGAGTGAGGAAGCCCCTCTTTCCAAATGGAGGATGTGTGAGGGAAGATTTTAGAAAATAATTCATATGTGATAGAAGTAACATAAAGAATTACTAGCCCATCAAACACCACTTGACAACACAAGGAAAATCTTTCTCCATAAGCAAGGAATCATTGGTCTTTTGAAAGTGACATGAATTGTATTGTAGGTCCTTATCAGTCATTATTTCAGTGTAATCTGAATCAGATCTTAATTTTTGGCTTAAGACTGGGAATTGAGAACATGGGATTTGGGGCAGGAACATTTCTTCAGAGAACAGAGAAAAGATGGAATTAAACTGCTGAGTAAGAGAGGAGAAAAATGTTAAGAGTCCAGGCAGCCAGAGACTGGGGTAGACAAAGAGTTGTGAAGGCTCTGTCTACAGTGCTCATTCATCTTGTCACTGCCCAAAACTATTCAGGGCAGTAATTGATTCTCCTATCTGCAACTGAAGGGGAAGGCCTCATAACTTACTAACTATGCAATTTCCTGTTGTCTCCTTTTCTATGAGCATCATAAAAGCTATTTCTTACCCACAGAAGGGAAATTGCAAGGATATGTGGTTGAGATTTAGAACAAGGCGTGACAGAATTGTCCTGGAAAAATATTACCTGAGTGTCTTGAGAAAGAAGGATAATTTTTTCACATAAATTTACACTTGTCATGGAAAGTTGCACTAAGTTGCATTGCTTTTCTGATGAATGTCTTGTTATTTTACACGGGGCATTTATTTGTCTATTCTTTTTGTTCTAATCTTTAAACTTTAGGAGTAACTCTAGAAAAAGTGTTTGCTTCAAAAACCCTTGTATGATTTTGATTTATGATGGGCCAGGATAATCATCTCTCTTTTGAGACCAAGTTAAAGAAGAAACCACATTTGGCTATGTTCATAAGGAAGGCCAATGATAAAGTCCACAGTAAAATATGGGTATCCTAGTAATTCAGAGAGAAATCTACCTTGATAACAGCAGAAACAGAGGGGAAGATGTAAATTAAAAGAATAAATATTTCCAAGATTCATTTACACAGTAGGGATGAAATCTCTTAAATGGAGCTTGTTACCTCATACTGGCTCTATCCTTGCATGAAGATTTGATGAATTAATGCTAATTTAGGATGCATGACTTTCATATTTATGTGAATCACTAAAAGGACCATCAAATCTGAAATCTGTATGTTCCAATATAAGATCAACCATGATGAGAAAGCGTAGCAATAAGAACAGTCCTTATTTATTACATTCTGGGTAAGGCAAGCTATCTTGTTCACGTGCAAGAGCTTATAATACATCTTTTACATTGAAAGTGCCCTCTGATGCCTTCTGCTTCACAACCTCTGTCCTTCTCTCCCTGCTACCTCTAAATTTTTTATATCATCTTGAACATCTCTCAAAGAATTGCAAATTCTAGCTGGAGTATGATTAATTCAGCATGTGGCCTCCTTCGATGGAGTGCTGTGCCGTCCATCCTCCTTAAACAAGGCTACCTCTCTCTTTGGCTCTTAGCAGGAAAAGCGAATTAAGGCAAAGCGCAGGTTGTTCAGGTGTGCTGTTTGGAAATGAATTTTTACTGGCGGTGCCACAAAGTCAAAAGTGTGGTGTTGCAAAAGTCAAATTACAATATATAGTTGATGTTGTTTTAGTTGGGAAGCTCAGTCACCCCATTTCCCTCTCTCGGTTTGCCCAGAGAGCACCTATTATTCTTTATTTGGAGGTGAAAGGCAAAAGGCAGGCATTTCTCCTCCTTAAAGACATACTATCTTTATTTCATTCATGGATCTAGTACTTTCTGAAGTGTTTCATCAGCTCATATTTTGTGTGAGGTCACTTCCCGTCAATACTGAGAGAAGAGGCTCATTTGTTTCTATCACTGGAATTGCTTTGCTAGAATTCAGTGGAGCCAAGCCATGGAAGCGAAGGCGTTACAATGACCGAGGGCTTCTCGTGGTGGTCCCCAAGGAAATCTGCAGAACCACTTTCATACTTAGGCATATCTGGATCTCATGATTTTCATGAAGAAGGAAAATGCAAATTTCCTCTTTGGGAAGTATTTAATTGCATAATATAATTGTTGCTTTAAAAACTCGATGTCTATAAGAAATGTGCTTTATAGGTACCTATAAAAAACATTAGCAAGTGCCTGAATTATCCTGTAGTTCATATTACTGATGCCGATGGTGATGCTGCATGCTTTGTTACAAACAAAGCTGAGCTTACTTTTGGGCAGGAAGGGAGAGCAGTGCCCCTGTGGAGTTGGTGCTGTTCTTTATTTATGTGCTTTGTCCCTGTCCTTTGCCCAGTCTGATCTCCCTGCAATTTGAGCTCTAACCTTAACTCTGGGAGTGCACTGGGTGAACCCAGGGTCCTTTTCCTTGTCTGACCTCAAGGCAGATGTCAGAGCTGAAGTCACAGAATATCTGAGGTGAGCAGGAGGGCTGGAGTTTGACAAGTAGGGAAAGGTGGTTGGCATGTGGAAAGGCTGGAGGCTTAGACTGAAGCTGCTGCCTACTCTGTTCGTCAATGGACAGATTTTGGCAAAACATTTGAAAGTGTTTTTGAAAATCATTTGAAGTTTTTGGCATGCAAAAATTATTAATTATTTGTATGTCTGCTAGTGCACAGTAGCTTTCCACTACTAAGAATGCAAGAACCAAAGTACCTATTCTGGATCTTTATATGGCACTGTGCTGAATGTAACTTCCAAAGAATTCCTAGGTGAATCAAAGGGCTGTAGAATCCAAGCAACGATACTGTGGGACAGAGTAGTAAAAATGTGGTGGCTGGGACAAACACAAAGTGTGAGGCTGCAGAAGGGAGAGTTTCAATCAGAAAGCTCAGGAATGAATTGCGAAGATTTGTTGGGGCTGAGTTCACCACACAGGAGAGATTTCAGACCTCTCCATCTCTTTGGGCCTGGAAAGGTTGAGCAAAGGACATCTAAAGAAGAAAAACACTGTCTAGACCAGACTGACTGAGTAACTGTTGGTAGTTGTCTGATGTCACTGGAGCAGGACATTCTGTCAAAAATCGCAGGGCAAGAAACAAGTGCTCCAGAGAATTAATGGCAGTCCAGAGAGACCAATCAATGCCTCTACAAGGTGTGCTGTGCAACCAGTGACCAGAAGATCCCCACTAAAGTCTGAGACGATCTAGAGGAGGCCTGAATGAGAGCCATGCTCTGGGGAGGCAGCAAGAATAGAGGAAAAGTCTTTCCAGGTTGAATAGTCAGACACTGGGGTTTTGAAGACAGTGCTATGGTTTTCAGCTTAAATGATGGTGAAGAGGATGAGGATGGAGATGAATTAAGATGTGTAGGGAAAGGAACCGCAGAAAAGACATTCATTTTTGTTTTATCTTCTTTTATATTTCCACAGTATTTTAGCTTTGTAAACAAAGTTCGATAATGCTTTTCCTTTGGAAAATAAGCAGCAGCATATAGAATATAGGAACTACATGCTTTGTGGAATATGATTTTTAGTGGGATAGTTGTTGGGCAAGTTTTTCTCTGTTTGACCTAAGCACTCACAAGACAGCTCTTGCTGGGATGCACATTCCAATTTTGTGTTTCTTGTATTTTATAAAGGAATCGAAATGCACCACTTCAGAGTGAATTAGGAGTGAGTTTGTGTATTTCTCTGTTTTGTAGAACTCAAATAGTTTCTTAGGGAATACATTCTGTTTTCCCTATACCTTTCCCTTATTCCCCAAACAGATTAGCACATATTTCCTGCATTGTCATCAGACAGGAAGCAAACACGAGGGAACGATTGGGCATAGGGCATGGTAATGTTACACTTGAGACAGGAATGTTCAGGATCTGAAGCTTCTAAACTCTTGGAAGACTCTTGTGAATAAGGTAGCTTTTATGTTCCAGCAAAAACCAACACGGTACATAGAATAGTCCCTGTAGATAGATGCCTAGGCCCATAGACTCTGAACCTGAAAGCTCTTATTATTGTTCAGTGCTTGGAACTATTTTCACATTGCTTCCTTAATGCCCAGTTTTACACTTATAACGGATGATAATTACAAAGAAAGCCTTTGTTAATATTCAATAGGCCCGACATTGGAAAAGTAGACACAATTTCTCTTACTGCTTAACACTTTACGCCCACATTTAATCTCATGGGGGTCCCTTCCTCCTTTCTTCTCCTATCCTTTCTACTGTCTGCCACTCACACTGGAAAGATAACATATCCTAGCTTCTCTGAGTGAAATTCTTGATGTAAACCTGGTACTATCCAGAAGAGCTAATTGATGAATCTCCTTAAGCAGAAGAAGCCATCAAAGTGTTGTAAATACATTGAAAGTTCACTTGTATAGGAAGATCTCTAATTTATGCAACATCATTATGCAATATATATGATTGACTGACACACTGACTTTGTAATTTTAATGGAGCCTTCAAATAGTTCCATTAAAACTTTGCTAAATACAATACTCTTGACCCTAAGTAAAAATGCTGTGTATCTGTGCTAAGGTGAATTAGGAGCACATCCCTATTCACTAAACCTGCAGGAATATCAGGTTCTCATTTGCAGTTTAAGGGCTAAGAGAACTAAGGGCAGCCCCCTTAAAGACCTCTGGGCCAGGGCTCAGCCTTGTAGTTGTTTTGAGATCTTTGAAACATCAATAGGCACCAGTTTGCAGGCCTCTTTGATTGCCTGTAGAATAGTGTTCACCTGCTAGACAAGAGACAACACTATGAAGGCCGCCATTCAATGTTCTTGGTATTACTGTGGTCAGCCCTGGACTTCCTGTTTCACTATGGAAAGACCAGAGTAGTTTGGGCTTTGGCTATTTTAATAGTTTTTTTTGATGATAATTTTTGATAGCTTTTTATATTGTAAATAGAGAACTTATCAAAGGTATAAACCTCATTCTGGAGGTGGATCACCAAGAAAATGGGAAGAAAAGGAGGAGGTTGACCAGATATCCAGAAAAGTATCTTTTTGCTCCCCCCCTGCAACAGTTCTGATGGCCACCAGAAGAAAAACCACTGGCTGCTCTTCCTAAGGGAAATTAGTCCTTTTAAAGGTTGGAAAGCTCCAGAGCCTCAATAGTCACAATCAAGAAAAGAGTCCTTCAAACCAGTAAAAGAGACTACATTTTTAGGATCAAGCATAACAAATATATATCGAAACCATAGGAAGGACATGAAGCTAAGAAAGCAGTTTATTTTAGAGGAACTGGACTGGCTTTCTGAACACTATCACCAGTTACTTGCCTTCAATGCCAACTGAAATTTCCAGGTAGTTACTACAAGAAATAACATACTGTTAGCATTTTTCCAAGTGAACCTAAAAATGCTGTTCAGCTTTTACTGAGGGAATGCGAAAGCGCTGGGTACCCAGCCCTGTGTTGGCAAATGGAGGACACCCATTAACGATGACCTTGTACACAAGTTTTATGGGGGTGCCTCCTAGTTTCCTTTGGAGGAAGTGGCAACTGGGTAGCACCCAGGTATTAGGACTGCCCTTTCCGTCCTTCTGCGGATGCTGAGCCTTTCCATCCACGATGCCAGGGAAGGACTTCAGGACTTCAGCGACGGTGACAGTGTGACAGATTTTGGGTTTCAGATCACTCTGGCGCCATTCGAGGGGGAGCAGGGTAGCGACAGGAAGCTGATCAATACTTCTGGGAAGAAGGCCAGAGAAGGAGTCTTAAGTCTCAGCAAACAGCTTCTCTCTGTAACCAAAAGGCGTTGGCCAATGACAGAAAAGGCTCCCTGAGCTGGGGTCGTACCAGGTGAATCTGAAGCTCCCGAGGACATTAGAGTGAAATCGGTCTTCGCTCATACTGAATTTCTCCAACTAAAGGGATTTTCCCCCTATTTCAATATACCCTGTATCAAGAACCTCTCCTTCTCTCTTAGTGTTTCAAGCTGAGGCAAGTTTTTAAAGCATTTAGATGTAACATGGATATCTTGAATCTCAAAAGCGATCACTCTAATAGGTATCTTGAAGGAACTTATCTTTCATAGGACTAAAAGTCAAGGTTTAAAACAATAGTATGTAACACACATATGTGTAAAACAAACTTTGGAACACATTCAAGCAAATTGTGTTTTCTCCTGGCAAAATCATGTAAAGCCAAGTAAACACAATGTCTCTCTTTGTATAACTCCATGTCCAAAAGAGTTTTGATGTTTCTCATGGTATCCAGTTCCATACAGTCTCCCCTAGTAAGCTATGCCAGTTAGAGTCAGTTAGAGCAGAAGGCTAAGACTTTGGGCACGTCTGTGAAGAATTGGTAGTTAAAGCAAGTCCTATGCAAACCTGTGGGAGATTATTCAATTAATGTGGGAGGACCCGTCCCATAGTGGATGTGGACACTTTCTTGCAGGCACATGAGATGGAGAAAGGTGTTTGAATATTTTGGGCATACTTTGGCATATTGGCATTCAGGCACCGTGACAAGAAGAAATACCTCTCTCTCAACTCTATCTGTGGATGTGGGTGGCTAGTTCCCTCGGCTGCTGGTGTTGCTGTGAACTTTCTTGTCAAGCTGGACTACGAATTGCAACCAAATCATAAGCTAGAATAAAACCCCTTGTTCCCTTAAATTGCTTTGGTCCTATATACACTCAATACAGGAAGATGAAACTAACACACGATACCGGAAGAGTAGAGTTTGCTGAGATATAAATCCATAAAGCTACCTCTCAGAGCAGGGCTCAGTTTTGGTAATCAGTGAGTGTTAAGTACAAATTGCATTCCTGCCGTTTGTTGACATTGTTTTGAAAAACAAGACACAATACCCTCTTTCTTTCTTTCTTTCTTTCTTTCTTTCTTTCTTTCTTTCTTTCTTTCTTTCTTTCTTTCTTTCTTTCTTTCTTTCTTTCTTTCTTTCTTTCTTTCTTTCTTTCTCCCTCCCTCCCTCCCTCCCTCCCTCCCTCTCTCTCTCTCTCTCTCTCTCTCTCTCTCCTTCCTTCTTTCTGGTGTTCTCGTATAGGTTTTTGCTTTCTACAAAACAAAACAGAGCCCAACTGGCAGAACTCTGCCAGTGGAGATTTGAAGTGAGGATGGGCTGATTTAGGCAGCTGTATTCTTTTATAGAGTATGTTGTGACTTGCCTCAAGGAAGATGTCTGTATTCCCCTAAGTGTTTGATGGCAGCTCTTGTTTTCTGACTCTTTGGGGCTGACTGTCTTTTTTATGCTGTCTGAAGCCAGCTGCAGCAAGCAGTGAGCTGCTCTTTTCTCTGGGGCCTCTGATGTCAGGGTCAGGGAGAGCTGAGGTTGCAGGTCAGATGCCCTGACAGCATTACTTTATTTGTATTGCTTGTGTATCCCATATTTCCCGATCAGAATCCCAGGCGTCAGAATAATAGCTACAAAGCAGTGCTTCCCCCCTCCCCCTGCTCCCCACAGTCTCTCCCTGCGCATTTGGAGAAACCTAAAGCCCATGGCAATTTCTTTCCAGTAATCTAAGGAGTCCTGGGGGAGTGTCTGTGTTCTCTAGTCTTACAATCAAACGTGTCCAGAATTTTCTTCCTCTCCTGGTCTGACTTGCTGAGATTATTTCCTGTTTCCTGGGAAACTGCAAATGGCTACTGTGTCCCTATGACTCACCAACAATGTTATCCCTGAGACTTGAGCCTGGGTGAGACATATCCTCCTTTTTGCCTTCATAAATACTGGCACCCATGTTGTAAATGACACCTGGGCATGACATTGCTGTGAGCATGAATTATCCTGTCCTTTGCTTCCAGCATATTTTTGACCTTCCAGGGTTATGTTCCCTCACCCCACTTGCCTGTCTGCCCTTGTCATATTCATGCCCACTCCTTTAAGATGTCCTGAGTTCTCTTCCCAAAACACTTTCCAGACCTGGCTTTCTCTATTCATGTTTTTCTCTATTTATATTCATCCAGCCAGACTGGAGTTTTGGTGTCGGTGGAACTGAAGCTCATGTTGGACCCTACAAGCATTCCACGACTAGAACTAGGAAGTGAGTTACGCAGGTGCAAAACCACTTTCTTTCCCCAAGCCTCTGGCTGTATCTGAAATCTTCGCCTTCATCTCCTCTTCCCTCAATCTCCTCCTACCTTCAATATCCTCCTACCCTCAATCTCTTCCTCCTTCAATTTCTTTCTCCCTCAATCACCTCCTACCCTCAATGGAACTGGTTGAGACCAAATTGGTCTTTGTCAGGCTCTGGGCTGTTTCTGGCCACTTCCACTTTCTATTTTAGGTCATTACTTCCTGCTAATCCAAGTTATGCTTTCTCTTTCTCATTTCTTCTATCTCCTACTTTGTCTCTCTTCTTTTCCTTCAGAAAATATTGTGTGACTATTATTTAAGTGTAGTATTAATTTCCTGGGGAGATAAACATAATATAGGCGCTTATTTTCTTATGGAAATTTAGATTCAACTCCACATTTTTTTTTAACTTTTTTAACTCTCCCCATTTGTAAATATCCTTCTCTGAATTCCTGTAGCATCCTTAATATGTACAATCAACATTTCCATTTTTTGTCAGTAGTTTTTATATCTCCCATATTATTATGTTTCTTGGATGAATTATAAAGACTTGTAAAGTACTGAGCCTCAACGTTCTTTTGTGTCTGTGATAAGTATTAATAGTATTAATAAGTGCTGTGGGGACGCTCGTTGATCTGACTGTTTCTGTTAGAGGGTGTGTTGGATTTGGGCAACTTGGAAAGTGGATTTGACCTGTTTGAAAATTTTTATTTTATTTATTTTATTTTCATATGTGTGTGCATGTGTGTATGTATACTGAAGGGAATGTGTGTATGTGTACCAACGCATGCATAGTACAAAAAAAAAAAAAAAAAAAAGGGAGTGTGCCTGCCATGGCATGTGTGTGGAGGCCAGAGGGTAACTTTTACCTTACTGAGTTAGTTCTCTCCTGTTGTGTCTCTACCCTGTGTACTCAGGTTTGCTGGCCTGTGAGCTGTTCTCTAGTCTCCACCTCCCATGTCACAGCAGGAGTGTTAGATTACAGATTCGAGCCATCATTTTTGTGAGTTTTTGGAACTGAGTTCTAAATTGTCAGATTGGTATGGCAAGTACTTTCATCTGCTGAACCATCTCCCCTCAGACCTGGATTAAAATTTTAATATAGGTATATTTTTTCCATAAGCTGTCTCTCCTTGCTCTATGCTATGTAACTGTAGCAAAAATGTTTACCATGTATGTTCCAACTCTGTAGCTGGGACAAGCTTATATCACTACGTCTTTCAAAACAAAGTATTTATTTGTCAATATTTTAAGGTAATTGAAGAACTGCAAATATGTAAGGGAAATATTCAAAACTAAGTGATTATCCTAGAGTATAACTATAGAGTATGACCCTTGACCTTCTGAGAGCATGGTCAACACAAACTTCACCAACTTCAACATAAATTTCTTTTTGCGGTTCTGGGGATCAAATCTAGAGTTTGGTGCTTGTGAGGCAAGTGCTGTACCTCTGAGTAAACTCTCCAGCCCAGGCTTCTATCCGCTTACCTCCTTTTTCTCATTTTCCCTTCTCAAACTCCTCTTACCTTCCTCATTTCACAACTGCAAGGTGTTTGAAGCAATTTAATGGCTTGTCAGAGAATCAATTCCCACTTCATCATTGTGCAGAAGGATATTGTGGGTGGGTCAAATGCATCTTACCTTTGCCTCTCTCTCCTCACATTAAGTCTCTCTCCGTTTTGAGGCATTGCAGCATCTGGGTGCCTGCTGTGTCTACAAATAGCCTGACGGCTTCTTGTGGACAGAGACTATCACTTATTCATCTTTGTGGCTCTAGTTCATGTTCAGAGCTTAGAGCCACCAGTGTGGAACCTGGAGTGAAGACCCAGAGTGACCTGGAGTCTGCTAGGGTTCATGCAGAAGCAACGGTGTGAGCCTCCGCCCCTCCAGCGTGAGGGCTACCAGCTTGCAGGTGGCTGTGCTGATAGACAGCCGACTCTATGGACAAGGTAACAGATGTTTTGGAAGATAGTGGTTAACCCTGAGGAATAAAAAAAGTTACAAGCTTAGTAACTTAAAACGAATGGAAAAATACTCTTTCACAGTGGAGAAGTCAGAAGTCAGACACAATGGTTCAGGGATTGTCTCTTTTCCTTGTCTCTCCTAGGTTTCCGGCCTTCCTTGGCTTCTGACAGCTTAATTCCAATCCCTCTGCCTTCCCACAATCTTCTCCTTTGTTCGTTCATGGCTTTTCTTCTTTTACAATTACACATGTTCTAAGGGTTAATCTTTTTTTTTAAATTTTTTTATTTATTATTTATTCAATTGTGCGTGTATGCGTGTGTGCACATGTGTGTATGTGTGTGTGTGTAGAACCACGGACGAATTCGGGAACCACCATGGACACCTCCACCTCCTCCTTGTTTACTCTGCCCCAGGATTCACAGGCTCCGCCCTACCAGGACCAGAAGCGCAGGCCGCCCCCACTTCCGCCCGGCGTCTATACTTGGGGTCTAGGATCCGAACTCAGGACCTTCCGCCTGCAAGGCAGAGGCTTAACCCCTGAGCCACCTCTCCAGCCCCCTAAGGGTTAATCTTGATGGAGTTTAAAATCACTATGGAAACAAACCTCTGGGCGTGTCTGTGAGATAGATTTTAGGCTGGATTAATCGAAGTAGGACAATCCATTGTAAATATGAGCTATGTTATTCTATGGATAAAAAGGAGAAAGTGAGCTGAGCTAAAGCACTCATCTCCCTCTGCTTCCTCACCAAAGCGGCAATGTGACCAGCCGTTTCATGCTTTTGACACTATGCCTTCCCTGGCAGGATGGATTATGATCCCATAAACTGTAAGCAGAAATAAACCCTTCTTTCATTAAGTTGCTTCTTTAAGATATTTTGTCACAACAATGAGAAAAATAGTCTACATGGCAGTTGTTTGAGACTGAGGACAAACCAACTTGAAAAACACATGTTCTCATCTCAGTTTAGCTATATTATCTACATCAAACCTGTTTTCAAACAAACGTACATTCTTGGGCACTTGGGTTGAAAGTTCAACACGCATTTCTGGGAACCATTCAACCTATCACAACTATGAAGAAGGAGTGGATCTGTGGTCTGTGGAAGGCAATCCAACTTTGGGAAATTGAAATTCTGTCTGGACCCTAGATGTTCTCTAAGAATAGCCATGTGGGGAGTCTTTAATGTGCTGCTTTATGGTGGAAAAATGGAAGTTTCCTTAGGTTCCACAGGAAAGATTTTGCTTCTGCGGGTAGGGGACAGACAAAGCAAAGTTTAGTGCACTGGGCTTGGGTGAATAGGGTCACAGTGGGAACCTAAAGGTGACTAGAGATGTAAGATAGGGGGTTGAGAGCAGACCTATGGAAGAAGAGTACCCTCCAGTTGGTTATCCTGGCTGGAGGGATTCAAGATGGGCTTTTCCCACATGTGTTTTCCAAAATTTTGAAGTGCCACAACTTTCCCAAACATTAAGGACAGCTAAGGTTCCAAACTCATAAGCCTGTGCCGGCCAGTCTACATTTGAACCATGACAGTAGCTTTTCATGATTCATGTAATTGCTACGGTTTCGTTCCTCTCATTTTTCAAAGCTAAATAGTCTCAGAGCGATTGAGGTCAAAGTGCCTCAGTACGGTAGGCCTGAATGTACCCCCAAAGATGAGGTCAGTCAGGTGGGTGGAGAGTCTAAGCTCTTTAGCCTAGACTGATATTTCTGCCAGATTTCAAGTCTCATGAAGGTTACAAGGACTCAGTTTTACACATCTCTGAATCCTCAGCTCATCATAAGTTACCATCCTTGAAAAGAGGCTGAGGATATTTGATTAAGGAAGGTTCACTTTCAAAATCCCTTATTTGGGCTAAAGAGATGTTTCAAGGGTTAAAGTCTTTGCTTTGAAAGCAAAAGGACTGAGTTTGGATCCCCAGATCCCATGTAAAAATAGCTGTAGCCTGCAATTATGGCCCTAGAAGGCAGAGTCTGGGAAACCCTGGTGGAAAACAATAAAGAGGCAATGTAATCCAAGATTATAGATGTCTTCTTTGGTTCTTCACACACCCACACACAATTTCTTAATACTCATGCATTATATAAAAGGTATCCAATTTATCACAAAAAGCAAAACTGTATATTGGACTATGAGATTTCTATGTTCAAAACAACGTTTGTTTATTTCTTAGTGTAGACCATAAAATCAAAGTAGTTCAGATATTTGTAACTGAATTATTAACTAGAATGAATAGAAAGTACAGAATTTCTGCAAGGGGGAGTGATTTGAATGTCAGAAAGTTTTTTTTTTTCACTCTGTACAGGAGGAAAGCTATGCAGTTTAATACATACATGAATAATTTGTGAAAGAATACTTATAAAGACTTTCTATCAATAAATGTATGTAGGAATGTTGATTTAAGGATTCCTTCCAGAGCCTTTAAAATAATTTTTCTGCCTTTGTCTAGAGAAGCTGCCCTGCTATGTTCCATTTGCTGTGTCGTATGGGTAGGTGATATTAGAAACCAATGCATGCAAAGAAATGACTGAATATCAGCAGTCTTCCACTCATGAAGAGGACCGGATGAGATATCTGTGTGAAATGCCTTTGCCAACCCTAAAGTACCACTGCTTCATAAATCACAAAAATAGTTTACAATGTTTGATGTAGTTTGGTTTTCACAATAATCATGGGGGGGGGTCTATTGCCACCCATCAAACATAAAAGCACACAGATTTCCAACAGGTATGAGATTCTGGAGGCAAGTAACTTATGAAAGAGATTTGCTTTGGCTCCTGATCCTGGAAGGTTCCATCCAAGATAGAATGGCCCTGTTACTTTGGGCCTTTGGTGAAGTCAATGTGTCATGATGGAGACAGAGCAGAGAAGAGGAAGAAGAGACCAGGGCTCCACATTCATACGTCCTGTGACCTGAGGACCTCCCGTGAGACCCCCACATCCTTTGGGAAGCAGAATAATAGAAAGCCTTAAGTTGGCTGAATCCCATGATTGGGAGAGCTAAGCCTTTAACACGTAGAGCTTTGGGGGAACATTAAACATGCAAATTATAGCAGTGAAAATAAGAGATCAAATGCTTGTCTAATCCAGGTCCTGAGTTCTTTTTTTTTTAATCTGGGAGTGAAATTTAATGTTCGGGGTGTCTTAACAGCAACTGAATAATTGTTGTTGTTGAGATAGAGGCGAGGTGAAGAGAAGCTGTCCATGATGCTGATAAAGAGATGCAGTTGCGACAGGAAGGCTGGGAGTTACTTTCCGCCCTGGCAAGCTTAGGTGCGCAGTTACTCTCACAGGACTGATGGACGACTCCATAAATACCGTCTTAAAAGCAGAATAAGCTTGGGCTCCAGGATACTGCCTCAAATAGAAAGATCTAGAGACAGAGGATTAAATTGCTATTTAATTGTTGGGGACACGTCCACAATGTAACAAATGCCCCCAGAGAAGCAATTTTGAAAAGACTGAGTGGGAAACCTTGAGGGAAAGTCAGAATCTTTAGTCATAAAACACCTGAACAAGACATAATTATTAGCCCTGAGCTTTATTTTAATGATGTACTATGTCTTAAATATGATACTGACACTTCACTGAAAGATGCCAGCTGCTCAGAATGAACGAAACAAAAGGGAAGAGGGGCCGTTTATAATGAGTGTGAATCATCACACAACATGTCCCTTTGGTTACTTGATGCTCCTAGTGCCCAAGGGCTGACAGAATGTGCTGACATATGCCATGGGACATCTGTCAGCAGTCTCCTGGGAGGAGAGTGGTTCCTACTTCGTTCCTTTACCTGCGTATGAGTATCACTTTATTTCCATTGAGAGGTGGTTGGAAGTGATGCTGGTGGCTGGCCCCTGGAGTGAGTGGCCATTTTCGCTGGCATCTGGAGAGCTAGGTTCAAATTTTCATGATGTTTTGGCAACCAACTTGTCCTTTTGACCCTTCTCAGTTCCTGATTGAGTCTAGATGCTTAAAGGATTAAGTGGGACGCCATTTGGGAAAATACCTTAAAAAGTAGCAGTTTCTTGGAAGCAAAGGAGATCACTGCATTATCAGCCAGGGTAAAGGTGATCACACACCATGGATTTATTTTAGCCTGCACTATCAGTCTTTTCATGCCCATTAAATACCTCTTTCTATGGGCTCTAAAAGTGTAATCCCCAACCTCAATTCTTTCAGATGTGCATCTTCGCAGTCTGCTAAGTAGACAGTTCATTGCATGTGGAAGAGAGAACAGCTTGCTGATTTTCTTTGATACTTGTCATTTAAAATCCATTAGGACTTTTCAGTTTGTTTTTTGAGGAAGACAAGGAAAACAGTACCTTTTGAGGCATTCACTCAATGTGGTTTCTTCCAAGAAGTTGTTAGAAAGAGTCTAATAGGTGTTAGGCATTCATTCATTGGTTTTATAGGAAGCACTCAGCCATACTTGTCTCTCCACTATGTCTAAACACAACAACTTTGTTATTGTTCTTAACAATTAATAGCACAGCACAGCATAATACAACATCATAGCACAACAGAATGCAGCACAACATAACATACAACACAACATCATAACTTTTTACAGCTTCTTTCTCTCCCACTATATTAACATTCATATTTGCCGCTGGAGTTAATTCTAATTTAGAAAGTTCTATCTTATGCATCATATCTTTTGGAGCCTCACAGAACCATCCTTAAGGTGTCTATGATGGTAATTCTGCTGCTTACTTTATAGGAAAAGAAGATCAAATACAAAGACAGCATTATAGGCAGGGAGGATATATTTGCTGATTCTTTTCCAAGACGCAAAGGTTTTAGAATGAAAGGCACCTGCGGCCCAGAGGACATAGGAAAGGAGTTGAGACCGGGAGACTTTCAAAAATGCATCTGAAGAACACACGGCGCCACACCCCCAGCTGCATCCTTCAGCTCCTGGCATGAGATGTGAGGATTATTCTCCCAAGAAACTCTTCAGAACGATCTCAGCTTCTGACATTACTGAGGTTCCTTTTGATGCTCAGTATTGGAAGCAAGAGGGATAGGATAGATTTTTTTCTAAAGAAATATTTAATTTATTCTTGAGAATTTCATATGTGTACATAATGTGTTTTAACAATACCCACCCACTCTTCCTACTACTCACCCAAACACCCTCCTCCAACATATTTCCCTCCCAACTTCATCTTTTTCAACAATAGCAAAAACAATTGAGTTCCATTAGTGTTACTGTATACGCATGATTGTTGGGCTCTCTACTAGAGATATGGCAATCTGCCAGTGGCCACACACCTAAAGAGAAGTGACTCTTTTATAGCCACCAGTTGCCAATAGATCCTCAGTTAAGAGTGGAGCCTGAGAAGCCCCTCCCCCATCCAAGCTGGAACTTCAATTGACTTAGTCTTTTGCAGGTCTTGTGTAGGTAAATTCAACTTCTGTGACTTCAGGTGTTCAAGGTCATTGCCATGTTTAGATACAGCAGTTCACAGAGCGCCTTCCCATTTTCTGGCTCTTGCATTCTGTCCACTCTTCTTCTATTATGTTCCCTGAGACTTGTGGGTGTGTGTGTGGGTTTGATATGGATGTTTAAACAGATGTTCCATCTATTAGACTGAACACTCACATTCACTTGCTCTTAGTGCTTTACTAGTTAGAATTTCTATATTAACCACTGACAAATGAAAGAGAAATTCTTCGAAGGCCGAGAGCAGCAAAAATCTATGGGTATGGACACAAATATTTAGAAGGAAGTTTGACAACATGATCATCTGACTAAAACAGTAACAGGAGTTTCTTCCTTATGTTCTGCCTGCCCAGTCATGGGCTTTTGACAAAGCTTACAGTACCAAGCATGGATTTCCTCTTGTGGATCAGGTGTCAAAAACCTATCAGAAGGCAACTGATTTCCTCCCTAAAGATCAAGGCACTATTGTACCAGTGGGCACTTCTTACCTGGAAGGTCAGTACTATAGTTTGCAGGGTCTAGCACTGGGTTAAATTATATGGGCTAATCACTCCATCCTGATGGGTATTGTATGTCACCCCTTGCAGTCCTTGATGGAGGCCTATTTTCTCTGCTGTAACGTGGTCCCCTCTCTCCTTGTTTCTGGTGTGGACCTCCTACAGAAGCAGCAAAACTGCAAAAGAAAATCAACAAACTGTAATCCAGAACTTCAGAGACTCTATATCAACCACCTAGAGCTAGGCCAGCCTAATCTCTCCCCATCCTGAAGCTCAGGGACATTTGCGGAAGAGGGAGCGGTAAGATTGTAAGAGCACTAGGATGGGAAGAGCAATGATATGCAAGATACTCTACACAAGTTAGGGCCGAAGCAATCATAATTGGACTTTGCATGCCCCACGCAATGTCCCACACACTATTGACCCCACAAAGTCTAGATTTGCTAAAGGCACTAGGATCCTTGGAGGCAAGGGATTGACAGCCACAGTAGTGTTCCTATGCTTAAGGTGAACACACGAAAGGGTTCAGGAAAATGTCCCTGGGTCCTTGTACGTCATCGGAGAGGAGGGCCCAGAGGAGAGTCTGGCATGCACATTAAAGGATTCTCTGGGGAATGGGGGGGAGGCACTGGGGGATGGGGAGGAAGGGGTGAGGGGAGGGGGAGCAGGGGAGTCGGGGGGGGGGGGGAGGAGGGAGGGAGGGAACCGGTGTACCTATTAAGTTTGTATGAGCAGAAATAATAATAAAAAAAGTTAAAAAATTATATGGGCTAAATTGAGACATATCTCAATCCTCATGGTTGGTGTTCAGAAACTTGGTAGACTTTTGTATCTTTGTCAAGAAAAACACTAACAAAGAAAATACAAAGATTGGGCTAGGGATGTGGCTCAGTAGTGAACTTAGTAGGTAAAATTACTTGCATCCAAACTTGGACCCCAGAGTTCACTCCCTGTAGTTCACATGGTAGAAGGAGAGATCTAGCTCCTGAAAGTTGTCTTCTGACTTCTACATATGCATTGGTGGCATGCACATATCTGCTCTCCCCTGTTCAAATATAAGATGATATAATATAATATAATATAATATAATATAATATAATATAATATAATATAAATATAGGCTTTTTTATGGTTTTGAATAAAACCACTCTATAATCACCCTTACAGTTTACCTTCTTCATGAAGCTTTCAATCTGTTGACTAGTAGCCTGGTGATCTAGTTAAGGAGCCTCTAACATAAAAGAGAAAAATAGAACAAATGTAATGTGTTACATCTGTAACAAAGAAATATATTATTGTGATGATATATAGACAGAACGAACTCTGTGACAAGGAATACAAACTGATACACTATGGTCTGAATATTTGTGTATCTTTAAAATTCATGTATTGAAATCTTAGCCCCAGTGAATGTGATAGTTTTAGTTTTTTAAGAATAGAATTAGTGCCCTTATTGAAGAGACATGTCTTCTTATTTTTGATTGGTCTCAAAAATGGTGCTTGCAAATAAGGGTTTGGTAATTCTGGTAATACACGTTTTGGTCACAAAAGATCACATTTTGATTATGATCTTTCCCTCAGAGTTGTGAGAAACAAATTTCTGTTTTGTAAGTAAGAACCCATGGTGTTCTATTGTCAAGCACTGAAATGACCAAAACACCCATTTCATATACACATGAACTATGTATTTAAATCTTTGTAAATAACACATAGAAAATGTCCCAAGAAGTGAAATTAAGATATAGAGACAGAAGATGTGGATAAAATTTAAGAGAGTTAGGTCATTTATGTAGTGCAAGTATAAAACCAATGAAAATTCAAGGAGTGAGAAAGAGAGAAAGAGACAGAGAATGAGAGAGAGAGAGAGAGAGAGAGAGAGAGAGAGACTATGCAACACTGAGACAGTACAGAAGGAAATTATCAAAAATTGAAATTTTTTTCAGAATGAAACAAATTGAGTTTTTAGGCTTATAAGTCCATGAATAAAATAAATTCTTAGGAAGAGAAACCATTTTGGTGGTGCATGCTTGCATTTCCAGTATTTGGGAATCTGAGATGGTAGGAAAGTGAATTCTGGGTCAGTTTGGGCTACAGAGTGAGATCTTGCCTCAAGAAAGAAAACAAAGCCAAAGCACAAATATTACTATAAAATTTTAATACACTGGATTAAAAAAATCCAGAAGAATCTAGCCAAAGCACAAATATTACTATAAAATTTTAATACACTGGATTAAAAAAATCCAGAAGAATCTAAAAGCTCCAGAGAAGAGGATAGGTTAAATATGGAGGACTGTGGATGAGAATTGTGTTAGACTCTTCAGTAACAATGGAAAGCAGGGAACAAAGGAGGAAAAAAAATCAAGATATGAAAAAAAAATTTCTGCCTTGAAAATTGTATGTCAAATATACATTTATTTATAAAATGTATTAATTTGATAAAGTAATAAAAATATTTCAGACTTGTTAGGTGTCAGAAAAAGCCTCATAAAGTCTCAGAAGAAGTACTACCCCAAAGAAGTAGAATAAACCAAGAAAGAAGGAAAAATCCAAGAGACCTAGGTGAACATAGGTGGTCTTGCCATCCCGGGAGAAAACAGCGTATCCAGATAGTAGAATGAACAGTCCACGTCAGAGCAGAGGACAAAGGGGTTCACAAAGACAAGGAGGGAGATTAGACAGAATGATGTGGAAACAGTGCTGAGAGAAGTTCAGCAGGAGTCAGGGACAGGAGAGCATGCGAAGAAATGAGACATTGTTTATTCCAGGAAAAACAAAAGTAATGTGTAAAAAGGAAAGGCAATAACAGCAGTAATGATCTAGGCAGTGATCAATATTTACACAATCAAACGTTCTAAATTATAATATTTTTAAGAAGAAAATGAGCTATAATTTTATTGGGAGGATGAGATAATGGTGTAAGAATGCTAAACCCTTATGGTCTACATAGGAAATCAATAACAATAACATGTAATCACATTATTTCAAAATAGAGAGATAAATTTTATGAAAAACAGCTAAAAGTTTATTGAAAGGTGATTAAATCTCAGGAGAAAAATTCAGGAATGGGATGATGGACAGAGCGTTTCTTCTTTTCATTTGATTAGCTTTGCAACATTCAGCATTTTATTTATTTATTTATTTATTTATTTATTTATTTATTTATTTATTTATTTATTTATCTTCTTTTATAAGCATATTGCATACTCATCCCTGCTTCCCTCCATCCCTCCTTCCTCCCAGTCCCTTACTTCCCTTCATTAATCCCTCCCACCCCTCTCCTACCCTCCTGCTTAGATGCTTCTATGGACCCCAGGGTTCACTCCTGTTGTCTACTCTTTTTTTTTTTTTTAATTTTTTTTTATTTTATTATTTATTCAGTTGTGAGTGTGTGTGCGTGTATGTATGTATGTGTGTGTCTGTGTGTGTAGAACCACGGACGAATTCGGGAACCACCATGGACGCCTCCACCTCCTCCTTGTTTACTCTGCCCCGGGATTCACAGGCTCCGCCCTACCAGGACCAGAAACGCAGGCCGCCCCCGCTTCCGCCCTGGCGTCTATACGTGGGGTCTAGGATCCGAACTCAGGGCCTTCCGCCTGCAAGGCAGAGGCTTAATCCCTGAGCCACCTCTCCAGCCCCTGTTGTCTACTCTTGAGGGGGTTCAGCCTCAGTGGCATACCAAGTTGTCTTTCTTTGGTTCACCCCATTGATAGGGGCATTTCCTTTCACTCATCTAGCTTTAGTCCTCAAGGTGTTCTTATTTTTCTTGAGTTCCTAGTAGTCTATGGTTGCATGTTGGTATGTCAGTCGTGATGCAGGTCTGGGAAAGACAAGTCTCAGCTTGCAGTGAGTTTCTAGATGCAGCAGTCCTGCCGTGAGTGGAATGTCTTGTCCAATGATGAACCTTCTCATAATTAGGTTCTTACACTCTTACCTCCCCCTCTTCTGCAAGGTTCCCAAAGCCTTAGGATGGGGAGAGATTAGATTGTCCTGATTCTGGGTGAGCCTCGCTGACTTGCTGGCTGGCCCTTGCTGTCCATTCAACTGCCCTTCTACTGGCCTAGGCTGCATCCTGTCAGGGTGTTGAGATCCTCTATCTCTGTTGTAGAAGAAGACTTCTAGGCTGACATTCAGCATTTTAGTATATTATGTATATACAAATAAAAAACTCACTGGAAAAGAAGCAAGCAGTTCATGGAGAAGCAAAGCCCATTGACCAAAGGTTCCTGAGAAAAACCATGGGACATATTGCAAATTAAAAGAACAAAAATACTGTTTTATATTCAGCAGACTGACAAAGGCCAAACTTTGACAATGATACATGCTGACCAAGATGTGGGCGACTAGACTTTGAAGAGGTTCAAAAACATGGAAATATTTTACTTTGGGGAGAAATTGGGCAGGATGTTATAACATATAAGATGAGTATGTACCATGATTTCACTTCTAGGTACATCCTGTCAGTCTAGAGTGGTTCTCTCCAAACTTCCCAAGGTACACTCAGAGAGTTTGAGGCTAGGGGACTGGACTTAAGACAGAAATGCCTTTCTAGTCATTGCTTTGGAGACTACAACTGAAGGAAAATGAAAAGTAGCCTAGCATTCAATGTGAAAGTATGTTTTTCCATTTTCCTGTGTATGTGTATGGGGTACATGTACACATCTTTGCATGTGTGTGAGTGTATGTGTGTGTCAGTCAATCCAATGTTGATATCTGGAGTCATCTTCAACTGCTTTTCCATCTTTTGAGGCTGAGCCTCTAATTAAACCCAGACCTCACAAATAGGTCTGGTCTGGGTAGTTACTTTGTGGGTTGGAAATACAAGTGGGCCACCATACCTGCCCTGCCTTTTATGCAGCATCTGTGAGTCTGCAATTCTGATCCTTTTTGTTGGCAAGGTAAGCACTTTAGTTGCTGAGCATTCTCTCTAGCTCGAAAAGAATGTTTGAATGTGTGTAAAGTATATGCCTTGTTTTTAACAGATATCATTTGGAAATTATTAAGAATTGTTTCAAATTTTAAAGTTTTATGCACACACACACACACACGCATGTAAATTCGGTAGGACGGGCTGTACGCTGAGAGGTCTGTGTGCACATTTAGTGTCCCTCACACAAAGATTGGATCTTTGATGATTTCCAATTAAGGATTTTTAAAAAGGAGCACAAATTTAAGGAACTCTGTGAAGCAACTTGAGAGAGTGTAAAATTCTCTTAAAGTTTTGCTATTTTCCTTTTGTGCTATGTCTATAATTTGAGAGCAAATTTTAAATACTTTTGTTTGTGTACAAAGTAATGATTTCATTTTGGGGCATTTTCATACATATGTGTCATTATATTTTGTTCTTATCTCTTCACCACCTCTCTTATCTTACCTTTGCCAATCTCTTTTTACCCCCATACTTCTTTCTACTATCATGTCACATGAAGTCCATTAATCTCAGACCTTTAAGATCTTTTCCTCTCCTTTCCTGGTTCCCATTCTACTTTCATTAAACACACACACACATACACACACACACACACACACACACACACATGCACACAATCATACAGACACAAAAATGCACATACAGATCCACATTCAAAGAGATACACATGCACACACAGTCACATATAGACACACATACATAGCCACACACAGACACATATAAACATTACACACAATGACACGTGCACACATTGCACACATGCATGCACATACATAATCACACATACAATACCACAAACATGTACACATATATGCATGTACATTTAAATGCATAAGAAGGAAAGCATATATTAATTGTCTTTATGAATCTCCATTTTTTCTTTATGGGTGGAAAAATCTGTGTATGAATCATATTTTATTTTCTCATTTATTGGTAAACATTTAGGTTGGTTCTGTTTCTTAGCTGTTGTGACTAGTGCAGCAATAGACTCGGATGTGCAAGCATCCCTGCAGCATTCAATTTTGAAATGTTTTGGTATGTACCTAAGAGTGGGATAGCTTGGGTTATATAGTAGCTCTATTTTCAGATTTTTTTTTTATTTCCACTCATACAACTTTAACAGGTACACCGGTCCCCTCCCTCCCTTCAACCTCCCACCGCCCTATGCCCCCTCCCCTCCCCCTTCCCTCCCCATCCCCCAGTGCCTCCTCCTCCCATCCCTGGAGCATCCTTTAATGTGCATACCAGACTCTCCTCTGGGTCCTCCTCTCCTATGAGGTGCAAGGACCCAGTGGCATTTCCCAAAACCCTTTCCTGTGTTCCCCTTAAGCATAGGAACACTACAGTGGCTGTCAATCCCTTGCCTCCAAGGATCTTAGTACCTTTAGCAAATGCTAGAATTTGAGGGGTCAATAGTGTGTTGGACATTGCACAGGGCATGCAAAGTCCAATTATGATTGCTTCGGCCCTAACTTGTGTGGAGTATCTTGCATATCATTGCTCCTCCCATCCTTGTGCTCTTACAATCTTACTGTCCCCCTCTTCTGCAAATTTCCCTGAGCTTCTGGATGGGGAGAGATTAGGCTGGCCTAGTTCCAGGTGGTTGATATAGAGTGTCTGAAATTCTGGATTATGGTTTGTTGATTTTTTTTTCCAGTTTTGCTGCTCCTGCAATGCCCTTCACTCCATCCTGATGGGTATTGGATGTTACCCCCTGGACAGAAATAAAAAGCTGTTAAACTAGAGTCTTGTTATAAGAGTATATTCAAAGGTAGATGTAATAAAAGTAGGAAACCACAGTGAGGGAGGGGTCAATCACCCATTTGTGAAATGGCTACTTTTTATCTGCCAGACTATATGCCCACTCCTTCTGGTGAGATCATACCCCCTCAGTTGTAAATGATCAGGAAGGAAAGTCTGTGAACTTAACCAGATGTCTCATTACTCATTTGCGGTCCATGATGGTGGCCTATTTTCTCTGCTGTAATATGGTCCCCTCTCTCCTTGTTTTTGTTTTGGCCCTCCTACCACATTTCTCCTGTTCATATTCCTTGCAATTACTATAGGTATTATAGAGATTTATCCTTGAGTGTGTCTAGGTGAGTTTGGTACTAGGAGCTACCTATTAGGGAGTACATACGGTGCTTAATTTTCTGGGTCTGGGATACTTCACTTAATATAATTGTTTCTAATGACATCCATTTCCCAGCAAATTCCAGTAATTCATCATTTTTGATGGCTGAGTAGTACTCCATTGTATATGTACCACAGTTTCCTTATCCACTTGTCAGCTGTTGGACATTTGGGTTGATTCCATGACTTTGCTACTGTAAACAGTGCTGCTATGAACATGGTCGCACTTGTGCTATCGAGGTGAATCTCTGCTGCATGGGGGGTTATTCCCAAAAGTGGAATAGCAGTGTCATACGGCATTTCAATTTTTAATTTCTGTAAGTATTTTCAGATTTTTGAGGAACTGCCATATTAATGCTTACGATGTTCACACCAGTTTATATCTCCCCCCCTCCCAAATAGGGAGCATGGCATTTGTTGTCATTTGTTTTCTTGATGATAGCCATTCTGATGAGTGAAACAGAATCTCAGAATAGCTTTAATTTGCATTTCCTGAATGGGAATTTTTTTCAAAATTTTATTGGTATTTGCTCATTTATTTACTGATTTGCTTTTGTTGGTGTTTATTTTTTTTAGTTTTTTATTTGAACGTTTATTTTTTATTAGTTTATTGTGTGTGCATGTGTGTTTCAGAGGGTAATGTGTGTCCCTGTGGAGGACAAAGGATGACTATAGGAATCATCCTGGATTGCTTCTACTTCCTCTTTGCTTTGCTGTGTGATTTCCCAGGCTTTGCCTTCCAGAGTTGGAAGTACAGGCTGCGGTCATTTCTGCCTGGTGCTTTTATGTGAGATCTGGGATCCAAACTCAGGTCCTTCTGCTTAGGAGACAGAATTTTAACCTCTGAGCCATCTCTTCAGCCCTTGTTTGTTTGTTTGTTTTTATGGGACAGCTTATCATGTGTAGTCACACTGGCCTTGAACTTGTGAGGTAGTCAAGGATGACTTTGAACTCCTGACTTTCCTGTGTCCACCTTCCAGGTCCTCCTGAGGTTCAAACCTTGGGCTTCATGATGGCTGGACCAGCTCTCTACAACCTAGCTATACTCCAGCCCAATGCAACTCTTAAATAGTCTACAGATTAATTACCTGTCACATGTGTAGTTGGAAAAGATTTTTTTCCTCATTCTTTTTTTTTTTAATTTGTTTTTCCCACTCATACAAACTTGATAGGTACCCCATTCCCCTCCCTCCCTCCACCCCTCCCTGGATCCCCTTGCTGTCTCCCCCCTTTTCTCCTTCCTTCCCCCACTTTTCTCCCAGTGCACCCCGCCTGCCATTCCTGGAGCATCCTTTAATGTGCATGTCAAACTACCTATAAGCTGTGTCTTCATGCTGGGGATTGTTCTTTCCCTGCATAAAGATTTTAATTTAACATCATCACTTCTTGGAACTAAGACTATTGAAGTCTGAACCATTTTAAATAACTTTTGTTCCGGGTGAGAGATATGGCTCTTATTTCATCTGCATGACGATGTCCTGTCTTCCCAGAACCACTTGCTGAAGATGCTGTTTTCTTTTCCAATGTATGTTTTGACACTTTTCCAAAATTTCAGGTGGTTTTGGTTGTATGGGTCTATTTTTTCTTCTCATTCTATTCTATGGTTCTACATGTCTATGTTTGTGCCAATACCATGATGTATTTGTTATTATAGCTCTGTAATATATTTTGAGATCAGATTTAATTACACCTTCATCCTTGTTCTTTTTGCTTAGGATTGCATTGATTGATTTTTTTGGGGGGTCTTTTGTGCTTCCATATGATTTTAGGATTGTTTTGTCTAGTTCTGTAAAGAATGTAAATGGAGTTTGGATTCTTTAAACTGTTTTTGGTAAGATAGCCATTTTGCTGTATTTTATCACTCTATGGGCATGGGAGATTTCCCCATCTTCTTGTTTCTTCTTCATATTCTTTCTTCAGTGTCTTCAAGTTTTCATTTTAGATGTCTTTTAGTTCCTTGGTAAGGTTTGTTCCTGTAATAATTTTATTATTGTTTTGAAGCAATTGTGATGGGATTTTCCCTTTGAATTCCTTTTAGGCAACTTTAAAAGATGTTTTAAATTAGCAAGTTTCTTCAAAATACCTACTTTAGTTTTCAAAAAAGCATCTCTTTTATTTGTCTATAATATTTAATAATTAATATACTAAACCATACCACAAACACAATTGTGAATACGTACAGTTAACTCTGGAAGATTGTACCATTGCCACCTGGAAAAGAGGGAAAAAATGGGTATAGCAAGTAGCCTAACCTTTGAGAATATTCTGCATGTTATCAATCTCTGCTGGTGGTTTTTAAAGAGGGAACAGAAAATATGATGAATTGATAAATTAGTTAATTAGAGCTTGATTCAAATATCTTTTTGCTTTCATTTATCTGAGTATAACTGCAAATAAGAACTGTGAACATTTACCATGTGAGGTGACCAAAAATATTTCTGTAAAGTACAAGAAGCCTTGTGTAACTTTGCAGACGTAAATGATCTTTAAACAAATCTTCACTTTATGTCATATGACAGAGTGGAAATGTTCATAATCGCTTAGAGAAGAAGATGATGTTTTATGTGTCTCTAGAGGAAGGTGTAAAACAAATATTTTACAATTTTTCTCTAGTCCATTTATTGTTTTGATTTGACTCAAATAACCTTTTCTTGTTATTGTAATCGACTTCCTAATGCATCTTCTCAATCGTGTGGGAAGATACATAGAACTTTATATGCATGAATAATATAAGTTGATGTAGCAATATATTTTCTTTGTTTTCACATTTACCCATACAACACAAATCCTAATAAAACTAGATGGGAATATATTACAAATTCATTTGGTTAGGATTCGGTTACTGAGAGAGTGAATAGATATATAGATTTAAATTAAGATTTTGCAGTCCATTACTTACATGCCACGTCTTCTACTTTATTTTGACTTTTGACTTACCATGTTTTATTAACATTTTGGAATTGTAAACACAAGTACAATGTAAGTCATATCACAAAGTTGAAGCTAGGGGAATAGGAAAGTGCTGGCGGTAACTGTAGAGAAGCCTGTTCTCAGATGCACTGGCTCAGAATGCTGCCGTATGTTCATGTGTTCATACCTTTCACTGCTGATGTATGTGTTGCAGGTTCAACCTGGTGTGTCTTCAAGAGTGGTTAGGAAGTTATCTATATATCGATTGCAGAGAGAACTTGTTCAAAATGTCAGAATCGGAGGTTATGACACATCTCTAAAATTTACTTCTTTGGAGGAAGGCAGAATAATCTGAATTTAAAAGAACCTTTTCTTCTTATTTTTGGTTATTTATGAGAGGGCCTTACTTGGTATCCCAGACAAGCCTAAAGTTTAGTATGTACCCAGGCATACCTTGAGCTTTTAATAATTTTCCTGCCTGAGAATCTGTAGTGCTGGGATTCTAGATATGAGTCACCACATTTGGCTTAAATCAACTCTTCTACTGTTTTCTTATTCACAATGAGCTTTGAGATAACCTCAAATTCTTCTGTAGGAGAAGAGTCTTTGGCAGAGTAGCTGTAATTTTTTTTTTTTTTTTAAGGCAGAAAGGGAGGTTTATTCAGCTTACGGTTCCAGAGGGAAGGGACAGTCTCTCAAAGCAGAGGCAGCATGGCTGGCTGGCCAAAGCTGGAGGAGGCTAAGTCACCGCAGACATCTTGGAAGCTGAGAGCTGCAGACTGCTTGCTGCAAAGACAGACTTCTCCTGGAGGTAGGATGGGACTCATCCACCTCAAGTCCCACCCCTTGTGACTGCCTTCCTCCAGCAAGGCTCCACCTCTCAAGGTGCCATGACCTTGCCAAACACATGAGACTGTAGGGGACACATTTCAAACCATGACATTCCACCCCTGGCCTCCACAGGCTCATTGCCATCTCATTATATAAACCATACTCAATCCAACTTTAAAAGTCTTCATAGACTACATCAGTAGTCCCAACAATCCAAAAGTCCAAAATCCAAAGCCAAGTTACATACTTCCAACATACAATGGCATAGAATAAACATTCCCATTCCAAAAGGAAGGAATGGGGGAATATCCAGGAAAGATCGGTCCATAACAAGACCGAAAACCAGCAGGACAAACTCCAAATCTTGTAGCTCTGAGTCTAACAGATGAGCCTCTTGTTGAAATCATCTCAGTTCTAAAGGGCTTTGGTTCCATCCCTCCAATGCAGCTGTCCATAGAATACGTAGGTCTCTTGAGCTGACTCCTCCCAGGTATACAGCTCTCCTTGGCAGGTGTCCCACGTTGTCTCTGGCATCTCTAACATCTTTACTTTTCAATGGCAAACCAGGCTTTAACTCCACAGCACAAACTGCCCTTCTTGGGCCTCTGAACTGTAGGCTTCTTGCTCATGATGCCTGGATTCTGCCAATTTTTGAAATCTTGGAGGAGGACTCCATGATCTCCTCCCTCTTGCATCACTGATGCCTCTAAAACCAGAACCACGTGGACGACTTTGCCAAGACTGGCCCCCTTGAATCACAGCTGATTCTGCTTCTCCATGTTGACCATCTCTTTCACTCCTGGGCAGTTGCTTGGTAAGAGAAACCAACTCTTGCTTTGGAACTCCACCTTTTAGCTCCAGTCTTCTGAAAGGATTTGCATTCTTATGAGTAGGAGCCTTCCCTGAGAATTTTGCCCTCAAGCTAGGGCCTCTCCTATTATTCAAATTAAGAGCAGGCTTTGATTTACAAATGGAGAGCTAATCTCTTCAACAGCCATTTTGTTCTCTGCTTCTTCCTGGTTCAACTCTTTTAAGTTTGCCATTGTATTTTTCATCATTGGATCTTAACAGGTTTTGCTTCTTCCTGCCTGATTCTTTGCTCTTTTTCATAACTCTGAAGACCACTAGAAAGTAGCCATATCACATTGTCAAGACTACATTGCTTTGAAATTTCCTCCGCCAAGCACTCCAACTTAATTTCAGGCAAACTTTCAGGACGAGGGCAAAACTTCACTAAACTCTTGGCCAACACATGGCTCTATGTGTCACTCGTCCAGTTGCAAACACAGTCTCTGTTCCCCTCTGGACCATCACAAGCTGGGCTTCCACTGCTGCGTCTCTCACAGCATTGCTCTCCTCTGAGCTCTCTCACAAGAAAGGCCCATTTGGCCCCCTTGCTCAGATGCAGAGACTTTCCCAGCACAAAGTCCCAAAGTTCTCCACATTTCTCCCAACAAACAGTTCCAAAGGCACACTAGCCACATCACAGCATTGGCCATACTTTTGGGTACCAACTTCTCTCAGCTTCACAAACAATTTCACGTTGTGGTACCAGCTGTTTTTAATCTCACAGCAATACCCCACTACTCGGTACCAATTTCTGTAATAGTTGCTCTTTATTGCTGTGAGAGAATACTCAAAGTCGATCAACTTAAGGGAGAAGGGGAGGTTTATTCAGCTTACAGTTCCAGAGGGAAGGGACAGTCTCTCAAAGCAGAGGCGGCATGGCTGGCTGGCCGGCCAAAGCTGGAGGAGGCTAAGTCACCGCAGACATCTTGGAAGCTGAGAGCTGCAGACTGCTTGCTGCAAAGACAGACTTCTCCTGTAGGTAGGGTGGGACTAAGTAGCTGTAATATTACATGTGATTTATGGAGGGGATATTTTCAGAAAAATCCATGAAGTTGAGAGTGAAATGATAGAGAAGAGGAAACAGAAGATCAGCGAAGTGCCCTCAAGTCAAAATTCACCTTGCCTTGGTATTTATCTTTGGGAGTAGGCTGTGGAGTTGTCCCAGCTTGAGGCGAGCTTGGCAGTACTTAGCATCTAGTTTTCAGCTTGTACTATGCTGCAGGATGAATGGAAGCCTAGAATTTCTCTATCATGGTAGCTCCTATCAACAGGGGACAGTTTATCACTGGTCAGGAGGCACTGGTCAGGCTAAGAGGATCTGAATCTGTCACAAAAGCAAGTTCACTACAGTCCATACCTTGCAAGCTCAAGTGCATTTACTTCTCATTAACTTCACTCCAGCCTCACAGGTCATGAGCTCTCAGCTCCTGGGGAGAAGTAGTAGGTGGGTTGGCAAGACAAACCTCAATCTTTTTCCTAGGGTGGATGCCCGTGAACTAGGTGATATTTGTCACATCCTCTCTGTACCATCTGATTTCATTTCCCTCACACTGAAAGAAAGCACTTGTGACTTGTTTGTAGGCGGGTTGACTTTTGAGTTGATGCAATTCTCATCATATAGGGCCTAAGATTTTTAATTTCCATGCCTTTTAGATGTGGGTTGAGATATCTGCCCATTATGGATGAGCATGGAGGTCCCAAGAGATGTACCAGCAGAGAACTCCAATACAGTCATGTAAATCTTCATTATTAGGCAGAATTTCTGCATCCCTGTGATGTTCAGGGCTGACATTTGTGGTTGTCTCTTTTGTGCACGTACATGAGGAATCCAGTGTGACCACGAGACATTCTTTCACTGTTGTCTTCAATTTTACAGTATTCCTGCAGTGATATTGTCTTTCGCCATACTCAGGGGCTTCAATATACTGAACAGAAAGTACACATTCAAGCAAATTATTGCAAGTGATGATGAGTGGGCACTACCTCTACTTTCCTACTACTTGGCACCTGCTTGAAAGAATTCTATCTACTAGAGACACTATCATGAGAGCTCTTTGTTGAGGAAATTTATGAGCTCCTGAGGAATAACACCTATCCTTGAAGCCAATCATTTTCTGTGACATAATTAATCTTTCATATAAAAGAAATCAAGGTAGGGCACCAAAATTATTTCTACAAGACATTTATTGGCCTTTGCTATCAAAGAACACAATAAGCCAGGTTTGACACAAAGGACCAAATTTGACCACATTTACAGATCAATTTATTGATTGCATGTGGACTATTTGATTAAACCTATGAGACATGGCTTCATGTGTAAATTAGTTGACTTGATAGGGTTTTTCCAGTTTGTTGATGAAATCTAAGCCAAAACACTTATTGAATTAGCCAGTTTCATAAACACAGGTGTTGATTATCAGCTAATTAATAGGAGAAACCTGGTTAAACATAGTTATGGCTGTGTAGGGTCAAACTTAAAAATATATCAGCTACTAGGCAATGCCACTGAGTCCTTACACCTCATCAGAGAGGAGGACCCAGAGGGAAGTTTGACATGCACACTAAAGGATGCTCCAGGAGTGGGGGGGAGGGGGCACTGGGAGAAAGGGAGGGAGGGGGGAAAGGAAAGGGAAAAGGTGGGGAGGGAGCAAGGGGATCCGGGGAGGGGTGGAGGGAGGGAGGGGAATAGGGTACTTACCAACTTTGTATGAATGGAAGAAATAAAAAATAAAATTAAAAAATATATTACCTAGCCACAAAGAAAAACTTAGTATTGCAAGAGAAATGGCATAGTCAAACAAGGATTCCCACTGATTTTGAAAATTATAAACTATTTTCCTTTAAAACTTTTTCAGTTTGTAATCTTGAAATAGAAGGCAATACTCAATTAGCAAAGTATTTATTAGTTTTAAAACCTTCAATTATGCATTTTAAGAATTGAGAAGAATTTGATCCTCACATAATCCTCCTTTCAAACAAAGGAATTTCTTGATAGACTTGTGGTCAAATAGCCTCAACTAATTATGTGACAGAAAGAACATGAAATTCACCTGGTCACTCATGAGATAGTTTACTTAATTTTTCAAAATAATTCTTACAATTATAATATATATATAAATTAAAATCATATATTCTTCATACATAGCATATGTATTATATATGTACAGTATGTATAAAAACATGTTACATATATGTGTTACCCATATTTTAAGCTATAGAATCTAAACCGCTTGGCTCAGACTCACTTTTCTCCTAGCTCAGCCTCCCTGTGCTAAGAATGTTGGTACATGCTGGACTAGAGAATTTGAATTTGTAACTGGGGAAAGACTGAAAATAGAAGCAAAAAAGTTACTTTAAATTCTGTTTTAAAGTTGTCGACATTTTGCTGCTTACTTTTATTAGTTCATCCTCTTTAATCATTCCTCAAGTAATTTAATGATATCTCTACGTCTGTTTTCCTTCTTCACCCTCAGTTTGTGTGCAGTTCTCCCTGATGCATACGTAATATATAAACTGAATAACTTCCCTTTCTCTGATTACCATTCTATACTTCAGAAGCATAAGGATCTCTCTCTCTCTCTCTCTCTTTGCTTTTTATATCCTAGGGACTAGCCTGAAAATTGCGATTCTCCTCCCTCTATCTCCTAAGTGCTCAGATTACAGGTAGGCACCATGAAGTGTACTGTTTGTCCTTGTTGCTTTGAAGGAATCATATGTGTATGTGTGTGTGTGTTCGTAAAATGTATATTATGTAATTTTCTATGTGTCCTATATATTTGTATATATAGGTTATTGTATATGTGAGTTATTTCTTACATTATTCAAGTCTGTTCTTCAGTTTTTTCTTTACCTTTTTATTACTATGTTCCAATGTTCATGTTTATCCTGTTGGAGTTTTGTTGAATATCTTCAGTATTTTGGTAAATTCTTTTTAAGGTAATATTTTTATTTATCCATGGACAATTTCATGTGTGTTTACAAAGTATCTTTTTTTTATTTTTTTTATTTTTTTTAAATTTTTTTTATTATTATTATTATTTATTCAAATGTGTGCATGTGCGTGTGTTCCCCCGCGCGCATGTGTGTCTGTATGTGTGTGTGTGTGCGTGTGTGTGTCTGTGTGTGTGTCTGTGTGTGTGTAGAACCACGGACGAATTCGCGAACCACCATGGACGCCTCCACCTCCTTCTGCCCCGGGATTCACAGGCTCCGCCCTACCAGGACCAGAAGCGCAGGCCGCCCCCGCTTCCGCCTGGCGTCTATACGTGGGATCTGGGATCCGAACTCAGGAGCTTCCGCCTGCAAGGCGGAGGCTTAACCCCTGAGCCATCTCTCCAGCCCCTACAATGTATCTTGATCATACCCACCTCATGACCTTTTCCACTCTTACCAAGTAGCCTTTAACACAATAACCTTTCTATTTTCACGTACATATTATATTTCCCCCAAAACTTGAAAGTTTCAATTCTGATGTATGTATTCTCTTACTAATAGTAGTTATTTTTGTAGTATTTTGTCCAACATAACAGAGCTAAGGATTCCATTTTACATTGAACTATTAACAGAAAGTACTATTTCTGAGCATAATAGATACTCATTTGTATTGTACAAGTATATTGTACAATATTATAATATGAAGGATTCATAGCAGACCTTTACTGAGAACTATAGTAAGAATCCTTTTAAGGAATATGTTTTAAAATTTTTTAATTAATTAATTTTGCGTGTGTGTGTGTGTGTGTGTGTGTGTGTGTGTGTGTGTATCAGAGGGCACTATGTGTCCCTGTGGAGGACCAAAGATAACTTCAGGAATCATCCTGGATTGCTACTACATCCTTTTTGCTTCACAATGGATTTCCCAGGCTTCGCCACCAGGGCCAGAGGTGCATGATGCCATTGTTTCTGCCTGGCATTTTCATGTGGGATCCAGGGTGCAACTCAGGACTTTCTGCTTGGGAGGCAGAGTCTTAGCCCCTGAGCCATCTCTCCAGTCCCTAAATTACTGTCTTGCATTTATTCTAATTCTTCTTTCTTTGAATTTCCAAGTACCAGAATTTGGCAAGCTAATGTTTATATATATATATATATATATGAATGATGTGGGGAAAATTTTGTAATGTCGACCTTCCAATGGATTTGGGAGAAATGGTCTTTTTTGGAGAGGTGGCTTCCCGAAAATGAACTAGTATCAAGGAGATGGATTAAGTTTTATTTTGTTTATGTTTAAAATTTATTTTTTTTCCATTCTTGACCATTTCATACATGCATTCAAGGATTTGTCACTTTCGTCCCATATTAGCAAGACCAATCCCCCTTCTTTTTCCTACTGAAAACTTTCCTCTTCTGAATAAGTCTCCTTATTTTCATGTCTTTTGTCCAATTCTTTTTTAAAATTCAATTCTTTTTTTTAATGCTGGATACATGAATATAGTCAATTAATAATATTTTCAATTTTCATCCCAAGTCCTATCCCCCCTCCTTTTCCTCTTACAATCCTTCAACTCTCTTGCCAGACTCCCTCCTATTTCCATATCTTTTCATTTGAGTGGCCCCCTGTGTTTTATCCAGTTGGTCTTTGATGACGTATGCGTGACATGTTTCATGTTCCAGCAAGTACTGTGGATCACTGGGTATACCACTGAAGAAAGCATCCTCTTTTTCATCCCCACCAGCATTATTCCTTATCAGTCTCTCAGAGAGGTGTAGATCTTCTTGGAGATTATTCTGCTTTCATGGTGAGATGTTGAGACAGATCTCATGTAATTCTTATATAGGTATATGTTACATATCTGCCACAGAATCTTGTATAGCACAACTCTGTCATGTCCATGAGGTAAAGTCTGACCCACCATTGTCTCACTTCAGGCTCTTACAGTCTTTTTTTAAAAATTTCTTTTATTATTATTTATTCAGTTGTGCATGTGTGTGTATGTGTGTGTATGCATGTGTGTGTGTGTGTGTGCAGAACCACGGGTGAATTCCAGAACCACTATGGACGCCTCCACCTCCTCTTTGTTTACTCTGCCCCGGGATTCACAGGCTCTGCCCTGCCAGGACTGGAAATGCAGGCTGCCCCCGCTTCCACCTGGTGTCTATACGTGGGGTCTAGGATCTGAACTCAGGTCCTTCTGCCTGCAAGGCAGTGGCTTAACCCCTGAGCCACCTCTCCAGCCCCCGGCTCTTACAGTCTTACTGCCCCCTCTTCCGTGATGTTCCCTGAGACTTGGAGTGGGGATAGGAGAGGTAAATATGTCCTCTTTAGGGACAAGCAGTTTGTAGTCACCTATTTTCTATGTTTTAGTGAGTTATGCCTTTCAGCAATAAACTTCTGCTGTAGAAGGAGGCCTCTAGGTTGAGTGTTGAGTAATTTCCATCTACAAATATAATAATAGGTGTTTACAAGTAGTTTGGTATACTCTCTTCCTAGTTAAAGATTCAATCTGCTCTTGCCCTGGTTCTTTCCCTTTCATAGGTTCTTGTTCTTGTTTACAATAATAGGAATGTGTCCTGGTCTGAAGAGTGGGCCTTAAATCCTATCAGGAAGCTGCTGATGGTCTCCTTGATATTCATGCCACTGTTACACTGATGGTACCTGTTACCATGGTGGTTGTTATTGTAACTTGCAAATTTCACAGATCCATGAGGCATTTGATTGTTCTTCTCCCCTGGTAGCTTCCACAGCACTCTCTGGTACTCTGTATGCCAGCCTGCACGGAGGAAGCTTCCAGACCAGTCTCAGGTGGTAGTTTTTTTCCATGTGCTATGATTCTTATGTACTGCATCTTCAGTAATAGGCTCTTACTGTCAGTTTCTGGAGGGCAGTTATGAACAATGGTAAAAGCCAATGTTGGGGAGGGGCTTTGGGACCTCTCTGACCAATCACTTACCAAGAAGCCATAAATACATGATTCTTAATAAGCATCTTCTATTCAGATATGATATTTGAAGAAGGAGACTATGGGATATACTTTTTCTATCTCAGATCAAGTTAGATCACCAGAAAACTAATGTATGAGTCACATTTTCTTATCTTTATGAAATGAATTTTGCATTTATGTGGTAATCATGGGTTTAAGATTTGTTATGAACACAAGTGATTTGAAAACCAGCAAGGATAACAAAATCATTGTTTTTTTTAAACTGAGAGAGAAACAGAGAGAGAGAGAATGTGGATGTCAGAATTCAGAGAACAACTTTCAGAAATTATTTCTCTTCCTGCCATGTGGCCTTCTGGGGATCAAACTCATATCATCAGGTTTGTGAGCAAATAGCTTATCTATTAGACTGTCTCTCCGGTTCCCGAAAGCACTGTTATAAAAGACTTCTTTCCATTAGTTTATTCAATACTATGTTATTGTGCAAACATTCAGCTGAAAACATTATTTACTGTCCAGAAATGCATTGTAACTTCGAAGAGATTTTTACCTTTTTGAGATGACTTAAATGTTTCCTTTCTGAACTGATTCAGGGGAAACTCAGAGCCAAATTTATTGATTATCTGTAATAATGTTGCATTCCTCATAGACAGAATGATTTATCTGCTATGTTTAAGTTTGAGTTTCTCCCTTCCATTTCATTATGCTTATCTCAACAGCTTTTGTTGTAAAATACCACGAATCCTCATCATTATTCATGATGGTTCATATTCATTGTCCCTGAGGGAGGCATACCTCTGGGTATGTCTTTGAGGCCATTTCCAGGGAGGATTAACTAGGAAGGCAGTCCACACTTAATGTAGGAGCACTAGTCTATGAGTTGGAGTCAAGGATAAAAAAAGGAGAAGTGTTCTGGACTCTGGAATACCCTTTGCTTTGCTTTCTCTTCCCACCCCCACCCATCATGTGATTTCTTCTCCTTTACCATGTTCTCCCTGCTATGATGGACTGAATCCTCTGAAACCAGGAGCCAAAGTAAATAATCCTTCACTTTAGATTGTTCTTAGGTTTTGTTCATAGCAACATATAAGTAGTATATTATTATGGTCTATTTATTTGGAATATGAATAAATTTAGTAAATGAAATTATTGCCAATGGCTTTAATGACTTGTGGGTTAAGATATCACATACTCAAAACAAAAAACCCAATTTTTACTCACTTGATATTAGAAAGATTATTTTTGTAGCCAATTTGAAACTCACAGGTTTTCTAACTTCTTGATTACTTAAGTAAAAAAAAAAAAAGTGATAGAAAACAGGGAAATCATTTACATAGTAATCTTGCCTGAATACACAGTTTATTAGAGTCTTCATTTTCCATTTCCTTTCTTTCTGAAAATTTTCAAATGTAAACTGAGAAATTACGCTTTCCATTTATCTTTTATTCTTTTACAAAATGGATGCATCTAGTCTATTATACTTCAAGAATAATTACTTTTCAGTTCAAAGTGACTATTTTTTATATAGAATAAACTTTCCCAACTAGGTATTTATTGAGAACTTAACATGCTTCACAGGTTTCTAGTGTGAGGGCTAGCATCTCCACTGACTGCTGGCATGAGGTTCAGCATCTCCATTGATTGCTACCATCAGTCAGTGTATCCACTGACTGCTGGCATGAGGGATAGTGCCTTCAAGAGTGCTGGGATGAGAGTCAGTATCCTTTGTTCTTTTAGGAAAGCGTAATAATGTGGGATGACTTTATAAGATAGGACAGATTTGCAGAGCTACAGCTTCAATTACACTTTAAAGTGTTAAATAAGCAAAGCTATTTACATAGCTTCCAGTGACAAGAATGAGCATCATTTTAAAATTCTCTATTGCAGCTTATTCTGCAGATGTCCCTTGAAGGAATGAGAGTTTAGGTGAATTTAGTGTAGAAGTTCCCAAATGAGTTGTAGCAATTTTCCTGTAAAGAATAATACAATCTAGAGTGCTTCAAAATTGATGGAAATGTAATTTTCCCTGTGAAGAATCTCCTGAATGAGAGGGTGTGTATGCAAAAGTCAACAAAGATACAAGTTGCTATAACTTCATCGCTCAAATAGGATGCATCAATGCGTTTGTTAAATTTAAATATGCTGGTTTAGCTAAGGAAATTCTTGCATAGGGTTTTTTTTCTTTTTTCTTTCTTTTTTTTGTCTCTATTTCTCTCCTTTTACCAGGGAAATGAAGCCCACAGGATGAATAAATGAAGGGTGAATGTGATTGACTGTAAACACAAGGCCCGTCAAATTTCTAAATACACACATTCATTGTCCAATGCATCCTAATAGCTTGTCATCAGCGAGGGTCTTGTCATCATTTGGGACTTTGTTCTGGTGGAACTTTGATCCCTTTGGTTGGCACATTCGTCTGATCAGGATCCTAACCCTCTACATCTAGACTTTTAACCTTTGAAAGGTGCAGTAGGACCCTTAACATTTCTTGGGCACATGGATAAAAATAATTCACTGATGTTTTATAAATTATCATTCATAACAGTGTGTCTACTTTTGCAAATAACATATGGGGACATCAAATTTGGACGCAGGCCCCAGTGAACCAGGATAGCTGAAAATGAGACTTAAATGCGTGGTGAACTGCAGAAAGGGCCCTGGAGCCCTTTTTTGTTTTTGGTGGGGTCTTTGCTGTTTTTCCTTGATTGTTTATGATCCTGGAGGCTGTCATGGGAGACAGAAGCACTTAAGATGTGCAGGAGGACACCTGGCTTTGGATGCTTCTCATTCCAGTGACCCTGGTCACCACACTCAAATTTTTCAGGGTCTCAGTTTCCTCACCTCTAACTCAGAGGCTAAGAGTCTTTTAGCAATGGATAAAGTTTCAATGTATACAAGTTTTTGTAAACTGTAATCTATGTCAGTCATATGAAGATTATTAATAATTATTACATAATGCCATCATTTATAACTTATAAGATATTCTGATAAAATTTGGGAGAGCAACCGACCAGATTTATTTCTTTCAAAGGTGTCCTGGGTGTGTGGAGTGGTAAATAAGTAATGACGATAATAAATAAATCCAGGAATTAAGTATTTATGTATAATACTTTACAACTTCATTTGGTGAAGCATCTTTCATGCCAACTATATCCCCAAACAGATTACATTCAATAAAGACTCACAGTGATAAGCAATAAATACTAGCAGTGAGAGACAGACATTGAGATAAACAGGCAGGAGGAAAGTGCTTTTCAGCTAAATCCTGTGAAGAAATGAAGAATTTAGGGGTGAATAGACCCAGGAGAGATGTCACCATGGACAGACACTATTGGAGATCAAATTCTCACACTCAGTTTTCTAAGCAAGAGGCCCTAGGTGAAAAATACCAAGGCCTTGAACCACTGCCTGGGTCATCTCTCTGGTAGAAAATCTTCACTGTGAGGAGAAAACATATTAAGTCTGAGAGATGAATTCCAACTTCATGGTTGTTATGAAGCAGGGAAAATCTTTCTGTAAACAGCTTCCTTTTGATCCATATGGACTGCTTGGCCCTAGGGTTTTATTATCTATAATCCACTCAAGAGGAGCAATGGTGATATTCATCACTGAAAATCAGGTGGAAATAAAATTTACAGTCTGGAGTAAAGAGTTTCACGTTAGTTCACAGCAACTGGGTTCTTATTCATCTTGGTTTTCTGATATTGGTGTTCAACTCAGATCTCCACCATTCCCCCAGAACATACTGATTTCTGACCATACTGATTCATTTCTGGTATTAGTATTGTAGCTATGTACACATGCTTTGAGTAGTAGAGTGAGCTGCATTTTGTGAACATGTGTGCACTTGATGTCCTAAATGTATAAATATGGAAGAGTATAGTGGTATGAAGTCTATAGGCACAGAAGCAAAAAGAAAGGGAAGAAAATGATACAAGCTACAGTCCAATTTTAAAAACATATTTTTTCTGCTCTGAATTTTCACTCTTACGTTCAGACAATTTTAATTTGCACTATTGGCCCCATACAACTTTGTAAGTAAAAGACAAAAAATTTCACAAGTTTTTACTGTGCAAAAAAAGAGGAGTTTTTACTTTTGAAAAAAAGAGGAGATCTCATTATAGGAATATTTATAAGATTTAATTAAAATATGTACTCTTCTTACTAAGGAGACTACATTCATTTTCAAGAAAGAATGACAGTTCAACCTTCATATTTTAAGCTTCTTCCAACATTTCAGTTACTTATAGTTAAATTCCAGTGGAGATAGAGGAAATAAAAAAATTCCAGAAGTATATAATCCCTAAATTTTTAATTGTCCATCATCTGACTGGCATAATGAAAGTGTTCCCTTTCCTGTTTTGCCTCATTAATAGTGTCCTTAGTTTCTTGCTGTGCCTAATTTAGAAATAAAAGCAAATCATACTTGTGTATGTATGTGTGGAGACGAAAAGTATGTGAAGGATTAGATCTTGTCTGTATTTTGAAATTTCCACTAGAATCCTGGAATATGTCCCCCATGGATAAGAGGGGCTGTTGAATCTGAATTCTTCAATGTTTTAAGAGAATTAAATTATAATTTCTGGGGGGGGTTGCATCTCTTTACCTTTAACCCTTTATTATTGTTTTATTTAAATTAGGTCGCATGTTTTATCTTTCATTTGTGGTTAGTTTATACTTGTATATATTTGTAATCATATCACTCCATCACTCTCTTGTCCCTACCCACTCTTGATGCTCTCCTTCTTCCCAAGTAATCCCCCTCTTACTTTCATGTCCTTATCTCTCACCTTGAACAAAAAAAAAACTTGAAATGGAGCAAAAATCTCAACATAAAACCTGAAAACATGAAAAACTGCTGGAGGAAAGTCAAGGATAACATAACAAGATGTAAGCATAGGTAGGAACTTTCTATGTAGGACTCCAGTTGCTTAGAAATTTAATTCCAGGAGGACCCAGTGGAGAGTTAGGCATACACAATAAAGGACTCTCTGGGAATTGGGGGGGAGGCACTGGGGGAAGGGGAGGGGAAGGAGGGGGTTCGGGGGGAGGAGGGGGGAGGGAGGGAACTGGTAAAAATTTTAAAATGTATAATTAAATTTTTAATAAAAAAAAGGAAAAAAAAAGAAATTTAATTCCAATATACTTTAGTTTCTTCCCCTCATTTAATTAGGTGCATGCTTATTTTATCTTATTTCCTTTGTTATTTTTAAGTTACTTTTCTTAACAATATAAACTTTTTTCCAATATAAGAAAAACAAAATGAAATCAGATGCTCTGAACTAACTTGGCTGCAGATAATCATTTTATATGTTGACTGAAAGTTCATTTGACTGTCGAATAAAATGTTCAAATCTGGACTTCATGGTATTTTTGCAATTCTTGATTTTTTAAAATTAGTTTATTAATTGAATTAGCAACAAATTTATGTGTTTTCATCACATATTATCTATCCTACCCCATCTCAACCCTCCCCACAATTCTCCTTCCAGCCATTTTCCCTCCTTCTTCCAAGTCTCCTTGCATGTGTGATCCATTGAGTTGGATAGGACATCTGTGCTAGCTAGTGTCTGGACACCCTCCAGAGTTGGAATGGCTCATCCATGGATAAATAGTAAAGAAGCTCCTTCTTGCTTTTTTCCAGCACCAGTGCTATATACTTGTAGCAGTTCGCTTGCATGGTTGCTGGTAAATCACCATCAAATGGCTTAAAGACACAAGGGATTTATTTTCTCTTATGATTGTCTGGTTACAGGTCTCAGTTCAACTTGACAAGAGAGCTCACATTAACACCAGGGCCGAGGGAACTGGCCACACCATCACCACATAGCAGCTGAGAGAGGCACAATCCTTATTTGCCAGACAAGCATGTCTGGCCAAGTGTACACAAGGATGCCAACTTTCTCAATCACCTCTCCTTATTTAATTCCAAGGCTTAGTCCCACCCACCATGGGCTGGGTCTTCCACATCATCTAGACAATCTCCTGCAAGTTTGCTCTGGGCTTAACCACTAATTCTCTATAAATGTGCCCAGAGCTGAAACCCTCAACTATCAAGTTGACACCTGTGCCTAACTATGACAACATTCTTTCAGGGTAGCATCATAGCTCAATGGGATTTTCTCTCCTCTATGGCATAGTGCAACTTTGGATTTCTGAATTAATAAAAAGAGTACAGAAGAGTATTTGCTTCACCAAATTCACTGAACCCAAGAAAAGCTATATTGCCTCATGGAATGAATAGGAGGTAGAAGAGACTGGGTCAGGCAGGAAATCAAGAAGGGAACAGATGTGGTAGGTGCAAGGGTGGGAAACACTTTGGACTCTAGAAAGGGAAGTAATAGCAATGGGAGTTTGGACTAGGGTTGTGGGAAACAACAAGTCATATCAGGAATCATGAGATTGGTGGAAATCATTCAGAAAAATCACACTGGGATACTTCACTCAATATAATTTTTTCTAACTCTATTTCCTGACAAATTTCACTAATTCATCTTTTTTTGATGGCTGAGTAGTATCCATTGTATAAATATATACCACTAGGCATTTGGTTTGATTCCATTACTTTACTATTGTAAATAGTGCTACAATGAACATGGTTGTGCTCTTGTCACTGTAGTGAATTGCTGCATTATGGGGGATTATTCTCAGTGTGGTGGAGCAGGGTCATATGGCATTTCAATCTTTAACATTTTTAGAAATCGACATCCTGATCACCAGACTTGTTACATAAGCTTGCATTCCCACCAGCAATGTATGAGAGTTCCCTTCTCTCCACATCATTTGGTGGTGGTTGTATTGTGGATTTTTGCTATCCTGACCGGGGTGAGATGATATCTCAAGGTAGTTTTGATTTACATTTCTCTGATGGCTAGGTGCCAGGAAATGGATGGAATTGGAAAAAAAAAAATGGAGTGAAGTGTCCCAGACACAGAAAGTCAGACACCATATGTGGATCCTAGTTCCAAACCCTCTTAATGACAAAGTCAAAGGTAAATCTCTGTAATACCCACTGTAATCGCAAAGCATTATGAACAGGAGGGAAGGAGAAGGAGGACATCAAAAGAAAGGAGATAGGGGATCACGCTTCAGTAAAGAAAATAGGCCACGGTCATGTATTACATGTAAGTAGTGAGTCATCTGGTTGCAGCTCACTCTCACTTCCCTTCCTGGTCACTTGGGACTGAACAGATTTGATCTCACCAATCAGGGAAGATATAGGGACTTGCAAATAGATGGTAACCATCTGGCAAATGGGACACTAACCCACTCCCTCTGTGTCCTACTCCTATTCTTTCATCTACCTTTGAATCTCCTCTTATATTAAGATCTTTGTTTAAACAGTCTTTTATCTTTGGTTAGGAGATGACCTTTGATACTAATTAGGATGCAGCCAAGGGCAGTGCAGGAAAAGCAAAACTGAAAACAACAACAAACCATAATTCAGAGCACAAAGTCCCTATGTTATTCACCTGAAACCAAAACAGCCAAATCTCTCCCCATCCTAAAGCTCAGGGAACCTTGTGGAAAAGGGGGCAGCAAGATTGTAAGAGCCTAAAGATCGGAAGGACCAATGATATACAAGATACTCCACACAAGTTAGGGCTGCAACAGCCAGGACTGGATTTTGCATGACCGGCACAATGGCTGGATATGTCAATGAGATCCCCCCCCCAAAGTGTAGCATGGATCACAAGGAAGAAGACTCCGGGCAATAGGATCCTTAGAGGCAAGGGATTAAACCATAATAGAGTTCCCATACTAATGGGGAGCCCAAGAAAGGGCTCCAGGCTATGCCACTGAGTCCTGAACCTCACTATGGTGGAAGACTCAGAAGGAGATTTGGCGTTCACATAAAGGGATGCTCCAAGGGATGGGAGGGAGGAATGGGGAGGCACTGGGAGAAGGGGAGGAAAGAAGAGGGGTGAGAGGAAAGGGGTAAGGGGGGAAAGTGCAATGGGGGGCGACTGGGGAGGGGAGAGGGAGGGAGAGGACTGGAGTACCTATTGAGCTTGTATGATTAGGAAAAAAATAAAATGTGGGAGAAAAAAAAGAATCACATTATGTATAAGAGAAATGTAGAGAAAACAAGCCTACTTTTGGAAATCCGTGCTCTTGGATACAGGTGGAAACTAAAACTACCAGAGTCATGAATTCAATCAAGTTGGGATAGAACTTTCAAAAAAAATGACTAAAATAGATAAGGAAAATAGTAAGCGGAATCTAGGACTTAAATTGTTAAGAGTTTGACATCACCTGTCAGAAAATAGGTTTTTCTGATCATTCTGACTTTGGCTGGACTTAAGGATGATTGTCATCTTGCTGTGGAAGAACTGGTGCCCTTCTTTGACGGGACCGAGCCAGCCGGCTTCTCCTGAAGGAACCTGCGCTTGGCTGGATAGCTCAGAAGAGTGAGGAGTCCAGGATGTGCTTGTGTGGGTTCTCCTGTGACTACACCAAAATTATCTGCTCCGAGGGGGCACTCGAGTGGGCAGTGAATGAGGCTTGGTCACTGAGAAGGATAAAGAAGAATCAACCAAGATGACTTCACAGAACCTGTTCCCCAGGGTCAATTCTGTGGTGTATTATAGGGAGATGTTATTTCTTTTGGATAAATTCAGAGAACTTCCAAAGCACAGAAACATAATTATCTTCAAGCTGGATCACACATTCACGCTAGATGATTTCATTAGTGTCATACCTGAATAACATCTTGGATGCTCTTCATGGTTAGACTGGATGCTCCAGAAGTGATAGTGACTCTTTGGAGATGGTTATAACGTCAAATATCATAATAGTAACTTCTGTTTCCTCTATACTTTAAAAATATTTATTTATTCACAGTGTTGGGGATAGTATCTAGAGCTTTATACATGCCAGACAATCACATCACTGAGCTATAAGCCCCTTTGGGTTTTATTTTGAAGTGGTCTTATGATAATACAACACATTTGAGTGTGCTTAGAGTATCTGAATGGTACTATTGGCTATAATTATGTTATTTCAGCATTTCCATTACAAACCCTTCTTCCCGAGGTTTAGTATCTCAGAGGTTCCTAATCCCACTGAGCCAAACCATGTAGGCATTGTTGACAGGAATGCAAATTTTTCTGCTTACCACTAAATATTTCCAATCAAATGAATAAGTTAAATTTCTCTCATTATACCATAGTTATAAAGAAATTTATAGGTTTTAGGCACTTTTGAAAGGCTAAAGGGAAAAAATTAACTTAAACACAGAATCTGCAGAAATGTATGTGAATTAGAAAACTATTTAGGTTTGGGATAGGCAAGAAAATAATTGAATACTACTATTGTCAGAGGATTTTTAAAAAAAATTTTTTTCTCAATCACACAATCTCAATAAGTACCCTGGTCCCCTCCCTCCCTCCACCCTTCCCCAGTCACCCTTGCACCTTCCCCCTCTTTTCCCCTTCCTTTTACTCCTTCCCTTCCTTTCTCCAGTGCTCCCTTCTTTCCCCCTCCCATTCCCTGGACCATCCTTTAGTGTGAATGCCAACCTTCCCTCTGCATCCTCCACTCTAGTGAGGTGTAAGGATTCAGCGGCATAGCCCAGAGACCTTTCTTGGGCTCCCCTTTAGTATGGGAACACTATTGTGACTGTTAATACCTTGCCTATAAAAATCCTAGTGCCTGTGATCCATGCTAGACTTTGGGGGGTCATTGACATGTCAGTCATTGTGCAATCTTACAATCTTACCGCCCTCTCTCCAACAAATTTCCCTGAGCTTTAGGACAAGTAGAAATTTGGCTGGTCTGGTTCCAGGTGAATTTTGTGTGTGTGTGTGTGTGTGTGTGTGTGTGTGTGTGTGTGTGTGTGTAAGAGGGTACTTGAGAGCATATGCCTGTGGGAGATATCAGGAATCATCCTGGATTGCTACCTTTTGTTTTCCTCTGTGGATTCCCAGCTTTGCTTTCCAGTATTGAAATTGTAGGCTGCTTCCATATGTGCCCAATATTTTTATGTGGGATCTAGGGATCCAAACTCAGACCCTTTTACTTGCAAGGCAAAGGTTTTAATTCCTGAGCCACCTCTCCAGCCCTTATCCTTAAAAATTTTAAGTATGCTCAAACTATAACCATGAAATAACCTAAAATACATGTGAGATTGGAGGACAGCAACTATGAGGAAGTGGTTCTTATTGCATTAAAATCCACAGAATAAATAATAAAATATCATCATCACCATCATATTCAAGTTTTTACAATTGTGTTAAGTATATTCCCAAAGCTGGGTCACCCATCTCTAAGAACTTGTTCATATTGCAAAACTGGAATTCTTTACAATAAAGGACTCTCTGGGAATTGGGGGGGAGGCACTGGGGGATGGGGAGAGGGAGGAGGAGGTTCGGGGGGAGGAGGGGGGAGGGAGGGAACTGGTAAAAAATTTTTAAAATGTATAATTAAATTTTTAATAAAAAAATAAAAAATAAATTGAACTCTTTTATGTGTGTGCATGATGTGTGATATGTATGTTTGGGAGGGAGTGAATGTGCACGCCAGCATGGATATAGAGGTAAGAGGCAACCTTTTTTCTTTCTCCCACATTTTATTTTTTTCCTAATCATACAAGCTCAATAGGTACCCCTGTCCTTCCCTTCCCTCCTCCCCTCCCCTGTCATTCCCCATTGCACTCTACCCCTTTTTCCCCCTTCCTTTTACCTCCTCCCTCTTTCCCCCTCTTCTGGTGGCTTCCTCCTTCCTCTCCCATCCCCTGGAGCATCCCTTTATGTAAGCATATAACCTCCCTCTGAATCTTCCACCTCAAGTGAGAGTTCAGGACTCAGTGGCATAGCCTAGGGCCCCTTCTTGGGCTCCTGTTTAGCATGGGAACTCTATTATGACTGTTTGATCCCTTGCCTCTAAGGATCCTACTGCCTGAAGTTTTGAGTGTTGTTCCTCACCTTTCTATCTTGTTTGAGACTGGATCTACTATGCAAGTCAGATTGACTGATCTGTGAGTTTTTATAGAACCCCATCTCTGTCTCCCACATACTGAAGGGGTATTGGCATGACACTTCAGCTGATGCTGGCTTTTATGTGGGATCCAGTGATCTGAATTCCAGTAGTCAGGCATGTGTGCAAGAGCTTTACTCAGAGCCATCTCTGAAGTTGCATAACTGAAATCCTGTATTCACTGCACAACATTCATTGCCCTGTCTGGGGCCTCTGGCAACCATCACCCTACTTTCTGCTTCTGTAAATCTGGGTATCCTTAGAATCCTGTTGTAAGATGAATCATACAGTATTTGCCTTATGAGTGTCTTATCTCCATTAGCTTAATGTCATTAAAATTTATCCTTATAGTATGTGTCAGAATTTCCTTCCTTTTAAGAATGAATAATGTTGCTAGCATTTGGGTTTTTGGGTACATGTTTGGTATTGTGTTTGATATTTATCATGAATCAAAATACTCAATTACTTAAATGGAAGATTCTATTGTATCTTTAAGCTGTTTTATACTTACTAAAAAAACAGCTTAAGGCCATAGGTCTTTGGTTTTCGCACTTGTGAATAGTTTTTTTTTTGGGGGGGGGGTTCACCAGGCAGTGGGCACAGACCCTTTTAATAAAATAATCAGTATTCAAATAATTTAAAAATCTACAAAAGACATCTGGGCTCAGACACCGTGGCTGGGGGTGGGGGGGAGTCGAGGGAAGAAGCCTGTTCATGGCTTGTCTGGTATTGTGTTTGTGAATAAACACTTTCCACACCCAAACCAGCTCTGTGTAGTTACAAGATGCAACACACCCACCAAGAGTCTGGAAATAAGGTTGAATCAGCAACACACGAAGGACTTGTGCTGCTTCTGTTAATGACGACTTCCTTCTCTCCTGGGAGAGGCGGCAAAGCCAGACCCAGTGGGCTCCTGACCACCCTCCCTCGCTCCCTTCCTGAGCCCAATCCAGGGGCCAACGGTTGTGGTTGGAAATGGTTCTCAGTGTAGTTAGGCAGTGGGCGGATCTGGGGCTGGCAGTTCAAGGTCGTGATGCCCAGGGCCTTGGGCCTTCACAAGATCACACATTGCAGTTTGTGGGTACCCGTGGTGCGGTCTCCCCTCCATTTCGTTTCTTCTTCTTCTTCTGGCTTTTCTCTGGGATCTGTTGCCTAATTACTCTAACGAGGTCATGGAAGGCTTTGTCTACGTTGAGAGGCGGATCCTTGGCACTGGTTTCTATGTATGGAATATTGTGTTTGGTCGCCATTTCTTTTCCTTGCTCTCTGGTAATTTTCCTCAGATGCATCAAATCAACCTTGTTGGCCACGAGGATCATTGGGAAGGACTCCCTGTCCTTGACGCGCAGGATGAGCTGGTGGAAGCGGTCCACGTGCTCGAAGCTGGCCTTGTCGGGTGACGGAGCAGACGGTGAGGAATCGTCTCCCGTGCGCATGCACTGCTGCTCCCTCTTGGCACTGAATTCCTCCTGCCCGCCGTGTCCAGAACATCTAAGATGGCCCACTGATTGTCAATCTCGGTATGCTTCAGGTAGGAGTCTTCGATGGTGGGGTCATAGTCAGGCACAAAGATCTTCTGGAAAAACTGGATGGTGAGGGCGCTCTTGCCCACGCCTCCATCCCCCACCACCACGAGTTTGTATGTGGGAAGATTGTCACTGGGAACAGCACTGGTTGCCATGTTTCTGGAAAGTCAGACCGGGAGCGATCAGCCAGCCCTCGGCTTGCAGGAGGACACTCTTCTCCGAGCCTCTTCGGAAGCTTCGAAGCCCCAACCTTTAAACCTCCGCGGTGGCCCGACCAACTTCGCAACCTGCAGACGCCGGCTTTTGTGAATAGTTTTTTATGGCTTGGTTTTTCTACAGTGGATGTTATTTCCTCCTTTTCTCCCTCCTTCCTCTCTTTCTTTTCTCCCTCCCTCCTTCCTCCCTTTCTTTTCTCCTTCCCTCCTTTATTTCCTCCCTCCCTCTTCCTTCTCTTTCTCTTTCCCTCTCCTCCTTCCCTCCTTCTCCTCCCTCCCTCCCTCCATCCTTCCCTCCCTCCCTCCTCCTCCCTCCCTCCTCCTCCCTCCCTCTCCTCCTTCTTCTTCTTTCTTTCTTTCTTTCTTTCTTTCTTTCTTTCTTTCTTTCTTTCTTTCTTTCTTTCTTAATTTTGTGATTGAATCGAGAGTCTTGTACATGTTAGGCAAGAGGTCTTCTACTGACATATCTTCCTGACCTTTCTTCCTTCTAATGGACACATCTCTTTTCTTAGATCACAATAAACAAGAGTACAGGTTCTACATAATTTAGAGAGCTTGACTGCTGTTCTGGCAGCTTTTTAGCTCTTTGACAACTGAATAGGTAGATCCTGACAGATGTGGTGAGTGTGAAAGCAATGTGGCCCACTGGTCTGGCTCCAGGGTTACCGTGCCATCAATTATTATGATGGTACCACTTGTACTTGTATTAGGGAGTTCCACTCTTTGTCTTTTGGTTCTTTCTGCATTGCTTTTGCGAGAAGTGTGGGAGTTATAGGGACTGAAATATGAAGTAATTAGAGTTAAAGGCTCTTCAAGCAAATCTTCATAGGAGCCTGGAACTACTTTGGGTTTGAGTCTTGTCGCCAGACAAAAATCAATAAATGATAGATATGTAACTGAAAATGACACCTTGTTCCCATGAGTGAAGTCGAATTAGTGACAACTACATATTCTGGTAGTCAAATTTCATAATCTGGATTGATTTTTTTTACAGAAATTTAAAACCACTGTGAATATGTAAAGATGCTGAGAGAAGTGACTCTAATCTTCAGGAAAGCTAGGGCCATCGATGCTAATTGGCTTTCTCTTTTGTTCCTCACAAAACAAAGCAGCTGGAGGCCTCCTTACTCTGTTGTTATCACTTATCTTTCCCAGGGGACACTGGTAGCATCAACACTAAGTTTCTCAGGGGTCATTTCTGCATAAATGGTGTGTATTTGCAAAGCACACAGAAAAACGTTTGTCATAAAATGATGCTGCATGAAAACTTATTTTGCATGCCAACTCTAAAAAACAATGAATGACTTGATTATATTTCTGAACATGAATATAATGCACCTTGATTATGCTTGTACTTCCATCACTCTCTTTTGTGTCCCTCCCCCAAGCTTCTACTGACCCTTTCTTCTTCACAATAGTTCCCCAATTACTTTCCTATCTTAAACAATATCTGGTCTCAAACAGAAGCTCTTACAACACCTACTAACACAAAAGAACACAATCATGTGGGAGAGAAGAAGATCTCAAAAGAGCAGAACAAAAGGTTATGGATAAACAGATAAAAAGGCTTTTATGGAAGAAAAGTCTTAAAAGAGAGGAAGAATAGGAACAGCACATGGTAGAAAGTATGGTCAACCTCTAGGTAAGCAGCCACCTGCTTACTAGCTCCTAACCCTCATCCCCTGCCTCCCCGCTTCCAGGACAGGGAAGACATGCCCAGCATTGTAAACCAGTCTAGACAACAGTGGATAGAGTGAAAACTGACAGTAGACAGGATCAGATGTCTCAATAGTACCCACAAACACCAGAGAGCAACTGTCCATCTAAACAACTCTCACTTTATCTTTAGATAAGAAAAGATCTCAATGCCCAAATAAGAGGTAGTTCAGTGCACTGGAAGAGCAATGAAATAGATGACAACAACCAGACAACAACAAGAATGCAGAGTACTGGTGACCCTGAAACATGCAGGTAGAATCAGGCCAACAAAATCTCTTCCCATCCTAAAGCTCCGTGAGTCATGCAGAAGAAGGGGCTGTAAAATTGTAAGACCCTAAAGATGGAGACGTCTACTGCTGACCAAGAAATTCTACTTAAGGTAGGGAGTCCCGCTGCATGAGACTTACTCTCACAGACATGCACAATGGATGACATATCAACATTCCCCATAGACTAGCAAGGATCTTAGGAGACATAATTAATGTAGTAGTAATCTTAGGGGGTCAGCGTCAGATGTGTTCTTATCAGTGAGCCTACCCAAAGAAGGGTTAGTTAATCTGCCACAGAAGCCTGAACGCTTACTAAAGCAGATAATCCAAAGGGAACCCTGTGGTCCACAGAAGCAGACAGACAGGAGGGAGTGGAAGGGATTGGTGAAGGGAAGAGAGGGAATGGGGGGAGGAAGGAAGGACAGCCACCCATTGTGTTTGTAAAACTAATAAAATAAAAAAAATTCAATTCTTAATATGAGAGAAAACAAAATCTTTACTTGCTCAAATCCACAGTACTGGAATCACTCATTATCTCTTAGAAGCACAGTCTCTTCTGATATCATTGGGTTCAAAGTTATGTAATATCAAATGGGTATCATCCATAAATAGCTGCTTCAAGTCATCTAAACTTATAAGGAGGAAATTATAATGTAAATAAATATGAAGGAATTATAGAGATGAATAATAAGAATTTATAGGTTGGTAAAGGATCAATATAAATTAACTAAAGGCAAAATGATTTAACTTTATGGACAAAATAAAGCATACTCGTTTTAAAAATATTTAATGAATTCACAAATGTAAGGAAAGAAGGTAGATTCATGCTCAATGATACATATCTATGGAGATTGCTACTACCACTTTGGGAGTTTGGAAAACAAACTGAAAGGTCTTCGAATGCTGATGTCTGGCTACTTATTCCTCTTCACTTTTTACAGATAGTAATGCTATAGCTGTATGAATGGCAGTTTCTGGGAATAAATAGAGCATGGTGGGGTCTAAGAGATCACATCAGATGAGCATGCTGTGCTTGTTAAACTTGAGCAACTTTGGGGCTGGAGAGGTGGCTCAGGGGTTAAGCCTCCGCCTTGCAGACGGAGGGTCCTGAGTTCGGATCCCAGATCCCACGTATAGACGCCAGGCAGAAGCGGGGGCGGCCTGCGCTTCTGGTCCTGGTAGGGCGGAGCCTGTGAATCCCGGGGCTGAAGGAGGTGGAGGCGTCCATGGTGGTTCACGAATTCGTCCGTGGTTCTACACACACACACACACACACACACATGTGCGCACATACATACGCACATGCACACAGTTGAATAAATAATAATAATAATAAAAATCTTTAAAAAAAAAAAACTTGAGCAACTTTATGACTACAGATGAATTCTTTTGTCCCTTAGGGTGCATTTCAGTATCAGAATGAAGATCATGGTGTCAAGTGTCTATTGGATTCAAGCTGTGTTAAGTTGCATGACTGTCCTGCTTCATCGTTTGTGACAAGAGGTAAGCAAGATAAAACAATGAAGAAAATGTGTTAAAGCCACATAATTTGAGTGTATATAGAACTCTTTGAAGTGAAATAATGTTTTTAAGTAAATACATATGTAAAGACACTGGAACATCTCTTTAGTGATAATGTAGTGTTGAAATGAAACTCCTTGTCTCATTCAAGAGTGCAGATTAACTATAGTTTATTAATTTTACAAATTTAAGAATAATTTAATAGCAATGGAAGAAGCATACGCTACAACGACTGATTCTTTTATAAATCTCTTTAATATTGGCATGGCCTAATAAAGATGCATGTGGCTTTTACACAATGCTAAATATTTTTAGATTGATTTCAACAAGAGAGATTGGAGAACACTCCTTAAGAAACCTCCAGAGAACTGTTTAGCATTTTTTTGATAAAGACCCATATGCACACAATGAATAACCTCAGATATAATAGAATTTAAACACTTAATTGAGTTACCTTTTAACCTTTATGAAATGTTAGACCTAGATTTCAAACTTAATAAAGGAGGTGAAGAGCATGTATCTGCATGTGTTGTTACAAAATGCAGATATAAGAATCTTTTCTCAGAATAGCCAATTTTATTGATGCTTAAGGAATATTTAAATGAATGGATGGATATGCATTAATATTTTTAAAGGTATTTGCATACGAGGTCACTGATCTGGCATTTGGTAAGGACCTATTTTAGCAGTTGTACTTTGGCGATCTAATATTTTATGTTGATGGAATGGACAGAGGAATGATTAAAAATGGACAGATAGATGGAGCTGGCCATTTTCTTGGAAAGAAAAGCAAACTCTGATTGTTCACATTCATTCTGAAAAGAAAAGTAAAGAGAACAGTCATATTTTTCTCTCTGGTGAAGCAATAATGATAGCATGCCGAACTTCCATTACAAACAAAAACGGAATAAATTGTTACTTAATTGAACACAATGGTGCAAAGATTGCCAAGGGGCTCACTTTCCTACAAGAAATGTTGTGTTAGAAGCATTCAAGATCATAAATGAACCCTAAATCTGTATCAGCCCTAAATCTTCAGTGTGTAATTGCTTTACAACTAGGTAACTAGATTAAGTTGGTGAAATATTTGAACTGGAATATCTAGGGATATGTGCAGCACACTCAATTTGCTTTATGAAATGAATTTATTCCTGGTTGCTTTTTATTTCATGATAGATGCTATAAATTTCTTTTTACAACATTAATAAAGAGATTGTTTTCTAAAGTAAACTGGACCATCTACCTTGGCGCCAGAACTCACACATTAGTGGTGCAACTGAAAAGAGTTAAAGAACTGGAAAGTGCGGAAAGGGGCTTTTCTACTGAAACAATATGGAGATGCAGTGATGCAGTGATTGATGCTGATCCGCCTTGTTTTCCCCACTCTCAGTTGGCCCTGTTTGTGCAACAGTTAACTATCGTGCTACAGACGGACCGTACCCCACAGGGGGGACTCAGGGGTACGTGGAGCTTCACGGCGACCGTGGTGCCCTCAGCTACAGTACTGCACCTGATGTGTGTGATTTTAGCTTGAGCCAAGTCAGGTATGTTCTGACTTAGATGACAATCACTGTTTTCCTGATCACTCTGTAAGCCCCCCCCAACCAAGTCCCAGGTTGGCAGACTTGTGCCACCCTTGATTGCTTATGGTCAGTAACTCTCCAGTAAGCTGCCCTGTGCTTCATCTGGGAGATTCCGGACATCCCACTTTTTTCAATTTCCTGGGATTTTTTGGCCAGTTCTCATGTACTGCCAGTGGATTTTTTTCCCCCTACAGAACAGAGAATTAAAGCATTGAATACACATAGGTTTTAGGCAGATGCTGGGAATCAACATGAAGAGCTGGAAGGTTCAACCCTAAAGAAATAGTTTTGACTCTGCCTTGTATTTTGTGAAAGAAAGTGAAAAGTTAGGAGAAAGGGAAACAGAATGATTTTTCAAGAAATTGATAGATCATAAACAACAAAAATAAATAAGAAAATAGAATATTTGAATAACAATCATCATGACTGGTTTATGAGAGATTCAGATGATGACAACATACATGTTATTCTAAAATACATGGAACATAGAAGAAATTTGCCCTATATTGTGAAAGTTGAAATGTTAGTGATCATACTTCTCTTATGCAATGCAAATGATACTAGCCATAAACAAAAAATTAGTTTTTTTCAAAATCCTAAAAATTTCTTAAGAGGGAATGAAAATTGCAGTTATAAATAATTTAGAAATAAAGACAGTAAAGAAGTTTATGTATTAAGCACGTGGGATACAGCCAAAACTGTACTTAAGAAATTTATAGACCTAAACACATCAATTAGGAGATAGATGTTTGAAAATAAATAAGCAAAAAATTCCACTCAAGGACCTGGATAAAGAAAAATTAAATTAAAGGGGGGGGTAGAAAAGTCATGAATTTACCTTACTAAAGTAAGTCAAATAAAAATATGTAAGAAAAAAAGAGATCATCACCAACTAAAAGTTATTCTTTGAAATAATCAGTAAATTGCTGAAAAATGTTTTAGCAAACTATATCAAGAAAGGACAGAAGACGTAAGTGATAAAAATGAGAAAATGTGATATAATCCCACACATAGTGAGTATAAAAAATTGAGAGAGGGCTGCCAAAATTATTCAGAATAATTCAAAATTATTCTGCCTCACAAGCAGAAGGTCCTAAGTTCAGATCCCAGATCCCACATAAAAACGCCAGATGGAAATGGCAGTGGCCTCCACCTCTGACCCTTGTGGGTGGAGCCTGGGAGATAACAGAGCAAAGTAAAAAGAAGGTAGAAGCAATCCAGGATGGTTCTCAAAGTCACCCTTGGTCTTCCACAGGGATACACAGTGCCCTCTGACACACACACACAAACACACACACACACACACACACACACACACAATATAAGTAAAGAGAGAATTTATATGCATTGTTTTATCAATGAGTATGAAAATCTTATAAAATGCATGATTTTCATGGACTGTATTAAAAATGACTAAGGAAGATGCAAGAAACTATAAATAGACTAACAAAGATAGAGAAAAATGAGAGTTCAATATGAAAGCTACTTTTAAAAATTTTATTTGTGTATGTGTGTGTGTGTGTGTGTTGAGAGTTCAATATGAAAGCTACTTTTAAAAATTTTATTTGTGTATGTGTGTGTGTGTGTGTGTGTGTTTCAGAGGTCACTGTGTGCCCCTGTGGAGAACCAAGGGTGACTTCCGGTTTGCTTCTTTCTGGGATTTCCCAAGCTTCTCCTTCCAGAGCAGAAAGTACTGGCCATTGCCATACTCAAGGAAAATCTTTTTATTACTCTTTACAACCATAAAGGATTTGAAATAGGAAGATAGGGCAAGGGAGACCCAAAGAGAATAAAGAAAGGAACAAAGTTCAATAGAGAAGAGGAAGATCTATAATTAACCAGATATCTGATCCAATTCATGGTCAGTCTCCTTCCTAATCACCGGTGTTTGGATTGGTTTGAAGCTCTGGTTGTGTGTTCCCCGTCATTGGGGGGTGGTTAGTGATTAGTTGATGGCCAGATGATGTCCTCCTGGAGGTTGACTCCACCCACTACTGTGCCCTACTCCTGATCCTCCCTCCCCTTCAAGCCTCTCATATATGTAAAGGCGTCTCTTTAGCAGTTTGTACTGTTGGATAGGAGAAGATCTCAACACCCAGATACAGTGCAGCCTTGTGCAGGGCAAGAATAGCAAAATGGGCAACAACAAACAACCTGAATACAGAACACCCACGACTCTACAGTGATCACCTGGAACTAGGCCAGCCAAATCTTTCCCCATCCAGAGGCTCAGGAAACATTGCGGAAGAGGGGGCGATAAGACTGTAAGAACCTAAAGATGGAGAGTTCTGTTGCTGGACTGGTCACTCCATTCAAGATAGAGCAGCCACAACCAAAAACTCATGGCAATGAGACTTGAACTCAGACTTGCACAATGGTGGACATATCAGCATGTCCCCATGGACTGGCAAGGATCTCAGGAGAAATAGCTCCAGACAGCAGGATCTTAGGGGCAAGGGGTCACACAGAGTTAGGGGAGTATCCATGTCAGTGGGCCACCCAGGGAAGGGCCTCTCTGTCTACCACAGAGGCCATGAGAACAGAAGATACAGGGAATCCCAGGACCTCTAAAACTAAAGGACAGGAGAATTGCAGGGAGTACACTGGGCCCAGGTAGGGATGCAGAGAAGATGGGATGAGATGGGAGTGGGAGGGAAGGAAAGAAGGAAGGGGGAGGGACCAAGGAGGCAAGGAGTATGTATATAAAATGTTAATTTAATAAGTTTATTTTAAAAAATGTAACCAAGAAGACCACATCATAATATTGGGAATCCCACATTGTTGAATATCCTAAAGAAATAAAATCATTGCACCAAAGAGACATCTACGTTCACATGCTCACTGCAGCAGATTCCCAGCAACCCAGGCGTGGCACAATGTGTCCCTCAACAGATGATTGATAAAGAAAATTGGTAACTGTACATTTAGTTTCATCTTTTTCTTGCTCTAAATATTGCATAATCAAAGCAGTTTAGGGGAATGGGGGTTTATTTATGCTCATTGTTCTCTAGGTTACAGTCCATTTTGATGGCAGGAGAGTTCATACTAACAACAGGAGCCAGGGGGACTGGTCCCACCCTGTCTACAGGAATATCTGAGGAAGGGGCAATGACCAAAGCACACATTCTGGATGACCAGTCTAACAAATCAACCACTTCTCTCTCCATCTTATCCACCTTCCTGGGGAATGGTCTCACCCCCTATGGCCTGAGTCTTCCAGCATCAGTGAGATAATCTCCTATGGGCGTTCTCAGAGGCTTGCCTTCACTAAACAACTCTTTCATAGGACTGCCTAAAGGCCCAGACTTCATTTATCAAGTTGACATTTGAAACTAATTTCCACCCTCCACAAAGGTATATTATTTAATTATAAATAGAAAGAAATGCTAGAATCAGAGACATGACTCAGTGGGTAAAGGCTCTTGATACCAAGCTGGTGACCTGTGTTTGATTTCCAGAACCCACATAATGGAAGGAGAGAACTGATTCTTGCAAGCTGTTCTCTGATTCCACCTATACACTGGAGCATGAGTATACATGCACAAGCACATGCGGAACACACACACATGACAGATAAGTGTAAAAGAAGGAAGTATTTTCTACTTGCTTCTACATGGATGCAGTTAAGTCCATAAGGGATAAACCAGGCATAGAAAGAAGATAATCACATATGTGGATTAAAAAGTGATCTTAATAATGGAAGTAGAGAATAACATGTTGGTTATGGGCTGAGGTTGTTTGAAGAGTGCTGAGACAATGTTGGTCAAGGGACAAAAAAATGTGCCAGTTATGTAGGAGAAAGAAATTTAAGATTACTGATTATTGTTAATAATACTATATTCTGGAAAAATGCTGTTCTCATCACAAAAATGACAATACTGTGTAATAGTTTCATCTTCCCATTGCTGAACAAACATAGGACCCAGAAACAAAGGAACAAGGAGTTTATTCGTTTTTATAATTATTGGTAATCTGCATGGCAAAAGGGTCATACCAACCTCAGAACCTATTTGGAACTGACTGCAACATACCCAGAAATTTCTGAGAGAGAGGCATATTTCCTCGCTTGCAAGTGTGCATGTATGTCAAAGTATTGAACCAGCTCTCTCCATCTTACCACCTGTCCAAGAATGGCTCAGTTTACTAAAGACTGGGATTTCCTACATCAGTAAGAAAATCTTGAGGGTTTTCTTGCTCAGTTGTCAGGTTGACACTATATATAATTGGCACATGATGGGATGTGAGGCAGTATGTATGTTAATTACCTGCATTTAGTAAGTCAATAGTCTTTATTAATTTCAAAATGTCATAGTGTACCTGGTAAATCAGACAGTTTTACCTATCACTGAAAAAAATTGAAGTTCAGAATTTAGTGATATATCTAAGGAAGAATTTCCTCATTGTTAAATAGGATTTATCCCAGGAATAAAAAAATGGAGTCACAGTAAGATAAGAATGCTATTGATGTACATAATTGTATTCAATAGACATTTTAATTTAATTTTTATGTACTTAATATTTCTAAAATGTCAGCACCTAGTATTGTGGGAAGGTGTGAACGGGAAGAGGTGCGATCTCACGGAACTTGCACCAGATGAAATTTAAAAATTTACATCATTATTGTGACAGATGTCCCCAAATTGCAAACAAATGACAAAACTCAATGTTTATTTCATCAAAATAAACATTGTTTAATTTGGGGAGCCTTTGAGGGCTTTCAGGTCCAGCAAGTCATAGAGTTATTCAACACCTGGCTCCTGGAATTTGGTTTGTAAACCTATGCCTTATGGAAGCAGCATTAGCCACCTATGCAGAAGACTTCCATTCTAATTCCTTTAAAAACAATTTTATTTATTTTTTAAATATTATATTAGTGATGAGTTTGTGTGTTTTTATTTCCTGTTATCTGCTTCTACCCCTCATCCTGTGTGTGTGTGTGTTTCAGAATATACCTTTATGATCTAGTAATAGGATAGGTACCATTATGGGTACACAATACAGAATATAGACTCTCAAGATAGCCATAAGCACATACTAAATTTAGTATAATGGTGACATTTCAAGTCACTGGGAAAATACACATATGCATTTTAAACAACTGGATTATGTGACTAGATAAAGTATGTTTTCTACATACACTCTGGTTATTTTTCTGCAGTTCCAATGTGCCAGCCTTTTGCTTTCTTCACATTGTTCTGCTCCATGGAGGTCTCACCTGCCATGTTCTGGGAGGTGCCAACAGGAGACAAGATGGATGGAGAATAAAGTAGCCAAAGCATGTTTCTTCCTTTCTTTCTGCCAGATCCGTTTCTGTGGAAACAACTGACTTCCTCCACAACTCAAGCTTCTCTTTCAGGGTTCATTGTTCACTGGGTTCCAGTAAATGTATTTTTTGCCCTTTCATAAGAGCGTATTGGTTTAGGCAATTTCCAGGGGCTTTAACATCCCTGTTTTTTGTTTTGGCTTTGGACTTACCTCTGTAAATATCTTCCTTAAATCCTCTATGTAAACTCTCTTGTCCCATGGGATCCTGTACTTGTGGTGACTGAGAATGGTGTCATCTTGTGTCAAGATAGAAAGACAAATAAAGGGAGGTGGGGAGGCGAGAAGCCTCTTTAATCAATAATCTGGCTGTATTTAGAAAATCAATACAACTTATAAAACAAAATTTATAATAAAGCTAAGCAAATGAAAGATAACACATTGTTTCTAAGGCAAAAATAAAAGTTAAATATAAAATATTGTCAAAAGAATATTCCTTGGCTCAGGAACAAAGACTATTGACATTCAATAATAAACAATGTCCAAAGTTTTTTATACTAATTAATTTTTCCTAGTTTTACAAGCATATTAAGTACTTATCTCTGCTCCTTTTATCCTTGCTGCCTTCCATTCCCTCCCTTCCCTTCATCAGTCCATCCCATTCATTCCCACCCTGTCTGCTTCTATGGACCCCAGGGTTCCTTCTGGCTTGTCTACTCTTGTGGATATTCAGGCCTCTGTGACATACCAAGTTGTCCCTCCTTGAGCCACCCCACTGAGAGGGGCATTTACCTTCACTTATCTAGCTCTAATCCCTAAGGTTTCCTCTGTGGATTCTTTTCTCTCTTGAGTTCCTAGTTTATGGGGGCATGTTGGTATGTCAGTCATTATACAGGTCTGATAAGGACAAGTCTCACTGTACTGAGTTCCTGCCTTGAGTGGAATATGTTGTCCAACAGTGGACCTTCCAATTTCCCCTTCTTCCATGAGATTCTCTAAGCCTTAAGGTGGGGAGAGATTGGGTTGGCCTAATTCTGGGTGAGCCTTGACAGGCCAAGTTGTCAGTAGTGTGTCTTTGCATTATGGCTGACCATTGTTGTCCAGTTGCTCTTTTGCTGGACTAGGCTGCATCCTGTCAGAGTGTTGAAATTCTCTACCTCTATAGTAAAAGACTTACAGGCTGAGTGTTAAGTGTTCTTCAAATCTATGGGTATAATAGCAGCTATTTAGAGAGAAGTTTAGGTACTGTATTCCTACCTATAGGTTCATTGGCTGTTTTTCTCTGTTAATCTATTCCCTTTCCTTTTTTAGGTTTTTGGTCTAGTTAAAGTAACAGGAATGTGTTACTTTCTTACAAGTGGGGTTAGAGTTCAATCAGAAAGTTGTTGGTTGTCTCCTTGATACTCATGCCACTATTGCACTGGTGGTCACCTGTTGCCATGGTGATTTTTATTGCAACTTGCAGGTCTTATGAGTTGAAGAGGCCTGTGATTATTTCTCTTCCCAGTAGCTTCAACAGTATTCCTTGGTACTACATAAGCTATCCAGCAAGGAGGAAATGCTCAGACCAGTTCTAGTTGATGTATTTTGTCCATGTTCTGTAGTCCACATGTGTTGCATGCCCATAGATTTTTTTAATAAATATGTTTGTGTTAATTAAATACAGTGTTGTGTATTTAATTTTTAACAAATATGTTTGTGCTAATTAGATGTAGGTGTTAATTTGACATTGAAGGGTGTTTTTGGCACATCTGTGAAGAACTGATAGTCAAATCAAGTCCTAAGTAAGCCTGCAGGAGAATATCTAAATACTCTAATTGAATCTCGTCCATGGAGTGCAGTACCATTGCCTGGGATAAGATGGAGGGAGCTGGTTCAATGGTTTGGTGTACTTAGTTAGACTTTGGCAGACCTACAATCCAGCAAGTGAGCTTTGTCCCTCTCTTAAACACCCTTGTGGATATGGTGTGGCCAATTCCTTCAGTTCCTGGTGTTGGTATGAGTTTTTCTGCAAAGCTGAAAAACTCATGGTGAGCAAGAATAAACTCCCCTTGTTGTTTTAAGCTGTTTTGGTTGTGAATTTGTCAGCAATGATGTTATATTCTATGATGAAGACACAGCATTCAGAAAACTCATTGCAGAAATTTGCCGATAAAATCAGACAAAACAAATTAGGGAACGAGAAACTTATTTTCTCTTATGATTGTCTCATTATAGTTGCTTGTCCAGTTTGACAGGAAAGCATGCAGGGGGAACTGGCAGCACAATATCCATGTAACAGCTGCGAGAGGGACAATCCTTACTTGCCAGACCAGCATGTCTGGCCAAGTATACAGAAAGATGCCCTCTTTCTTAAACAGTTCCCTCCATTTTATTCACCTTCTCCTGGGACTAGTCCCACCTACCATGGGCTGGGCCTTCCCCATCAACTAGATGATCTCCTGCAGGTTTGTTCTGGGCTTAACTCAACTACTAATTCTCTACAAATATGCTCAGAGCTTAAACACTCAGGATGACACATATGCATAACATATACATACATACATACATAAATATATATATACATATATATATATATACACACACACATGTATACTTACCTATCAGAAAGTAAAATAGGTGTCTAATATGTAAAAAACTAACCACGGGAACATGATAAAGTTTCCATTCTACAAGACACATCCTTGTTATTTCCGGTTATCTCTAAACTCTTAAACTGCATATTTTGTCTCCCAAATCTCCCAAACTTGCAGAATGCTCCAAAGTACTGCTCTCAGCTCAACCTTTTGAACTCATTCCACAAGTCAGCAAAAAGGGGGAAAGGCAACAGAGATTGAATGGTGCTTGAACTCATAGACTGAAATGAAGTTCAATTCACTATGAGTGTATTTGGAAATCAGCTTTTTATGGGGTTATGAAGGTTAAATATGAGGCCACAAGGATGAGGACCTAATCCCACAAGTTTGGTAACTTTGTTTGTGGTGACAATTGAATTTAGGGTCTCACACATACTAGGTACTGAGCCCTATTCCCAGTCCAGGGTTGGTAATATTATAAAAACCGTCTCTCATACCACTTTTGGGTATTTACCTAAGGACTCCTAGTTACTGTGTTAGAGAGTACAGGGATATCAATGTTTACTCATAAGAACTAACTTGTAGAATAACCCAGATTTCCATCAGCAGAGGAATGGATGGTAAATCGAATATCATACATATACGCAGTGGAATTTCTTTTATCCATAAAGAATAATGAAATGTTGATTTTCATAGGAAAGTGTATGCAAGAGATCATCATATTAAAAGAATAAAGTAGTCTCAGAAGGACAAATATTATCTTTCCCCTCAGATTGAATTCTAGGTTTTATAGATATGAAAATCATATATGTATTTTATGAAAGTAGAAATGAGACTGTAGAGAAACAAAGGAACTAAACCAAATGGGAAAGGGGAAAAGGGAAAGAAAGGTAGAATGATGAAAATACTCAAAGCACATTATGTATTTATGTGAAGATATCTTTATAAAACCTAGGGCAATGTAAATAGATATGTACTACTAAAATTATATGTATATGAAAAGTAATATGAGTCCTACCTAATATGTAGATTGGCACAATGGTCTCTTTGGTCATTGTCCACTTTCACAGACATGCTGGTTGTTTTCAACCTTTACTTGGTCCAGTAGCCAAGAATTTACACCTATATGGTTCTGTTAAAATACTGTTCCCATAAAAGTTGACTAGCACTTTGATCTGATTCTAGAATGTATATATGACTGATACAGCTCTCTATCTGCTGCTTGTTTCCAATTTTATTGCAGTATCATCGTAGAACATGGATTAAGATGTCCTCTCTCTCTCTCTCTCTCTCTCTCTCTCTCTCTCTCTCATGCACCAACCCAGAATTAACCCTCAACAGTTTCCCAGAGAGTTGTGGCACCTGAGACCTCCTCCCTTTCAAGGCTGAATCTTGTGCAGGAAACAAACACAGCTGCAGTGAGATCACTGGAGCAGAGTATCCTTGGCTATTGCTGTTTTAGACACTGCTCAGAATAAAAAAATAGTAATACAATAAGAATAGAATATTTCACACTTTTGTGTGCATTTTCAAAGTTTCATTTAAGAAGGAGTGATTGATAACACTGGCTTTGTTGCAATGATGACAAGCACATCCACAAGATTTTGTTTAACTTCTTGTTTATTTCATAATCTGTTAATAAAGTATTAACAAAAATTGGCACAATGTCATCAAAACTTTTAAAAATGAAATTTGATGTGAAAAATTACTTCCATCTTAGCTAATTCAAGACTTAAAAGAAAGGGCTGAAGAGATGGCTTAGGGTTTAAGACTGCCTCACAAGCAGAAGGTCCTGAGTTCCAATCCCAGGTGCCACGTAAAAACACCAGGTGAAAATGGTAGTGATGCACTTCCAGCCCTGGTGAGTAGAGCCTTGGAAATCCCAGAGTGAAGCAAGAAGGAGATAGAAGCAATCCAGGGATATTCACCCTTGGTCCTCCACAGGTACACACACTGTCCTCTGATACACACACACACACACACACACACACACACACACACCACACTAAACTGAAAGTAAACTTAAAGGAAGAATTGCTTAGTCTGTGGTTCATGAAAATTAACATCTAAAGAATAAGCTTCATCTATGTTCTTAGGAGACCGTCTTACTATTTGCCAAAAAATCAAAGAATTTCTGAATTACTCCAAAGGCCAGGGTTTGCCTAAATATACAGACATCCACAAGCTTGGTCTGGAGAGGGCCATAGTGAAGCCTTTGCCTTGTAAACAGAAAGACCTGAGTTCGAATCCTGACTTCAAATGCTATGTAAAATACCAGGAGGAAATGGCAGTGGCCTGTACTTCTGGTCCTGGAAGGTGGAGCCTGGCAAATTCCAGAGCAAAGAAATTAAGAGGTAAAGCAATTCAGAATGTTCATGAAGTCACCCTTGGGCTCCACAGGCATACAATGTCCTCTTCTACACGCACACACACACACACACACACACACACACACACACACGCGCACACACGCACACACGCACACACACGCACACATGCCTATGGACACCCCCACACATGTACACACACTAACACCTACACACACACAAAATAAAAATAAAAAAAGAAAGCCACTGGCTTGTTTTCTGATTACTATTTATATTTTCTTTTTTTTTTATTTCAGCTCATACAAACTTATTAGGTACACCAGTTCCCTCCCTCCCTCCTCCTCCCCCCGTACCCCCTGCTCCCCCTCCCCACCCCTCTCCCTCCCCATCCCCCAGTGCCTCCCACCCCAATTCCCAGAGAGTCCTTTCTTGTGCATGACTGATTTTCCTCTGGGCCCTCCTCTCCGATGACGTACAAGGACCCAGTGGCCTTTGCCGAACCCTTTCCCGTGTTCCCCTTAGGTATAGGAACACTGCTGTGGCTGCCAATTCTTTGCCTCCAAGGATCTTGGTGCCTTTAGCAGATGCTAGACTTTGTGAGGTCAACAGTGTGTTGGACAATGCGCAGGGCATGCAAAGTCCAATTATGATTGCTTCAGCCCTAACTAGTATAGAGTATCTTACATATCATTGCTCCTCCCATCCTTATGCTCTTACACTCTTACCGCCCCCTCTTCCGCAAATTTCCCTGAGCTTCAAGATGGGGAGAGACTAAGCTGGCCTAGTTCTAGGTGGTTGATATAGAGTCTCTGAAGTTCTGGATTGTGGTTTGTTGATTTTCTTTTGCAGTTTTGCTGCTCCTGCAATGCCCTTCACTCCATCCTGGTGGGCATTGTATGTTACCCCCTGGCCAGAGACAAAAAGTTGTTAGAGTCTTGTGATAAAAGCACATTCAAAGGTAGATGTAATAAAAGTGGGAAACCACAGTGAGGGAGGGGTCTATCACCCATTTGCAAAATTGTTACTTTTTATCTGCCAGACTATATGCCCTCCTCTTCTGGTGAGATCACTCCCCCTCAGTAGTAAATGATCAGGAACAAAAGTCTGTGAACTTAATCAGATGTCTCATTACTTATTTGGGTCCTTGGTGGAGGCCTATTTTCCCTGCTGTAACATGGTCCCTTCTCTCCTTCTTTCTGGTGTGGCCCTCCTTCCCCATCCCTCCTGTTCATAATCCTTGGAATTACTGTCTCTAGGTGGGCTGGGTGGGTTTGGTACTAGGAGCCACCTATTAGGGAGTACATACGGCGCTTAATTTTCTGTGTCTGGGATACTTCACTTAATACAATTGTTTCTAATGACATCCATTTCCCGGCAAATTCCAGTAATTCATCATTTTTGATGGCTGAGTAGTACTCCATTGTATAGATGTACCACAGTTTCCTTATCCACTCGTCAACTGTTGGACATTTGGGCTGATTCCATGTCTTTGCTATTGTAAACAGTGCTGCTATGAACATGGTCGTGCTTGTGCTATCGAGGCGAACCTCTGCTGTATGGGGGGTTATTCCCAAAAGTGGAATAGCAGGGTCATATGGCATTTCAATCTTTAATTTCTTTAAGAATCTCCAGACGGCTCGCCAGAGTGGCTGTATGAGCCTGCATTCCCACCAGCAATGTAGGAGAGTTCCCCTCTTCTCCACATCCTCTCCAGCATTTGTCGTTGTTAGTATTGTGGATTTTTGCCATCCTGACCGGGGTGAGATGATATCTCAGGGAAGTTTTGATTTGCATTTCCCTGATGGCTAAAGAAGTGGAGCATTTTTTCAGATATTTGTTAGACATTTTAATTTCATCCCTGGTAAAGTTTCTTTTAAGTTCCAGGGCCCATTTTTTAATTGGGCCATTGGTTTCCTTGGTGTTTAGTTTTCTAAGTTCTTTGTGCACTCTGGACAATAGAGCTCTATCAGATATGTGGTTAGTGAAGATTTTCTCCCATTCTGTGGGTTGCCTTTGAGCTCCTGTTACAATCTCTTTATCTGAACAGAAGCTCTTTAATTTCACAAGATCCCAACTGTTGAGAGTTGGTAGCAGTGACTGTGCCATTGGATGTCTGTTTAGGAACTGTTGGCCTAGCCCAATCAGCTCGAGGGAGTTCCCTATCCTTTCAACTATGGTTTTTATAGTCTCTGGCCTGATATCAAGGTCCTTGATCCATTTGGAATTAAGTCTTGTACATGGTGACAAGTACGGGTCCAGCTTTAATCTTCTGCATGTGGAGATCCAGTTTTGCCAGCACCATTTGTTGAAGATGCTGTTCTTTTTCCATTGGATTCTTTGGGCCCCTTTGTCAAAGACCAAATGGCTGTAACTTTGTGGGCTTATATCTGGGTCTTCAATCCTTATCCATTGATCTGTGTGTCTATTTTGGAGCCAATACCAGGCTGTCTTTACAACTATGGATTTGTAGTATAGACTAAGGTTTGGTATGGTTATACCTCCAGCTGTGTTTTTGTTACTCAGGATTGTTTTTGCTATCCTGGGTCTTTTGTGCCTCCATATGAACTTTGAGATTGTTTGGTCAACTTCTTTGAAGAATTGCTTTGGGATTTTGATTGGTATAGCATTGAATCTGTATATTGCCTTTGGTAGGATGGTCATTTTCACGATGTTGATTCTGCCAATCCAGGAACAAGGGAGGTCTTTCCACCTTCTGGTGTCTTCGGCTATTTCTTTCTTTAGGGTTTTAAAGTTTTCATTGTAAAGGTCTTTTACCTCCTTAGTTAGGTTTATACCAAGGTATTTCATTTTTTTAGGGGCTATAATAAATGGTATTGTTTCTCTCAAGGCTTTTTCACTTCTTTCATTCTGGGCATATAGGAAGGCCTCTGATTTTTGCACATTTATTTTGTATCCTGCCACCCTGCTGAACTTCTCAATTAGTTCCAGGAGCTTCCTGGTGGAGTTTTTGGGATCACTCAGGTATAAGATCATGTCATCTGCAAATAGGGATAGCTTGACTTCTTCCTTGCCGATTTGAATCCCTCTTATGTCCCTTTCTTGTCTTATGGCTTCAGCTAAGACTTCAAGTACAATATTGAATAGAAGTGGTGAGAGTGGACAGCCTTGTCTAGTTCCTGATCGAAGTGGGAATGCTTCCAATTGTTCCCCATTGAGCATAATCCTTGCTGTGGGCTTGTTGTATATAGCTTTTATTATATTGATAAAGGTTCCTTCCATTCCTACTGTCTCTAGCGTTTTGATCATAAAAGGCTGTTGGATCTTGTCAAAAGCTTTTTCTGCATCTATCGAGAGTATCATGTGGTCTTGGACTTTGGACTGGTTTACATGATGAATTACATTTATTGATTTGCGTATGTTGAACCAACCTTGTGTGCCGGGGATGAAGCCTACTTGGTCCCCATGAATGATCTTTTTAATATGTTTTTGAATCCGATTTGCTAAGACTTTGTTGAGAATCTTTGCGTCTGTGTTCATCAGGAGATCGGCCTATAGTTTTCTTTTTTAAGCGAATCTTTATTAGGTTTTGGGATTAAAACGATATTAGCTTCATAGAAGGAATTTGGTAGTGTTCCTTCCTTTGCTATTTGATGGAACAGTTTAAGGAGTATTGGTGTTATTAACTCCTTAAATGTCTGGTAGAACTCTGTGCTGAATCCATCTGGTCCAGGACATTTTTTGGTGGGAAGATTCGAGATTACTTCCTCAATTTCCTTATATGTTATAGGACTATTTAAATAATTCACAACTTCCTGATTCAATTTAGGTAAGTTGTGTTTACTTAGAAATTCATCCATCTCTTTTGTGTTGTCAAACTTCACAGAGTATAAGTTTTTGAAATATGATGTTATAATTCTCTGGATTTCTTGGGTATCAGTAGTGATAACTCCATGTTCATTTCTAATTTTGTTAATTTGGGTTTTCTCTCTCTTGCTTTTGGTTAGTTTCGCTAGGGGTGTATCAATCTTATTGATTTTTTCAAAGAACCAGCTTTTTGACTGGTTGATTTTTTCTATCGTTTTCTTAATCTCGATTTCAGATATTTCTCCCCTTATTTTGCTAATCTCCTCTCTTCTACTACTTTTGGGATCAGATTGCTCTAGCTTCTCTAAAGCTTTAAGCTGCATTGTTAAGTTGTTTATTTCTGACGTTTCCATTTTTTTGACGTAGGCATTAAGAGCTATGAACTTACCTCTTAGAACAGCTTTCATTGTGTCCCAGAGATTTTGGTAAGTTGTATTTTCGTTATCATTCACTTTCAGGAAATCTTGAATTTCCTTTTTAATTTCTTCCTGAATCCAGTTCTCATTCAGCATCATAGTGTTAAGTTTCCAGGAGTTAGTGTATTTTCTCTTGTTTGATGTGTTGTGGATGTCCAGCTTTAGGCCGTGATGGTCTGATAGGGCACAGGTTAGAATTTCAACTTTCTTGTATATGTGTAGATTCATTTTGTGGCCCAATATGTGATCTATTTTGGAGAAAGTTCCGTGTGCTGCTGAGAAAAATGTGTATTCTTTGGTGTGTGGGTGAAAAGTTCGATAGAGATCTGTAAGGTCCATTTCTTTCAGGGTTTGATTAAGTTCCAAAGTGTCTCTGTTAAGCTTTTGACCTGTTGATCTATCCCATGTTGACAGGGCGGTGTTGAAGTCCCCAAGAATTATCGTTTGGGGATTGATTTCTTGCTTTAGACGCTGTAGGGTTTTCTTAATGAATGTGGAGGGGCCCGTATTGGGTGCATATATGTTCAGGATTGTGAGGTCTTCCTGGTGAATTGTGCCTGTGACTAAAATGTAGTATCCATCCGTGTCTCTTATAATTTTCTTTGGTTTGAAATCCACTTTGTCTGATAGCATAATGGCTACCCCTGCCTGTTTTCTGCTTCCATTAGCTTGTAGAATTGTTGACCAGCCTTTTATTTTTAGAGCGTGCCTATCTTTTGTGGTGAGATGGGTTTCCTGCAGGCAGCAGATTGATGGATTGTGATTTTTAATCCATGTTTGTAATCTGTGTCTCTTGATCGGTGAATTAATTCCATTAACATTTAGTGTTATAATGGAGAAACTATTGTTAATTCCAGACATTTATTATGTTTAGTAGCTTTTATAAGTATATTGCTTCTTTTTTAATGATGTTATACTTGCCTTCTGTTCTCCTGGATATGCCTGTTTTTTTCTTCACGCTTGAGTATCATTTCTAGCATTTTTTGAAGGCCTGGTTTGGTGGCCATGTATCCCTTAAAGTTGTCTTTGTGCTGGAAAATTTTTCTTTCTCCCTCGATCATGACTGATAGTTTTGCAGGGTAAATCAGCCTGGGTTGACATTTTTGCTCATTCAATACTTGAAGTATGTCTCTCCAAGCTCTTCTTGCTTTTACTGTTTCGACTGAGAAGTCATTTGTTATTTTAATAGGTTTACCTTTAAAAGTGACTTGTTTTTTCTCCCTTGAAGCTCTCAGCACCAGTTCTTTATCTTGAATGTGGAGTGTTTTAACTATTATTTGCCGCGGCGTGCTTCTATTTTGGTCGTATCTGTTTGGGGTGCGGAATGCCTCTTGTATATGGATGGGCCTCTCTTTTTTTAGATGAGGAAAGTTTTCCTTGATGATCGTTTGAAAAATTTCCTCAGGGGTGGTATTTTGAGATTCTTGCTCTGGTATTCCATGAATACGCATGTTAGGCTTCTTCAGGGTGTCCCATATCTCTTGGATATTTCTCTCAAGTATCTTTTTGGCTTTAACAACCTCTTCCATTGAGCTGGTTAGTACTCCCACTTTATCTTCAAGGTCTGAAATTCTGTTTTCTGCTTCGTTAGTTCTGTTGGTAAGACTCTCTGTGGCGTTCTGGGTTGAAGATAACTTGTCTTTTAGCTCAGTTTTAAACTCTGCTTGAGTTTGTTTTAACTGCTCTATGCCACTTTTTGTTTCTTGCACTGTTTTTCTCAACTCCTCCAGATGTCTGTTGTGTTCCTCTTCAAAGCGATTGATTCGATTATTTAATTCCTCCCTGATTTCCTCTTTCATAGTATTGAACATGGTAATGATCATATTTTGAAAGTCTTTATCCTGAGTGGAACTTTCTTGGCCTTTTTCCATGGGTTTGTTCTTGTTGGAGTCTAACATTATGGGATTAATTTCTTCAGTGGGAAATTTGTTTACTTGATTGTTGCTTCTCATGGATTTGCACTTTGACTTTGGCATTGTCATTTTAACTCTTAAGATCTCTCAATTTCACTAAACTGAATTATTTGGCCTGTGGTCCTGGTGGGCGGGGCGGGTGGAGCCTTACCTAGGTCGTGGGGTGAGGCCCGGCTGGACCGCGCTTGCGTCCCGACCGGTGAGCGGGGCGAGGTGCAAAGGGGGATGGCGGCGACCGCTTGGAGCTATTTAACCCGAGGGCAGCTGGGGCGGGGCTCGGACTGCAGGGGGAGGTCCTCCTGGTCCCTGGGTCCCACGCGCGGCTCCGGCTGGATGGTGGGAGGCGGAGCCGGGTCCCTGTGGGCCGACCTGGGGGTCCTGGTGGCGGTGCGCGGGGGGGGGGGGGGGGGGGGTACTCACCAGCTAGGGCGCGGCGTGGACGCCCGGCTGGACTGCGCGCACCCGCGTCCCGACCGGCGGAGCGGGTTTAGGGTGCAAAAAAGGGGGGATGGGGGCGACGGCGTGGAGCTATTTAACCCGAGTGCAGCTGGGGCGGGGCCCGGGCGCAGGGGGAGGTCCTCCTGGTCCCTGGGTCCCGCGCGCGGCTCCGGCTGGATGGTGGGAGGCGGAGCCGGGTCCCTGTGGGCCGACCTGGGGGTCCTGGTGGGCGGTGCGCGGGGGGCGGGGGGGATGCGGGGGTACTCACCAGCTAGGGCGCGGCGTGGACGCCCGGCTGGACCGCGCGCGCGCGCGTCCCGACCGGCGGAGCGGGTTTAGGGTGCAAAAAAGGGGGGGACTATTTATATTTTCAATAGTTTGTATTGTTGTCATTGATTACAAATTTCTTCTATTTTATCTATTTTTTCACGTGTGTATATGTGTTTTGAATGTGAATAGATGTACATGTATGTACAAATGTGTTTACAAAGAGGTAGTGTGTGTGCCTGTGGAAGCCCAAGGGTGATATGGGGAATCATCCTGATTTGCTCTATCTCCTTATTGCTTTCTTCTGGGTTTCCCAGCCTTGCCTTCCAGGGTAGAAATGATGGGCCCTGTTATTTCCATCCATTTTTTTTTAAATAGGGATCTGGGGATCTGAACTCAGGTCCTTTTGTTTGGAGGCAAAGGCTTTATTTTAACAACAGAGCCATCTCCCTAGCCCCCATTTTATTTTTATTTATTTTTAATGGACAACTGATAATTAAGCATATGTATGAAGTAGGCTTTGATTTCAATCTATACTCTCATGCTAAAAATATTCAGTTAAGCCAACAAATTGCCTTACTAAAAGTATACTTCTTGTGGTTAGGAAGATAAAATTTTATTCTTTCTAGTAATTTTGAAGTACATAATCAGCATATTATTGTATATCATGCTGTAAATTGTGGTCACCAGATGTACTAAAACTTTTTCCCTGAGTGTAACCAACAGTTCCTATTCTTTGAGAAAAGAAGTAGTAAGATTTTTTTTTTATATCGGCATCTTTCCTCTTCTGCATTCCTCCTCCTCCTCTTGGACTGAAGTAAGTTTTTCTACTTGCTGTTTCTTGAGATAAGTCCTTGTAGATTCTATGTGTGAGATCATACAGTGTTCTTTCTACACTTGCTTTACTGCACTTAGCATCCTCTTTCCTGTGTTTATTAAAGCAGCCCTAACTTCTTTGTAAAGGTTAAATAGTATTTCACTGTATATGAAATATAATGCTTTTTATTTATTCATTCATTTATGGACACTGAGGTTGATTCCATATATTGGCTCTTGTGAATGGTGCTGAAAGCTAGATAGGCACATGCAGAAGGTTAAAATTGGAAATCTAGGCCATTTTCTTATACTATATCCAAGAAATCATTTCAAAATGGACTGAAACTTTGATAAAAATCCTGAAACTATAAAGCTACTCAAAGAACAGATAGGAAGAAAGAATAATGCTATTAGATTGGCAATTTTTTATTTTTATTATTATATGACTCCAAAAGCGCAGCTAGCAAGTCTAAAAGAAGTGAAACATCAATGAATCAGAAAACTTCCCAACAGTATAGGGCACAAGGAAGGGAAGAGACAGAAGATATTTTTTTACATGCGAATCTGATGAGGAGCTAATACACATGCTTGAGGGGCTGAAAAATCAACAGCAAGGAAACAAGTAGCTGGAACAGGAAACGAGCAAGGAGCTAAAGAGACATTGATCAAAGGAAGAGTTGACATTTGGACAAGTGGACACATGCCTGAGTCTTGCCACATGCGAACCAGGGGGGAGGGCAGGAGAGTTTGGAGTCCTAGGTTGTCCTCGGCTCCACAGCAAGTTAGAACCAGCCTGTGCTCCATGAGACCCTGTCTCCAAAAACAAACAAGCAAACAAGGAGGACGTCTGGTTGGCTAACCGACAGTGGGAGAATGAACAGGATCTGTCAGTCATCAGGAAAATGCAAGTTTCCACCACAGCCGGACACCACTAGTCTAGACTGTCATTAACAACCGAGTATTAATGAGGATACAGGGGAAAGTACATTTCCTCTCAGTAGAAAAGTAAATTATCAGTAGAGCTACTTTTCAAGTAGTATGATGGTTCATCAAAAAATAAAGTTAAAGCTAGATGTGGAGGCGCATGCAGGGCAATCCAGCACTCAGGAAGTGGAGGCAGGAGAATCAGGAGTTCAAGATTAGCCTCGGCTACATTGTGTAATAAGGGGCCAGTCTGGGCTACATGAGACCCTGCTTTAACCCCACAAACAAAAACAAACAAGTTAAACAGAATCTTATGAAATATAATGACTCTGACCCAGCAATCCTACTTCTTAGTATGTATTCAGAGGAATTGAAACTGGTATGTCAAAGAGATATCTTAATTCCTATGCTCCCTTCAGCATTATTGATGGTGACCATGTAATGGAAGTAACCTCAATGTCTATCAGTGGGTGAATGGAGAAAGAAAATGTGGGATGTACGCATGATGAAATATCATTCAGCATTTTAATTCATATTGATTTGTAATTATGAGCCTGTCCATAAGAAATATTAACAGGCAGAAGTATTATCCAAATAAAAGTAATTTGAACAGAGAAATTTTAATATTTTTCTGAAAGAATAATTTTGTTTTTGGTATCATTTGAAATTACATTATTTTTAAATAATTTTCACCTAAAGTTTGTTTAGTGTGATTTGATATTGATATATGTATATATAAATCCAAAATTATACTTTATTGCATACTTTGCAAATGTCTTACCTAGTAACTAAAGAACCAAGTGGTATGAATTTATAATATCTGGGTTGTATTTTAATTTAATTTATTTTTGTTAGATTTTCATCATGAATGCAATGAATTTATATTATTTTTACCCTTCATTACCAAATTCCAATTCCCCTCCTTTCTCTACTATAAGGCTTATATTTTTTAAGTTGAAATATACTCAAAGTAACTACAAAAGTTTTTGACAGGTTGACATATAAAAGAGACAGAAAGATAAAACAAAAAGATGATATTCATGGATTACAAAAATCAGTTTATATTTTAAATCCTCTTTGAGATGAAGAAGAAATATATAATAAAAGATTGACTTTTATTGGGGGAAAAAGCCAGGCAATCATTTGAAATCATAAGTGTCGTCTTGACTCAGAAAACACATAATTTATGAATGACTTAGTGGTGGAAGAAGCGCCCTTGCTTGTTTGGCTTGCCCCCAGGTGGTGATAAAAGCCTTGCAGAGTAGGAAAGACAAGCCAAAAAGACAGATGTAAGCAGGATACCAGGTTCTTTCCGGAGGATTCTGAGTGTAATTTTTGACTCTTTGGGATAAGTTGACTTAACATTATCTGATTCTTCTCATACTTTCACAACTGCTGTTTAGGAGTCTTGCATCTTCACTTTGTTTTTTTTAACTCGATCTCTCCTCTTTCCCATACCACCTTTCTGCCAAATATTGCACATATCATTTTTGACTTGTCAAAATTCAATTTTAGTGAAGATTTGGAGTAATTATAATGATGGGAATAACCAGGACTACTCATAAGCTATGTTGAAATTATTTACAGTGGAATTCTATTGCATATTTAATTTTTGACTTACAGACATGAAAAGTAACGTGCCAAATAATTACATATCTAATTGTCATATCACAAATGAATGCTAGAGCTCCACATTATTTATCCAATAAAAAGTTGTCATATTTGGCAAAAGATCATCTATGAATAGAGGAAACCCATTTCTAACATGAATTCTCTAAACCGAACTCTGTTTTCTTTTAATAAGTGTTTCCCAGGGAAAACCACAATGATTTTTTTTTTTGCTTTGTTTTGCTATTCAGATGTTTGTCTCTCTTGCATCTTCTTGGTTGAGTTTTGCAGTGCCAAAGACTGAATCTGGAGTCGTATTCAAACTTGTCTAGGGTGCCACCATTGGGCAACATCTGCATGGTTCACCTTGTACTTCATTTTATTTTTGCATGCGTATGTGTGGATATCTACATGTGTGTGTGGGTGTATGTAAAAGAGTACCCTAGGCCCTGTATGTGTTTGTGGCATCCCACGGGTGACTTTAGGAATCATCTTGGATTGTTCTACCTCCTGATTGCTTTCCCAGGATCTGCCTTTCAGGGCAAAAAGTTCAGGTTTTTGCCATTTCCTCCCTGGTATTTTTAGTGTGATCTGGGATTGTCATGGTTTGAAATGTGTCCCCCACAGTCTCATGTGTTTGGCAAGGTCATGGCACTTTGAGAGGTGGAGCCTTGCTGGAGGAAGGCAGTCATGAGGGGTGGGCCTTGAGGTGGATGAGTCCCACCCTACCTCCAGGAGAAGTCAACCTTTGCTGCAAGCAGTCTGCAGCTCTCAGCTTCCAAGATGTCTGTGGTGACTTAGCCTCTTCCAGCTTTGGCCAGCCAGCCATGCCGCCTCTGCTTTGAGAGACTGTACCTCCCCTCTGGAACCGTAAGCTGAATAAATCTCCCTTTCTCCCTTAAGTTGCTTTACTTTGGGTGCTCTCTCACAGCAATAGCTAAGAGTAACTGTTACAGGAATCCTAACTCAGGTCTTTTCATTTGTGAGGCAAAGGCTTAACCCTTGAGCCATCTCTCCAACCTCTCATCTCGTATTTTAATAGAGCAGATTCTCTCTGATGTTTCTTTCTGTCTGTGATAAATCTGATAAAATGTGACATGAATAAAATTTTGCTTTTTTTACATTAGAAAATTGCCCTAAATCAAGGGCAATTTTATATTTGCTGAAAATCATAAAGCTAGCACTAAAGGGTCCTATTGCCTGTTTTTCCTAATCTTAACATATGTCAGTGAACTATATTTATTGCTATTAAAGAGCCAACATTAGGGCTCAGGAGATAGTTCTGTGAGTGAAGTGCTGAGTTTGGGTCTTCCGTATTTGCACAGAAGCTAGGAGCATTGGTGCTCATTTGTAATCCAGCACTGGGGCAGGGTGCAGGGAGGAGATAGCTCTTGCAAGTTTGCTGGTTAGCTTGTCTAGCTGTATCCATGAATTCCAATGAGGAGCCATCTCATAACATAAGGTGAAAAGCAGTAGAGAAAGACACCCAACATCAATCTCTGGCCCTGTGTACCAGCACATATATATGCACACACACACATACACACTCCCTGCATGTACACCAAATCACATGCATACACACATACATACAAACTACGCAACACATACACACACACATACTGAGCCAACGGTGATATATAAATCACTAACTGAAATCCATCTTTTATTCAGTTTTTCTTAGTTTCTACCCAATGGCCTTTTTCTGTTTTAAGACTCTATCTAGGATGCTATAGTGTACTTGGCTGTCCTGTTTCATGAGGCATGTGACTGTAACACTTTCTGAGACTTTCCAGGACTGTGATGATCTCGGTAATTTAAAAAATATTGGTTAGGAGCTGGAGAGATGGCTCAGGGGTTAAGACTCTGCCTTGTAAGCAGAGGGATCTGAGTTCGGATCACAGGTCCCATGTAAAAAAATACCAGGCAGAAATGACAGTGGCAGCCTGCACTTCTGGGCCTGGATAGTGAAGCTGGGGAAACTCTAGAGCAAAACAGAAAGGAGGTAGATGCAATCTAGCGTGATTCCCAAAGTCACCCTTGGTCCTACAGAGACATCAAAGGCTGGAGAAATGGCTCATGAATTAAAACTTCCTTGCAAGCAGAAGATCCTGAGTTTGGATCCGGAGGCCCATATAAGAAACGTCAGACAGAAATGCAGAAATGGCAACAGACTGCAATTCTGGCCCTGGTGGGCAAAACAAAAAGAAGATAGAAGCAATCCAGGATGATTCCCAAAGTCACCCTTGGTCCTCCACAGGGACAGTGTCCTCTGACACACAGACACACAGACACACACACACACGCACGCACACACACACACACACACACACACACCACACACACACGCACGCACGCACGCACACATGGATGTACGCACACAAAATAAATACATAAAGTTTTAAAAAAGAAGAAAAATTACAATTCAAAATAATAGATCAAAAAAGTAACAAAGGAAGAAAAAATAATAGATTAGCATTTAAGAAAAAAACTACTGGTTATGTATTTTGTATAATGTGCTTCAATTCAGTTTGTCTTACACTATTGTCAGGATTAGATTGGGGTTATCTTTTGGTTTGAAGGTGGAAAACCACAGACCAAGGAAAGTCATTCATAGAACCTCATGTCAAAGGTCAACTTGTCATTGTTGATGTTATCCTTCATTGTCATTTGCAGTGATTCTTCTTAGTTTTCTGCAGTGTGAGCCACACCCTACACCATGTGGTTTGGGAGAAAGTTTCTCTGCCAAGTCCACCTTAAAGAACTGGGAGGTGTTGCCTCATGTCCTTGAGTAAGAAGTATGTACATATCAGACCTATTTGTAATTCTTCTGGGCAGAAGACAGCAATTAACAAAATTTTTAAGTGACTAGCCACTTCCCCCCAAATTTAACATGTATCATGGCTAAAGATGGCTACCATAAAGACTGCTAGTCCTATTCAATTTGAAGAACGAAATAAAATACTGTCTTAACAATATTCCATCATACTTCTTTTTAAAATTTATTGTGTGTGTGTGTGTGTGTGTGTGTGTGTGTGTGTGTGTGTGTAAGAACACTGTATGTCCCTATAGAGGACCAAGGGTGGCTTTGGGAATCATCCTGGATTGCTTCTATCTCCTTCTTACTTAGCTCTGGGATTTCACAGGCTTTGCCCACAGGGCTGGAAGTGCAGGCCACTGCTGTTTCTGTTTTTACGCGGGATCTGGGATCCAAACTCAGGACCTTCTGCTTAGGAGACTGAGTCTTAACATCTGAGCCATCTCTCTAACCCTCCATCACAATTCTTGAAGTAAGAATTACTTGTGGTTTATCTGAAAAAGAAAATAAAACCAGCAAACGTTTGAAACAGTATTTGGTATCCTGATAGTGATATGATATCCTGATCATACAGGATATCCTGTTTGATTTATTTTCTCAGGTAAGTGAAGGTGAGGGAAAGAATCACCCTTAGCGTCTCTATTTTCTTCTTAAATGTTTTTATTATTATTATTATTTATTCACTTGTGCTTATTCGTGTGTATGTGTGTGTGTGTGTGTGTGTGTATATGTGTGTGTATGTGTGTGTGTGTGTGTATGTATGTGTGTGTGTGTGTGTGTGTGTGTGTGTAGAACCACAGGCGAATTCGGGAACCACCATGGACCACCTCTACCTCCTCCTTGTTTTTTCTGCCCTGGGATTCACAGGTTCTGCTCTATCAGGACCAGAAACCCAGGCCGCCCCCTGGTTCTGCCCAGTGTCTATATGTGGGGCCTAGGATCCGAACTCAGGACCTTCCGCCTGTAAGGCAGAGGCTTAACCCCTGAGCCACCTCTCCAGCCCCTCTATTTTCTTCTTAAATAAAGAGTGAAATGGAGTTACCATACAAAAGCTTTCAGATTGTGTATTGCACAGTTCCAGGGAGTGCCACTTATAGTAAATAACAGTCCATGGTTTTGGATATGATGGGACATAAGCTGGAGGTCTCAGTAGAATGACCAGTGATGCTTTCTCCTAAGGGGGACCACAGAAGTGCTTTGTATTAAGCATGGACAGACCCATCCTTGTGACACAGCTGCTAGAGTGCCATTGTGCAGCTGGCTGTCTAGGTAGAGTATGCGAGATCATTCTTTACCGCAGTACCTCCATAATTCTGAGCTGATATGCAGTGTGTGCTCATGGTGATATTAACTAATTTACATTTTTAAAAATCTAAGTCCTCACAGCAATTTTACGAGAAAACTTAAGCTGAGAAAGATGAGCAAATTGCTCAAGTAATATAACTGTTTGTTTTCTTACTTTCACAAGCCAAAACTAACTCATGTTTCTCTGTCACAGGAAAAGGTTCTCATATATCTTGTGAGAACAAGTGTATGCATTAAAACATCTCTGTCAAATAGGTCTTAGAAAACATCAGAGGATGAGAAGACACTTCCTGAGATAAAAACACAGGGTAACCAAGAAGAATGCTCTCACAGAGACCATGAATGGAGATGCTCTGAAGATTAAGGGGTGTGAAAGTAATTAGCGGCAAGAGACAAGGTGCAAAGAAACATAAGAGCATTTCCTGTTGCAACATTTAGCACACAATGGGCACTGTGAGATGTAATATATATTATTCCAGTCCTCAGACTGCATGAGGCAAATATTACCCTCATTTGCTCAATGAAGAAGTTCAAAGTCACATGGCAGTAAGTGTCAGCAAATCAGATCTGTCTGAAAGCGAAGGTCATGTGGTCTCCTGCTGGCCTCACAGTTTTCATCTATTGGCTTCATCAGGGTCAACAGCAAGGCCACAGAAAGTGCCTCAAATCTGCAGGGCTCAAATGTTTGTGAGCCTGTGATTGAGGAACGGCTTTTCTGCATAGTTCAATAATTTCACACCACGAATTTGGGGCTTTGATCCAGTGATAATTGAATTAATAATCTGTGACAAACTCCTGTGGGAAAACCAAATGGAGAGCAAGCTAATGAAGCAAACATGAATCTTTATTCAAAAAAAGACTTCATACTTTTTTTTTAACATTTTTTATTATTATTTCCGCTCATACAAACTTAGTAGGTACACCAGTTCCCTCCCTCCCTCTTCCTCCCCCCGATCTCCCTGCTCCCCCTCCCCTCACCCCTCCCTTCCCATCCCCCAGTGCCCCCCCCAATCCCTGGAGAATCCTTTAATGTGCATGCCAGACTCTCCTCTGGGCCCTCCTCTCCGATGACGTACAAGGACCCAGTGGCCTTTCCCTGAACCCTTTCCTGTGTTCCCCTTAAGCACAGGAACACTACTGTGGCTGTCAATCACTTGCCTCCAAGGATCTTGGTGTCTTTAGCAAATGCTAGACTTTGTGGGGTCAATAGTGTATTGGACATTGCGTAGGGCATGCAAAGTCCAATTATGATTGCTTCGACCCTAACTTGTGTGGAGTATCTTGCATATCATTGCTCCTCCCATCGTTGTGCTCTTACAATCTTACTGCCCCCTCTTCCGCAAATATCCCTGAGCTCCAGGATGGGGAGAGATTAGTCTGGCCTAGTTCCAGGTGGTTGATATAGAGTCTCTGAAGTTCTGGATTGTGGTTTGTTGATTTTCTTTTGCAGTTTTGCTGCTCCTGCAATGCCCTTCACTCCATCCTGATAGGCATTGTATGTCATCCCCTGGCCAGAGACAAAAAGCTGTTAAACTAGAGTCTTGTTATAAGAGCACATTCAAAGGTAGATGTAATAAAAGTAGGAAACCACAGTAAGTGAGGGGTCAATCACCCATTTGCAAAATGGTTACTTTTTATCTGCCAGACTATATGCCCTCCCCTTCTAGTGAGATCACACCCCTCAGTTGTAAATAATCAGGAGCGAAAGTCTGTGAACTTAACCAGGTGTCTCATTACTTACTTGCAGTCCTTGATGGAGGCCTATTTTCTCTGCTGTAACATGGTCCCCTCTCTCCTTGTTTCTGGTGTGGCCCTCCTACCCCATCCCTCCTGTTCATAATCCTTGCAGTTACTGTAGGTATTACAGAGATTTATCTTTGAGTGAAAGACTTCATACTTTGAGGAATGAAGAATTTATGCTCTTTTGTAATATAATGTCCCTCCATTCTAAAAGTTAGCAAGTATTACATGAAATAACTGAGGATATTATTCACACTATGTGTCTCAACATGCAAAAAGCTTTCAATAAATAACATTATATTTGCCCTGGAGTGACAGATAATATAAAACATAGGGCTGGAGAGGTGGCTCAGGGGTTAAGCCTCTGCCTTACAGGCGGAAGGTCCTGAGTTCGACCCGTGTATAGATGCTGGGCGGAAGCAGGGATGGCCTGCGTTTCTGGTCCTGGTAGGGCGGAGCCTGTGAATCCCAGGGCAGAGTAAACAAGGAGGAGGTGGAGGTGGTCCATGGTGGTTCCCAAATTCGCCTATGGTTCTACACATACACACACACACACACACACACACACACACACACACACACACGTGTGCACATACATAGACACACACGCACAATTGAATAAATAATAATAAAAAAGTCTTTAAAACATAGTCCATCCCTTAGTTTGTCATTGGAGTGACGATTTGTTAAGAATCTCTATTTTGCTCACAGAGACCATCACTGGCTTTGAAACAAGTTTTCTTCTTAGGTATATTAGTCTAATGTTTGACTTACTTATCTTGGTGCAGTACTTAAAAGTAGCTGACATAGAGGCAACTCTAGTAATGGACTGTTAACTTTATTTGGAGCTGAGCATGATGCCTTACTGAGTGCATGATTCATACTACTATTTGTTGAGTAAAGGAGAAGAAAACCTGAAAATGATAGGGTTATTACTTATGTGGTATTTATAGTATACTTAAGAAACTTGGTTTTGGAAAATTGCCCTTATGAAAGTACAATTAGGGACAAAGCACAAAATATAGCATCATAATGATATCTTACAACTTAGGACGAATGCAAGATATTTTCACACAATTTGCATTTTCCCTGTACACACTACAAATTCCTGTAATTCATTAAATTCAAAATACATTCCATTGCAGTTAAGATTAGAAGTTATTTATATCAACATTACCTGCACACACCAGCAAAATAGCAAAATGACAAAAGTAACAACAGAATTACAAATACAAAGTGAAAAATATTGATTTTTCTGATGAGATTTGTCCTTGCATTTGGAATTGTTTTATGAAACCATAGTATTTGATCTGTGTTTATTTTTTCTGGACAGGAGTCAAAACATTTTGCAAATATTGGATGCCATTTTGCACATCAGTGATAACTAGCACATGGTAGATAATCCTATAAGAGATCCACCAGGCTACTTGCAGGTGGGACATATGAGACTTCATGGAGGTGCCTTATTTTAGGTAACAGGGAACAAAAATTGCTGGAACCTTGTACCATAATTCCAAGAAAGGCTAATTTCTGTGGGAGAACTTAACAAAGAGTAAGTACAGGATGTCAAAACCTAAAATACAGTCTGTTCAGTTTTTAATTTTAAGAGTTGAGAGTCTGAATATTAATTATTGGAACAAGTCTTAAAATAGTCACACATTGGGGCCAGGGAGACACTTATTGAGTACGGTGCCTGCCTATAAACCTGGTGACCTAAGTTCAATCCTCAAAATTCCACTTAGTAGAAGGAGAAAACTACCTTTTGAAAGCTTTTTTCTGGCCTCCACCCATGTTCCATGCATAACTGCTTGCACCGTTTTCTTTTTCCCTGTCTCAAATAACAAGTCACACATTAATTGTAAAAATATTGCATAGATTTCATTTATGTTGTATAATCAGAATGTGAATAAGAATTACTAGTCCTTTTAAAAATAGACTTAGAGGACTGGAGAGATGGTTCAGGGGTTAAGCCTCTGCCTTGCAAGCAAAAGGAACTGAGTTTGGATCTCAGATCCAACATAAAGATGCTAAGCAGAAGTGGTGGTGGCTTGTACTTTTGGCCCTGGATGGTAGAGCTTGGGAAACTCTAGATTAATTCCTGAAGTCACTTTTGCGCCTCTATAGACACAACATATTTTCTCTGGTATACATGCGTGCACATGAGCGCGCACGCGCGCGCGCACACACACACACACAGACACACACGTGCAAATAAAGGGTAATATTCTGCTCAAACTCAAAAATTACTTAAGTGGTAGACCCACAGTTTGAATTTAGAATTTTATGATTAGTTTGGGCTGGTGATCACTATGGTCAATGCATCTATTTGTTTATGGTCATTAGTAGGATACACAAGTGTATCTAGAAAAATCTAGAAATATCTGGAAGTTCTTTGACCTAATAGATCTGAAAAGGTTCTAAATAGTTTGAGCTGTCTTAAATTTGTCCAGAGATCACATATAGTTTTCAATTAAATACTTTGAAACTTAGGTCTTCACAATAAATTTTTCTTTCTTTCTTTTTTTTTTTTTTGCTTTTTGTGCTTTCCCTTTTTTTTTGTTAATTTATTTCTTCCACTCATACAAAGTGGATAAGTACCCCACTCCCCTCCCTCCCTTCCTCCCTCCCTGGATCCCCTTGCTCCTTCCCACCTTTTCCCTTTCCTTTGCCCCCTCCCTTCCTTTCTTCAGTGCTCCCCCCCCCCATTCCTGGAGCATCTTAGTGTGCATGTTAAACTTCCCTCTGGGTCCTCCTCTCTGATGAGGTGTAAGGACTCAGTGGCATTGTCTAGAGCTCTTTTTTTGTGTTCCCCTCAAACTATTTAGAACCTTTTTAGATCTATTAGGTCAAAGAACTTCCAGATATTTCTAGATTTTTCTAGAACACAACACTATTGTGGCTGTTAATCCCTTGCCTCTAAGGATCCTAGTGCCTGTGATCCATGCTGGACTTTGGGGGTTCAATAATATGTTGGTCATTGCGCAGGTCATGCAAAGTCCTATTATATATGTCGTCCCTAATTGTATGGAGTATCTTGCATATCGTTGCTCCTCCCCATCTTTAGGCTCTTACAATTGTACTGCCCTCTCTTCCGCAAATTTCCCTGAGCTTTAGGATGGGGAGAGATTAGGCTGGCCTGGTTCCAGGTGGTTGATGTAGAGTCTCTGATTTTCTGAATTATGGATTGCTGATTTTTTTTCCAGTTTTGTTGCTCCTGCACCGCCCTTGGCTCCATCCTGATGGGTATTGGATATCACCCCTTGGCCAGAACACAATAAATTTCTTTAATCCTAGCAAAGTCAATATAGAAAATTCCTAGAAATAGCATTTTTGAGGAAAGTGTCATGTTGTAAATTACTGAAAAACTCTGATACTGATTTCAAATGAAATCACTGAAATCACAGATATTATCTTTTAGCACTGAAAACATTATTCCATTGTCTTCTACTTATATAATTTCTTTTTTAATGTTGTACACATGAATATAGTGACTTTATAATATTTTCAATCCCTAGTTCCAAATCAGATCTCCCCTCCTTTTTCCCTTACAACCCTTCCTCTCCCATGCCTGACTCCCTCCTGCTTTCAAATCTTTTTGCTTGTATGGGCCACTGCGTTTCATCTATTGTGTGATGACTGTATTAGTCAGGGTTCTCTGAAGAAACAGAATCTATAGAATGTAGCATATATATAAATAAGTTTATTAAAAATAACTCATAATAAAAATAGTGTCCTTCAAGCCACCGGCAGCAGCCTCTTTCCTGGCTGGAATGTTCCACAAAGCCAAAAGATCCCAAGAAGGTCTCAAGCTTTTGCTAGGTTCTGACGTGTTGAAGAGCAGCTGGGCTCTGACGTCAGCAGCAGCAACCAAGAGAGCCACGATGCTCTAAAGGTGAACAACGTGCATGCAGAGTGGACTGCAAAGCAAGTTGACACCAGATAAGAGAAGAGCAAGTCCCTCCTCCTTGCGCCTCCTATTATCTGGTCCACTGGAAAGTACCACCCCCTATGGGCTGGGTTCTCCACAGCAATCAGTCAAGTACCTGAAGACTTGTTCAGGGGACATTCTAACTATTAACCTTCCACAGCTGTCCCCAAACAGTCTGCAACTGTCAAGTTGACATTGAAATTCAACCATAACATTCCACTCCTTGCCAACTTGACACAACACATAATGATCACACTATGACCTTCCAACCCTTATTCCCATAGACATTATATTCATAAAAGACGTGCAATTCAATATCAAAAAATTCTGACATAAAAATTTGAAATCTCTCATATAAAATATATTAAAAATATATAACAAAAATAAGATATATAATAAAAATATATAAAATGTAAAATATAAATATAATATCAATATCAGCACAAGCTAAATAATTTATCACAGATTAAATAATAAAATATATCACAATAAATAAATAAAAAATTTAAAAAAGCATTATCTATAAAATATATACATTATATTCTATAGTTCACTGTTGCTCATATAAGGACAAATCAAAAAAATTCTAGACAGTTCCATTTGTACTTTACGAGTAGAACAGAAGTGCTCTGGGTAGTTATAAGTCATATCTCTGTAACTGATCACGTGGTCTTAATTGGTATTTAGAACTGCCTTCCTCTACTACCCATTCTGTATTTCCTGTACCCTCAGCAAGTACCTCAGTAGGTCTTGGTTCTTTTCCTGGGATGTCACCCATACCTTCATTCCTGAAGGATCTGGACCTTCCAACATCCTGGCTGCATTAAGGTGTTGTAATTTTCCATTAACCTTAATCATAGGACATGGTAACACCAAGAGTCATCCAACTGGATCTCCCGAACTCCATTTATACACTTCCTTGCCTCCATTGTGCAGAAGCAATCCAATTTCACCTTGATAGTCTGGATCAATCACATCTCCTAACAGAATTATTCCTTTCTTACTCTGTTGATTCAAAGGCATCAGGAGCCCAAAATAGCCAGGAGGAAGCTCTAATTTCCAATTCAATGGAATTCTTATCATATCTCCTGGCAAAAGCATCCCTTGCTCTGGAACCAAAACTTCTAAGCTGGCAGAGTACAAAGTTGTGGGGACAGGAAGCAAAAATTTTCCTAATGGGCTACTAGGTATGACAGTGAGAGAGGTTCCATTCTAGCCTCTACCCCTTGATTCCTGGATCCATGAATTCTGGCTGTTGGAGATACAGTACTATATATTGGGTGCTGATTCGAAGCATCCACCACATCCTGAAGTACTCTACCCCAATCTTCCAGACTATTACTACCTAACTGGTGCCATAATTGTATCTTTAAAAGCACGTTCCACTGTTCCATCAAACCATCTGCTTCGGATGGTAGGGAACATGGTAAGTAAGACCAATGAATTCCATGAGCCTAAGCCCATTGCCTCACTTCTTAGTCGTAAAATGTGTTCCCTGGTCAGAAGCAATGCTGTGTGGAATATCATGACGATGCACAAGACATTGTGTGAGTCCACGAATGGTAGTTTTAGCAGAAGCAGAACTCCTGACCTGATTCAGGGGATGTACCACTGAGGAAAACATCTTCCTTTATTTCCCCATAGCCAATAGTCCTCATCAGTCTCTCAGAGAGGTGTGGAGCGAGCCTCTTGAGATCTTTCTGATGTTATGGTGAGATGTTGATAAGACAGTCCCCATGTAAGTATACATATCTGCCGTGAAATCTTGTATATCACAACTATGTTATATCCAGGAGATAATGCATGGTCCACCACCTCCCCACTTTAGGCTCTTACAGTCTTGACACCCCCTCTTCTGCCATGTTCCCTATGCCTTGGGGTGGGGGAATGAGTGAAGCTTTTATGTCCTGTTCAGGGAGAAGCAGTCTGCAGACCCTTATTTTTTTTGAATTTTGGCAAGTTGTGCCTTTTAGTAATAAATACCTTCTGTTGTAGAAGGCTTCAAGGTTGACTGCCAAGTGCTCTTCTAATCTATGGGTATAATAGGTATTATTTTTCCACTTATACAAATTTAATAGGTACCCCAGTCCCCTCCCACCATCCACCCTTCCCTGGATCCCCTTGCTCCCTCCCCCCTTTTCTCCTTCCTTTCCCCCCCTTCTTTCTCCCAGTACCCCCTCCCCCCATCCCACTAAAGGATGCTCCACAATAGGTATTTATAGAGCAGTTTGGTATACTGTCTTCCTAGCTAAAGGTTCATAGTCTGTTCTTCCCTAAATGACCTATTTCCTTCCCTTTTATGGGCTATTATTCTAGTTAATAGTAACAGGAATATGTTCCATTCTGACAAGCCACTATTAGACTGTTAGTCACCTGTTGCCATGGTGATTTTTATTGTAACTTGCAGATGATTGATGAGACTTTTGGTGATTGTTCTCCACCAGTAGCTTCTGCAGTACTCCTTGGTACTGTGTAAGCTGTCCAGCAAGGAGGAAGCTCTCAAGCAGTTCCAGTTGGTATATTTTGCCCATATCCTTTTGACTCATATGTGTTGCATCTTCAATAATAGAGTCTTATTGTCAGTTTTTGGAGGGCAACAAAGAGCAATGTCAAAAGACTATAATGTTTGGGGAGGGTCTTTGAGACCTTTCTGGCCAACAACGTATTAGGAAGTGTCACATTCCTGCTACTTTCAGTATAGTCTTAATTGTCACTGGGTTCTAAGTGGACCACCTCAGGGCATTTTTTTGTTTTGTTTTACCCTGTTTTCCTCTCTCTGTGCCCCTCTGCATAGGGACTGCCAATTCTTATTTCTTTTTGAAAAGATTTTTTTTGACATATTAGTAGCTTAAGAGGCTCCTATGGAGTTCCCTCCTGCGAGCTTAGGGTTTTTCTTAAAGTCCCTCTCCCTCTCCTACTTGTGTAATTTCTGATAAATGTCCCGTTTTCTCTTTAAAGAGTCAAAGACAACCTTGGGAGTCATTCATCAGGTATTGTTTATCTTGTTTTCTCTTGCTTCTTAAGAAACTCTCTGGCATTTTCATATATGAATATATGAATTTATGTCATTTTTGTCTCTTATTATCCACTCACCCCTCCTTTCACACTATATACTTTCTCCTTTCTGGCCAGTCTCCCTCCTACTTTCATGTCTGTCTGTGTTTGTGGCCCACTGGGTTTCATCTGGGATGCCCATACTGGCAAGCACATAGGCACTTGTTGGGGTATGGATGATTATCAGTGGGCAAGTCATGAGGAAGCTAATTCTCCTTATTCTGTTTGGTATTAACCCTCAATAGTTCTTAGGAAGGTATAGTGTCATGTGAGCTCTTCCCCTTTCCATGGTGAAATGTTGATGGGTCAAATATTGTATAGGTCTTGTGGTACATCAGACAATGGAATACCATCCAATGCCAAAGACAAACTATCAAGTCAAAAAAAGAAAAGCAGGAACTGTAAGAGAAGCCAGTCTGAAAGTTTAATTATTGTACAATTTCACTTACAGAATGTTGTATTAAAGCAAACTATGGAAATGCTAAAGTGATCAATAGTTGTCTAGAATTAAGGGGTAGGAAGAGGTGAATATGCAGATTACAGAGTAGTTTAAGGCAGTGAAAATCATACTGAAAATAATGATGAAACATGCCATCCTACATTTACCTTGAGGATGAACAGCACCATGAGTGAGCCCTAATGTAGGCTTTAGGCTTTGGGTGCTGATGATGTCTCTGTAGATACACTGGGCATTACAAACACAGTTCTCTGATGGAGACACTGAGAGTAGGGGAGGCTGTTTATATAGGTTGTATGGGACATGTCACCTGTAGAAACTCTACACTTGTTTCAGTGGGAGCCTAGAACTGTTCTAAAAAGTAAAATCTATTTAAAAAAAACCCCGAAAGGTGATAAATACTCAAGATTCAAGACAAAAACGAAACAGAAAACTTGATACTTACTTACAAATAACTGTCAAAATATTTGAGTGTTAAGATCACAAAGGCTCAACCTAGAAGTCGCTGTATAAATTCTTAAAAGAAATAAGATATTCCTTTTGTTTGAATGAAAAATGTGATAATCAGGCTTTGGTTGAGGAACTAGAAGAAAGACCTGATCGTCTTTATTTATTTATTTTTTATTTGCAAATGTGTTTTGGGTTTGGTACTAGATAGAAGATCCCTGTCTAGTGACTAGAAGAAGGATTGCTTTTGCTGCAGAAAAAAAAAAAAAAAAGGATTAAAACAACACCTTAAAACAACACCTATGAGTTAGCTGATGAAATCACTTTGGATTTGCTCCATTAATATCAAGAAGGGTGTTAAACAAAGGATCTGGAGACAGAAGGTCCTGTTGATCTTTTTCCTCTTTTCTCTTTCCCTGAAACAAATTCTTAAACTGCCACTTAACGGGGTATCAGAAGAGCTGGAAGCCCTATCATGTTCTGAATGAGTCACCTTGGTCTCTCTGAAAAGAAGATCAGTCAACCAGACTATTATAAATCTCAGTGTTTTTGAAAGAAAATTTAAATTTTCTGGTGAAAATATTACCCTATATCATACATTTTTAAATGAAATAATTTCTTAGAGGGAATTCTGATTGACAATCTAGGAAACCTAATATCAATTTCTGTAGAAAGAGATTGCCTCTACAAATTTGAAGTGTTTATTCTCAAAGAATCCTAAGACCAATGGGCACAGAATGCTAAGTGAACCCTAAGAACACATCATAATTCTTCTTGGAGACCAGAAACATAAATTTCTTTGCCGGTGAGGCATTTTCTAAAGAAAAGACACAATATCTTATGGTAGTAGTCTCAAAATAATTGAATATAGGGCTGGAGAGATGGTTCAGGTGTTAAGCCTCTGCCTCAAAAGCAGAAGAACCTGAGTTTGGATACCAAATCACATACAAAAAATGCCAGGTAGAAATGGCAGCAGCCTGCATTTCTGGCCTTGGCACGTGGAGCCTGGAAAATTCCAGAGCAAAATAATCAGGTGGTAGAGAAATCCAGATGATTCCTGAAGTCCCCCTTGGGCCTCCATGGGCAAACACAGTGCCCTTTGTGACACAGAGACACATGCACACATACAAAAAATATAAATAAAGGAAGACTTTGTCTTACATTTGTGAAATTAAAAGAAATCAGTATTTCAAATTATGTCATAATTTATCAATTTATCAATTGATAAATTTATCAATTTATCTTCTATGTGACTACCAAAATACCATATGTATTTTACATAGCATGTAATGTATAATGTCTTTTATTTCATTTTTTCTATTATACAATTGCTGTGCTTCTTTATGCTAAATGTGGACTTTGTTCCTAGATAACCTATTTCAGATATATTTTCAAATTGTTTTTTGAAGAAGAAAACAAAATTAAAGCAAAATAGCAACAACACCACACACATACACACACACACACACACACACACACACAACCAGAACGCCAAAAACCTGTTATAGCCACACAGGGAGCTGAACAGCTCAGAGTGTTTGGGCTCCTATTCTGCTTATCAGTATCTTCTTGTTATTACCCTGTCATCAGCTCATCCTCCTTCTGATAGTCCTATGTTCATGACTAGCAACCTATATACAGTTGATTGTATCAGTTGTAGTACCATCTTAAGGATTAAATCTACCAAGTACAGCTAGCCAGCCCCCTGAATCAATTTGACTTCAGACCAATATAAAGAATTATGAATATTCCAGCTGTCATCTAAAAACCTGTTTTTAAAATACTAACACTATTCAGTGGGCTCTAAGCTAAATGTACAAATGATAGTGTGAGAAGAGAACTTAATGAAACAGAGGTACCATAAATTCTGAAAGGCCCATGTAGGTGAGTCAAAAGATCACCACTCTGGATGGACTCTTGGCAGAGATCTGGAAATGCCTGTAATCACTCAACATTGATGTATTTCCTCCAAGATGCTTCTTCAGAATGCTTCTTTTTTGGTTAATTTCCTTACCAGGTGGGAAAGTTGATTCTAGTTAAAATTGGAATTGCAGTAGGTTGTATCACTATCTTACCTCTATTTTTGTATCCTTGTAAACTTTCAAACAAAAACTTCATTTATTGAAAGGTTTTTTCTTTGGTTTTATTATCCCATAGGTAACTATTTTAAGATAATCCAATTTAGCATTATTAAAACATACTCCTTTTGGGTAATTTATACATTTGTATGGTGATATTAGAATCAAATATTTAAAACATTTTTTCTGTCCTTGAGAATAGAAATTTCTTCAGTGCTATCTTCCTCCTGCCTGTCCAGGGTATGGTATAAGAGGTCCTTCTCTGTATTCTAGCTCGAGTGCTTCCCCATGTCAAATGGGATTACACATTCAAAAGGACCACATTTGAAGCCCCCTTTTCCAGCTAGCATGATTTGATGGTGGCTGTGATGTTCCTAGCAGCTAAGTACAAATCTTATTTCGAGTGAACTCTATCTGGGCTCTGAATTTAGGACACTGCACAGTTTGAATATAACATAATCAATCAACTTAGTCTAGCCTTAGATGAGAACTAAACACAGCCCTGTTAAGAGAACAATGGTTTAAATGGTCTAAAAATATAGGTGTAGATGTAAGTTTTGTACTTTCTTTGTGCCATTCTTTGTATCACTGATAAGCAAAGAAATAAGCACTCAAGGTTATGTAAGGACAATGATATTTTCCTTGGATATGAAAAATTTTTTGAAAGCTTAGGTAACTCTAAGTCACATTATAACCATATCAAAAGAGGGATACTGACTATTCTATTCAGATGTGTTGGGATTTTACCAATATAGATATGAACATGAGAATGAGTTTTTTTCCCTTAAGCAGAACAGACCAAATTTTATGTGTGATTATAATGTCAAAGGCATCCTGAAAAAGAAAGATAAACATGCATCTCAGTGGCAGCCACTCCATACCAATAAACTCAACTGTAGTTCATCCATTATTTCCCAGAATCCCTTCATTTTGTCTGGTGTGTAAGGGATGGTCCTCAATTAGTTGTGCTATGCTTCCTCTTGCTTGCTAAGCATTTTTGGTCAAACAAGGAATGGCAGAGTTCCACAATTAGATCAAAAGATCAATCCTAATGTACCATTTCTCCTCACCCTCCTGCTGTAATAAAGTGGCTGCGGTTCTCCAGGGGACAACTCAAAATCCTAGGACTGATATTTCTAAATTAGCTGACTCTCTGACCTTGCTGGTAATTGCGTTAGTTTATCAATGTTCACCACAATTTATTACTCTCCAATATGTACCAAAGTGTTTATCTCCCAACACTAATAATATTAAAAAATCTAAACTACCCATTGCAGCACAAAGAGGCTTCCTTTCATTAGGGAAAAACATAAATAAGTGGCAAACGTCACATGACCTATCTCCACACAGAGGCTTTGTGATTGGAGGTGGAGGATAGCTGCCTTCTGCTTTGGTTCTGCAGCATCGTATTAGCAAAAAATCTGGAAGAAGAGAAATCGAGTTTTATTTCCATTTGTGTGGGTGTGATGCAGGAATAAAATGGTGTTTTCTGCAATACTAACATAATGGCTTCATTCCAAGAAAAATAAATGGCATCGATAAAATCTTATCAAAGCATTTGAAAGTAATGTGGTGTGTGATTGCATCTCCCTTGGACTTTAAGTGTAGTGCACTTTGATAGAGGAAAAGCATTAAGCTCATGGGTCCTATTTTACAATGAAGAAAATTAGTATCCTTCACTCACTCTCTTTATCTTGGTCATTTTTTAGCGTGTGTTATTTAAGCTTCGTGTTTGGTTGTGCTGGTTTTATACAAGCTTGGAAAGAACATGGTGTCTGTTAGGTTAAGCGAAAATATGTAATTTTGAAGTTTTGGAAAAGACACGTTTGTTTTTCGTCTACTGGGGAGAGGAAATGTACAGAAGTCACGCTAAGCGCCTGTGTGCACACAAGTAGATGAGATAGAGATCATGCTGTCCAACTTTAAATAATGGGGTGACTTTTATCTAACTTACTCCTTCCTTCCAGCACTGGGCTGTGCTCTAGCATTTCTTCAAGATGATAGAGAAGTCAGGATGCATTCAGTACACACTCTCATTAAGCTGCATCCCTGTGATTTTTCTTCCCTCATGAGGAATTAGTTTTAAAAGAACTTGTACGCAGCGAAATTGGTCCCAAGGCTGACAAAGTGTTTGGTATCCTCATCTTAAAAGTCTTTAAATTTACTTTGAACTGGGTACATCATATTATTGTGTACTATTATCATTTTACCTTATAATTCCTAGGTTAAAAATGGGGCTATAGCTCATTGGTAGAGTATTTGCTTTGCATGTATAAGGGCTGTTGCAGTTGGCCTGCATAGTTGCTGATAAATGATCATCAAACGACTTAAGGGAACAAGAGGTTTATTTTCTTACTGATAGTCCAATTACGGTCTGTAGTCCAGCTTGATGGGAGAGCATGCACCAACACCAGGCTGAGGGAACTGGCCACACCATCTCTACGTAATGGCTGAGAGAGAGAGACGATCCTTACTTGCTAGACCAGCATGTCTAGCCAAATATGCACAAGGATGCCAACTCTCTCAACCAGCTGTCTGTATTTATTCCAGGGCCTAATCCCACCACCATGGCTGGGCCTTCCCCATCAGCTAGACAATCTCCTGCAGGTCTTCTCTGGGCCTAACTCAACCACTAATTCTCTACAAATGTGCCCAGAGCTCAAACCCTCAACTGTCAAGTTGACACCTGTGTCCAACTCTGACAAGTCCTTAAATTCAATCCCTAGTATTCCCCCAAGTCCCCCCAAATCTCTAGCTAATAATCTTGCAAAGGGAGGTGTTTCCATTTTTTTTTTTTTGTTCACTGGCTTGTTTCAGAGCAAAACAATAAAAATTTCTTTGGCAAGGGATGTTATATTTTAATTTCAGTCCATTATGCAATGTAGACTTGTTTTTTTTTTAAAAATAGTACTCTAAAATCAACTTTTAGGAAACATTATTGATTTAACTTAATACCAAAGTCATAAAAACTTTTTTAGCTTTGAAAGTGCTCATTACTTCGTCACGTTTTCAGGATATGAGCAGTACTTTTGTGTTACCGACCTAATCAAAGACTCCGATGTCTGCCCACATTATGTTCTGACAAATTCAAGTTCCACATGGAAATTGCTAGATTGTAGCCTCAGAGTGGACTTTATGAGTCCATATTAGAGCCCCACTCCAATTCCATTCCATTCATTTAAGCACATGCCATATTGCTGTAGAAATATAGACTAACAAAGTGTGAGGCTGTTTCTTTCTGGAATCTTCATGGTACTGATGCCCTTTGTACTTATCCCAATACAATGGGTAAAGGATGATCTAGTTCAAAGCTTTAGTGTGAATTCACTTCCTCAGCTATGAAGTGCTTTCATATACTTTTTGCTTTTTAGGATGTGCCCATTTATATCCCTTGTCTATCTTCCATTGAACTTTCTTTTTAAATGTTTTCCTTTAAAATTGGTTTGTAGAGGCTCTTCCTACTATAGGAATAATAATCCTTTCAGTTGGTAACAACTGGAACTGGTGGTTGGATAGCCAGAAGTCTGTGAGAGAATGCTGAGCATCAGCAGAATCAGTGGCCAGAAGTGAAACCTGTCAGATGAGTTTCAGACAACACACAGAGCAGCTCTGAAGCGTGGCCTGCAGAGAACACGTGCAGTGTCCGCTGCGCTGCGCTGCCCTCCCGCAAGATCCTGAACCCTGAAGCCAGCTCTGCTCCCTCAGATTCTGAATTCTGCAGGTACCTGCAATTGGCTGAACTAAGCTAATTTCTACCAAGGCCTAACAGCTCTCCCCAGTTCTTCCATTCCCATATTGCCTGGATTCTCACTTTTCCCTCTCAATGAATTAGCAAGCCTATCACTGAGAAATATCAGCAAGCCTATGATCTTCATGGTCATATCACTTTGCTTCATTTTCTTTTTTTTCGTGTTCATGTTTAGCTGTGGATGGGATCCATGCATGTATGTTAGCTTGTGGGTGGGCTCGTATGTATATCCAGGTGCACAGGTACTTGGCTAAAGGCTCGAGGAAGTCTTTCCATCTTATTCTTTTGAGGCTGGTTTTTAATTAGAACTGGAGCTCTTCTGTAGGGCTAATCTCTTCAGCCAGCTTACTCTAGGGATTCTTAGGCTCTGCCTTTCTGGGGCTAGAATTATAGACGGGCTTCCATGTGAGCCTGGAATTTTGCATGGGATCTTGGGATTTGAACTCTGGTTCTTTTGTGTGTGTGGCAAGTGCTTGAGCTGATGAGCCATGTGCTCAGTCCCCTCGACCATTTGCCTTCTGAGTTCTGCTGGGTAGAGATGGGATTCAGATTGTGTGGACTATCAAAATTTCAGGTGAATAGTCAAGATGGTGTAAAACAAACAACAGGTATTGATTTTGTCTTCTGTGTTAGGACTAGAAATGCTTTTCTTTATTGCACATTCTGATTTTGCTTATAGTGCCACTTGCTCTATAATCACACACACACACACACACACACACACACACGCACATTTCTTTATTAAGGTTTCAGAGTTTTCTATCTTGCTTAAGAAGTTCTCTACCAAGTCAACATTACATAAGTAATTTCATTAATTGTGAAAATACAATTAAATAAAGTAAAAACTTTTAAATTTGCCTTTTGTATTACAGTCTTTAATTCATAGAAAATTCAGTTTCATACATAAAATCATCAGCAAAATACTATCCTCCTTTCCCCTACTGAGTGAAAGACCAATTGTGCAATCCGTTAATTTCCTACATAAAATTGGATTTATTTCTCTCTGGTTTCTTTTACCTTTCTTTCTCTTTTGCAAATCTATGCTATATCAAAAAATAAGATTTTATAATTCCATTTATATAATACAAGCTACTCTTCCTTCCTTCAGTGATATCTACTTTAAGGAACAATGTTGTAACTTTGATCAAACCAGAAACCTGGGATATTCTTGATTTATCCATTCTTCTCCTGACTGCTAATCCCCAAGTTTTAAACCTTACTGAAATGGTCCATAATATGCAGTCTCCATGGATATATCTGTAGCTCTAGAAAACATAGACAAAGCCTTTCATTTAATAATCAGCCCCATTTTTGAAGAGGAAAATTTGATGGCACAAACTTGCTACCAGAGAATAATTTTGTTTACTTTTTGCCCCAATCTTCTAAATTTATTCTCCACCTAGAGTAAAAATTTCCAAATTCCACAAACATCACATGCTCTTCCCTGATGCTACGGAGTCCTCACAGAATACCTACTCTTGTTTGGGGACAACCCACTGCTAATCTTCCTTCAAGTCTCTGCTTAAGAAAAGTTATATTGACAGCAATATCAATGAAAATAACGACATGGACAGTAGGTGCTCTGTACTGGCTGCAAGTACCAGGCACTGCCAGATGTTCCAGTACAACATCCCATTTCAACATGGTGACCTCCAGGTGGTGAGAACTCCTACGTTCTCACACATGAGAACTTGGAGGTTTGGAGAGCTGAAGTAATTTTTTCAAGTTCACAGAGTCTATATGTGAATGAGTTAGAGTTTGAGCCAGGTGTCTTCCATTTTGTTCCCTTTGGAGATCATCTGCTCCAGAAAACATTTCTGCAAAGTATTCTTCCTCCTTTATGTTCATCTGTATATTGCAGTCAGCATTCTAATGCCACAGCTGTAGGAGCCAAAACAGACTAAGACCATAATTCAGAGATCACTGGCCCTCAGTGTCTCTTAGACATCCATGGCTTTGGTTGGTGATCTGGTAATCTTCCTGTGAGTCCTTCTAGTTTTGGCCTTTAATGACTCTCAATCCCTTCTCCTAAGGATATCTGCCCAATGCCCTGCCATCCTGATCAACTCTTGGTCTTGTTGTTTCATATTTTCCTCCTTCAATCATGGTTCATGACCATTTAGTTTTATGAAGCTCATGAGCTTTACAAGGAGAGACCATGTTACTCATTGCAACCTTCTTTCTTCTTCCCTTCAGCAGAATCTGCTGCTTTGAATCCCTTTGCCATGACTGTCTCTGTCTTTCTCTGACCTCCTGGTGTCCTGTTAATAAGTGTTTTACTATTACATCTCAGTTGAATGTTAAATGTGTAAATGAGTGAACAAGTCCAGGTTCAAGATTTTTCAAAAATCATTATTTTTATTTTTTAGACAGACTCTCATCTAGCCCAGGCTAGACTTGAACTCACCATGTATCTGAGAATCATGAACCCTTAATTTTCTTGCCTCTACCCCACAAGTTTTGGGATTCCAGGCATGCACGACCACATTTGATTTATGAGGTGTTGGATATTGAACTTGGTGCTGCATTCTAGGTAAACATTCTACCAATGGAGCTACATCTTCAATCCTTAGCTAAAAATTTGAACTTAATATACGTCTTATGATTTCACCTCAATCTTTACAATTTCCTTTAAGTCTGACTCATGGAATATTATTGATATTCCACATTTTGTGAAAAAAACCCTCTATTTTCATGGGTAAATTAACTTAGCTATCTTTGAAGTAGCAAATTATGACAGAATTGTTTATTTTCTTTTAGAGTGTATGGTTGTATACTTTGGGCTCTAAAGCTGTGAAAAGACATGCATTCTGATTTTTTGAGAGCACTGGCATGATTTAGCAAAAGGCCATGTGTACAGTAGGCACTTACTTACTAGGGAGTGGATTGATTAAATTATTATTTCACCTATAAACACTTCTGTAGTCCCTTATCTGATGAGTGTCTATTTCAATATGACTACGGCTGTGACCTTCCTGCAGTTCATTAGCAAATGTAAAGTATGCTCATTTCCATGGAAGGAAATGAGAATATAAAAAATGTGGTTCTATTTGTAGTGCCATTACTGTCTTGCTATTTGATTAAGAACAAATTCTTAACCTTTTAATGCTACCGTTACCTATGGCTGTGATCTCAAGGGCTACTGCAACACCAAAATCCTGGGGAGGATAGTATAACAACACTGACCGATTTGAAGAGCTGAAAACAGGACACAGATGAGGGAATTTACTGATCAGAATCAGCCAGTGGTAAAGGAGAGGCAGGTGACTTCAGAAGCAAACAAAGAGGGAAAGAGGCCCATCAGAAGCTTCAAAATCACTTTGGCAACTGTGAAAATATCAGCATTTTAAGGAACAAAAGCTTGAAGCTGAGACAATTTAAAGAATTTTACTTGCCTTGCAACCAGGAAGAGAAGGGCCATTCCAGCTCAAATTCTTCCAGCTCCTTCTCTGCATCCCACAACCCCTCCACTCACTGTTCATTTGAACAGCCTTCCTGTCCTTGTTCCTGACACAGGAGGAAAACAGAATAGAAGTGGCAACTGAATCCAAAATGCCTGTCTAGCGAATCTTTGAACATGATCGCTTACTTGATACACATTTACTAGCACCATATCTGTGTCAGGCACAGGACTAGATCCTGGGGCACTTAGAGAAAAGAAACTGCTGCCTTTAAGAAGATCTGGGTCATAAAAGTTGGGAAGACTCTTAAGGAACAAATGGGGGAAGAAGGTTCCAGTAAGGAAGAAAGCGGATACAAAGGCAGAGAAGCCCCTGCAAATGGGAAGAAGGCTCCAGGCAGTAGAATCCTTAGAGGCAAGGGGTTAAACAATATTATAGAGTTCCCATGCTAGTGGGCAGCCCAAGAAAGGGGCCCAGGCTAGCCACTGAGTCCTGAGCCCTCACTAATGTAGAAGACTCAGAGGGAAATTCAGCGCCCACATAAACAGATACTCTGGAGGATGGGAGGGAGAAAGCAGAAAGCATTAAGAGAGGAGGAGGAAGGAAAAGGGGTGGGGGAGGGAGAGTGAGAAGTGGGAGAGAGTGGAATGAGGGACAAGAGGGGGGGAAGAGGGGTACCTACTAAATTTGTATAGCTAGGCAAAAAAAAAGTAATAAAAATTCAGAATAAAAAAAAAAGATTTCCTCTTTTTTAAAAAAAATTGTATTTATTTTTTCCCAGTCATACAAGCTTAGTAGGTACCCCGGTCCCCTCCCTCCTTCCAATCCCCAGTTCCCCTTGCACCCTCCTCCCCTTTTCCCCTTCCTTTCACCCCTCCATCCCTTTCTCCAGTGCTCCCCTTTTCCCCTCCCATTCCCTGGAGCATCCTTGAGTATGAAAGTTAAATTTCCCTCTGCGTCTTCCACTCTAATGAGGTGTAAGGACTCAGTGGCATTGCCCAGAGCTCTTTCTTGTGCTCCTCTTTAGTATGGGAACTCTATTATGACTGTTAATCCCTTGCCTCTAAGGATCCTAGTGCCTGTGATCTATGCTAGACTTTGGGGGGTCACTGACATGTCAGTCATTGCGTGGGTCATGCAAAGTCCAATTATGGCTACTGTGGCCCTAACTTGTGTGGAGTATCTTGCATATTGTTGCTCCTCCCCATCTTTAGGCTCTTACAATCTTACCGCCCCCTCTTCTGCAAATTTCCCTAAGCTTTAGGATAGGGAGAGATTTGTCTGGTCTGGTTCCAGGTGATTAATGTAGGGTCTCTGATGTTCTGAATTATAATTTGTTGTTGTTTTCAGTTTTGCTGTTCCTGCACCTCCCTTGGCTCCATCCTGATTGGTATTGGAGGTCACCTCCTAACCAGAGATAAAAGGTTGCTTAAATGGAGTCTTACTATAAGAGTAAATAGAATAGGAATAGGAGACCTCAGTAAGAGAGGGTCAGTCTCCCATTTGCAGGATGATTACCATCTATCTGCCAGACTCTATTTCCTCCCTGACTGATGAGATCAAAACCCCTGAGATCAGGAAGGAAAGTGTGTGGGCTTAACCAGATGTCTCACTACTTAATTGCAGTACTTGATGGTGACCTATTTTCCCTACTATAGCATGATCCTCTATCTCCTTATTTCTGGGGGTGGGACCTCCTTCCCCTTCCCTACTGTTTATAATCTTTGCAATTACTGTAGGTATTATAGAGATTTATCTTTGAATATGCCACTAAGTGGGCTTGATATGAGGATCCACATATTACAGAGTGCACATGGTGCTTAATTTTCTGTGTCTGGGATACTTAATGTAATATTTTCTAATTCCATCCATTTTCTGGAAAGTTTCATTAATTCATCTTTTTTGATGGCTGAGTAGTATTCCACTGTATAAATGTACCACATTTTCATTATCCACCCATCGACTGTTGGGCATTTGGGTTGATTCCATGACTTTGCTATTGTAAACAGTGCTGCTGTGAACATGGTTGTGCTTGTGTCATTGAGGTGAATTTTTGCTTTATGGGGGACTATTCCCAGAAGTGGAAAGGTTCTCTTAAAAACTAAAAAAGAAAAGAAATGAAAATCACCCAAAGGTGAAATGAGAGAAAGAATGGAGACCTGGAGCAGGGCACTACTGCTATGAACTGATGATTGACATGGCCTGCTCCTTTGGCAGATGAGCTGGAGATGCTACATTATGATCATTGTCCAGTGGTTTGAGTTGGAGTTATATGCTGTCCTTTTGGTATTTTAAAGTTTCACCAAGTAGCAATCACTGGTTCTTATATACTTATACATATAAATTGCAGCTCTCCTCGGCGATTTCATGGCCAACTTTGTGTTAGGATGTAATACTTCTTTTCACTAATGCCTTTTCCCTTTTGCTTCCATTGACCGTTTAAATCTTGTCTTGCCCATTTACAATTTATATCACAACCCTCTTGTGTTTGCTCCTAATGTGTTCTCTTTCCTCATAATCTGGCCCTCACCTGGCCCTAATTCCCTCTAATATTTCTTTTTCTTCCCTTGAGGAAAGTATGTCCATTTTTTTGTTCCAAATACTCATCATCTTTTGTAAATATTAAGGCACCAATTCAATTTAATTTTAAAAATAATATTTTTCTATTTCTTTTTCTGTCAATAAATTACCGTTGCCTTCTTTTAAAGGCTGTATTGTCTCATAATTTTCTTCCGTGCTCTTCTTCTTTCGTTTTGTTGTTCCCCGGAGGATGTAAGAATATATATTGATATAATGAACAATGTAGAAATAAAAAAAATACAAGAAGAATTTAAGGTCATATTCATACTTTACAGTGTTTACCTATGATCTATTTCAAAATGAGACATATATTTCAGTCCTGATGAATCAAATATTTAAGAAACATTCTTAACGTGGAGAAATACACATGGAAAAGATCACTTCTGACCCTGAGAGGCCTCCTTGAAAGATGTAAGCCATGGATGATTTAAGTGTGATTTTTAGCCTCGCTTCTTTCACAAAGGGTTATCATAGAGAACATTGCTCATGAGAGTTCTGGGAGTATAAATGTGGGTCAGAGATCAAAAACCACAAGATATAATATTAGGTAAAATATTAGCAGCCCTGGAAATATTCACAAAGTCATACATTACATTAGAGCTACTGTATTCCATGTAGGAAAATAAAAATGGGAAATTGCATGAGCCACTTTCTTTTTTATTGCAGAAATTAAAGGAAGGTCTAATTTAGAATTGCGAATTTATGTAAATAGCCATTAATGCAATTTTATTAATTCAGGTACTCAGGGTATGAATATATAAATAGAACGACATTTTTATAGAGTCTGTATCAGTAATTAGTAAATCAGCATATATATGGATACATATATACAGAGGTTTTCAAATTTTACAGACAACAAAGATGCTGTGTTCATGTGAGCATGTTCATTACAACATTCTTATGAAAGTTACTTAATAGATACATTGTCTTCTTCCTGACTTCTAATTACAAGACTCAGGATGCTAATACTGAGGTAGGCTAAAAAAGATGATGGTGGTGCCTATCTGTTCTTTGTATTTTGCAAGGATTTTGGCACTTAAACCATTGAAACTTCCTTACCCTGCAATTAGGCATCATTCTCTTTTTAATGCTGAGGGAAAGACACAGGAAGGAGAAATCTGCTTAGGTGTACAAGGCATGTAGTAGATGCAAAAGGACCAGGAATAAGAGTCAGTTTTGTACAAGTCATAAAGGGACAGGGTGAGAGAGAAGTAAAGAATGATTACACTTATACCTAGTGGTAGTTTTCTTTTTCTTCCCCCCTGGGAATGTTTACAGTTGCGTGAATTTATTTTTTATTTTTATTTTATTTTTTTGAGACAAATTCTCATTTAGTCTAGGCTGGCTTTGAACTCTCTCTTTCAAGAATGATTTTGAGATTCTGCTATTTTTTTCCTCTGTGTGTATGTGTGTGTGTGTGTGTGTGTGTGTGTGTGTGTGTGTGTGTGTGTGTTCCCATGTGTATCAGAAAACATACTGTCACACTATGTGTCTGTAGACGTCCATGGGCAATTTCAGGAATTATCCTGGATTACTCTGAGTCCTTTTTCTTTTGCTGGGATTTCCCAGGCGAGGCTTCAGAGCTGGGATTGTAGGCCAACACCATTTCCACCTGAGGTTTTTTCATAGGGTCCTTCTGCTTCTAAGGCAGAGGCTTGACTCCTTAGCATCTCTCCAGTTCAACTCTGAGATTCTGATCCATTTTTTTTTTTTTTCTGTTACATCCAGGAGAAGTTCTTAGGAACTTAATAAATATCTAATTTTTAAGTGAAAGGTGACAACCTTTGTTCTGTTCCTTGAACACTTCCCTTGAGCTGTGTGTGTTTGCGATTCTGTGCCTAGATAGGTAAACATAGAAAATAAACCATTATTGACTCGATGTCCTTGATCGACATGAATTGTCAGTGACTTCCTTTCCTTGTTTGATTTATAAACCTCCAAAAACTTATAAATATATTTTAAAAAGTATAAATAATTGTGTATAAATTTGAAACAGAGACACATTTATATAAACACCAGCCCAGCTTACCAAATAGAGATACTAATATGTTGAAATCACTATTTATTCCTTCTTTTAAAGGCTGTATTTAAAGGCTGTACCTTCCTGGAAACTCTCTCTCTCCATCCTTTCTAGTGATAAACATCATCCTGAGTTTTATACTTGCCATTACTTTGCTTTCCTTTAGTATTTAGTATTATGTGAAATTTATTTCTCTACATTTTTATGTCAATTTATTATTTTTTGTTGTACTGAGGACGGCATCCAGGGTCTCTTGTGTACTGACATGTGATCTGTCACTGACCTAAACCCAGGTGCAGAGTTGATACTTAAAAGCAGTATGGGATATTGAGTTACCCAAGGGTGACCAGCATACTCACAGAATTGCCCATGACTTTACCCAGAGCAAGAGTATATACTGTATTATAATTTTTCAAGGGATGGTGGGAGAGAAATCATGTTGCATTATAATTAAACCCCACAAGTTCCGATTGTGCAGCATATATATCCATCCAGCATATCCTTGCTAGGAATTGTGAACTGTGAGTGTGAGTGATAGCCTAGGCTGGAGGAGTAAGTGTAGCTTCTTCTGCACCAAAGATTGATGGGTGATACAGATCAGCTCAACTCTGAGTAGGAGAAAGTGCCCATATTTCCTCTCCATCCCCAGAAGAAGTTTGGTAAATATGGCTTCAATTACTTGTTGCCTTCTTCTAAATTTGGTTAAGGATAAAGTTAGGGAGAAGGCTAAGAGGTGTTCTATGCTTCCCACATCTGAAAATTATCTTCCATTCGGGAAGCAACTCAACCAATGGAAGTTGAATTTATTCATTATCACACAATGAGTTTGTTAATTTCAGCTCTATAATGAGTTAGTAAGTGGAGATAACCTCAGTGGAATTGTTATGGATCATAAATGTCATTAGTCACTTTGTCAGAAATTGTATTTTTTAGTAAGCATGGAACTTTCTGCAGATATTGCCTTTCAAATTTCAAAAGGAAGAATGTTAACAGAATTAAATGAAAAACCAATAATAGTTTAAAGTAACAGATTAAGTGTGAATATAAAATAGTTTGATAGTAGCTACAAGAGAAAATACCTGCAAATATGTCTAAATTAGGGTAATCACATTATCAGAAGATAAAATTATAGCAACATCAATATCATTGAAACAATAGTAAATTATGCACTGTGTGAAGTCCCTTTGGGTATTAATTACGTCCGGATGTTAAATCGAAGTGTTGGGCATCATATCAAGCTATGATAATTACTACATGCTGCTGAATATGGTGGTATTTACAAAGGAGGCATCAGATGCTGATCAGAGTTCTCTTGAATTAACTGCATTTACCAGACACAGGAAAGTACTGAGAGATAGTACATGAGGTTGTAAAGGTTATCAGGAGATTTCTTCTAGGAGCTTCCCTTGCTTCCAGTGAAGTACAAAGGAAAGAATGGGAACATATGCTGTTTCCAGAGTCCATGTCTGAGGAAACCCTCAGTGCTTCACGACTTGCTCCTGCAGCTATCTGTACATTCTAACATACTGTCTTGGTCATCTTGGTGGTTAAATGGATAGACCATTTAGTTGTTTTCATGGAAGAGGAAAACATGATTGCAGGTAGGTAGGAGGGATTGGCTTGTCTTCTGAAATTGGTCCTGACACAGGATTATTTATGTTTCCTTAGAATCAGAATAGAATCTTTCTCCCATGTGATCCTGGGTTTAGATCAGTGACAGATCACATGTCAGCACACAAGAGACCCTAGATCCCATCCTCAGTACAACAAAAAATAATAAATTGACATTAAAATGTAGAGAAATAAATTTCACATAATACTAAATACTAAAGGAAAGCAAAGTAATGGCAAGTATAAAACTCAGGATGATGTTTATCACTAGAAAGGATGGAGAGAGAGAGTTTCCAGGAAGGTACAGCCTTTAAATACAGCCTTTAAAAGAAGGAATAAATAGTGATTTCAACATATTAGTATCTCTATTTGGTAAGCTGGGCTGGTGTTTATATAAATGTTTCTCTGTTTCAAATTTATACATAATTTATTTATACTTTTTAAAATATATTTATAAGTTTTTGGAGGTTTATAAATCAAACAAGGAAAGGAAGTCACTGACAATTCATGTTGATCAAGGACACTGAGTCAATAATAGTTTATTTTCTATGTTTACCTATCTAGGTACAGAATCACAAACACAGCTCAAGGCAAGTGTTCAAGGAACAGAACAAAGGTTGTCACCTTTCACTTAAAATTAGATATTTATTAAGTTCCTAAGAACTTCTCCTGGTCATAACAGAAAAAAATGTGATTACCTGAGTGTGGTGGCAAACATCAACACTGGGAGGTGGAGATAAAGTGGATCAGATCTCAGAGTTGGACTGGAGAGATGCTAAGGAGTCAAGCCTCTGCCTTAGAAGCAGAAGGACCCCATGAAAAAACCTCAGGTGGAAATGGTGTTGGCCTACAATCCCAGCTCTGAAGCCTCGCCTGGGAAATCCCAGCAAAAGAAAAAGGACTCAGAGTAATCTAGGATGATTCCCGAAATTGCCCATAGACTTCTACAGCACATAGTGTGACAGTATGTTTTCTGATACACATGGGAATAAACACACACACACACACACACACACACACACACACACACACACACAGGAAAAAAATGCAGAATCTCAAAATCATTCTTGAAAGAGAGAGTTCAAAGCCAGCCTAGACTAAATGTGAATTTGTCTCAAAAAATAAAATAAAATAAAAATAAAAAATAAATCCATGCAACTGTGAACATTACCAGGGGGGAATTGAGTGTTTAGCACAGGGGTTTATGGAATCATTTTCTCTGCTTTGGAAATCATCACTAACATGCATCATGGAAAGCACAAGACATTCTGTTCTAAAGGACACCTATGAAGATTTGGCAAGTACCACGCAACAAACTTGGGTAGGGGGTGGGGGATGGGGTGAAAGGGCACAGCAGCTGAAGGACTAGAACATTTTGTTGCTGTCATGAGGCTATCAGCAGAGGGTTCTAAGGTCAGGATGTCCATAGAAGGTATAAACGTGCCTCATGTGGGAAAAGGTACCCTGAAATATTTCTCTGCACAGTGAGAAACTTTTTTTGAAAGCACCAGCCAACTAATAACTATTGCCACTCATTCTTCCTTTCTCTTTTGCAGAAGGTCTTGCAGGTGGAGGTAATCATATATACCTGTGGAGAGGGAGGAGGAAGAGAAAGATGAGAGTGGTAGAAGAATAAGAGGAGAGTAAGGGAGACAGAGAAGTTACCACCACATTTCCAAGAAAGAAAGCTTTAGTTTAGTCAGCTTGGATACATGGGAAAAAGAAGTGGAAGATCAAATCTCTTCAGTTGCTTCAAGGGCTGGCATCTACTGAGGTCTCATTGAAGGAAGGAGAAAATTTCGATTCCAAATCAGGTTGAAAACTTTAATGAAAACAGTGGGCTAGGCAACTTTAATCCCTGAATTTATATTTTGTATATGAGTGAAAGTGTCTGCAAGACCTATTTTCTGGGAGCGACTTGTGAAGTTATAAGCTTGCTTGACTTATCCTGCAGTGGTAGGGAGTTCGTTCCTTGCGTGGAGTCCACTGAAAAGTTGGAAAGAGCTACAGTGGAAACAAGCAAAGTGAAGCAGGTGCTATTGGTTTCCATCGCAGGAATTCAGCTGGTTCAGCCGTCATGTGCGTTAGTGTTCTCATTCTTACCTTTCAGCCACGTGTGACTCTCCAGTGACCTTACTCTGTGCACTAGATCAGGGAGGAAATGGCAGTGCAGAGGAATGGAGTGGCCAGGATCTTCTGAAAATCTGAAGCCAAGTTAGAGCCTGAAACCTTAGCTACTTTTCTGGTGCAGGACTTTTGCACATTCTCTCTTTGATACAAGTCAGACCTGCAGGTTGGAAGGCATTCTCAACAATGGACTCAGAGTCAAAGATTCTAGCGGAGGCTAGAATGTGGGCTACCTTGCTTATTTTTCACACTGGCCTCGGAACTCTGCCAGATCTACTCTAAGTATTTCAGAGGCTTACAGTCGATTCAGGTTTAGAGAAAGTTGGATCCTGTTAGGAAAAGACAGAGGAAACAAGAGACAGCTCAACTCAATGGCTGGTACAAGGTTGTGTGTGTGATCAAGGCCACTTGTTTAGGAAATAGAAACCTAAAATCCAAGACTGTGTTCCTGTTCTGTCAGAGCCAATGAGTCGCTTTTGTTTTCTGAGTTTAAGCATCAAAGGAGACTCTTGACATTCTTGATTTTCCTCTGATGGCCCAGAGTTGCTTAAATTAATCAGATAATCATTTATTAAATAATAATTGAGTACTTATTATTTTCAAATTCTAAATTATGTACGTGAGCTGGAAAAGACATCCTCGATTAACTTCTAATATGTCTTTCAGGTTGCCAAGATAGACAAGGGCATAAATTATTTCATGCAGGTATAAGTAAATGTTGGGTAAGTTAGCCAACACCTATAACGTGCTCCACTAGATGTGGGATGTATAGGAAAGAAAGAAAGAAATGAAGGAAAAAAGAAGGGAAGCAAGGAAAAAAAGTGAAGTTTTTGGTTTCATGGGACTTAAAATGCGATGAACAGACTTTAAATTTTTTTTAGTTTTATAAGCATGTCAAATACTAATCCTTGCTTCCCTCCATCCTCTCTCCCTACCATTCCTCTTCCTTCCCCTTATCAATCCATTCCACTCCCTCCCATCCTCCTACCTGGCCACTTCTGTGGGTTCCTTCTGACTTGTCTACTCTTTGGAGACTCAGGTCTCTGTGGCATACCAAGTGCCTCTCTCCGGGCCACCCCACTGATAGGGGTGTTTCCCTTCACTCACCCAGCTCTAGTCCCTCAGGTTTTCCCCATGAACGGACCTTAATGAGAGACTCATACAAGAAGAAATGAAATATCAGCTGTGCTAAGGGGCAATCAGGAGAGGATGAACTGTTATAAGAATCCGGTTCAAAGAGTCTGTGCCCTAGTTACCAGAGGTAGAGTGAGTTGAAGGAAGCTCGCATTTTGTTGACAGATTAGATTCGTACCTACCTCCTGTTACTGTCAAGGTGGAGGAAAAGTCCTAGAGACTTCTCTTCTAGAAGTGTTATTTTTCTTCCCTGAGAAAAGTAGACTGTTAATATAAACAGAATTAAACTTGCATTAATTTCCATGGGGAGAATGTCTTACTTTCATTGATCTGGGAAATGCAAAAAACCCAAACTTAGTGCTTTTTGTGAGTTCCGTGCTTTTATTTTTCGTGGAATAAGCCCTTTGCTATGCTCTAGGCTTTAAGGAAGCAGGAATTAAGTCTTGAACTTAATTTCTTTTTAATGAACATGACAGAGAAGAAACTTTCCTCAGGGCCCACCAGCAGTTCCTGACTCCTGAGGCAGGAGAAGGATAGCAGGAGAAGACAGCAGGTCAGGCTGCAAAGAGTTTCCATCACAGCCTCACTGTTGAATACAGATAACCAGCACCAGGCCTTAGCAGGAAGTGGAAGTAAGAGGAAGAGCAGCCTTTTGGGAGGAGGACAGAGCACAAATACATCCAAGATGTAGGTGACCCAGGGGAAAATGTCCATCAACACTGAGACCTTTGTGTTTCTCTGTTCTTTGCTACAATGTCTAGCATTGCACAGAAAGCTGCCCAAAAACCTGTTTCCTTATTAAACAATGAAGCTATTTTTAAATAGCTTGAAGCAGAGAAAACACACACACACACACACACACACACACACACACACACACACACACACACACACAGAGTGAGGTTATTAGGAGAAAGCATGGACCTTGGAGAAGGAATGAAGTTATCAAATGGGAAGGTGGTGCACACAGTAATTGCGATATCCAAACTGACTCTCAGCTTTGCAGAACAGTCAGATCTTGATTTTTGATTTGATGCTTCAGGGAGTTGTGTAGGGACTTGGTCTTTTCTCAGCGGCGTGCCCGTATGGCAGGCCTTGAAAGCCGACTCAGTTCCTAGAGTAGGGCAGTGTGGCGGGTCAGGTTGACTGCTGTCAGCCTGCTGATCTGGGGAAAGGTGCTGTGTGAAAACATGCAGCTTCTCTCCTGCACTCCACAGGTAGCCGTAAACGGGCAAGTCTAGTGGGGGCAGCTGCGACCAGCATGAGTGGGTTTCCTGACTGGGATCAATGGGAATCGAAGCCAGGCTGGGTCAAGAGGGGATTTGGAGAAGCCAAAACAAAATCAAATTTATTTTTAAATCAAATCCCTTATACACCATGAAATAGGGGTGTGACGTTTGTACATTGTGATGGACAGATGAAGTCTATCCATTGCTACAGACAGATGGAAAGACTATAGCCATGAGCAAGGTAAACAATAGGTGGGGCCACCACTAACAATACAGCCCTGCCAATCTTTAAACATGCCAATATGTCTTAATGACCTCAAAAGAACAGCAAGAGATATGCAAGAAACACCTCCGACCTCTGTCCAGGCCAGTTTCCAGGTAGGACATAGACACTCTGGTCCCTATTCTGGGAAGGCCAACAGGAGGTTGTTAACCTCTACTGTTACTGAGCAACAGGAAACCACCTGCTACCACTGGCCATAGGGAGTGCCTTTCAACTAGAGCCTTTAGACTTCAGGGCTCCTTATAGGCTACTGACAGAGGAGAGTAGAAACCATTATGCCATTCTTTTGGTTTTGATGGAAGTGATAACTTAGATCCATTGCTTCCATGTTTGGTATTCAATTATGTACATATATGTATACATATTATGAATTGAATTTGTTCATTGACGATTTCATACATAATTTGATATAATTATTAATTGAATTTGTTCATTGATTTCATATATAATTATAAACCTATGACTATACATATTATTAATCAGATTTGTTCACTGACAATTTCATACATTTTCATCCTAACTTCTCTTGTATCCTGCCTACCCTGCCAACTATTCTTTTCCTGAAAATCACTTTCCTCAATTCATGTTTTTTGCTTTGTTTTGTGACCCATTAATTCTGGCCTTCGGTATGACTCTGAAATTTCAATAACTACTTTTTAAAATTCTTTTGTGTTTCATACATGAATATAGTGAGTTTGTGATATTTTCACACCCTAATCCCTGGAATCGGAGTTCATGGTGAACAACCTTCACCAAGTCCAACCTGTAAGCATCAATCATTCAAATATACAATAAGCTACAGAAAAATGTGACCAATCCTAAGAGAATGTACAATCAACCGATGTTAGTTGAATGATGATTCAGAGACTGACAAAGACAAAGATGTTATTGGTCTGGAAAGGTGTCTCTGTCAGTAGTGTATTTGCATGAAAACCTGAGTTTGATCCACCAACTTCCACATTAAAAAAGCAGGGTTTGCTGGCACAGGGAGGGGAGGTAGGAAGAGAAAGACACCTGGGGCATGCCAACCAGTCAGCCTAGTTTAACTTTAGAAATGGGATGATATCAATAAAAATGTTACACAGACAATCATAGAATACTCATGCTTCTCTTTGAATTTTATAAATATGTGTGAATAACTAAAGCAAAATTATATTTATATTTTTAAATTACAGTGTGGAATATTCATTGTAAGTAGAGACAATATAATGGAAACTTCAAACTTTAGTTGGAGGATTTGATTTCAAGATAGACTTATTTTATAGGAATAACAGCATGGGCTATTAAGAGTTGACTTACACTCCTAAGTGTAAATCAAAGAGACAGCAGAACAGGTAATAAATAAGTTAAAATTCAATGCTAAAATATTATGAAATATTCTATGTTCTTCGAAGAAGCCAAGTACAGAAGACACAAACATCAAACAAATAAAAAAGAGGTGGATAAATCTACATGGAACCCTGCCAATAACTGCCTTAAATGTTCATGGCTGACAAATTAAAAAGGAAGCCATTGAGAAAGAACCAGACACTGCTGAGCACCCCTACAAGAGATACACACTAATTCTTTTATTTATTTATTTATTTTGCTCATACAAACGAAATAGGTACCCCTGTCACCTCCCTCCTTCCACCTCTCCCTGGACCTCCCTGCTTCCTCCCCCCTTTTCTTCTTCCTTTCCCCCCTCCCTCCCTTTCTCCCAATGCCCCCTTCCCCCCATCTCCAAAACATCCTTTAATGGATACACACTAATTCTGAAGGCACGGACAGGTTGAGTAAATCAACACCACAAAAAACCATGAAAAGTCTGAACATATCAAGGCTAGAGTGGCTTTTTAAAAGTTGAGATTACATAAATTTCAAGACTTAATGGGTTAGAGGTAGAGACAGCTTGCAATAATTAAAGGAGCAGCTTATCAGGAGGACAGAAGGATTATAAACGTGTATGCCTTCAGCAATGTCCTTCCAATGGTGCTTCCCATCTGCTCGCCTTGGAAAGACAATTCCATACTAGTACCAGAAAGGCATCCTTACCTAGCTGGCTTCAGTGGTACCTGATGCTTGTCACTTCTGAGTCACAGATCAGTCAGGCTACATAGTGTGTTATCATCAGTCAGTCATCAAGTCATCAAGTGTTTAAAAGTGATGATTACCACTATAACAAAGATTTTCTTCAGAGCAATACAAATTGATGGCAATTCAAATTGATGATAAATAAATGACATTAGCTCTGGAGTTCGTTCTTCAATGTTTTATACATTTTAGTATGTTCTCTTTTTTTGTAAAATAGTGTGTTATTTATTATATGGCCAAAAAACACAACCTTGTGAAACTTGAAAACAGTTTTCAGATGGTAGGAGATGGATGGTATCCCTTGTGTGTGTGTGTGTCTCTCTCTCTCTCTGTGTGTGTGTGTGTGTGTGTGTGTGAATGGTCCCCTACCATGAATTTCAGAATGTACGTGTACAGATAGTACTCCTAAACTGTTTAAAATGTCATTAAGGTGAAAAATCTGTCCAATGGACCCCATATTTTTCTATGTAGAGGACTTGGAGAAATAGGTGTACACAGAGACAGATCATGTGATTATAATTGTGAAGGTAGCTTTATTCAAGCCTCAAAAAGAACGAACTTCTTTTTCCCCCTGCAAGTAACACAAGTATTATTTTAATAAAAAAGTATTCTAATTCTCCCCTTTCTGTTTTGTAACCTCAGTCATTCATTTCCTTTCTTTTGTTGTTTTCTTTATACCTAAGCACACACACACACACATACCACTCACTCACATACATACACACACACACATCAGCATGACTAATTAAATACATTGTTGCAGTCTTTTTCCCCACTTTGCTTTATTCTTTTAGTGTTTCATACACAAACACAGTGAATTTATGATATTTTCACACTTTAATTCCCAATCCCATTCCTTATCCTCTTCCCATAACAACCCTTCTTCTCCTGCCAGAGTCCTTCCTATTTTCAAGTCTTTTTGTATGTGTGGGATGCTAGGTTTCATCAGTTTGCCTTTGATGTCATGTGCCTGAGCTGAGTACTTCCTGGAGCGTGAATCTGTCCGTGGGTTTCCCACTGAGAAAAGCATCTTCCACTTCCTCCCCATCAGCATTAACCCTCATCAGTCTCTTAGGGCGGCATGGACCCTCTTGAGATCTTCCCCTTCCATGGTGAAATGATGGGGAGACACTTCCCACACAGGTCTTGTGGAAATGTTCACAGCTGCAGTGAAATCATGGACACTAGTCCTGTGGGGTCCACAGGGTACTGTCTGGTGGCACCCTTGTCCCATTTCAGATTTTTAAGGTCTTACTGCTCCTCTTTTGTGATTTTCCCTGAGCCTTGAGGGGGGGACTAGGGCGGGGGAGGGGGTTTAGACGTCCTGTTCAGGGCCAAGGAACCAGCACTCATTTTCTGCACTTTGCCCATCTGTGGTTTTCTGTAATAAACACTTTCCATTGCAGAAAGAAACTTCTAGGTTGAGTGCTGAGTGCTCCTCTAATTAAGTGACTTCAAGTGACTTCTGGCAGCTGTGGAGGCAGATGGCTAAGTAACAGAAGATTCCAGTTGTCTTACTTTCCTAATTATGATTGTTCCTGATAATTATTGCTCCTCTGCCACCATCTTACCTGACATTTTGGAACCAACTTCTTTAACTTCCTGATCTTAGACATCTGTCTTCTAAAATTATCAGAAAATGAATTTCATTGTTTGAATTCTCAAGTCTCTGTGCTTTGCAATGACAATCTCTGGTTAAGTAATACACTAGGCAGATAGGCAGATAGGTTTTCAGGGGAAGTGCTTCTGGGATTGGGCAATACCTAATCAGCACGCACTTCCCGCTTTGCAAAACTGGTCCCTCACATTCGGGGTTTTTATTGTTAATAACCATGAAGTTCTTCAACATGCACACTTTCATAAACAGAACTTTCTTATGTAATGAGAATAATGCAGGAAAAAATAAATGTTGGAGTAGATGTAATTGTAGCTGAAAAGACACTTCTGTTATATGGAGAGGATACACTGGCTGAGCTAATTCATTAGACTATTCTGGCAGTCTGTTATGATTATTATTATTTCTAACCCTCACTGGATTTCATTCTTTTAGATAAAAACATGCATATCAGCTTTGGAGTTTGATTGCCTTATGGGCATAAAGCTTTGCATATTTACTGCCCATGAATCATACCAGTATGTGAAATGCAGAGAAGATTCAATTTTTTTCTACTAGATGCACCTCCAGCCGTTTAATTAAAATATGTATTATTAATAAAACTATATTTAAGTCATATTTTTTACAGATGTGACTGAAACATTAAGTGCAAATTGTTTCATACTTTAATAGTAATTTGCTTTTAACATTTTGTGCCTTAATCAAGGTAGTACACCAGTCGAAGGTTTGTGCTACCCCAGACTTGTCAATGGTGAAATGAGAAAAACAAGTGGAAAGTGTTGATTAATGAAAGAGCAGACTTGCTTTGCAGAAAGGCTTCATGATTTCATTGCAAAGGGGACCTAAACTGAATAAGAAAGCACAGTAAAAGGAACTGCAGAAAAAAAGAACAATCCCTGTTTCCGCAGAAAGCAATAATAGCATTTACCTTTTGCCAAGCAGCCTTTTGCATTTCCAAAGCAGCACAGCGTTTTAGCCTGGCCATCTGCCTTTAGATGTCACAGTTGTTCTTCCACTGAACTGAGCTGACTTTGGCTCTGTGGTTCACTGCTCTTTCCTCTCTAGAAATAAGCACATGGCCAGGAGTACTGAGCAGACGCTCTTAGCTTGCTGACCTGCTGTTTAGTTGGGGGTGAGTCGCAATGACTTTGGCGAAATAGACAGTGAAGTTGATAGTTGGGTGATTCTATTAGGTACTAGCTAGCTAGTTGTAAAAATGTACATAGTTTATAATGTTTTTAATTCAGAAGATAAAGTGTTTGAACTCTGGCATGTGGTGGAACCAGTAGTGATGAGACACGGGGCAGAGGCAGCAGAAAGAAAGGAAGTTAACTTGGCACGGGCAGCTCCTATGCCCTGGAATCTGGCTGGCTATTTGTCCTTGTGGCAAAGCTTTAGGAAGTATCTATTTCTGCACTTCAAAGAAGGAATTTAGGTCCTGGGAAGTCACATACCTACCCTAACTTTGTAACTAGCGATCTGGGTTTCATTGTGAACCTTTGACTTTTAATTGTAAAGTCCATAGGAAAGAATTCATATTCTCTTGTATATTTGTCTCTTGACAAATGCATATATTTGTTATGCCTATGTCAAACTGTGTGGATATCACCACCAGTTGAAGTCCTCCTGCCAGGCCTCTAAACAATGCACAGTGCTTTCCTTAGCTTGGCTACTCTGTCCTTTATAATAGATACTTTTCCCTTTTTCTCACTGCTATTCGATCTATTATGGAAATTCAAATGTTCTGAGCGTGAGCGATGAATCCTCTATTTAGACATATTCCATAATGTAGGAATCTTAAATCCATCATCCAATTCAGCCTGTCCACTTAAATTCCATTATAATTGTTCTTTACTAAGTGGCTTAACTGCTAAAATCTATTATTTTTTATTTAAGTTATTTTATTTTTCTAGTTTTACAAGCATATTGAGTACTCATCCCCACTTCCCTCCATCCCCCTCACCTCCCTCCTTCCATCATTCCACTCCCTCCCACCCTCCTGCCTGTCCACTTTCATGGACCCCAGGACTCCCTCTGGCCTGTCTACTCTTTTATTTTTTAAATTTCTACTTTTGCTTCCCTCCATCGTCTCTCCTCCCATCCCTCCATCAATCCCACCCTCCTGCCTGTCTATTTCTATGGATCCAGGGTTGCCCCTACTTCTGTGGGGTTCAGATCTCTGTGGTACACCAGGTTGTCTCTCCTCGGGCTACCTCACTGATAGGGGCATTTCCCTCCGCTGGTCCAGCTTCAGTCTCCAAGGTTTCCACTGTATGTTCTTATCTGTCTTGAGTTACTCGCTGTTCTATGGGAGCATGTTGGTATGTCAGTCATTATGCAGGTCTGCTAAGGACAAGTCTCACTGTAGTGAGTTCCCAGATGCAGCAGTCCTGCCCTGAGTGGAATGTTTTGTCCAAAAGTGAACTTCCCCAACTTTAGTAAAACCTATTATTTAAAAATAATATTTGTGATGTTAGGTCCTGTAAGGACAAAGTTCAGATTAATGAAACACCTTCCATTACTTTAAGCGGACATAGACATGTTTTAAAAAGCATTTCGCCATGCTTTCTTTCCTTGGGAAACTCTACACACATTGTATAGTTCTGACGTGATGACATTGTGTAAGTGTCATTGGACTGGTATGTTCTCCTTCAAGAAGAAATAACATCTTAGAGCTAATTTGGCCAGAGATCATCATTAAAATTACTCTTGCGATGGTATAAAGTCCTCCTCTGTTGCAGTTTGCCTGCATGGTTGCTGATAAATGACCATCAAATGGCTTAAGGGAACAAGGATTTATTCTATCTTACGATTCCTGGTTACAGTTCTCAGTCTAGCTTGATGGGAGAGCATGCACCAACACCAGGGCCGAGGAAACTGGCCACACCATCACCACACAACAGCTGAGAGATGGACAATCCTTACTTGCCAGACCAGCATGTCTGGCCAAATGAACAGAAGTATGCTGACTCTCTCAACCAGCTCTCTGTGATTTATCCAGGGCCTAGTCCCACCCACCATAGGCTGGGCCTTCCCCATCAGCTAGACAATCTCCTGCAGGTTTACTTTGGGCTTAACTCAACCACTAATTCTCTACAAATGTGCCCAGAGTTCAAACCCTCAACAGTCAAGTTGACATCTGTGCTTAACAATGACATCCTCTAACACCAAGTTGACATTATAAGGAAATGTAAACATGCCTTTGTTTTTTTCTTCATTCCTTCACACTGACTATAGAAATTGAAACTAGCATCATAGTCATAAAAATGGATGTTCTTGTCATTTTCTTTAACCAGTGAGAGAGCTGAATTATGTTGAAAATGATGATAATGACCATGTTGAAGCCAGTAGAAGACAAGCCAAATCAGATCTAGTTCTAAAAGTTGCAAAAAAAAAAAAAAAAAAAAAAGGGGAAAAGAAATTCCAAATTCCAGGGGCAGTGTAAATCTGCAGGATTCAGGTAAAATCCTGAATTTGTTTTTGCAGGGTGTTGAGTGTCTATGCTGTGTACTTTTTTCTTTTACTGTGTCCCTGGAGAGAACTTCCTGGTCTTCCCAGAGGAAGTACTGCCTCTTGACTCCATAGAGCTCTTGGCATGGAAATTAAACAAACCCAAAGAGCCCTTTGTGTTCTGGAAAACAAACAGAACACACTCTGAGGGACTTATTTGCAAAACTCAAATTCCAAAACACTTGTGCTTGCACACACACTTATACATATTTCAAAGTGTGATAACCTATCTTGAAGATTTTGTAACAAGCCCCCAAAGTAGCATTACCTCTCTCTGCAACCAACCTACTACCCACAAAATAGAAAGTACTTAAAATAAGCACAATTAATTGGTCATTCAAGTTGCACACACATCAGACTTCAAAGAAGAAAAGTAACTCTGGCTGAAATAGGCAAGAAATCCTTTACGGATCCACAGTTGTTAACACCCTAGAAAGGATGGTTCAGTGTCAAAGCTTGACCTCTCCGAATACTGTTGGATTATGGGATGTTGTTTCTGTGGGTCTTATACTTTTTCAGAATTGAAAATGTCCCAGGAGAATCCTACAGTAGCAAAGTAACTAAGCTCTGTTAACAGTGTGGTCCAGTGCCCCCTTCAGAATTTTCCATTCTGATTTTGGTACAGTGGGAATCTCAGGTTTGAGTGTAACTTGTACTTCCCCCAGCCTCAATGTTTGCATAGTGGCATAGTTTGAGAAGGTTATAGTATCTTTAAGAATTGGAGCCTTGCTGGAAGAAGCAAGTCATTGGAGGTGCACTTTGAGTTTTGGTGGTCCAGCTCTACCTCCTGCTGGCTCTTTGCTGTTTTTCTGCCTCCTGTTGACTGTTGTGATGTGAACTGGCCTCCTGTGATGCTTTCTGCTACGTGTTTCCTGCCATAAAGGACTCAGTCCCGGTGGGAACTGTAACCCAAATGAATAACCCTTTCTCTTTTAAGCTCCTGGGTCACAGTATTTTTCTCTTAGCAGCAGAAGAGTAAACCCCAATAGGAATAGGCGTGAAGGAGAGGAAACAGCCCACATTTGCCAGTTTTACTTTCAAAACTACGTATGTTTAAATAAATATTTCAGGTCACCTGGTCACCTTTGCTTTGCACCAGTCGACCTCAGGAGGCTAATCATATTCTTCTGAGAAGTCTTAGTCTGCCCTTTCCAGTTACCTCATATTATGCCTATTCCAGGGGACAAACAGCAGTCCAACAAAGTCATAGTAACCTGTAGGAATCATTTTTTTGTTGGACAGTTGGGATATGTAAATTTTTAGGCCAGAATAAAAAAATTATATTGTGTTGGCATATCCTGTTGTCTACCCTGAAGGTCTGTTTTCAAACTCTTGGCTCAGTTTAGAAAAAAATCTTGCAAGAAACAACCCAGTTCAGTTCATATTATCTGCTGATGGCTATGAATATACCTAAATCTTGTAGAAGTTGCTTCTTTTGAATTGCTTTGAGCAATGCAACTGAGGAGTTGATTACTTGTGAACTTGTTTTAGATATTGAAGAAAAGTATATTCTTTAGTGCCTTTTGCTAAAATTGTGAGAGTTAGGTCATGCATAGGAAAAGCAACTTGATACCTTAGAAAACTTGCATAGTGCTTTTCTTTCAATGTCATTCTAGAATTCTACAGCTTTTGTCTAAGTATTCTTCTATAATATAACTGAAAAAAACTCTGCATTTACCACATTTTATTTAGTGGGTAAGTTTTATTTTGTGCTTACCTCTCTGGTGTCTAATAAATTTGTATCTACAAATTACCTATTTTCATGTTTTGCACATGAAAGTCCTTAATAAATTTAACAGAACTGAAGGAGGGAGTACACATAAATATATTTCCCTGTATGTGCCAACATTGATTTCAAAATATCCTTTATTCAAGGATGAGACTGCATTGGTTACAAATACCTAAAGGTTTGAGTCAGTTTTTTTTTTTCCTTAGATTTGTGCATTCTACTGTGGCTGAGTATTTGCTAATGTGTGTAGCAATATGGCTTCATTGGTTTAATTTACATTTCCTCAAGGACATATTTCTCTAATTCTGAATTTACATGAAGAAGCAAAATACCCAGTATATCCAACATAACACTGAGGAGGTAAAAATCAGTTGGAAGACTGATTGTCTAACTTTGCAAGTTATATTAAAATTACAATGGTGAAGACAGTGGATATTAGAGAATGAAAAAGCATATGTATGAATGGGAAGAACAGAAGCTTAGAAATAGGGTTAAGTAAATAAAATTAGCTGACCTTTGACAGAAGAGCAAAGGAAATGTAATATGAAAAAGATATGCTTGATAGTCATAGAAAAAAATTATCCAAACACAGAACTTACAACCTTTAAAAATATTAGTTTAAAATGGTCCATTGCCATATGTAAAAAGAAAAATTTTAAAATTCCTAGAAATAACGAGCAAAAAGCTAGGTGACCTTGGGTATGAGACTAAAGAAATATAATTCATGAAAAAATAATTCATAAGTTTATATTAATTTTACTAAGCTTAAGGTCTTTAAAAAAGATTTATTTATTGCATGTGCATGTGTATGTGTGTGTGTGTGTGTGTGTGTGTGTGTGTGTGTGTGTATCAGAGGGTACTATGTGTGGCTATGGAGGTCCAATCATCCTGGATTATTCTATCTCCTCTTTGCTTCACTCTGGGGTTTCCCAGGCTCCATCTTCCAGGACGGGAACTACAGGCTGCTGGCATTTCCTCCTGGCATTTTTATGTGGGATCTGAGATCTGAACTCAGGACCTTCTGTTTGCAAGGAGAGGCTTTAATCTTAGAGCCATTTGTCTGGCCCCAGGTTAAGTTTTTTTTTTTTTTTCTATCTTGAAAGACACAGCGAGAAGACAAATTGTACACTGGGAAAAAGTATTGTCAAAGGATAAGGTGCAAATAAGAATGTTCACTTTTGCCACTATTACTCATCGTAGTTAAGCAAGTCTTAGGCAAAGAAATCAGGCAAAAGAAAAAATTAACATTATTAAAATAAAAAACTAGAAGCCATCTCCATGACTCCTGAATAGAAAGGTTTCAACTGAGAGAAATTTGGTGTTACGCTATATTCTGTGGGTAAAGAAAAGAATATGCTATTCTTTCATATTTATTTACTTATTTTATATTGGTGTTTGAAGTCTCATTAATATTTAAACATGAAAACAATTTGAAAAACCTGTTTTCCAAGTTAAGACAGTGATTCTTAATACACACTTAAACTCAATGTTGTACATTTTGTTTATTTAACCAACAATTAATTCCTGGGCTCTAGTCCTATGGACTAAGCCATGTGTCTGAGGATTGAAAAAATCTTGTCTGGGACCAGACAAGGAAGCTTGACAGGGTTACAAATATATCAGGGAGTTAGAGGGGCCAGTGGTTTAGTCCATCTATGTTCTTTTAAGGTTAAAGACAGAGGTGATGAGAGCAAGCCAACTACTCATTATTTCAGGCATGTTTGTTCTGTATCTGCTGATAATCTGCTGGTGAATACAAGTCCCATGCCCAGGTTCAGCACTGATGAAGTGGGAAGTATGTGCTTTCTCTGGAAAGCAATAATCTAATAACTGCATGTGGGAAAACCTGAAGACATATTTAAGCTTGGTTTCCCACAAACTTTTTCTGTCTGCTGACTTTCATTTGCAGTTTGCAGGACATTATGAACCTTTCCCTTAAAAACACAAACGGTCTTCTGTTACTACTAGTAATCTTATTGTTTTCAAAGTGGCTGCCATGTGCAGATGATTCATATAACACTGAAAAATTAAACCATTATGATATTCAAATAACACAGTTACTTTATTTTTTATTTTTCAAATAAAAAAGGAGCACAAAATATTTAAATAACTGGTTCTAAGTCAAACAGGTAAAACCCAGTCTTTGAGTCCAAAGTCCATGTTTTTAATCCATGTTATATTTTGATCAAACCTGTTATAAAGGAGTGTTTAGGGTTCTAAATTTGAGGAAAAAAATTACATAACAGGGGCTAGAAAGGTGGCTCAGGGTTAAGCCTTTGCCTTGCAGGCGGAAGGTCCTGAGTTCAGATCCCAGATCCCACGTATAGACGCCAGGCGGAAGCGGGGGCGGCCTGCGCTTCTGGTCCTGGTAGGGCGGAGCCTGTGAATCCCGGGGCAGAAGGAGGTGGAGGCGTCCATGGCGGTTCGCGAATTCGTCTGTGGTTCTACACACACACAGACACACACATACACACACGCACACACACGCACAATTGAATAAATACTAAAAAAAATTATAAAAAAAGAAAAAAATTACATAACAACAGGATTTGCTTTTATAGCAGCGTTTTATTAGCTTCCAAAGTAGACTCTTTTGAAGTGTGGTGTCATTGATCTATCATTGGTTGGAATATACCAGTTTGGCTAAGAATTCCATAACCTTTTCAAAGCAATACCAATTTATTGCTTTAATTTATCAATATCTTCAGTTTATTGATTATTTGGTCTTTTGATTACATTGTGTGTGTGGGTGTATGTGTGTGTGTGCGTGTGTGTGCATGTGTGTGTGTGCATGTGTGTGTATCAGAGGGTACTATGTGTACCTGTTCTAGAATGTATTGTGGAGGTCCAAGGGTGACACTAGAAATCATCCTGGGTTGCTCTACCTCCTCTTTGCTTTGCTCTGGGGTTTTCCAGGCTCTGCTTTCCAGAGCCAAAAGTGCAGGCTGCTGCCATTTCCACCTGTTTTTTTTTTTTTTTTTTTATTTCCGCTCATACAAACTTAACAGGTACACTGGTCCCCTCCCTCCCTCCCTCCCTCCACCCTCCCACTTCCCTGTTCCCCCCTCCCCTCCCCATCCCCTTCTCCCTCCCTCCCCATCCCACAATGCCTCCCCCCCAATCCCCGGAGCATCCTTTAATGTCCATGCCAAACTCTTCTCTGGGTCCTCCTCTCGGATGAGGTGCAAGGACCCAGCGGCATTTCCCAGAACCCTTTCCTATGTTCCCCTTTAGCACAGGAACACTACTGTGGCTGTCAATCCCTAGCCTCCAAGGATCCTAGTACCTTTGCTAGACTTTGAGGGGTCAATAATGTGTTGGACATTGCGCAGGTCATGCAAAGTCCTATTATGATTCGGCCTTAACTTATGTGGAGTATCTTGCGTATCATTACTCCCCCCACCCTTGTGCTCTTACAATCTTACCGCCCCTTCTGCAAATTTCCCTGAGTTTCAGGATCTGGGATCCAAACTAAGGTCCTTCTGGTTGGGAGGCAGAGGCTTAATCATTGGACCATTTCTCCAGCATTGACTATATTTTTTTCAAAGAAATTTGGCTTGTAGTTCTTAAGTAAAAATCTATTTTCTGTTCAAGATGTCCAAAAAACCAAAGTGTCAAAAACGGATGTCAAAAAAATATATATAAAGAGTAGACAAACCAGAGTGAACCCTGGGGTCCACAGAAGCAAACAGACAGGAGGGTGGGAGGAAGTGGGATGAATTGAGGAAGGGAAGGAAATTGAGATGGGTGGGAGGGGGATGGAGGGAAGCAGGAATAAGTACTCAATATGCTTGTAAAACTAGAAAAATAAAATAACAAAATAATATAATATATATTTCTGACTTCATGATAAATTTATGAAAATTAAATCATAAAGTGCATGTGTTCACAATTTTCCTTATTGGAAATTTCATGAATAGAAATAGATCCATTTAACAAATATTGCCTGACAATTTACATACAAGTCCAGGGGAAAAAATAAATGCAGAATTATCATTGGGGAATATACTTTTCAAAATTGTGGAAAATTTAAAAATTAATTATTGACAGTCAAATGGATAGTGAGATGAACAGAGATTTGTGAATTGATGATGAAATAGAAGCCAAAGTATGTAGCAGTAATTCTTGTTGTTTTGGCTCTGCTGATGTCTTTGCCTTCATCTAATTCCATCATCTTCATGAAGCTGTAGTACCCTTTCAGCAAACTATTAATGCACAGTCTCCCTTACGACCAGATGTCGTTTACTTTCAACCTTCCGTTCCTTTCCAGTGTTGTTATTTTTTTTAATATATTTATTCAAATTTTATTTTATTTATTTATTTTTATTATTATTTCTGCTCATACAAACTTAATAGGTAGACCGGTTCCCTCCCTCCTTCCTCCTCCCCCCGAACCTCCTCCCCTCACCCCTCCCTCCCCATCCCCCAGTGCCTCCCGCCCCAATTCCCAGAGACTCCTTTAATGTGCATGTCTGACTCTCCTCTGGGCCCTCCTCTCCTATGATGTACAAGGACCCAGTGGCATTTCCCTGAACCCTTTCCCGTGTTCCCCTTAAGGATAGGAACACTACTGTGGCTACCAATCCCTTGCCTCCAAGGATCTTGGTGCCTTTAGCAGATGCTAGACTTTGTGAGGTCAATAGTGTGTTGGACATTGAGCAGGGCATGCAATGTCCAATTATGATTGCTTCGGCCCTAACTTGTGTGGAGTATCTTGCAAATCATTGCTCCTCCCATCCTTTTGCTCTTACAATCTTACCGCCCCCTCTTCCGCAAATTTCCCTGAGCTTCAGGATGGGGAGAGATTAGGCTGGCCTAGTTCCAGGTGGTTGATATAGAATCTCTGAAGTTCTGGATTGTGGTTTGTTGATTTTCTTTTGCAGTTTTGCTGCTCCTGCAATGCCCTTCACTCCATCCTGCTGGGCACTGTATGTCGCCCCCTGGCCAGAGACAAAAAGCTGTTAAACTGGAGTCTTATTATAAGAGCACATTCAAGGGTAGATGTAATAAAAGTAGGAAACCACAGTGAGGGAGGGGTCAACCACCCATTTGAAAAATGGTTGCTTTTTATCTGCCAGACTATATGCCCTGCCCTTCTGGTGAGATCATACCCCCTTAGTTGTAAATGATCAGGAACAAACGTCTGTGAACTTAACCAGGTGTCACATTACTTACTTGCAGTCCTTGATGGAGGCCTATTTTCCTTACTGTAACATGGTCACTTCTCTCCTTGTTTCTGGTGTGGCCCTCCAACCCCATCCCTCCTGTTCATAATCCAGTGTTGTTATTTTTGGTAAAGAGAAACTTCTCATTGATTAGTCCTTCTTTTTATTCTATTCAGATAGAAATAGATTGATGGATGGAAAAATTTTATCCTGATTGTCAAAGATCCATGTGATTTTAAGTATTAGACATAAAGACTTTTTTATTGATTTTAAATATAGTTTTATGAGAACACTTTTAAACAGGAACCTACATTTAGAGATGTCATCAGATACCTATGATTCATAAGCTTGTTTTCCAGACAGGGGGAAGGCAGTCATCTTGTAAAGCATAAATGAAAGTTAAATTAGAAAGAAAATTAAAATCTATTGGATGGAAGAAATCTTTTCTTGGAATCTGGCAGATGTAGACTGTATGCTACTGAACTTACAGTTTCTAGTACAAGAACCATGTTGCTGAAAGCACTGTGCTTCCTGACTTCTTTGAGCTCTTGAGGCAATTTGGGAGTCATTTCACCTCCAGATATTTTCATAGGTGACATAATCAAATGCTGTCATAGTTAGACATAGTTGAGGATTTGAGCTCTGGGCACATTTGTAGAGAATTAGTGGTTGAGTTAAACCCAGAGTATACCTGCAGGAGATAGTCTAGTTGATGGGGAAGGCCTAGCCTATGGTGGGTGGGATTAGGCCCTGGAATAAATGACGGAGAGCTAGTTGAGAATCACATCCTTCTGTTCACTTGGCCAGATATGCTGGTCTGGCAAGTAAGGATTGTCCATCTCTCAGCTGTTGTGTGGTGATGGTATGGCCAGTTCCCTTGGCCCTGGTGTTGGTGCATGCTCTCCCATTAAGGAAAACAGTAACCAGTGATCATAAGAGAGATAAACCCCTTGTTCCTTAAGCCATTTGATGGTCATTTATCAGCAACAGCATCTTTGTGTATACTTGGCCAGACATTCTGGTCTGGCAAGTAAGGATCGTCCCTCTCTCAGCCATTATGTAGAGATAGTGTGGCTAGATCCCTCTGCCTGGTATTGGTACATGCTCTCCCATCAAGCTGGACTATGAACTGTAGCCGGACTGTCATAAGGAAATAAACCTTTGTTCCCTTAAGCTATTTGATGGTCATTTATCTGTAACCATGCAGGCGAACTGCAACAAATGCTCTCCTTCTGTTAGCTTAGTTGGGTTTGCTGACATTTGGGGCAAATGAAGGCCTAAGTGCAGTGCACATGAGAAATCAGAATTCCACCACTGAATGCAATGCTGTGTATTCCTTATTTTTTTTCTATTATTTTCTGCAGACCTGGGTTGGTAGACATATAGATCTTTAGTTTACTTTTGTCGTGGAAGATCTTTCACTTTCAAACATGACTGATAGCTTGGCTGGATAGAGCAGCCTGGGTTGGCATTTGTGATCATTCATGACTTGAAGAATGCCTCTGCAAGCTCTTCTGGCTTTTACTGGTTCCAGTGAAAAGTTAGTTGTTTTTCTGATAGATTTGTCTTTAAATGTGATTTGGTTTTTCTCTTTAGCATCTCTCATGACATTTTCTTTATCCTGTATCTGCAATGATTTTACTATTATTTTCCTTGAAATGTTTCTATTTTGGTTTTATCTAATTTGGGTGCCGTATTTATATTGTACTTGGATGGGGATCTCTTTTTTGAGGTGTGGGACTTCTCATTGTCTGAAAGATATGTGTTGAAGTATTTTCTTGGATTTCTTGTTCTGAGATTCTATAAATGCACAGGTTTGGCTTCTTCATGGTGTTCTTGAATATTCTGTCATGTTTTTTAAAAATTTTTCAGCTTCTTTAATTGGACAATTCTGTTCTGCCAATATGTTTTCCAGATCTGTATTCTATCTTCTGCTTGGTGTTATTTTCTCCTGAGCTTTTAATTGCAATTAGCTTAGTTTTGATCGTCATTTTAATTTCAGTTTGGTATTTTTCACCTGTTTTAAGCTTGCTCTTGTTTCCTCTATTATCTTTTTTGTCTCTTTTAGTTTTTTAATTATTTTCTAGTACATACAAGGTCACGTGTTTATTCATCTTCTCTCTGAGTTCTTCATATTCCCTTTGTAGTTCTTGTCTCATTTTATTGATTATATTGAGAATATTCCTTTTGAAGGACCTGGGCGTCTTGTGTCAGGTCTTTGACTGTTTTCTTTAGTATAAGTTTCTGGCTCTCTTGAGTCAAATGAGATTGTTTGACTTTGACTGTTGTTGGAAAAGCTTCCCTGGATGAGATGGGATGTTGCTGTTTAAGGTTTGTCTAGGGTTACCTGGTGTTGTTTTATGAGTGTGATAACTGCAGCGTCCTTGAGGTATGTAAGTCTAATCCTACTTTGGAAATGAAAGAGTTTGTGAAAGAGTTTGGAAGTGAAAGTCTGGGATTGAGAGAGGTCTGGTGGGTGAGGTCAGGATAGGGAGAATTTAGTAATTAGGAGTACAGGAATTATGGTTGAGGTTGAGATAAAATTTTAAAAGGTTATTAGGGGTTTGCTACAGTGAACAACTAAAGGCCAGTGGGGGCAGGTGTATGGGGCATGGGATATTGGGGGCCTTAACCAGGAGTGACTGTCTCTTGGGAATACATGGGAAACAAATAAAAAGTGGGGAGTACTCAACATTTGGGTGTGTGCTATGGCTATCCCCTGTTGAATAGTGTGATTCTTGTAGTCTTCTATTGGCTGAGGTTGATCTGTCAGCACTTAAGTGGCATAGGGTCACTGAGGTAGATAGGTGTGCAGCAGAGGAGGGCTCATCTGAGCTACGTTGGCTCATTCTGAAATTGGCATATTGTTCACCCATATTCCTTATTTTTGAATGCACCATTACTCTTTTGAGTAAAATAATTTGACTAAGAATAGATTAAAGAATTTATTTTTTAAATCTTTCTTTCTTCTTCTGTCTATCCATCTATAGCCACAATACCCAATCAGATGATGTGGAGAGAACTCAGTCAACATCAATTTGCCTTGGAGAGTATGCCCATGGATTTAAATCTATATGGAACAAATTATTCCTTCTAGAGGCACTGACCATGGAGATGAGAAATTGTGTTTGTGTGACAAGTATCTCTCTTGATCGGCTCAAATTGCCAATCGTGGTTTGGTGAAGAAGTCTTGATCTTAGTATGACAGGGAAGGGGACAACCCTTGCATACCCACATTGTATTCATGTACTGCATTCCCATGCCTACATAGTTATGAATATTAAAAATGCATGGTTTAAGTGAAATTAAAGGTTAAGTCTTAGACTAGTTACCTTTCCCCATAGAACATAGTCCACGGAAACCCCCTCTAGACTCCATAGTATAGTTGTCAAGTAATGATTCAGTTTTCTTTTCTCTAGGCATCTAAGTCTATCTTACCAATCAAATAGTATTCCAGAGTGCAGCATCTCCATGGAAATATTTCATGGCATTTTCTGCATGCATTTTGGGAGGAGCCTAATATTCAAACATGGTTTACTTGCAAGTTGCTTTTCTCCACACCATTAAAAGTCAGGTTGAGATAGTCCATGGTCTTGTTTTTATGTTGTATTTTCAATGAACCATGACCCAGGCAGAGAGACAAAACTCACTTGTAATTATGTTACAAGGTGTGCATGCTGACTAACAGTGAAAAACTAGGAAATGGTGTTTTTTTTTTTTAAATTTATTCAATTGTGTGTGTGTGTGCGTGTGCACACGTAGAACCACGGACAAATTCGGGAACCACCAAGGACGCCTCCACCTCCTCCTTGTTTACTCTGTCCTGGGATTCACACGCTTCGCCCTACCAGGACCAGAAATGCAGGCCGCCCCGGTTCCTCCAGGCGTCTACACGTGGGGTCTAAGATCCAGAACTCAGGACCTTCCTCCTGCAAGGCAGAGACTTAACCCCTGAGCCACCTCTCCAGCCCCAGGAAATGATGTTCAATTTTTACTCAGGGGAATGATTAGTTTTTAGGAGAAAAAAGAGGCAAAAAGTCACAAAAAAGAGAAAACAATATATCAAACATAGATTGGGAGTGGAAAACAGCTTATTCTGGTTTGGTTGGTGACTGTCTGCAGAAGATGCAATAATAGAAAACTAGCATGAATCTGTCTTCTGAGGTATCACTTGTGGATGGGATTGTGAGATTTAAAGTTTATTTTTCAGGTGGAGTGTCTCCAAAAGCATTTGAACAGGAAAGAGCTCTCTCTCTCTCTCTCTCTCTCTCTCTCTCTCTCTCTTCTCTTTCTCTTCTCTCTCTCTCTCTGTGTCTGATGTGGTATATGGGTGTATGTATGTATATGTGCCTGTCACAGTGAATATATAGAAGGAGGCAGAGGATAACCTTTAGGTGTCATTCTTTACCTTTCCATTTTGTTTCAGACTGAATCTCTTCATCACTGCTACATAAGCAGGGTTGGCTCGTCTGTGAGCTTCTAGAGATTTTCAAGTGTCTGCTTTTCACTTCCTACAGGCATATAGGAACTATATATGTTTATACCACTTTGCACAGTTCTACAAGGGATCTAGAGATCTGAGCTTAGGTCAATACTTTATCCACTGAGCTCTCTCTTTCTGGCCCAGAAGAGACATATGTTGTACTTTATGTGTGTTTCAGAGAGTTGTCTCTTATGGCAACACGCGGCATTAGAACTGTAACAATCTGCCAGGTTAAGATAGCTTTATTATCATCCAGATAAGATGACAGTTTCAAGGAAATCCATGGAAATAAAGCTTAATTTCCCAGCTGCCATTGTCTAGCATGTACAGCACTGCTTTCTCCCCTGCATCAGCAATTTCCTTAAATGAAAGGATGCGATCTGCTCATCTTTGTATGACACATTATGTGATCGCATTATGAACACAGCTTTTTTTTAAAAATAGGGCTCATGGTCAAATGCTGTAATTTAATAAATGTGTGCTCTTGGGTAAGGTCATTTTGCCATTTTATCTATAAAGTACAAACAATGTCATGCATGTATGAAAATGTTGTAATGAGACTCATTAGTTCATGTACAATTAATACACATAAGCAAAAAGAACATTTAATTTTTGGAATAAGGAAAGTTAAACAAAATGTTGTATCTATGTACATATATCAGTAAAATGTAATATTCTCCATGAATAAAGGGGAAATAAATGTTAGTGGATTTATAGGAAACTTCCATCTTCCACATACACTATGTGATTCAGTAGAGTTCTTTTGTTTGGGGTCCTGTTCAGAAAAATAGCTTCGTTGCTACTACTCCAGTTCTCATCCTATTCAAATCCCTCATTTCCAGATGCAAACATCACCATCATTTTCTCCATCTAACAGGTTTCTTTCTGCTTTGAGCCTTAGTAGCTCTTGGCAATTCTCTCCTGATGATTAATCTCATTCATGCTGCAAAACTGTTTAAGAATGAGACCTATTGATCTTATAGTTCAGTAACTCTTAAGAGATTTTTCTGAATGCTCCCTTTCTACTCCAGAAGGTAAACTGGTATCATTCATAAAATATACTTTATTAAATAATGATTGAACAAATATTAGCATCATTGATAATTTCTTGGCAAAGATCAGGGAAAGACATTCAGGCAACTTTGAGAAATGGGTGGAATTTTGGTAGACATGGAAAGAGAACATTCCAAGAATGGTGAGAATATGAACACAGTACAGGGTCTTGGTATGTAATAGTGCACATGGATCCAACAGAGAAATGGGAAAGAGAGAAACATGCATGAGTTGGAAATTATAGGAATCATCTGTGTGATTCTAGAATAAAGTGTTAGCATTTTGTACTTAAGATTATATCCTGCAGATATGTGCAGGATAGACTGAGTGAGTGGATGAAGAGAAGATTAGAGATTCTTCTAGGAATATTGTCTGTACCAATTCCTCTTCTCTGCTGTTATGAGACATCACCAAAGTCAAGTAACTTAATGGGAGAAAGGGAGATTTATTCAGCTTGTGGTCCCAGAGGGGAGCTACAGTCCTTCATGACTGAAAAGGCATGACTGGCTGGCAGAAGCTGGAGGTGCCCTAAGTCACACCCATCAAGAAGATTGAGAGCTGCAAAACTTCAGATTGTGAGACCTCTCCCGGAAGTAGAGTGGGGCTAATTAACCTTAGGCCCATCCCCATGCGACTATCTTCCTCCTACCTCCAAAAGGTGCCAAGAACTTCCCAAATAACTAAAGATTCAAACACATGAGCCTGTGTCAAACCATGACATTGTTTCTTGTGAAGTAATGAGATCGGAGCCCCATTGGTGTGGTAAAAATACAGACAGAAATATACTGGTGGTGACGAACACTTCATGGTAGTTGAGATTGATTACTTGTAGGAAAAATAAATCTGGAAAATTGAAGTGAGACTGATCATGATCCAAGAAGAAAAGCACAATTTTCCAAAATATTCTTGCTGGTGGAAGGAAATGAGTTCTGATTCCTGATTGATTCCAGAGCTGCAGACCACAGCGTGACAGCAATGTGGCCAGCTCTGCCTGGTGTCTGTCTGCTCGTTCTGTCTCTCTGTGTATCTCTGATTTTCTCTGTGTCTCTGTTCTTCCGTCTTTATAACTTCCGCATGCTCTTATAATCAAAATAAAAAACTCTAAAAAATTGGTTGATACTGAAGTCATCTTGCCAGAAATGAAAAGAGGTGGTGAGGTATCTTGGAAGAGAAATCACTGCTTAAATTTAGAGTTTTAAAAATATTTTATGATGAATCATGATCGACTCATAGCTGGCGTAATGTTCATAGCTCATACACTTGACTCTTAAATGGCAGGAACATCTCAAGTGCATCACCAGAGGTATAAAATGGGAGAAACTAAGCCACTTGTGATTTCTGAACCACGTCTAGATCTTTCCAGTCTTTAAGCACATATATTGGAATGCTAAATTTGAACTCTTCCATTTTTGTAAAATCCAGCTAGAACAAGATGAGAAAATAATTTTTATTTCCACATTATAGGAGAGTATTAAGCTTCAACTCCCTTGAGCTTTGCTTCCAGAAGTCAGGTCTTCCACATACAGGGAAGATGTATTACTTTGGGGGTGTGAAAAATTTATAACATAGCTCTCATTTTAAGAACAAATTCCCTTTTCCATTTTTGTTGTCTATGGGAAAATGTTCCTTGGGCATATTCTTAAGGTGAAGTTCTCGTAACAAGCAGTTAATTCACCAAAAGTTTGCCTGAATAGTCCCCAACCCTAATATTGAGCACTTAGCTCCAGATGACTGTTGTAAATTGTGCCTTCAGTACATAAAGCTATTTTTTGGTGGTTTTATTTTAAAATCATGTTTATAAATGAAATAGTACATGAAATGGGATCTAGTTATAAGTAAGAATGGATTGGAAAATAAAATTTGAATTTTGATTTGAATATAATTTTTATTAGAAATGGAGAAAATATTAATCACTTTAGTTTATCAACATTGGGAAGAGTCAGTAAGAGACAATTTTTATTAGAAATGGGGAAAATGTCAGTCACTTTAGTTTATCGTCATGGGGAAGAGTCAGTAAGAGACTACAAAATATTCAACCCATACTCTTCAATTAATGGTGTTTCCTTCCTTTTTTGTCTTTTGAAGATTTGGATGTGGCTGGGAACCCATATGAAGATTTGGACCAAATGCCTTTCAGAGTTATTTATATTCTCAATTAAGGAAGGAGTTTTTCATTTTAGTAACTTGGATCTTGCCCTCTTAACCAGTAGATATGAATAATACTATATGAGTAGATACTGTATTTTAAAATAGGAAATCACTCTTATTGGTCTCCAGGAAGTAGATAATAATTCTTCCCCTTCAATATTTTAGGTCAGGAAACTGTGTGATAAGATCAATGCCCTTGGAATCAGGTGACTGTAGGCAAATTCTGACCTAGATATGCCTGTGAATCATGTTGCAGTGAGCCTGCACGGTTGCTGATAAATTCACAAGCAAATACCTTAAGGAATTTAATTTTAGCTTATTATAGTCCAGTTACAGTTCCTTGTTCTGTTTGGCAAGAGAGCCCACATCAGCACCAAGGGCCAAGGGAACTGGCCACAACTTGTTCACCTTACTTGCCAGACCAGCTAAGTATATCCAAAGACGCCAACTTTCTCAACCAGTTCTCTCCATCTTATTTACCTGCCCAGGGACTAGTCAATCCACCATGGACTGGGTCTTCTATGTCAGGTAGCCAGTCACCTGCAGGTTTGCTCTGGGCTCAACGCTACTAATTCTCTGCAAATGTGCCCAGAGCTTAAACCCTTAACCACCAAGCTGACACCTGTATGTAATGATGAAATCATCAATTGAAGATTCTCCTTTTGGTTCTCTTTTCATCTTTATAAAACAGAGGTCAGATTCAATGACCTGTGATCCTTTTCACTTTTGAGAATTCCGTGAAGCTTATGAATCTGGTAGGACTGATCTTTCCCATTGAGAGCCCATTAGGATTCAGAGGAAGGACTCTGAGCATTGTCAGGTTGAGCAAGGTTGGAAGTCTGCTAGCTCACACAGTGTACAGATTGCTGAAACGGATTACCTAGAAATAGCTTTCTAGATTTGACTCAGTATTTCAATGTGAGCATAAATTTGAACCAAATACAATGTTTGAATCTAGTTTTATATCTAGAAAAAAACCAGCACCACAATTAAAGAGTTACTTTTATATTAGAGAAAAATTTATCTTTCATCCTTGGAATTAGATATTCTCAAAAATTCATTTACTGGGATTTTGAAATGGATTAAAGTGCTTTTAATCTGACTACCATTACTAACTTTTATCAATTCTTCATTTTCTATTAACAAAAATATCTGTTTCATGATTTCAATATATAAAAGGTAGAAAGATCACAAAGGGACCAGAAGCAGATAAACATGGACATACACATGTGCACTGCCCAAAATTAGAAAAATTTACATTTTTGCCATGGGACCAGGTCAGGAGCAGGTTGAAACTGCTCATGCCCAACTTACCCTCCAAATTGATCTCTCTTGCTTCCATTTTTATGTAGTAAACATCTGCCTTCTATTAGATTATTTATCCCTTAACCTTTATAAATGACAATTAAGTCCATCTAGCCTGTCAATAGGATGTCATTTATTTGTTGCTACAGCTGAGCCTGGCCACCATTGATTTTATTGGAGTAATTTGCTGGAAATGATTTTTTTTAATGTTAGATTTATTGCCGAGGCACTTCATTGTTAGATAATTGAGGTAAATTGTAATTTTTTTCCAAACAAATGAAGAAGTACACAAGAGGGATATATTATTTTCAATGGTTATTAGCTCCTGGGAGAGAGACTTGTGTTATAGTTGTTATCAAGTACTTTACAAATATGTAAATGTAGATTATTTTGAATAGTGAGCATTTTTAATTTTTTAGCTTTTCTTTAAAGATTGATGAATAGCTGGTAATAAATTAGCATTCGGAAATGATGTAGCAAATAAAATTAGATACATTCAAAAATCTGTATACATATACATCATCTTGTACATAATGGGTCTTGCTATTTTGATTGAGCTGCAGATTAAGTTATGAAGGTTCTAATGTTTCATAGCTCAACTGAACTTTTATTCAGGAATTATCTTATTCTCTAGTATGAGTGTTAACATTTGGTTCTCTAAACATTTCATCTGCTTAATTAATAATGAACATTTTAATTTCTATGTGAGACTTTCTTAGTATTTGCTTATTTTATCAATAAAGAGATTCTAAAATGCGTTTTATACTTTGAGAAGTGTTTGTCAAAATATATGACAACTATGCATGCTGTTGAGTCTCCAGATTAATTTTGTTGACAAAGCTGATATTTTTGCTATCATGGAAATAAATGGGTTTGGCTTGAAATATAAGGGACTTTCAAACGGTATTAAATGTTAGCAAATATCTATTATTAAGCATTACTAAAAATGCTTCTGGTCTCTTTGTGATCTTTCTACCTTTTATATATATAATTTATGTATGTTTATACTGAAACATGTTAAAGGAAAGTAGAGCAGATCTTTAGCCCCATTCTGTAAATGAAGATCTGTGTTATTATATTCTCTTGGGAACAGATTTGAAAAAGGTCAACTGGTCATCAAAGGCAAAAACAACATGTTTTAAAATTCTCTGAAAATCTTCTCTAATTGTAGTGTTTTCTACATTAATTCACAGCAATTTTAAAGAAAAAGAATAGTATAGTAAAAACCTGAATTTTAAGCTATTTAATACACTGGATAGTGCAGATGAATATTAGTAATGATTCCTAGTTTGGTTATCAATGGATTCTTGTCCCACTATATATTTTAGAGTACATTTTACATTAACTTTAATGAACAGTTAGATTATTGCATCACCACACTTAAAAAAAAACCACACTTGCTGAATACTCATAGAAATTTCTAGGGAAGTGGAGATAAGCAGAGATCACAGAGAGAGGGAGGAAGCTAGAGAAAGTGGGCCACATACATTATGCACACATGTAAAATTGACAAAGAGCAAATTTAATTAGCAAAACACATTATATTCAAAAAGTAGAATCTGCAGTCAAAGGAGGAGTTTGATGTAATGATCACAGAGTAAGGAGAGCCAGCCAGTGAATTTCTTTTGCAGACTGAACCCCCATTTTAATTTAAATAAATTACAAAGGAGGAGAGAAACTTATAAGACTTGTAAGGGAGAAACTTCTTGCTTTCAAATTGTCACTCCTCTTTCCTGTCTCTGCTCCTGTCACAGTTATTAATATAAAGGATCCATCAACTTATTTTTATGGGTGATGAAGAAAGGCTGACCTTTCTTTGCAGGTACAAATAGATAGTTCTTCAGAGGCTGTAGCTGAATGACAAGATAATTCTATCCATTTAATATTGAAGTGATGTTGATAGTATCATTCTTCTCAGGTTGGAAACAGGACAGTGCTGAGGCCTTTTTTGCTTCAGCCTGTTCTGCCATGGGTGATGGATTTTCCCTCTGACTAATCGCTGTCACATTAACCCGCACTATTTCATTCTTCATGGCTGTCAAGATAATGACGATAATCCAAGTGCCTCATTGTAGGTAAAGGAAATTATATGAGCAAAGTAATATCATAAAACAGTGTTTAAATATTTTAATTTCATTTGTCAGGGCTGCCCCAACACTTCATTACACACATAACCATCTCTCATCAGTGGAATTAGTGCATTATTCATTACTGTTAATTATTTTCACATAATGGCTGCCCTGATATATTTAACCTCCACATTATATCTCAGATAATGGGTCTGTAAAATTGAATTGTGTGAAGAGTGGAGTTCTAAAGCTCATTTGCAGAGCATCAAAGAACAAAGAAGAGGAAAAGAATTCTAAATGGGACATTTTGCCCAGCTGGGGCCAAACATTTGTTTCTGTCTGATTTGCATACAGAAAATAGGTGGTGTGCAAGTGGTTTAATACTGCATAGGCTGTCTGCTCCTGCTAGACAACCAATTAGGATTTGTTAATATCACACATCTCCAAAACAACTTGAGAATTCTAGTAGGAAACTGGAACTGATCAGAGAGGATATTATACAATATAGAAAAGAGAAATTTGATGTGGTGGACAAATTATAATGGGTAAAAAAAAGGTGTAGGAGAGGAGGGCCAGGTGGGGAGAGAGAAAGTTCAGTGAGTGAGAGAGTCAAACAGAAAGAGAGAGAAAGAGAGAAAGAGAGGAGAGAGAGAGGAAAGAGGAGAGCACAAAAGGAGTAGGATGGAAGTTTCAGATTAATTATTTATTTTTTATGAATAGCTTTAATAATAGACACTAGTTTTGAAAAGTAGTAAAAACTAAGAATGGCCAAGACAGTCCATTTAGATTTTAGTCATCCATTTCTATCAAGACAAGTATAAAATCTGTCACTTACATTTATGATAACATTTTCTCAATAACTTAGTCTTTCAATATCTAGGCAAACAAGACATCAATTCATTATCCAATAGTGTATAAAGGAGGTCAAGTATAGGCATTAATTCTTCATGACTGTGCGCCGTTCTTATGTAAAAATATTTTAGTAATTAATTTATTTATCAGAGAGAGGTGAGAGTAAGTGGACAGAGGACAGACATAGGAGATGGGGAGTACAGACAGATATGAGAGAGAGAGAGAAAGAGAGAGAGAGAGAGAGATAGAGAGAGAGAACACATGCGTGCCAGGACAACGTTCAGAAGTTGGCTCACTCCTTCCACCATGTGGGCTGCTCCAGAGATGAAACTCAGATAGGTTTGCACACTGAGCCCCTTCACCAGCCTATATTGTTCTTTTATGGAATATTTGACAAGGTTAAATGAATTGATCAGCAATGTCCAAACATATCTGTATTCAAGCATATCTGGTATATACTTTCTTTCAGTTTCTTTATAAAAAAAACTGCTTGCATATGTAGCAGAAAAGATCCCATCAAACATGATGCTACCTTGAGAGACTGTAAAGAATTGATGCTAGACAAAGAGAGGGGGAGCCTCTGTATACTGGTGGGCCATTTGTATTCTGATGGGTGGCCAAGCACTAACTGTGGGCATCCCAGAGGTAACGCAGTGGCTTGTATATGTAGGGAGGCACTGGAAAGGGAGGCAACTGGGTAGAAGAGGAGAACGGAAAGGTTATGTAAAAAGGAATGCCAGGAGGAGGGATAGTAAATGGGTGATGAAAGTACATAAATTCATAGTTAACACAATTAAAATATATAAAGTGTGTGTGTATATGTGTGTTGTGTATGTGTGTGTGTGTGTGTGTGTGTGTGTGTGTATAAAGCTACTTGCTTGTATATAGGTATGTGTATGTGTGTATGTATACTTGCATGTTAAAGGTATATATGCTTATAGGTGTATGTGCATGTCTGTTATGTAGTGTGAAGAGACCTTATAGGTGTATTGCATGTCTGTATGTAGTGTGAAGAGGCCTTATAGGTGTATGTGCATGTCTGTGTGTAGGGTGAAGAGACCTGAGGTTGACTTTGGGTATCTTCTTAGATTGTTTAAGACTTTTTGTTATTAAAGTGGGATCTTAGTTAAACCCAGAGCTCACCAATGGCTAAGCTAGGTAGCCATCTTTTTTTTTATTTTTTAATTAATATTTTATTTTTTAATTAATACATTTTTTATTATTATTTCAGCTCATACAAACTTAATAGGTAGACCAGTTCCCTCCCTCCCTCCTCCTCCCACGTATCCCCTGCTCCCCCTCCCCTCACCCCTCCCTCCCCATCCCCCAGTGCCTCCCGCCCCAATTCCCAGAGAGTCCTTTAATGTGCATACCTGATTCTCCTCTGGGCCCTCCTCTCCGATGACGTACAAGGACCCAGTGGCCTTTCCCTAAACCCTTTCCCGTGTTCCCCTTAAGTATAGGAACACTGCTGTGGCTGCCAATCCCTTGCCTCCAAGGATCTTGGTGCCTTTAGCAGATGCTGGACTTTGTGAGGTCAATAGTGTGTTGGACATTGCACAGGGCATGCAAAGTCCAATTATGATTGCTTCAGCCCTAACTTGTATGGAGTATCTTGCATATCATTGCTCCACCCATCCTTCCTAGGAATTCCCTGTCTTTTCTTCCGGAACTGGCATTACTGGTGGCCCATACACCTTCCTCACTTTTACTGATGTTCTGAGGATCTGAACTCAAATGCTTGCATTTGCAGGGCCATCGCCTCCATCATTGAACTGCCTCCCTAGCTTGTTGTTTTCATTCTAAGTGTAGCTAGCGGGACCAAGTATCCAACTGAATTTGGTGGAATATGAGAGGAAATATCCTAAGGGAAGGACTTCAACATGAATTTATTTTAAAAGCTTTAAGGAGTTTGAGTGATAAGAAGGCCCAGCCCACAGTGGGTGTGGCTCGCCCCTGGGAAGGTAATAAAATGGAGGAAGCTGGTTAAGGAAGTTAACATCCTTATTTACACTTGGCTAGACTTGCCAAGTATAGGACTGGGCCTCTCTCAGCAGGCAAGTGGCTGTATGGACATGGTATGACTGCCGCAGACCAGAGTCGCAGCCTCGAGACCAGGTGAGGCAAGGCTTCTGCGGAGATGGGGAACAGAACACGCAACTCTCTAGGCTGAGTGAATCTGGACCCGCTTTTTTATTATTATTATTATTATTATTATTTATTCAACTGTGTGCATATTCGTGTGTATGTGCGCGCGCGTCTGTGTGTGTGTGTGTGTATGTGTGTGTGTATGTGTGTGTGTAGAACCACGGACGAATTAGCGAACCACCATGGATGCCTCCACCTCCTTCTGCCCCGGGATTCACAGGCTCCGCCCTACCAGAACCAGAAGCGCAGCCCCCCCCCCTTCCGCCTGGCGTCTATACGTGGGATCTGGGATCCGAACTCAGGAGCTTCCGCCTGCAAGGCGGAGGCTTAACCTCTGAGCCACCTCTCCAGCCCCCTGGACCTGCTTTATTGAAACTTCGTGACAGCTTTATACTGGAAAATTTTAGGGCAAAGAATGTGTCCCTGCACCTGCAAACAGAGGAAAACAAACACAGACCCTCCCAGTCTCCTATGCTCAGTAAGAATAAGCAATTTTTTTTTTTTTAAGTAGCTAACCCATTGTTTGAGGGAAAGACACAAACAGATTCTAGTCTCCCAGTTTTTTCAATTCTAGCTAATCTATAATGCTAATGCCTCACTGGATAGCCATGGGGCTGAGCCCACATAGTTGTCATTGTTTTAACAGAGACTGCATTTTTAAAATACACAGAGGAGGATTGAACTCCTTTAATAGTAAAGTTGCTTATGTCTTCCTTTGAGGAATTCCAGAAGTATATTGCCATCAGTTGTTGATGACCCATCCGTGAACCATGCATTCTCCAAACCTGGGGTCCATTCTGTAGGGCCCCATAGCACCAAGGATGTCTCTTTCTGGGTGGAGGTGATAATTGGTGGGGGTGCATCTCTGTGATTTCCCAAGAGAGTGCTGTTTGGGAAAAGGAAGACATGGCCCCCTTTGCTACCAACATGGATTCTCCCAGTTTGGATTGCAAATACCATCTCCAGTGGATAGTCTTGACATCTAGACTTTCTGGCATGATGGTCTCTTCCTTGGCCTTCCTTTTAAAGTTCTAGTGCACAGATAGCATAGTCATATACTTCTGGAATTTCTGAGTTAGTTCATAGGTGGGAATTTTACCCACTATGTTTCAAGACTTTTGAAGTTGTTCTCTAATTTCTTTAAAATCAGTGCACACATTCCGGCTAACAAGTCTACTTATTGTGAGTGACATAAAATCTCCAGTTGCAATTTGATTTAAAGTTAAAAGTAAGCTTTTTCTCTAGATCAGAGAGCAGAAAGCTAGTCCCAAAAAACCTAAGGACAGGTAAAAGCACACCCAATTCCCATAAGAATTCCTCCTACCAGAGACAAAACTTTTAAATTATCTAGTGAGGAAATCCTAGCACCTGCCCATGGGTGTTACTGTAAAATTCCCCAGGGAGCAGGCTTTAGACACCCAACTGGGCAGAGACACCAAGGCCTGACAATTCCCATATTTTAATGCCATAACCTTTTCCTAGAAATTGTTTCCATAGAACAATATTCTGCCATGCTGGGACCTTATCCACCAGAATGGTTGGATAAAGGATGTGGCAGTTCTCTTGGCCCTTGGTTTTGGTGTGGAGTCTTCTGCCAAGTTGGAATAAGAACTGGAACTGGATGATCATAAGCCAAACTAAAACCTCTTGTTCCCTTAAAAAAAAAAAGGCTCTGCAAGCAATTATGGGGGGCTTCCCCAGTTGAGAATATTGGTAACGAGGGATAGGTGACTCATAGTCTTAAAGGCTCCTTTAATAACTGTAGTTATTTTTTAATAATTGTGTTTTTGTGAAGAAATTAATAATAATGTTTGTGTATGTATTTATGTATGTATGCATGCAATGTGTATACTTGGGCATTAATCCTTGCTTTTCTGTCTTGTTTAAAACCAGTTCTCTTTCTGGATACTGGGTGAGAAGTACATTGGGCTAGTCTGTGAACTTTTGGAAATTCTCCAGTCTCTGCCTTCCATTTTCTATAGGACTGAGGGGATCATAGACACTCAGAACACTATATCTGGCCTTCACTTGGGTTCTGTGCTCCAGCTCTGTTCTTCCCATTTGTGTGGCATGGGCTTTGCCTACTCAGCTGTAACAGTTACTCTTAACAGTTGTGAAAGAACACCCAAAGTCAGACAACTTAAAGAAGAAAGGGAGATTTATTCAGCTTATGGTTCCAGAGGAGAGAAACAGTCTTTTATGGTAGAGGAGCCACATGGCTGGTGGCTGAAGCTGGAGGCAGCTACGTCACATTCTGGAGGGTCTCTTCTTCTAAGTCTTCTGTTCTATAGCTCATTTTATGGTCTGCTACTGGGAGGTTCCAATCAGATTTAGGGGAGGTTCCAATTAGATCTGGGGCTGGTCTTCGTACTAGAAATGTATTGATTTAGATAATCTCTTCAGGTGGTCTCACAGATGATCTTAGTTAATGCCAGGTGTGGTCAAGTTAACACCCAGGATTAACTATCACTTTAGCCATCTCTCTAGCCCTAAGGACAAATTTCATTGTGTGTGATTAAGCATATAGTATGATGACTGGGATACATTTGCACAATAAAATGGGTGTTATAGTGTCTCATATCAGCTCATGCATTTATTTTGGGAACAGCTAAAATGTGTTCTGCAGCAAAATCTTTAGTATAGCAAAATTGCATGAACTGTACTCCTAATGTTGAATATGGATTTCTAGACTTGACTAGTCTATAGATATGATACTCTTTGTTTTTTGATTGACACCTCCCTATTTGTTTCTCTACCCTCATTCTTACTAACCACTGCTTTTATTCTCTAACTCTGTACATTTGGTGTTTTACAAATTATGGTTCCATCTATGGGCGAAATCTTCCAAGACTTTCCTTTCTGAATCTGGTTTATTTCACTTTTCACAGTAATTCCCTTTGAGTTTTGCTTATAATGTGGCAAATGGCAAGAGCTCATTCTTTTTAAGGTTAAATAATCTTTTGCATATATAAAAACCTTTTCTTTAAACACTTGTTCTTAGTGGGTACTTAATGTTGCATCTATATCTTGGTCTGTTGTGAATACTATTGAAATGAACATTTGAGTGCAGATATTGCACATAAACGCATATACATGGAATTGAAGGATCATATAGAAATGGATCAAATGAAAATTATATTTTTGTATTTTTAGGAATTTCCATACTATTTTTCCAGAAGGCTATAGTAATCTACCTAGGATTCTCATTTCTCTATATTCTCACCAAAACTGATTTATTTGTCTTTTAGACAGCAGCCATTCTAACAAGTATTATGATTTTTAATTTGCATGTTTCTAAACAGTTCTAAGTATATATCAATGGACCATTTGTAAATATTCTCTTTTTTCAGCTTTCTTTTGTACCTTTATGAAATGGGGTCTTGCTATGCAGCTGAGGATGGCCTGGAACTTTCCATGTAGCTCAGAATGACTTCATGGGTCTCCTGACTCAGTTTTCTGTGTATTGAAATCACAGGTGTGGAGCGCCACACTCAGCCTGAACGTGAGTTTGGAAATGTAAGCTACTTTCTCTTGAGATATATACCCTGTTCTAATAGGTCAACGTGTGTTTCATTCATTGCCATCCTATTTTGATCTATTTTGGTAGTAATAGTTTTATGTTGCATTTTGAAGTGAGAGACTGTGGTTCTTGTGTGTGTGTGTGTGTGTGTGTGTGTGTGTCTTTTCTAGCACTACATAAATTTTAGATTGTTTTAGATGGCATTAGGAATTTGGTAAAGGATATACTGGGGCCATAGGCAACTTTTTGTAGTATGGATATATTAATAGCATAATTCTTTTAATCCATAACATATCTTCTTTAATTTCTTTCACAAGTGCTTTATATCTTTAACTGCATATACCTTTTACTCTCTGCCCATTCACATTTATTCCTGTTTCTTTCATTCTGATGTTGTTACAAATAGTATTGTCTCATTCATTTCATTTCTGTATTGGTTTACATTTAGTATATAGAAACTACAGATTTTTGTATATTTACTTTGTCACCTGAAGCATTAGTTTTATAACTTTGGGTTGTTTCTTTAGGCTTTTCTGTATATAAGATCATTGTATCAGCAACAGAAATAATTTTACATACTCCTTTCCAATTTGGATGCTTTTTATTATTATTATTATTATTTACTCAACTGTGTGCATGTTTGCGCATGTTCGTGTGTGTGTGTGTGTGTGTGTGTGTGTGTGTGCGTGCACGTGTGTGTCTGTGTATGTGTAGAACCACGGACGAATTCGCGAACCACCATCGACGCCTCCACCTCCTTCTGCCCCGGGATTCACAGGCTCCGCCCTACCAGGGCCAGAAGCTCAGGCCGCCCCCGCTTCCGCCCGGCGTCTATACGTGGGATCTGGGATCCGAACTCAGGAGCTTCCGCCTGCAAGGCGGAGGCTTAACCCCTGAGCCACCTCTCCAGCCCCTGGATGCTTTTTTTTTTGTCTAATTGCTTTTGAAAATACTTCTAATATTGTGTTGAACAGAAGCAATATGAGTGGACTTCACTCTCTGTACTAGGTCTTAGCAGTAAAGCTTTGTGTTGTTTTCCACTGATAATAATGTCAGTTGTGAATTTTTCATACATAGCCTTTGTTGTCTTTAGGACAATTATTCCTGTCATTCCTTACCTGTCAAAATTTTTACAAGATAATTTTTCTCAGTTGAAATGATCAAGTGGTTTTTAATTTGTTATTCTGCTATTGTGTTTTTTATATTTATTGACTTGTATAATTTAAACCATCTTACATACTAGGAGAAAAATCCTATTTGGTCATGAGTTTAATACATTTATATTAATGCTTATTATTAATATAGGCATATGATTTCTATTATTAGTTTGCTAATTATTTTTGGTTATTCATAGAAAATTTTTTCTTTTGTTTTTTTTTCTCTCTCTCTCTCTTTTTTTAATTTCCTCTCATACAAACTTACTAGGTAGACCAGTTCCCTCCCTCCCTCCTCCTCCCCCCAAACCCCCTGCTCCCCCTCCCCATTTTGGTTATTCGTAGAAAATTTTTTCTTTTGTTTGTTTTTTACTGCCTCTATGGTTTGTGACTTTTTGATGCTCCTAAACTTTTATTCTTTTGTGTAACTGCTGTAGCTTTTTGCTTGGTGGTTATCATGTAACTTGCATGAAGCTTACTTTTTATAGAAAAGCAGTAAGTTCTATGCTTATAATATAAGTAACTATCTTCTAGTCTTCTTTGACTATTATGGTGGACAATAAGCACTTGTTAACTTTTCTTTTGATTTACTATTATAATTGCATTGATATTATTACTTCAAAACTGACATAATTTTATTTTTATTTTTTAGTGGATCAAGTTCCATGAATGGGATTCATAGTTATATGGCTTTTGGTATATTTTGTTAAGCAAATTTCTATGTTTTACTAATTAATACTGCCAAAGTATATGCAGTATATAAGTTAAACATTTTCTTGTGATCTTGGTATAATTATACATTAAAGTTACAGTAAACAAATGTTAGGGTTAAGATAGTGAGGGCAGAGACAGTATCTTCTGGACATGACACTGCTGTCCCATTTGTGAACGCGCTTCAACTATGTGTATTTTCATAAGAGCTGCACAGGACTTGGCCCCTCAACATGTCATCATGGAAAGGGAAAGATATCAAGAGGATCTGTGCTCCCCTGAGAGGCTGTTGAGGGCTGATGCTGATGTGAGGGGAAGGAAGGATGTTTTTCTTGATATGCCCACTGATTATGAGTCATGCTCCCGAAGTGCTCGGGCAATGCCATCAAAGCCAACTCAGATGAAACATGGTGGGTCACACGTGTGAAAAGACGAAAAGAGGAGGGTCACTGGTAGGGAAGAAGAAGGGTTGTAAAATGGGAAAAGGAAGGGGAATAGGATTGAGGATAAAAGGTGTGGAAATATCATAAATTCACTCTATGAAATTCTAAATTTTTTTAAAGTGGGGTGGGAACACCAAGGTAGATAAATAAAAAGGCCTGCAGCAGGATAGGAGTGGGTAGGAGGTACTCAAGCTAGAGTGGAGGAAGGGTAGAGTTGCAGGATAAACAGCAAATTCCTTCTCACCAGGATCTAACTGGTTTCCAGGACCCCTCCATCCTCCCACTTTCCTTTTTCCTTTCTCAATTTATGGGTAATTATAACTTTATACATATTCTGCATCAAATGCATCTAGTTGTGGGTGAAGATGCTTCTTTTTTTTGATCATATCAGATATGTTTGTTTCATTTTATTATTTTTTTTTTCATTTCCACTCATACAAACTTGACAGGTACACCGGTCCCCTCCCTCCCTCCAACCTCCCACCGCCCTGTGCCCCCCTCCCCTCCTCTTCCCTCCCCGTCTCCCAATGCCTCCCCCTCCCATCCCCGGAGCATCCTTTAATGAGCATGCCAGACTCTCCTCTGGGTCCTCCTCTCTGATGAGGTACAAGGACCCAGTGGCATTTCCCAGAACCATTTCTTGTGTTCCCCTTAAGCATAGGAACACTACTGTGGCTGTCAATCCCTTGCCTCCAAGGATCCTAGTGCCTTTAGCAAATGCTACACTTTGTGGGGTTAATAGTGTGTTGGACATTGCGCAGGGCATGAAAAGTCCAATTATGATTGCTTCGGCCCTAACTTGTGTGGAGTATCTTGCATATAATTTATCTTGCATATCATTGCTCCTCCCATCATTGTGCTTTTACAATCTTACTGTCCCCTCTTCCGCAAATTTCCCTGAGCTTCAGGATGGGGAGAGATTAGGCTGGCCTAGTTCCAGGTGGTTGATATAGTCTCTGAAGTTCTGGATTATGGTTTGTTGATTTTTTTTTTTTTTTTCAGTTTTGCTGCTCCTGCAATGGCCTTCACTCCATTCTGATAGGTACTGGATTTCACCCCCTGGCCAGAGATAAAAAGCTGTTAAACTAGAGTCTTGTTATAAAAGTATATTCAAAGGTGGATGTAATAAAAGTAGGAAACCGCAGTGAGGAAGGGGTCAATCACCCATTTGCGAAATGGGTACTTTTTATGTGCCATACTATACGCCCTCCCCTTCTGGTGAGATCATACCCCATCAGTTGTAAATGATCAGGAAGGAAAGTCTGTGAACTTAACCAGATGTCTCATTACTTACTTGCAGTCCTTGATGGTGGCCTATTTTTTCTGCTGTAACATGGTCCCCTCTCTCCTTGTTTCTAGTGTGGCCATCCTTCCCCATTCTTCCTGTTCCTAATCTTTGCAATTACTGTAGGTATTACAGAGATTTATCCTTGAGTGTCTCTAAATGGGTTTGGTACTAGGAGCCACCTATTAGGGAGTACATATAGTGCTTAATTTTCTGTGTCTGGGATACTTCACTCAATATAATTGTTTCTAATTCCATCCATTTCTCAGCAAATTCCATTAATTCATCATTTTTGATGGTTGAGTAGTACTCCATTGTATAGATGTACCACATTTTCCTGAGTGAAGATACTTCCCTTTTTATTTTTTATTTTTTTATTTCCACTCATACAAACTTAACAGGTATACCGGTCCCCCCCCCCTCCAACCCCCCATCCCTCTGTCACCCCCACCCCCCCTTCCCTCCCCATCCCATCCCTGGAGCCTCCTTTAATGAGCATGCCAAACTCTCCTGTGGGTCCTCCTCTCCGATGGGGGCATTTCCCTGAACCCTTTCCTGTGTTCCCTTTAAGCATAGGAACACTACTGTGGCTGTCAATCCCTTGCCTCCAAGGATCCTAATGCCTTTAGCAAATGCTAGACTTTGTGGGGTCAATAGTGTGTTGGACATTGCGCAAGGCATGCAAAGTCCAATTATGAGTGCTTCGGCCCTAACTTGTGTGGAGATTGAGTGCAGATACTTCTAAGAAAGCCTCCAACTGTTGTAGGAAGGCCCCAGCCATGCACGGGGGAGGAAGGACTGCAGGGGGGGGAGGAGGGGGAGAGGAGAATGGTAGACCAAGGTTTCTAACTACAGATGCCAGACAACTGTTTGCATTGCCGCTTGGCTCTTCAGTCCTCCACTCTGGAGAGTGCACTTAGCTGACTTTCCTTTTCGGTTTTCCTGTCTTTTGAAATGAACTTTAACTACTTGAATGCTCTGCCTGGTGCCCCAGTGTGAACTATTCTTCAGGAGCAAAGAACCAGTAGAATGTCAGAAATAGGAAAAGGTGATCTCCACCTCCAACAGTCTCAGAATGTAATCAGCTGTGTCCTCCCAGAATACTGCATGTATCCTCCTGTTTCTGGAGTCTTCCTTCATTTTTCCACCTATTTTGAATATAGTTAGCTACTAAAATATACTTTCAAAACAATGCTAATTCTTGGAAACCCCATTCTAATCTTACTCTCTTTAATGACTCTTTTCTGTTTACTCTATTTCTTTTGGGATGAGTTACTCTGTTCCAAATATTCCCAAAGAACAATGCTTTGTCTGTAGCGCTGTTTAATGTTTATGAGACTCAGAGTTATTGATGCATACCTCTGTGAATGAGTATTACAAGACAATAGCAGTTGGCTTTTATTTAACTTTGTGTATTCCTCTGTGTATATCAGTGCCTGTGCCTGTGTCCATGACTGTACGGAGATTTTTTTTTTTATGTTCATTGGATTCAAAGCATCAAGTCTAAGAATGAAATTAGCACCTTTGAAGTGAAATTTGCATCCATTATTACTTTTGAGGTTCTCAAATTTGTATTTTCACTGGCAGGTGGTTGACCTGTTATGCTTTCTGGATGCCAATTTAATATTTAGTAAGTATTCAATAACTATGCTCAGTGACAAACTGAAAGAATGGGGTTAAATCTGGACAGAGAATTTGCAGTAACATTTATTATACATTATGGGTTTCATATTAGTCTGTATTTTAGAAACTCAGAATAACACAAAACATCATATAACTAGTTGGCAACAAATGTTTACTATTTCATTGGTATTTTATGACTGAAAATATTTCTTTAATATCAAAGTGTTAATTTACATTGATTTTTGCTCTCATTGTTTTCTACAAAAGTTTATTTCACAACTGCCATGTGGCCAAAGAGTTTTGGCTCTTTCCATTAAGTATTAATAAAACATCCTGTAATACAGATCCCCTTTACCTGGTTCATCTGGGAGTTGTTTGGAAGAGATCCATTTATTTCACTTAAAGTTTGCTACATATTTCCATTTCTGTGTTAAATCCCAGGGCGCCATCATGGCCCAGAAAGGTTGGTGTTCATTTGTTTAGAGACTTGGGAAAGATTACTCTGCCGATGGTGTCAGGATATGTCAAAAGTGGGGTCCCTCTTTTATTTTTACTTGGCAACCCTATGAATGAAGACAATCTGATAGTTCTAATGAAAGTGACTTTTATAAACAAACCATCTCCCACTGCAGCCTTGACAAAATATCAAGGCTAACCCTAGAAAAAATTGGGCAGCTGAGAAAGTTTTCATTTAGCCATTGGTTGACATTGTTTTCTGTGTCACTTGGTCATCTTGGAATGCATCCTTCCTTGTCTCTTGCTGTCATTTTATCTGTGTCTCACTTGGATTCTTCTGAGAGTCATCTTTCCAATCCCTCCTATTTTTGTCAGCTTCTGCCATCTTAGTAATAACATAGAGAAAATGCTTCTTCATCTCTTCTTATGATCCAAGTATTAATTCTTAAAATAATTCATCGCTTTTTCAAATCAAGTTTGAGTCTTGGCGAGTCTAAAAGGACCGACCAGAGGTGGAGGTGTAGATCAATACAGCATGTGTCTAGTATATTCACAGTTGTCAGTCAATCAGTCAACTAATAAATTGTCCAAATACATACAGCTAATGTGGAAGAAGGTAATTTTTATAGATGGCATAGCAATATGTCTTGCATATTCTTACCCAGTGACCTTACCAGGCTTCCCTCAAGGGCTCATAGTTATGTTCCTTCCTTTTCAATCTGAGTGAATTTATGATGATTTTACCTAACTGAGTCTGGAAGGTGGGACTTCATCTGTGAAATAGGAAGCACTGTGTCTCCTTTCCTGATCACTGAAATATTTACACTCAGAGAACTATATGATATATGAGAAGCTGGATAACCCTGTGGCTGCTATGCTGGGAAGAAGTCAAGCCATAGGAAGAAGTCATACCTTGGACTCTGACCAGAAGACTTAACCTTTGGTTTAATCTCTAGTGTAAAGCACACAGATGTATATTAAGCTGTGTTAGGCCAGTTCATCTACCATCTGAGAATCAGTTATGATTAGAAGCAAAAGTATCATAGAAGGAGGGCTGGAGAGATGGCCCAGGAGTTAAACCTCTGCTTTGCAAGCAGAAGGACATGAGTTCAGATCTAAGATCCCATGTAAAAACATCAGGAGGAAATGGCAGCAGCCTGTATTTCTGTCCTGGGATGTGGAGCCTGGGGAACTCCAGAGCAAAGCAAATAGAAGGTAGAAGCAATTCAGGGTGACTCCTGAAGATACCTTTGGGCCTTCAGGCACACATAGTGTCCTCTAATACACAGACACAGACATACACACACAAGTGCACAAAAATTAAAAAAGTATCATAAAAGGAGCACCTGATCTACAAAATCTAAGAACAAAATACAATAGTGTTTTTATTTCATTTTTATAATTTTATACATGAGTATAGTGAATTTATATTTTTACATTTTAAATCCCAATCCCTTCCCTCTTCCTTTTCCCAATACAATCTTTCTTCTTCCTTACCATCACCCCACCTCGTTGCCCACTGAGTTTTACTTAAATTGCTTTTGACAGGATGTTCCTGAGCACTTGCTAGAGCATGAATCTTGCATCATCGGGTATAACACATGGTGTTATTTTAAGTCTTTAAGTTTTTTTTTAAATTTCTTTATTATTTATTCAATTGTGCATGGGCGTGCGCATGTCTCTCTCTCTCTCTCTCTCTGTGTGTGTGTGTGTGTGTGTGTAGAACCACAGACGAATTCAGGAACCACCATGGACGCCTCCACCTCCTCCTTGTTCACTCTGCCCCGGGATTCACAGGCTCTGCCCTACCAGGACCAGAAGCGCAGGCCGCCCCCACTTCTGCCTGGCATCTATACGTGGGATCCGGAATCCGAACTCAGGACCTTCTGCCTACAAGGCAGAGACTTAACCCCTGAGCCACCTTTCCAGCCCTAAGTCTTTAAGTTTTGGAACAGTTGGTTAAGTGGAACAGCCCATAAGGCACAGAATTCTGTGGAAGTCTGGGAATTCTGACTCCAGTATTCTCATGCTTAATAAATTCCTCCACGCTGAGGATCCCCACTAGCCAGTACATCAGTATTTAAATGTCAGAGCTTGCTTACTCATGAGGACCAGCTTTCTGGTGTGAAATTTATGCCATTAGTGAAAGAGTTAGTGAAGTTTCTCAGTTAATCAAGATAAACATGTCAGACTCTTGAATCTGGGAAAATTAGCCCTGATTCCAAGTGTGATTGTTTTCTATTCATTAGACAACGTGTTTCAATTTTTACTAGTGTGTGACACACATACATAAAAATGCACAAGTCATTAGTGTATCATTTCATAAACTGACATAAAGCGAATTCTACACTGGCAAAATAATTTATTTTCTTTTTTTTTAATTTCAGCTCATACAAACTTATTAGGTACACCAGTTCCCTCCCTTCCTCCTCCTCCCCCCGTACTCCCTGCTCCCCCTTCCTATCCCTCTCCCTCCCCATCCCCCAGTGCCTCCCGCCCCAATTCCCAGAGAGTCCTTTCTTGTGCATGTCTGATTTTCCTCTGGGCCCTCCTCTCCGATGACGTACAAGGACCCAGTGACCTTTCCCTGAACTCTTTCCTGTGTTCCCCTTAGGTATAGGAACACTGCTGTGGCTGCCAATCCTTTACCTCCCAGGCTCTTGGTGCCTTTAGCAGATGCTAGACTTTGTGAGGTCAACAGTGTGTTGGACAATGCGCAGGGCATGCAAAGTCCAATTATGATTGCTTCAGCCCTAACTAGTATAGAGTATCTTACATATCATTGCTCCTCCCATCCTTTTGCTCTTACACTCTTACCGCCCCCTCTTCGGCAAATTTCCCTGAGCTTCAAGATGGGGAGAGACTAAGCTGGCCTAGTTCTAGGTGGTTGATATAGAGTCTCTGAAGTTCTGGATTGTGGTTTGTTGATTTTCTTTTGCAGTTTTGCTGCTCCTGCAATGCCCTTCACTCCATCCTGGTGGGCATTGTATGTTACCCCCTGGCCAGAGACAAAAAGCTGTTAGAGGGCTGGAGAGGTGGCTCAGGGGTTAAGCCTCTGCCTTGCTGGCGGAAGGTCCTGAGTTCGGATCCCAGATCCCACGTATAGACGCCAGGCGGAAGCAGGGGCGGCCTGTGCTTCTGGTCCTGGTAGGGCGGAGCCTGTGAATCCCGGGGCAGAAGGAGGTGGAGGCGTCCATGGTGGTTCGCGAATTCGTCCGTGGTTCTACACACATATACATACACACACACATACACACAGACACAGACACACACAGACACACGCGCGCGCACATACACACGCATATGCACACAGTTGAATAAATAATAATAATAATAATAATAAAAGCTGTTAGAGTCTTGTGATAAAAGCACATTCAAAAGTAGATGTAATAAAAGTGGGAAACCACAGTAAGGGAGGGGTCTATCACCCATTTGCAAAATGGTTACTTTTTATCTGCCAGACTATATGCCCTCCTCTTCTGGTGAGATCACACCCCCTCAGTAGTAAATGATCAGGAACAAAAGTCTGTGAACTTAATCAGATGTCTCATTACTTATTTGGGTCCTTGGTGGAGGCCTATTTTCCCTGCTGTAACATGGTCCCTTCTCTCTTTGTTTCTGGTGTGGCCTTCCTACCCCATCCCTCCTGTTCATAATCCTTGCAATTACTGTCTCTAGGTGGGCTGGGTGGGTTTGGTACTAGGAGCCACCTATTAGGGAGTACATACGGTGCTTAATTTTCTGGGTCTGGGATACTTCGCTTAATATAATTGCTTCTAATGACATCCATTTCCGGCAAATTCCAGTAATTCATCATTTTTGATGGCTGAGTAGTACTCCATTGTATAGATGTACCACAGTTTCCTTATCCACTCGTCAACTGTTGGACATTTGGGTTGATTCCATGACTTTGCTATTGTAAACAGTGCTGCTATGAACATGGTCGTGCTTGTGCTATGGAGGTGAACCTCTGCTGTATGGGGGGTTATTCCCAAAAGTGGAATAGCAGGGTCATATGGCATTTCAATCTTTAATTTCTTTAAGAATCTCCAGACGGCTCGCCAGAGTGGCTGTATGAGTCTGCATTCCCACCAGCAATGTAGGAGAGTTCCCCTCTCTCCACATCCTCTCCAACATTTGTTGTTGTTTGTATTGTGGATTTTTGCCATCCTGACCGGGGTGAGATGATATCTCAGGGAAGTTTTGATTTGCATTTCCCTGATGGCTAAGGAAGTGGAGCATTTTTTCAGATACTTGTTAGACAGTTTAATTTCATCCCTGGTAAAGTTTCTTTTAAGTTCCAGGGCCCATTTTTTAATTGGGCCATTGGTTTCCTTGGTGTTTAGTTTTCTAAGTTCTTTGTGCACTCTGGACAGCAGACTTCTATCAGATGTGTGGTTAGTGAAGATTTTTGGAGAGGCAACTTCTAATGGTGGCTCCTGTACTCTCTCTAAAAACGTAGCCATCTCTTTCCCCAAATCTCTACATACAGATGAATATCAAAGTCAGTGTTCTGAGGAGACTTGTGATCTGAATACCACCATTTCCAGGTAATAAATAATTCCTTATTTAGATCAGACATATAATAGAATAAAAAGGTTAGAACTGCTGAGCTCTATAATCCAGCACAAAGGAAACTTCATTCTTCAAATTGTTGCTCATTTCTCCTTTAGATGAGGCTTGGAAGATTTGTTTGCAAAAAGCTGTTGAGAGGCTACAAGGCCATCCTTAACTACAAAGCTCCTTAAGGTTTTCAAAGTGCTCAACAGTTCCCCAAAGGCGGCCTTTCTCTGGGCAGTGTTCAAAGCTGCGGGAGAAGGTTCTTCAATATTTCCTTTTCCTGCAGTCAAACAAGCTTTATTGTTTAGAAAAAAATAGATTAGGTGATGTCTTTGAACTTCATTCTGAATGGACTATGAAGTCAAGTGGCCTTATAGAGATATATACAAGCAATTTATATGAAAGAGGGAGTTTTAAATGTTACCTATCACGATGGGAACATTGTGGCTGAAGGAGAGGAAAGCTGTGGCAGCTATAAAGCAAATGTGTCTTTCTCATACAGCTGAGCGTGAGACTTGATCCTGCCTTTTGCACTTCCATTTTGAAGTGTAGCTCTTTAATTCACAGCAGCAGCTTCACTGTAGCAACACCATGGACAGAACAGAATTTAAATGTGACAGGTCAGAGCCCCAAGTGAGAGAGGATGGATATTATTTGAGGACTTGCTTCACCAAAGCAAAGTCTAATTCTATATTTTTCAAGGACCAATAAGAGATAGCTACATCTCATTTCTACAGCTGCAGCAAATAGAGCTAATTTTTTAGTGAACTGATTTTTCACAGGGTTGAGACAGATTTGTAATTAGTATCAGCACCTGTGCTCTTGAAGGTCACAAGTAATACCTCTTCGGCAAAGGGGAACAATTCAAAAAATTTTCATGCTCCCCTACATAACTCTAAGTGAATGCTTACACTCTTGGTATTAAAAGTTCAAGTTATAACTGATGAAAAATTTACTTTTAAAAGCTAATTTTTAAGTGGATCTCCATCAATACTAATTAGCATTTGGCAGTAGGGGTTCTTTGCTGTGCTGACAATCCTGAACATGGTTTTAAAATATCTATCTTTTTCCATCTTTTCCCATGATTCTTAGCAGATCTTACTGTGTTTTAAAATTATGAGCTGTGTATATGGACACACACACACACACACACACACACACACACACACACACTTTTCTTTATACTTGTGATCTGGAAGATCAGAGATTAGTTTTAGACACATGGAACCAGACATCATTTATTTTGACTTTTGCTTTGCTGGTGGGAGACTTAAGGACTAACTTGTATGAAAGCAGCTAGTTGTCCCTGTGGAAGAGATAATACAGGACCCACTGACTGCCCACTAAATTCTATTTCTCTCTGTCACTTTTCATTCAAATCAAATATCACATAAAAGGTAAAAGCCAGGCAAAGAAAAGCAAAAATGGATTTACGATTTTCTCCATTTTGAGATGTCTGCAGCCAGACATTTGGATAAGCCTATGAAAAAGAAATAACTTCACTTATATTTGTTGCTTACTTAAAGTCAAAAGAGCAATGATAAAGTATGTGTAGGTTATACCAGTAAGAATGAATAGCTGGTGTTTTGGGAGGGCTCTTGGAGGGAATGTGCACAACCCTTCAATCTCCAGATTGAATTATTCCTTAACTCCTGCCACATTTCTCTCTGTTACTTGCTTAGAGTTTTACATGGTGACCTGTCTTTACTTGGACAATACTGTGAAAACCTGTTGATTTTCTTTTTTTTTATTAATACATTTTTATTATTATTTCAGCTCATACAAACTTAATAGGTACACCAGTTCCCTCCCTCCCTCCCCCCCCCCCCCCCGTACCCCCTGGTCCCCCTCCCCTTCCCCTCCCTTCCCATCCCCCAGTGCCTCCCCCCCCAATCACCAGAGAGTCCTTTCTTGTGCATGCCTGATTTTCCTCTGAGCCCTCCTCTCCGATGACATACAAGGACCCAGTGGCCTTTCCCTGAAACCTTTCACGTGTTCCCCTTAAGCATAGGAACACTGCTGTGGCTGCCAATCCCTTGCCTCCAAGGATCTTGGTGCCTTTAGCAGATGCTAGACTTTATAAGGTCAATAGTGTGTTGGACATTGCGCAGGGCATGTAAAGTCCAATTATGATTGCTTCGGCCCTAACTTGTATGGAGTATTTTGCATATCATTGCTCCTCCCATCCTTTTGCTCTTACACTCTTACCGCCCCCTCTTCCGCAAATGTCCCTGAGCTTCAGGATGGGGAAAGATTAGTCTGGCCTAGTTCTAGGTGGTTGATATAGAATCTCTGAAGTTCTGGATTGTGGTTTGTTGATTTTCTTTTGCAGTTTTGCTGCTCCTGCAATGCCCTTCACTCCATCCTGGTGGGCATTGTATGTCAACCCCTGGCCAGAGGCAAAAAGCTGTTAAACTAGAGTCTTGTGATAAGAGCACATTCAAAGGTATGTGTAATAAAAGTGGGAAACCACAGTGAGGGAGGGGTCTATCACCCATTTGCAAAATGGTTACTTTTTATCTGCCAGACTATATGCCCTCCTCTCTGTTGATTCTCTTAAGACCCTCCTTCCTGTGGAATTGCAGCATTCAATCAATGTTCCACACCCAGGTGTCTATTTTGGGTGTTAACTTTCTCATTGTCCTGAACCACAAGCTTGCTTGAATACACACACACACACACACACACACACACACACACACAGAGCTTGGAGGCCTTTGCTCAATCAAGTCCCATCTTTTTCACCTTCACGTTGGCTACAAATCATCTTTTTTTTCCCCCACTCATACAAACTTAATAGGTACCCCGTCCCCTCCGTCCCTCCACCCCTCTCCTGATCCCCTTGCTCCCTGCACCCTTTCCCTTTGCTTCCCCCCCTTTCTCCCAGTGTCTCCTCCCCCCTTCCCCCCATCCCTGGAGCATCCTTTAGTGTGCATGTCAAACTTCCCTCTGGGTCCTTCTCTCTGATGAGGTGTAAGGACTAGTAGCATTGCCTAGAGCCCTTTCATGTGTTCCCCTTTAGTATAGGAAAACTATTGTGGCTGTTAATCCCTTGCCTCTAAGGATCCTAGTGCCTGTGATCCATGCTAGACTTTGGGGGGGGTCAATGATATGTCATTGCACAGGTCATGCAAAGTCCTATTATGGTTACTTTGGCCCTAACTTGTGTGGAATATCTTGCATAACATTGCTCTTCCCCATCTTTAGGCTCTTACAATCTTACCGCCCCCTCTTCTGCAAATTTCCCTGAGCTTTAGGTGGGGAGAGATTAGGCTGGCCTGGTTCCAGGTGATTAATGTGGGGGTCTCTGATGTTCTGAATTATGTTTTTGTTGTTGTTGTTGTTTTTTTTTTTTTAGTTTGGCTGTTCCTGCTCTGCCCTTGGCTCCATCCTGATGGGTATAGGATGTCACCTCCTAGCCAGAGATAAAAGGCTGTTAAAATAGAGTCTTACTATAAGAGTAGATTCAAAGGTAGATGGAATAAGAGTAGGGGTCAGTCTCCCATTTGCAGAATGGTTACCTTCTATCAGCCAGACTCTATTGCCCTCCCTTTCTGTTGAGATTGAACCCCATCAGTTGCAAGTGACAAGGAAGGAAAGTCTGTGAGCTTAACCAGATGTCTCATTACTTACTTGCAGTACTTGATGGTGGCCTGTTTTATCTGCTGTAGCATGATCCCCTCTTTCCTTGTTTCTGGCAGAGCCCTCCTTCCCCTTACCTCCTGTTTATAATCTTTGCAATTACTATAGGTATTACAGAGATTTATCTTTGAGTGTGTCACTAAATGGGTTTGCTACTAGGATCCACCTATTAGGTATGTATATGGCACTTAATTTTCTGTGTGTAGGATACTTCGCTCAATATAATTTTTTCTAATTCCATCCATTTCCCGGAAAATTTCATTAATTCATCATTTTTGATGGCTGAATAGTATTCCATTGTATAAATGTACCATTTTTCCTTATCCACTCGTCAACTGTTGAACATTTGGGTTGATTCCATGACTTTGATTTTGTAAACAGTGCTGCTATGAACATGGTCGTGCTTGTGCCATTGAAGTGAATTTTTGCTGTATGGGGAATTATTCCCAAAAGTGGAATAGCAGGGTCATATGGCATTTCAATCTTTAACTTTTTTAAGAATCACCAGATGGCTTGCCAGAGTGGTTGTATAAGCCTGCATTCCTACCAGCAATGTAGGAGAGTTCCCTTCTCTCCACATCCTCTCCAGCATTTGGTGTTGTTTGTATTGTGGATTTTTGCCATCTACAAATCACCTTTGTATCACCTTTATATGCAGGGCTTGTCCCACTCCAAGTCTATCATGCTGAACCTCTGTTAGTATGACTGTATACAAGTTCTGTCAGTTTATCAGTCTATCTATGTGTCAAGACTTCATTTCTTCCTGTGCCTTTATTCACATTTGTCTGGGGGAGAATAGTACATAGAGCTTATTAAATACTATATAATATTGTTAACTATTAGCTAGCACTGAGGATTGCGCAAATGTTAGGCTCATTCTGTGCTTGTAACTTGACAAGAAATAACTGCAAAATATTGCTGCTTTTATGACAAATACTCGTCATTAGTAGACAGAGCAAGGAAAGACTGGGTTATAGTATCTTCATGCCATAAACTGCTATTAACATATACCTATGAATAAATGAACTGTAATTATCCTATTGCAACATGGGTCAATTTCCCAAATATAATGAAATAGCATAAGAAATTAGATTTAAATAATACTTGCCTTTTGCTTCTACTTACATAAATTCAAAAGCCAACTGTGGTAAGCATTCCAGTGTCACTTTGTGCAATAGTTGTGGAGACCTTGTCCTTGTTGGCATTGTTTAAAAATGACAACATAATGAGATTGGCCTATAGTTTTCTTTTTTTATTATATGCTAATTTAATTTTGGTATCAGTGTAATATTAACTTCATAGAAAGAGTTTAGAAATGTTCCTTCCTTTTCTACTTTGTCGAATAGTTTAAGTAGTTAATTTTTCCTCGAATATCTAGTAGGATTCTACACTGGATCAACCCAGTCCTGGGTTTTTTTTTTTTTTTTTGGTGGGAAGATTTGTAATTACTTCTTTAACTTCATCACTAGATATAGGACTATTTAATAATTCAATTCATCCCAATTCGATTTTGGTAAGTTATGGTAAGTTGTACTTAGAAATTCATCCATTTCTGATTGTCAAATTTTGTAGAGTATAAGTTTTTTGAAATAAGACCTTATGATTCTTTGAATTGCACTCTATTACAATGTGAGGCAGAAAATGACATCAGGCCAGAGTGCAGTATATAAGTGAACCTGGAAAACTCAGCCCTTATCAACCCATTAAAATCTTATCCCACATGAAGATACAGGGAATCTCATCGAAGAAGTGGTAAGTTTTTTTTTTTAAACATTTTTTAAAAATTATGTTTATTTATTCATCGTATTACAGGGTACAGAAATCATCCTGGATTGTCCTTCTGGCTTCCGAGGACTTCCGGGCTCCGCCCACCACGGCTGGAAGCGCAGGCCACCGCCTTCTTCGGCTGGTGTTTTCATGGGATCTGGGATCTGGACTCAGGACCTTCTGCTTGGGAGGCAAGGTCTTAACCCCTGAGCCATCTCTCCAACCCAAGTTTGTAAGCGCCTAAAGATCAGATGGAATACTCCTGACCAACACGTTTCAGCCAAGACAGGGCTCATGTACTGAGAAAGTTACTGAGATAAGAACTTCTACCACCAGACTTACACAATGGCTGACATATCAACGTTTCTCCCAAGGACTATCTAAGATCTTAGAAGAAACAGTTGCTCTTAGAGAGTATCTCAGGGTCAGGTTCTGGACAAGGAATCTCCTCATATACAACTTTACCCACTGAAGAGCCTCATAAAGTGCAAAAGAACTCTACTCCCTTACCAACACAGTCACCCCAAGAGAGTCCTTGTGATACACACAAAACACAGGGACAGGAGGGTGGGGTGGGGCGGGGCGGGGCAGAGCAGTATGGATGAAGGGAAGGGAGAGTGGGAGAAGGGTATGTAGATGGGGAGGGAATCTGGGAAAAGATATAAATTATTTGTTTGTAAATAAATACATGAATTAAATATAAGAAGAAAATGTCAAAACAAAAAAAGAAGGTACGATCTGGTAGACATACAGAGTGTACCCATTAAGAGTTAGTTAACATAAAATTTGGTTCATTAAAACTATCAGCTGTAGGAACCTATTTCCTTGTTTCACATGTCTGCTGTTTGTAGATGCTAGCAGAACCCTTGCCTCTCTCTACCAGCTGTTACATTCACTAATAAGGTTTGCATAAGCAGTAAAAGGTGCCCAAATTCTGATGATCTTTGGCAAATAACAAAAGATGCCCAAATCCCATGTGTCTTCTGAGTTCTTCCTTTGGTGACTCAACAGTATTCTGAAGCTTTTGAGGCCCTTGGGTTTGCACAACAGCAACAAAACTAAATTAGGAAATTAGCAATCAAGATGGTCATCACCTTTCATGGGAAGAAAAGAGAAATTGTGGTTTGAGGAAATTCTGTTACAATTATTCTTCATCGTCACTGATAAATTCAAACCAAATGGTTTATATGGAAATATGGGGTTTTATTTTCTCTTACGATGTCCAGTTAATTCTTAATCTTGTTTGGCAGGAATGTCCATACCGCCAGGGCTAATTCTTCCATACAAACCATAGGAGTCTATTTATATTATTACAGATGAATGAAGAAAGCACGATTCCCCCAATTTCCTTTTTTGATGGTTTATGAATTTTAGTAATAATGACAATATAAAGATTCAATATTCTTCCTGATAAAGCTGCATTCAATAATTGTCCTTTTTTTCTATGTTCTGTTACAAGTGTGACAAATAAGCAAAAGCACTAATAAGAATGCATACCCTGATTTTACAGGGGAACAAGTGTCACCATGTCACCCAAAACTCAAATAATAGTACTAAGTACCACAAAAATCACTCAGAATACTTGTATATTTCCTGTTTGATAAAATTCCTTCACACATTTTCACAGAAAGTCTGCTGTGTGAAACTTTTCATGGGAGATGCCATGTAAACATCTCACCCCAGAGAGTCATGACAACACACAAAAGTAATGTTTATACCAAAGTCCAGTTAGACAAACCAAGAGTTTACTGGGGTTTCTTACAGGAGTGCAGGTGAGGGTTACATACAGAAGCAAGGGCAATACTAAAGCAGCCCAACAGGAAAATGCCATCCCTAGAAGGGATGATGAAGCCATAGCTACATAGATGGATTTTCCTTGCCCTATTTCTATCCCTTCTTTATTCTCTCCTGAAACCTAGAAGCTACACCATGTACAATCAGGGCAGAATTACATGTAAACAGCTGCAAAATGCAAGAGAAGGAAGCCAGAATTCCAGGTTAACGTCCAGCGACAACCCTCTTATACCCTCTTTCTCTGAAGAAACTTCAGTGTTCAGGGAATCTATTTTGATGGTCTTCCGAAGTAGTTACAGATAACTAGATAAATATGACAGCTCTTTTTCTAAGAGACAGCATTCTACAACAAGGTGTTATTTGCATTTTTTATCTAATGGTGAGCTAAGCCATAAAAGGGCGTTTTGAAATATGCTTGAATGTCTTTCTCTCCAGTCATCAAACAAACAAACAAACAAACCAAATTGGTGAGTTGCAGCTATTTCTTAGGAATCTTCCAATACTTCCTTTCCATGCAAAACTTTCTTGTGAGTAAAAACTGATACGTGGTGGCAAATGTGTGTCTGAGATCAGCTTTCATGATTTGCCCTCCCTTTTCACTTTGTCTTTGTTATACATTGGAGGGTACTTAAATGTTGGGAACAAAGAATGTAGGACAGACATACACACACACACACACACACCACACACACACACACAGAGAGAGAGAGAGAGAGAGAGAGAGAGAATTAAAATTCTAGCATTGGAATCTTTGACTCTATGAAGTGTGTCTTTAGATTAATGAATCAAGAAACTCTGGTTCACAAAGCAAAACTACTGACTATTATGCCAGCCAAGAAGAAACTGCATGTATCACAAACATTGTTAAAAAGTAACCGATGCTCATCTTAAAATTATTTGTAAAATACAGAGAGGTATAGAGAACAGAATAAAAGTCATTGGTAGCCCCATTGAGATAACTGCCTGATGTTTTGTGGTATTTTCCTTAGATCATTTTTTTTACATATTTTATATGCAGAATATATGCGTGTGCCCTTTACTGAAATGAAGTCAGAGTCTCTGTTCAGCCTTAGATCTGGCTGGTAAAGTACAGGTGACATTCATGAGGGTGCAAATGACTAAGCACCCAGTGAGATGACTCAGATCTTAACTCTCTTTCTTTTTTGCCTCATCTCAAACCTTGGAGTTTCCCTTGAGATGACCTATATTGTACATGTATCATTTTCACCTCTCAAACTTTCACAATAAGAAACCCTACACCTGCCTCCTCAATTTTTCAGATTAATTTCTTGTTTTATTAACAAACTCTCCAAATCCTACATCAATCTAAATATTTCCCTAAATCTCTGAATTTTTCTTTTTTTTGTGTGTGTGTTAATATTTTTTTATTTCCACTCATACAAACTTAACAGGTACACCGGTCCCCCCCTCCCTCCAACCCCCTATCCCCCTGTGCGTCCCTCCCCTTCCCCTCCCCTCCCCATCCCCCAGTGCCTCCCCCTCCCATCCCCGGAGCATCCTTTAATGTGCATGCCAAACTCTCCTCTGGGTCCTCCTCTCCGATGAGGTGCAAGGACCCAGTAGCATTTCCCAGAACCCTTTCCTGTGTTCCCATTAAGCATAGGAACACTACTGTGGCTGTCGATCCCTTGCCTCCCAGGATCCTAGTGCCTTTAGCAAATGCTAGACTTTGTGAGGTCAATAGTGTGTTGGACATGGCACAGGGCATGTAAAGTCCAAATATGATTGCTTTGGCCCTAACTTGTATGGTGTATCTTGCATATCATTGCTCCTCCCATCCTTGTGCTCTTACAATCTTACCGCCCCCTCTTCTGCAAATTTCCCTGAGCTTCAGGATGGGGAGAGATTAGGCTGGTCTAGTTTCAGGTGATTGATATACAGTCTGTAAATCTCTGAATTTTTCTGAAGGTTTCAAAGTTTTCCTTGACACTACATGACATGTTTTCCATTTATATAATTTTTAATGTGTTTCTTGAATTAGTAAAGGCATAGTCTTACATAATAAAATATAGAGATCTGTTCTGGAATTAAACCAGCAGCTCTGAATTGGTGGATGTGTGTGTGTGTGTGTGTGTGTGTGTGTGTGTGTGTGTGTGTGTGTATGCTTGCACATGTCCAAAATTTCCTTTTAAAAATTCTTTCAGTTTCATACATGAATATATAGTGAAGTTATAATATTTTTGCACCTTGATCTCCAATCCCACCTTCACTTCTTTTTCCATTACAACTTTTCTTCTTGGAGTTTCTCCCTCCTATTTTCTTGCCTTTTCATATGTGTGATCCACTCAGTTTCATTTAGGTTGCCTTTGATGGCATGTATCTCCTGAGAACTTGCTAGAACATGAACCATGTATCAATGGGTGTACCACTGAAGGAAGCACTCCCCCTCTCTCCATCAGTATTAGCCCTCATCAGTCTTTCAGGAAGGTGTGGGTCCTCTTGAGATTTTTGTCCTTCATGAGGAAATGTTAGCAGGACAAATTCTGTGCCGCTCCTGGGGAAATATGCATAATTGCAGTGGTTTGTGAACACAACAGCCTTATCATGCCCAGATGATAGTGGCTGCACATTCTCCTGGCTTTCAGGCTCTTAGAGTGTAACTGCTCCCTCTTACTCGATGATCCCTGAGCATTGGAGAGGGGAGGGTTAGATGTCCTGTTTAAGGTCAAATAGTCTGCAGTTACCTGTTTTCTACACTTTGGCCATTTGTGACTTTCTATAATTAAACACCATTGCCAAAAGAAGCTTCTAGGTTGAATGTCGAGTGCTTCTCCAATCAATGGGTATACTGACAAATATTTAAAAGATATAAATCTGATATAAAATTCCCCATTTTAACTCCTTTATTCATTTTTAAATGTCCTTTATATCTATAGTCTGAAATACTGTGTTTATGTTCAAGTACATTCTGAGCAGTTCTTTTTGCCAGGGACCTGGATGGAGGTCCTAGGCATGAAGCTGGGAGCTATATTTGTTTCATCAAAAATTTTAGGACACTGATTGTTCCTCTCTATCATAATCATTAGTATATGAATCTAACCATATGAATAAATAATTGTTGGCACATATTGGTTGAAGTTGGTGACTGAATTTATTGAATACCCTCACTGGACATATTAAAATAGGCTAAGCCTGAATTGCTGTTAAGTCAGTAAGTAGTAATTGTCTTCAAGAAGCTCAGAAGATATAGGATTTATCTGGGGATTAATGTCGAATAGTAGTGAAAGATATCTCTAATGTACAATATCTTCACATTAAATATAAAAAAGATAGAAAAAGTCAATTACCAAGAGAATATATGCAAGTGAATGACAATGATAATTCCACTAGTATTCACAGAAATGCAAACTAATAGATGCAAGATTCCATTTTTTGCCTTAACCTAATCCTTGTGAACAGTACAAAATAGTATGCACTTACATACAAGGTTACTGGCATGGATTCCAGGGGTAGTGGAAGATAGGAGCTGATCCAGGAAAATGCTGGTGGCCAGGGGTAGGGGATCCTTACATGAAAGGGACTCAAGTTGTATACAGAGGAAGTTCACTTGATTCTTTCACTCTGCCTTTCCTTACCTTGGGCATTCACTGCAGTGCATATAATCTGTTTTTTGAGTCTTTTTTGTTAATGTTTATATAATACTTTATACATACCTTGAACCCAAGTCAATTCTCAAGGATGTTCTTTTTTATTTTTTTTATTTCCACTCATACAAACTTAACAGGTACACCAGTCCCCCCTCCCTCCAACCCCCTATCCTCCTGTGCCCCCCTCGCTTCCCCCTTCCCTCTCTATCCTCCAGTGCCTTCCCCTTCCATCCCTGGAGCATCCTTTAATGTCATGCTCAGGGATGTTCTTGAGCTTTTCCTATTCATGCTCCATGGCATAAACGTTAGGTGGATATCTGTCAACTAAAGACATGTTACTGTCTTTAAAGATTCCATGTAAAAATCCCACATCCCATGTAAAAATGCTAAGGAGAAATGGCAGCAGCCTGCACTTCTAGCCTAGGAAGGTAGAGGCTGGGAAACCCAGAGCAAAGCAAAAAGGAGATAGAACAATCCAGGATGATTTCCGAAGTCATTCTTGAACCTCCACAGGAATACACGTGCGCACACACACACACACACACACACACACACAGAAACAAGAAAAAGAAAGACAAAGGGAAATTTGATTGGCATCATAACATTAAGTCCTGCTTGCTTGGCTCAATGATGGGAACCCCATTTATTTAATCCTTTTTTCGTAGGCTGTTAGAATAAGTGAAGGTGAGTGACCCTTAGTGGTGGAATTTTGCCATTCTACACTCACTTTGGTGTGATTACATAGATCCAGCCTCGATGAAGTAATTTTCTCTGTAGTAGGAGGGGTCTTCTTATGAATGACTCTGCATGCGCATATACTGAGCATTATCGTCAATCATGTCTGCACTCACTTGTATGTACACACACACTTGCAAAATGCAAAGTGCTTCAAACTTAATTAAAAACAGAAAGCAGCCCAAAGTGTGCTAGTATTTCCCCCTGACTTCAGCATGATCTACCGCTTTGACCAAATTTCATAAATATCCCACAATAGAAAATTCTACTGCGCAGAACCATTTTCTGCAGCAATATAGGTACTTAAAATATTCAGCAACTTTCATCATGCTTTGCCTCTTGGTACATGAGATTTTTTATGTATTTAATAGTTACATATGTTATATATTTTAAACTGTGTTTTACTAATGGCCCCCAACAGTGCATTTTTCTGAAACTCTCACATCTGTGTTTTGTTCTCATGCTTATGAAGATGATCTTAAACTGAGCACATCTAGCTACAGAAGGCATGTAAATGGGTCTTCCTTAGAAGCAGACCCAATGATGAAGACATTGAAAGTTGTTATGTCCTGGCGAAAGACAGGTCTTCTTCCTTTTTTTTTTTTTTTTTTTTTTCATTTTGAAGAGCGACTGTGGATAGGTATGCAGAGGATTCCTCTGTGACCAGGTCTGCAATAGGTACAAAGAACTGTCAGGAAGGTTCGTTTGTTATTTACTTATAAACTTACCATGCCACATCATATAAAATTAACCCCTTCAATGGGCCTCAGTTGCTTAAAAGACAACTTTCCCTGGACAAGGCCATGCATGGGCTTCCAAGACTTTCCTGGGCTGCTAGTTTTGGGTTTACTTGTGGAAGTTATCCTCACACTCAGTAGTCAGTAGAGATCAATCCCATGAGAGAGAATGGTCAGGAAGTAGAGTCTTTAGGGCTTTCATGGCTAAAGAGATGAGTGATTGCTTTGGAGCATAAATCCTTTTTCTTTCTGGTTAACGAAGAGCTTCACTCCAACATTCATTCATTATAAATCGGGGAAAGGGCTTCTTCCATGTGCCAGTATTCAGTGGGTCTCTTTCCTGGAAGAGTTCATAAATAATCAATGTTTACAATGAAAAGGTTTCAAAAGCATTAGCTTTTCCTGTCATAAAAATTCCCTCATGCTTATAAGGGAGGACCAAAGTAATTTACAGGCAAGGATTCTGGAACCGAAATAGCTTTATGCATGGAAAACACATGTGAGTGTTTGGGAATTTGGGAGCAAAATCTCACCTTCCTCTCTCCATTGTTCCTGCTTTAGTGTTGACAGTTTCAACCTAATTTTATAGCTTTATTCAAATATTAATGATATCTAGGAAAAAGGGAAAGCATCAAATCATTCAACAAACATTTGTTGGCTTACTAGATACTGAATACATATGCTTGGTAGAGACATTGGCTCTGGAAGTACTTGTGGTTTAATGGAAGAAAGAGACATGTAGGTTACAAGAATCCAACCCGAAGTGCTTAAGGAGCAGCCAGAGCTGAGTGTGAGGGAATGGAGAGGAAGGTGGAATCAGTATTTGCTGAAGACATGGGAACACATCTGTGGAGCTGAGGAAAGGTTGCCAAGTAGATTTCAAACAGCAACCTGAGCAAAGATGGGGCAGTTAGACGCTGCATGCCCTGTGGGTGCTACCTGTGTGTACCAGGCTCCATTGCATTAAGAAGTAGTGGTATTAGATGTCCAACTCTTCCAATAGAGGAGCGTAGTCACAGTGACCTAGATGAGCCACCAGAGATAGTGCTGAGAGCTTGGACAAGCGACTTGATTTTGGAACCCGAAAGTTGATGTACTCCACGTTGGGGGCCATCTAAGTGGAAAGCCATGTACAGGACGCCGTCCTACAAAAGCATCAAAGGTGCTTGAGAAACTTATCTTTTCTATACAGCTCTGGGTGCAGTGAAAGTTCTGATCAGTTAGTGCCACTAATACCTGAGGATTCCTCCAGTAGTAGAGCAAAAGTCTGAGGCAAGGAAACTTTCCTGAAGTAACGATGCTTGTATAAGACGTGTTTGTCCAGGCCAGATTCAGGTCTCCGTATGTAAGCCGTCAAAATCAGATGTAGGCTGCACGCAGGCTGAAAACTGAGAAACCCACTCACTTCTTTATCCCCTTCAAGCTAATCAAAGTTCTTACTACTGAGTCCTTCTTGATAAGACTAGTAGTTTCAGAGGCTGAAACATGGTCCCTGCTTTAAGGGTCTTTTCCCCTCTTGTATAAACAAACTGTGAATGTTGATGGTATTTTCATGAAGTCCCCATCTCTGATACATCTCTCTCTCTCTCTCTCTCTCTCTCTGTGCATGTTTTCCAACTGTCTGATGTTACCTTAGCCTAAAGATGTTCCACAAGTCACCATGAAGGCTGTAGTAGATTTAAGGATTATTAGGAGAAAATAGTTTGGCATAACTCCCCAGCTCTTTGTCTGGCTTTGACCCTGCAAGGTTTTTGGATACCTTTTCTGGAGTGGCAAGGAAGTCTGAGGAGCTGTGAGGTGAGAGGGAAAGAGATGCAGGAGAGCAGGGTTGAAACCACCAGGGAAAGGCAAAGCATGACCTTTCTCTTATGTTCTGTAGGCAATGGTAATTCACTAAAAACTTTTAAGTGTGTGTAATGGGCTTAGCAGAGACAGAGGCAGAGAGAAGAAGAGAGAGTAAAGATGGGAGATGAAAGAGAAAAAGAGGGCGAGAAAGTGAATTCTTTTCTTAGAAGGACAGTTATGAAGTCATGAGATGGGCAATTTTCAGAGGAGGTTAGTGGTGTGGTAGAGAGGGTGGAATGGGAGAGGAAATTCTTTGTGAGTTCTAGCAGGAGTCTAGACCTTGACCTTCCATTAAGTGTGCTGTAGAAAAGCAGCTATTCTAGGACATAGAGGCTTTGGAAGTTCACAGACTTGGCAGTACTCACTGTGTCATCGTAAGTAAATCCTTTAACCCCATACACCTTTTCACATAGTCTCACTGCAAATCTCAGTCTCCTTGCTTGTTGGAGAACAATAACAACAGTGCCCTCTTCATCACAAAGTCATGAACACTCCTGAGAAGCATCTGTCTAGCTTTTAGGTCCTTAGAATTTTCTCCTGATTGGCAGCCATTCTATAAATACCTTCTACAAAAGTGATTGTGTCAGACTAGTTGATGATTTCCCACTTGTCTCGATGCCAGCTTTCTCATCTAAATCCCTCCATCTTATATCACCTGCCCAGGGACTAGTATTTCCACATAGACTGGGCTTTCCCATCAAATAGACAAGGTTTGGTCTGGGCTTGTCATGGTTATGTACAAGTGTCAACTTGATGGTTGAGGGTTTGAGCTCTGGGCACATTTGTAGAGAATTAGTAGTTGAGTTAAGCCTAGATCGGACCTGAAGGAGATTGTCTAGTTGGTGGGGCAGACCCAGCCCATGGTGGGTGAGACTAGGCCTTGAACAGGTGAATAAAATACAAAGAGCTGGTTGAGGAAGTTGACATCCTTGTGTATACTTGGTTAGACATGCTAGTCTGACAAGTAAGGATCGTCCCATTCTCAGCCGTTATGTGGTAATGGTGTGGCCAGTTCCCTCGGCCTGGTGTTGGTACATGCTCTCCCATCAAGCTGGACTATGAGCTGTAACCAGTAATTCTAAGAGACAATAAAACCCTTGTGCCTTTAAGCTGTTTGATGGTGATTTATTAGCAACCATGCAGGCTAATTGCAACAGGGCTTGACTGCTAATTCACTACAAAGCAAGAACCCTCAACCATCAAGTTGACACCTGCACCTGACTGTGACGCCGGCTTTATACACAGGCTCCGTTACTCACCGAGCCATCTCCTGGTCCTACATGATCTTGCGCTTAACAAGGACTGCAACTGCAGCACTTTAAATGAAGTCCTTTAACAGTGAGCCTAGATTGTGGCCTAATTCCTTTATGTTTCTTTTTTTTATTATTATTTATTCAATTGTGTGCGTGTGTGTGTGTGTATGTGTGCATGTATGTGTGTATGTGTGTGTAGAACCACGGACGAATTCGGGAACTACCATGGACGCCTCCACCTCCTCTTTGTTTACTCCGCCCCGGGATTCACAGGCTCCGCCCTACCAGGACCGGAAATGTAGGCCGCCCCCGCTTCCGCCCGGTGTCTATACGTGGGGTCTAGGATCCGAACTCAGGACTTTCTGCCTGCAAGGCAGAGGCTTAACCCCTGAGCCACCTCTCCAGCCCCTCTTTTATGTTTCTTATCTCTTTTGACCAAGTCGATATGGCTACCAGGTGACCTGAGATTTGTTTCTCAGCTTTGCGAGGTCAGAACTGCATGTATCACTTCTTGGGGGGTGTCACAACCCACAGGGGAGCGCAGGTACATCGAGGGTACGCCCGTGGGGAATAGAGGCGGTGGCAGGTAGGATGAACGTGCAGAACAGCAAAGGTCTAGAACATCTTAGGGGGATAGCTGGACCTGAAAATGGTGAACTGCATCCCGGAGCTGGGCAAGAAAGAAGAATCAAAAGAAGACCGAGACCAGCCTTTCTCAAAGTGATCCTTAAGGTGAATGTTGGTATCACATAGATAAATATTGATATTTTTTACAAGTATTTTTTTTTTTATTATTTATTCAACCGTGCGCATGTGCATATGTATGTGCGGCGCACGCGCGCGCGCGCGCGCGCGCGTGTGTGTGTGTGTGTGTGTGTGTAGAACCACGGACGAATTTGCGAACCACCATGGACGCCTCCACCTCCTTCTGCCCCGGGATTCACAGGCTCCGCCCTACCAGGACCAGAAGCGCAGGCCACCCCCGCTTCCGCCTGGCGTCTATACGTGGGATCTGGGATCCAAACTCAGGACCTTCCGCCTTAGGCGGAGGCTTAACCCCTGAGCCACCTCTCCAGCCCCAAATATTGATAACAATTGGGTTGTTTTGGTTAGTGCCAATGACTAATTTTGCCTTCTTTCTATTCTCTATACAGCATAAAGTGGATCTACTTTAAAAAAATGTTAATTTATATGGCAGGAGTTACAAGGATATAGCAAAAATTGTGAACGTGGTCTGAAACGGGGGATAAGGAACGTGGGCTTCTTCTGAACCTGGAGTTTAATGTGGACCCCGCTCTATCCCAGGTGTGAGGAATGGTGCCTGGCCCCGAGGGGTTCCCCAGGCTCTTGTTTCCCTGAGCCGCCTGCTGCGCTGCAGTTCTGAGTGTGCTTGCAGTTTCAGCGGGAAGCCTGATGTGCTGCGGCTATGCTCCGGTGCCGATTCTAAACTTCTCACATGGAATGGGTGTTCGTGAGTTTACATGGGCATGTATGACACTCCGTGTAGTGTTCAGCTGGGACCCTAGTCAAATGAATAGACATTTCAGTTTAGAAAGTACAGAAGACTGTTATTCCCACCCAGCCTTTTTGCTTGGGATCTCGGATCAGAACTCAGGTCTCGTTTGCTTGTGAGGCAGAAGCTTAACTCTTTCACCAGTAAAAACCTCCTTCCGGCTACTTTCTAGCTCCAAGCCCCTCCCTCAGTACTTTTTCCTAGAATACTTTATTTTAGAAAATTGGCAGTGTATATTTTCTTTACCTTTTGAGATACAAAAAGTTTCTATGAACTAGCAAAAAAAATTTTTTTAAAGAACTTCAGATCAATTTCATCTTCTGTGCAAGGCTAGGAGCCTAACTTCTAGGAGCCCATTAGCAAAGTGACTTTATCTCGTTGACCAACTTTCCCACTAGCTTCCAAACTCCACACATTGAATTCTTCCACCTCAAGGTTAACTATGTCCCCCTGCCTTTTGTTCCAGTGAAGCTGAGTCCAGTCTTTCCCAGCCACAGCCTTCCTGGCTTCTGCAGCAATAGGCTGGCATATAGTCTTTGCCATTTGACCCAAACGGCTGGTGAAGTTTTCCTTTTGTGGTTGTATAACTTGAAAATTGGATGTGGGGATTCACTCTGTGAATATGCTGATGGTCACGACACTTATCACTGCCAATCAAAAAGGTCCCACAGTATAAGAAGATTCTTACACATTTCATTATCAATTAATGTGTGCATTGCTCAAATTTTTTATTATGAAAAAAATCCCCTTTAAAAATTTAATTTTTTTTCAATCACACACACATTCTCATACTTTGATAATTTTTTATCCCCCATTTCTCTCTCTTATTCCCTTTCCTGTCTCGTGGAACTCTTTTTTTCCCAACAAATCCCGTACTTTTAGGTCATGTTTCTTGAGGTTCACTGCATTTAATTAGGGTTGCCTGTGTGAACGTGGGTGAGGATGTTACTTAAGCAAAGGCAGCTTACCAGTGGCTATACCACTGAAGAACATGACTCTCCTTCTCCTAGAAACCACGAACTGAACTTCTCAGGGAAGAGTGAGGCCTCATGAGCCAGTCCTTTGTCCACATTGGAATGTTAATGGACCCAGTCTTATGTAAGTTTGTACAGGTGGTGTGAGTTCATGGGTGCCGTAGTCATGTCATGTTCAGAAGATAGTCTTTCCTGTCAAACCTTCTCATCCTCTAGCTCTTACATTCTTTTTGCCCCTCTTCCGCAGTGTTTCCTGAGTCCTGAAGGAAGTGATGTAGATATTCTGTTTAGAGCTGGGCATGCAATAGTCTGCATTAATAGCTGCCTGCTGTGAACAGAAGCTTCTCTGACCAAGAACAGTGCAGATCCCATGGGTATGTTTATTTGTAATTCACACTGAAGAGGGTGGTGTCAGACTTCAGGCTTAAGATCTGGCTTTGTAAGTTCAATTAAAGCAGAACCCTTTGCTCAATTTCCCTGTTGAAGGAATAACTAACAAGCTCACTGCTTTTTAAAAAACAGTGCTCTGAATGAGTTAAGTAGTGAGACTGAAGATCTGAACTGTAAATAAGGCAAGGAGTTTAAAGTAACTTTTAGATTCAGCAAATTCTGGAGATGGTCAGATAATTCATTTAACTCTTTGTTTTGGAATATTGTTCAGACCTGACTTTTTGTTGGACTGTTTTAAGGGTCATAGCATTTTTTTCTTGACTTGTCTTTGGATTTCTGGATTCCATTCAGCCTTTCTGAAATGCTTCACAATCCTGTCTCCATCTTGCCATCTTCTTGTCACACGGCTTCCTTTTTGTGCCTCAGTTTGTCTCACCTAGAATCCTCTGGGCAAGCAGGCTGTACTTATGAGGCTGTTTATTTTTCACTGTCTTTTTTTTTTAATTACATTTTTTGTCTAATCACACAAGCTCAATAGGTACCCACCTCCCTTTCTTCTTCCTCCCCATCCCTTCCCCTGTTGTCTCCCATTCCATTCTTCTTCCTTTACCATCTCCCCCTCATTCCTTTTCCTTCTCTCCTCCTCTCTTGGTGCTTCCTGATTTTTCCTTCCCATCCTCCAGAGTATCTGTTTATGTGGGTGCTGAATTTCCCTCTGTCCTCTACACTGAGGATTCAGTAGCATAGCTTTGGGCCCCTTCTTGGGCTGCCTGCTGGTATGGGAACTCTATTATGACTGTTTAACCCCTTACCTCTAAGGATCCTACTGCCTGAAGTTTTGTCCCCTGTGATCCATGCTAGACTTTGGGGGGATGTTGACATGTCAGGCATTATGCAAATCAGGCAAAGTCCAATCACATTGGCTATATCCTGGCTGCTGCAGCCATAAGTCATGTGGAGTATCTGGTATATTGTTGGTCCTTCCCACCTTTAGGCTCTTATAATTTTGCCACTCCCTCTTCCACAAGGTTCCCTGAGCTTTAGGATGGAGAGAGATTTGGCTGTTCTGGTTCCGGGTGAATATTGTAGGGTCTTTGGTGTTCTGAATTATGGTTTATTTTGTTTTCAGCTTTGCTTTTTCTGAATTGCCCTTGGCTGCATCCTGACTGGTTGTTGATTCACTCTGCCTTAAACACTCTTCCATTCTGTTCATCACCTGGTGAAATAGCTGATCCTTCTGGAAATCCCCACTTGTCTTACAATAAGGTTTTAGGGTTTCTTTTCTTGGTTTCTTTTTCGTAATGTTCATATCACATGCCATGAGACTCCTAAGGTCTGCCGTTGCCGTCTTATATCCACATCTCCTGCCTTGGTGAGGACTTTGCTTAGTCCATGATATATATTCCTAGTGCAGTTTCTGGGTCTTGACATACTGGAGAATACTTTCTATAGCAATTTTGAGCACCATCCAGAATTCAGGATTAGTCTATAAATGAAAAGAAAGATAGGTTGTCTGTGTTTAGTGTTATCGTAGGGCATCTGAAATGAATACCAAATGTTAGTAGCATCTCCCACAATGGCACCAATTTCTCTAGGGCTTCTGGATATATATATATATATTAGCAGCCTTTTCCTACTCCAAAAAGCAAGGAATGACCAGTCAGGGACTTTACTTGGCCTTAGGGACACTGCACTCTCCAAGAAAGTTTACTGAGAACGCATGATTGGGAGCATCAGTCAGCCAGAGTGGTGCTTATTTGAATAGATTATCTTTACCAGAATAGGGAGCGCTGCCTTTTAGGTCTTCGTGTTTTACTGGTGGATCTCTGAGCCAAGCCTGGGCTTTATCACTGGTCTGAGTTCTCGAGGGGAGTCAGCAGCTGCAGCATTTTTTGCTTGGACCTTTTGGTCCCTTTCATGTTGTCATTGACACACTCAGCTGTATTCTACTTGCTTTTGTCTTCCATTCTTTTCTTCCCACAGACTCTGCTGAGCCTGTCCTTGCAATGAAAGGCAACTGCTCGAGACACCACACACTGACCATCCCTGCAGAGAAAGAACATGCACTTTTCAGAGTCATGAGGATTTTCTTTCTACATTCATGCTGGCTTAGCTGAAGGTTTCATATGTGGCTGAAATACTTCCAGTCAGATGAGGAAAGAATTTTTTTTTTTTTGATATAGCAGCCTCAAAGCATTGCTTCATCTGTCACCTGAAGCAATTGGACACTCCTGACACTATTTCAATGCTGTTTGTTTAATGTCTTCAACCTGATGACTTTAGAACTATAAGAAGTATCAATGTTAGCACTTATATCTTTTTTTTTGTTTGCATCTGTGTGTGCTTGTGTGTGTGTACAAGGACATTTGAGTGTGTGTACCTCTGGAGGCCCAAGAGTGACATCAGGAATCATCCTGGATTGCTCTACCTCCTTATTGCTTTGCTCTGTGGTTTCCCAGGCTCTGCTTTCCAGGGTCAGAAGTGCAGGCCATTGCCATTTCTGTCTGGCATTTTGGTATCTGGGGATCCAAACTCAGAGCCTTTTGCTTTAACGGTAAAGTCTTTAATTCCTGAATCATCTCTCCAACCTAGCTTAACACCCACATTATGAGGTAAATTCTCATTAGAGAGAGAACTGATTTTACACACACACACACACACACACACACAGACACACAGACACACACACACACACATATATATAGAGTATGTGTGTGTATACTCATGAGTGTGTATAAGAGAGCACTTTAAATGTGTGCTTCTGGAGGTTCAAGGGGGATATTGGGAATCATTCTGGATTGCTCTACCTCCTTATTGCTTTGTTCTGGGTTTCCCAGCTTCTGACTTCCAGAGCCAGAATACTAAGCTGCCACCAATGTCAACCCAGCATTTTGATGAGGGTGATCCTAACCAGGTCCTTTTGCTTGCTAGTAAAAGGCTTTAACCCTTGAGCTATCTCCCCAATCCTGACTATATGAATTTTTTAAAAAATGTGATCGATATCTTAAATTTGAAGTGTTATTTTGGAACAAATTGCATGGAAAAAAACCAGCTTGGAAATGAATCTGCTTTTCTCTATAGGAGGAACTGAGCTGCTGAAGATTAAAGATTCTGGTTGTGCTGTGGGTCTCCTGTGTCATGCCTGATGCTCCTTGGGAAAAAGGCAAGCCCATGACGTGGTGTGAAAGTCCTTCATGAAGGACTCAGCTTCCTTTTCCTGCTTTTCTTCAGGACACCTTCTTATTTGCAAAGTCTGTCCCGTCCTCCCTCTCGGATCCTCCTGTTTGCTTCCTAACACCCGTCCCAGTCACCAGGCTCACACTGAGAACACCAGGCTGCAATCCCTTATTTACCTCCCTGTCTTTTCACAAGATTGCAATTCTCCTGAAAGCCCAGGCCGTAGCTCATTTACTTTTTAACTTTCAGAAACTAGTGTTGTCCCTGCTGCCGAGTTAGTCTCTATTGAATCCATTCTAAAAGATTCATGAATAGGAATATATTATTATTTTTAATTCAACAATAGATTTGCATATGTTAAGGCTTCAACATATTTCAGGCATTTAATTATCAAGTATATGCAAGTTAAAATTTTTGCCACTGTTTTTGAAATAAAGAATGCTTTTTTAGAAACAGAGGAAAGAAAACAAACCATCCACATTTCTATTTTTCTTCTTTATTTAGCAACAGTCTCAAATACTTTGTCAGATGAATTTCAGAAACTTTTGCCAAATGTCCTTTCCGGAAAACCTCCCACTGGAGACTAGAAATGCATTAAATCCCTAATAGATTTGGGAAGAACTCTCGTGTTTACTGTATTTAATTTTGCATTAGCTATGATTATTCCTGCCAGTTATTAAAGTCTTCCTTATTCCTCTAAATGCCTTGAAAGTTTTCTTCTCCAAGATTATTCCAAGAATGTCGATTTGCATAGTCTTGATTTGAGACTAGAATGCCACAGTCTCTAGTATTTAACTGCCTGTACCATATCCACTCACGTGCGCAAAACAACGTGAGTCTCTTTTGTCCTGTCTCTTGTTTCCTCTGAGAGTCAAGCACTTAGGTGGACAGTGGCAGAGCTGTGGGAATATCACATCATGTGAGTTCCTTTCCTGCATCAACACTATTTAGTAAATGTTGGGGAATTTTTTTTTCAAGTATTCAGTAATGGTACTAGTGTTCTAGCAATCAAGGAAGGGATCCACAATGTGAGGGAGGTTCTCATGTGATGAAGAATAGCCAATTGCTTTCTGTATTTACTGGTCTGGTAAATACTACGGACAAAGAGTGTGGGAAATTAGTAACAAACTTTTTAAAATTTTTTTATTATTTATTATGTATTCAATTGTGCGTGTATGGGTGTGTGCGTGTGTATGTATGTGTGTGTATGTATGTTCCCGAATTCGGGAACTACCATGGACGCCTCCACCTCCTCCTTGTTTACTCTGCCCCGGGATTCACAGGCTTCGCCCTACCAGGACCAGAAACACAGGCCGCCCCTGCTTCCACCTGGCGTCTATATGTGGGGTCTAGGATCAGAACTCAGGACCTTCCGCCTGCAAGGCAGAGGCTTAACCCCTCAGCCACCTCTCCAGCCCCAAGTAACAAACTTTGATGGTCTACCCCTAATATTTTCTGCAATAGTAATGCTTGAAAATAGTTTTAAGAAAGGATATACTTCACTGAAAACATTTACTTTTAAGGATAAGAACAGTAGCATTTCACTTTCTTCAAAGATCTTAAATGATTATGATGTGAATCTGTAGTATTTAATATTTTATTTCATTTGTGTGTGTGGTGTGTGCATACATTTGCATATGTGTTCATATGGGTGTGGGTGTACGTGTGGGGAGGTGTGTACAGACAGATGTATGGAGGTCCAAGGTTGATATCAGGAATTGTCCTCTGCCACTATATTCTTTCAGACTGGGGGGGTCTCTCAACCAAACTCAGAGCTCACTTGTATAGCCAGTTGCATCAACCAATGTGACCTGGGGATTCTTAGACTCCACTATCTGAAGCTGGAGTTACAGGTGGACCCCATGTCCACTGGGCACCATGTGGGGTCCTGATTTAAATTCTGGTCCTCTTGTTTGTGCAGTAAATGCTTTAACTACTGTACCACCTCTCATCCCTTTTTCACTGAAACAGCAGCACTTGCCTTCAATTGCCAATCCATGAGCAAATAAGTAGATAGAGTTTTAAGTCTTTATTTTGTGGTTGTTTGTTAGGCAGTAAGGATGAACTGATATATTCCATCACCTTCCATAGACTATGAAAGTACAGGGGAGTCATAGTCATTAAATAAATGTTTCCTATGTAATTGAATGAATGGATATGCAAATGGATTACAAGTAATATATTTATATTTTTCTCAATCAAATTCCAGCTTTTAAAAGTCCATCTTTAATGTAGTTTTCCTCCTTTACCTATGTACCACCTGACACATACTTTTAAAAAAGCACAGCTACACTGAATTACTGCTATTTCTGCATGCATTTTATTAATGAACAAGCAGTTTGAGAGCTAGAACTGATTATTAATTATCTTTATATCCTTAATGTTTGTGCACTCTATATTCCCAAATGATCAGTTCTGGATTTTTAGAAATGTGATTTTGACCTTTAGTAACAGGATGGCAGATCTCTAGGATGCAGTGGTTTTTAAACCTTGGATGAAAAAATGAAAAAAAAATCTGAACTTAAAAACAAACAAACTTGACCCCGTCTCGTTTTGCAACTGATACAGAATCTGGAAGCAGGACACGACAATGTAGATGTGCAGCCACGATGGTGAAACTCTGGATTCAATGTCCGTCAAACATTAGTGCCTGAGAAATGGGCCTCTTCAGCAAACAGGAAAACCCACAGAAAATAATTTTGAATCACTAAATATTCTGATTTTTGAAGTTAGAACAGGAGTGATACTTGAAGTGCTAAATATTATGCTCTAATATGAATGCACAAGCAGTACAGGGCAATTCCTAATAAACTGTGTTTACTGTCGCACCTTTATTTCTATCAAAGTTGAACATAGTTTGCCGTTTACTTTGAATTTTTTTATAAATACCTATTTCATTTTCTTATAAATCAAAAATTTTAAGTTATTTTTGTTTTTATATCTTGGTGTTAATTTTTGAACATTTAAATATGGCTAATTTAATTTCTTAATTTAACAGTAGCTGTTTTAGAAGAAATCACCAAAGATTTCTTTGCACATGAATATTTACTCTCCAGGATCTCAATTTGACAGTGTTAAGCCTTGAATTCTTATTTCTTAAACAGCCAAAACATATTTGTAGGTTGGTTTTAGTGCACTTTTTTCATTTCTTGAGTATACTATGATTCAAAGTTCACAGCCTTTGTAACATTATATAATTTGAGAAATAACCAACAATGTCCCTAATGATTAAATATTCAAGTTTGCAATTATTTTGTAACTTTTGTTCTGCTCTTCGCTCACTCTAAAAATTATCATAAAATTTTGAAAGATGTCCTCAGTGTAGAATATGTCCATAAAATATTAAATATTCAATTTTCCTCTATCATGGCTTGAAAAATTCATAATTACATGATGATCCACATAATAACTCATTCTGAAAAGTCATATATGGCACTCCCTCTGTGACTGAGTTAATAATTTACTGCTGTGTGGGATTTTCACTCTGCACTGTTAGTCTTGGGAACATTTATTAAGCAAATGTTCATTTGCAAAGATCAGGATGTGAATGAAGAGGGTAAGAATTTAATGAGGAGTGACAGACAGGTGAACTGATTCCATATAGAAGTTTAGTACAAGGGAAAGCAGAGAGCTTTATCTTCTGTTGCCTCGATAGACGCCTGAAATGAAATATAGAAGACAGAGGGCAGGAGGAAAAAAATGATGCTCTCCTGCAGGGGCCGGTGGAGGGATAAATCAAAAGAGGAATACAGTTCAGGCCATTTGAAAAGATGCCAATGAATGTGATGCTTGGAGCTCAGATAGCAGAGGGGTTGGAAGCTTATTTTAGAGTCAGCAGATCCAAAGAGAACAGTTTCTGTTTTCTTCTTTTCTTTTGTTATTACAAGTTTTCATTGATGTTACTTTGAGTTATGAAAGCACTTGAATGTCAACCAGGCAGAGATGGTTTTCATGGAATTGGTTATTTAGAGGCTAAATAATATTATTATGAACACTTAATAATTACCTTAAAAGAGAGCTATTTTCTCATTTGGGTTAGTTTGGTGGAGAGGTATACAACACGAGAGAGGCAATCAGTTTTTGTTTGATTTATTGTATAATTATACTATATCAGTAACTTGTAACTTGACATCTCTATTATTACCTTGGGCATACCCGTTTTTCATTTTGCTTGGTTTTGTTTGGTTTGGTTTGAATTGGTCTCACTATAGAGATCAGTTCTGCCTCTAAATCTTGACCCTCAGACTCCTGAGAGCTGGGTTGAAGTCCTTGCTTGGGAAGATCTTTGAGAGAGTGATAGATCAACAGAAGGTATCACACTAAACTCGAGGAAACTGTCCTGTGGACTTATTATATGAAGTTTGACTGGCAGATGTTAAATTAAATAAATTCTGAATCATTCTAACATTATTTTTGGAATGTAGTATTAAATAAATTATATAAACAAATAAAACTAAAAGAAAATTCCAGTAAAAAGCAAGAGACCATACTACAATGGTGTAGCATCTAAATTTTTGGACTTTTTTCCTGCTGAAGCCTACTCTGCACCAATAATCACTTTGCCTGTAATTCATTACAGTGAGGTTATCATTGTAAGAAGCTCAATTTTCAAGACTGATAGAGATAGGAAAAGGATTTATAACTAAGTTCTTTGTATCATAATAAGTCAATTTCTTCATCAAAAATATTAGTTATCAAGGTCTAAATGAGGTCACTTTTAAATGCCAGGGGAAAATACAGCACTCAATGTTCTATCCAAAGTAATTCCTCTGACTATAAATTTTAAGGTGAAACAATACAGAATTTTAATAATAGGACTGAAAGAAGTCAATCCAATTGTATTCCCACTAAAATAAACAGTTAATACAGTGGAGTTTGGGGAAGCAAATTTTCTTCAGATATTAAATATCCTCAATATGTATACATGAAAATGTATATATAAATGTACCCCACATGTGGATCATTAAAAGTTGCCAAAAATACAAAGTATATATTTTGTATATGCAATGAAAATACAGTGTAGGATATGTAAACCCAAGATTCCACTGAGGTGCTCAAAAATTATTTGGTTAAAGGGTAAATACACCTTGTACATCATAATGAAAGTCTTATAGGTAGGGGTGGAGATTAACACTTCAGGCTGTCTACAGAATATTAATAAAATTCAATATATTTTCTAAAAGGTATAATTTATATTTTGTGGAAATGAGACCCTTTTCTAATAAAATTCTTCTGTCCTTCATTCTGTTCATATAATTTTGCCATAAATCATCCTGTAGGAATTTTACCCCCTAAATATTCATCTCAGGGAGAACCTATTTAAATAAGCCCTCTTAGCAAGAGCTTTCAGAATTAAAATTGCACCAGGAGCAATACTTCATCCCATATGTTTCCTTCTATAGAATTTTCTTTTGGCTAAAATAATGTTTTTTGTTGAATTTCATTATGTGAAGATGGCTGATTTGAGGTGACTTTGAAGTACAGATGCAGTGCATTAAAGATAAAAAAATCCTCCGTCTTTTTAATTGCACTGTCTTGGAATCTGCCACACTGCAGTTCTTTTCTGCTTCCCATCTACATACATAGTGAGAAAAACCTAAGGGCATTGTTCTCTGCTTCACCACAGAGAAAGAATAAGAAAGAAGAATCAGCTGCAGGACATGTGAGGTTTTTTAGATTTTTAGTAAACTAGATCATTATGTTCTTTCATTGCATCAGAAGCTAATTTTACCTCTCTCATTGGTAATCAGCAAATTATTTTATTTTTATTCCTTATATAAATACAATAAATAGTTGGAATTCTTAGGATGTGAGCTACAGTATGGAGAATAGAGAGACTTATCAGGCATCCACACATACATGTTCTTACTTGCACATACATGTTGTATTAACGTGATGTCTGTAATGGAGGCTGTCATTTTAGGGTGTGTGTGTGTGTGTGTGTGTGTGTGTGTGTGCGCGCACTGTGTGTGCATAAGAATGACTTTGGAAAAAATCCTGAATTGCTGCTACTTGCTTTTTTTCTTCATTTTGAAATTTCCCAGGTTCCACCTTCGAGAACCAGAAGTGAAATCTGTTGCCATTTCCACCTGGTTAATTTATGTGGAATTGAGGATCTGCGCTCAGGTCCTTTTGCTTGTGAGGCAGAATCTTAACCCCTGAGCCATCTCTCCAGTCCAAGATCAGCAATTTTTGATGATGAAATTAGCAAGTTTCCAGCTTGTTTTTTTTTCATTTTAAATTCTTTAACAGTTTCATACATGTATGTAATGGCTTTTAGTTGTTTTAATTTCCATTATCCTGTCCTGTCCCCTTTCTTTTCCTGCTGAAACCCTTCTTCCCAAGTCCTTTAGCTCCTTCATGTATTCTTTGTAACTGAATCAGGCTTGCCAGAACATTCATGTGCTCTAATTCATCCATTTCCTATTTCCTTCCTTCTACTAGCTCAGGCTGGTCTAGAACTATAAGTTCAAATTTTTGATCTTCTCTTCTCAGCTTCCCAAGTACTTGTAAAACAGCCATACCCTACTGAACCTATCTTAATTTATTTATTCTTATACCTGCGCCATGAGGAAGGCAGAACAGGCTTAAATTATCTCCATTTTCCATATGAAACTGAGAGTTGGACAAGTTGGAGTGATGGCCCTTGATCACACAGTTCATAGTACTGCTTTCCAACACAGAACTCTCACATGACTGTCACATGACAGGAAGTCAGTATTTTTCAAGCTTATTTTTATGAATTGAAAGTTTTTTAAAAAAATTTTACAAACAAAATAAGTTGTTATCCCTGCCCCCTTCCACTCTCTCCTCCCTTCACCAATCCATCCTTGTCCTTCTGTCCTCATGATATTTTGCTTGTGTGGACCACAGGGCTCCCTTCTGGTTGTCTGTATTAGTAAGGACCAGGCCTGGTTGGCTACATAAGTGGCCCTTCGGTGGGTAAACTTACAGGTGGGCATGCTTTCTTTCTCCTGTCTAACACCTGTCCCTGTAATTCCCACTGCACTAGTTATTTGTCCTGAGATCTTCACTGGCTCTTGGGGGAATATTGATATGTTCTCCATTGTGTAGATATAGTGGGGTGGATTTCATTGCAGTGAGCTCTTAGGTTCAGCAATCCTGTCATGGCTGGGGTGACCTGGCCTGTAGTGTACCTCTTCACTTTTAGGTTCATACGATCTTATCATCCCCTTCTATAAGGTTCCCTGAACCTTAGGATTTGGATGGCCTGATCAGTGTTGAGTGTTTTAGAATCGTCGATACCCTGTATTCTGGTCAGTCGTGGTTTTCTACTTTCATAGCAAACAGTTGAGTCTTGGCTGAGTGTTGAGATCTTTTCTTATCTAAGGATATAATGAGATGGTAGTCCACTATCAGGTATTTATGGTTAATACTAAGATATCTGATGTTATCTAGTGTCTAGACACTATTATTTGGACAAGTTTACAAAACTGGGCATTCGTTCCCTGGCATTAAGTGGTGGTTAAAAGCTACTGAGAAGATAATTAAGTCAGTATTTTTTTATCTTCCTAAATGCTTACAGGGTTCTCACATCACAACACTACCTGGAAGAAGTTGAAATAACAGCCCAGATTAAATATCTAAATTTATTGCTTGTTAATGAGCTGCTTTATGCGTGCAGCTGAGTTTTAACTGGTCAAGAAGGATGAGCAAGAATTTATCATTATTTAGTGTATAGATGCTGTGAAACATAGATATAGGTGTCAACTTGGCAGTTCACAGCTTGAGCTCTACATATGCAAACAATTAGTAGCTAACGAGCCCTGAGAAACCCTGCAGGAGATTGTCTAATTGATGAGCAGAGAGCCATCAATTGGGTGAGACTTTTCACTGAGCAGGTGGATAAGCTGGATGGAGATGATTTAGAGTTGGCATTTCTTGGAACACTTGGATAGACATGCTCTCTGGCAAGTGGGGTTTGCCCTTCTCTCAGCAGTCCTGTAAATACATTGTGGCCATTTTCCTCAGCTCCAAGTGTTGGTATGGACTCCGCTTCCAATCTGGACAAAGAGATATAACCAGGCAATTGTGAGTCAAAGTGAAACCTTTGGTTCCCCCTTAAACCAGTTGTGAATTTGACAGTAACATGCAAAATAATTGCAGCAGATGCTGATTTCAAGCATCTAACAAGACCAGAGACAAGAAATGACCTAGTAAGTTCAGGATCTCACAGATTTGGGCTGACCATGGCACAGAATGCTAAACTGAGAGGGGCAGAAATTGAAGAAGCAAGCAGTACCAGATAATGAGAAACTTTAAGTCATTCAAAGTAAGCTGGATTTCATCATGAACTAAGGGGGAGCTGAGAAGCTTTCAGTGACATGAAAATGCTATTTAAAACCCTACCTTAGTAGGTGTCATAGTTAGGCACAAATGTCAATGTGACAGTTGAAGGTTTGAGCTCTGGGCATATTTGTATAGAATTAGTGATTGAGTTAAGCCCAGAGCAAACCTGTAAGAGATCGTCTAGCTGATGGGGAAGGTCCAGTCTATGGTGGATGGAACTAGGTCCTATAATAAAATACAGAGAGCTGATTGAGAAAGTTGGCATCCTTGTGTGCACATGACATGTTGGTGTGGCAAATAAAGATCATCCTTCTTTCAGCCGTTGTGTAGAGATAGTGTGGCCAGTTCCCTCAGCCCTGGTGTTGGTGTGAGCCCTGTCACGCTGGATTGCAAATTGTAACTGGACTATTGTAAGAAAATAAATCCTTTGTTTCCTTAAGCCATTTGATGGTGATTTATCAGCAGTCATGCAGGCTGACTGCCACAGTAGGAATGCCCAGAATTGATAGAGAGGGAGGACTAGGAGGTAGTGATTGCCACGGAGTCAAGTCAACCTGTTATTCTAAATTGCTATGAGAAATGGAGAATCAGGGCAATGGTGGTTGGACTGTAAGCCTAAGAAGCTGACTTTGTACTTGTTATTCCAAGATCAAATCTTATTAACTTTAGTAGTTTTTAAAAATCTTTTGACCAAATGAGCCAACTATTCATATGCTTTGATGGACATTAGTAATGTAACAGAAAGGTACTACATCAGTTTAGAGGCTTTTGTTTCTAATTAGAACCAAAGTAGAAATACAATAAAGCAAATTGTTATTTCATGAGAAGTTCTGAGTTAGGAACCCACGCACTGTAGTTAATGAGTAGCTCAACTATCTTGTTGAAAAATATTGTTTCCATCTCTCTGTTCTGCTGTCCTCAATGTCACCTGTCTGCTTCCCTCATGTTAAGTTACCTCATGAGGGCTGATGCCATAGTCCCAGGAGTCCTTGACACACAAAACAAGCAAACTCAAGGCAGGGCTGGGGGGGGGGCAGGAATTGGGCTCCCTGGTGGGACACACAATCAAGGTCCTATGGTTAGCAGGAAGGGAGGACTCTGAAATATGTCTTTGCAGGTGCAAAGAAAGCTAAGGAAATACTTAGCTTCGTGTACTTTAAAAGTGATTTTATAGAAAAAAAGCCAGGAATATCATCTAAACACCTTTACTTACTCCTCTAGCATCGGGTGTGTATTGGGCAGGGCCAGCAGGGCTGATCATGGAGTTCTGTGTAAAGGACATTCAAACTGGAGGAAGAGGAAGGAGAAGACATTGTCTTTTGGCCCCAGGAGATTGCAAGTAGAGAGAAAGATAGAGTGAGATGCCATCCTGTTCATCCATCTTGGGTTTGCACTAAGGAATCATTGACTGGAACAATGAGGACACAGTGCCCAGCACCCACTTCCTCATTTGGAATTTTGGAAGAACACCGATCTATAGTCTGGCAGGGAATGAGTAGCAACACGGTCAGACAGAAGGAGTATCAGTAGCACTCTTGAGCTTTCTCCATTTTAATGCAGTGTAGAATTTTGTCGATACACACTTGATCTGTCTTGGAGACAAAACATCAGAAAATTGAGAGGATTGTGAGCTGAAGTCATAGAATAATGGACATGGCAGAGATGTAAACTTTTCTGGGAAACCAAAACAATAGCCTCAAGTTCACCATCTAAAGGACTCTCAAATGACCTTCTTAGAGACAGCAGTCTGGACATGCTGTGGGTCACGGACAAGCATCGCCAGGGCAGGCTGAGAAGCAGCATGTCAGCTGGTGCTGAGCTCCACATAACCCTTCCTCCCTAGGCATGGAAGCCAGATCTGGTATAGACGCAAAGGAAATGTCAGAGTTCTCTGAGAGCTGAATCAACCAAAATAAAATGGAAGTTAACATTTCAGGCTTCTGTGGTCTGAGATGTGACCCTTCCAACTCATATGCTGAAATCTTAACCCCTAATGTATTAGGAAGTGAAAGACTTTTGCAAGTTTTTTGCTCACAGAACAAGAATATTATTAGTGAAATTAGTATCTTTTTAAGAACAAAGAAAAAGACTTATTGATCCATCTTCCACAATAGATTCCAATGAAAAGATAGCCATACAGCAACCAGGATGTTGTCCCTAGCAGATGTCAAACTTACCAGTACCTTGATTCTGGACTAATCACTAGAGTTATGAAGAATAAATTTCTGCTATTTATAAGCCATCTAATTTGTGATATCTTGTTATAATAGCTGTACCAAACCAAGAATACCCCTCTTCTGCAAATATTCACATACATACATGCATGCATGCATATATTGCAATAGAATCCTGAGACAAGAGGTTTTCATAGACATGTTTCTCTATGTCCTCTAGTGTAGGTTGACTTGTGACATACAAATTTACAGAATATCAACTTAGGAAACAAAGGGGAAAAATGTTTAACACATGTGATCCCTACTCTGTTCTATAAGCACTTTTTTTAATTCCAGCTCATAAATTCCAGTGTTTTTTGAGATAAAGCCTAATTCTTTAATTGCCATTAATTTATATGCAATTGCATAACAGGCACTGAAAATCACAGTTAATAATTGGTGAAGGAAATCAAGAGGTTAATGGGTTTAAGGTCACTGGAGGGCTTCACGTAAGCAGATAAAACAGATAATCCCCAAACTTAGTGACACAACTGCTGGCTTGAGAGTCAAGGGTTGTGTTGATAGAATTAGGTGTCATACTCCTCAAAGTCTACCATGGACTAAAGGCACTAGGATCCTTAGCAGCTAGGAATTAACAGCCACAATAGTGTTCCTATACTTAAGGGGAACACAAGAAAGAGTTCTAGGAAATGCCACTGAGTCCTTATACCTCATCAGAGAGGAGAACCCAGAGGAAAGTTTGACATACACATTAAAGGATGCTCCAGGGATGGGGGGAAGAAGCACTGGGAGATAGGGAGGGAGGGGGGGAAAGGAAGGGGAAAAGGGGGAGGACACAAGGGGGTCTAGGAAAGGATGGAGGGAGGGGACCGGGGTAACTATTAAGTTTGTACGAGCAGAAATAAATAAATAAATAAATAAATAACGGAAAAAAAAAGAATTAGGCGTCATAAAGCTGCCCTGCAAATTTTTAGAGTATGATGGAAATATCAGAGCTTAGTATTTTTATTCTGTAGTTCTAGATGGCATCACTATATTCAATAGGTCAAAAGTATAAGGAGATGAACTGAAAGGCAGGAACTACCTCTCAGGAGAGTGTGCTTCCAAGGTCTGGCAGGGATCTCCCCTTTGAGGTTACACGGGTTTTACGATGCTTTTCGGATTTAAGGCTACACTGCTCTGAGAAGCAATGTTTCTTAGTATTGTACATTTGTGGGTCTCCAAAATAAAAAAAAAAAATAGAGAAAAGAGGACACATGTCTGGTGACCAGGGGTTTCCACCATGAAGGGAATCCAGCTGCTGAACAGCTGCAGTTGCCTGACGCTGAATGTGGGCCACGGACCAACACCCCAGAGTCACCCGCAAGCTGGCTTGAAGTCTGGGTTCTAAGGCTGTGTCTACTTGACTTGGGGTCCTCAGGTGACTCCTGTACACAGCGAAGTCTCCAAATGCCCAGCTAGAGTCTGAGGGGAAGCTTGGATCATCACGCCTGGGAATCTTTGCATTCTCCGAACCACCGAGGCTTCTGTTGAGCCTCCTGCTCTAAATCTCAGTCTCTAAGTCATTTTGGGCTAACATCAGTGGTGCCCATTATTATGACAAACACATTTTCAAGAAGAGGCCTAATTCTTCTGGTTAAAAAAATGAGGGAAAATGGTACTCATCTTTTTCTCAGTGATTTCTACCTCAGAAAACTTGTAATTGCATGTACTTGTTTTTTTTTGTGTGTGAAAAGACTGTGCATCATTTAGAAAACAAGACAAGTGTTTTCTCAGCTTCAAGACTTGCAATGTGCCTTTCTCAACAATCTGACATGTACTTCTTTGAATGCCACTCTGAAGAGTGTTAGTAGCCCTTTCCCAATTTCTGTTGGAAGGTAGGAGCCTAAGATAGGCAGATGACTTTTTCTAACTTGCAAAAATATGTCAAGTCTAAAGATACCACTTTATATTTTTCCTCTCTGTAAAGGTACTTAGGTAACATAGATGATGACCCCAATTTCCAGGTAAAATTTGGAGCATGCACCTTGGACACTTGCAGGAGCAGCGTGACCAATGGGCATTATTTCTAATTTTGTGAATGTCCCTGCAATGGATTGCAAATGTTTGGATGTACAAAAGGGAACAATTCTTTAGCCTTTTTGCAAGCTCTTAGTGGAATATATATCACATTTTGCTTTAGCAGTTATTCAAAAAGAAAATAATTTTCTCTTTTGACTGTCTTATGGGGAAATTTGAGGGGCGAAGAAGATTTTGTTCAGTAATCCATTTCTCACAACTATATATAGGTAGATAATGAAATATGTCATTCATTTTTCCTATATTCCTGTTTTACTCTATTTCCTTCTTCCTTCCTTTCTTCCATTTTTATTTAGTTTTCTTCCTCTCACCACTGAATTGGCATGTGAACTTGTTACTTTCCAACCAAATTATTTTTTTTCAACCAAATTATTTTATAGAGAAAAAAGTGAAGATTCTTTGTGAATATTAGTACCCCAAATGTTCTGAAGAACATTTAATCCCCAAAACGAGCTTTTTTTTTTTGCTGTGAAAAAGTTTTGGGAGCTGATTATCCAATTAATCTTGTGCTATTGAAACAAAGGAAGGTCATGATTCATAAAGAAAGATGGTAATTTGAAGAAGCTGTTGAACAGAAAAACAGACTTTTTATCTAATTGTGAGGTTATCAACTTTAAGAGGCCATTGTTCATATTATTAGGTTAATATAACCTTAATATAAGTTGTTGATTTTTATGTGTATGCTATGTACATATCTATATTTATCTGCCATTATCTGTCTAGGTATATGCAAGGAACTATTTTATTTATCCTTTTTGTCATGGGAAAATATTCACTTAAAATACTCTGACAAATTCTTGTGCTAACAGACAAGGGAGATGCAAATTATTACTGTTGTTCATTTCTAAAGCATCTCTTTTGGTTATAAAACTTCCCTGAGGGAGACTGTATTAGCAAAACAGTATATTTAAAGGTACTCATTAAACCAAAATAACAAAATCTGCATGATGATTTTTAGCAAACAGCATTATGATATTTTTTTCTATCAATGTGACATAAAAATTGGCAAACTAATGTTGCTCCCTAAATCTCTATTTGGGAGGTATTCCAGAGGAAAAATACTGGAACTACCTGTCTGGACCTTGAGTCTGTACAGCATTTATGTCTTTGAGCCTTTTAGTAAGCAATAGCAGCTGCGCTTGTGATTGAATGCCCTCCTTTGTCAGTATCAATACATACTTAACCTTTTGAAGTCAAACACACATCTGAAGAAAACAATGAAATATCTCCTGATCCTCTCAGAAGGCTGAGACTCTGAAATTGTTTGCATATCCTGTGACTTAATTTCTGAACGTTGTCGTTTTCACCTCTGATATTTTGACCTCGTCCTTGACAGAAAAACCACAAGATACTTTCTGACTTAAAAAATAAATACAAATTAAAAACTACGCCTTGTGTATAACCATAGCTCTAACTCCATGCTGCAAAGCACCATTTAATGTTATCTTAGAATCCTATTTTTTTAACCACAAATTCAAAGCTACCTAGTGTTACTTTTCTTAATTAAGCTGAGCTGCTCCCACAATTCAAAAAGCTTCATTTTTTTCCCTGCTTAAATTAAACTCCCTGTGCAATGCAGTGACCAAAACAAATAATCTATGACCTACAAACAAGACACTTGCATTCCCTGAAGAATTACGTTCTTGTTTTCTCTAGGTTATACATCTTTGAACCTCTCTTTGCTGTAACGACCTTCTGGTGCTCATTAGCATGCTGATTACCATTAACACAGCTATAATGCAGCAATTTTCTTGGTGTATGTCGAGGAGAAATGCTCATCTGAATGCAGTCAGGGGACAAAATTAACTGCATAAATCTACAGTGCAAACTGGATCTCGTCCAACTTGCACGAGTCGTCTTTCCTCCCCTAGTTGTGACATCATCATCTAGATTCCCACTGATGGCTTAATAAGCATCTCAGGGTTTCATATTTAATTTCCTTTCATCTCTGCATATTGTATTTCGACTTAATTTCAAGAGTGCCTGACCATCTTATTACTATGTCTCATATATTTACCTTTAATCTTTCAGCAATGTCCCTTAATGGCTCCTGGATAAGATTTCTACCTGCATACTTATTACCTCTCTTTTTCCACATTTACATCCTTAAAAAATACTGGCTAGTAGATGAGGATTTAAGTACATGCCTATGCATTAATAGAGTTATAGGAGTTATAGGACCAAGAACAAGCTTGGGATAGATAAGCTGTATATATTAAATATAAAATCAGTACAAATATTTTTGGGTGGTATATGTATATTCTATGAATATACAGAAAGGAAGTGAAGCTTCAGTGGTAAGAGAAGTGAATGGATGAAACCTGGTTTTCTTCTTGCCACTGGCACGGAGCAGTTAACTGTCAGTACTGACCAACAGGCATAAGCTGAGGACGCTGTCAGTTCACAAGCCACAGTGATGTCGGGAAAGTTCACATGATTGTTTAAACATTCAGTTGTGCTATTATACATGTTTCTCTTTCTATAGATCTATAATTGTTATTTACTTATTCATGGTTTCAATTTCTAACACTGATGATCTGCTGAATTTCTATCCATTTTTTATCATAGTTACTCTGCTAAAAATCAGTCATAATCACAGATGAGTTAACATTCATCATGTTATGATGGACAGCGTTATATAATTATAGGAAAAAGGTCAGGATTTAAGTACTGACTCTGGTACTCGATGACTGTTCATGATTGCTTTGGATCTCCTAACCGTATGCCATACACTGGGTGGTTCATCCACAGAAATTAATTCCCTCACTCTCCCAGAGGCGGGAAACTACAGTTCAGCTGGATTCTGGTGAAGAAGGGTCATCGTGTTTTCAAAATTCTCACCTCTTTTCTTTTCTCTTTCTTTCTTTCTTTCTTTCTTTCTTTCTTTCTTTCTTTCTTTCTTTCTTTCTTTCTTTCTTTCTTTCTTTCTTTCTTTCTTTCTTTCTTTCTTTCTCTCTCTCTTTCTTTCTTAATTTTTTTTTTTTTTTAGGAGACAGAATCTCAAGTAGTTCAGACTGTCTTCAATTTGCTATGTACCTAAGGCAGACCTTAAATTCCTAATTTCTCTGAATCAATTTCTCATATGCATATATGGAGAGAAAAATATAGAGGGAGAAAGACAGAGACAGAGAGACAGAGACCAGAGCTTTTTCTAAGGACACTGATTCATATCCTCATCTAAACCTAATTATCTCCCAAGTCCCATCTGTAACTATCATCATTGAAACATCAACATATAAATTTTAGAAGGACACCGTTTAGTGCAAAGCAACAACTCTACTACTTTGACAAAAATCTTAAGACTTTCCTACTTCCTCTGTTACCAGATGAAGATAATACTGTGTGCATTTGAGATGGTTTGATACTAATGTAAAATGGTATAATCAAGAGCACCATAGGGTAGAGAGATGACTCAGGGGTTAAGATTCTGTCCTGAAAACAAAAGGTTCTGAGTTTGGATCTCAGGTCCCATGTAAAAATGCTTGTGGAAATGAATGTGGCCCAACCCTCCCTATCCTGGTAGGTGGGGCCTGGGAAATCTCATCGCGAAGCAAAAAGGAGGCAGAAGCAATCCGGGATGATTCCCAAAGTCTGGGTCCTCCACAGGGACACACAGTGCCCTCTGATACACCCCCCCACACTGAACAAACAAACAAACAAACAAACAAACAAACAAACAAACAAACAAAGATTGCCCTTAAAAAAAGAGCACTAAATGCAGTTGGTGCTTAATAGTCATCAGAAATTGAATAAACATAAAAAATTAAAAAAAGAAACTGAATAAATATTAGTGTCAGGTCCTTCTTTCCTAAAGGTCTAAGGGAAGAGAGACTGGCAAATTATCTTAATGCATTATGTTCTTTCTGTATTAGCAATATGAAAAAGCGCTATGGATGTGCACAGAAGGAAGAAATTAATTCTGCTCTGCCCTCTGAGCCATCTGAGGCTGGAAAAGAGGATATTTAAATTGGGTTTTGCAAATGGGATGGAAACCTGGGCTGAGAAAGAGGGAAGATCTTGCAGGCCGAGCAAAACTTGGATACATGATTGGGTAGAGTTCAGTTAAAAATCTTTTTGCCAAGATTTCCAAATGCAAGAAGGCACACGTGGCCTTCCACGGAACCTGGCAGAGCCTTGGGGCAGGTGATATTTATATCCTGTAAAGGACACGTGTTAAGGAAATCCCTTTGCACACTTTTCATGCTTGAAGTCTTTATCTTGGTGGAATAGATTGTGTGGTTTCACAAATTAGATTAAAGGAACAAAGCCACTCACATTCCATCCTTTATTCCTAAAACTAAATGTCAGCCCTCTTTCTTATACAGTGACAACCATGTTCATTTTAAAATTGTATAATACAAGTAAACAAAGAATAAAAATAAGTCATCATATTTTGACTACCTAAAGAGTGAATATTTAAATTGGAGGTGGTCTTTTGGGTATTTTATGCACATATCTATTTAGATAATTTTATTAGCCTTATTAGAGATTAAGTATTCATTATAATTATGGTTATTTAATATTTTTATTAAGATTTTACAATAACTCCACATTCTTGTTCATTTAACTTTTTAAAATTTTGTCATATACTCTCATAGCTTGTGATTTTTATACAAGTTCATACTTCTAAAAATAGTTTTAAAAATACAATATTTTAATTTATAGGTATGTGTATTTTAAAGGCAGTTGCCGACCTCGAAGGATGTGCTAATATAAAACTTCACCAAAATTAGAGAAAGTATGTGTGTTTATGTTATCTCTAACATTGGGCACTTGTCATTTTACTTCATGTTATACATTTGATAGTTGCTTTAAAGAATAGACTTTAAACGCCTAACATATGAAAACATGATTTTATCTATGAGCAATGGGTAAGAATCCAGTATTGTCTGTAGGTAGTACCTTTAAGCACAGACTATGCAGTTCTCCATTGCTCTGAACTTAGCCAATGTTTTAGGAAGATTAGTTAAAATTAGGTCAACAGTACGTTGAACTAACTACGTGAAGATTTTGAGGATTGCTTATGAACGAATGCTTATTTAATAAATGCTTGAATGTGGAAAAGAACTGAGCTTACAGTAGGTTTTTACTGGTAAATTTCTGTTGTATAGGAGTTTAATGAGGATCTCATCATTCAAATTGTTTCAGGGACAACTTCACCTACCAAAAGTAAGCTAAGAAATGTGTATAACCAGATTGGCTTGAATAAAATCCTCAATATGTTTGTGGGTTCTTGAAAGTGACTATTTTTAAAATCACTTTTTAAAGTTATTTTTGAGTAATCCCTACTTATTGAGAAATTTTTAAAACAGATCATATAGATCATTTTATCACCTCTGATCAACATTGATATTTACGCTTAATTTTAACAAATCCAGCATTTTGTTCTTTCATTCCTCTGGGTGCCCTCGATCCAGTGACATTTTCCTCTGATGCACTTGGAACATATTGCCTCCGATTTTTCCCCATAGGAAATGCTGGTAAAAGAACAGGATGACGTCTTCTCTGAAGTGTTTGCCATCTTGTGAAGATAAAGCTGGTCAAGTGGCTTAAGGGAGAGAAGGCAAAGCAGAGAGGGAAGGAAGCTCCTCTGTCATTTTACTTCATGTTATACATTTGATAGTTGCTGATGATACTCTATTGTCATTACTGACTCACATCAACTGCATGTATCATGGGTTTCATGAAGGCATTTCCAGACATACATATGCTCTGTTCCAATCACATTCTACACTCTGCCCAATCCTCTTTTATCCTCCCCTTCTTCTCTGTCCTCTGGACCATTCCACTTCCTTTAAACTGTCTTCTAATTGTAGATTTTCTACTGGTTTTATACTTTATTTATTGATTTGACAGAGAGAGAGAGAGAGAGAGAGAGAGAGAGAGAGAGAGAGAGAGAGAGAGAGACAGAGAGAGAGACAGAGAGAGAGACAGAGAGAGAGACAGAGAGAGAGAGACAGAGAGAGAGACAGAGAGAGCATGCATGTAACACATGGGTAGATAGCAGAGGACGACTTTGGGAAGTCGGTTTTCTTCTGCCATCATGAGCTTCTAGGAATTGGTTTCAGATCACTAGTTTGGGAACAGGTGCATTACCCATTGAATTACCTTTCAGGCCCCAGCTTTTATGTCAACTAGCTAACAAGGAGTTAATGTGTATGGACATGAGGTAAAACTCTTTTAGTATAGATTCTAATTTACTCCTTAGAAATCTCTGTGATATAGCTATTACTATCCTTTAACAAATGAGAAAATTTGGACTCAGTTTTCCTAGGGGATGAAAATGGAATCAAGGTCTATATGATTCTAAAACCTACAAGAATGGGAGCTTCCACTTGTTCATTTCCGAGACAATTGTATGTAAGTTCACTCTTTCTTCCTGCTTCTCCTTTTCCCTTTCCTTTCCTCCTTTTCATCCTCCTTCCCCTTTCTCTTCCTTGTCCTTTGAAATATGGTAGATTGGACCCAAGGCTTTTCTTGTGATAGCTAAGCACTTTACCACTGAACTGCAACCTTGGCCCACGTTTTACTTCTTATTCTGAGATGAAGTATCATTAAGCTGCCCAGACTGCTTTGAACTAACTCTGCCATCCACGCTGGCTTTGAGCTTGTGATTCTCCTGCCAAAGATTCCTGAGAAGCTGCTATTCCAAGTTTATAGCACCAGGTCTAGTTTTAGTTTTATACTTTTATAGAGATTCAATTACTGAATCCTGTACTTATTTCTCCTGGCATGTAGGAAGATTCTGTAACTTGAGAAAAGAAAATAGCTATCTTAATTTTTTCTGTTCTCTGGCACAATGGTGAGGTTCTTTTGAGAGCAGATGTTGTAAATGTTGAGAGCAGATTATGTAAACCATTATATCATCTCAGAAGTGTGTGAAAGCATTTAATTTTTAAATTTTTTAATAATGAAAACAAAGCAGACAGAGAAAATAATAGAAGGAATCACTAAGAGGGAGATACTCTTCAATATTTGGAATGCATATCTCCTAAGTTTATTTTTTCCCCAACCCACATACAATGGAAAAACAAAAATCACATTATATGTGCCATTTTTCTATTAGCTTCTTAACAATTTAAGAATCTTTCTGAGTTACTAAATATAAATGTGGACTATGAGGCATTAATTTAGGAAATATCACTGGCTTCAACATCACATACCTTTCCCACTTCAACCACTGTGAAATGCTACAATGCATGGATATGTTTGACATTGTTACCTAAGGGCTGGAAAAGTTGCTCACCAAATATTTTTGTCTTATTTGTCCAAGCACTGTTTGACAGGAAATGTAGTAATGGGTTGATGCAACCTAAAATCAACTTCTCTTTGATGATTACAGACGGCATCTCTGAGACTCCCCATGCTGCTGTTGTGTAAACTTTGGTACATTTCGTTCTGGGAACAGGGTCAATATGGTCACAGATCGAAGTCTGGCCACTTCGGCAGCCGTGAAATCAATGTTGTTTTGCATTTCCTTTATCGATAGACTTTAGAAGACCACACATAAACCCTAGTCTGCATTCACATTTTGGTAATCACTTCTCCAAAAAGTAGATGTTAACTGTTTGTCATCTGATGGAAATAGCTCTTCGAGCATCCCTCCTTCAAAGAGAAAAATCTGTAAATTACCAATGAAATATTTCCTTAATTTGGTTTTCAAATTTCTATGATATTCTATCTTCTTTTCTCTCTTTAAGTACTTGAGAGTTATAGTTGTTAATCTTAAATAACCATGTATGTATGTATGAATATATGTTTGTAGGTATACATATTAAAGATCTTCTGAATCCTTTAAATCATAGCTTATAGCTCTTTTGTGATGATAGACAAAGTAGATAGTCATACTGGTTTAAAAAAAACAGAATCTGATCAGAAAAGAACATCTAAAGGATTTCAGGGTCTTAATCTACAGTGTGAGAGCCCACAGGCTCTTGGAGGATCTGTATTTTGCTGGTGTTTAGTCTCAAAGATCCCTGTAGATTTTAGGAGTCAGCAGCCACCTACAGAGAAATGGGAATGTGAAATATACTAATATATCAGCACGAATAAAGGTGAATCTTGACATTTCCCATGCTGGTATGTGCTGATATCCTGTTGATTTGCCTACTTTCTCTCTTACATGGAGCTTTAGGGGCTAAAACTTAAAGTGCAGGAGATCCTGACAGACATGATAAGTTGCTCTTCCAGGTCAATGGCTTTTTTTTTTTTTTTTTTGGCCACCCACCATTTAAAGCACTTTCAATGGAGGGCATTGTAACTCTCTGATTATTTTTAATCTATGGTCCACCAAGGTTTAAAGCTCCACCACAGACTAGATTTTGATAGACTACAAAGTGAGGCTCTTCGTTGCCAAGGCAATGCTGAACCTGTATGGAAGACTTGTGGGTTTCTTCATCTACATGGTGACAGTTTGAGTAACACTGACTCAATGTCGTAAACAGTATTCAACGGCTTAGAGAAACTGTACTAATCTCTATTTGGGTTAAATGTATCTGCTAGTTCCTTTAACTTTCCTGGAGTTCTGAGGTTTTGATTTGGTTTTGATTTAGTTTTTAAGGTTCTTAGTGTTGTCTGGGGATCTTATGAGCTGTCACATGCTTTGGTTAGTAATGTGCCAAACACTGTATATCACATGATTGAAAAATGTGCTACCTTGTTCATTTGATGCAACTTCAATGCATCACTTTCAACTTTTTATGTAGAAATTAGTTTTTTAATTGATATGGTGAGAGAATTATTATTAGTACATACTATAAAACTGAGACTACACATATAAGCATCATATAGCCATCATAGAGATATGTGACCCTTGATGAGAATTTGTATAAGAAACCCAGGTAGACCCAAGGCTGGCCATGTCTTTTTAAATATTCATTATTGTTATTTTTTCAAAGTAAGACTCATTTTTTTTCACAGAAAGTGGATTAATAAACCCTGGCTGTGCTTAATTCCACCAGATATCTCTGTCTTTTTCTTTCTATTTTCACCCCTCCTTATAAGGTATAAGGGTTTTGGGTGAGAAAGGTAAGGCTTAGAGGAATAGAGTGTAGTTTACTACAGTGTGAAATAAATTTCTTTTGTATTCAGTGGGAGAAAATTTCGGTGCACATGAGAACTTTTTGAACCCATCCCCAAGACTGGATTGTAAATCTGTGAAATATTTATAAATATTTGCTCCTGGGATGTTAGGCTTCTGCGTGCATCACATTTTTTCTTCCCTACTTTCAGTCTGCAAGACGATAGGAAACTTGCCTAAACTGAATTAGAAGAAAATAGGTGAACCAATGCTATCCAAAGGCACTAGCAAACAAACAGATGTGGTAAGAGCGATGGATCTGATTTTATAAGGCACCTGGCTACTGCCTGCCTCATTCAGGAAAATGCACCCAGAGAGTTGCTTTGGAAATGACTCAGATCATTTTATGATGGGAGGCACAGATTTATTTGTCTAAATTTAAACAGGAACACCGGAAAGGGCCCCCTACTTATCAAGGTTTATATAAGGCCATTGTAATATTTCCACATTGTCTCTCCCTTTATTAATTCATCCAAGCAGTCTATTTGCTTTTTGGCCCAATACAATCAATTGAGCAGACATCTTAATTGAGCTGTTCATAATGATGCCTAGATTTTTTTTGGTGAGGAGTGCCAGCTAATTCAAAGCCCATCAGACCCATTATATACGGGAACTTAACTGATCTTCTTCAATATGCATTATTTTGCACTGAACTATTTGGGAGGATATTGGTCATGCATAACCTAATCAATTCCTCTTCAGATTTCTTTTTTGGGGGGAGTACTACAGAATTGCCCTGTGAGTCAGCTAACCTTAACAGCAACGTTGAGATCTTGTAGTCAGTCAAAGTCAATTCTTTTTTCTTCTAGGAGTTACATTTTCAGAGGTTGCTTGGAGATCAAACCCTATGGATTTTATTTCAAGCGAAGTTATAGTTGATATGTTTTTCTTTTTATTTCAAAAGAATATACCTGAAAAAGGTTTATGGGCATCACAAATCTCTGAAGAATGACAGGAATCATAATACATGTTTCGCAGTGCATTCCCACATGGAGGAAATACATGTGAATGATAGGATATTGAATTCTAATATTTCTATGTATATTTGCATATCAAAGCATTGCTTTCATTTTATCACTTGAAAATTATTGAAATGAACTAGAATCTCTTTTTTCTCCAACAATCTTAACAAATTTTGAAGAAAAGAAACTTTTAGTATTCATCTTGCCAAAGAGATAAGCTTAATGTTTTGTTTTTAAAAAGTTGGGTATCAAATATTAATATATTATAACATGTAAAAATCATATGCTATGGTATAATGATGGTTTCATCTGTATTTTTATAAAAGTAACATGTAAATTAATTATAATTATTCATCTCTGCTAATTAAATCTGTCATTGATTCAACCTTGATTTGATACTAATTCAAAGCTACATAAGGAGTATTTCAGGATTTCACCTATCACTTGGAAAATATTTACTCTAAAAATGTAAATATATTTATTTCTTTATATCATCATGTAGAATAATTCTTCTTATTACGTCTACTACTTTTACATTAGTAACCTAAGTAAATTAGAATTAAACTAAATCAGGGTCATTATATAATCAATATTTATCTTCAGCAGTATGTAAAATTATGTGTAAATAAGTTGAAGAATAGGAACCAAAGTGTTACAACCATGGTAAACATGGCCATCGAAAGAGCTGCAACAGATTCTAATTTTTCCCAGAGTAAGAATCCATTTTCCAATCACATCATGATTTTGAGAAGTTCAGTGGAATCACCTGACTCATTATCTTCAGATTCTTCAGTGTAGCTCTGACTTAAAAATTGTAAAACTAATGAGCAATATTACATGCCTATATATATATATATATAAAGTATATATATATACTTTATCAAATTAACTGTTTCTTTGCAATTATTGGGGGATTTTTGATGATCAAATGATCAGGTAAAAGTTGTTTATTGATAAAAATTTCTTTTATTAGATATAAGTTAGCTTGATTGCTTGTATTTGTTGTAGAAGAAATAATTGAGTGATAATGACATCAGTTCTATACATAGTGTTTTAAAACAACTCTAGCAATTTGGTCACTCAACATGGTGGTGGTTACCAATTGACTGATAATGACATCAGTTCTATACACAGTGTTTTAAAACAGCTCTAGCAATTTGGTCACTCAACATGGTGGTGGTTACCACAGCTCTCTGCATCCTCTCATTATCCTTAGGGACCAACTGACATTGTTAATCCATGTCATTGCAATGGAGATAGAAAAAAATGTAAAATGACTTTCAATTACTCAATTATACAAATAGATATCTATGCCATCATATTTGTGCTGAGAACCCCAAAATTCATATGCAAAAAAGGAAAAGAACATTTTTTGGAGTGATTTTTTTTTTAGTTTGCTCAACACAAATTGCAGAATTAAAAATGTAGTATGACTTAAAAATTTTAGTAGGGAAGATAAATGGATACTCATCACTTTATCTCTAACAACCTAAAAATAAAGCCATTTTATTTTTCATGTTCTGGGTAGTTACTTTAGGGTAAAATTATTTTTAAAATGCTTTGTGAATAGCTTGCTTAAATGTGGATGAATTTTAAAATGAATTTTGACTGAAAAAAGACATTAACATGAAGAACAGCTATTACCATAGAAAATCAAGCATCAGTGCTTTGGGGGGTTATACAGAGTGACTCTTTTGTCTAATCGCATTATTCTTTGGTCCAAGATTTTTAATTACTTTTCTTGTAATATTTCAGTAGTTCCCGGAATGTACTGTCATTTACCTAGCCTGTACAAATGCCTATGGAATAAACTACAGCAACATGTAGAGTTCATAGAGCAGAAGGGAAATAATTTATGTAAAAGAATCAAATCTAAGCTGCAAAAAGGAAAAATGGAGAATGAGGAGACGAAATGTGATATGGAGTCAAAGTTAGAAAGCAATCAAGAATCAGAACTCTTTTCTTCAGTTCCCGGCTGGCTCCTGCCATGCCTTCGCTGTCACGATGAACTGAATCCTCTGAAACATGAAGCAAAATAAATCCTTCCTTCTCTTTAGAAAAAAGTCAAGAATTAAAGGAATGCCATAAGCTAGAAATATTCTTCACATTGGAAAAGTTATAGTCTATAATGCCATTAAGAGTTGCTTATTAGGAAAAGCTGATCTGACAAGATCTGATGGGGGTATATTTCAATATTCGACACATGCATAGATTACATACATAAACACACAAGTATAAATATCTATAGTAGAATGTGCATGTTTGAAAATGCACTTATATTAAGTATGAGTTTTTAAAATATGTGACTCTACGTGTCCCACACAGTTCCTATGTAGGACATGCTCTTTCAACCTAGAACCTGTTTCCTCGTTGCAGACAGCAAATGGAGCAGGTATAGTGGCTACTTCAAGCACAGGAGCAGTAAGTTACACACTAAGAAAAATTTCCTCATAGACTTGATTTAAGGATGTCTTTTAAGCTTGAAAGCTTGGGCACTGGTGCCGGAGTATCCATGGTTTTATTAGTCAAATAATAGTAAGAATGTTTCTACAGGAATCTCTCCCTCCAGGAATCTGAAGAAAACCAAATCAGCCAGATAAACAAAAGAAGCCTTAAAATACCATTCCGTGCGCTACAGACATGAAGGCGAGTCAGAAAAGCTGAGAGTCGGCTAGTTTGTTTCAGAATCTTGGAGCAGTAGGATGGTATGAATACGGCAGCATTTATTACACCAGGCTTTCAGATCTCTTGCACATCACACATGGCATGTAAGGCAGCCAAAAACTTCCCATGTCCTTGGCAGAGGATGGGAGTTCTAGACGAGGAACCTGTGGCCCGGGGTGGGGAGACCGGGTGCCGTGGCTGTAGCTGGAGACTGAAGAGAACTCGGGCAGCAGTAGAAGGGGACGACGGTACCGAGTGACGCCAATGAAAAGCAGGGGCTCCCTTTTGCCTTCTCTCCCTGAAGCCTTGCTGAGAAAACGGTTTTCTGAACAAACTCTGGGAAGAGAGAAATTTAATAAAAATTTGCTGCTGTATAAAATGTGACTCTAAGTAAAGAATAGGCTGAATTATAGAAATTTCCTCCCTTCTTCCTTTCCTTTTTTCCTCCCTCCCTCCTTCCCTCCCTCCTTCCTCCATTCCTTCATCCCTCCTTCCTCCCTTTCTTCCTCCCTCTTTCCTTCCCTCCCTCCCTCCTTCCCTCCTTCTTTCCCTCTTTCCTTCCCTCTCTCCCTCCCTCTTTCCTTCTCTCTCTCCCTCCTCTTTCCTTCCCTCCTTCCTTCCCTCCCTCCTTCCCTCCCTCCTTCCTTCCCTCTCTCTCTCCCTTTCCCCCTTATTTCCTTCTTCCCTCCTTCTCTCCCTTCCTCCCTTATTTCCTTCCTTTCTTCCCTCCTTCCCTCCTTTCCTTTTCTTCTTTTGCTCCTTTTCTTCTTTTGTTCCTTTATTCTTTCCTTTCTTGTAACAGGGTTTAAATTGTTCTAGGTAGACATGCTATTTCCAAGCTAGACTCAGGGATGCGTGAGTAGTGAAATGTCTGATCCCTTCTGGTGTGTATAGAAATCTGTTGGAGTGTTCATTTACTTGGTCTGGTTTTGCAAAGAACTGGTAGAGCCAGTCCCACAGTTTTAATTTCTCCTTTAAGGTCTGTCAGTCAAATTTAACACAACCTCAAAAGGAGAGCTTAAGAAAACTCCTTTCCTCTAATTTCTTTCCCTTCTCTCCTCTCCTCTCTCCCCCTCATCGTCTCTCTCCTCTTCTGGTTATCTTCCCTTTTTTTCCCCTGTGCCCTTTACTCCCCCAAACTGTAGAAGTAATAAAAGAATGAGCATGTACTATGTTTTGGTACTTTTTGAGATTCTCTGAAAGAATTGTTTTATTGTACTTGCAGCAAGCAAGTTCATGGGACAAGTACTGTTAATGTCTCCATTTTTCTGGAGAAACGTAACCACAGAGCTTCAGATATGAATGACAAATATTAGCAAATGTGTATCCCTCATGCCATACCAGCAACTCACATGAACAGGACACTGAGTCCCAGACCCCTTAAGTGGTTCCCCTAGAGAGCTCTTCTATTACATTACAGACTCTGGATAAATGTAGGTCAGTTTACAAAGATTTATCAACTATGCAGTGCTTCCTCTAAATTGTAATTAAGAATGAAAAGTAGCATTCCTAGTGCAAGTATATAAAATAAATAAGTGGAGAATCATCAGGATCATAGCAGTGAAATTTGGGGGAAACTGACTGAACACATACCTACATGCATGTATGGATGTGGACACTTTTGCTGTGCACATGCTGACTTCAACACACAATCAGCAAAGGGAATAAAAATGTACATGGAGATTCTAAACCCTCACAAAATCTCAGATTCCCTGATAACCAAGTCAGCGTCAGTGGTTTGGAGCTACTTTGATCTTAGCTTCTACATGAGATCCGAAGAAGGCAACTATTAAAATTTCATAGGTCATAATTAATGATCCTGCTCATAAAATTGCTTCTAATATCTCTGGCTCCAGATAGACAGTTTACCTGCAGGGAGAATTTTCTTTGCAGCAACACATGGAAGATCATAAATTGGCCTGGTTCATTAATTTAGCGGGTCTTGGAGAGCGAAAAACCTCCTTCCTTCTAAACTGATACTTCACAGAGTTTGCTGCTGTGGGGAAAAAATAAAATAAAAATTTGCTATATATCTGCTTCTAAATCTACTACCATGGCCTTTAGGTTGTAAAACCTTAAGGAGATATTTCATTTCCAATGTCTGTTGCTATTTTTCTACTTTCTTGCCCTCGTGTCTATAGTTCACATTGTGAGTGGGAGAAAAAAAAGTCTAGTTTTGTGATTCCTGGGGCATGAGGTGGTGTGGGGAACGAGCTGTGATGAACATTTGTTGGAGCACCATGGCCCTTTCCTTCACGTACTTACTTCTCCTCCTGTGCTATTTCTTTTTCTCTTCCTTAACCCCATCTCTACCATTACACTTCCAAAATCTCTCCCCAGACAATTTCTGAATTGTCAGCATACAGCTTCCTCTGTACCTTCCTAAGCATGTTTTGCTCTTTCCTCTAGTCTTAGAGATATGCCCCACTTGAGGCCATGACTTGGGTTAGATGTGCTTCCTGAATCCTACCATACTTTCCTCTTAGAGCGTGCAATTACCAAGCTAAATCGACTGGGGATAAAAAATAACATTTTAAATTTTAAATTAAATAATAAGACAAATTGGCCTGTTTGACATTTTGGATGATATGTCCCAATTCGTTCCTGTTTATGAATTGCTGACTGAAACTGCCATTTTATCTGAAATATCCTTCACAGACCTTTTGATGTCAGTGCAATAAAAGTCATTAGTTGGCAGAAAAGAGAGCAATAAAATTTGCTTTAAATAATATACCCGAGTGACACGACATACCAAAAATGTTGACTTGGTTTCCTAAATCCCTTAGAAGTGAACTAAGTCAGGAGAAAGGGGAGTCACGTACAGAAAGAAGACACAATTTACACTTGGTTATTTATTTAACCAATGTTGTCAATAGCAAATTTTCCCTTTGCCTTGGGGATAACTGGAAATGATGAAATTATCTCCAGTTTAATCAACTGGCTCCTGCCATTTACAGTGTGAATGATACTGTGATACTGAACTTGCAAACTTGATAGAACAACTCATCTCATGTAGACTTGAAACGTCACCACTTAGAAATTACAGCTCAAGAAACTTGAATCAGATATGACACATCGACCTACAGTGGGGAAGGGTCAATAGCCCATTAGCAGTTCCCCAGAGACTCTATGTTATAAGTGACCTTCCCTTTCTGCTGCTACTCTTCCCAAACTGCAGCAATGTTGCTTGGGGAAGAGACAGACTAATCACTTGCATATACTAAATTTGCTGCAGGCCATTGTGTGATAAATTGTCCAATTTCACTAAGCAAGGTAGCTTTGAAAAAAGAAAGAAACAAAATTCAGGCTCACAGACTAGAAAGCCACCGTGCAATGAGCTCTTCAACATAATGAAGGACTGAAAAACTTCTATATTCGCTCACAGTCTCTCTAGTACTTCTGGGTAGTGGTACCCCAATAGAGTGATTGTTTAGAAAACCATCCCTGGGTGAGTTTCTCTAGCCAGAGGAACCTAAAGAGTTATAAACTGAAATGTCATCTCATTGATTGGGGGGGTGCGTTTTCATAGAACTTAAGGCATAACATAAGAAGCCCAAGACAGGCTAGTGAACCTATAGCCAACTAGACAGCCTCAGAGACACCCTACATTTGCTATAAAATATGATCAATACATCAGGTGACAGCAATTTGGGTATTGGAAATGAAGGCATAATAAATTCAGTTGCCTGGTCTTAGATTTGGGTGGCTTGGAAAATTCTACTAGATTGTTCCTCACATCATAGGAAGTCACAGAATACATTCCAGTTTAACTTTCATTACTATTTTTATACCAGCATTTTTGGCCAGAATTAGCAGAGACATCAGCTGTTAGTTGTCCAGTTCTGATTTTGGAAAAGATGGCAAATGTTTCTTTGGATTCTGCTGTATTTGACTGTTTCTTCCCTAAGTAGTTGTACTAATTTTCTTAGTAATGCAGATGGGCATTGATGAAGATATATACCTCAGAAAGATATTTACACAGCATGCTAAATGCTACTAAAAATGATGATAAAATATTTGTGGCAGTTGAAGGTAGATTCAGTGAAATGGCTACTACTCCATAGTGTTTCTCAGAGCTTTAATACATTAATGTACATTGTCAGTCATATACATGATAGTATGTAGCATTTACCATCCTTCTTTGCCCAAATATTTAATTGAATCTATAATTCTACGGGAATGATATTCTGTGAAGTATATTTCTATATACTTTTATTTTATTTGATTCCATCTGGAAAGAGCCCTTAAAAACAATTTGGTACCACATGAATCTACAATAAGGACAGAATACAGCGGGAATGGCATGGAAATGAAAACTAAAGTTTTAGTGGAACGGCAACTATGATCAGGTTTAGGGAAATGTCTGATGAGATACCCAGAACTTAAGGGAGTTGCCCAGAACTCAAAGGATACTCAGACAGACATTATGGCTTCCTCCTGCTCCACCTCCTGCAGATTTCCTGAAGGGCTCCTAGAGGTGAGATCAGAAGATTCTCACACATCTGTAGCTTTCTTTGAGGTGGGAGAGAATGGGATAACCGACACCTTCTGATGCCCAAGCAGCTACTGGGCATTGAGAGAGGTATGGAGCGATGTTCTCCAGATGAGATGTCCACCTTGTTTATGTGGAAGTTCACCCTGTAGAAGACCATCTATAGCTCCAGAAAGTCTTTGTGTGTCTGGGGGTCATGCGGAACAAGACTGCTTTTTCTTCTGGAATCAGAGACCTTCTCAAGTAGGTATGATCTGGACAAAGGAAACATGCATCTAAGATGGTGGTTCCTTATTCTTGTCAGGTTAAAACAACTAACAACTTAAAACAATTAAGATGCTTATTTTAGGAATAGAAGCTACTTGATAATTTATTTGCTTGTAGACATACAGTTAATTTATTAAACTTCTTTTCAAATTATCAGCTATCTTCAAATTCTTGTCCTGTACGCTTTTCTGCATCTTCTGCTCTTCACCCGCAACAAAGAACATCTATGGATTTGGAACAAATCTGCCTAGTATGGTCACATTAATAAGAATATAGATAAATATTCAGAGAGAGAGAGAAAGATAGAGATTGAAGTGTACTGCTCAACACAATATAAACCTGCATTATAGAACCTGGCATTCTTAATTGGAGAGAAATTTTTGAACCTGATATACTTTCGTGATTAAAAGCGAACTACAGGTAAAATAACATCTTAAAATTTACATTTGTATCCAAATTAGATAAAACTCCATAAATATCTACATTTTTAATTTCCAAGTTAAATCAAATTTTAGACTATTATCTAATTGAATATAAGTGTCTTTTCCAAGACTTTTTTTGGTGTACTATTTAATACAAAATGATGACTAAGTTAAGAAGATGTGAGTTTTTGTAAGAATGAGTGAATTCTATTTTTCCCACTTTTCAGGTGAAAGAAGTTTTTTTGTTCCAAATTCAGATTTTTATCAATATACATTGCTATTTTGAAACATCTAATATTTTTGAAGCTGGAAGCATTCTGTGTGTTCATCAGTTCTCACCCAATATTAGAACTGCCACAGAAATGCCTAGCTTTTAAAATTCTATAGCAGAATTAAATAAGCTCAAGACTAAGCAGAAAATATGAATACTGAAACTGGAAGAAAAGGGAGCCTAGCTTTGCTCGTTTCTGCTGACAAGATGATTTGTGATCTTTTTTTTTTTTTTGGCTGGAGCATTCTTGCAAAGCTGGATGCTTCCAGCAGTGTCTGCCTGTTTAGTACTTCACCCTCCATGCTGAGCTGCTACGGAGAGAGCACATCCACCCACTGTGAACCATGGAGGATGTACTAGCTCTCTTTCTCCCTGAACATCTGAGGTGGCCCCTGGCTATCATGGTAAACATCAAGCCAACGACTCTTCTTCACCTCACCGTTCCACTGTGGTGGGAAATTAGGCCACACTGCAAAATCACTTGCTAATAGTTGCAGAATCGAAATTCACAGTCAGTTCCCTGATACCTAGAATACCTGAGTCATGTTTAGGACTTTTTATGGGGATGGCTTTGGAAACCCTGAAAAGGATATTTCATACTTGTGCTTTTTTTTCACAAGTCAACTCCTGTTCTCTCCAATCAGAATCTATCACTGAAGGATTAAAATGTTTAATGGTTAAATTAGCCTCTAGATGCTTGGGATTTGGGTCATGAGAAGAAAATAAAGATACAGCCTCTTGTATGTTAACAGAGGACCAAGGAACCAAGAACAGGCATAGGACAAGACAACGACAGTAAGGAAGTTCTTATGGTTGAAGAAGTAGTTAAAATGTACAAAGGTTTCAGAGAGGTGGACCTCATGTTTCTGGGCCAACAGTTTAAGTTGCAAGAGAGTTTCCTTAAGAAGGGCAGATACTTTTTCAACTCTCATCCTTTTCAGACAAATCCTTCTTGAATTTCAGAGTGCTGAGTAAATGTAGATGGTCTATAGTGAACTTGATCTATCAGTTTAAAGAGATGAAATTGTTAAAGAACCAAGAAATATTATAAAAAATACTTGTCCAGTAAATATAAAATACTCAGGTCAGGAACTAAAGCCTTTGTCTCAAAATTAAAAGGACCCGAGTTCAGACACCAGGCAGAAATGGCAGTGGCTTGCATTTCTGGTTCTGGAAGATGGGGACTGGGAAACCCCAGAACAAAACAGTAAGGAGGTAGAACAGTCCAGGATGCTTCTTGGTATCACTCTTGGGCCTTTACAGGCACACACACTCAAGTGCCCTTGTGTACACACACAAACACACACACACACACACACTCACACATACACATAAAACACACACACAAGCACACATGTACACACCAAAAACATGAGACATTCATTAATAAGTTGACTGTTTAGTATAATTATCTTATCCTGGTGAGGTTTCTTCTATCTAGAGCTGCCAAAGAGGTACACAAAGAAGATTTTTCAGAAAAATACTAGTAGTTTGAGTGTCTTAGTACTTTGACAATTTGTTATTACTATTATGATTACTACTGTTATTGAAATGACAACTTATTGTTTCCTAACACTCTATAATGAAGCCTCTGGAGTCATGACATTTTTACACAGAAGGGGAAGATGAGGCCTGGTAGACTCTGAAGATAAATTCTTAGTCTCAAAGCCGAGCCTTGGACTAGGCTGCGATAAACCTCAGGTTCTTATTCACATGAAGTATTTATACTTTTTAAAGATTTTAAATAAATTTTTTTGCTTCTCTCCACAATATTCATTAGTTCTAATCATATTATAGTCCCAATGTAGCTATTTTAAAGTGAAATTAAAAGGCAACCCAGCTTTGGAGGGTAAGTTATTGAAAGAGGTGTCTAGAGAGCCATTTAAAATTTTCAAGTAAAAAAAGGAGAGAGAAAGAGAGAGAGAGAGAGTATGTATGTGTATATGAGAGCTATTCTTTTCCTTTTAAAAATTAAGAAATCAAATATAGAAATAGTCTAATTTACATTAATGATCTGCAATCTATGAAGCAATTTTTAACCATTTTAAAGTGAAAGGCTGGTGATGATGTGGGTAAGTAGATGGAAATAATAACCATAAATCTTTGAAAACTGTGGATGTGCTAGGTAATAGCATGTAAAAATGAAGTTGGCTCAGTTCCTGGTCTGAAAACTTTCATAAGGAAAGTCTAGCCATCACTTCTCACTCCCAAGAGGGTACATTTTACTATCTGTTCGTCCTACTGGTATAATTCTTTCTGGCATCTTGATTGTGCTTGTGTAGATTGTACAGAGAGGTTCTCAGATGAGCTTGACCCATCTTAACCTCTCTGCTGGGGAGAAAAGGGCAGTTTAGGAGCTAGGCATGCTGGATGCGTCTAAAAAGCCCTCTTTTTAGACGCATCAACTGTAAGGAGGAATTGAATCTCCCTTTGGTGTTGCCAGAGAGTCTCTGTTTCCTTTCCTAATCCATGTCATAGAGTCGTGGTCTGCATCAGCTGCGTCACACTGGTCTCCCTCATCCTAGTCCCATTCCAGTGAGAAAAATGCAAATCTTTGCTTCATAGAGAGACAAGGGATGAGAATGAGGGTAGAGATAAACAGGGAGACATGCACGAATCTACCAGCCCTAGAACAAATCCTAGCTTATGTGTCGGGGGAGGACTAGAGCCATCATGTGTTTCTGTAACAAGATACAGGGACAGTATAAGCTGTGTGGCTGGCCCAGCTGTGCACATAGACTTGAAGGTAAATGGTCTGGTTGTCCTCTTTCCCCAGTTCTAGATCCCATATCATTATCAGGAGACAGTAAATCATGAAATCTATGTCAAATGTGTTAGAATCAGATTTTAGCCAAATTCCGAGTTACTTTCAACTATGCCCTAAACCAGCATTTAAAGGAATTCCCCTCAATCACACGAAACATATCAGGAGCCGTGAAAAATCTCCTTGATTGTGAAATAGCAGATAGTATGTTTTATAACAATTTTCATATCTGAAGTATGATACTAAATATCTTAAAATAGCTATGATAATTTTATGAATGTCTTATATTTGAAAGAGTTCCACTGTATGGATTTGACTTTCTCTCATAGGTTAATACTATGGACAGAAGTTCAAATTTCAATCTAATTTTCGAGTGACAAAAATGGACTGAAAAGTATCTGTGGAGAATAGTCTCTCACAAAAGAGCATTGGCATGCACTCGGAATTTTGGAGGATCTGAAAATGCAACAAATGGTCTGTTTTCTTGAACCCTGAATAATTCCACATTGATTGAATACCAGTGGAATTGTTCATAAGAACTTCTTTGTACATCATGCATAAATAGCCCAGTCCAACCTGTATCAACTTTATGCTCCAATAAACAAGACAATAATGACAAATTATCAAAGCAGGCCTCAGATGTGACCCTCAATTGGGAGAGCAGCAATTTAATGAAGACAAAAGCTAGGTGAAAGCTGCTAATATCACTTACTGATAAACAGATTTTCTCGAGAGGCTCCTAGTCGAATCCCCCAAGGACCCATAAACCTGCATAATTCCATTTAAAATATTGTGCAATTCACTAAATTAGTCTTTGAACATCCTTACTATCCAATTACGAAGCCCCAGCATGGACAGAATAATGAAATTTTTCAAACTGTGGAATGCATGTGGTCTTAACAAACTTATGACAAACACCAAAATTAGCTTTCAATTTTGAGGCCAATGTAGCTCCCTTTAATACCTCAAGTCAGAGTGGCAACAATAAAATACAATTGCAGGGCTAAGCAGAACAGAAGAAAAATAAATCCAGACTTGCTCAGAATTCTGAACACGGTCTACCTTCAGGAAAAAAAAATCATAAGAAGTTGAATGATGTTTTGCATTTGCAAGCTATTTGGTCGCTTAAAATCTAGTAAAAGCTTTCCCGAATAAAGGGTACAAAATACCTCCTGGACAGTTCTATCTTCCAGGCAGGCTGGAAAAGGCAAGTTTGAGGAAGTGAAATTTATTTCTGTTCAAGCATTGCAAGCTGCATTATTAAAGTCATTTGTCATGGTTTGAATATTTCTGCCTGATTCACCATTAAATTGGCCTTCTAATTACCAACTTTGTCATGAAAAGTGGTCTGGCTGTTTCATTCACCAGAAACCTTCGATTCTTTAATCATTTCTTGTTTTGTGGGGAAGAAAGGAGAGAAAAAAGAAAGATAAAAAAAAAAAAAACAAAACACAGTACGAGCTATACATTTTTATCCTAAGACCTTACATGATAAAAAAGTTGGGCATAAGTGACAACATAGCTACAACTCAAAGATGTTGATAACTGAAGTGAGCTAGTTATCATTTTATCTTTATAAAGGAACTTGGAAACATTAACCTGTATCTGTTTGCAGAAATCTGGACTGTTGACCACATAACCTCTGCAGTAGCTCTTGAACCATCAGGTACCAGCTGTTACACTGTGCTGGTCAAGATATTCCTTCTCATATTTTTTAACTTCTTGTCTTCTTGATGTCTAAACTGCTCGAGTTATAGAAAATAAAAGGTGGGGAGGAGGAAGAAATCCATGGATTTTCCTGGCAGCCTTGAAAAGTCTTTGGCAAGTTGTTTATGACTTGTCTTAGTTTCCCAGTGGTACGATGACAAAGCTGGGAAAAACAATGCAAAGGACGGCATATTTCTGGGGGCGCATGGTTTCACGGGTTTCAATCCATGGGTGTTGTGGCGTCCGTTTCAGTCTTTAATGAGGAAGAGTGGGATGACAAGTGCAAATGGTTTGCTCATCTCACGGTAGGCAGGAGCAGAGCTAGAGATGAGGAGCCATGAGATGGGGCCAGTATCCTGATGTTTCCTTCCAGGGCAGGCTCCCAATGGCTTACTTTCTTCTACTGGTCACACTTCTAAAGGTTGTGCTACCTCCAAGTAGCTGGCAACTAAGCCTCTAGCATACGAGCCTTTGAAGCATATTTAAGACCTAAATCTCAAAACTGTATGTATATATGCTAGTTAGACAGGGATAAAGACATTCCTTTTCCTTTTATGCTCGTTTCTGTTATCCAAAACATTACTATATACTTATGTCATTTTCATTCTTTATTATCCTATCCCATTTCCCTCCTTTTCCCAACTTCTTCTTCCGTACCAGTCTCCCTCCTGATTTTCACGTTACTCTGGATACATACGAGCACTCATATTTTAACTTCATTTCCTCCAGTATTTACAGGGACACAAAACTAACCTACTGACATTAATAGAGTCTTAATTATTCCTGTTATTTGGAAGCAGCCATGTAACATAGCAGCAAGAAGAATGAGACTAGCAAAAATGTTTGCAGATGAGAAGCTAAAGAACTAAGTTCTCAATTCCATAGCTAAGCAGAGGCAGATTATAATGTCAGAATATAATGTCAGAATATAATGTATTATATTATCACTGTCAGCCAAGTGCTCTGGAGTTCATGAATGTGACCACCTCCCTGAGTATATGGGAAGCATTTAGTGCAATGCTTTCAATACTTTCATTTTCAGATTTTGAATAAATGTGAGGATGTTTTATACTCTGCAGAAGTAGTTAACACTTCTGAATGGTAGTTCATGAAAGAAGCTGCTGCACGTGCAACGCTGACTGACTGATTACTATCTCAGTGGAGAAGTCTGAGGTTTCAGGTCCAGAGTCAGGTAATTCTGGGCCATCTTTAGCCTCCTTAGCAGCCATCTATTACCCACCTCTGTTTGTGACCTAACATCCTGCTGACTATTAAGTGCATTCTCTGCGGTGCACAGCCAGACCCAGGGTTTCCACCAACCGAAGGCTAAGAATGTCATTAGATAGCTTCTGTAGTCTGTAATGGAGATTTTCCTGCTTTGCTGCAATCTGATCACCTGATATTTTCACCAGTGTATTTGAAACGTGGCTAAGCTTATAAGTTTCTTAGTTCTATAATTATAAAATCTCTAAAAAGTGCGACCACATTGTAACATATGGATTTGGGACAATCTGAATCATCACTCATATTTGACTTCAGAACAAACAACCTCTTATCCTTTTCAAGTGAAAATTGAGATTTTTCTACATACTAAGCCAAAGTATGTAATTATGAGGTTAATACATCAATGAGATTAATATATCAGTGTTTCATAGCATCCTTCTCTTTGCCTTATTTTATGAAACTATCTTTGAATAAACATTTTCTATTGCCGTGTATAAATGATAAAAATGAGAAAAATATCAGCATGATGTCTGAATGTTGAAAACATATTTTTGTGTTCTCATTTTGTTTAAATGACTGTCTTTGCTCAGAGGAACTTTACATTTGTTAATGAGAGGTTTACTCACATCATAATTATTTCATAGCCTCAAGATAATTGTATATATTTTCTGATATATCTTCAGATAATATATAATTTGACCTATCAGATTCATTAATTTTTTTCATATTGAACCAAAAGTGAAGAATTTTGGTGGAAAGTCTTAAATATCATAAAATATGAAATTAAATATTCCCTTCTAAGAATTAGGGATGCTAATAGCAATTATGCCAAAATCAATAAAATTAAGCCAAGATTGCTCCAAACAAACCAAGATATCATTTTACTCTAAGGTTAACATGTTTATAGCCTATATTTCCTTCCATTATATATTCTAGATGTTTTCTGTATTAGAACCTGCATGGGGCTGGGGGGTTGGACTATGAAAAGGTGATTGTGGGCTGGAGAGAAGGATCAGGGGTTAAGACTCTGCATTGAAACCAGAAGGACCTGAGTTTGGATCCCGGGTCCCACATAAAAATGCAACATTTAAATTCTAATTTCCCCCACTATGCTAAATTTGTTGTTATCTCTTTACTAAATCCCTTATATCTGTGTGTGTGTGTGTGTGTGCGCGCATGTGCACGCACGCACGTGCGCCTCCTCCCCCCTCCCCCGCGTGTGTATGTATATGCATGGCAATGCATTGTGTTTACATGAGTGCACATGTGAATATGCAAGCAGGGCAGAAAAAATCTCAGGTGTTGGGCCTCAGGAGTCCTTCACCTTATGTTTTTTGATACAGGGTCTCTTAGTGACCTGAGCTTACCAAGTGTGTTAGGTCAGCTGGCCAGGAAGCTGTAGGGGTCCATTTCCTTAGCACAAGGATTACACGTGTGCACTGTTGCACCTCAAGTCTTCATGTCTATACAGCAAGCACTTTGCCCACTGAGTTACTTCCCCATCTGCTTTCTGTACTTCTAAAGTCTACTGAAGACTCTTTTCACTTTACAATTTCCATCTCAGTGGAACATATATCTCCTAGATCAGCTCTTGCCCCTGATACTAAACTCAACAGCTAAACAACACAATGGGATGGATATTTGCTGAGGCCTAAATTTCAGCCATTGTTTCAAATGCAGCTGAAAATCCAAAGATCAAGCAGAAATCAGAGCTCTGAAGCCAAAGAGTATGTCTGACTTCACAGGATACTGGCTGCAGTATCAAAGCAGGCGGCCTCCAGCAAACAGGACGCTGTTGATCTTGAATCAGAAAAAGAATTGGAAAAAAGAAAAGAAAAGAACATGGAATATGTGGAGGGAAAAAATGAAATAAAACATAGACCTGCAATATTAGTAGTTTACATTAAAAATTTTTTAATGATGAGCTTGTGTTTTTAACACTGCTGCTTTATCTAGCCCTCTGAATCTTTTTATCATACCTAAAGAATTGTTCATTCATCTTTCAGGAATACATTAGAGCAGCAGAGTTTTCCCATAGGCAAAAGCATTATACATATTTGCAAATGTCTTACATAATGATGTGAATACTATGCATAGAGATGCTTTGATGAAAGGCAGAAACAATGCAGTCATTTTCATTCTGTTTCATTAGCCATCACAGACTCCAGAAAGCCGAATTGTATTTTGTTGTTCATGTTTTTTCAAATGTTAAAATGGTACTCACTGTAAGTAAGAAAGCTAATTGTTGCCCGATGAAGATATTTATTCTTAGCACATACATTGCATCTCATACTTATATTTCTGGCCAATATTTCTAATAGCTCTACTAAATCTTTCTGCTTATGTGATAAACAAATCTAGCTTTTTTAAACTTTAAAAATTGTTTTCAATATGTCATAGAGAGTAAATTAAAACTCTAAATTCCAATGCAGGTATGAATAAATTGTGTTCTTTATTCCTCTGTTATAGTCAATTCAATTCTAAAATATTATATTTTTTCCAGAAGAAACTTAAATATTTGATTTACATTAGGATCTATTATCAATGTAGAAAAAGAAAAGAAAAGAAAGGTCTCATTGAAAGGCTATTTTGTATCTTCATCGTATCCTCCTTTCATTATATCCAGCTACTGGCAATTTATTATGGCCATTGTTTAATTTGTGCTCTGTTTTTACAAATGACACTTGTACAGATCTCTTGGGACAAATGAGAGAAGCCAGACCTCTCTCTTTCCCTTGTGTCAATTCTTTTGTGAACCTTTATAATTAGCCACTTAACAAATTGAGTGAAATGAACCTTCAGCAGCAAAGTATATCCTGAAGTCCAGCCAACCATGTGACAAGGGAAAACCGATACATGAAAAGCTCCTTACCTCAATTGTTGAGTTGTTTCAAGGGTTAACAGGCATTTTATCAATAACAGATGAAAAGAAAAACCTTAGAAGGGATGCGTTTGGTAGCTCACTATCCAAATGTCTACTAGCTTTGTCAAGAAACATCACCCATTAGAAAAAGTCACATACTCAAAAGCATTCTGGCTACTTCTCTTTTTGAATGTTTTATTTTGCAGGGGAAAAAAAAGTCAAAAGTCTGATTTTTTGAAAGAAACAAGATCCCCAGGCTTCAAAATTACAAATTAAATGCCAATAAATAAGTAAAGCTTACATCTTCTGGGCTGAAGTATTTAAATACAGAAAAGTGACATCATGTAGATTGAGATATTAATGAATTTGTTTTCAGAATCTATAATAGAGACCCTAAGAGCAGGGTGCTATCCTTAGGAACTCTTCCCTTTTTATTGCTAATTAGACTTCTAAATGTGAGTGTAAATGTACCTCAGAGAGTATGTATTAAAAAGTTGCATATGCATAAGAGATCATTTCAAATTCATTTTCCAACGAAAACTTCAACTTTGATATTTTCTCATGTTCCCATTTATGCTACATTAACATAATCTTTTGTATTTGGCTTCCAAATTCCATTGTGATCCTTCTTTCAAGGTATTTATTTCAGGGAACTGTCTGATATCTCAATCCCCAGTTTAATAGCCAACAGTCAGGAATTATCAATATAATTCATCCTATTATTCATCAGAGAGTCTTTTTCAAGTTATACATCTATTGTATCAAACTGTGGATAACTAATTTTATCTGGCCTAGTGGCATATCCAATTCAAACATAAATATTTGATATCTTTTGTGCAGAACTAGAGATACACAAAATCATTTTATATTCATTGAGGATTTAAAATATTGTAGTATTAAAAGACAAGAAAAATTTTAGCATGCTATACAATATTAGGATATCAGAACCACTTATCCCTTGACCATAATAAACAGATTACAGGAACATTTCTCCAATATGTTAAACAAGTGGACATGTTTTAGTTTTATTGCACATAATCTCAATCTTATTGTAAACACAAAAGTCTAATTTTAATGCAAACTTCAGAATTTTAATTAAAGTTACATTAAATACACTATTTGGTACACTCTTAAAGTTGTTGTAGTCCATTGAGGTGGTATTTGATGTTGCTCAGTGAAGGCTGCATCTAATCTAAGTCTGTTCATTACTGATGCTGTAGTCTGTTCATTTATTCATGTAACCTTATCGATGCTGTAGTAAGAATCCTCAATAAAGTTGGCAGCATGGAAAGCTCTGTTGAATGTACTTTATAGATAGCTATTCATAAAATCCTCACTGTGTGAGGCAGGAGTTCTTGCCACTACACTTTCAGATGGAGAAACTTAGACTATAAGGCCATAGTAAGCAGGAAGTAGTAAAACCAGAACCCTGCCTCCATCTTTCCTTTTGACCATCAGGCTATGAAGATTTCTTTCTTTCATTAATCACTGATCTAGCTCTTTGTTCATCAGCTGGCTGAAAGACAGCTAGGATTAATGTGACCACATCATTGCCTATATGATGGGATATTTTGAAGAAGAAAATGAACAGTCATTATTGGTTATTACACCTAGTAAATTTAGATATTTAGCTATCCTAGTAAGTTAGCTCAAAGTCTGGAAGCTCAACTTTCTTCTGCTGCAGAGAGGAGAGTGGCTGATTCTCCCAGTGGCCATGTAAGAAGAGAGTCAATAGACTGTATAGTCAAAGTCACGGTGGCTCTTTACGGCATACACTAGAACCCCACTTCAAAATCAGTTTGAGAGTCCTAAATAAGTCTACATTTGATATTATCCATGCTGGCACCATTAAAAGCAGTTTTAGCAGCCTGGAGAGATGAATTAGGGGTTAAACCTTTGCCTTGAAAGCAGAAGGACCTGAGTTTGGATCCCAGATCCCTTGTAAAAATGCCTGGTGGAATTGGTGGTGACCTGCACTTCTGGCCCTGGAAGGCAGAACCTGGGAAACTCCAAAGCAAAGCAGAAAGAAGGGAGGGCAATCCAGGATGATTCCTGAAGTTACCCTTGAACCGCCCCAGGCACACATAATGTACTCTGCTACACACACACACACACACACACACACACACACACACACACACACACATACACGTGCATGTGCACATGTGCAAAATCAAACAAACAAATAAATAAACAGAAGCAATTTTAGCCTGTCAGATTGCCAGTGGGAAACTATCTCATAATTTTTTTTGTGCATAAGGGACTCAGCAATATTAGCTCCTTGGTCAGTTACTGCCTGTTTCTCTTTATTACCACTATTATCATCTACCTCTTTCTGGGCAGGTCACAACTTTGTATTATTGCCTTAGTTCATTAACATTGACACAGCCACTGGATGATAGGAATGATAAACAGTATTCTTCTGAAATGATGGAGCTGCTTACAGCTCTGTACACACATAATATATAGTACACACTTAATTTAGGTCACTGACAATACATGCATGTATGAATGAATATATATGACTGTAGGGAAAGATTATTGTGACTGTAGAATTTTTAGTAGCAACAGCATGCAGAACTACTAATGATATTGTGGATAGTAGGTTCATAACTTTTCATATTGTAGAGAATGGGTCATAAAATACTTTAACCAAAAGTCAAGTTGACTATAAAAATAGAAAATCTGCAATAGTTCTACCTGTGTGGCCTATTAGAATATATTAATGATGGTGGAATGGCTGCTACGATGCCTATAAGTTGATGATAATGTTTCCTACTTTCAAAGTGTTGTTCCAGCTTTGATAACCTGGATAAGAAATGTGTGATATCAAAGACGCGTGAACTTGCCTGAGGCGTTTCTAACTCTGAAGCTTTTTGAGTTCCTCCCTGTTTAGAAAGCCTTGCCTCATCCCTTCTCTCCAAGTGTGGCTCAACTTTAGCTTCCCACATGGTTGTTTTCTTTACCACAATCTTCAGTGAATTCTCATCCTCCTGGACTCTGATAACATGCTCTGTTCCAAAGGGTGCTGCTTGGATGCAGGGGTGTATTTTCTAATTACTGGACATTTCATGTATTTGCTCAAAAGAACCTGCTAATGATCAATGTATAATGATCAATGTATAGTGAAGTAGTAACAGGAGTATTAATAAAAGTATTAATAAAGGTCTTGAGGATAATGTGATTATTAGATTTACACGTGAGGGCTAGCTTAATGTAATTTCTTTCGATTAATAGGTGACAGGGCACACACACCAAAAACATATTCACAGCATTTATTATATGAGTGAGTGCAGTTGAGCATAGCTGCTCAGGGCAGCATATGGTCTATTAATCAGAATGATATAGTCAGGAGGTGATATAATGGTTCCGGTAAATGATAGGTCAGTATGAATTTTAAAGTTCTCCCCTAGAATTAAAGCAATCTTTAAGGAAATAACTTATTCTAAATATCTCATAATAGGAGAATAATAATTTTATACCTATTACAGTGAATTAAGTTCAGCCCTAATGTTCTAAAAGATTTAAAACATCATCATGTCTGCCCAACATGAACCAGGAAAGAAGTGCAAATAGTCTGCTAGGTTTTCTTCCTTGGCTCTGCTAAGAGCAAAAAGAACCTTAAACTAAGATACTGGTTTGCTTGCTTTCATCATAAAGAAAACACAGGCAGAGTTTCAGATTCCTAGCCTGGTGCATTCTTGTTTAGCAGTTTACCTAATGGATTCAACTATTTACATGGCTGAAATCCTTAGAGGACATACAGGAGGATGGACCAGCAAGTTCTGCCTTCATGGTTCCCTCTATACTGTCCCTGAGAGGCAACAGCCAAAGGGAAAAAAACTATAGCGATAATAGATGTTACACAGGATTGCCAAAAACACTATTATGCAACTGATCAGTAAATGTCTTTAGTTCTGCTAAAGAACTCATGAACGAAGATACGACACTTAGGGAAGCATGAGTGACAAGCAGTCTTTGAAGATAAAGATACTTAGGGAAGTTTGAGTGATAAGTGGTCTTCTCTGAGTGGAGCATCAGTCTGTGTAGGGAATGATGTCCTTGGCCTCTTTGTGGAGCATATAGACCTGCTGATCAAACAAATTGATACTAGCAAAATGATAAACCCACACAATCACATGCCAATGAGAAAAGCAGGATACATTCTATCTTTGGTCAATATAATGTTCCTACAACTTTATGTTTTTTGACAGTTCTACTGATTGTTCTTCCCAGTGACAAGTTGAGATTTTAAAGCATATTGTTCTTAACTACATGATCATGATGAATAGAAATAAATTAGACTTATTACTCTATGTAGCAGGCAGTATTGACCTATTCTAAAATGCATTATCGGACCAATTTTAAAACAGAACAATCAAAGTAATTGATTAGTGACTGTGGAAGTGTTCGTCCATCAATATTTAAGTGTATTTTGAGCTCTCTGTATGCAGTTATGTTGAGGTCACTTAAGCATGGTCCTTTGATACAGAAGAACAAAGAATATTCTGAACAACAAAATTAAAACTACATCTTTGTAATATTTCATCTTAATAGAAATTTATGTAAGTTTTTTGTTTTAAGGTCATTTGTAAAGCTGAGATGACAGTATTACAGAAAATTTGCCAATATGAAATACAGAAGGATAGTGACCAATATGTAAGACCAATTCAGATTGCCACGATTTTAAGGATGTAAAAAAAGAACAGAGAACATAAGTTTTGAGAATGGACAAGTTTGAGTGAAATTTTGTTAACCTTTGTAATAATAGCTATTTTAAGTCTGAGTTTTATATAAAATGTGCTAAGAAATGCATATTTATTATTGCTATTCTTTCATCGACTGCCACATATTACCATACTAACTCTGATTTTTCTACTAACTCTAATACTACTCTTGCTTGTTATGCCACAAAGAGCAAGCAAATAATTTCGTTTGGTTGAGACCACCTGGAAAGTGACATTAAGACATGTGTCTTGTACTTCATATGCATAAAAAGGAGACCCAAGTTAGATTGGGAAATGAAACCAGGCTTCATATGAATTGTTCAAAAATTTTGCCTCTAATAAAAAAACATTTTTTGCTACCAAGGATGCTTTCCTTCTCAATTGCTCCTCTATTGGTTGAGAAGTAGTCATCATTCTTAAACAGATTTGGGGACCCAATGGACCACATTGCAATGCTCCGACATTGTAGTTTATGTGCTCATCTCTTAATGCTCAGTACATACTAATGGAAGCCGTCCAAACTAGTCTCCTCCACCCTTCACTTAACAAGCACAATAAAAATGAATATTTCAAGTAGCAGCAAATATATTAAGTGGAAACAAATAGGTTTCATTTGTAACAAGTGCATGCAGGTTAATTAACGAGAAGAGCTTTTGTGTTGAAACAAGGCTCCCTGATGCTGGCCAGGCAGGTGTTGTTAAGGGCCAATTGAGCTCTATAGGATAATTATCAAGTGCCTGCACGCTAGCACGTTTGTTAACTAAGTGCTGTCCACAATTTGCCTAAACCTATAAACCATCATCTGTGATCCTCAGTAGCAATTAAATGACAAACATCTCATCAGAGACTTGGGGAAAGAAAAGAGACAGGACAGCATTTAAGGAGCCAGATGGATATTGTGAACAATAACTTTGAGAACTTCATTTTTAATAATAAATTACTAGATGGAAACATATTTACATGACAGGAAAAGGGAAACATCACAGTGATTTTTTTTCCTGAAATAGGAAATTAAACCGGATTCATTGACTAATCAGAGTAGCGTATATTTGATTAGCTTTGGTTGAAATATTGGAGTATATAGCAAACTTCGCAGAAGGTCGATTCCTCCTTATTTCTCTCCCAGCAGAAGAGTGTAGTCATTCTCTCGCACCACCACTCTTCTATCTGCCCATACACATTTGAGGAGGGGCTATAAAGAAGACAGAAGTTTCCTCGCAGCACAAGGGTGAAAGTCTAATCAATATGGTGTATGTTCTCTAGGGCAACGAGGTACTAATTAGTTCTTTAAAAAGATGCTTATTGTGAAAAATGATACATCAGCACAAAAAATAGTTTTAGACCTGGAGATCAGCTGCTATCACAAACTAATTGATCTGGAAGGTTTATGAATACCACATTTAAAATGCTTCTGTAAGCATGGCAACAGGGCCAGGAGCTATAAACCTCTCCGAGTTAGTTCAATTAATTGTCTGGTTGGAAGACTCTCCAAAAGTTGCCGAAGCTCTTGGTTTTATTGCTAAGGTTCTTCTGGGCATTTAGTTGCCTACATTAAACAATGTTGTCTCACTGGTTTGCATAATGGCTGAAGCTGAAAGGCTGTTCTATAACATTAAAAAATACAATTATAAATGTATGAATTTCTCTCAGTTAGAGATTCCCCCCCCTTGTTTTCTTCAATACCAAAATAATAGCATTTACAAATGTTTTCCTGAAGCATGAGAAGTTACTTATCAGTGTGTTTTACAGTTGTATTAGGTCAACAGCTCTCTTGAAAGAACAAAACCAACCCAGGGCCACACAGGCAGGCAGGCCTAATTAAGCGCAGTGGAGTAAGCAAAACTCTCCCGCAACTGCATCTGCCTCGACCCCTGCTCTATGCTCCGGCGGGTTTCTCTCTACCTTTGCCACTTTCCTCTGGATTTATTTTTTTATGAATTATTTAAACATGGCCATTTCACATCTACAATTAATTTTCAAAGAAGAGGCAACAAGAGAAATAATCGCAAGTTAAACAGCTTGAGAAGGGCTCTGGTTTTGGCAACCAGTGAAAAGTCCTCCTAGTTCAGAGCCTACCTGTGGTGGGGGGTCCCCAATTGTGCTTTTAAGTGCCTTGAGTTGCATCCACTCCCAGTCTCTATGATGCCTAAATCCAACAGTGAGGACATGCAAATATCAGAGGTTCAGGTTTCTCCTTGATCTCTCCCCGCCTTTCTCCCCCGCTCTCTCTCCCTCTCTCTCTCTCTTTTTCTCTCTCTCTCTCTGCCTCCTACCTCCCATCCCTGTCTGTATTTTAATAGAAATGGACAGGAATTAATGACTATGATTTTAACGGGAGAAAAATAGAATCTTCAAGACACAAGATTTTTCCTTTAAGATGTGGAAATCTTTATCCCAGTAACCACTCTGTAAATGAGAGTGCATAACAGTTGTTTTGAACCAGATACCTTTCTCCCAAAATACATAGAGCTGTCCTGTTGCCCCTGGAAGGACTTCCAAAATTCACCTGCTGCTTTCGTTTCTTGTATCAATCCATGTGATTGGACTAGACATCAAGAGATCGCTAACTTTACCCTCTGCCCTCAAGTATGGCCCCCCTCAGCAGGAATGCATCGTATTGAAATACAATGTCAATACAACAGGAAACGGTAAGACATGATATAGCATGATATGATTCAGTGTGTTATAAAGCGTTTCATCTACCAGGCTGAAAGCCTTTCCTTGCTAGGAGTGAGGGTCAGTCATTTGATAGCCCCACAGCCCAATGTATAACAGATCTCAATATATCTGTACTGTGAAACTGAGACCTCCAGATATGCAAAATATAGTTTTGTTATGGAAAAAGTAAATATTCGAAGGGAAAAAATTTAAAATTCACTTGCAAATAGGTTGCTCCCGTTTTGATATTTCACAATACTAATTTTACTTCATTTTTATCGTTCCAGTGAATTACTTTGAAAATCATTTTCTTTTTTTTTAAATATATTTATTTTTCTGCTCATACAAATGTAATAGGTACTCCTGTCCCCTTCCTCCACCCTTCCCTGGACCTCCCTGCTTCCTCCCCCCTTTTCCCTTTCCTTTTCCCCCTCCCTCCCTTTCTCCCAGTGTCCCTCCCCCATCTCTGAAGCATCCTTTAATGTGTATATCAAAGAAAATTATTTTCTTTCTATAAATGTCTATGTATAAAATCATGTCACTTATTTTTTTCCTACATTTTATTTTTTCCTAATCATACAAGCTCAATAGGTACCCCCATTATCTCCCTCCCTCCTCCCCTCTCCAATTCCCCCCTTAAACTCTGCCCCCTTTTCCCCTTCCTTTCACCCCCCTTCCCTCCCCTTTGCCCAGTGCTTCCCTTTTCTTTTCTCCCATCCCCTGGAACATCCTTTTTTGTGAATGCTAAGCCTCCCTCTGAGTCCTCCACTCTAGTGAGGGCTAAGGACTCAGTGTCATAGCCTGGAGACCTTCTTGGGCTCCTTGATTGTTTAATCTCTTCCCTCTAAGGATCCTACTACCTGGAGCCTTCTCCCCTCTGATCCATGCTAGACTTTGGGGGGTTGTTGACATGTGTGGAGTGTCTTGCATATCACTGGTCCTTCCCATCTTTAGACTCTTACAATCTTGCCACCCCAGAACAAGGTTTCCTCAGCTTTAGGATGGGAGAGATGTGGCTGGTCCGGTTCCAGGTGATTAACGAAGGGTCTTGGTGTTCTGAATTACGGTTTGTTGTTGTTTTCAGTTTTGCTGTTCCTGCACCGCCCTTGGCTCCATCCTGATTGGTATCGAAGGTTACCTCCTAACCAAACATAAAAGACTGTTGAAATGAAGATCTTAATATAAGAGGAAACTCGAAGGTAGATGGAATAGGAGTAGGACAGAGTGAGGGGGGGGGTCAGTGTCCCATTTGCTGGATGGTTACCGTCTATCCCATCTGTCCTTTTTCTTCTGGGGGAGACCCTCCTTCAACGTCCCTCCTGTTTATAATCTTTGTGATTACAGTAGGTGTTACAGAGATTACCTTTGAATATGTCATTAAGTAGGTTTGGTGCTAGGATCCACCTGTTAGGGAGTATATGCAGTGTCTAATTTTCTGTGTCTGGGATACTTCACTCAATATAATTTTTTCTAATTCCATCCACTTCCTGGCAAATTTCATTAATTCATCTTTTTTGATGGCTGAGTAGTATTCCATTGTATAAATCCATTTGTCAACTGTTGGACATTTGAGTTGATTCCATGACTTTGCTATTGTAAATTGTGCTGCAATGAACATGGTTGTGCTCATGTCACAGCAGTGAATTTTTGCATTATGGGGGATTATTCCCAGACATGGTAGAGCAGGGTCATATGACATGTCAATCTTTAATTTTTTTTTAGAAATCACCAAACCAGTCACAGAGTGGTTGTATGAGCCTGCCCTGCATTCCCACCAGCAATGTAAGAGAGTTCCCCCCTCTCCACATCCTCTTCAGCATTTGGTGTTGTTTGTGTTGTGGATTTTTGCCATCCTGACTGGGGTGAGATGATATCTCAGGGAAGTTTTGATTTGCATTTCCCTGATGGCTAAGGATGTGAAGCATTTTTAAAGATATTTATTAGACATTTCAATTTCATCCCTGGAAAAGTTTCTTTCAAGTTCCAGTCTCATTTTTTTAATTGAGCCATTTATCTCCTTGGTGTTACTTTTTTAAGTTCTTTGTGCACTCTGGATAATAGAGCTCTATCAGATATCTGGTTAGTGAAGATTTTCTCCCATTTTGTGGGTTGCTTTTTGCTCGGTTTGCAATCTCTTTATCTGAATGGAAGCTTTTTAATTTCATAAGATCCCATTTGTTGAGTGTTGTTTCTAGTGACTGTGCTATTGGATTTCTGTTTAGGAACTGTTGGCCTACTCCAACCAGCTTGAGGAAGTTCCCTACTTTTTCAACTAGGGTTTTTATAGTCTCTGCATGCCACTTATTTTAAGACTTTTTTTGAAGTCACGTGTCTCATATGGTTAAAACATAGGTCTAAACTGGATAGGAAGAATTATATTTGGTGAAACATTGAAGATTATTGTTGCAGTTTGCCTGCATGGTTGCTGATAAATGACCATCAAATGGCTTAAGGAAACAAAGGGTGTATGTATTTTCTTACAATAGTCAGATTATAGTTTGTAGTCCGACTTGATGGGAGAGCATGTGCCAACATCAGGGCCGAGGGAACTGGCCACACCATCTCTACATAATAGCTGAGAGAGAGACGATCCTTAATTGCCAGACCAGCATGTCTGGCCAAGTGTACACAAGGCTGCCAACTCTCTCAACCATCTCTCTGTATTTTTTTCCAGGGCTCAATCCCACTCACCTGGGCCTTCCCCATCAGCCAGACAATCTCCTGCCGGTTTGCTCTGGGCTTAACTCAAACACTAATTCTCCACAAATCCTCCCAGACCTCAAACTCTCAACTGTCAAGTTGACACCTGTGTCTAACTACGACAGTTAGAAACTGAGATTTGTTGAAGAGCTAACATTTGCTAGATCTTCATTAAGAGAGTATTACTAGAATTCTCACAATGACATTAAAGTCAGCTGTGACATCTTCAGATGACAAATAAATGTGGAGGCATGAAGGGGCTAGTTAGCCATCCCAAGTTCACATGGTAAGGAAGGAGACGAGCTGAGAGTCTTGGTCTAGATGGTATATGAAATGTCAGCTGCTTTTCTCCTTGGACTATTGATTTCTGCTTCTTGGATATGCTTGAAGATGTCAAAAACTCTAAATTAATATTCAAGGTTTCCAATTATGAGGCCAAATTCACAAGTGGCTAATGATCATGGCCAAGTTAATTGGAATGGTAAAGGATTACCAGCCCCAAGTTGGTTCACACCATCTTACACTAGCATGCCCATATCATGTACTGGATCACATAAACTTAAAAATGGAGTGGAAAAAATTCCAGGATTCTCTGGGCTCAGGAAGATGAAGATTGTTCCAGGAGACCTGTCCCTTAAGAGTTTGAGCATGACCTGCCACCATGGTAAGGGAGACTGTAACCATTTTCTGCCCTCCTACCACCATGGAATAAGTATATGAGGTTCTGTTACTCCTCAATTTCTTCCTCCTGATGATTAGTCTCTGGCCAATCCACTGCTCCATTCAACTTACATGAGAAAGAAAGGAGGAAAAAATCCGAGTAGACTCCATGTCAAACATTTCTTTTTACTGACAGATCATCTCTGATGTAAATGACTTAGACCAATGTTTGGACTTTGGTAAGATGACTTACTGGACGATTTGATGGAATGCTAATTATGCCCACTTTGGTAGTTCATTTGCCTACAATAGAAGGCAGAAATTTGATACTATGAAAAGCTCTATGAAAGTTACTGAGGATACCTATTATTTTAAATGAAATTTCAAGACTAGAGGTTCCTAGATAATGAAGTAAAGGATTGAAAAAGGATCCCAGACTGTCAACCATTTGAAGTCAGAGCTGCAGCCAGGCTGGTTGTTCTCCCTGCACTTCCTGCTTTCTAAGCTGCGTGTAAGGAGACAAGAGAATAAAAAGACAGGAGTAGGTCATCCTGCTCTGCATTTTATGCACAAAGAAGCTGAGCTGTGGCCTGGCTAAGTAACTTTCTGAACTTATGTAACTAGCAAGTAATATACGGTTGTGAACTTGGGGACTTTATCAGTTAGAGAAATCTGTGTTCTTTTCCTGACAGTCATTTTTCTAGAGAAACCCTTTGCATTCTCACGTTGATTTCTCTTTCAGAGAACTCCTAGCCAAACATTTTTTATGCATGGTAGCTCTTTAGTTGAACAAAATGCATCATTCTTTGAGAAGATCTAAACTACCTTGAATTATTTCCCTTCTCCTGATCCTTACAAAAAATTGTCATTCACGTGACAATATGTGAATTTATAGTGTTAAAATTATGTTTTATACAAAGTACTTATCAAAGACCTTGAAATAAAAAGCTATGGTACCTAACACTAGTTTCTCTCAGCCTAATTAGTGTATTAAATTGGAGATATAAATGATTGTGTTACATTGTAACAAAACATTAAAAATAATGGCTAATCATATTTCATAATTATACAAATGATACAATCACTTTATCCTTTATATGTTGGTGACATATATCAATGACTAGGTGACAGGGATATTGTTGTCAATGAGTTCAAAAGATGACTTCTAGGAAATCATGTAATTTCAATGATATTTGCTAGAATCAGTCATTAGATGTTTAGTATCATTTGAATTGACTACTTCAGTGTTGGCTGGGGAAAGCTGTTTGCTTTTCATATCTTGTGGTTTATTTCACGTGGTTTCCCCCATTAGCTTTTGTAACTGTCTTTTGAAGCACAGGCCATCGTATCCAAACTATTGTAGATGTACCAACTGGCATGTCCAGGTTGGTAGCAAAGCTATATCATTCTTGACCTTCCTTTTATAGTTAGGACTCCAAAGACCATGGCTCCGCTATTGGTCTAATTGCAAACATAGAGGAATGTCAGTAGAATGTGATTCCAGAAATCAGCTTGTGTCCACAATTATATCATCGCAGTTGCTCAGAAGTTAGCCCACATGTCTTTTACTGAGCACTTTGCAGAACTGTGGCACAGTCCCCATGTGCCTTCCCACGCTGGCACAGACCTGGTTTCCATTGCGGAAGCACCATTTCTCAGATCTGGGAGACTCAGAGAATGGCAATCAGAAGTAGGCCACCAAATCCTCCTGTTCACAGAATCGCATTCCCATTTGACTGTGCACGCTCTGTCCCGAACCATTACAGTTGATCAACCTAAAAAGCAAGCTCGAGCTTTCAGGCACAGCAGTCACTGGAGTGCATTTAAGGATTGTGTTCTCATCCCAGTGCATCCCCAGGGGAGACTGAACCGCACAAGTAGTGTATCTGTTGTTTTCCTTCAATAGATGTTTTGAATAAAACAGAAATGCTGCTTGTAAACAGCAAGTGCACTTGTTATACACCTGGTGACCAGAAGGTGGCGGGGTCTTAACATTGACCAAGAGCTGTCAGCACCAATGCAAAGTCCAAGCGGTTTTATTTATAGAGATAACTACTTCTTACACCATGCATGTTCCTTTCTGTGTTCACGTGGATCACATCTACTTGCATACAAACCCATTCTCATTCCCAGAAATAGAAAACTGCTCTTCCTCCTATCTTTTAGTTTGCTTCCTCCAAAATTTTTACATGTAAATACACACGCATTAACATTCACTTCTCTTTCTCTCTCACACACACACACTACTCTCTCTCTCTCTCTCTCACACACACACACACACACACACACACGTTCTTCATCATCATCATCATCATCATCATCATTACCACTACCATCATCATCATCATCTTACTCTGTAACTGTGACTGACCAGGAACTCACTTGGCTGCTGGACTTGAATTCATGGGGATTCCTCTGATCAGCCCTCAATGCTGGAGCTATGGGCGTGAGATACTATGCTTGGTTAAAAGAGAATTGTACAATTTCTATTCTTCCTTTACAGTGGCAGGAATCAGGGCCTTGGACATGCTAGTCAAATGCTCTATCTGTATCCTTAATTCTTTTGTGCTGTTATTTTGCTTTTAGAAAACTTGAGTGTGGCTCTGTAATTATCTTTCTCTTGGAAGCATTTGATTAATGAAGTCTCTATGAGCCTCATGATTTGAATTTTGCTTGTGTCTGACTTGTGAACAATTTCTGTCATATGAAAAGGACCTTAATTCGTTCATTAGATGAGTGTAGCTAATTGACAATGAACTCTTTGGTCAAAATTAGGAAGTTAATTCCTCATCTAGAGTGAAGTACACATATATTATCAAAAGGCTATTCTCCATCCTAGACACGCATTGGGTTCCTATCACAGATCCCATCTCACAGAGAGGAAAAGTCTATGGGATTTTCTTATATATATCTTTCTTCCCGTAGGAGAAAAGAAAACATATCTTTGTTCTATGAAACTGGATTTAAGATTCATCAGAGGCTTTAGGAGTCACATTGAATGATATTCAAACAAGTGAGTAACTTCCCTTCACATTTTGCGAATGTAGCCAATGAACACCACCTTGTCTAAGGCAACTAAGCGAACTTTATGGAATTATGAATACCATCAATTTGTTTTATGTTTTTGCGTTTTTTATCTCTTAGTCTCCAGTGGGAAGTGCAGACTGGAAACGAAGCTGCTTCACCAGTGTTCGCCTGTGTGCTCCCTGACTCAGCACATGCTCACATCCTCTCAAGAATGTGATGTTTGCTGTAGGCGTGTTCTTTTCTCAGCCTTGGGACAGTCCCTCTCCTGCCTGGACCATCTGACAGCTTTTCTGCGCCTCCATCTCCACTGCCGTCTTTTCAACATGCCTGTCAGAAAGCTCATTCGGAGGGGCAAACTTTTCTGACTGGAGAGATCGTTCAATCCTTTACACTAGGAAACATCTCAGATTAATCAAACCAACGGTCATTTGCTCATATGGAGTTCTAATAGGAATGCTGAAAAATTCTGTATTTTTTTAAACAGTGGTATCTCCTTGACTAAGTCCCCTTCAACAAAAAAGGAGAGGAAGAAGAAGGAGAAGGAGGAGGAAATGGAGGAGGTCTGGAGGAGGAAGAGAAAGATGAGAAGAGATATAAGAAGAATATTATGTAGGAGATATATACTTAATTGGAACCAATGGGTGAAATCTACAAATGCAGGATTCTTCTTTCCTTTTTGACACTGTGGGTCTATTTTATATGTATAAACCACTCATTCCCCAGAGAGATTAAAGTTGCTTCTTTTTATAAATCCTCACCTTAACCTCTTGTGCTTGAGAATCAATAACTGCGGCTTTTACATTCTCGTGGTTCCATCTCTACTCCTGCCATAGATAAGAGGTATGGATGCCTCAACTCACACTGACTCTATGACATTTTGACTCTTCCCTCGGGGTCTCGAAATATCCTAGCATATGCCCATTCTGGCATAGATCAGAGATTGGCAGGTTCGGGGAATTCCACATGGCTACGAGCCTGCATATAACACTGGGGCATGCTGAAGCTTTGGGTACCCCAGCCAGACTTCCATTTGAGGCTGGTCTCGAGGTTCAGAACTGGTACCTAAGAAATTCTCCAGGAATGAAGGATTTGGTTCCTAGAGGGCTGAGAAAGGTTGGTTCATTCTGGAGATGTTTCCAAAATCAGCATTAATTATGTGATATTATCACCCTGGTATGTGAATCATGAGTTAGAGTCAGCTTGCTCTCCAGGACGTGGTGAAGACTTTGAGGACTGTTCGCTTCTAAGAGCAAAGTGGAGACCATTCTCCCATCCTGCAGAGCATAGCATGGACTGCACTAAGACCCAAGAAATTTCATCCTCCTCAAAGGGTTCCAACAGATGCAGGATAAAGTCTCTGGATGCTGCATTCTGTTCTTGGCACACAATAGATGCACGGTTATTTTGAACACACTGCAAGTTCCATGAAGTTGATATGGACAATGCAATGTCATCCCGAGGCCACCTTCTCCTCCCTCTTCTCATTTCCTCACATCTCATAGATTCTGGTTTACTACTCATCTTCAGTGTCTACACTGGAAGTCACCTTTTTCTCTTTTGAAGGATGGTGGCGAGGTAAGCATTAGGAACTCCATGCACAGCAAATGACAATAGAATCTATGTCAATACCATAAAAGGCACAGCCTTGTATTGTTTATGACAAAGTATGACAATTTCAATGAACTGATGCTAAATTTCAGAATAGCATAATATGATAAATGTGTCAGGGACACAAGGAAAAAGATAAAGCACATGTAGCATTGTGTAGGGTTTTTTTTTTTTTTTTTTTTTTTTTGCTGTTAGGAAATACTCACACATGAGCAACTTAGGGGAGTAAGATATTTGCAGGGCTCCAGAGGAGATAGAGTCTGTTCAGGAAAAGACTTACACAGCAGGCATGACTGAAGGCAAATGCAGGAGGTCTGTTCATGTCACTGTAGCCTTCAGGAACACAGAGAGCAACCAAGAGCCAACTAGGAGGAAGCAGAGCTGGGCTGTCATCATTCGTTAGGTTGAGGCACTAAGTGCAACAGTGGGCAGTGAGAATCAAAGGAACTCACAGAATGGAAAGGCAGTACGTGAAAATCACTTGGCAATAGCTGTAAATACATACAAATTAAATGGTACTTTTCAAGTACACATTATTAAAGATCTCTAAGTTTTATAATGGATGTGAGACAGCCACGTATTCAGATGCTCAGCAGGCAAGAATGGAATATATGAATCTCTAAAGTTGTTTGTCAACCTATGTTCTTTTTCAGATGCTTAAAAATATTCTGGTGATTTCTCTTTGAGAAAACTAACCCATAGAACAAACTAAATTTCCAGGCAAAGATTTTCTTGCAAGACAAAAATAAGCTAGATATAATATTATGTTTGTGCATATATAGGAAATAATAACTATTTTTATTTTGCATATCTGTAGGTAGAATTTCTAGAGATTTTGAAAAAAAGTCAGAAGATGAGATTAACAGAGTAGTGCACAATATGGGTTTTGCTTTGAAATATGTAATTGTAATAGAAAATAGACTGGGTCATTTGATTATTTTTTTTCTTTTTTCTTTTCTATAAATTCTATCAAAAAGCATATCTTACCTCACAACTGAAAAAGATATTGGTGTGGGACAGGGGGATTTTGTTTCTAATTGTGTGTAGCTTAATATAAAAGACATGTGGAGATGAAAACGTACAAGTGGATAGGAATGAATAGCCAGATGATGAGCAAGTTCTTAGAGATTGTTCTTAGCATGCAAAGGACAGAAATATATTTATATAAGACAGGGTGGAAGAGAGAAGAGCTAGGAAGAAGAGATAGCTTGAAACCATGAAGATTTTTATGGGAATAATGTATTGATGCTGCATTCCCAAATTTGATGAGGCTCGAAGCTTCACATTCTGGATTTAAAATGTTTAGATTACTCCTTGTTCTCACATTATGGAAATCTTTAACCCTAAAACTGGAAGCTGGACACAGAGTAGACTTTCCAGATTTGCTGAGCAGTATAAAAAACAGGCCTTCCCAAGGTCGTATCACCCCAAGGGCAAGAGAACAGGAGTCCAGGATTGCTGAGCAAGATCCCCCGCCCCCACCCCAGCATGTCATTAACTCCTTGTTTGTGGTCTGATAACCAAGGGCCTGGTCCGCCCTCAATCTCTGGATGTGACAGTTGTGCCAGAAGAGCCTGACATGTTCAGGCACCATTGGAATGGCTTGCAGCCTGCACGCGACATTCACCGCACACTGGCAGCTTGCAGAGAACCAGCCAATCTGGTAACTGTACTTAGCTACAATGCTTGTGGCAATGAAAACTCAGCTTTGCCCAATATTCTAATTTTTCTTGTAATACTTACCTGGATTATTACTACTTGTAATATTTATCTGTTTTTCTAATGCTAGATCCCTCATTTTTTAAAAGTGGTAACAATTGGCCTTATTTAAGTCTGGACCTTAGGAACTCTTTAAGGACCACAAAGATCATGCTCGCTTTCTTCATAAAGTGTGACACATATGTTTCATTGTGGGGACGGACAGGCATTGTGGTTTATGAAGGTCAACTCAAATCTCTTCTTTCTACTTCTGGAAAGGGAGGATCTCATACTGAGAAGTGTTACGATGATAGCTTTCTCCTATGATGCACACTAATTACTTTAGAGGTTCTCTAATAATTCCAAATGCTTGGCAAGTATGACCATCTTATCATGTTTCTCGGGTGAGGACGAAGTTACAGCTAATGTCCTAATTAAACACTCAAATAATTGTTGCCTTGATCGGTTGGTGTTTCTACCAGTGTTCTGGAGAACCGGGCCAGGCTGTGTGCCTCGCACACGTGTGCTGTTTTTTAGCTTTTACCTTTCACATTATCCAACTCTCTTTCATTGACTGAAGCCACATCATGCAACCTAACTTTGAATTAAAGTGCAATCCTACCATATATCCAGCAGGAGAGAAGCTAGAATGCTTATGAAGGGATCTAGTTGCTACCAAAGTTATAGTCCCTAGTTTACTACAGAGTTTGAGCTAATCGCCACTTGAAGAGTCCTTAGTCATCACTGAAGCAGATGTGCAGGAACAGAGATGAAATTACTTCTTTTCTTAATAATCTTGAGGTCAGGGGCAGGTAAAGAAATAATGATACACACAATTAATTATAGCATCTTATAATAATTGTCAGAATGGATGGAAGCACAAGAAGCAATAGGATTATGGGAAAGAAGAAGGATCGAAAAGATGCATAGACTTTGTTATTGATCATGACAGATAAATAGTGGATGATTCCTAGGTTTGAGATTCAGTTAATTGAACAGACATTACATTAATCAAGAAAAGGATAGTAGAGTTAAGGGATCTTGGTCAACAGAAGGGAAAATGTATGAATTTCATTTTGACCAAAACATACCTGAATATTTACAGGAGACTAAAATGAAAATACACAAATGTTTAAATCCCAAATATCTAGAAAAGAAAGCTACTTATATATCTGGCTAAACTACTACTTATAGAGTGACTTGACTCCTATATGAAGTATTTTTGTAAGGTGCATTAGATACAAAGCAAAAACAAAATCCATAACAAGGAGCTATATTTGTATACATGTAATTGTATACATGTAATTGTCCTGACAATAGTCATCATTACAAGAGAGAGATTCAAGGGGCCCTGTGAGATCTGCAGTGAAGCCTCTAACCAAGTTATAAAAGAGATAGTGCTCATTGTTAAAAAAAAAAGTCTGACCCAAGGGGTGCAAAGTAGGAGGAAAAACTGAGTACAATGAAGGCTGATAGTGTGCAGTTTCTAAAGTTACAATTCCTGGATTTCCAACCTTCGTCCAGTATTTTCTCATGTAATTCACTAAGTCTCTTATGCAATTCACTAAGCCCCTTTGTTTTTCAATCACTTCATAATGACAATAGCAGTCCCACAACAATTATCTCACGGGATTTCTGAGGAATACGTGCAATGATGGATGCTGAGAGCCCAGATGCATAGGAAGTGCCAGTGAGCATCAGAGATGAGGTGATGAGGGAAGCGCACTGCAGACAACGGACTTAGAAACACAAACATGTTTGAAGTCACAACAGTGGAGTTATTTGGAAAAACTTTACTTTTCAACAGTGTTTACTTCCCCATATAAGTATACTTTTAGTGGCTGTTTTAAAGCCTTTAATATTCCTGACATCTGAGATATCTCAAAATTGACACAAATTGATGTCTTTTTCTTTAGAAAAAAATCATATTTTTCAAGTTCTTTGTAAATGGGCTAACTTTGATTGTATCCCAGGCATTTCCAGTATTATGTCCATTAAAATCATCAGGAAAATGTCGATTGCTGTTGTCATTATTCTCTGGTTCTCGACCAAGTCAGGCTTGGGTTACAATTCTGTTTCCTCCCCTGGGCGCAATGGTACCCATATCATTCCAATTAGCCTGGAAATACCATTTCCTTTTCAAGCCCACTCCCTACACAGTCCAAGGGATCCTCTCCCTGATCCAGTGGCCAAGAAGATGGAATATATCTTGGAGTTTAGTTATTTGTGTTCCTAGTACACATTACACATCTTCCATACATCTCATGAGTATCTACATCAAAAGGGACAGAAAATAGAAAGAAAATGGAATAGCATTTCAATATTCTATTTGTGTCACTTTTTTACTAAATTCTTCAGGCAAGAAAGATCTATTAGTCCTTGAGCTTAAGCTTTAAAGTGCTTTAAAGCACTGTTCACGCCATAGGCTCCCAGGGTGATTTCCCTTCATATTTCCAGGTTAATTAAGCTGTATTCAATCTTCTAGACAGAAGGCAGGGTTTGTCTCCAAGAATTAGGTGACCTAGTGTTCTTGTTTCAGGCCAGTGGAAACCTTTAGTGCCTAAGTCTGAAGAGGGGGAGGGGCTACAAATTCCCATAAAAGTATTCTTCAATATCTTGTCTTCTCTATGATTTTGTTTATTTTTTAAGATCTTTAGGAAGTTGATTTGCATATATTGAATAAGTTTATAGTCATAGTGGAAGGGGCAGACTACCATGGACTTTCTCCATCTTGACTTTATCAGAAATCCTAAGCAGAAATAAATTGAAAATCAAGAGAAATCCCAAGTAAGAATGAAAGTATGAAGACAATTTCATATATGAGAAATTGTTTGACATTTACACATAGTCAGTAGGGCATGCAACCCAAAACAGGACAGCAGTGGTGGTAAGGAGTCGAAAAGGAGAACCAAGAGTAGACATGCACCTGTATTACTAGGTTTCACTTTGCAGGAAGATTAGCAAAAAAAAATCTGTGAGATGCATATTTGGAGACTGGGAAGCATCAGAAAAAGAAAGAGAAGAGGATGTCCCATGAGATAAGTGTCTGTTGGGGTATTTGGCGGTGCTAAGACAAGCCACTTTTTTCTTTTTTATTCTTTCTGTGATAAAATATGTGAAAGTGTGAGCCCAGAATTAGAAAGGGGGGGAGCTGAAGTTTTGAGAAATGTGCGATAATCATGTAATTTCTAGTGAAAAAGTGTAGAACTGAGGAGCCACGAGGAAGACCACTCTTAGTGCGATGTGCTAACCTGAAAGTCAAGTTCATCAGGTCTACCAGCTCAATAACTTATTGTCCTCCAACTTTGTAAGTCATGTAGCACATTTTAGCGTGAATTTCTTTTTTTGTTCATTTTTATTTTATTTCTACTTTTACAAGCATACTGAGTATTCATCTCAGCTTCCCTCCCTCCTCCCTCCCTCCTATTCCTCCCTTCTCTTCACCAGTCCCTCCCATTTCCTCCCACCCTTCTGTCTGTATGCTTCTACAGACCCCAGGGTTCACTCTGGCTTGTCTACTCCTGCATTTCTTACAGAAATCCTTAAAATGCAGCCATTCTTAATGTATTGTTTTGCAATCTTTCGTCCCAAATGGTAATTTTTTCTTTGTTCAACTCACCAAAAGGCATTATCCGCTCATTCTCACTCTCCCATGGTCCTTGAGGATTTCAGCTTCCATGCTATTTCAATGGCTGAAGCAATTATTTACCCAGTGTCTTATTATAAACAAAGCCCTGGTTTATGGATCATGCGTATCCTACTCACACATTCCAAAAAGAAGTTCCCAAAATTTATCCTTTTTTTGGCCTTTAGAAGAAAATGATGGGATTTAAATCCTAAAGAATCTTAGCTTTCATTCTGCTAGTTCCACCTGTATTTATCCAGTGTCCATTGTAGGCTGAGTACTCCTTTCATGCTATGAAAATAGAAACTAAGCAAGACAGAGTTAAGGCTCAGTTTTGGGTTAACAGATCTTGAGGTAATGATGACCACAGTGTCTTCATTTGTAACAGATTTACATAGAACTAGATAACCATGGTTCTTAGAGAATCTTCAAGCTCCTTGATAGAACACATGTGTTCTCTGCCAGTGACTGAGTCAGCTTCTACTTGCCCACTGACACAGACAGCTGTCCAGTAGGTTGCTTTGATAAGGATGCCGAAGCAACTGTCATTAAGATCATAAATGGATAGAACATTAGGAATGCCAGCTCTGGGGACCCATCCAGAAGCAGTACATAGCCGTGAGTATACATAAGGAATTCTCCACATCTGGTCTCTTGATCATGGCATCTGGCAGCCTGTTAGAAACACAAATTCCTGAGATTCAGCACTGGCCAACTGAACGAGAAGTCTCAGGGCAGAGTCCTGTAGTCTGTTATCTGATATGATGGAAATGAATGATTGAGGTTAAATGCTTGGACTGGAGATCTGAGCAAAATGCTAAAGGAATAAGAGCACCAGGGTCTGAAGATACTTGGACCTTGGGTTGGAAGGAAGAGGTCAGGTCAAGTTGGGACACTGCTCCAAGCAGAGCAACAACCCGCACAGGAAGGGAGGTGGCTCACTCCCAAACGTACAGTGGTGCGGTTGTGACTAGGTGACAGGGTTGGATAGCCTTCTCTCTGCTCCCTGACATGGTGAATAAGGCTAGTAAAGAGGAGCCTGTGAGCATGGAGAATGAACTGCTCTAAAGTGAGGTCCAGATAATGGCAGAAAAGATGTCGGCTTGTGTTTGTGGGTGGGCTGTGCTGCACTGGTCCCATAATTGATAGGACACATGTGTTCTCTGCCAGCGACTGAGTCAGCTTCTACTTGCCCACTGACACAGACAAAACCTTCATTTTGGCTTTTTGTCTTTGTTTCTCCTTCACTCACAATTGCGCACAGCAGCCACTTGCTGACTTTACTGGGCCAAACCTTCTCCATATTCCCTCACGATCCCCTCTGTGTGCCTTGAGCATTACCTTGAATGTTCTTTCATGGAGGAAACCACTTTTTGTCTTCATGTTAACCTCGAAAATGGGAAAATTCAATGACTAACTGCTGTCTTTTTAAAAGCACAAAGTCAAGTAAGTATGGGGAGGAGGAGGTGGGGAGGAGAATAACTCTGTAATTTGATAATAATTGCAGAAAACTTACAAACAAAATTTGATAGGAACAAACATGAAAAGATGCTAATACTCGGCAAAACCGGGCAAATTAAATAATAATGAAAAGGGGTACTGAAGAGTAAATAGGAGTTTTCCGCATGCAGATTCACCTGACAGCTACCCATCTCATAAAATGTAGTCTTTCAGATAGATGACTTTTTTTTCTGGAATTAAAATCAATTGATAATCTCTCATCTAGGGTCATAAGTCATATGACCATGTTGTTCAAGGCTACATTTTAATTATCGTGGCCTGAGGCCTTCCTCAAGCCCAGGGGTACCTAGAAGACCTTTTTAATAAGGAGCTGATGCTCTAGGCTCACTGCAGAAACACAGCTACTCTGGCCCGAAAATGAAGCGTGGAGACACATTCCGCAAAGCACAAGCCCGAGGACAAATAGTTAACCCAACGTGTTCTGACTCTGCCATCCTTCCTTGCGGGGACTCATTATGAATGAGACTTTGCTGGCGCACTGAAATATTTAAAGGCGAGAGGCAAAAGGGCCCAGACTCTAACCCAGTGCGCACGAACATGTGAGATTTTCAAACCAGTGGATTCTTTTACAAAGGTTAAGGAAAGGCAGTGCTCCTTAAGAATTGGTCTGGTCACACGACCGGAAGCAGTGGCCAGTCCCGCCCTTAACGAATGCAGAGGCTTCCTGGGTTCCAAGACAGGCTCATGAGCCCACGAGTGGAAGTTGCACCTCCTGTCTACCAGGATGTAGAGCTAATTCCTCACGTGGTCCTGGACCACGTGCCAAGCGCATTGTGGGTGAGTTAGTGCACACCTGCTGGAGAGGTCCCCATGCCAGGGACGCGCCCTCAGCTTCCCAGCTGGGTCCGCGTGTGCCATCCAGTGTTTTGCCCCCAGGCGGGCAGTGTAAAGGAGTCCCCTCCTAGCTGGAGGTCGGTAGAAAGGATGTAAGGCTGCTTACAGCTGACAGCTAATGGAGCATCGCCGTCAGAGCCTGTGTGGAGCTAGTGCTTTTGGATCCCAGGTATTTTGGTTCCCGTCCCAGAAAATCTCTCCTAGGGAACTGATTGATCTTCCAAACACCACGACTACCTTAGCCAAGTCGTTTTTCTCCCTCTTTCGCTTTAGTGCCTCCACTCTAAAAACCAAAGACAGATGGCTGTTTATAGGTGAAATATTGATCAGGCAACCAGAAGCAGGCGAAGGGATGTTCCCAAGGACTTGCCAGAGCCTCTCTTCTGCAGACAAGGCAGCAGCGACTGGCTGGGGGGAGGAGGAGATGGGGGAAGACTTTGGTACCGTGGTGAGCCAGCAGTGGGACACAGTTCATACTTGGCCGCTAGATTTCCAGGGTGGAGACGCCTAAGGGTAGGACCAGAAATAATATAAAAATACAAGAATAAACTAAGATTTAGAAGAAAAAGATGGGGCGAGTCACGTGACTGCAGCTCTGGCCTCTCTCTGCTTGGTCTCCTGCACCATCCTGACGTTGGCTCTCTCTTATGGTTGGGTCACATCGCTGCATACTCAAGTTACTTGTTTCTTTCAGGTCTCCAGATCTGGATACCGTCTCTTAATTTTTACCAGTGTTATGCAGTTATATATTATAATTTCAACTATATCCAATTACTAGCCTGTAACTGTAATTCACCTTTAATAATGACATCTCCTTTTCCTCCCTAAATTTGATCCATGTTTATTTAGTGAGGTATTATGCATCTGGTTAAGTTAAGGAAATACTAATCAGTCAACAAGGGAACCAAGAGGTTCCACGATTACAGGCGAGGTTCCCGGATTACAGGCGAGGTTCCCATAGAACGCAGTCATTTTAGTGATAAAGCCCAGGTGGAAGTGACTTCAGAAGAAACTGAAGGGTGCCACCCCTGAAGTCAGGGTAGTCTAGAAAAAAAAAAGCACACAAGAGAAAAGCGAGCTGCTTTTGGATCTGCTGTGGCTTGTGACAATACAGTAAGAAGTGCAACATCTGCTTCTTGGGTGTTAGCTGGGCACATGGAGCTCACCTGGGACTGTCATAAGAACATGTTAATGAAGTGGTGGAGTCAAAGCCTATCTGGGTGAGAATACAAAACATAGATGGGTCTCCAGCTTTGTCTTTTTAATCACTTAATGAACCTCTGGTGTCTAACACATAGTAGGCATTTGATTACTGTTGACTGAATATTTTTCTATAAGCCAGCCCATGTAGATTTGAGTTTCATTTTGGGATTAGCACTTTCCATAGCAACATCATGTTGCAACATTAATTTATTTGTGTGATTATTTTGCTCTAATGTGATATCTATTTCTTGAAGGAAGGGGCTCTCTTTTATTTGTTTGGGTGCATCTGAGGGTCCCAGTATTGTTCCTGGATATCAGAAATCTTTCAGTTTAGAAGTATTGGCTAAATGAGTAGTTACACAATAACAATGTTTGTTTCATATGTGTGCTAAACTAGGAATAATACAAGCAAAAGGCATTAAAATGAGATTTTAGAAAAAATCAAGTCTTGAATACTATGATAAGAAATTCATAGCTAAAAGATACACAAAAGCAAAATTCAGAGTCATTTTAAAAATCAAATTCACAAATTGAGACTCAATCAATAGCTACTGTTATGCTATATGATTTGCCTATATTCATGAACTCCTTTAATTTCCAAATCATGTTTGGTAAGTAACATCATTACTATTATTCTACAGGGAGCGAGGAAGCTTGGACTTGGAGAAAATTTGAATTTTCCAGAAGCCACAGAGCATAGTGTCTTTGTGGTTGTGTTCTTCAGCCTTTGAGTTGGACTTGTGATGTAATTATTAGGAATGTACAGAGGGCTATGCTTCAACCAAGTTCCTACTTGAAACTTTTACAAACTTTGGTTTTATTATGCAAAATTACAGTGCCAGTCAAGGGAGTGGGTATGATGGCTTAGCAAGTGTTTGTTGTACAAGCTTAAGGATCCAAATTTGCATCTCTAGCATCTGCATAAAGTGCCAGGTATGGCAGTGTGCCTTGTAATTCCAGCCCGAGAGAGGGATCCCTGTGTACACTGGCCAGACAGTCTAGCTGAATCGGTGAGTTCCAAATTCACTGAGAGATCCTGAATCAAAAAAATAAGGAGGGGAGCAAGCTAATTAAACATTTGACATCAAACACACACATGTGCATGTTGACTTTCATGCATGGATGCACACACATGAGCATGTGCACATATATAAACACATACGCATAGCACACACATACATACAAAAATAAAATATGGTAAAACAACTGTGGCGTGAGTAGGAAAGCAGTAGGTGGTACTTTGTGCGTTAGTTAGATACAGGTGTCAAGAATTGAAGACTGAGCTTTAGAGCACATTAAGTGAAAGCAACCCTCGTTGGAGCAGGCTTGTTGGAGATTGTCTAACTGGTGTGGGAGAACCCAGGCCACAAGGAATGGTTGGGCCATTTCCTGGGCAGTTGGGTAAAATGGAAGAGGGCTGGCTCAGTACTTTAGTGGTCTCTGGCATACAGACATTCTGGAACATAAGAAAGTATTTCCTAATCTCAGCTTTTTCTGTAGATACCGTGTGGCCAGTTCTCTCTGCTTCTGATGTTCCTGTGAACTCTCCTGCCATACTGATCAAGTGTAACTAAGACTTTTAAGCAAGATTCTCTCCTTCCCCTAAGCGGTTTGGGCCCTGCATTTGTTCGGTAAAGGGCCAGTGAAACCCACACACCATGCATTTGCTGAATTTCAGGCCCTGTGCTAGGCACTTAGGTTTGTGACTTCTTATCCTTTCAGGATGGTGAGCTAACAGAAAGACGCACTAATGAGAAAAGAGTGGCTCTGCGGAGAACTATCAGTGTTCCTTAGTACCACAGAGATGGAGAGATTTCATCCGGGTCTTCTTTCTAAGGCATTCCCACTTGTCATGATATCTTCCTTAGGTCCCAATACAGCAGTACTTCAGGTACCAATACCAAAGCAAAACTAAAGAAGACACAACATCCTCTTCTTTGCATGGACGCACAATAGCATCAAACAGAACTAACAGCATCTCCACACGGACGTTCAAAACCAAAGTGGAGTATTGTGGCTTACCCTTAAGTTCCTTGCAAGTCAGGGGGTAGAGGCAAGAGGATTGCCGCTAGTTCATAGGTAGCCAGGAATACATAGTGAATTTCAGGTTACGCAGGCCTGCAGAGTAAGACCCTGTATTAAAAACAAAACCAAGTCTAAAGCAGTTTTCAAACTACCTGTGTCGCACAAGTAGGCATCATGCCCCCAAGGGAGTGCAAACCGGAGAGGTAACCGTGTGCATCAGTCAGATCCTCCCCACACGTCCCCACACCACGCCCTTGCTCCTGCCTGCTGTAGACAGCTTGGCTCACTTGTTCATTTCCCATGATCTGCCCAGCACTGACTCAGCGGAGCTGGCCCTTCACTTGGGCCCAGTTCTCGGCAGCTGCCGCTGCTCGGCTCTTGCCTACAGCGATGTGCCAGCTGTCTCCGACTGCAACCACACCACAGTAATGCGAACAACTGGAAGCAATAATGTGTCTCCCCATTTGCCTAACAACACCAACATGGACAATAACTCAGAAGACTGAAGATTTGTGCTGTAATTTAATAAACCCCATGCACATTTCTACAATTGAGTATCACATCTGTGCTATGGATCCTAGAAGTATAATATTCTTTTATAAGGGACCATTAACCAATCTTAAGTTTATAGGTTTCCTTAAATCTTTTTCATCAGCTGTTAAACTACAGTAAAGAGAAAATTGCCTCTTATGAGACAAGGGATAGTAAAATGCAAAGACTGTGATTAAACGTCAATCAATTAAGGATTATAATATAATAAACTGCTGACTGATGATTAAAATGAGCACTTTCTAGGAGAATTTTATAAGCAATATTAAGAATTATTTTTAAAAGCAAGTAGGATAAACTTCAGTTAGATCAACTTATGTATGAGCACTTGACCTGTTTTTTATAAAAGGATTCATAAGAATTATTCCTCAGGTACAAAGATTCCCCCAATTGGCATTGAATCTCTGTACTAAAAGTATTTTTCTTAGCTTCTCATTTTACTATTCCCTGGTCTAGAGAATTTTAAATTTGTTTCTGAATAGAATAAATAATGTCGTTTTTGTTTCAGCTGGTTTTCCAACAATGCGTGCAGCTGGGCGATAGTTTATGAAAATGGATTGTGTAGTAAAACCACCAAACAAACAAACAACATAGCAATTGAGGTAACAAAACACTGGCTAGAACTGAGGGTCTTGAAAGGAGCTTGGGGACTGTTTGTAAAACAGCAAGCTAAGCCTTCCTGAAACGATCCCTTCCAAAATTCTCCCCTAAGAAGGTCAGAGCATGTTCTGCCCAGGAAGAGCAGCAAGTGATGAAATCAGTGTCCTTATTCATTCCTGCCTTCCACACACCACACGTCTTCAGCCATCAGCTGCTCTGCTTTGGGCTAGAGTTATGTTAGAGGAGCCGAGCTAATTACACAGGGTTTGGCAGCCTAGCAGGCTGCAAAGACTGAAAGAGCCTTTCCCCTCTTTTTTTTTTTTTTTTTTCTTGCTGCCTTATTTTTCCCTCCAAGTTTGCCATTCTCCCCTCCCCCATCAGTATAGCTGGCAAGGAGACTTCCAGTCCCTTACCCACACTGAGTGGCTACTTGTTCGGGCCTTCCCTTCACAATGTCTTCCCACAACCATTTTCCTGTTTTGCTGCTTGTACCAGGTCCCTCTGGAGAGCCTAGGGCATTCGGGCTCCTGCCAGTTTGCGGGGAGCATTTTGAAGATTGCTGCAACAGCTGGCTTCTACGAGTCTTGAAGGAAAAGCACGTATACACGTGGCAGCACTTTGAAATACTAAAGCATCTGGCAAAGCAAGCTGAGATGAAACAGCACAGGTAGCTCACAGTTTTGCTAGGACCTGCCGGAGAAGACTTGCACTGAAAATGGTGACAGGGACATAATTAATGGACAAGTCCCAGGGCAGCCTGGCTTCTGCCCTTATCACTCTATGGAAACTACCCCAGAGAAGGTCACCAACGACCTTCTAATTACCCAATTCAATGGATGCTTTTCAGTCAATGTGTTTCTAGCCATCTCTGCTGGACTTGGCAAGACGGCTGAGTGACAGGCAGAAAATCACATACTCACAACATTGCAAAGCTGGAATTTAAAACAGGCCTATTTAACTCCAATCCAGGATCTTGCCGTTGAACCAAGTAGCCTCTTAATGTTTCACAGATATACAGAAAGGGCAAGTGGGGACAAAGGGTGGATTGACTAGATTGATAGATTTCCTTTATGGGACAGATCTCTCAGGACAGTAACGGCATTTTAAGGAGGTATATAATCACGAAGGTAGAGAAAATGGGAGAAAACAAGAATGGAGAGCAAGAGATTTCAAGGGATTATTTTGATAGAGAAAAAGAAAAACCCAAGGTTCATACAAGGATTGGAAGAAAGTCTAAAAATTCATGATAAATATCCTGGATGATTAAAGAAGCATGTGTACCGCCAGAATAAAAAGGAGACAAATCAATCTTGCCATCAGAACAGACCCAGAGGATCCCAGACCCCGTGGAAAGTGGGGGTGACTTGATGGGCAACATCAGGGTGGGGTGAAAGCCTGAAGTCAGGGGTGTTCATGGATCTCCACCCATCCTGATAAAAGGAAAAGAACTAAAAATTGAGTCACCAGGCAAATCCAGCCAGAAGAAACATCAGACCTGGGGGAATAATTAAATGTGGGGGTTGAGAGGATGGATTAGTGGAACTCCTGGCCAATGGGAGAATGCCTTGCTCTGTATCCCGTTTTCCAGGGCAGTTTCCAGAGTGCTGCAGTCAGGTATATGGTGCTTTGTCCACTACAGTCTATTCCCCTAATTTCTAGATGGTTGTTGAGTTACGGCATAAAGTGTGTGAAAAGAAAAAAAGAGCAAGCAGATACCACACAAAAAGAACAAGGAACTCTGGGTCATGACTGTCAAAATGAGGAGAAGGAGCTGTGTTCTCAGAGATGAAGAAAATGTTGTAGGGCTGGCAAGATGGCTCAGTGGGTAAAAGCACTTGTTGCACAAATCGCGTATCCAGAGTTTGACCCTATCCCTGGAATTCATAAGGAACTGACTCCTAAAAGTTGTCCTCTGATCTCCACTTGCATCTGCTCACACACATGCATGCATAAATGAATATATAAATAAGGTTGATAAAATATTAAACTCATGAAATAAGATTTCCAAGGTAACAAGAAGTACACTAGGAGGGTTGTAACAGAGGCATATTTGGAAAATGTGAAAGTAATTAAACTAGAAACATTTCACAAGTAGGTGTTTCAAAATAAGCCAAATAAAAATGTAAAAGATTAAATTTCCAAATAATAATAATTTTCAATCAAAATTGCCAAAAATGAGCCTTTAAGTTAAAAGACCCCTTGATTCTCTAACATAACAAAGAGAAGAATTCCTAACCTAGTCCTATTACTGTGGGTTTTGGGATGCTGTAAGTCAGGAAGTGATATTAAAAGTGTGTAGAAAGAAACCAGAAAAATAAACATTGCTACGGGAAGCATCAAGAGTCAGCATGGCTTCAGATGTCCCAGGGGCAACACGGGAAAATAATAGGATTATACTTGCCAAATAATTTCTTCAGTGTTTATGTGTAGGTGTGTGTATGTCCACACACGTGTGTGAATGTGTTCATGTGTCTAGGACCAAATCAAGCACCTTGTATATGCAAGGCAAGTACCTTACCACTGACTGCATCTCCACCTTCCAAATCAGTATTTTCTCACATCACTTCTGGGAGAAGACTGAAGATATGTACAGATGTAATAAGCCTTTTTTAGATGCTGGAAGAAAAGCTACAGAAAATTATGAGTCAATCAAGACTGAACACACAGAGTATCAGAACTTTCTGGAATAAAGAAATAACTTTTTACCAACACCAGAAACAAATCAGAGAACAGAGTGGTCCATTTCATTCTCTTGCTTCCCAGCTCCCAGCAAAGGCATAGTCTTTCTCCACTGTGCATTCCCCACCATGATATCTTTCTACAGACCCAAAAACAGTTGGACAAGCAATAATGGATGGAAACTCCTGGAACTGGGAGCCAAAGTAAACTTTTCTTCTTTATATGATAGTTCTTTCTGGTATTTTGTTATGGGAATAAAAATTCAACTACATAGTGGCCAAGAGAAGTGTGTGCATAGGTCAGCTAATCTATAATATGATGTTTTGCATATAATAAGATTTTTATTATAGTTGTATATTTATAATGGGAGTAAAAAGACATGCAAACTGGTTTGAACATTTTTTCTCACCCTGAAAAATATATGATTGAAAATACTATGGTGGAACTATTGTTTTGAATTCTGTAAAGAAGTTTCCCAAACAATTACAAACATAAGACACACGCACATGCATATCTCCTAATGCAATTGTTTCTTTATATATGTTAAATTAATATCCTTACTAACACAGTATTCAAGGAGGAACATGAAGGCACTTGGGACTAAAAGTACGAAGTTTAAGTAAGACGTGGGATACCGAGATGGACTGAAATGACCACTCTAAAAATGTGAAACCACTGTGTACTTGTGTTAGTTCCTAGGGATGCCAGAAGTCAGACATCATGATGGCAGAACTGTTGGGCCACCCCAGAGCATCTGGGTTGCTGAGAGGACCTGAACTGTCCTCAGTTCTGAAGCTGCTGACGGCCTTCCTGCCTTGACTTTGCGGATGTGTCATCCTAATGCCTGTCTCCTCAGTAGCCACATGGCTTTCTCCTCTGCGACTATCCCCTCATCATGAGGACAGCTGCCACTGAATTTAGGGACCATCCTAATTGGCGATCCCACTTGATCTCTACTTGAAACATTGGAAACATATCTACACAGATGTTTATTCTATGGACACAGCCCTAGGTTCCAGGTGGACTTGCATTTTGGGAGGACATTGTTCAATCAACTGTGATAATATAAAACATGCAATGTTGATAATATTTCTGCTGTAACTGATGTAAATTATATAATACAATAACATGATAAGATCCTTTCCTAAGACTATCACTCTTATTCATTGTAGAATTACATTTTTGCAGAAATTTATTTTTTCTAAATCACACAAATTCCTTGGATCCATGTTTTTTTTCTGAATGTGCAAAGCAAAACAATATCAGGGGTGTACGTCTTTAACGGTAAAACTCTACTTCATTGGCTTTGCAGGAGATAGCAGAAGCCTTTTTCAATAATAATGTTCCAATCCATAAGACAGACCAAGTCTCTGATGGATTGGTGTGTGTACAATTTGCCTCAGTGAAGGTTTCTGTCTTTGAAAACTTGAGGAAGCTGGGTGATCAATGCTACCACCAACCCTACTCACTTTTCCGGCTACCACTGTCCTCTAGACACGTGCCATTTTTTTTGCACCAACAATCTGCAAAGTGTCTGAACCAAAGTGACTAAAATTTTTCTTATTCACATTAGGCCTCAGGAACAGATTAAAGAGCGATTCCCCTCCTGGGCTTTCTTTGCATCTGATGCTTGTGGTCATGTCTGCTGATGTCAGCTCCCCTGTCTCTAGCTATCACCACTGCTTTCCTACAGAGATGGATGGCTGAGTGGGCTGCTGGGGTAGCTATCCATCACCTAAGTCTATGGATGAGCAAGCCCCGCATTCCAAATTTGGCAGCAATTAAAGGCAGTTTGCATCCAGAGAAATGGCCCTTTTGTAACATCGGTAAAGAGTCAGGAAGCTGAAAGGTTTTCTATGTGTTTCAGAATGCTACTTCCCACTTATCTATTGAGATTGAAAAGTGCAAGTGCAGATGAGAAATAAAAGTGATGGAATGTGGATTACAAATATTCATGGCTGAGGCAGTGGAATCTATTGAGTCCTGAACTCGTTGGCTTGTAGGTAGCAGTCTGACATGTGTATCAAGGCTTAATATATAATGCCTTTATTGGTTAAAGGAATGAGAGACATTTAATTAAGCATGCAGCTGGGGAAGGGAAGAAGTGATGTTTGCTCACAGTCAGGAAAAAGTATATTTTCCTGAAGCTCTCTAATATTGAAAGTCAAGATTAAATAACGGCCCCAAAAAACATTCTAGCAGAACCTAGTTCATCCTCTAGAGCACAAATTTGCTGCTGTCATTCATCCAACCCTTGTCAGGCAGACACCATTACCTATTCACTGGTGCACTCCAAACAAGCCGTGAGTGCAACATGCGGTTCTGCTCAGGACTTCGGAGAGCAAGGATTCAGATTTCTAGCCCCACATTACTTATACACACCTCAAAAAGTACAAAAAAAATCATAGTTATGAGAATTGACTAAACTGAAGACATAAAGACGTTAAAGGCATGAAGAACGTGGACATGTTTTTCTAGGTGGCTAGGGAGCTTCCGTAGAACCCACAGGAGTCATGGCAGGTTGCCCTCTGTCAGGTGGGTACTCTGTCTCTCCAAAGGGAAGCAGGCATTCTACAAATACCAACTCAGCACTTATTACTGACATAAGTCAAAAAAAGGCTCCCCATTTAAAGCGTCTGCAGCCTATCAGGGAAAGCAAAACTACATTTTCCCACTTTTATTTTGGAATATGTCGATGCATGCCTTCTCTCCATTCTCTACTCAGGGAATTTTGTGTCTTTGAGGGTGGTTAATGAAAGACCTGACAGACTGGTCTGTGTTAATGTTGGTCCTTTTAGAATGTCTAATTTTCTAGGGACTCATATTCTAAAGTCTATGGGGTTTAGTTCCTTATTTCAGTCACATGTATCGTGTCTGCAGGAATGTGTTCAGATTTAAAGTCTCACCATGGACACATGTCTTTCTGGAGCCCAAACCATGGTGGATTGTTCCTCACTGTTTTTGACCAGGTACTTTACCTGGAAAGACAGAAAAGGTTTTTCAGGTCTCCAAGATCAGCTGAACACATTAGAAGTCAGGTAAAATTAATCATTTTTACTGTCTCTCTTGCATTTATAGGACTTGAAAAATTCTTAGCACCCAGCTGAGAGATGAGTAGAGGCTGGAATTCAAGTCACCACTAAGCTGTGTGCTTTGATAGGATGATGACTGTATGGACAGGAAGGGCCACCTAGTTTCAATTTGTAAAAGCAGGTGCTAGAGCAGGTGCTAATGGCTCTGGGCATAGCAAAATCCCCACATCTCTCCCTAAAAACTGAAAGGACATATTCAGCCTAATCATTTTACTTCGTTCTAAGTATGTTGCTTCTTCCTCTTGCCATGAATAGGAGGAACAAGGCTTCAAGTTAATCCATGACACTTTAAAATGTCAACTTGCTTAAAGGAGCATAAGCTTTGTATCACACTTATATTTTAAATTATTTTTGTGACTTACCTTTGTTATTTGTCATACCATGACCCACGCCAAGTTTGAGACAGTAAATATAGTATAGTTAGCACTAGTGGGATGAAAGAAAAGATTTGTGGGTATATTTTTATTTACATTGTGTAGAAATAAGTATGTGTCTGCTCACTTGGAAAGCTTTCTTCTTGATGTTGCTAATTTGATTAAGTGACCTTTTAGCTTTATGCATAATAAATTGCTTATTCTTCAAGTTCTAACTTGTATGTCACTCCCTTTGGGTGGTATTCTCTACCTCCAAGTAGTATTCTAAATGATCTATAAAAGTTCTTACACTTATTGCAGTCTTGGCCACTAATAAGTTTTATTTTTACTCTGTTACTCCAGACTGATTATCACTAAGTTTTTGAACTACACCTTATATATTTTGTAGCTGAGAATTAGTGCAAGATCTTGTATCTCTCAATTTTTAGTTTTTAGTGAATGATATTGCAATTGCAGTGTGATCGTTCATTTTTGAGGATTATGCTTCTAAAATGTTATTGACTTTTCCCATCCAAAGTACAGATATACTGTGTGTGAGAATATTTGCATAAAATTTAGATTGCTGTTGGACCTTCTGAAGCACCTGTGGGTCTATAAGTCTCAGACTAAGAACTTCTTACGAGAAATAGTATTTTTCTACAATAATATTGCTAAACACTTCTCTCACCCTTCTATTTACTGTGATATAGGCTGATGAATATTGTGGTGACTATTATTCTGGTAGTCACAGTTCAAGGGACAGCTCGTAGTCTGGTCTTTGCTTTTTTTTTTCCTTTTTTTTTAAAATTTATTTTTTCGTTTATACAAATGTAATAGGTACCCCCGTCCCCTCCCTCCCTCCACCCCTCCTTGGACCTCCCTTCTCCCTTCCCCCTTTTACCCTTCCTTTCCCCTCTCCCTCCCTTTCTCCCAGTGCCCCCTCCCCCCATCTCTGAAGCATCCTTTAATGTGTATATCAAACTTTTCTTTGGGTCCTCCTCTCTGATGAGGTGTATGGACTTAGTGGCATTTCCTAGAACTCTTTCTTGTGTTCCCCTTAAGTATAGGAACACTATTGTGGCTGTTAATCCCTTGCTTCTAAGGATCCTAGTGCCTTTAGTCCATGCTAGACTTTGAGGGATCAATGATATGTTGGTCAGTGCACAGATCTGGTTTTTGCTTTTTATAATGACAAAAAGTACAAGTCTTTTCCAGGTTTTTAATTTTATGAACCAAAAATTTTTAAAAGAAATTATCGACAATTACTTTGGTCTCATTTTATTTTCCCATATCAATACATTAAAGAGTGCTACTGAATTATTATCTTACTCATTCTATAAAATGCTATAGCCCAAGCAGAGCAAATAGATGATCTTGAAATAAGGTATGTTATTTAAAGTGATCAGATGTAATTTTGTGAGCATATGGGTTTCTTTTTCATTTCATCTTTGACACACTGATACCAGACATACAATATTTGTGTTTCCATATCTTAGCAAGTCATTGATGTCTTCCCAGAGGACTGCCCACAGACTCCACCAAACTGGATGTTGCAGATGTGAGCCGAAGTGTTGAGGAATCTGACCGATGTGTTTATTCTAGGGGGAGGAGACACATAAAACTTGCGAACATAAGGTCATAGTGGGACAAGTTCAAGTGTGTAAGAAATTCCAGGGAAAAGACAGTCTATCCATTCTTAGGAACTGGGCCTGAGCAGAGCCGAGCAGGGTTAGATGCTGGTGGGATCTGGAGGCACTAACTGCTCAGGGTGGGATAGAGCTGGACTGTGAGAAGTTTGGGGACGCTTCGTGAAGATTGATTTACACTGAAGTCAGGTGTGGGAACAAATTAGCTAGCAAAAATGTTTTTATATAAAAAATGAGCATCTTGCAGAAATGAGGTAGGGCTGATAGGCATTTATTTGCCATTAGCTAGGCCATGAGCAACTAAGGAAGTACCTCTGTTAGAAGCTCTCTGGACAGCAACACCCACCCAGGAAATTGACAGGGAAAAATTACAGGACAGCCAGAGACAAGACCAACATCCTGGAAGCTGACTGGTCAGTAGGCTTCTTTTTCTAGATAGAAAGTATGCGGGATTGGGAAGAGGAACACAGGTGAATGCCAGATGCAGTTGAGATAGAAGCACAGATATTGAAATGCCAGGTGATTACCTGACATTACCTTATTAAAAGAATAGTTCCAAGTTGCTGTCTCCTACTACGTATGTATCACAATTATTTTTAATCAGCAAATTAGGCTGCCAAATTTTAGTAAATAAGCAATTCCATTTTTTTTTTCCAAAGAACTTCTCACAATTGAATTAATGGTGCTAGATAGCATTTGTTGACAATCATTTCTTTTTTGCAACTTTGAAAGAATTTACAGTAACTCGATTTCTCAGATCGGGGCAATTTAAAGTAATTTACAGCCAGGCAGGGTGGCATATGCTTGCAATTTCAGCACTCAGAGGTTGAAGTTGCGTATTCTGAGTGTGAGTATTCTGAGTGTGAGGTCAGCCCATGGTACTTAAAAGGACTCTTTTTTAAAAAAGTAATTTATGGTTCTATGCATCTCAAAATCACTGTTTTCAAATGAATTGCAAATGTCTTTGCTGGATGGATTGCTGCTCTGTCAAGATAAACAGGCATTTCATGAACAAATTATTAATATTCATGTCAGCAAATGTAAAAAAACAGCACATTTTATGAGCGGCGTCCCCTTGTAGAATAACCATGTCCTTTTTTGTCTTTCCTTTTAAATTATATTAAAGTAGATTAATTTGGAGGACCAGGTGCTACGCAATCTATACTGACCTTGAACTGAATGTGTAAGGATGACCCTGAACTTCTGATCTTCCTGCCTCTATATCTTGAGTGATGGGATTACAGAGGCGTGCCTCCACATCTGGTGAAAGGCCAGCAGGTCTTTGGTCCTGTGCTCATCATTGCTGTAGGTGCTGGTAACTATGCCGGCCTCCACCTGTTCGCAGGAGGAAAAGAAAGACTCCCAAATGATGCTCCCATAGGCGGCGCAGTGATTTCCACGTGCAGAATGTTGTAAGCTATTGACAGCTCACTTTGAAACCTCTTCTGCTTTGTCATGTGAAAACTGAAATCCCATCTTCATCTGGAACCACCGTTTCCAACTGCTTTTTTTTTTTCTCTCCACCCAAGATTCTCCTTTTAAATATGTAGAAGATAATTTTTAGATGCGTTTCTTATTATAGCATTGCCACAACCAGCTTGAACATCTTCTTTTTCCTCCCCCCCACCATTGCGCACATAATGGAGTTTCTTATTAAATATACATGCACTCCCTCGTTGCATATAAATGCACCTCATCAAAGAATAAGGGAGACCCTGCAACTCTGCTATCGATTGGGTATAAAGACAATGTAATATCTGAATGGTGTGCTTAGGCTTTCTAGAAGGAAAGATGGAGGGGAAAAGAGAGTGTTAGAATGACAAGCGAGCAAGCGAGAGAGAGAGAGAGAGAGAGAGAGAGAGAGAGAGAGAGAGAGAGAGAGAGAGAAAGCATGTAACTTTGTCAGTGGTCATGACAGCATTTGCCTTGAATATTTATTAGGCTGCCTTATCATGTATTTTTGAGATAACTAAAAATACAGTTGTTTTCACATGGGTGAAGACACTTTGCAAAGTCACAGGTTTTGTCTTCGTGGGTCAATTTTGTGGGGGAAATGTGAGCCTGATATAGCATGCTACACTGGCAGCAAAGGAGAGAGGAGGTTAAAATGCTTTCCCTTCTTGTCTCAAAGAAAACACTGGCCATTGCCATGGAAGGCATCCTTATAATAAGGAAAGGCCAAAAAAATATTTCTTACATCCAAATAATTGCTTTTCACCACCAAGTACAATTTACTTGATGTTCACAGGAATTCTATGCAGAGAAGGAGAAAAGCAGAAGCCTGTTAAGAAATAATAAAATGTGGACTTGGAAGGGCAACCTATTGTCTCATTGAAGGCTTTAGCCTCTCAGAAGGCTCCCTCCCCCCTCTGGTTCGGGGGTGTTAAATTACATTATGGGAAAATACACTTGGATGGGTGACTTAAGCCAAGTCTGTGCACACTGGGTGAAACTGTATCTATTGACTTACAAGCTGGATGCATGTGTCAAAATGCAATCCGGTATTTTTGCAATAATAGCTAGCAGTCGTGGCTGTAAATTATTTATGGAGAGCATTCAGTGCAAACAGGTTAGAGCACACATCCTCTTCAGCTTGACTGCCCTGGTTTTAGATCACGCAGACATTCAACTCCTCAGAGATCTGCTCTTATCACTGCAAACCCTAAAAAGGCAGCCCTTAACCGCAGTGGGTTCAGCATCAGCCTGGCTACTTGCTGAAGCTCTACTCAAGGTTCAGTGAGTAAACATGGTCCCTCTGCCCTTCTCTCTCACACCCACCTGGCCCTGGCAGTGTAAGGTAATACCAGACATGAAGGCGGATCGATCTCCAGAGCAGAGGCCTGGCCGTGTTTCCCTATCTTTGTGCAGAAACGTGGAAGAATGTGCCCAGCAAAGGCCACTGGTGATCTTAATGCAGTCTGACATTTCACTAATACCTCATACAAAGCTGGCTAGCCAGTCAAATCCTCAGTTTACATTGAAGGCATCATAGTGACCTGCTGCAATGGGAAGTGTCCTTGACTCTCTCAGTCATGGCCATTTCATTTCTTCTCAGCAATCAATGCTGGCTGAAGTGTCATACTGATGTCCAGAAAGGTTACGGTATGCTTCAATTTTAAGAATTAAAGCCATAGGGAAGGTCACAGATACAGAAGGTATCCGTTAGTATTTCAGAGCTACTCTCCCTCCCTGTTAAGCAGGTAGTTAATAAGATACAGAGTTTAGACATCTCAACTCAGGTAATTGTACATTTCGTTGTGTCTCCTTCACTCTTAGGATATTGCACATTAAAGGATGATCCGGAGCTCAGGGAAATTTGCCGAAGAGGAGGCAGTAAGATTGTAAGAGCACAAGGATGGGAGGAGCAATGATATGCAAGATACTCCACACAAGTTAGGGCCGAAGCAATCATAATTGGACTTTGCATGCTCTGCGCAATGGCCAACACACTATTGACCTCACAAAGTCTAGCGTTTGCTAAAGGCACTAGGATCCTTGGAGGTAAGGGATTGACAGTCACAGTAGTGTTCCTATGCTTAAAGGGAACACAGGAAACGGTTCTGGGAAATGCCCCTGGGTCCTTGCACCTCATCGGAGAGGAGGGCCCAGAGGAGAGTTTAGCATGCACATTAAAGGATGCTCCGGGGATGGGAGGGGGAGACACTGGAGGATGGGGAGGGAAGGAGGAGGGGAGGGGGGCACAGGGGGGTGGAGAGATGGAGGGGGGGAAAGGGACCAGTGTACCTGTTAAGTTTGTATGAGTGGAAATAAAAAAAATAAATATAAAAAAAAACAAAGGATGCTCTGGGAATTGGGGGGAGAGCCACTGGGGGGAGGCACTGGGGAATGGGGCACAGGGGGATTGGGGGAGAGGTGGAAGGAGGGAGGGGACCAGTGTACCTGTTAAGTTTGTATGAGCGGAAATAATAATAATAATAAAGGAAAATAATGACAAGCATAAATATACTGTAAACATCCAGTAAATTCATATTTTTTTCCAAATAAAACAAACAAAAAAAGAAAAGATATTGCAAGCACAAAGACATTTAGATAGAAGAGCTATTTTTAAAACTATGTTTATTTGAGAGATGGAAAAAGAGAAAGAGAATAAAAGAGAGCTTACAGGACAACTTTTGAAAATCAGTTCTCTCTTTCTACCACGTGGGCTTCAGGAGACTGAATTTAGGGCGCTGCATTTGTGAGCAGGTGCCTTACCTCCTGAGTTTTCTTGCTAGCCTAGAAGAACTGTTTCTCCAAAAGAGATCATGGATTTTATTTATGGTCTTAGAACGGGCTAAGCTATGTGTTTGCCAATCTACAGGCAAAATAAATGAAGGCTTAATTAGTACAGCCCAGGAGCCAAATGTGAAAACACAGTTAGTGTAGCAGAACAGAGTAAAATCTGTGGTTTCAAGAACTAGCTTTCCTTAGGGTTAGACGTCAACTGTTTAACTCCCACATGGTTTCATGGAGTGTTAGAAAACTACAGGTGTTGGGAGCCTGGATCTGCCAAGTAAAAACATGCATGACTCTGAGCTGTGCATTTATTCTCTCTGAGTATCAATTGCTTCCTCTATAAAATGCAGGATATAAACTGTTTCCTGAGAATCATTTTATCATTGGTACCAAATAACCCACTGTCAGGGAAAGCTGCCTTTGGTATATATTGAATGATAGTTTCCTAAAAAGGCATATTGATGTCCTAATGCCTATAACATGTAAATAGAATATAAGAGTCAGAAGATGGAGAGAAAGATTATGAAATGCTGTCTGAGAGGCACAACCAATCAAACATGATCTCACAGCCACTTGTATTGGGCCGACACCAGACTTAACCTGCATCAGACAAGCATTGACTACGGAGGGTCTCACAGGACCCAGCCTTTCCTGCAAAACTATCAACTATTGGAGGAATCTGAGGAGAGATTGTTAGTGTCTTCACTAGTGTAACCAATGAGAAGTCCACCAGGTTATAATGTGTACTACTAAACTCATGACCACACAGATGACCCTGGTTCAACACAGGGGATCTCTAAAAAAAAAAGACATGAATATAAAACATGATTTCTAGGGAGATGGGAGGTGATGGGATGGTAGTGAGAGAGGTGTTACAATAACCAGAATAGATCACATACATATATAAAGTTGTCAGAGAGCAAATTCAATAAAAGTTAAAAAAATCAAGGATTTCTTGAGATCCTTATGGGTTATGCAGGTGGTTTTTAAATCTAACCACAGATGTCTTTCTGAAAAACACACAAGAAATGACACAGATATAGAAGAAAAAGCCACAAGATTGACAGTTACGGAACAGTGAATACACAAGCCAAGACAGAGAAGGAATCTCTATTGGAGATTAGGAAAAGGATGGGATGGCTGACACTTGATTTTGTGAAAGAATAAATCATTATTAAGTTTCAAATTTAAGAAACTCGCTATCTAATTCTATGAAGCATCCCCAAATCTAGCTCTCGGCTCTCTTGGGAGCTGCTCCTGGGCTGGTACACCCACGGCCCCTCTGAATGGACTACACACCCATGTGCATAGATTTCCTCTCCTTCACACAGCCCGAAGCTGCAGACTGACTTCATACTGCACTTTGGTAGTGTACCAAATGCACATTTGTAATGTTACAAACCATGTCATTCATTCACCTGAACACTTTTTCCAAATAGCTGAACTGTCTGAGAGAAGGGAGATGTTATTCAATGTAAGACGTCTCACTAATATTTAACGTTACATATGAAATTAGCTAGCTTATTCATGTGTTTTTAACTCAATCTTTAAATGTTAAAAAGTGAAGGCTAATAATATTTTTACAGGAGGAAGAATCGAGGCACAATGACACTAAAAAAGAAATCCAGTAATTATAATTTCAAATACCATATTTTAATATAAGTTTAAATATGTATATGTGTATTTATGCATATACATATACATTTTACATGTTTGTCTATTACAAGTATTCTCTCATTACTTTTTGCTCAGTGCTAAAGTTTTTTAAGTCTTACCTCTAGTAAACTAATTGAGATAATGGAGCTTAGATTTTATTTAATATTTTGCTTTAATATATCTTCTATCAATCATTCAAATGTGTTGAAAAAAATTAACAATGATTTTAATGATTATATTTCATTAAAATTTGTTCATATTTCTACAAAATTACCCTAGCAAGCTATACAGTCCTAACTTACTAACATAAGTAGCATGAGGCTCCCAGTTCATTATGTCTGTTCTCTTACATGTCTCAAGAGACAGTAGTCTTAAACTGGATTCATATTTCACTATGAATATTTCCATCATGCCCTAATGATTCACTGGGTTTATTCTTTTCATTGTTTTTTTTTTCCAGAAAATTAATAGAAGATGGAATTTTACATTGGGAGCAAGCTTAGATACAGTCAGTTAGATGCTGCCACAGATATTCTCCTGGAAGAGATGCTTTTTGACCTTTCGTTTCTGATGCAAGCATATATAAGGACCATGCCAATTGGGGGATTAGGGTCCTCCTTATTGTACAAAAGAAACCATTGTTCAATTTCTCAATGTAGTCATTAACAAAAGGGCTTCTGTGGGGGAAACAGGTGGGATATGCAGGAAAGGTACAAAGAAAGCAAACAGTGATTGGGAGTTGCAAGACACAGTATATGAAAAGCTAAAGTGGAGTTAATAATAAGAAACATGAAAGGGAAAGGAGGACCCCGACCTTGGCTTCTCAAATGTGTCATAAGCTAAAATAATGAGAGTCAAGATCAAATCAAATATGTGCCCATTCAGAAACTTTTCCATGAATAAGTTTTCATGATTATTCTCTGAAATTAATGAAATGCTTGATATAACAGTAGCAAATGAAGTATATTTTAAGTTCTTTAAAAACAATGGAAAGTTAATACTGATACCTCAACCCCATGAGTGATTTTAGCTATAGTCAGTGTTCCAAGATCTTATGCCTAATGGTGTATGCATGTAGAAGAAATCCAAAGTGGCGTGCTGATCAATACCATCCATTTAGAATCAAACTACCACATTCAATGTATTTAATTCTATAAATAAGATTCCTCAAAAATGGGTGTGTCAAAGGATGCTCCAGGGGATGGGAGGGAGAAAGGGAGAGGCACAGGGAGGGAGGGAACTAAAAGGAAGGGGAGAAGGGGGGACAGTGCAAGGGGAGGGATGACTGGGGAGGAGAGGAGGGAGGAAAAAGACAGGGGTACCTATTGAGCTTGTATGATTAGGAAAAAAAATAAAATGTGGGAGAAAAAAATGGGTTGTGTCTTGAACACAATTGCTGACAGTTGTTGAAAATTGGTAAGACCTTTTTCCATAGTGACATAGTTATATATTGTAAGTTTCCAAGTCTTTTTCCATCTCAAATATGATTTGAACCAGCAAGTCTCATAATATAGCACAATAGTTCTAAACTATGTGCAATCTAATAGCTTATGAATGCAATCTTGTCATAAAAATTTATTGAACACATTCTGTGAACCCAACACTGAGCTAAGTGCTAGAGTGACAGAAAAATAATAAGTTTATATTTGTGAAGTGTTTAGTATCCAGTTAACAATGTAGAAACATTATCTATTATATAAAATATGATCTACTGCATTGAAGAATATAGGCAGGTATGAAACTGTAGCTTCAATAATAGGGATACAATATGGTGAAGCATGAACACATATCATATTGCAATTAAAAGGATTATTATTAATTATTATTGTTAAATGTGAAAAATCTGCATTTCAAAAGATATTGTCTTTTTGCCTCCTCTATAAAAGTATTATTGGCAAAAATTATAAATGTGTGTAGTGTACAAAGTAATGATTATATATAAATGTATATGATGTGAAATAATTAAATCAAGCAAATGTGCATGCCTTTTCCTTTATGTGTCTCAAATGTAGAAACATCTAAAATCTACTCTGCTAAAAATTTCAAGAATATAATACATTATATATTGACATCATGTGAATTTCTATTTGAAACGCTGGATCCTTTGATCAGCATCTTCATACCTAATCTACATTACTGTGAAAATAGTAAAAATAGGTGATGGATTTTTAAAAATATATTTGTGTGTGTGTGTGTGTGTGTGTGTGTGTGTGTGTGTGTGTGTGTGTGTGTATGTATCTGAGAACACTATGTATCCCTAGGGAGGACCAAGGGTGATTTCAGGAATCATTCTGGATTGTTATCTGAGATTTCCCAGTGTCTGCCCACCAAGGCCAGAAGAGCAGGATGCCACCGGTTCTGCCTGGCATTTTATGTGGGACCTGGGATTGGAACTCAGAACCTTCTGCTCATGAGCCTGAGCTATTTCTCCAGCCCTCAGAACTTTTAATCTATGTACTAGACAACTGAACAATGATATAATAAAAATTTCCCAAAACATATATAGACCAATGTACCAGAATTTTTAATTTATATACATTGGTCTATAAGTTTTGGAATTTTTGTTATATCATTGTCCAGTTTTGGAATTAGGCTAATATTGGCCTTATGAAATGAGTTTTGTAGTTTTTTTCCTTCTATTTTGTGGAAAGTCTTGAAGTATTGGCATTATCGCATCCCTCAACATTTTGTAGAACTTAGCAGTGAATTCATCTGGTCATGGGCATTCTTCCTGAAAAGACTTATTACTTCACTTTTTATAGATTTATCTTTTTTATATCTTTCAGATTTAATTTTGTAGGATCATGTGAGTTTAGAAACAGAATCATTTATTCTAAGTTTCCCAACTTTTTTGAGTATGACTTCAAATATCCTTTAATGGTCTTCTGAATTTCATTGGCTTCTTTTGTAAAACTCCCCTTTCCAATTTTATCTATGTTGGTATTCTTTCTCTTTTTGTTAGTTTAGATAGGGGGTTTGTCAATGTTTTCAAAGAAGCTTCTCTTCTTTAATTAATTCTGAAATTCATATGGAAACATGAAGACTGTTGATACCCAAGCCAGTTTAAGCAGAAGGAATACTGCCGGAGGTTCACAGTACCTGACCTCATATTACACTACAGAGTGAACAAAACAGACATATAGATCGCTGACACCAAGAAAAGGCCCAGAAACAGTCTGAACAACTATGACCACTTAATTTTTGACAAAGGTGACGGGAACATGCACTGGAAGAAAAAAAAAGAGTCTATTCAACAAATCATGTTGGCAAAGCTGAACATCCATGTGTAAAAGAATAATATTAGAACTATATCTCTCACCTTGCACAAAATCAATTCAAAATGGATCAAGACCATAATTTAAAACTTGAAATTCTAAAAGTACAAGAAGAAACTGTAGGGAAAATACTTCAAGATAGAGGCATTGACAAGAACTTTCTTGCTGGGATTCCAAAAGCACAGGAAATAATGTAGAGAATTGACAAGTGATTTTAAATGAAATTTAAAAAGCTTGATAGCCAAGGAAGCTACCAGAAAGTGAACAGATAGCCTATAGAATGGGAGAAAAAAAATTTGCCAGCTATACTTCAGACATGGATTTAATGTCTAGAGTATATAATGAACTGTAAGACTCCTCTGGAAAAAAAGAAAGCCTGCTAATAAGTAAATGAGATAAACAGATAGTTCTCAAAGAAGAAACACGAATGGCCAAGAAGTATGTTTTGATAATATCCAACATGTTTAGACAACAGGGAAATGTAGATTAAAACATTTGAATTCCACTTTCACCTTAGTCATAATGTTTACCATTAAAAAACAGGAAAATCATATGACAATCCATGCTGATGAAAATATGAATGAAAAGGAATTCTTATTTTCTGCTGAAAGTAAATTGGTGAAGCCACTGTAAAAATCAGTATAAAGGTTTCTCAAAATGCTAGAAATAAAACTACTACATGACTCAAATAAACCACTCCTGGACATATAACCAAAAGACTCAGTACATTACCTTAGAGATGTTAGTATAACAGTGTTTATTGCTGTGTACTATTTTAACATATTTATAATAGCAAGGAAATGAAACCAAATTAGATGTCCATCAACAACAAGTGAACAGATAATGATAGCACATAGCACATAAAGGATAGAATCTTACCCCGTTTTGAAAAAAAAATGAAATTTGCAGGAAAATGATGGATCTGGAAACTATTAAGTGAGGTAATATAGACTCTGAAGATAAATACTGCTTTCCCTATTATATGCATAGTCTAGCTTTTCATTTTTATATTTGTGTATTGTATATTTGTTATAGGTTATGAAACTAGAAAGGATTCCACAAGAGGAACAAAGGAAATTTTGAGAAAGGGTAGGGTCGATTAAGAAAGCATGTGTCATGAAAGAGAAAAGGGGCAGGGCACACGAGGGACAGAAAGACACAAGGAAGGGATCAACTAAAACAGACCACAAAAATGCTATAGTGAAACTTATTATTTTGTGCTTATTAAAACAATAAATAAATAAACAAAACAAGAAAAAGCAAACAAAGCAAAAACATAAGTGAAGGGCCACATACTAGTATTCAGAAAAATGAAATTTTTACCATGATTTAAAAAAGAAGCCAAAGCCATACTGTGAGTTTGAAATGAACAAGTGAAAATGCTTGGTTGAGAATGTGAGGGGAATCGGCAGAACTTTGGATGTAGACGAGGAATTTAGCAAAGGAGGAAGAGTTAGTTCCGCCTGGTGCAGAGGCAGTGTAGTCAGAGAAAGAGCAGAAGCATTGTGTGGGTTTGACTGAGAAAGGCTGAGAAAGGGGCCGGCTCGGGGCTCTTCCCCAGTGGCTGGACCATACCTAGGTGGCCAGCAAGTACTTTGTCTTTACTAACAACACCCAATAGTTCAATGGGAAGAAAGTAGGTTCTGAAGCCTACAGCCTGACCTTCACCTTATTAGCAATGGGTGTTTAGCTAAGTTACTTAAACCTCTGTGCAAAATGAGGGCCATGGAAAGTCCTTATTCCACAGTCATTGTGGAGGTCTGTATGAGTTCAATCAATGTAGGGAGAAGCCATGCTGTTGGGGTCTCAGAACATCCCAGCACCTTTTCTGTTGTAAGTGCTGAGAATGTCAATGTCAAAACTACTTTTTATTCAGGACGGTTTCAAAGTTTTGCTTACAGAGAGAAACTTTGAGAAGTTATAGCACGCCCCCTTCTGGGGAAAGAATATAAATGCTCACCACCTTCTACAGAGCAGAGGCTTCTCAAACCCGCCTTCTATGACGCACACCACAGCAGGCTAGGCAGCGGGGTGGGGTGGGGGAGTCCATCTGCAGAGCTCACTTTTTTTTTTAAACATTTTTTATTATTATTTCCGCTCATACAAACTTAATAGGTACACCAGTTCCCTCCCTCCCTTCTCCTCCCCCCGAACCCCCTGCTACCCTCTCCTCACCCCTCCCTCCCTATCCCCCAGTGCCTCCCCTCCCCATCACCAGAGAGTCCTTTAATGTGCATGCCAGACTCTCCTCTGGGCCCTCCTCTCCGATGACGTACAAGGACCCAGTGGCCTTTCCCTGAACCCTTTCCCGTGTTCCCCTTAAGCATAGGAACACTGCTGTGGCTGTCAATCCCTTGCCTCCAAGGATCTTGGTCCTTTAGCAGATGCTAGACTTTGTGAGGTCAATAGTATGTTGGACATTGCACAGGGCATGCAATGTCCAATTATGGTTGCTTCGGCCCTAACTTGTGTGGAGTATCTTGCATATCATTGCTCCTCCCATCCTTTTGCTCTTACACTCTTACCGCCCCCTCTTCCGCAAATGTCCCTGAGCTTCAGGATGGGGAGAGACTAAGCTGGCCTAGTTCTAGGTGGTTGACATAGAGTCTCTGAAGTTCTGGATTGTGGTTTGTTGATTTTTTTTGCAGTTTTGCTGCTCCTGCAATGCCCTTCACTCCATCCTGCTGGGCACTGTATGTCACCCCCTGGCCAGAGACAGAAAGCTGTTAAACTGGAGTCTTATTATAAGAGCACATTCAAGGGTAGATGTAATAAAAGTAGGAAACCTCAGTGAGGGAGGGGTCAATCACCCATTTGCAAAATGGTTACTTTTTAATCTACCATAGTCTGGCCTAGTTCTAAGTGGTTGATACAGAGTCTCTGAAGTTCTGGATTGTGGTTTGTTGATTTTCTTTTTTTTTTTTTTTTTTTTTGTGTGTGTGTGTGTGCTTTTTTTTTTTTATTTCAGCTCATACAAACTTATTAGGTACACCAGTTCCCTCCCTTCCTCCCCCCCCCCCCCGTACCCCCTGCTCCTCCTCCCCACCCCTCTCCCTCCCTCCCCATCCCCCAGTGCCTCCCGCCCCAATTCCCAGAGAGTCCTTTCTTGTGCATGTCTGATTTTCCTCTGGGCCCTCCTCTCCGATGACGTACAAGGACCCAGTGGCCTTTCCCTGAACCCTTTCCCGTGTTCCCCTTAGGTATAGGAACACTGCTGTGGCTGCCAATCCTTTACCTCCAAGGATCTTGGTGCCTTTAGCAGATGCTAGACTTTGTGAGGTCAACAGTGTGTTGGACAATGCGCAGGGCATGCAAAGTCCAATTATGATTGCTTCAGCCCTAACTAGTATAGAGTAGCTTATATATCATTGCTCCTCCCATCCTTTTGCTCTTACACTCTTACCGCCCCCTCTTCCGCAAATTTCTCTGAGCTTCAAGATGGGGAGAGACTAAGCTGGCCTAGTTCTAGGTGGTTGATATAGAGTCTCTGAAGTTCTGGATTGTGGTTTGTTGATTTTCTTTTGCAGTTTTGCTGCTCCTGCAATGCCCTTCACTCCATCCTGATGGGCATTGTATGTCACCCCCTGGCCAGAGACAAAAAGCTGTTAAACTAGAGTCTTGTTATAAGGGTAGATGTAATAAAAGTAGGAAACCTCAGTGAGGGAGGGATCAATCACCCATTTGCAAAATGGTTACTTTTTATCTAACAGACTATATGCCCTCCCCTTCTGGTGAGATCATGCCCCCTCAGTTGTAAATGATCAGGAACCAACGTCTGAGAATTTAACCAGATGTCTCATTACTTACTTGCAGTCCTTGATGGAGGTGTATTTTCTCTGCTGTAACATGGTCCCCTCTCTCCTTGTTTCTGGTGTGGCCCTCCAACCCCATCCCTCCTGTTCATAATCCTTGCAATTACTGTAGGTATTACATAGATTTATCTTTGAGTGTCTCAAGGTGGGCTGGGTGGGTTTGGTACTAGGAACCACCTATTAGGGAGTACATACGGTGCTTAATTTTCTGAGTCTGGGATACTTCACTCAATATAATTGTTTCTAATGACATCCATTTCCTGGCAAATTCCAGTAATTCACCATTTTTGATGGCTGAGTAGTACTCCATTGTATAGATGTACCACTGTTTCCTTATCCACTTGTCAACTGTTGGACATTTGGGTTGATTCCATGACTTTGCTATTGTAAACAGTGCTGCTATGAACATGGTCGCACTTGTGCTATCGAGGTGAACCTCTGCTGCATGGGGGGTTATTCCTAAAAGTGGAATAGCAGGGTCATATGCATTTCAGTCTTTAATTTCTTTAAGAATCTCCAGATGGCTCACCAGAGTGGCTGTATGAGCCTGTATTTCCACCAGCAATGTAGCAGAGTTCCCCTCTCTCCACATCCTCTCCAGCATTTGTCGTTGTTTGTATTGTGGATTTTTGCCATCCTGACCGGGGTGAGATGATATCTCAGGGAAGTTTTGATTTGCATTTCCCTGATGGCCAAGGAAGTGGAGCATTTTTTAAGATATTTGCTAGACATTTTAATTTCATCCCTGGTAAAGTTTCTTTTAAGTTCCAGGGCCCAGGTTTTAATTGGGCCCAGAGTTCACTTTTAATTGTGATATTTATTTTCTTTGATATTTGTTATTGAGTTTCTTATGTTTGGGATATTAACCCCTTATCAGAAACAACTTGAAAATATTTTCTCCAGTCCCACAGCCGCTCATATTTTTTTTAAGTGTCTATGCAGAGGCTTTTCTTCTTCCATTTCGATGGTCTGTTTTTGCTTTTATTGTCTGTACTATTGAGGTCACATTCAAAAGTATCTTTTTTTATTAATACATTTTTATTATTATTTCAGCTCATACAAACTTATTAGGTACACCAGTTCCCTCCCCCTCCCCCCGTACTCCTGCTCCTCCTCCCCACCCGCCTCCCTCCCCATCCCCCAGTGCCTTCCGCCCCAATTCCCAGAGAGTCCTTTCTTGTGCATGTCTGATTTTCCTCTGGGCCCTCCTCTCCGATGATGTACAAGGACCCAGTGGCCTTTCCCTGAACCCTTTCCCGTGTTCCCCTTAGGTATAGGAACACTGCTGTGGCTGCCAATCCTTTACCTCCAAGGATCTTGGTGCCTTTAGCAGATGCTAGACTTTGTGAGGTCAATAGTGTGTTGGACAATGGGCAGGGCATTCAAAGTCCAATTATGATTGCTTCAGCCCTAACTAGTATGGAGTATCTTACATATCATTGCTCCTCCCATCCTTTTGCTCTTACACTCTTACCGCCCCCTCTTCAGCAAATTTCCCTGAGCTTCAAGATGGGGAGAGATTAAGCTGGCCTAGTTCTAGGTGGTTGATATAGAGTCTCTGAAGTTCTGGATTGTGGTTTGTTGATTTTCTTTTGCAGTTTTGCTGCTCCTGCAATGCCCTTCACTCCATCCTGGTGGGCATTGTATGTTACCCCCTGGCCAGAGACAAAAAGCTGTTAAACTAGAGTCTTGTGATAAAAGCACATTCAAAGGTAGATGTAATAAAAGTAGGAAACACAGTGAGGGAGGGGTCTATCACCCATTTGCAAAATGGTTACTTTTTATCTGACAGACTATATGCCCTCCTCTTCTGGTGAGATCACACCCCCTCAGTTGTAAATGATCAGGAACAAAAGTCTGTGAACTTAATCAGATGTCTCATTACTTATTTGGGGCCTTGATGGAGGCCTATTTTCCCTGCTATAACATGGTCCCTTTTCTCCTTGTTTCTGGTGTGGCCCTCCTACCCCATCCCTCCTGTTCATAATCCTTGCAATTACTGTCTCTAGGTGGGCTGGGTGGGTTTGGTACTAGGAGCCACCTATTAGGGAGTACATATGGCGCTTAATTTTCTGGGTCTGGGATACTTCACTTAATATAATTGTTTCTAATGACATCCATTTCCCAGCAAATTCCAGTAATTCATCATTTTTGATGGCTGAGTAGTACTCCATTGTATAGATGTACCACTTTTTCCTTATCCACTCGTCAACTGTTGGACATTTAGGTTGATTCCATGACTTTGCTATTGTAAACAGTGCTGCTATGAACATGGTCGCACTTGTGCTATTGAGGTGAACCTCTGCTGCATGGGGGGTTATTCCCAAAAGTGGAATAGCAGGGTCATATGGCATTTCAATCTTTAATTTCTTTAAGAATCTCCAGATGGCTCGCCAGAGTGGCTGTATGAGCCTGCATTCCCACCAGCAATGTAGCAGAGTTCCCCTCTCTCCACATCCTCTCCAGCATTTGTCGTTGTTTGTATTGTGGATTTTTGCCATCCTGACCGGGGTGAGATGATATCTCAGGGAAGTTTTGATTTGCATTTCCCTGATGGCCAAGGAAGTGGAGCATTTTTTAAGATATTTGCTAGACATTTTAATTTCATCCCTGGTAAAGTTTCTTTTAAGTTCCAGGGCCCAGTTTTTAATTGGGCCCAGAGTTCACTTTTAATTGTGATATTTATTTTCTTTGATATTTGTTATTGAGTTTCTTATGTTTGGGATATTAACCCCTTATCAGACACAACTTGAAAATATTTTCTCCAGTCCCACAGCCGCTCATATTTTTTTTAAGTGTCTATGCAGAGGCTTTTCTTCTTCCATTTCGATGGTCTGTTTTCGATTTTATTGTCTCTACTATTGAGGTCACATTCAAAAGTATCTTTACACAGCCCAGTGTCATAGAACATTGCTCATGTGTCTTCATCTAGCTGTTCTATAGTTTCAGGCATGTGCTTCAAGTCTTCAATCAGTTTTGAGCTGGGTTTTTTTTTTGTACATTCCCTGAAATGACCATCTAATTTCATTCATCTGTACATGAATGCCCAGTTTTCTTTGTACCATTGATTGGAAAGATTTTCCTTTTCCATTGTGTATTCTTGAAAGCTTTTTTCAAAATTTAATTTTATTTTAATGAATGGGTACATTTTGAAGCTCTCTATTCTGTTCCATTGGTCAGTTTCTTTTCATTATCATGGTCATTTCTGCCATGCTGTTTTCATTACTGCAGCATTTTGGTATTTTGAAGATAGATTGTTTTCCCACTTCAAATAGAGGAATAGGATAGTGTAAAGTCATATGATATATAGAATCAGTTTTATTTTTGTTTTAAAATTTTACTGAGAGTTTAGAAGTTGCAGGTGTGTCCAACCTGCAACTCACAGGCTTGGTGAGACTGAGGATGACTATGAAAGCAGGCCAGCTCAAAATTGTGAACTTACTTAAACCATTGTAAGATGTTTTCATGATTTTTTTCTTTTTATTCTTTGACACTTTGATGCATAAATGCAATGAATTTCTATGTTTTCACCCCATACTATCCATTCTCATCCCTCCTCCTGTCCCACAACGTAAGTTCTCCTTTCCTGCTAGTATCCCTCCTATTTTCATGTCTTTTTGCATGTGTGACCAATTGCATTTCATCTGGGTATTTGTACTGGCAAGTCTCTGAGTATTTGCTGGGGACAGAGATGACTTATCAGTGGGCAATGTTGTTTTTTTTTATAACTTGATTGGTTCTCAAGCAGTAACTATGTAGATGACAATAACAATCTCAATGACAAAAGGTTACATATTTGATAGAGGTTAGTGAAGGACTTTGGGGAATATCAAGAAATTGAGTTATATTAATAGTCAGTTAAAAAAAACATGGCAAAAGTTTCCTTGAACATTTGCCCCAGAAGACTAAGACATGATTCAGTTGGAGAAATATCTGGAGTAAAGGAAAGTACATAAAAGAAGAGAGATACTGATGAAGTAACTGAATTATCTTTTATTATTAATTTCATGTCTCTGCATTTTCATAAAGCACTGGAAGGAAAGTACAGTGTGCCAAGGAGCAAAGGAAAGGAAGAGATATGGGAGTGATAGTAGGGAGACCATCAGTGCATCTACAGTTTCTGATATACATAGGCATTGGTGCAACCTGATCCTAAATGAAATCTCCAGTGAGATCACAGTGGGGCAGAGCACATCAATTAATGATGTATTATTGTTATCAGACCCTTAGGAAGGATGCCTGCATCTTTTTTCAGTTGTGTATTCTCAGAGGACATACCAGGATTAAGTTTGAACTCATTACAGAGACCACAGCTTGACCTAACAGAAGGAGCAGCAACACTGGGGTCAGAGAACCTGGGGGGTTTCTTGCCTCCATCACCTTCTCATCTGATGACCTTAGGCAAAATGCTAAACTGGAGCTGCGAATTTCCTCTTTTTCAGCAGCAGACTCACTAGAAGCAGGAATCACGCGATGTATGCCAAATACCTAAATATGGCAGACTACAAAGTACTGTCATGAACGATAAAAAAATGGTACCCTGGAACTAAAATCCCGATAGTTTCTGCAACTGCATAAGAAAGGAGTTCTGGGCTAGCTAAGATCAAGCACTTTCGAACAATGAAAGATCAATAGCTAGAAAAAAGAAAATATTATATATACATTATATACATGCATTATGCTAAACACATAAATATTTTGAAATTTAAGTGTATTTGTAATATATAAGGGACATGATGCTTGAGTTGATGCAGCTAATCCCACCAGTTGTTTTTAATGATGCAGCTAATCCCACCAGTTGTTTTTAATCAATGTTTCTTGGAATAAGAGTCTCTAGAAATACCTTCAATGAGAAGGTACAATGAACAACATCTTTAGAAACTAGCAATCCTTTTAGTTCATGAAGAATTATAGAAGGAAGTAAAAGCAATACCTCACATTTCTACGTAAAAATTGTTAGCAGCAAGGAAAAGATACTTGCTCTTATTTTCTGGTAAATAAAGATTCTAGCAATCTGAAATAGTCTTTTTTCAACCAAAATAAGCCTAAAAAGGCTAATACCATTTGAAAACATTATTCAATACTGAAAATGTGGATATAGATAAAATACTGTACATCTAGTTAAACTGAAAATATGCAGTGTTTGAAATATGGCTGTACAAAAATACCATTCAATAAATTTTTGAATTGAGAATTTAGTGGCCTCCTAATTTTTTATTTGCTAAATCTGATATCCCAGCCTAAAGCAATGAACTGCTTCATATCTGAAGTCTTTCTAATCTCAAATTCTTCTCCTCAGCACTACACAGGTGACAGTTCGCTCCTCTCTTTGGCTTGTGTGGAATTTGGTATTTTTCTCTCTGCTCCTAGAAAATTTAAAGGGGGAAATTCTTATGACCAGTCCTTAGCAAAATTGCAATAGTAGATAAGTATTAAATGACTTAGAATTTTCAGTCCCACTCTTATTTCTGTGGAAAAGGAGAGGAAAAATCCAGGTACTTTGGGGCAGTCGCAACACAACTTCCTTGTCATTGAAAGAGTAAATTCTAACTCCTAGAAGTTTCAGATTCTTATTCTACCCCAAATGCGTAATTGCAGTCATGATTATTGTTTGCATTGTCTTGCTTTGACATTTGTCTCATTTTTTGAAGAGATGGATGCCATGGCTAGAGAGCTAATTGGGTTCTAATTATTTCCATAAAGATTAGGGTTCTTAAGCTTCTTTTTCAGACAGGTCATGAGATGGTAATCTCACATCAGCTTCTTGTCATTCCTGTTATTTGAGAAATAGGAGATGAGTATTATTCTGCATAATTAGCAGCCTCAATCACAAACTGGAGCAAAATATCAGCTGTAGTAGTAGCTTGATAAACCCCTTAGGGCTAGCTCACTTTCTCCTGCCTATGGATGACAATCCTGTGAATGTGGCAGTATTCACTTCCATTATCTCCACTAAGATGTGATGGATGCATTACACTGGTGAGATGGCTCAGGGGTTAAGTCTCTGCCTCACAAGCAGAAGATCCTGAGATCAGATCCAGGATCCCACATAAAGAATGCCGTGTGGAAATGGTGGCAGCTGTACTTCTACTCCGGAAAGCAGAGTCTGGGAAATCCCAGAATAAAGCAAACAGGAGATAGAAGCAATCCAGGGTAACTCTTAAAGTCACCATTGGGCCTTTTACAGGCACATGCAGTGCCCTCTGATAAACACAGACACACACAGTAAAAAAAGATATGATGCTTAGAAGTTTCATAATCAATTCAGGCCTAGCAATCATTGTCATTAAGTTTGGTAATAAGGAAAAGAATGGGAAAATCTAGTAAATATGACTCATGGCTTATGGTTTCATGTAATAGATGACTCAAAATAACTCTCATGACTTTAAAGGGGATTTCCAGGCTCTTTAATATGCATGTAACATCATTAAAAATCACATACAATTTTCTGTTCTCATAGCCACCATACCTGAAGATTTTCATAGGAGATGTATTAGAAGTCATTTTTAATATAAATTCAAACAAATGAAAGTAATCAATTCACCTTTTATTTGTCACCTGAAATAGATCAAATGATCAAATGAGGAGTAATCTGTTATAGAACAAGATAAAAATTCAGCATATTTCTTTTGACTCTTCTGTATATTAAAAAAAGAAAGTTGAAAAATTTTGTCCTTTTGACATTTTCAATCATGCTAAGTCAAAAGAGGACAGGCTAAGGAGAATTCTTCTGTGACTATAGAGTGGCATCTATATATTTCCCCACACTAAATCCATATAAACGAGAGGGCATTCTAGTATTTATGTACATATTTAGTTTCATAGTTTTATAAGATATTTGACATCATAAAGAATAAAAAGGATGCCTCATGAGTTTTGTAAAATTATTTCCAGAAAAAAATTGAGACATTCATATGTATCCACAGGAGGAAGCACTAAGTGAAAACCATTAAACAGGAATTAAATCCAGTAATATATTTGGGAGAAAGATGGAGCTAACCACCAGAAAGGACAATGGTGAAATGGAAAGGAGGTTTTGTAGCATGGAAAACAGTTTAACTCACACTTGTTAGCTGCTAGGAAAAAAAGGAGCAAATCAGAGTTCTCATTGACAAATGGTAAAAGGAATCCTATATTTCCAGGTTAACCAAACTTTGCCTGTGCACAGATGCAAGTTGAAAGCGATGCATGACAGTGGGACATCTCTGTGTGGGGGTCTGACTGAGGCCTGGCATTTCTCACCATCTCCAGTGCTGATCATAGCTAAAAGCTCTCAGTGGTCAGAGGCTTCATGTTTATTCCGCGTAAGCCTAATTCAGTGTTCTTCCAATTCGTGACTACCACCTGTGTTTGAAAAATCAAAAATAGTCCCCTTATTGTGTGCTTCTCTAATGTTTTTTCTATTTTTGCCCATCTTTTAAAGTTTTGATCAAAAAGTACTAAATTGAACTTTTGGACCATTAATGTGTAGAAATTCACAATTTGAAAAGCTCTATGGATACACTAGTGGTTCTTAAAATGTAGAAAAATGGTGAAATACAATATGTTTTGTATTCACATACACATGTATGTGATAAATCTATGTCTATATTCATTCAAAAGTAATTGTTATACAAAAGTGTGTAAACAACTTCTTTTGGTGTGTGTGTGTGTGTGTGTGTGTGTGTGTGTGTGTGTGTGTATCAAAAGGAACTCTGTGTTCCTGTGGAGATCCAAGGGTGACCTCTGGGATCATCATGGATTGCTTCTACCTCCTTTTCGCTTTACTCTGGGATTTCCCAGACTTCACCTTCCAGAGCCACAAGTTCTGGTCACCACCATTTTTGCTTGGGATTTTTATATGGGATCTAGGATCTGAAGTCAGGTCCTTCTGCTTGCGAGACAGTCTTAACCCTAGATGCAGTATCAACTTGCATCTTAAATCCTACATTTCAAAACATACATCTTGATCACACAGTTGACTTGAACTCATTAAATCCAAAATGATAGAATGTATTAATCTATTTCAGAGTACAGCTTACTCTTAATACAAAACTTGCTTCAAGTAACCAAAAGAAATAGCCCAGATGACCTTATAAATTTTTGTACATAACTTTCTCCCTTAACCTCTTTGCCAAGAGTATATTAGTTCCCAATCAAGATCTGTGTTGTCAAGCATATGGTTATATCATTCATAAAGGGCTCACCTTTATTCTGATATGATTTAGATAATACATGATAATTATGCCAAAATATTTATTATTGGTACACTTTTCCAAATGATGACTATTTTAAGGTAAATCACCCAATTAGATATCTCTTTTGACCTGCATATCCTACTCTGTCTCTATGAAAGAATGTCAACTCCCTTCAGTTGTTTAACTTTTTTCCTCAATAATTTTGGGTCTTGACTGCTGTTTTTGCTTGTCACAAATTAAACACCACTCTCACTGGGCTTGCTCCAGGGGAGAAGAGAGGGACATTGTTAAGAAAGGCCTCTGAAAGGATAACTGTGGCAGACAGCAGACAGCCTGATAGAGTGTAACTTGCAGCAAGAGATCTAAGCCACAGTAATAGCTAAAGCAAGAAGACAGGCTGAAGAACTGCAGGAGGCAATGGTACAAATACAGACAAGGGCCACATCAGAAATTTCCCAGTTCTTGCATAGAGGTGAAATGCAGGATGCTCCTAAGCAGAAGGACAACACAATTAAATTTTCATTTAGGAAAGTCACTTTTACAGAAAGGTAGAAAATGGACTGATACACAAGGCTAAGAAAAATTCAGCTGAAGAATCACTATACGAGTCTAGCAGTGCTTCAAACCCAAGCCAGATAAGGTAAATTACAATAAAATAAAGTTATAGGCGCATACCCTGATGAATAAAGATGCAAAAAATCTGTAAGGTAGCGTGAGCAAATACAATTCAAGTGTATTTGGGGAGGATTATTCACCAGATTCAAGAAGGATTTAACCCAGGGACACAGGGTGGTTTAAATGTATAGAAATTTACAAAAATGATATATTGTAGTGTTATACCAAATCATTGCATCAATAGGTACTGAAAAAAGCATTTGAAAAAAGTTCAATATCCTTTCATGATAAAAGCTCTCAATAGATTACAAATGGAAGGAATGTACCAAAGTGTAGTAGAAGACACATATGACAAGCCCATAATGAGCTTTATGCTCAACAATAAAAAGCAGAAGACTTGTTCTCTACTATCTGGAATAAGACAAGGTTGCTTGCTCTCATTGATCCTGTTCAATTTAGTAGTGGAGCAATTAGGCTAGACAATGAAATAAAAGGAATCCAAATTGACAAAAAAAAGAGACAGGTAACAAAAAGAAGATGTGCAGCCAGATGGGATCCTTTGCTCTAAGAATAGGAAATATTCATGTGCCTTTTCATGAAGAAAAGTAACCTATGGGAACAATTGGCTAGGTATGGAAGAGAGGGGATGACAAGTTTAGGAGAGAGTCTCAAAGAAATACTAACAACAGGCTTTGTCTCAAGAAACTGGAGACACCTTAGTGAAATAAAAGCAAAGCCTCTGTTCTCTTGGAGATTACATAGGATCAATGAAGACAGCCAATAAGCAAGGGGCAGAGCTATAATACACAAGGTAGTTTCAAATAGTGATGTGAAGACAAATATTTTTTCCTTGTTGCAGACTTTCTATTGGGTGCCCTGGGAATTCCTTTCTGAAGGCTGATATTGGAGCTGAGACCTGGAAGAGAATAGCAAGCTAGCCATAGACTCCTTGGAGAAGAACATTCCAGATAGGATGAAAACCCCAACTACTTATAAGTCTGGTGAATGGATATGATCTTATTGTGACTGGGAAATACAAAGAAATACAATGATGGGGGCTGGAGAGATGGCTCAAGGATTAAGCCTCTGCCTTGCAGGCGGAAGGTCCTGAGTTCGGATCCTAGAGCCCATGTATAGACGCTGGCGGAAGCGGGGGCGGCCTGCGTTGCTGGTCCTGGTAGGGCAGAGCCTGTGAATCCCAGGGCAGAGCAAACAAGGAGGAGGTGGAGGCGTCCGTGGTGGTTCCCAAATTCGCCCGTGGTTTTACACACACACACACAAACACACACACACATACACATACACATACACACACACACATACATACATGCGCACACACGCACAATTGAATAAATAATTTTTTTTAAAAAGAAATACAATGATTTAGAACCTATATTCTAGGGGAAAATGAGGTCACATAAATGGTCAAGGGGTCAAATCACTGTATCATGGAGTGGACAGTAAGAAGTCAGAATTTCAGTTAGGGCGTAATGAGCAGCATGGAAGACTTTGAAAAGATGGAGGTGCTACTAGGTAGGGTGAGATAGGATATGCTGCAGTACAAAACAGAACAATGGGCCTCCCCCCACCTCCCTGCTTCCCCTTCGCTTCTTCCCTCCCTCCCCATCCCCCAGTGCCCCCCCATCCCTCAATTTTCTTATTGAAGCTTTAGGCAAGATCATCCGCTAAGGATGAATGGGAAATTATCTAGTATGGAGTTTTATTAATCAGCTCAGACTGCTGTAACAAAATATTGTAGGGTAATGGCATGACCAACAAAAATTTCATCTTCTACCAATCCTGTAGGCTAGAAACAATCACATGATCAAGCACAAAGCAGTTGACTGGTTTCTGGTAAAGTCTGTCTTGCAAATAGTTACCTTCTCCCTGTGCCTTTCTGCGTGTGAGAGAAAGAAGGCTGGTATTTTGTCCTCTTCTATGGACCACGAATTTGATGGAAGTCCACACATTCAGTACATGATAGAAATAAGGAAGGGAGGGCTGGAGAGGTGGCTCAGGGGTTAAGCCTCTGCCTTGCAGGCAGAAGATCCTGAGTTCGGATCCCAGATCCCAACTGTAGACGCCAGGCGGAAGCGGGGGCGGCCTGCGCTTCTGGTCCTGGTAGGGCGGAGCCTGTGAATCCCGGGGCTGAGTAAACAAGGAGGAGGTGGAGGAGTCCATGGGGGTTCCCGAATTCGTCCGTGGTTCTACACACACACACACACACACACACACACACACACACACACACACACACACAACTGAATAAATAATAATTTAAAAAAAAGAAATAAGGAAGGGAATGCTGATAATATTTGTTAGAAAAATGAGAACAGGAATGGATTATGAATTTAAAGAAAGATATTGTCTATTCTAATTGTGATAGTTAGTTGGATATAGGTGTCAACTTGACAATTGAAGGCTTGAACCCTGGGCTTATTTGTAAAGAATTAGCAGTTGTGTCAAAACCTGAGCAAACCTGCTGGAGATTTTGTAATTGATAAGGAAGATCCAGCCCATGGTGGGTGGACTTTTCCCTGAACAGATAGATAAGGGAGTTGATTCAGTAGTTTGGTATTCTTTGGCATACTTGAACAGACATGTTGTCTGGCAAGTGGGTGATATGCTTCAGACATGATGTGACCACTTCCCTTGGCCCCTAATATTGTTGTGGACTCTCCTGCTAAGCAACTGTAACCAGACAATCATAAGCCAGAATAAACCCCTTATTTCCTTGAATTTATTGGCATCATGAACTGATATGTATTAAAGCTAAATTATTTCTATCTCTGTATGAGTTTAAGCTTTATGTAAAAATAAAATATTTGGGTGAGAACATTATTATCCTTAATGTGCATATCCCATTGCATACATATTATGTGCATATTCTGTTACATACTATGTGGATGTTGGCACTTTGTGTGAGTTCTGAGAGCCTGGGTCTGAATCACAGCTCAAGAAGTCAGCATAAAAACAGGACAGAGATTGATTTGATGAAGGGAAGAGAGGAGGATGGAAGGGAGGGAAGATGGAAGGAAGCAAGGATAAGTACTCGATATGCTTGTAAAATTAGGAAGAAAATTAATAAAAAATTTAATAGGAGCAGACAGGCAGGAGGGTGGATTGGTGGAGGGATAGAAGGGAAAGACAATGGAGAGAACAGGGATAAGTACTCACTATGCTTGTAAAACTAAAAAATTGAAATAATAAAAATGAGTAAAGAAAAATGACAGAGATAATGGAGAAAGAGAAGACTCATGAGACAGAAAAAGATGTAAGGAAGCCTTGGTATCTGCCATATAAAGGGTAAAGAAGGTACCAATGTGGTACCTAAGAAAGTTGGGACAAGGACATAATGTATCAAGATTTATATTAACTTCTTTCCTTGGTGCTTCTTTGTGCATAAGATACTACAACCAAACATGTAATGCTTATTAATACTATGTGGAATAATTTTGCCCTTTATTGGAAGAGAATAGGAAGTTAGAGGATGTCAGTCACATGTCGGAGAATGTGAGTGTCCTCAAATGCAAACATAAGATCACATACAAATTAATGAGGATGAAAAGAATGAGGCTAGCTGAGAAACCTTTCGAAAAATTCTTCTTCCTTGCAGCTAACAGACATAGGTTATCCAGAAGCACTTGCACAACTCACCTATTTGTCCTTCCCACAGTCCCTGGCACCTGTTCTCTTTCATTACATCTGTGATTGCAGCATGACAGAGGTAACCCCCTGCTTGGTCACAGTTACTGCAGAGATCCCTAACTATTCCTAGGAACAACAAAAATATCAGAATCTAAATAACTTTATTTTTTGGTGCCATCAGATTTCTCAGTTATTTAGCTGCTTTATCACCTGCATATGCCATTGATTTTTTGTCTCTCAGCAGGAGATAGTTTTCTTGGATCTTTCATATAATTAGGATTTGTTTGAATAGTTAGATTTGAAAGATTTACCCCTTGTGTCTTTCCTTTCTGTGGTGGTTCTCTGTTTTGTGATCTTGCCTACAGGGTTCATTAACTAGGGCTGGTGCAATTGATGGTCATATGAATAAATAATAATTAGTGATCATTTTGATCCCTCCAAGTATTTGTCTGTTGAACTGCAGTATTGAATTGCTCAGGAAATCTAAGCTCTGTAGAAATATTTGCTGATTGAAGAATTACTGATAGATGGGAGGAAAACGGTTTATTTTCAAGATTCTCCTAGGTATCAGTACAGCTCGAGGCTTTGTGGATTTCCTCTGCCAGTGATCACAGACAGAGGTGGCATGTGGAGTATAGACTAGGAGGCAAAATATATGCAGGAAAAGTGGAAATCGCCAAGGAAAAGGACTGAAGGGGAAATCAATATGAGGTGAGAGGTCAACAAGCCTCCTGCTGTCAGTCTGTCAAAATGTATTTAATGGGTTCATTGGATATTTTTCACATTTAAGAAATTGACATGAGAAAGGCTTAGCCTGTAATAACTTTTTATCTCTCGCTTAGAAAATAGCTTTATTTTTTTCTTTCTAGATTTTGCCTCTGCTTTCAGTGTTGTGTTTATGCTAGGGTTTAAGGCTTCAGCAAGAGCAAAGTGTTCAGCTTTCGGAACAGATTCAGAAAAGTTCATTTCTAGACAGCTACTTCTGTAGTCACAGCTAAATTAATCTATGAAAGTGAAATTCTAAATATATGTATTAAAATTAAACAAGAACCCAATGTAGAACTGGCTACATCCAATGGACTAGTTTCTGGCCTGAACTTACATATTTATTAAAAGGATATCTTATTTATTATCTTTTCTACTACCTGTACAACTACATTGATCTTCAATGATCTCTACTCCACACAAAAATATGCCCAAGAATAAGGGTGACAATAAAAGAATCCAACTAATTCCCAGCAATAGATTATTCTAAAGGATTTAAAATATATTCTCTCACATAAAATCACATGGGTACTATCTTTTTAAACCTCTGCACTCTCATGGGATGGATATTCTTACTTATTTAATGCTTTTAATTTTTTAGACAGTTCTTCTATCATCTTATTAGAGGTTCTGATTTTTGTATTGTTCTAACATCTTTAATCAAAGTACCTTTAGGTACATTATAATGGAAATATTAATTCATTCAATGGCTCCTGAGCTATACAAAAAGATTAAACATTAAACTTTAATGTCTGGAAAATTCAGTAAGGTAGATTTCTATATGATAGCCATGAGTTCACTTTTTAAAAAGACAAAGGAAATTCTTTCCAAGATCTAAATTTTCTTTAATTTCCATTTTGAACACCTGCCACCAGTGTGGCCAACTTCAGTGCTTCGAATATCTAAGAAGTGTTTCATTAGAGTTATCGTACCTCATTTTGGAAGTTAAGTATGTTTTTGGATGTTTGTTGAGGCTGTCCGCCAACCTCTTGCCTCATTAATTTCTTTACTTCCATGGGTAATATTAACAGAGCTCAAATAAACTCATGTATATGAAAGAATTTTCAGAAGAAAATGTGTCACCTAAATCCTCCTGAGATGTATTGAGATTTGAAATTTCAAAGAGCTAATATGAAAAGCACTCTGAGAATCTAAATGGTATTTTTATAATTTTCATTTTTGGAATCATTTATCATCAAAATGTATTAAATATGTATTACATATAAAGCTGATTGTTAAATTTTGATAAAATCAAGGTGAAAAACATAGATATGGCCCTATGAGAATACTTTACCTGGTGGGAAAACATTAATGTAAACAAAATAATCTGACACATGCTATGTGTTAGTTTTCTATTGTCATGACATGAACTGCCACAAACAGAACACATGCACATCTACAATCTCATCGGCTGTTGACAAGGAGTCTGTGCATCCCTATCCGGGTCCTGCCCTTGCACTTTCAAGGGCTACAATCAAAGTGTTGTTTGGGATCAGTGTCAGTCTTCTCTGAGGTTCAGTGTCTTCATCCAAACTCGCATAGTTGGCACAGTCAGTTCCTATGAAACTACAAGATCAGGAAGATTTGCTGTTTTAAGAGAAGCAACAGAGTCTCCCTTCTTAGGAAAGTCCCAAGCTTTTGTTTAGTGCTTCATCTAATAAATCAGATTCACCAGAACACTCTCCATTGGATTGGTGCAAAGTGATTTCTATGAACACCTGCTAAATCCTTGCACCTTCACCACAAATGGAGAGTGATATCTCATCATAATCTCAAATCCTTCCTATACTCAGGAGATTACTAAATGGGAATTACTGGGCTATCACAGCTTTGTGTGCTACTTTTGAGGGAAGAAAGTATGTGTGTGTGTTTTCAAGTAGGGTTTAATTTCACAAATTATCATTATGATTACTAAACTTAGCTCTTCTCTTTCTTCACTAAGGGTATCCCATACAACTGTATCATCATCATAGAAACCAGAATAAAACAGAAACACAGGGTCAGTCAAAGATACATAATTCACATACATATTCTCCTATCCCACCAGATTTTCCTTGTCCTCAAATACCACTTTAGACTAAGTGATCAAAGAGATCAAAGAGATGGAGATTTTGGATCTGAACAGGCTCAAGAATGGAATCCAGGACAAAACAGTTTGAGACACAATTGACATAAGTACGCAGAGAAACACAAGGAAGTGAGTCATCAGAGGAGAAAAATTACCTGATGATCTAGGAAAGTGTCAGTAATTCGAGGGGAAGCATGGCTGTGTACCTAGCTTTCATAGGGTAGGAGCCTGGGGAAACCAAGTTACTGCACAAAGGAATCAGGAATCTGAAGTGAATTGTGGGAATTATGCATTGCTCAGGGCAAAATAAAACACTTGCAAATGTTTTGAACAGAAGGCTGTCTGAAAGCAGGATTAAGAGACTCCAGAAATGGGCCTTTAGGCACCTCAAGCCATGAGTAGGTCAGCAGCTCTCCACAAAGCAAAGGCAGGCATCTCTGGACTGGGGAAGTCTGTCTATAGCGTGGACCACAGAGATCTGGCTGACACCTACCAGGCTCAGCTTCTCAGGCTTGTACTCCAGCAACACCCCCATCTGGTGTCCAGTACCCTCAAATGAGCCCTTCTCTTTGGCCAACATGGCATGCCATTTGTGTTAGTCATAGGAGAACACCCAGGAGCAATCATCAACACCATGCATATCCAAGAAGAGATCCACTCTCCTTACCTGAATTGTTGGGAATGCTCCACGACCACCTCCCAGTAGTGTCTATCTGCCTTGGTGACTGCTGTGGCTGCCAGCATCATTGTCTGCTCTCAGAAGAGCTCCACACTTCAGGTCAGTTCAGTGGACTCCAATCCCACCAAATCATATTTGACCTCTGTGTTACTTGTGAAGAGTGCCAGGCTGCTGTGGGCAACTGATGCCTCTACAGACTTCCCCTCTGACATTCCTGACCTCCATCCTTCTGTTTTCCAGCTCCTCAAGTTTCAGAAACAGTGCCATCTTGCATCATGAATGCAAAGAACAGAGGAAGGACATTTAAGACACAGGCAGGGCCATCTGGTGAAAAACTTTACCAGACAAGGAAAGGGACTTGAGTTCTGATCTTCATATCCTAAGATAAAAAGATGCCCTGAAGGATGTGGCACCTTCCTGTAATTCAGGCCCTAGAAGGTGGAGCCTGGGAATCCCCAGAGCAAGCTAGCTAGACTATCCCTAATGGCATGCTCTGGGTTTAATTAGAGTCACAGACTTCCCAGAGTAATGCAGAAGAGCAGTTGAACATGATTTCCAGTATCACCCTTGGACTTCCACCAGTGTACACACTCAAGTTGCACTAAAAAAAACATACCCCCAACACACACATGTGTGTCCAACTACATGCAAACACACACACACACACACACACACACACACACACACACACACACACACACACATACACAGTCATAGTTGAAAGCCCAGATTTGTTTCTTGCCTTTCAACTTGACAACTGAAAGCTTCTGCTCTGAACACATTTGTAAAGAATTAGTAGTTAAGCCCTAAGCAAGCCTGCAGCATATTATTAATTGATGAAAGAAACCCAGCCCACCGTGGGTGGGACCATCCTCTGGGCAGGTGAATAAAATGAAGGAAACTATTTAAGAAAGTTTGGCATTGTGGTTTCCCCTCTATTATCTGTCTTGTGGAGATGGTATCGTCAGTTTCCTCATCCCCTGTTGTTGGTGTGGACTCTCCTGTCAAGCTGTGTAAGGACTGTAACTGGACAATGGTAAGCCAAAATAAAATTCCTTGTTCCCCTGAAGTCATTTCAGCAGCACACAGAGTAACCTCAACAGAATTTGATACCAGAAGATTATGTGTTGTGAAAACCCAGATTTGTTTAGTGGACAAAAGCCCAAATTGTTTCTTGACTTTGGAAAGTTTTGCTGTCTAGAAAAGGGCTTATCCAGGGTTAGCGTGCAGAAGTTGGTGCAGCTATGATTCGAGCAGCCAAGTTACATCTCAACCTCACTGCAGAACTTGGCAGCAGCATCCAGGTGGTAGTGATTTTATTGCATGATTGACGGATTCATGGACAGCAGCTGAGGCTTGCCACTGAGTGGCAGATTTGGAGTTCCAGTAAAGGACAGTGATGCATATAGTTGCAGTCATGAAGCCAGAATATTACTGGAGATACCACAATCATGGGATGTGTGCTGAGATGGCTGGTAATGTAGGTTCATCGTGCTTCAGAGAAAAGCTACTTAGTCAATTGTGAGTTGTTAAGGCTGTAGTAAGGGAATCACTGAGAATCTCTCAACCAACATGATTATACAATGAGCAACATCAGATGAGCTAGACTTTAATCTTAATTGTATATTTTTTGCTTTGTCCTAATGTTTTCATTTTAGTGTTTATTCTGTGCCGAAGTAACTAGCTTCAGTTTTACAGAATTTTATAAAGATTTAAGACTTAAAAAAGACTGAACTTTTAAAATTTTAGAACTGAATTATGAGTGACTAAATATTTTAAAACTGGAGTATGAGAACTTTTTAATGTTGGATTTTGAAAACTTTTAACGTTAAATGCATTTTCTATTTTAATGTAAGTGAAAACTTTAAGGGGATAAGGATTGAAGCAGTTTTAAAGTGTGTTTTCATTTCAAGTTGACAAGGGTGGCATGTATTAGATAGAGGTGTAAACTTGATCATTGGAGGCTGCTGCTCTGTGCACATTAGTAGTTAAGCCCTAAACAGACTTGCAGGAGATTGTCTAATTGATAGGGAAAATCCAGCCCATGGTGAGTGGGACCGTTCTCCAGGTGAATAAAATGGAGGGTTAAAAAAGTATGGCATTCTTCACCATATTCAGATACATATTCTGTCTAACAAGTGAGTTTGACTCTCACCAAGCTGTCTTGTGGATGTGGTGTGGTCAGTTCCCTCAGCCCCTGATGGAGGGTGGACTCTCCTGCCAGGCTGGAGTAATAACTGCAATGAGACAATGATAAGTCAAAATAAAATCCTTTTTTCCCCCTTTAAGTCATTTTACAATGGATTTATCATCAGCCTTCAGGGAAACAATCACATACCCATGCAATACATACATGGGATAAAAGAAAACTAAGCACATGGTATAGTGACAAATGACTATAGAACAGCAGTGATGAAATTATGTTGTATGAAAGAAAGATTATGGCAGTGGTTAACTATGAACAAAATATACTTGTGGATGATAGAATCATTATGTGTGTGCTGCTGGGAGAGAAAATTCATTTTGATTTTCTTAAATATTAAAAGCCCCAAGGTAATTGGAGAGGAAATGCAAACTAGTAGCCCATGAACTTTAAGAGGAGCTGAGATTCAAAGCCATAGTCTTTGCTCTCAGATAAAAGACAGATACAGAGAAACCTATGCTAGAGTGGGAAGGGGGTTTACTTTTCTTGTTGAAACCAACTAACTTATGTAGTTAGGCTAGTCTTGCACTTAAAATCCTTACTTGAGATGTGATAATACTGGTTAAAACTAGTTTTTCTGCAATGGGTGCCTTTTTCATGGGAAAGTACATCAAGAACAATGATAATATAGTTTCTAACAAAAATTACCATAGGAATGATGATTTAGTTTCATATGCTATTGCTGTAATAAATGCGTTACCCAAACAATTGGGGGAACAAAAGAATTTTTTTAAATTCCTGCTCATTTTCTCAGGTATAGTTCATTATGACAGAATATAGCAGTACCAGAGGCCAAGCATAAATTGGCAATATCACATCTACAGCAAAAGCCAAGGGCCGGTTTTTGTTTCTATCTAGTCAGCTTGTCCAAGCCAACTATTTCTCTACCTACTATCTACCTGCCGAGAAATGGTCTCATCCATATGGGCTGGATTTTCCACATGGAATATGCTTTTAAGACAGGCTTTTCCTACAGGCTTGCCTTAACTAGATAATTCCTAATAGGTGTGCTTAAATGCTCAGCTCTAAAGCATCAGGTTAACATCTGAAGTAACTGACACACGTGAGAAGCAATAAGATGAAGGGCTCATATTTACCCATCATACATGGTCTGTTTTAAACGTGAGCCATGTTTTGAGCTCAGGCCTCTCCACATTCAGTCACGCTCAGGAAAGAAAATGTGTATGTGGATCACAATCAACACAATTTCACACAATTAAAAGGGCAATCTGCACTGGAGAGATGGTTCAGGGGTTAAAACTCTGCCTTGCAAGCAGAAGGTCCTGAGTTCAGATCCCAGGTCCCATGTAAAAATGCCAAGCAGAAATAGGGGACGATGGCCTACATTTCCTGCCCTGGTGGGCAGAGCCTGGGGAATCCCAGAGCTAAGCAAAAAGGAGGTAGGAGAAATCAAGGATGATTCCCAAAGTCACTCTTGGTCCTCCACAGGGACATACAGTCATACAGTGCCCTCTGATCACACACACACACACACACACACACACACACACACACACACACACACACAATAAATAAAATTTGAAAGTTATGTAAAAAATGAAAATGAAATGTCAAACTGAAAGTATTTTCCAGGTCAGAAAATGGACACAAAGAAATTCACATTCACGCATATCTAAATTTACAAAGAAAAAATACGTAAGTTTTTTTAGATTGAAATAAATCTAAGCTCTTCAGTGGAGCAAGAAAGCCACATGAGAAGGAAGGTAAATGAAAGAAATGCATGGTAACAGAGCAGTCGATAACCATGAGCACATAGATGTGCAATAATAATGAAAACTGTCAAGAAACAGATTTCCTCTCAAGACTCTTATCAGATGTCGGTAAAATACAGTGAAGAGAGACCACTCTGATGTCAAATATAGATTTGAGTATAGATTTGTTGTGGTTATTTGCTTCTTGCGTCTTTGGTGATGGGTGGAAATATCGAGAATTTAAAGACGTAAAAGTAGTTCAACTATTGGGTGATAGTGATTTTCTAGTCCATCAACAATAATACTATACAAAATTCTACATTAATTTCTAGGTTAATATTGGGAATGTCAAAACTTACAGCATAATAATAGTATTCAAGTCTCCTTAAAATCTCACTCACCATTTATTGAATTTATAATCACTTTTAAAAGATTAGATGTCTTACCTAACATTTTAGTGTCAGTTTGAATCTTCTGCTCCTTATTTTATTGTTATTCCCATAAGAACTGAGACTGATGGGACTTCAGATTGGTGAGGGTGGAGAAAGAGATAAGAAATGCCTATTTTGGACATGAAATGGAAAGGATGAAATGGTGTTAGCTTTCACACCAAATTATAGCTGCCTATTCTCACTGCCTTGATACCCTTAGAAATAAATCCTCAAATAAAACTGTCACTATCTTAGGGAGACATATTCCCATTCACATCTTTCAGTGATCTATAGTGCTGAAGGAGCTACCTTCAAATAATTGTTCCTTGTAGATGGTAAACTAAAAGCCTTAATGTCAGAGAGAAGAATTAAAGTCCTCATATGAACCGAACCAAACCTGTTGGACATATCGGACATTGATGAAAGAGACACTCAAAGACGGATGAAGTTGGCCTAATTAAACAGTAGGAAACCTATTAACTATTTTCAAAATATGTACTGGATATCAATCATTCCACCTAACACTGTGCCAGCACTAATTCTAAACTTGTCTAAAATTATCAGAACTTTAACCTTAGCTTATTATTTGTGACTAGTTGCAAAGTGCATTCCTGGTGGACAGTATCTATGTATATATGACCCAGTCCTACAGTTGACCTCTGGTCTGGGTATGTGGACCTTCTATATATGTGTAATCATTGCTGTTTAAAATGATTTTTCTTTCTACTCTGCCTTTCCATTGCCCTTTCCTTTCAACATCTTGTAATATTAAATAATTTTGCTTCTTTTACTTAGTTCTATCCACTCCATTCATTTGTTCTTTATAACTTCGTGTTATTTCAGTAATGGCTTTGTATATTTTAGTTCCTTATTCAACTGCTATAATAAATATATGAACCAAACACCTAAGGGAAGAAGGGGATTTCTCTTGAAGCTTATTATTCCAGGTTACAGTCAGGAGAGTTACCAGAAGGAGCCAAGGGATCAGGCATGCCACATCCACAGCAAAAGGGTAATGGTCAGTGCTTCTTTCTGGCTTGCTCTCAGACAACTGCCAGTGCCAACTGTCTTTATTCATGGACCTAGGGAATGTTCCCATGCAGTAGGCAGAATATTCCTATGTCAGTTGTTCAATTAAGGTTCTTGACATAAGTAGATAAAACCTCATGAGGCGTGCCCATAGGTTCAACCCTGAAGTGTCAAATTAAAGTTGGCAGTTGAAGCTGTCACAGTTGGCTGGCTGGCTATAACTCTGATTTACTTTAGAGCTTGTATCATGATCCAAATGTACAGCTTTGATTGCCCAAGTCTACCTAAGATGCTTTCATCTATCCCCTACCTCTGCAGTACTGTCACAGATTTTATTTTTACCTCTGCTATAATCCTCATTCCACATTATCATTCACTTTATTCAGTTATCTATTACACTGGTTGAAGTAATGGAAACATTGGTATGTATTTATTCTCATAGTTCTCATTTCTCATGTTCTCCACTGCTCTGCCTAGACCTACATTTCTGTTTTATATCACTATGCCTTGATTGAGGACTTACTCAATATTTCATGTAATACTTTTTGTGACTATTTCTTTCAAAAATTTTATGGACAAAAAATGTCTTCAGTTTTATTATGAAGGGAGATTTTGCTGGGTATAACATTTAAGATTAACATTTTTTCCCTCCATCATTATATTATTGATATGATAATGTTTTTCACCAATCGTGTTTTCAAAACATCAATCATCCTAATTTTTTACTCTATGTTGTGCTATTTTATATTGTATACTTTGACTACTGTTCCTCATCACTGATGGTCAGAATCTAAATACAATATGCTGAGATGTTCTTTTAGTTGTTTCTTGTGTGATTCTTATTTACAGAGCTTCCTGGATATTCGGACTTGTGATTTTCACCTAATATGAAACAGTTTTCACTGATATCATATCAAATATTTTTCTTATCCTCATCTTGTTTCAACTGTCTTACAAAAAACATTTTTCTCACATTAGAATGATCTGGAGCACTAATCAAAATATAGAAGGTGGGAGTCACTCTTAGAACCCCAGATTTACTAGATCATGGGAGAGCCTGATATTGCACTCCCCACAGTGTAGAGATGCATTTTCGTCAGTTTTCAGATGTTGTGTGAATACTTTTCCCGGAGAAATGCCATGCGAAGGTCCATCTATCCCAGACAGGAGTTTCGCGACAGACAGGTCAAGGTCCAACTTGATGAACCAAAGAGTTTATTGGGATAGTTACTTACAGGAGTGGGATGAGGCTTACTAATAGGAACAGGTTTGATTCAAAGGCAGCTACAGCACTTCATGACTTCATAGAAGCATCTCCTTCAGGCTTCTGAGCGTTTATTGGCTGCTCTTATAGAGATATAAGATCTCTGTGTCTCTGTCTGTCTGTCTCTCTCTCAACTGGTCCAGGATCTTCTTCAACCAGACACCCAGGAGTCATCTTCACTGTTCTCCAACCTCTTTCAGACTGGTCTCCCTTCAGCAGCCTCTTGCAGGCTGCTTCACTCCTGGGAGTCTCCTTCAGACTGAACTGGAACCACTCAGAAGTCTCCCCTTTTAACTGCTTGTTGGCAGGCAAGGCCTTTCATGCTGGAGAGGGAGGAAGCTCCTTCCCCCCAGCTGGACTTCAGTTCCAGGAACACCCTGAGCCACAAGGCTCCCGAGATGGCTGCCCAGAGGAAAAAGTGTCACACGTCAGCCTGCTACAGATAATCTTATTTTTACATTTTTTTTTGTTTCCATGGTCTTTTAAAGAACCTAGATCTGGCATTAGAGTTTTGCCTAGTAACTAGAACCAAAAAAAAAAAAAAAAAAAAAAAAAAAAAAAAAAAAAAAAAAAAAGAGGAGGAGGAGGAGAGGAGCAGATTCGCTAAATTTGGTTTAGGCAGCTCTGTGAAAGTTTCTGCTGCACTTGGCAGTGGCTTAACTTCAGCTTCCAAAGTTGAGCAGATTTTTATTACTGCAATACTGTTATTTCTCAGGGTGGTTTACTCCACCAACAAAGTTTAATCTAGTTTGATATTTTATTGTAGTTTTCTTGTTTTTTCTTGCATAATGTGATTTAGGTTAGGTTTCACTCCATCATGACTCTTGGTCTAGGTTTGCACAATGCAGTAATAGTGCATTCTTACCAGATTTAGGACAAGACACCAATTGTAGGTCTTTCCTAGAAAGTGGAATGGCTTAACTGGTGGTTTGACAATATGCTTCCTACATACAATGTGTGATTATGTTTCTCATTGTTCACTTGCCACTCACAAGAAGTGCTGTCTCCCCCTTTCTGGAGGCTCTTTCCCTAGTGACCTTGACTTTCAGATGCGAGTACAGTACACCAGTAGGAACAATGACTTCATCTGGTATCATGCAACATAGTAAATTATGCATTCTTCCACACACATCCTCAAATAGGATCCCTACTTCAGAAGTGCAATGAATTGATATTACAAACTTAAGATCTCTGATGTTTTTTTTTCTGATAGAATATTGGTATAATTACTAAATGGAACCTAGATTTTAAATAATTATTTCCTCCATACTAACTTTCTTGATCTTATGGTATAGCTAAATATTCATCATCCAAGTTCACAGATTTATTCTTGAATTTAATTTGACTCTGAAGAGGTGATGAGGTTAATTTTCTTGATGAGTTAAACATCCCCATTTGGCTTCTTTCTGCTTGAATTTATTATTTAAATACATACTTTTGATACTAATTTATACCACATTATCACCTAACTTTAAATTTTTATCATGGTAAAGCCAAATTCTTTTCACTGTTTGTTAGAAAAAGCAGTTTAATAAACATGTTTATCTGACAATGACTTTAACAATGAAATATCTGTCTCACTGTTAACCAAATTTGTCCCAATATTTACCAAATTGGAGAAAATCTCTTTTGTTTGACCTTTAAAGACTTGAATATACAATTGGTTTGTCTTTCAGAATAGCAAAGAAATCTAAATCTTCTGGTTTACTCAAGGCAAAGATAATATTTATTTCACTATGTAATATATAATCTCATTCTTATGAACATGCACACACACATGCACTCACACACACACACACACACACACACACACACATATACATATACATACACAAAAATTCTTTCTAGTTTTGGAGCCAAAATAGTTGTTTTTTATTAAGACTTGAGTTGTATTTTACAAAGATAGCTCATGCATATGTTTCTGTTTCCTTCTTCATTGTAGGTAGGCTTGGAATCATAATGGCAATCAAAACCACCACTGAAGATATTGTGGGATAATGCTATGCTTTGTTTTTCTATATTTTGTGTTTCTAATGTTTTTATTATCCACTTGCCTTTAGCTGTTTTCTACAATAGGTATCATTAACATTTTAGCATTCAGTCATTCCTACCGAATGTTGTGGTGCAAAAGTTTCCATATGAAAAAAGCAGCATAAAGACAGAAAAATAAGTCCCTGGGATGAAATTGAGAACCAAGAAATAAATTGATGTGTAAGGTCAGCTGGTCTCCAGCAGAGATGTGCCGGCAGTTCAATGGGGGTGGTAACCATTTCTTTACCAAATGGTACCAAAATGTCTGAATATCTAAAAGGCGAAAGAATCATCTCATACCATATGGAAAAATTAATTAAAAGTTTGTGACAGACCTAAATTTAAAAACTGAAAGAACAGATTTTAGGGATTAGGAATATAATTCAGCCAATAAAGTGCTTAATGTGCAAATATGAGGACCTAAGTTAAAAAGCTTGAATATAGTTGACTGAAGCTTGCAATCCTAGCCCTGAGAAGGCAGAGGTAGCCAGACCCCAGGAGCTTGCCAGCAAGCTACCAGATTACCCTTATTAGAAAACTTGAGAAAAATAAGAGAACATATTTTAAAATTCAAGGTGGTTATCTGCTGAGAAATAAGACCTGAGGAAGTTAAAGATAACCTATAAAAGAAGATAAAACATTCATAAATACTTTATCTGATAAAGTAAAAATATATATCCTCAAAAGAACCTGAGCATCCAGGGAGGGGAGGGGGAGGTACTGGGGAGTGGGGAGGGAGGGGAGGGGGGTGGGGGGTTGGAGGGAGGGAGGGAACCAGTGTACCTGTTAAGTTTGTATGAGTGGAAAAAAAAACCTGAGAATATTGTTTGGAAGCATTGTAAATGATAATCCAAAGCCAGAAACGATCTAAATGTCTATGAAATGGTATGTGGAAAAGTAAATGTTACATACAGAAGAGGTTTCTCTTCTGTGAATACCATGAATGAAATTAAAATGAAATTTCAAGAAGCCAAGCATAGATGATAACATATTATACATTTCCATTTACAAGAAATACACACAAAAGACAAACATCTGGAGATAAGAAACAGATAGTGGCTACCCAAGGCAGAGGACAGGAATGAGAATTAACCAAGTACAGGCATGGAGGATCTTGTTAGAGTGCTGAAAGTATTTCCCAAGTAGATTATGGGTGATAGCTGCATAAGTTACTATGCTTAAAGTTATTGGGTGTAAGCTTAAAACACGTGAATTTTGTGATGTGTAAGTTTAATAACAGTAGTGTAAGATTTCTCAAAGGGTTAGAGACAATGCATTAGCAGTCAACCTCTTGCTGCCTTCAGGACCCAGAACAGGAGGTAAGCCCTTTCCAGGGCAACTTGCAAAGCCCTGTCTCTTCCTGTTGCATAGAGGTTTTCAATTTAGTGGAGTTACAGCTTGCATTGGGCCAAAATCTTTCTGAAGCATTCTATATATAAGCTTCCCTGCACAGTTACATCAATATGTGCAAACCCACCAACCCTTAGCCAAGAATGGATAATCAATATGTCAGACTATGTTGATCTTGAGTGAGGAAAATCAGAGTGACATAAACCAAATGAATAATCATAATTGAGTGTTAGACCTTGTCTGCCTTGGTTGCTTTGATAATGTTTCAAATTCTTATGGAAACAAGGGAATCTTTTCCTTCCAAATAATCTATAGTTTGGTAATCGTGTCTCATTTGAGTAAGGTGCCATTCAGAAGTTGTTGATTCTTTATAAGGATCCCAAGCATAAGTAGATCTTTGATAAGATACAAAATAAAATGTAGGAGGCAGCCCAGGAACATACAACATTAAATATCCATGGGTTTATAAGATACATAAAGCATTCTATACATACAATTTTCATTTTATTTATTACAGCTCCCCAGAACTTTGTCAATGTTACTATTATGAATACCATAGAACTTAAAATACCATAATATACTACTCAGATGATTTTTGCCTTACAAGACTAAACAGTGAGTTCTAAGAAAAGAAATGAAATAAGTAGGAGTGAAGAAAGGCAAATGGTTTCATGTTTTCTATCATATGTGCAATATGATGCACATACGCTTGAAAGTAGAAGGGTGACAAAGAGAATCAGTGACAGAGAGTGGGAAGAAATAACACATATGTGTGAAAAAGTCACATCGAAACTCATTGCTTTGGATGCTAACAACAATTTAATAAAAAACGGAAAGGAAAGAAACTGTGTCAGATTAGTGAGACAGCTCAAGACCTTACGTACAAATCTGGTGTGCTCACGGGGCACATCCTATATTGCTATATAGTAGCAGCACATCAATGGCCTATAGTAATATAGGATGTGTCCCATGAGCACACCAGGATGGCGAGTGAATTGTTTTTGTTTTGCGTTTGTTCTTCAATACATCTACCACCAGTTTCTTGGATGCTGTATTAGTTCTTTTTCTCATCTAAATGGTGTGACCAAATACCTGACCAAATAATCAAGTTAAAGCATGGAGGGTTTATTTTAGTTGTCAGCTCAAAAGGGAAAGAGTCAGTTATGTCATGGATGGGAGCAGTTGGTCACATTGCATTGTAGTCACGAAACAGAGATGTAGCTTCTACCTTTCTTCCTTTTCATTCAGTCTCGGATTCCAGTTGGTAGGTTTTGTGTCATGCATACTCAGGGAGTATCTTCCTGCCTAAGTTAAACCTCAGAGACACCCCTCTGAGTGTCTATAACTAGTCAAGTTAACAGTGAAGATTCACCAACGTGGTCACTACTCTAATACATTTCAGTTTTTGTTCAACAGTATAATTCTATAGAGCAGAAAAAAGAAAAAAATTATAACTTACCTGCATGGTCATGACTGGCAGATTCTTCAGCTCAGATATTAGCAATACCTCCTGGTTCACATGGCAAAAGCATATCTACTTTGGGGAGTTAATCACTATCATATTTAAATCTCTTTAAGTACTACTCTTGCCCAAATGCTTCTTCCCAGCTGTGTTGAATTATTAATGGAATGGAATTAAATATAGGGGTTTTAAAATGAACTTGCTTCCAAATATATTAAACTTCATCCTCCATTTTGACATTCTTTATTTCTTGATATTGCTATTTTTCACAAACCCATTTGTCCTATTTCTTTATCTTCTTTTATGTTCCTACTGTCTAGCCTATTAATGCCTCTTTAAGTTTGAGTGTTGCACTGTTGGTGACTCTTTACATATCTCTAGTTGACATCCTGTCTTAGTCCACTAATGATGCTAAAACAACCTACCACAAATTGTGTCTAAAAATCATCAAGAATTTATTTTCACATTGTGGTGGCTTGGCAACCGATGGCCAAGGGGCATTGTGTAGCAATTTTCCTCAGACATAGTGTATGCCGTTTTGAACTCCAAGACTCACAAAGTTAAGGAGGATATTGTATAGTGATTTGAAGCATTCCATACTGGAGAAAGGCTCAGAAAGTACATATCTGTTAGTTTCAGAAAGCTCCTGAACCTAACAAGATTTCAGGTCTCTCCATATAAAGAAAGGAGTACATAACTGCTGGAGGAGGATCAGTCCAGAAGAGGCTTTCAACAGCCAAGTAGTATTAAGAGCATTCTCCAAGGAGCAATTCATGAAGCAGAGAAGCTAGGGTGGATTTTCTGGTAATATAGCTGTGGTCAAATAGTTCCTGATCCTGTAAGTAGCCCTGAAAATTCATTGGTTTGCTAAGTTAGATTTAGGTGTTAATTCTTACTTTGGTCTGTCATGAAATCCCTATTTGGGGGCATATAGACTTGTGTGTGATATCAAATCACAATGTTCTGACATCCTTAATGTCTATTACAGAACAAATACACTGTTCTCTACAGACCACGTTGTTTGTTCTTCAAGATTTCTAACCTAATATGGAGAAGCTATAAAAAATCATTGTAGGGGGCAGAAGAATGCTCGTTGGGCAAGCACTGAAACATGAGTTCTTATCCCATGTGAAAACCCAGAAGTGGTGGTTGGTATATGCTTATAATTCAACAATGGGACTTAAAGACCCAAGAGCCAGACGTGATAGTTTGCTTGTAATCCAGTGCAGGAGATGGAGACCTGAGGGTCCTGGGGCTCACCAACTATCTCTTCTAGCTGAATCAGTAAGATTCAGGTTCAGTGACAGATTCTGTTTAGCAAAATAAGGTAAAAAATGGTAGATGAAGACAGGCAGCATCAAATGTTATCTCTACATGTGCATTCATGGGTGCATACCTCTATATGCACACGTGTACATGTAAACATACATCACACACTCATATGACACATATCATTTAAGAAAAATTGTCACTCTTCCTTTCTTTATCCATACATCTGTTCCCCCTTAATTTTTCCCATTCACTCTTGAGCAGAATATTGCACATTAAAATGGAATAACCCAATTTTGATAGCCCATTATCTTATACAAGTCGTTCTCCTTGATTTTTTCTTTCAGGAACAAATATTGAGTAGAATATTCATATGATGCCACAAAATTTGTGTTTTAATTTTAATAATGTCAAATAGGGAGTTCTGACTTGGGGAAATTGTCCAAGGAACAGATAGAGAATTTCTGAACTCAGCTCTCTAATAGATACCAAATGAAAAGTAGTTATACTATAGTCTGGACTTGCTACATGGTAGACATTCTGTTAATTGAGTTTCATGTGGCATTTAAAAATCTTGCAGCGGTCCATGAGACAAGATATAAAGTATTATCCACATCTGTGTGTGTGTGTGTGTGTGTGTGTGTGTGTGTGTGTGTGTGTGCATATGTGCATATGTATAGAGGAAAGCATCCTGTGTGCCTGTGGAGTTACTTCTGAAGTCATCCTAGATTGCTCTACTTCTTTATTGCTTTGCTCTGGGATTTCCCTGGCTCTGTTTTCCAGGACTAGAAATACAGGCTGCCACCATTTCCACCCACAGTTTTTATGTGTACTTGCATCTGAATTCAGGTCTTTTTGCTTGCATGGCAAAGGTTCACCCCCTGACACATCTTCCCAGTCTCACATTCTCCCTAACTTTTAGATAGAATTTAGGTATCTTAGCTAAGGGCATGTGGGTGGTACTGCTGGCATCAAGTGGGCAGAAACTACAAATCCTGTGAAACATTCCACAGTACCTAAGGCAGGTCTCAAAACAAAGCACTATTTTTTTAGGGAAAAAATTAGGGTGTGTTTGGATGGCAGAGGACAATTTTGTGGAATCATTTTTCTCTTTCTTCTTTTATGTGGATTCTGGGGATCAAACTCAAGTCATCAGACTTACACAGCAAATACCTTCACCCACTAAGTCATCGTGTTGTCCCAAAGAAGAATTATTCATTTCGAGTTGTCAGTGGGTTCAAAGACCTTGCTGTGCACATCTGATTTTTTTTATTTTTGATATAACTTTATTTAAACAACAAGATGTTTGAAGTAAAGGAAAAACTGTCTAGAGTTCATTTTTTAAAGTAATTTACTCCTAAGTAGAGTGCCCTAAATGTAACAATTACATACAAAAGATTGTAATACTCTCTTTGGTTTCAGAGTAATATTTGAAAAACATTAAAATTATCCACTGAACAAGACATGTTAGGGCTTACTGTTTTAACAAAAGTACCTGACAACATAAAGAGTAGGAATATAAAGATGAGAGCTGAAAATGCATGCCACTCCCACTATGGGAGAGATGAAATATTTTCACAGAAGTATTTTCCTTACACTACCTCCCTGATATCAATCAAAATATAACATCAACCATTCAGTGTGTGCGTGTGTGTGTGTGTGTGTGTGGTGTGTTAGTGTGTGTATGCATGTGTGTGTGTGCATTGTGAATGTGTACACCAGATTCTTTATATACATGAAAGGAATGAGGACAAGGAAAATGAAAGAATAGAGCGAACTATAATGTAGCAGCCAGTATAGTGTTATAGGAAGGAAGTGGATTATAATAACAGTAATTTTAGTCACTGACCAGAAAGTAGAAAATTCCAATTGAGTAAGTACGTGCTATGTTTCCTTAGGACTGCTCAGCATGCACTATAGGTCTGTTTCTTGTCTTGAAATGCCTAACACTAATTCTTGGTTCTTCTGAAACAATTATTAAATTGTTTAAACTTTAAAATGAAAGTTATTTTATCACTGACTCGTATGACCAGCTTGGCTGCTGTCTGACATCCTCTGTGGAGTCCTCCATGCCCTCTCTAAGCTGAAGTAAATGCCTGGAATCTTCCTGGCATCTGCTTCCTACTTGCTTGGCGTGTGTCATTTGGTACTACAATGGGTAGTTGGTCTGTGTAACATTCCTTGAAGATACATTATGTTTTTTCCCCCCAAATCTATCTAAGCCTAAAAATTTCATCTTTGAGCAGTAGTTAAATGAGAACACCAATCCCCCCCCCAGACTATGATAGTCTGAACAATACTTCTCATGTGGACACGCTGATGCACCAGAAGTAATATATTACTCCCCATTCCATTACTCTTAATGGAACTACCCAGAGATGGAACAGATTAATGCTGTTGACTTCAAAACTTAATTCAGAATGACTTAGGAAAAGCAGTGGAAGTGGTCAAAGTCAGCAAAGGTGTCCAAAGTAGGCCCTCTGAAATGGGAACTGCTTGGGAGTAGAAGTGGAAGTTTTCAAAGGTCATAAGTAGATTTAAATATATTGGAGCTTTGAGAGCTGTTTAATATGAACCATATTTCCATCAAAAATTATCAGATTATTTTTATAATAGTTTGGGGCATTTGATAAAAGAAATGTATTGACAACTTGGAAGGAGTTCAGAGGGAAACAATAAAAATGAGTGAATGGTTAGAGGAAAGAGGGAATTGGTTATGTGCTGGCTAAACAAGAATGAAAGAAGGAATGATCTATGGTAGTGAAAGGCATGTGTATTAACCAGCAAATCGTTCATCAGTTGATAGGCTGAGTCAGACAGCTACTACCTTTGGAGCCATATATTTTGGGATTAAGTGAGCATTTTTTTGCACTGTCTACAGTTGGATTCCCTTGCCTTAATGCTAATGTAAGTGTTCCACAAGGAGTCATTTGATGCAGGTGTTAGGAGTCAAAACACTGCCCAGGATTTCATGAGAATGCTTCTTTTCCATTCTCTAAAAACTTAAGCGAGTTATAAACCTCACGAAGTATTTATAATCTTAATTATCCTGTATTTCAGAATTCCATGAAATCTTGAGAGCGATCTGATAGAAACTTAGAGAAAACAAGAAAGGTATGGTGTCTCCAATTGGAAGGATCTGTTAGTTTTCTTGTTGCTATGACAAAGTATCCACATATATACATAACTTAAGGAGAGAAATACTTACTTTCCTTCACAATTTCACAAGACTTAGTTCACAATTTCACAAGACTCAGTCCATAGTCTCCCACTCCTTTGATACTGAATCTGTGGAGGATGGCCCATCATGATACAAACACTGTTCTTTTCATGGAGGACTATGAGAGAGAGAGAGCAAGAAGGGGATATGGAGCCAAGGACTAGGAATAAAGTTCAAGTGTACGCATGTCCATGACATGATAGCTATCCATAAACCAGACATTGTGAACTACTTTGTCTCTATTCTCTTGGGGTCTTTCTCCTGCCATCCTAGTTATAATCCTTTGCAGTTATAATGGGTGTTATAGAAATTTTCCCTTAAGTATGTCATTATGAGGGTAGTGTATAAGTAGTGTATATATGTACTACATTTTCATTATCCATTCATCAACTTTGAGCATTTAGTTTGATTCTATGACTGCTGATATTGGGAATAGAGCTCCAATGGACATGGATGTACTTGTGTCACTATAATAAAATGATGCATTTTGGGGGATATTCCCAGTAGTGATATGGCAGGGTCATATAGCATTTCAATTATTAACTTTTTAAGAAACCGTTACACTGATCTCCAGAGTGGTTGTACAAGCTTGCATTCCCACCAGCAATGTATGGGGGATTCCCTTCTCCCACATCCTCTCCGGCATTTGTTGTTGTGTCTTCTTTGGATTCTGCCATTCTGACCAGGGTGAGATGATACTTTAGGATAGTTTTGATTTATATTTCCCTGATAGCTAGGAAGGTGGAACAAAACTGAAAGCAACAACCAGCCATAATGTAGAATACCAACGAGCCCTACAATGTTCACCTGGAACTAGGCCAAGCAAATCTCTCCCTATCTTAAAGCTCAGGGCACCTTGCAGAAGAGGGGACAGTAAGATTGTAAGAGCCTAAAGATGAGGAGTTCCACGGCTGGACAAGATAATCTACTCAAAACTGGGCTGCAGCAATGAGATTTGACCTTACCTGATCTGCGCAATGGCTGACATGTCAGCATGCCCCCATAGACTAGCTAGGATCTCAGGGGAGGTGGTTTTAGGCAGTAGGATCCTTAGAGGTATGGGATTAGACAAGTACAGGGGAGCCCCTGGTCTGCCACTAGAGTGGATGATTCAGAGGGAATTCCAGGTCCCATATAAGGTGATAGACAGAAGAGTGGGAGGGAACAGGTGGGAAATACCAAGAGAGAGGAGGTAGGGAGAGAAGAGGGGAGAAAGGGAGGAAGAGGGTAGAAGAAGGGATAGAGGAATTGAAGGGGGGAAAGAAAGAAGGAAGATGGTGAGGATACCTACTCATCGAGTGTGTATAACTAGGAAAAATTAAAAAAAAAAACAGGCATTGTGATGCACACCTGTAATTCCAGCACTCAGAGGGAGAAGAAAGTGGATTTAGAGTTCTAGGTCTGCTTGGTATGAAACCTTATCTCAAAAGTAATAATAATGACAATAAATAAATGATTATTATATCATTACTTATAAAATATGATACAGAGATACACTATAAATATAATTATTTTAGTAGTAAAATATATTAATTATAAAAATTGCTTAATATTAATTATGATAACAATGATAGAAAAAAGAAGCAATCAAACAAGCAAAAACCTTGTTAAGAGGAAGGCAAATACCTATGCTCTTCCTTTCTTCACCTCACTTATCCCTCCTGTTTTCACTGTCTGCTACTTCTGAGTTCATCACTTGTCCACTGAATTAATGCAACAGCTTCTGAGGTTCATTATTATTTTTGTTATTGCTTATTTTTCGTTCTCTGCCTTTCATGCTGTCTTGCCCAGTACTATCTGTGTGGCAGAGTTGACTTAGGGATCCTTCTCCAGTTCCATATGCTCTGATCTGCTCTGTGCTGTGCCACACAACAGAGAGATCCTTGACTCCGCCTCTGACACTTGCCTTTCCCCGGCCATCCTTCCTCTGAAGAAGTCCTCAGCAGCTGCCTCCGTTCGTGCCTCCTTTGTCCACTATTATCCTTTAATGATAACATTCATGATCTTTGTTAATAAGTCTATTAAATAACTAGTTTTTATCTTTTAGCAGTTTATTCTCAGAACCATCTGAGAGTAAAATGAAAAAGGACATAATTATTAATTTAAATTATGTCTTGTGCAACTTATTTCTAAGTAAGTTTCCCTTAATGTTCTTAACTCATTGACATAAGGTTCATTTTTACTTGTATCGTTGCATTTTCAGCATGAAAATGTATTGTTTTTCGTGGTCATTGTCAAGTTTTTATAAGAATCACACTTTAAAATGTGGTGAATAGTATTCCTTCTTAGAAAAAACCAATTGCCAACTCATAAATATTAATCTTATGTTTCTTTTTTTGTCATGCAGTACAATTCACCCACACCTTGATCAAATGCAGAGTACACAATTCGTTTCAGACTAGGGAAAATGTTCTGCCTCCACAACATTAAATGCAGACTACTTTACATTCGAAATGAGTAGTATACAATTTTATTTACGATATGCCCAGTTATATACCATTCATCATGCTCAGTATACACTGTATACAGCTCAAGTACCTTTTAAATAAAAATCTCTGCACATTTCACATTTTAAAGTGGATTTGACAGTCTTGACATGTACAGGTGTGGTACCTTGACTGTGCTACTGTTAAAAAAAGTTCTATAAATATGAGTTTCGTGTGCTAACTGGAATGCACAGTAACACATAATAATAATAATAATCAAAACTTTAAATGCAACAATGTTTAGGAATTGAGCCGACACTAGGGAGAGTAAGTTCTCGAGTCAATATTTGAAAATGAGAGCTGTTGTGTGAAATGAAGTGCTAAATTGGAGCCCTGCCAGCTGCTGAAAGCCTTCATGCCCAGCTGTGACTGGGAAAGTATAACATTTCCAAAGGAAACCAGGGTGGGGCATGGAGGAGAGGGCGTCTCATTATCAAGTCTTATATATACACGATCTATGGAACCCATTCTTTTCTTGTCCTGTTTTCATTCATTGTTTTCTCTATATTCTGTTTTCTTTTAATTTTTGAGTGTGTGTGTGTGTGTGTGTGTGTGTGTGTGTGTGTGTGTGACAAGATACTATGTAGAGTGACTTCAGGGTGACTTCTGGAATCACCCTGGATTGCACTACTTTCTCTTTGCTTTGCTCTGAGACTTCTCAGGCTCTGTCTTCCAAGGAAGTATAGGCCTTCTGCCATTTCCACCTGAAGCTTTTACCCAAACTTAGAATCTTCTTTTTGGCCAGGCAGAGGTTTAACTCTTGAGCCATCTCTCCAACCCTTTCTCTAGATTCTTTATCTCAGTGTTTCTGTTTTCCTATGCAAACTTACTATTTTCTCTTGGTAGCTTTTTGGAGTCATAGAAGCATAAGAAAGTATCATTATTGTTTAGAAAGTGATGTGACTTGTTTCCTATGTTAACTCTGTGAAGATAAGCACTGTGTCTTTCGTACTGGATACAGCATTAAATCCAAAGCAAAAATTTGGAAACCACCTTTGTTCCACAGTGAGAAGAGTCTTAGATTAATGGTAAAAAAAATGAGGAAATAATAAACATATTCTAAATTGAACATATGGACTGTCATTAAGTATATGTAAGTTTTCTCTTTCGACTGAACCAGAACAAATTCCTAAGCTTTTCTCTTTCAAGCACTTTTGTAGATTTTGATAAGCAAAATGCTACAGTGTCCTTTTAGAGAAAAAGGGAGATATGAGAAACTGATACTGTCCCAGGCATGTCAGTCAAGCAAATAGAACCATACTAGGTAATTGAAAGAAAAATATTAATATATCTAATCAATTACAGAGGTTTGGGGAAAGCCAGAAGTCCAACAGGGATTTGGGAAGAAACCCTAAGTTTCACAGAGAAAAGCTGTCACAAAACCAAAGGCCAAAAAGGCCCAGGGTAGGTATGTGTAACCAGCTCTCAGAAGCCAGCCATCTTAGTGGAACCGGAAGACAGAAGGAAGCTGCCACGCTTTTGCAGGAGTTATGGAAGGAGATGCGGTGTGGCAGGAAATGAGAAGAGATGGTTGTATCACAGATGCTGCACCTGTTCCTCTCACCTCCAAACTCTCATCAATTCCTACTTGCCAAACCTGAGGACAGGGAATGTTGGGAAATGTAGTTCCGGAGATTGCTTTCCTAAAATGTACAGTGAGAACAACTAAGAAATAGAAATAGAACTAAAAAGATGACATAATTACATACCCAATCAGGGTACATTTTTAAAAATTGGTTAGAAAACTATACAGAAACTGAGAGACTATGGTATAGAGTGAAGCACTATAGAGCTGACCTACCTCCTGGTGTCAATCCTTTGTCCATTCTGAGTTGCTAAACTTTTATAGATGCAAACTAGTCAATAGACAAATTCTGACTGAAGGCTGACAGTATGCAGTGGGAAGGGATGACAAGTGCTTGAATATAATCTCACAAAATGTCAAAGATAAATAAGACAAGAGTACTCTGTTTTCCTATGAAAACTCTGGACTTAACAAAAAACAGAAAAAGAAATTACCATACAGTAGAAGAGTAAGAACACTTTACCAGATAAACATTGAAAAAGAGCCTTTACAAGCATTTCAAGGAAATGAGCAAATAAATGTAAAAAGAGAAGAAAACACTGTTTTCATCTAGAAGCAAGTAACTAATGAAAGCATGGATAGAGCTGGCCTTTGCTTGAACCAACGAGGCAGTCATTCTCACTAGAAAGAAGGACATGAGTTAGGGATTTGGGTACAAAAATGCAATTAAATATTTGCATGGAACTAAGGGGTTGCAGAGAGCCTCAGAGATTATCCTAGGGTTAGCAGCCCCTTTCACAATTTTTCCCACAAGTATCAAACATCAGTGCAATCATGGATCCCAGGGGAGAAGGCTTCAGGCAGTAGGATCCTTAGAGGCAAGGGGTTAAACAGTCATAGTAGAGTTCCCGTGCTAGCGGGCAGCCCTAGAAGGGCTCCCGGCTATGCCATTGAGTCTTGAACCTTCACTAGGGTGGAGGACTCAGATGGAGGTTTTGCGCCCACATAAATGGATGTTCGGGGGGATGGGAGGGAGGAAACCGGGAGGCATCCCAAGTGGGAGGGAGAGGAGGGGTACCTATTGAGCTTGTATGATTAGTCAAAAATAAAATGTGTAATAAAAAAATCAGCGCAATCCATCAGGAATGGCAAGGAAGTGAGAGTCTTCTGCACACCTTACTGCCTTGCTCGCACTCTGAGAGTCACAGATCTAGACATCTCCATTCAAGTTATACATCTCTGACACATCACTGCACGCTCTCCTTGAGAAGTTGTGGCGGGAACCAGTGAGATAACTCAGTGGATAAGGCATCCCCTTGCACCTCTGGTGACCTAAGTTTTGTTTCCAGAAGCCCACATAGTGGAAGGAAGAAAATGTCTTCTACGACATCTATGACTTATGGTCAGTTGTCCTCTGACCTCCACCCATGCATCACCGCATGCTTCTACGTACCTTTCTCTTTCTTTTATGCCTTCCTCTCTTAAATAGATAAACAAAATTTAAAAACAAACCGTGGAGAATAAATGGGAGGGTGGGTAGATGAAGTACGTACAGTAAAAATAATGAAGATATTTCAATGTTATGTTTGAAATTCTTTCATAATAAATTTTGTTCTAAAAAGGTGACCACAGATTGTTCAGCCCTAAGTAGGACGTTAAAATCACTTTTCACCCTACAGCTCAGAGAACCTTGCAGAAGAGGGACAATAAGAGTGTGAGATCCTGTTATTAGAAACAATTATATTACGTGAAGTATCCCAGGCCCAGAAAGTTAAGCGCCGTATATACTCCCTAATAGGTGGCTCCTAGTACCAAACCCACCCAGCCCACCTCGAGACACTCAAAGGTAAACCTATGTAACACAGTAATTGCAAGGATTATGAACAGGAGGGATGGGGTAGGAGGGCCACACTAGACACAAGGAGAGAGGGGACCATGTTACAGCAGAGAAAATAGGTCACCATCAAGGACTGCAAGTAAGTAATGAGACATCGGGCTAAGTTCACAGACTTTCCTTCCTGATCATTTACAACTGAGGGGGTATGATCTCACCAGAAGGAGAGGGCATATAGTCTGGCAGATAAAAAGTAACCATTTTGCAAATGGGTGATTGGCCCCTCCCTCACTGGGGTTTCCTACTTTTATTACATCTACCTTTGAATATACTCTTATAACAAGACTCTAGTTTAACAGGTTTATATCTCTGGCCAGGAGGTGACATACAATACCCATCAGGATGGAGCCAAGGGCATTGCAGGAGAGCAAAACTGGAAAAAAAAAATCAGCAAACCATAATCCAGAACTTCAGAGACTCTATATCAACCACCTGAAACTAGGCCAGCCTAATCTCTCCCCATCCTGAAGCTCAGGGAAATTTGCGGAAGAGGAGGCGGTAAGATTGTAAGAGCACAAGGATGGAAGGAGCAATGATATGCAAGATACTCCACACAAGTTAGGGCCGAAGCAATCATAATTGGACATTGCATGCCCTGCGCAATGTTCAACACACTATTAACCCCACAAAGTCTAGCATTTGCTAAAGGTACTAAGATCCTTGGAGGCAAAGGATTGACAGCCACAGTAGTGTTCCTATGCTTAAGGGGAACATGAGAAACGGTTCTGAGAAATGCCACTGGGTCCTGGTACCTCATTGGAGATGAGGACCCAGAGGAGAGTCTGGCATGCACATTAAAAGATGCTCTGGGGATGGGAGGGGGAGGCACTGGGGGATGGGGAGAAGGGGAGGGGAGGGGGGCACAGGGCGGTGGGTGGTTGGAGGGAGGGAGGGGACTGGTGTACCTGTTAGGTTTGTATGAGTGGAAATAAAATGAATAAATAAATAAATAAAAGAGTGTAAGATCCTGAGGGAGGATCTTACTGTGGTCTTGCAGAGAGATCCTCTGGTCATGATAGGGCTGTTGCACACAAGTGTGTTGCACACACTAGAGCAATGTCTATTTCCACTTGAACTGCACAGTAGTTGGTTGATCAACATTTCACCACAGGTGAGGGAAAATCTCACGAAGTACTACACCACCCTGAGTAACTACTGAAGGTTAATACCAAACAGGAGATGGGGAAGTTCCTTACTTGACACTTTACCAGGCATGGGTCATCCGCACCTCAGCAGGTACTCAGACAATGACCATTGCAGACATTTCAGATGAAAGTCAATGAATCGCACATGAAAGAAAACATAAAAGCAGGAGGGAGACTGGCTGGAAAGAACAGATGTAGTGGGAAAGAAGGAGAGATGGGATTGGATAAGGATTAAATCACAGAGATTCATTGTATTTATTTATCAAAATGTCAATGAATAGAAACAAAACAAAAAGTATACGAGGGAGTATTTGACTTCCTATCTTGGAAGAATATCAGAAATTTTTCCTATGATCTACCTCCTGATGCTTCATAAACATAGTTCACTCCTCCATTAGAACTTCTTCAGTCTCATGATAAATTCCTTCATAGTTATTAAAGGTATCTATGCATATATTAGCATATTTTAGCCTCCTTAATTAAATTAGAACTTTCTTGATAAGTATTAAGAACTATATCTATTTATACCCACCCTGCAAATGTCAGTACACACTGTCTGCATTTTCCTAATCCGTGTATGTTATAGCAATGCAAGTCCAATATGTTTGCATGCTTCTATTAACTATTTCAATCTATTCCATGAACATGCATTTCATTTTTAAAGCAGAATATATTCATTTTACTACAGTAGAAGAGTAGGCACAGGAAGCCCAAAGTGAAAATGACATATTTTATAAATATGGTATAATATCTAAAGGCAGTTTTACTACCTAACAACCTTCAAATTTAAAGTTTTATAAATTAAACTTTCATTTTCTGTGAATGCTTTTCCATCTGAGGTGTCCTGAATTCTGCAACTGATTATCTGTTTATTGACGGAACAAACATGGATTCTGATTGCCTAAGCACAATGCACAAAGTCAGTTATTTGGTTGGACAGCAAGGAGAACAAATAGTCATTTGAAATAAGTCAGATTTCACAATCTACCACAAGACATACACATGCCCTTTTACACTTAGTATTCAACTTTTGAATAAAAGCAGGGAAGCTTGGTTGTCATTTAGTTCCATTTGATATATACAGGGCCCTTATTAGTGCGGTATGTCAGTTGATAGGAGATATTGAGTTGTTCATCTCTATCTGCAGAGTACAATGCACAATAAAATTGGACAAATTGTACAGTTTACAAAACACTTTTTCTAAATTTCAGGCCCCCAAATATTGTCCTCTGTCATCTTACTCTACACAGCTATGGTAACAGAACACTGTCTTCCAAGATGTCCACAATCAAACCCCCAGAAACTAGAACACAGTATTACCATACACAGCAAAAGGAATTTTTCAGTTATTTTTTTAGATGATCTTACTATGCATTATAGACTGTCCTGGAAACCCCAAACTCACAAATTTCCTGCCTTGGCTTCTGGAGTGCTGTAATTACTGGTGTGTACCACAACACACAGGGACAATCTAGTGTGGTTAAGTCGCTTCAGATGAATCATCTAGACTCATTCAGATGTTCTCCATCTATCACAATGGCCCATACCCAAAACAGAAGTATAATGCTAGAGTTAGAAAAGAAGGTATCATGAGGGAAGCAGAAGTCAGACAGATATATTTCAGTTTAATGTTTCTGTGGTCATAGAAAGAGGAAAGGCCACAAGCCAAGGAACACTAACAACCAATTGCCAGAACAATTTGCCTTCTAGAAGGAATGCAACCTTGCCAACATCTTGCTGTTAAGATTTGAAGATAAGAAACTAATGTTTTTCTAAGATACTGAGTTTTCAGGTTTGTAACTGCAGTAATAGAACAGCCATCTTGAATAACAATGACATTTGTTGTGTCTGTCTATCACTCCTGGCCACTCTATCACCATTATCTGGTTTCTCTACTGAACTGGTAATTTACTTGACTGTACTGGCTAATGTCAATATTGATGCTTTGTCTAAAGCATTTGGCAAGAAACTTCTCACCTTTATCTTGCACTAGTTCTGCTCCTTGGATAGCAAGGAGAACACCTCCCTCAAATCCCTTCCAGAAATGGGTGGGGCGAGCGATTCTGACCTGACACCAGCAACTATCTGCTCCCTCCTGATATTCGCATCCTAGCATGAACTGCAACTAGCGATTTTTTCTTTTTTGGGGAGAGGGGTAAGAGTGTTTTACATAGAAGTAGACACATGTATATGAATGCATATGACCTGAAAGCATGTAGAGGTCAGAGAAGGATGCTGGGTACCTTCCTCTATCACGTTCCATCTCGGTCCCTGAAACAGGGTTTCTCACTGAACCTGAAGATCACCATTTGACCAGGCTGGCTAGTCAGCAACCTTTCAGGACGCGCCTATCTGTGACCCCCAGTGCTGGGGTTATGGGCATGGGCACCCAGGCTCAATTTTTACTTGGGTGCTGGGGATTCAGGTCGATCCCTTGTGTTTATACAGCAAGGACTCTTTTCCACTGAGCTTTTCCCTTCATCCTTAGTGACTTTTTCTCCCAGTCAATAAACTACATCAAGATAGATGGCCACTACTTCTGAAGTTAAGTTACAAAAAGCACATTGACCCATAATTTTCCATGATCTTTTGCCCTCTTGTTTGTTCTGATAAAACTAGCTGTCGAAGCTGCTCTGAAGTCCACCTGACGAAGAACTGATAGGTGCCCTTAGCCAACCACCTGAGAGGCTCCGAGGCTCTTAGAGCCACACACTTGGAAGGCTCAGTTGGCTGAATGGCCATGTTCCGCTCCACATAGTGAGTGCTAGGCTGGCTTGGACTACAGTGAGACTCTGTGAAAAGAAAAAAGGCGAAGCAAACAGAAAATATGATTTCATGATTAATCTAGCCAAGCCTAGATATAGGGTGAGAAAATTATTATGTCCAGGAGGGAAACTTATGGCAGGTTATAATGATGACATAAAGGGCTCCTTTGTAAGATGTGGCATTCCCTGCTATCAAAGAGACTCCAACCACGCACTGAAGAAGACTTTGGAGGGTCTTTAAAACAGACATTTCCATAATTGATGGAAAGATAACTAATTCTTAATACCAAATCAATTCTAAGCACAAAATTCAAATTTTCTGATCTCAAAAATAGAAAACAGACTTGAGGTAATTATTTACTCTTTAGCTATCAAATCTGTGTTTTCTAACAAATCCAAGGCACAGGGAGCACTGCTCAAGAGAGAACCGTAAGAATGTCAGAGGCAGGAAGTGGGGGGGGGATGCACCCAGATGATATCGAATGGGATGACAGGATGGCAACGTTCATGAACCCACCCCAGCTGTGTCTACTTCTAGGGGCAGACAGAGTATCTGGGATACCAGCATTGCAGCACGACAGGAAAGAGATCTTAAAAAGGCAGCACACCTCTCTCCAAACAGTATTGATGGCGGGTATAGGAGAGGGGGAGATATTTCTGCCCAATGACGTGCCTCCTGGGATATCGTCCTTGCTCCAGCAAGCACCCAGACACAGGCTATTGACAGTAACCCAGGTGGGATTTAGTGAGACGCATGCATGGAAGGATGTGAGAGCAGGGACGGAGGCTGGAGGGGAAAAAGACAGCTTGTAAAAGAAAGTAGGGTAGTGGGATTGGATAACAAGAGGTGAGAATCACATGCATGTGTAAAGCCTTAAAAGAATATAAATTAAAAAAACAATAAAGCCAACTGAGTATGGTGATACATGCCTGCAATCTTATTAACTCAACATGCTGGGACAAGAAGATAGCCATGAGCTCTAAGGCCAGGCTGAGTGACATAGTGAGTACCATCTCAGAGATATGCAGCAAGACCCTATCTCAAAAAATTGTTTTTAAAAATTAAAAACAGTAAAATCTGTGTTTTTTAGGCTTCATTTTACTCTTGTATATTCATTAGTTTCCTTTAATCATATTATTTTTTTCTGCTACCTTTAGCTTCTTTAATGATTACAGTTCCATTTAGATTTTGTATGCAAACATGGGATGGAAGAGAGAGAGAGAGAGAGAGAGAGAGAGAGAGAGAGAGAGAGAGAGAGAATATGTTTCTAATCTCTCTGTGGGATTGAATGGCGGCAGAGATTTATTTTTATTCATTTGAAAGCTTGGTCAAAAGGGTTATATTTGCAGCAGATTACGAGGGTTAACAAGGGACTTGAATCTTGAAGTGCCATTCATCTTGAAGTAGCAAGTACAGGGTCTCCTATAAATGGAATGTCATGTTATTTTTAGATGGGGCTTTTGCCAAGAGGATCCAGGACGCAGTGAACAACTTAAGCCTGGTTAGTAACCTTATTTAAACATGTGCATGGCTGCGGTTCCTTAATGTTACTTGCAATAAGTCTGTGGCAAGCCTATTCCCTTAGTGGGGGTGCATTGTTTAGATCATAAATTTAAAAGGGAGAGAGAAATAAAGGCTTTCAAGGAATTCAGGCATGTTTACTAATAACAGAACACGGAAGTTTGAAGTTTTCTATTGAAGTTTAGTTCTTATTAAGCAGGGCACCCAAAGTATGTTTCCAATTCAAAATCTCCTAAAGGATTCTCACAAACATCCATTTTTGCAACATTTACTGGATACAGATATGTTCACCAGTAAGTCAGAGCCCAAAGAATAACCATTTTAACTGATCATCTTCCACACACAGGAAAGAAGAGGAGACTCAGTATATTAAGTAGGAACAAAACAAGTGATTGGTACTTTATTAGACCACTGCAGTAGAGAAAATCATGTCATGAAAAACAACCCCCTAGGTAGGCGGTGAGAGTGCTTATGAGTATGTATGAGAACACATCTATAAGCAGGGTGTCTTGTGTGACTGTAATTCTCTGTCACTATGGAGGAAGCTTCTGGAAGCTTCATCTGTTGCACTAAAAATGATGCACTTGGGGCTAAATAAATGTTCTATTGGATTTCCATATCTGTATTCTCTTTCTTTAAAGCTTCTAGCTGTGGGACCATGCAATAAAAGCTATTGTTTTAGCAATATGCTTTTAAAAGTAGATCTTTTCTTAGTCATATTCCATTATTCCCTAGCCTTTCTATTCTGAAAAAAATGAAACTTGGCCTTCGCTTTTATTCTTAAGTGGCCAAACTCTTTACTGCTAGGATTTTAATGTTCTTAAATTTAGACAGAGGGCTAATTCATATAAATCACTGCCCCAGGGCATGAGCTGAAGGCTTTTCTTTTGTGTTCTTCTCCCTAGAGTAAAGGCCCATAATGCCCTGCAGAGAAAGGAGAAAGGAAATGCTATTTAGCATACAAAAAGTTTACAGTAAGATTGTGTTTACTAAATCCATTGCAGAAAAGACCACCATATACCTAGATCTACCAGTTCCACCAGAAAACCAAAAGAGTTGGATCATTCCTAAATCCTCCAAATGTCCCCATAATGAACAAATCTTTGGATAGATTTTGGGGAGCTCTACCATGGTTATAAATTTTCAACCTGAGTTCTTGTCCACCTGGTCTCTGCCTCACCAATTACTTGGAAGCCCAACTTTGCCTCATAGCCCTAAATAACAATCAACAGCGTTGTATGTTGTAGGATCATGACAGATAGCATTTAAGCCTTTGTTCAGTCTCTACTGAAGCCAGGCAACAGCCAATTCCTTACAAGACAGGTTATTCCCGAAGATATATTTTCATGCCTCTTTTCACACATGCGAACTGAAATAACCCTCTACTCCTAAGAATTCAAAAAAGAAAATAAATTCAGAATTCCGTGAGGTTCCCTTAGTCTAAACGACATAATAGAGAAAAACATTTCCTAAGCCGGCCATGACTAGGATGGACCAAAGTCATTTAATTCATTCATGAGATGTATCTGTGAAAAAAAAAAAGAGAGATGAGAGCCACTCCTAGAAATCTCCAAAACTGGTTATGATGAGCTGCTTTACAAAGTATCTCTTGCTCTGTGAACTTTGAGATTTTAGTCATGCTGCACTGCTTTTATAAAGGATCCAGTGAGAAAGAAGTGCAGCCTATTCACCCAGACGAATGCTGGCCTCAGCCAGATGCCACCTGGCCATTGAGGCCTTTGGTTGAGAGCAGTGGCAGACAGGCACCATGGCACAATATGTAAGCCATCCTAATGGGTGGCTTTCCCAGGGCTCCTTCTCTGGGTCATGCTGGAGGCCTTTGTGACATGAGCAGCAACTGCTGTGGTGTAATTATGTGTAGTTATATAAAACGGACTAATGCCAGCCAAGCAAATTGTGTAAAAGGACTGGTTGTGTTCCCTGTTAAATGTTTTGTCAAGCTGACCATGCCCTTTATTTATCTCTAACACAACATGCTTATTCTGCCCCATCTACTGTATTCACTCTGCAAATTTATGAGGCTCTATTAATCTTCTGCCCTGCTGACTATCTCTGTTGCAAAGTGTCAGCAGACTTTTGTACCTTGCTAATGTACAAAGGGCTTCCTATGAGTAATATCAGCATTTTGCCTTTTAATTGCACATATAATTTTTAGGTCTTACAGCTAATAAGGGAATTGAGACCACAGTTCATCACTGTCTCGAATGGTACTCCAGGGGTGTGGGGACTGTGGAAGCTGAGAGAAGAATATAGCTGTTCTGGTTCCAAGCAATAGTTTCTCTCATTATAATGGAACCGTCCCCAATACAGTGTTTCAGGGTATGTCATTTCCCCATTAAACAGTCCACTTTTTTTAGAGCTTTAACAACTCCATATTAAAAAAAAGCATTCTTTTTGAAAACTTTCTGTACTGGATCTTAGCTCATGAATATCTTTGTCACCCTTCATCTCTAGTCAAATTGGTTGTGTAATTTTTGAAATTAAAGATCCAAAAATAATCTACTGGTCAAACTCCCGAGCTGTTAAGCCTTTCAAATGGGTGCACTTGGCTCATCCTTCCACTGACTTGTTTTCTGTTGGATTTTTTTTTTTTTGAAATGCAGACTGACTTTTAAGTACTTTCAAGAAGAAAATTTTAAAATAAATGGGGGGATTAGCGTTTGCAATGTGGGCCTTTTGCTTTTGCACTAATAGCCCTTCACAAACATTTTTACTATGCCTGAAAAGTGTGCATTATTGATGAGTGTACTTCTTACTGTGCAAAAGCCATTAGGAAAGAAAGAAAGGTTTGTGGCAAAGGTTTGGCTCTCAGAGAAGGCCCGGTGCACAGTGTGCTCAGTGAGCAACGGAACTGGCAAGGATTTTCATCCCGGGAACGAATGTTTCATTTGGGTTTCTCTATAGCCACCTCTATGGGTTACCACACATCTCTTTATGGAACTCAGAAAAGAAATGTTTATGAGTCTATGACATAGTATTGAGAGAAAACCTTTCAGTTTATCATATGACTGGTTTAATTAGAACAAGATATTGGACACTCAAATTTAAAAAGACAACATTTGGGCGAGAGGCCTGGGCTTTTGTCTAGACTGTTTTTGATTCTGTGCGTCCTCTTGGCTGTCAATTTATCTGCGACTCAGGCATCTGAGATGTGGGTTCATGTTCTCTCTCTGTGGCTTTGATATTGGGTAGGCAGGAGAAAGGAATTGGATTGTTGAACTTCAGCCAGAACTGAAAAATAAGGAATGTTCTGGCAAAACTTGATGTCACATGTGGCGACTTGAGCTTTTCTGTTCTTTTGTTATTGTGATATCTAAATTTTCTCCACATGTGAGTGTTAGCTATGGGGCTAACCCATCATATTTCAAGGTCAGGGAATCTTTCTCAAAGTGGTATGACTTATACGGTCCTCAGTGTGATCTTTCCTCATTGCCTGGAGTCCAAAAACCTTATGATTTCTTTGATTGAACTCCCAGAAGTATCTCAAAAGCAAAAGAAAGGCCAATAAATGGTCCTGGTATAATATGAAAGCACCAAACTGAAACCAGATAAATTAAGGCCTCCATGAGTTATAAAAACATCTAAAGCTCCTTGCTAGAATGGAATCCATAGAAAAATCTATCATAAGGACTGTGGTATGCCATAAAGGCCCTTAAGTCTCCTATTATTTTTATTACAAAGGAAAAAATTACAGTTGCTAGTTTAGGTCATTTTTACTGAGGATTGAGCTCATCATGGAATGTCTTGAATACCAAGTCATCTTTTCAAATAATGCGACTCAATGCATATATAGTGCTTATCCCTCAAGCTGGAGTTTGGACTACCAGAGCATGTAGAAGCTGCATGTAATCCCAACACTTGGAAGGTAGAGACAGGGAATACCCAGCCAGGGTTAACTGGCTAACTAGTTTAGCCAACTGGTGAAGCTTGAGTTCAATCGAGAGAATCTGCCTTAATAATAAAAGTGGAGAGCTATCAATAAAAGTGCCTGACACCAACTTCAATGCTCCACATACATGCACACATATGTACATATGCGTCCATGCACACATTAACACATACACAAACATGTGTGCATCCCCCCTCGACACCAGTCCTAAAGAAGAGACTGATAGGAACCTAACATTTATGTTTAAAGCCACGATTCAAAGCAGAGTATTCATGTTGCCACCGTACTTTCAAACTTTTCCTTATTATTAATTTAACCATTAATTTGAAACCGAGATACCAACAGTGTAGCAGATTTCAGTATGCACAGCTTTATTCTAATTTTGTTGTCTCTGCATCCTGTTTTTGTTGTTGTTTATTGTATTTTTTTAAACAGGATCTCATGTAGCCTTGAACTCAATATGTCACTAAGTGTGATTTTGAACTCCCCCTGATCCTACTCCTTTCCACTTTTGTTGTTGTGATTACAAGTGTACAACCCTTTCCTGATTATGTGATTCTCGGGATTGAGCTTCATACATGCTAGGCAAGTACTCTACCAACTGAATGCCATCCTTGGCCTCTCTGTATCTTTTCTAGACAATAGCATTGTTACTTCTAAAATAGTCTCCCGGGGCTGGAGAGGTGGCTCAGGGGTTAAGCCTTCGCCTTGCAGGCGGAAGGTCCTGAGTTCGGATCCTAGACCCCACATATAGGCGCCGGGCGGAAGCGGGGGCGGCCTGCGCTTCTGGTCCTGGTAGGGCGGAGCCTGTGAATCCCGGGGCAGAAGGAGATGGAGGCGTCCATGGTGGTTCGCGAATTCGTCCGTGGTTCTACACAGACACAGACACACACACACACAGACATACACGCGCACAGACATACACGCGCACATACACACGCACATGCGCACAGTTGAATAAATAATAATAATAAAAAAAATAGTCTCCCATTGAATACTTGGTCCAAAAGACTGGTGAGCAAGAAGTATTACTCCCTCCGTGAAAAGGTAAAACCATTCAGCTGAGCAAATACACCATAAGGTTTCCCCAGTACCTTTGCTCTACCATCCTATGCTTTATCACCAAAAGAGCCTTGTCACTCATCCAAATAAAACTTTGTATGCATCATTCTTTTTCAGATGAACATCAGCAGGATCAAATAACATTTTTATATCCAAAAAGGTCCTTGAGAATTACATTGAAAATAAAGACTGCCTTCAGAGTCTTTCTTAACATTCTAAACTCTGTATTGAAGATGGAATAGCTTTTTCTGTTAGTTCCGTCCTAAGCAATACTGTGCAGAAGAATTTATGTCATTCCCATAAACCATCAACATTGAAGATACAAGTGTACATTTTCAGACATTTTAGCCCCTGGAATCTTTGCTTTATACAGAGAGAATTCTTCCGGGACTATAACAATCAATATGAGTCTGATCTATATAAGGGTTATAGATTCAGAATCAGAAAAAAGTAGACACCTTCCTGGGAAAGAAAGTGCCTTTGCAGAAGAAATATGTCTTATTGACTTTTTTCTAAAATGATATTTAGTAGAAAACAAATCGAATTTAAAGTAGTGATGGCTTTGATTTCTTTCCTTTGCCACTAAGGTCAATGGCTACCTTAAAATATTTTTCAGAAAAGCCCCTAATGTAACCTTCTAACTGCTGAGTGTTTTTGATTTATTATGAGGATTATTTCCAATGATCAATTTTTTTAGATTATACGACTATGTTTTATGTCTCAAAGAAATAATAGTTCTAGAGTCTGAAAACCCAGTTCTGAATTCTGTATCCACCTACCACCTATTAACATGAAGATATCTAATCTCTGTCTGACTTGATTGCTCCATCTATACAATGGAAACCAAATTGGATCATTTCAGATGATTGTTGAAAGGGGTAAATGAGAGTCTATAAATAAAACACAAAAGAAGATTTTAGGCATCTAGTGAAAAATTTTGGTTTTAAAACATTACAAAATCTTATTTTGCATGTTACAGATATAGCTCATTTGATAGAGGGTCTGAATAGAATACAGGAGGTTATAAGTTTGATCCCCATTACCACATAAAATTGGATATTTTTAATCTAACACTTGGGCCCAAAATCTATTACCTTTTCAGATCATTCATTCTAAAGATGTCATATGCAAAATCATGGAATAGTTTCATTAAAGGCCAACATAACCAAAGATAACAAAAATAACCGGAATGATCTTAGACCCCTTCCTCCAGTCAAAACTTCAGAGGCTACAGTAGTCCTAGCTACGAGTTCGGCTGAACTTTCTGAGCAACTCAGAACCAGAGGCACCAGGCAAGTTGCACTATGAGATAACAGACATTTGTGTAAGCTGCTTAATTTTTGGATTTTCATTTTACAATGATACTATTAGTACTATTGAATCATAGAGAGCTAAGATTTCAATTTTAGCAGAAAGATAAATCAGGATTTGGCTAGTTACACTTTAAATGACAAATGTGACCCTGTATCCTTTTTGTTTATTTATTTTGTTTATTTTTCTTTGCATTTGAAGGTCCCACTGCATTGGCACAAACAGTCCTCAGTCTTACTGTGGAACCCAAGTTGACCTTGAATTCATGATTCTCTGTCACTGCTTCCTGAGTGCTGGGACTCATATTCTTTTGTATCATTTTCGATCTAAGAATTATTTTCACATTTTTTTAAAATGCACAGTGGAAAAGATGTTATATCTATAAGTCCAAACCTCAAATATTTACTCGCAGGTCTCTTACAAAAGAGTTTAATAACCCTGACAGAAACCATTGTACTTCCCGAAGGACAGCCAACCCTCCCAACCTCACAGGAATGAAGTGCAGACTAGAATACAGTTGTTCAGTGTTCCAGATGGTTGACTTTTAAATGTGCTGTCTTCTTCAGTCAGTGCCAAATGTCGTGTGCATTCCTCTGCACAGGGATAAAATAATAATTATCAGCTGTATTTAATTATATAAAGTTATCCAGACAGACAGTGCTTAAAATAGAGAACAAAAGCTCCTTATGTGACTATTTATAGATATTTAATTCAGTTTTCATGTGTATATTTTTCTTAATGACAAAAGCCCAAGGGTTAGATAGTCTGTATGTGTCAAAGGACTTCAGTAAGATACATAACAACTTTTTGTCCAGGAAAACAGGAATTCCACCAGCCTTGGGGAATAGAATGTTGTCATGTTAACCATTGTTGCAGATACAGTGAAAAATGCTCTAGACTAGATCCACTTAAGGTGGATTCATGGATTGGTGCTGGTAGACGAACTGCTTCCAATATGTGATATGAGTAAATAGAGAAAGTATTTAGAAACTATACCAATTGGCAAATAACTATTCTGATTGTATTTTAAAACATTGAGTCTCATCTTTTGCATATTTTTGAGCTGATTTCATTTTTGCTAGTCATCATTTTTGTTCTGATTTATAGAAGTATCAATTAATACAGAATTAAAAATTTTTCGAGTGTTGTTTTTCTATCACAGAGAGTTTAAGAATGCTTTAGGGGATTAAAAACTCAGTATTCTGGGATAAATCAATGTTTTCATAATAAGGTCTATCTTTACTAATTACTACTTTTTTTGTAAAATCTGAACACTTTTCCTCAACTATTGCAATGAGCTCAACCTCATTAAATGAAAGAAATATAGATTGACTAAGGCAACGGTATACCATGGTAATTAAGACAATTATATATTGATGTGGCGAGACAAGGGGTTGGTGGAAAAAGAGGAAGAGGTCTGTTTCTCCTTCATAGATGTTCTTTTGTCCCATTCAATAGCAAAGTGTCATACATTAAACACAGGCCCTGCCAGCCTTTACTGCCATACAACAGAAAAACCCCAAGAACAGAAAGGATTACAAGTATAATTGATAGACCTGTTGAAGATTCACAGCATGATGTGTTAGATTGACAGCCCCTTCATGCTCTTTAGTCATTACTACACAGTGGATATTGACATCGATCAACTTTTTCTTTCCTGACGAGTCATGTACAGGAAATTTCTTAGCAGAATGTTCTAGGAAGCCTGCATGGGCTGGATGCTCTTCAGCATTGGAAGTGTATTAAGAACATAGGCATTACAGGAATTAAATCTTAATATAGTTCTAACAGTTAATCGTTAGGAATACTCTTGTTACGTCTGCATACTATGTGTATTAGTTATAACAGAAGGCTGGACAGGATCACAAACTCTTATGTTAAACTGGAGTTCACACTTTTAAAAAATGCTTAGGTTTGACCTCAGTATTCAAGTGCTTTAAAAGAGTTGCTCAATGTAATTTTTAAAAAATTTTTACTTATTTATTTTGTGTGCTTGCATGCACACGTGCATATTGGGAATCATCTTGGATTGCTTCTATCTCCTTTTTTATTGCTCTGGGATTTCCCAAACTCCAGATGTGCAAGTCGCCACCATTTCCACCTGGTATTTTTGTTAGGCATAGTTTTTAAAACACACAGGGACTCAAGTCATCCCCTCTCCCTCTCCCTTCAATGTATGTGTCCAGACAAAGGGCACTTCACAGTTCCCAGCTTGAGCAGACAAGGCAGCTAGCTCTGTCCTCCCAAAGACAGCCTCATAGCCCCCAGCCTGTCTGCAACTTCTCCACCTGCAACTAAGATAAACATGCATATCCCTGCCCTGTGGTCACATGACCTGTCTTGTGACCAAAACTAGATTTTGCTGCTGCCTCTCCGTTTCAGAAATAGACATGCAGTTTGCCATTTGCCTGCTTACCATTCTGTGTGACTTTGGATCCCTGATTAGTCTGAGGCAGGGGGAGCTTTCCTAAGATCCCTCATAGTTTTTATGTAGGACCTGGGATCCAGACTCAGGCCTTTCTGCTTGCAGAGGCAGAGTCTTAACACCTGAGCCATCTTTCTAACCCCAACATTTATACTTTTTAAAAGATGTCCAAGACAAGGGATTAACAGCCACAATAGTGCTCCTATACTAAAGGGGAACACAAAAAAAGAGCTCTGAGTCCTTACACCTCATCAGAGAGGAGGACCCAGAGGGAAGTTTGACATGCACACTAAAGGATGCTTCAGGAATGGGGGGGGCCCACTGGGAGAAGGGGAGGGAGGGGGAAAGGAAGGGGGGAAGGGACGGGGGGGGGTTCCAGGGAGAGGAGAGGGAGGAAGCGGAATGGGCTACTTGTATGAGTGGAAAAAATAAAATAAATAAAATTTAGTTTTAAGGAAAAAAATAACAACAAAAATAAAAGATGCCCAAGAGATTCTGATGGTACAGCCAGGCTTAAGAACCACTGGATCAGAAGGTGTCTATGGACCTTTCCAACTCCAGTCTTTTGAGAGTCAGCTTATTTTAGGTAGGAATATAGTTAGCCACACAGACATAGAGTCTATAATTTATATGAGTGCTTCAGAATTTGAAAAACCAATCCAATCTCTTGGGTACTATATAACTAGAAAGAATAAAAGGCATAGGAGTTGTGAACTATGAGACCATAATTTTAAGTATACATATATATATATATATATATATATATAATCATAACCATTCAGGTCTTGCAGCTTTTCTTAAACCTTAAGATTCTTGGTGATTCTTGGTGAGAATCATTATAGATGCATAAATCACTATTGCCTCCTATTATTACTATTTGTCATAGCTTATAATATTAACTGTTGTTAATAATATGTAACATTTTATATATAATCCAAGTTATTTTATTTGAGAATATTGTCCAGTTTATGCATTTTGGCTCATTAATATCAATATTTATGCCCCTTTTCTCCCTCCCGCCCGCCTGACCGTGCTTCCCAGTCCACCATCCCCAGCCTCTCTGCCTCTCTGGCCCACCGGGGACTCACAACGTGGTCTACGGAAGACACACTGCTACTCAGAATTCAATAGAGTCCACAGGAAACTCAAGCAAAGTTCTAAGGGTCAAAGGCCATACATCTGAAAACCCCTACAATCATCCTATCACATGGGAGAGATTCTTCACATCCAGCCCAAAGATAAGTAAACCTCCTTTTTTTCACCTTACTGTTCCTTTCTAATATTAATCACTGTAGATTAACTTTTCCACACAGCCACCCCAAAAACATATACAACTCCAGGGAGTACACCGCTCACTCTCACATAACACCAAGATACTAAATCATAAAAGTGCACTACCATACTAATATTCACCCCCTGTCTACTTAACCTGACTTAACTGATGTACTAACAGCCTAATAGCCTCAATTAGGAAATAACAATAACAAAAGACAAGCATAACTAACTCCAAGGCAAGCACTAGTAATAACTGCCCAAGTGTAGTAATACCAACTAAATCAGTTCAGTCAAAAACACACAGAAACTGAAAAGCCCTAGAAGACAAAACAACAATGCCCAAGTCAAAGTGCAGATCCATGAGAAACAAAACCCAAGAAGACCAATCTCCCGCCGAAAGAATTAACCCCTTAATGATGGATTCCAACCAGAACAAATTCACAGAAAACAGCCAAGAAAGCCAGACCCAAGACAGCCACTTTCAAAGTATGATTATTACCATGATTAATACTATGAAAGAGGAAATCCAAGAAGAGTTAACCGCATCAACCACTTTGAATAGGCACTTGGAGGAGTTGAGAAAAACAGTTCAAGAAACAAAAATAGGCATAGAGTAGTTAAAAAAGTCTCAGGCACAGTTTAAAATTGAACTAAAAGACAAGTTATCTTCAACCCATAGCTCAACAGAGAGTCTTATCAGCAGAACAAATGAGGCAGAAAATAGAATTTCAGATCTTGAAGACAAAGTGGGAGAATTAATCAGCTCAGTGGAAGAGATTGTTAAAGCCAAAAAGATACTTGAGAAGAAAGTTCAAGAGATATGGGATACCCTGAAGAAGCCTAACATGTGCATTCATGGAATACCAGAGCAAGAATCCCAAAATACCACCCCTGAGGAAATTTTTCAAACGATTATCAAGGAAAACTTTCTTCATCTAAAAAAAGAGAGGCCCATCTAAATACAAGAGGCATTTCACACTCCAAACAGATATGACCAAAACAGAAGCACGCCACGGCAAATAATAGTCAAAACACTCCACATTCAAGACAAAGAAAAGGTGCTGAGAGCTTCAAGAGAAAAAAAGCAAGTCACTTTTAAAGGCAAACCTATTAAAATAACAAATGACTTTTCAATGGAAACAGTAAAAGCAAGAAGAGCTTGGAGAGACGTACTTCATGTATTAAATGACCAAAAATGCCAACCCAGATTGATATACCTGGCATAACTATCAGTCATGATCGAGGGAGAAAGAAAAATTTTCCAGCACAAAGACAACTTGAAGGGATACATATCTACCAAACCAGGCCTTCAAAAAATGCTAGAAAAAAACAAGCGTATCCAGGAGGACAGAGGGAATATAATAACCCCAAAACATAAATGTCAAACAATAAGCTTACAAAATTCAATAAACATAAAAAATGTCCAGAATTAAAAATAATTTCTCCATAATAACATTAAATGTCAATGGTATTAACTCACCGATTAAGAGACACAGATTAAAAACTTGGATTAAAAACCACAACCCATCAATTTGCTGCCTTCAGGAATCTCATCTCACCACAAAAGACAGGCACATCCTAAAAATGAAAGGCTGGTCCAAAATTCTGCAAGCTAATGGAACCAGGAAACAGGCAGGGGTAGCCATTATGCTGTTGGACAAAGTGGACTTCAAACCAAAAAAAATCATAAGAGACACAGATGGATACTGCATTTTAGTCACAGGTACAATTCACCAGGAAGACTTCACAATCCTGAACATTTATGCACCCAATACGGGCCCCTCCACATTCATTAAGAAAATCCTACAGCGTCTAAAGTGAGAAATCAACCCCCAAATGATAATTCGTGGAGATTTCAATACCGCCCTCTCAACATGGGATAGATCAACAGGTCAAAAGCTTAACAAAGACACTTTGGAACTTTATCAAACCCTTAAAGAAATGGACCTTACAGATATCTATCAAACTTTTCATCCACGCACCAAAGAATACACATTTTTCTCAGCAGCACACGGAACTTTCTCCAAAATAGATCACATATTGGGTCACAAAACAAATCTCCACATATACAGGAAAGTTGAAATTTTAGCCTGTGCCCTATCAGACCACCACGGCCTAAAGCTGGACATCTACAACACAACAAACGACAGAAAATACACTAACTCCTGGAAACTTAACACTATGATGCTTAATGAGAATTGGATTCAGGAAGAAATTAAAAAGGAAATTCAAGATTTCCTGAAAGTGAATGATAATGAAAATACAATTTACCAAAATCTCTGGGACACAATGAAAGCTGTCCTAAGAGGTAAGTTCATAGCTCTTAATGCCTACATCAAAAAAATGGAAACATCAGAAATAAATAACTTAACAATGCAGCTTAAAAACTGCAAAAGAAAATCAACAAACCACAATCCAGAACTTCAGAGACTCTATATCAACCACCTGGAACTAGGCTAGCCTAATCTCTCCCCATCCTGAAGCTCAGGGACATTTGCGGAAGAGGGGGCGGTAAGATTGTAAGAGCAAAAGGATGGGAGGAGCAATGATTTGCAAGATACTCCACACAAGTTAGGGCCGAAGCAATCATAATAGGACTTTGCATGTCCTGCGCAATGTCCAACACACTATTGACCTCACAAAGTCTAGCATCTGCTAAAGGCACCAAGATCCTTGGAGGCAAGGGATTGACAGCCACAGTAGTGTTCCTATGCTTAAGGGGAACACGGGAAAGGGTTCAGGGAAATGCCACTGGGTCCTTTTACATCATCAGAGAGGAGGACCCAGAGGAGAGTCAGGCATGCACAATAAAGGACGCTCTGGGAATTGGGGGGAGGCACTGGGGGATGGGGAGGGAAGGGCGAGAGGGAGCAGGGGGTTCGGGGGGGAGGAGGAGGGAGGCAGGGGACTGGTGTACCTATTAAGTTTGTATGAGAGGAAATAATAAAGAATGTATATAATAAAAAATGCACCTTAAAGCTTTATAGAAACTAGAGCAATCTGATCCCAAAAGTAATAGAAGAGAAGAGATTAACAAAATAAGGGGGAAATATCTGAAATCGAGATTAGGAAAACGATAGAGAAAATCAACCAGTCAAAAAGCTGGGTCTTTGAAAAAATCAATAAGATTGATACACCCCTAGCTAAATTAACCAAAAGCAAGAGAGAGAAAACCCAAATTAACAAAATTAGAAATGAAAACGGAGTTATCACTACTGATACCCAAGAAATCCAGAGAATTATAACATCATATTTCAAAAACTTATACTCTGTGAAATTTGACAACATAAAAGAGATGGATAAATTCCTAAGTAAACACAACTTACCTAAATTGAATCAGGAAGTTGTGAATTATTTAAATAGTCCTATAACATATGAGGAAATTGAGAAATTAATCTTGAATCTTCCCACCAAAAAATGTCCTTGACCAGATGGATTCAGCACAGAGTTCTACTAGACATTTAAGGAGCTAATAACACCAATACTCCTTAAACTGTTCCATCAAATAGCAAAGGAAGGAACACTACCAAATTCCTTCTATGAAGCTAATATCGTCTTAATCCCAAAACCTAATAAAGATACACTTAAAAAAGAAAACTATAGGCCAATCTCTCTGATGAACACAAATGCAAAGATTCTCAACAAGTCTTAGCAAATCGGATTCAAAAACATATCAAAAAGATCATTCACAGGGACCAAGTAGGCTTCATCCCCGGCACACAAGGTTGGTTCAACATACGCAAATCAATAAATGTAATTCATCATGTAAACCAGTCCAAAGTCCAAGACCACATGATACTCTCGATGGATGCAAAAAGGTTTTGACAAGATCCAACAGCCTTTTATGATCAAAACGCTAGAGACAGTAGGAATGGAAGGAACCTTTATCAATATAATAAAAGCTGTATACAACAAGCCCACAGCAAGGATTTTGTTCAATGGGGAACAATTGGAAGCATTCCCACTTCGATCAGGAACTAGACAAGGCTGTCCACTCTTACCACTTCTATTCAATATTGTACTTGAAGTCTTAGCTGAAGCCATAAAACAAGAAAGGGACATAAGAGGGATTCAAATCGGCAAGGAAGAAGTCAAGCTATCCCTATTTGCAGATAACATGATCTTATACCTGAGTGATCCCAAAAACTCCACCAGGAAGCTCCTGGAACTAATTGAGAAGTTCATCAGGGTGGCAGGATACAAAATAAATGTACAAAAATCAGTGGCCTTCCTATATGCCCAGAATGAAAGAATTGAAAAAGCCCTGAGAGAAACAATCCCATTTACTATAGTCCCTAAAAAAAAGAAATACCTTGGTATAAACCTAACCAAGGAGGTAAAAGACCTTTACAATGAAAACTTTAAAACCCTAAAGAAAGAAATTGCAAAAGACAACAGAAGGTCGAAAGACCTCCCATGCTCTTGGATTGGCAGAATCAACATCATAAAAATGACCATCCTACCAAAGGCAATATACAAATTCAATGTTATACCAATTAAAATCCCAAAGCAATTTTTCAAAGACGTTGATCAAACAATCTCAAAATTCATGTGGAGGCACAAAAGACCCAGGATAGCAAAGACAATCCTGAGTAACAAAAACACGGCTGGAGGTGTCACCATACCAAACCTTAGTCTATACTACAAATCCATAGTTATAAAAACGGCCTGGTACTGGCTCCAAAATAGACACACAGATCAATGGATAAGGGTTGAAGACCCAGATATAAGCCCACAAAATTACAGCCATTTGATCTTTGACAAAGGGGCCCAAAAAATCCAATGGAAAAAGAACAGCATCTTCAACAAATGGTGCTGGCAAAACTGGATCTACACATGCAGAAGATTACAACTGGACCTGTACTTGTCACCATGTACAAGACTTAATTCCAAATGGATCAAGGACCTTGATATAAGACCAGTGACTATAAAAACCATAGGTGAAAGGTTAGAGAACTCCCTCGAGATGATTGGGCTAGGCCAACAGTTCCTAAACAGACATCGAATGACACAGTCACTGCTACCAACTCTCAACAGTTGGGATCTTGTGAAATTAAAGAGCTTTTGTTCAGATAAAGAGATTGTAACATGAGCTCAAAGGCAACCCACAGAATGGGAGAAAATCTTCACTAACCACATATCTGATAGAGCTCTATTATGCAGAGTGCACAAAGAACTTAGAAAACTAAACACCAAGGAAACCAATGGCCCAATGGGTCAACCAAATGGGCCCTGGAACTTAAAAGAAACTTTACTATGGATGAAATTAAAATGTCTAGCAAATATCTTAAAAAATGCTCCACATCCTTAGCCATCAGGGAAATGCAAATCAAAACTTCCCTGAGATATCATCTCACCCTGGTCAGGATGGCAAAAATCCACAATACAAACAACAACAAATGCTGGAGTGGATGTGGAGAGAGGGGAACTCTCCTACATTGCTGGTGGGAATGCAGGCTCATACAGCCACTCTGGCGAGCCATCTGGAGATTCTGAAAGAAATTAAAAATTGAAATGCCATATGACCCTGCTATTCCACTTTTGGGAATAACCCCCATATAGCAGAGGTTCACCTCGATAGCACAAGCATGACCATGTTTATAGCAGCACTGTTTACAATAGCAAAGTCATGGAATCAACCCAAATGTCCAACAGTTGACGAGTGGATAAGGAAACTGTGGTACATCTATATAATGGAGTACTACTCAGCCATCAAATATGATGAATTAATGGAATTTGCCAGGAAATGGATGAAATTAGAAACAATTATACTGAGTGAAGTATCCCAGACACAGAAAATTAAGCGCTGTATGTACTCCTTAATAGGTGGCTCCTAGTACCAAACCCACTTAGAGACACTCAAAGACAAATCTCTGTAATACCTACAGTAATTGCAAATATTATGAACAGGAGGGATGGGGAAGGAGGGGCACACCAGTAACAAAGACAGAGGGGACCATGTTACAGCAGATCAAATAGGCCACCATCAAGGACTGCAAGTAAGTAATGAGACATCTGATTAAGTTCACAGACTTTCCTTCCTGATCATTTACAACTGATGGGGTATGATCTTACCAGAAGGGGAGGGCATATAGTCTGGCAGATAGAAAGTAACCATTTCGCAAATGGGTGATTGACCCCTCTCTCACCCCGGTTTCCTACTTTTATTACATCTACCCTTGAATGTGCTCTTATAACAAGACTCCAGTTTAACAGCTTTTTGTCTCTGGCCAGGGGGTGACATCCAATACCCATCAGGATGGAGCCAAGGGCATTGCAGGAGCAGCAAAACTGAAAAAAATAAATCAACAAACCATGTTTCCGAAATCAGAGACTCTGTATCAACCACCTGGAACTAGGCCAGCCTACTCTCTCCCCATCCTGAAGCTCAGGGAAATTTGTGGAAGAGGGGGTGGTAAGATTGTAAGAGCACAAGGATGTGAGGAGTCATGATATGCAAGATACTCCACACAAGTTAGGGCTGAAGCAATCACAAATGGACTTTGCATGCCCTGCACAATGTCCAACATACTATTGACCTCACAAAGTCTAGCGTTTGCTAAAAGCAGTAGGATCCTTGGAGGCAAGGGATTGACAGCCACAATAGTGTTCCTATGCTTAAAGGGAACACAGGAAACGGTTCTGGGAAATGCCACTGGGTCCTTGCACCTCATCGGAGAGGAGGACCCAGAGGAGAGTTTGGCATGCTCATTAAAGGAGGCTCCGGGGATGGGAGGGGGAGGCACTGGAGGATGGGGAGGGAAGGGGGAGGGGAGGGGTACAGGGGATTCCTGGAGGATGGGGAGGGAGGGACCGGTGTACCTGTTAAGTTTGTATGCATGGAAATAAAAAAAATATAAAAAAATCAATATTTATGTGATAAGGACACATGCTCATAACCATCTCATTTTATAGTTGAAGGAATTATGTGAACTGGTCAATTAGCCACACATATTCATCCAGAGACTCAGAATTCAATGACAAATTTTCAGTTTTTATTGTTACAATAGTAAGAATCTAGAGTTTTCAATATCCCTTATCAAAATTTCCATGAAAATCATCTTATTTGACTTAGTTACAGCTGCTACTTCTAAGACATAGTTTGATGCAAGATAATGCTCATAGGATTCATTGGCTTTAACAGAGTATGAATCTGTGGCATTGGGAATAGGTGAGTTGACTTCAAGGTTGGGAGAAAGTACAGATGAAATAATTTATAAAGCTGAGTTTTGGAGGGATCTTGAGTTCAGGAGAAGTGGCGAAGGTAGGACTGTTTTTGAAGCAATGAAACGTTCATGGTGCTCAAGCTATTCTTTAGGGTGGGAGCATGGGGGAGGTAGAACTGAAGAGAAGGTGGGCAACCCAACCTGAACTTCTTGAGATACTCGAAGATTGTGATCTTTTCGTTATAGATAGTTTTATTCATGTAAACACAAACGTGTTTACATATGCATGTTTTTTCAGTCCTTTGTAAGAAATCATTATAGTTTTACTGCCATGTTCTTCTGCATTATAATTGAAGTTTTCAAAAAATAATTGAAATAGATTAAATTCCTGTGTTTTCTTAGGTGAGACTCTGCATTTCAGCCTTTTAGACGTAGTGAGAGATGTGGGAGTCCTTTTAGAAATATAGAATTTTAGAACTGAAAAACAACTTAGAGATCAAGAATCTAAAGCTTTGAGTCAAATAGATTCTTAAGTGCTCCATTAAAAAGGGTAAATCAGGGAGTAACTCTCTAGAGTCAGAACTCCTCTTTGAGACACTAATTTTTATTTATATTCTTTGAAGGCTTTATACATGAATTCATGTCATTTTTACCCATCATTACATAATCCCAGTCCCCTACTCCAGCTCTTATATCCTTCTACATGTGTGGCTCACTCAGTCCCACCTGGGATACTGTTAATGACATGTGTCTGTGAGCTTGCTGGAACAAGGAAGAAATGCTAGTAGGCACACCATTTGGAAGAGTAAGTTCTCCTTTCTGAAAGACTGTAAAAGGTTAATGTCAGACAGGAGAAGGGGAACTACTGTCCTCAATGATCTACCTCCTGATGATATGTCATCCATGTCCCAGCAAGTATTCAGGCACTTGTCAGATCAGGTATCCCAGATGAAACACATGCAAAAAGACATCAAAGTAGGGGGAGACTAGCTAGAGAAGAGAAAGTATATTGTGGGAAAGAAATCAGTAGTAAGGAGTGAAAAATCACATAAATTCATTGTACACGTGTATGAAGGTGTCCAAAAGTCCCCCAACCCATAAAATAAAACCATAAAACATGTAAATAATAAATAAATAAATAAATAGATAGATAAATAAATAAATAAATAAAATAATCATTAAGTTCACAATTAAGTTTAGGAGTCCCTGCATGTAAGAGCTCTGCCTCTAGAAGTTACAAAGTACTATGGGATTTTTAAGGACTAGGACATTCTTTAAGATTTATTTATTCAGTCTGAACTACAGTAATTTTTTTAAGTTGTGAATAAAACAAAATGTACAGTTTTGGTGTATACATGCTTTAAAACATGAATGTACTGTAGAATGGATAAATTGACCTGCTGAGCATTTATATTCCTTAAAATCTTTATTTTTTGTAGTGATAACACTTAAAATTACTCTTGGTAAGTTTCCAGAATACATTAACTTATTATTAATTATAGAAGTTGGTATATAATGAATCCACTGGCACAACAGTGGTAAGTTTGTTATGGTCCCACCAACTGCTTTCTGTTTGGATTTGACGCTGACACACAGGAGGGATTTCACCTCTGGCACTGTAAACCCTGATCAAAATCCCATGGCTCTGTGGCTGGGGATGTCATAGGTATAACTCAGGAAGCTTCTGGTATTGTTTACCTGATAAGTTGTCTTCTGAATAAATGTTGGTTATCATAGATGAGTGCTGCTGTCAGATTTCAGAAACCTTCTTTTTATAATGGTCAATTAGTACTGACTGCTGGCTGGTCAGAGTACTGAAAATAAATGACTATTAAGTGCCTGACCATAAATGGGACATGCGTATCATTCTCTCCAAGGCTAAGGGAACATTAGATGGGACATGTGTATCATTTCCAAGGTTGAGGGAACATTGTTGAAGAAGAGGCAAAAAGAATGTAAGAGTCAGAAAAAGGAGGGAGCTGAGAGGTTTGGAATGCTAACTTTCAGGCATGGCATGTATAATAGTTGGGCACAGGTGTCAACTTGACACTTCAGGGTTTTGAGCTCTGGGCACATTTGTGGAGAATTAGTGGCTGGGTTAAGATCAGAGCAAACCTGCTGGAGGTTGTCTGGCTGATGGGGAAGGCCCAGGTGGGTGGGATTGAGCCCTGGAATAAAACACGGAAAGCTGGTTGAGAGAGGCAGCATTCTTGTGTATACTTGACCAGGCATGCTGGTCTGGCAAATTAAGGATCATCCCTCTCTCAGCCACTATGTAGCGATGGTATGGCCAGTTCCCTCAGCCTGGTGTTGGTGCATGTTCTTCAGTCAAGCTGGATTGCCAACTGTAACCAAACTATTGGTAAGAAAATAAACCCCTTGGTCCCTTAAACCTTTTTTTTTTTATTAAAAATTTAATTATACATTTTAAAATTTTTTACCAGTTCCCTCCCTCCCCCCTCCTCCCCCTCCCCTTCCCCCAGTGCCTCCCCCCCAATTCCCAGAGAGTCCTTTATTGTGTACGCCTAACTCTCCTCTGGGTCCTCCTCTCCGATGACATATAAGGACCCAGTGGCATTTCCATAAGCCCTTTCTCTTGTTCCCCTTAAGCATAAGATCACTACTATGGCTGTCAATCCCTTGCCTCCAGGGGTCTCGGTGCCCTTAACAGATGCTAGACTTTATGAGGGCAACAGTGCGCTGGACATTGCGCAGGGCATGCAAAGTCCCATTATGATTGCTTTGGCCCCAACTATTGTTGAGAATCTTGCAAATCGTTGCTCCTCCCATCCTTTTGCTCTTACAATCTTACCGCCCCCTCTTCCGCAAATGTCCCTGAGCTCCAGGATGGGGAGAGATTAGGCTGTCCTAGTTCTATGTGATTGATATAGAGTCTCTGAAGTTCTGGATTGTGGTTTGTTGATTTTCTTTTGCAGTTTTGCTGCTCCTGCAATTCCCTTCACTCCATTCTGCTGGGCACTGTATGTCACCCCCTGGCCAGAGACAAAAAGCTGTTAAACTGGAGTCTTGTAATAGCACATTCAAGGGTAGATGTAATAAGAGTAGGAAACCTCCCTGAGGGAGGGGTCCATCACCCATTTGCAAAATGATTACTTTTTATCTGCTAGACTATTTGCCCTCCCCTTCTGGTGAGATCAGGAAAGAACATCTGTGAACTTAACCAGGTTTCTCATTACTTACTTGCAGACCTTGATGGAGGCCTATTTTCTCTGCTGTAACATGGTCTCCTCTCTCCTTGTTTCTGGTGTGGCCCTCCTAACCCATCTCTCTTGTTCATAATCCTTGCAATTACTGTGTTACATAGGTTTACTTTTGAGTGTCTCAATGTGGGCTGGGTGAGTTTGGTACTAGGAGCCACCTATTAGGGAGTACATACGGCGCTTAATTTTCTGGGTTTGGGATACTTCACTTAATATAATTCTTTCTAATGACATCCATTTCCCAGCAAATTCCAGTAATTCATCATTTTTGATGGCTGAGTAGTACTCCATTGTATAGATGTACCACAGTTTCCTTATCCACTCGTCAACTGTTGGACATTTAGGTTGATTCCATGACTTTGCTATTGTAAACAGTGCTGCTATGAACATGGTCGAGCTTGTGCTATCGAGGCGAACCTCTGCTGCATGGGGGGTTATTCCTAAAAGTGGGATAGCAGGGTCATATGGCATTTCAATCTTTAATTTCTTTAAGAATCTCCAGACGGCTCGCCAGAGTGGCTGTATGAGCCTGCATTCCCACCAACAATGTAGGAGAGTTCCCCTCTCTCCACATCCTCTCCAGCATTTGTCGTTGTTTGTATTGTGGATTTTTGCCATCCTGACCGGGGTGAGATGATATCTCAGGGAAGTTTTGATTTGCATTTCCCTGATGGCGAAGGAAGTGGAGCATTTTTTAAGATAATTGTTAGACATTTTAATTTCATCCCTGGTAAAGTTTCTTTGAAGTTCCAGGGCCCATTTTTTAATTGGGCCAGTGTTTTCCTTGGAGTTTAATTTTCTAAGTTCTTTGTGCACTCTGGACAGTAGAGCTCTGTCAGATATGTGGTTAGTGAAGATTTTCTCCCATTCTGTGGGTTGCCTTTGAGCTCGTGCGACAATCTCTTTATCTGAACAGAAGCTCTTTAATTTCACAAGATCCCAACTGTTGAGCATTGGTAGCAGTGACTGTGCCATTGGATGTCTGTTTAGGAAGTGTTGGCCTAGCCCAATCAGCTCGAGGGAGTTCCCTATCCTTTCAACTATGGTTTTTAAAGTCTCTGGCCTGATATCAAGGTCCTTGATCCATTTGGAATTAAGTCTTGTACATGGTGACAAGTATGGGTCCAGCTTTAATCTTCTGCATGTGGAGATCCAGTTTTGCCAGCACCATTTGTTGAAGATGCTGTTCTTTTTCCATTGGATTCTTTGGGCCCCTTTGTCAAAGACCAAATGGCTGTAACTTTGTGGGCTTATATCTGGGTCTTCAATCCTTATCCATTGATCTGTGTGTCTATTTTGGAGCCAGTACCAGGCTGTCTTTATAAGTATGGATTTGTAGTATAGACTTAGGTTTGGTATGGTAATACCTCCAGCTGTGTTTTTGTTACTCAGGATTATTTTTGCTATCCTGGGTCTTTTGTGCCTCCATATGAACTTTGAGATTGTTTGGTCAACTTCTTTGAAGAATTGCTTTGGGATTTTGATTGGTATAGCATTGAATCTGTATATTGCCTTTGGTAGGATGGTCATTTTTACAATGTTGATTCTGCCAATCCAGGAACAAGGGAGGTCTTTCCACCTTCTGGTGTCTTCGGCTATTTCTTTCTTTAGGGTTTTAAAGTTTTCATTGTAAAGGTCTTTTACCTCCTTAGTTAGGTTTATACCAAGGTATTTCATTTTTTTAGGGGTTATAGTAAATGGCATGGTTTCTCTCAAGGCTTTTTCACTTCTTTCATTCTGGGCATATAGGAAGGCCTCTGATTTTTGCACATTTATTTTGTATCCTGCCACCCTGCTGAACTTCTCAATTAGTTCCAGGAGCTTCCTGGTGGAGTTTTTGGGATCACTCAGGTATAAGATCATGTCATCTGCAAATAGTGATAGCTTGACTTTCTTCCTTGCCGATTTGAATCCCTCTTATGTCCCTTTCTTGTCTTATGGCTTCAGCTAAGACTTCAAGTACAATATTGAATAGAAGTGGTGAGAGTGGACAGCCTTGTCTAGTTCCTGATCGAAGTGGGAATGCTTCCAATTGTTCCCCATTGAGCATAATCCTTGCTGTGGGCTTGTTGTATACAGCTTTTATTATATTGATAAAGGTTCCTTCCATTCCTACTGTCTCTAGCGTTTTGATCATAAAAGGCTGTTGGATCTTGTCAAAAGCTTTTTCTGCATCTATCGAGAGTATCATGTGGTCTTGGACTTTGGACTGGTTTACATGATGAATTACATTTATTGATTTGTGTATGTTGAACCAACCTTGTGTGCCGGGGATGAAGCCTACTTGGTCCCCATGAATGATCTTTTTAATATGTTATTGAATCCGATTTGCTAAGACTTTGTTGAGAATCTTTGTGTCTGTGTTCATCAGGGAGATCGGCCTATAGTTTTCTTTTTTAAGTGAATCTTTATTAGGTTTTGGGATTAAAACGATATTAGCTTCATAGAAGGAATTTGGTAGTGTTCCTTCCTTTGCTATTTGATGGAACAGTTTAAGGAGTATTGGTGTTATTAACTCCTTAAATGTCTGGTAGAACTCTGTGCTGAATCCATCTGGTCCAGGACATTTTTTGGTGGGAAGATTCGAGATTACTTCCTCAATTTCCTTATATGTTATAGGACTATTTAAATAATTCACAACTTCCTGATTCAATTTAGGTAAGTTGTGTTTACTTAGAAATTCATCCATCTCTTTTGTGTTGTCAAACTTCACAGAGTATAAGTTTTTGAAATATGATGTTATAATTCTCTGGATTTCTTGGGTATCACTAGTGATAACTCCATGTTCATTTCTAATTTTGTTAATTTGGGTTTTCTCTCTCTTGCTTTTGGTTAGTTTAGCTAGGGGTGTATCAATCTTGTTGATTTTTTCAAAGAACCAGCTTTTTGATTGGTTGATTTTTTCTATCATTTTCTTAGTCTCGATTTCAGATATTTCTCCCCTTATTTTGCTAATCTCTTCTCTTCTACTGCTTTTGGGATCAGATTGCTCTAGTTTCTCTAAAGCTTTAAGCTGCATTGTTAAGTTGTTTATTTCTGATGTTTCCATTTTTTTTGACGTGGGCATTAAGAGCTATGAACTTACCTCTTAGAACAGCTTTCATTGTGTCCCAGAGATTTTGGTAAGTTGTATTTTCGTTATCATTCACTTTCAGGAAATCTTGAATTTCCTTTTTAATTTCTTCCTGAATCCAGTTCTCATTCAGCATCATAGTGTTAAGTTTCCAGGAGTTAGTGTATTTTCTCTTGTTTGATGTGTTGTGGATGTCCAGCTTTAGGCCGTGGTGGTCTGATAGGGCACAGGTTAGAATTTCAACTTTCTTGTATATGTGTAGATTCATTTTGTGGCCCAATATGTGATCTATTTTGGAGAAAGTTCCGTGTGCTGCTGAGAAAAATGTGTATTCTTTGGTGCGTGGGTGAAAAGTTCGATAGAGATCTGTGAGGTCCATTTCTTTCAGGGTTTGATTAAGTTCCAAAGTGTCTCTGTTAAGCTTTTGACCTGTTGATCTATCCCATGTAGAGAGGGCGGTGTTGAAGTCCCCAAGAATTATTGTTTGGGGGTTGATTTCTTGCTTTAGACGCTGTAGGGTTTTCTTAATGAATGTGGAGGGGCCCGTATTGGATGCATATATGTTCAGTATTGTGAAATCTTCCTGGTGAATTGTACCTGTGACTAAAATGTAGTATCCATCCGTGTCTCTTATAATTTTTTTTGGTTTGAAATCCACTTTGTCTGATAGCATAATGGCTACCCCTGCCTGTTTTCTGCTTCCATTTGCTTGTAGAATTGTTGACCAGCCTTTTATTTTTAGAGCCTATCTTTTGTGGTGAGATGGGTTTCCTGCAGGCAACAGATTGATGGATTGTGATTTTTAATCCAAGTTTGTAATCTGTGTCTCTTGATTGGTGAATTAAGTCCATTAACATTTAGTGTTATAATGGAGAAACTATTGTTAATTCCAGACATTTATTATGTTTAGTAGCTTTTATAAGTATATTGCTTTGCTTTTTTTTTATTATTTATTTAACTGTGTGCATATGCGTGTGTATGTGCGCGAGCGCGCGCACGTGTGTGTGTGTGTGTGTGTGTGTGTGTGTGTGTGTAGAACCACGGACGAATTCGTGAACCACCATGGCCGCCTCCACCTCCTTCTGCCCCAGGATTCACAGGCTCTGCCCTACCAGGACCAGAAGCGCAGGCCGCCCCCGCTTCCACCTGGCGTCTATACGTGGGATCTGGGATCCGAACTCAGAACCTTCCGCCTGCAAGGCGGAGGCTTAACCCCTGAGCCACCTCTCCAGCCCTGCTTTGCTTTTAATGGTGTTATATTTGCCTTCTGTTCTCCTGGATATGCCTGTTTTTTTCTTCACGCTTGAGTATCATTTCTAGCAGTTTTTGAAGGCCTGGTTTGGTGGCCATGTATCCCTTAAAGTTGTCTTTGTGCTGGAAAATTTTTCTTTCTCCCTCGATCATGACTGATAGTTTTGCAGGGTAAATCAGCCTGGGTTGACATTTTTGCTCATTCAATACTTGAAGTATGTCTCTCCAAGCTCTTCTTGCTTTTACTGTTTCGACTGAGAAGTCATTTGTTATTTTAATAGGTTTGCCTTTAAAAGTGACTTGTTTTTTCTCCCTTGAAGCTCTCAGCACCAGTTCTTTATCTTGAATGTGGAGTGTTTTAACTATTATTTGCCGCTGCGTGCTTCTATTTTGGTCGTATCTGTTTGGGGTGCGGAATGCCTCTTGCATATGAATGGGCCTCTCTTTTTTTAGATGCGGAAAGTTTTCCTTGATGATCGTATGAAAAATTTCCTCAGGGGTGTATTTTGAGATTCTTGCTCCGGTATTCCATGAATATGCATGTTAGGCTTCTTCAGGGTGTCCCATATCTCTTGGATATTTCTCTCAAGTATCTTTTTGGCTTTAACAACCTCTTCCATTGAGCTGGTTAGTACTCCCACTTTATCTTCAAGGTCTGAAATTCTGTTTTCTGCTTCATTAGTTCTGTTGATAAGACTCTCTGTGGCGTTCTGGGTTGAAGATAACTTGTCTTTTAGCTCAGTTTTAAACTCTGCTTGAGTTTGTTTTAACTGCTCTATGCCACTTTTTGTTTCTTGCACTGTTTTTCTCAACTCCTCCAGATGTCTGTTGTGTTCCTCTTCAAAGTGATTGATTCAATTATGTAATTCCTCCCGGATTTCCTCTTTCATAGTATTGAACATGGTAATGATCATATTTTGAAAGTCGTTATCCTGGGTCAGGCTTTCTTGGCCTTTTTCCGCGGGTTTGTTCTTGTTGGAGTCTAACATTATGGGATTAATTTCTTCAGTGGAAAATTTGTTTACTTGAGTGTTGCTTCTCATGGATTTGCACTTTGACTTTGGCATTGTCATTTTAACTCTTAAGATCTCTCAATTTCACTAAACTGAATTATTTGGCCTGGGGTACTGGTGGGCGGGGCCCGAACGGGGACTTACCTAGGGCGCGGGGTAGGCCCCGACAGGCGGAGCGGGGTGGGGTGAAAAGGGAGGATGGGCGCGTCGGTGTGGAGCTATTTAACCCGATGGCAGCTGGGGCGGCGCCCGGGCGCAGGGGGAGGTCCTCCTCGTCCCTTGGCCCCCGAGGCTCCGGCTGGATGGTGGGAGTCGGAGCCGGGTCCCTGTGGGCTGACCTGGGGTCCTAGAGCGCGCTGTGAGGCCCGGCTGGATCGCGCGTGTGCGTCCCGACCGGCGGAGCGGGGTGGGGGGGAAAAGGGACGATGGGCGCTTCGGCGTGGAGCTATTTAACCCGAGGGCAGCTGGGGCGGGGCCCGGGCGCAGGGGGAGGTCCTCCTCGTCCCTCGGCCCCCCGCGCGGCTCCGGCTGGATGGTGGGAGTCGGAGCCGGGTCCCTGTGGGCTGACCTGGGGTCCTAGAGCGCACGGTGAGGCCCGGCTGGATCGCGCGTGCGTGTCCAGACCGGCGGAGCGGGGTGAAAAGGGACGATGGGCGCTTCGGCGTGGAGCTATTTAACCCGAGGGCAGCTGGGGCGGGGCCCGGGCGCAGGGGAGGTCCTCCTCGTCCCTCGGCCCCCGCGCGCGGCTCGGGCTGGATGGTGGGAGTCGGAGCTGGGTCCCTGTGGGCTGACCTGGGGTCCTAGAGCGCGCGGTGAGCGGTCCCTTAAACCTTTTGATGGCCATTTATCAGCAACAATGCAGGCAAACTACAACACCATGGCTGTTTCAGTTTCCAACTTACAGAAACTGCAATTCCCTGCATGAGTTCTCCTCATGACTAAGGTAAGCACTTTGTCAAGGAGATGGTGAGATGGCTCAGCAGGTAAAAGTGTTTTTATGCATATCTGACACACTGAGCTCTATCTCTGGAGCCTACATAAAGGTGGAAGGAGATCACCTACTTCACAAAGTTGTCCTTTGACCATCACGTGTGTGCCACCTGTCATGAACACACCCACACATACATCACACACATATGCACACAATAATAATAATCAATAAAGAAAAAATTTAAAAAAAGAAAATACTTTGTCTTGGATTGAGAAGGTTGGCCAGACTCTCTGTATCCATGAGGATTTAGATATTGATGGCTGATTATGAAGGAAAAGTTATTTTCTTCAGTGGCGTAGGCACTGGTAAGGTGCCACCTCCTGTAAACAATATCTCACACGTGCTCTTTTTTTTTTTTTTCCAAATTCCATTTTATTTTTTATTTTTTTTTTTCCCTTGCCTCCAGGGGTCTCGGTGCCCTTAACAGATGCTAGACTTTATGAGGGCAACAGTGCGCTGGACATTGCGCAGGGCATGCAAAGTCCCATTATGATTGCTTTGGCCCCAACTATTGTTGAGAATCTTGCAAATCGTTGTTCCTCCCATCCTTTTGCTCTTACATTCTTACCGCCCCCTCTTCCGCAAATGTCCCTGAGCTCCAGGATGGGGAGAGATTAGGCTGTCCTAGTTCTATGTCACACGTGCTCTTGTAAACAATCCCAATGAAACTCATTGGGTCAAAATAAGAAAAAAGATTGTAAGAGCAAATGGATGGGAGGAGCAATGATTTGCAAGATACTCCACACAAGTTAGGGCCGAAGCAATCATAATTGGACTTTGCATGCCCGGCACAATGTCCAACACACTATTGACCTCACAAAGTCTAGCATCTGCTAAAGGCACCAAGATCCTTGGAGGCAAGGAATTGACAGCCACAGTAGTGTTCCTATGCTTAAGGAGAACACGGGAAAGGGTTCAGGGAAATGCCACTGGGTCCTTGTACATCATCGGAGAGGAGGACCCAGAGGAGAGTCAGGCATGCACAATAAAAGACTCTCTGGGAATTGGGGGGGAGGCACTGGGGGATGGGGAGGGAAGGGGGAGAGGGGGCAGGGGGTTCTGGGGGGGGAGGAGGAGGGAGGGAGGGAACTGGTGTACCTATTAAGTTTGTATGAGTGGAAATAATAATAAAAATGTATTAATAAAAAAAAACAAAATGAGAAAAAATATGTGAATGCAGAAGGCCTATTTGGAAAGAAGGAGATTAGTTATCGGAAGAGGGGAGGGAAAGAGGGTAATGGGAATGAATATGATAAAAATATATTATGGACATATATGAACCATGTAATAGAACTCAATATCAGGTATAGTTAATATGTGTTAACTGAAACTTTTTAAAAATATTGGCATATAACTGATCCCTGAACCTATTCCTTCCTACCTAACTGGAATTTTTCATATGTGACTAATGTCCTTCTGCAGTATCTGGTAACCCCATTTCTGTCTTCTGCTTCTGTGGAATCATGTCTTTTTAGATTCTTCTTATGAATGAAATTGTGCAGTATTTATGTTTTTGTGCCTGTCTTATTTCTTTCATCATTATGCCATTCAAATTCATTCATATAGCCATGGATGACAGGAGTTCATCCTTAGTTATAACTAGATATTATTCCACTGTGGATATATTCCACAGTTTCTTCATCCACAAAGCCACTGATGGACATTAAATTGATAGCACGTTTTCATTGCTGGAACAGTGCTACAATAAACATAGTAGTGCAGATATTTCTTTGACATACTATTTTCATTTTCTTGGAAATGTGTTGGGGAGTGGGTCACTGGGTCACATGGTGACTCTAATTTTTTAAGTTTATAGTTTTCCATACTAGATATACTAAAGTTTCCACTAGCAGTGTGTAAAGAATCCTTTCACAACATCCTTATCAATGTTTGCTTGTTTGTCTTTGTTTTTTTGGTAATACCCATTCTAACTAGAGTAGGATGAAACATCATTTATTTTTGACTTGCATTAATTTATTGCTTGGTACACTGAACTGTTTATATACCTATTGATCATTTGCTTGTTTGTTTTGAGAAACGTTTACTCATGTGACTTATTGTTTAATTTCTCATGTATTTTGGAAATTAACCTCTTTTCAAATTGATTGGTTGCAAATATTTTGTCCCATTTCACTGGTTGACTCTTCATTTTGCTAGGTTTGTCCTTGACTACCAAGAGTTATCTTGATGTAATCCAACATGACCATATTCAGTTCTGTTGTCTGTGCTGGCGGGGGGGGTGGGGGAAGAGAGGGGAAGAGTCATATAAAAGAAGTCATTGTTCAGAGCAGTGTTAAGGAGTTTTCTCCATAAGGTTTCTTATAGTAGTTTCATTGTTTCAGATGTTATATTTAAGAACTATATTTAAGAAGTTAGAATATGAAATGAAGCCCTAATTCATTTCTTCTATATGTGGCTATTCAGTTTGCCCAAATTTATTCATTCAGGAGGGCATCCCTTTCCATTTTTCATTCTTGGCACCTATGTCAAGCAACATCAAAAGTATACATTTATATCTGTGCTGCCACTTCCTGCTCAATTAGTGTATGTATATCTATTGTTATGCCACAACATGCTGTTTTTATTACATTAGCTTTGTAGCATACTTTGAAGTCAGGAGAGCGATACTTCTGGCTTTATTAATTTTACTCAAGGTTTCCTTAGATATTCATGGTCATTTGTGGTTTTATATACATTTTAATATGCTTTTAGTTCTGTAAACAATGTCTTTGGCACTTTGAAAGAGATTGCACTGTATGCTTTGGATGAGTTTGGATGGACATTTTAATAATATCAATTTTTCTAACTCATGAATGCAGACTATATTTTCATTTATTTGCCTCTTCAATTTTTTTCACCAGTGTTTTATAGTTTCCAGTATTCAGATCTTTTATCTTCTTTATTAAACACATTCCTCAATATTTTTCTTGACATTTACAATCACTGTAAATAGAGCAGTTTCTTTGAGTTCTTTGTCACATTTGTTAGTATATATACATGGCACTGACTTTTGAATGTTGACTTTTATATCCTGGAATTTTACTGAGCTTATTATCACTCGTATAGGATCTTACTGAATGCCACGGCTTGAATTTGAGTTGTCTTCTACAGGCTCATGTGTTTGAATCCTTTAGTGATGGTGATGTTCAGGAAGGTAAAGCTTTTTGGAGGAAAGCACACCTTGGGGGGGGGTGGACTAGAGGTTTTCATGTCCCCCACATGCCTACTATTGCAGTTGGTCTCTTGTTCTGTCTGCCTCCATGTTGCTGCTGTGATCTAAGCCTCCTCCCGCTTATGCTACTTGCCATGTCTTTTCTGTTCCCTTCTGGCACAGTGTTGCAGTCCGCCTGCAACATTGCTGATAAATGACCATCAAATGGCTTAAGGGAACAAGGGATTTATTCTCTTACGATTACTGGTTACGGTTTATAGTCCAGCTTGACAGGAGTGCATGTTCCAACACCAGGGCCAAGGGAACTGGCCACACCATCACCATGTAATGGCTGAGAGATGGACAATCCTTACTTACCAGACCAGCATGTTTAGCCAAGTGAACAGAAGGATGCCAACTCTCTGAACCAGCTCTCTGTGATTTATCCAGAGCCTAATCCCACCCACCATGGGCTGGGTCTTCCCCAGCAGCTAGACAATCTCCTTCAGGTTTGCTCTGGGCTTAACTCAACCATCAACTCTCTACAACTGTGCCCAGAGCTCAAACCCTCAACAGTTAAGTTGACACCTGTGCTTAACTATGACAAACAGCTAGCAAAATATATCTCCCTTTCTCCCTTAAGCTAGTTCTATGTGAGTATTGTCTCACTGAAGCAGAGAGAAAAACAATCTTGACATAGAATCTTTAGGTTTCATATATATATTCATGTATATATATATATATATATATATATATGTACATACGTGTCATTATTAATACCCCTTTACATGTTATTTACTTTTTTTCTTGTTTTCAGGGACCCTGTTTATTTCATGGTATTTATTTGAGAAGTTCAAGGAGACGGAGAGAGAAAGCATGAACACATGGACAAGCCTGCCATGGCGCATGTGAGGAGGTCAGAGGACACTTTTTGGAAATCTCTTCTCTTCTTCCACCATGTGGGAGCTCTGGAGAGAGAACTGAGGTCCCTTGATTTGTACATAGGGTTATCTTTTCAGTTTATCAATTTGGATATGATATTTATTTATTTTCATTTATTATTGTTAGCATTAGAATATTTTTATTTTTTTAGTGCTGCATATATGAATACAATGAATTGACAGTATCTTCACCCCTTAATCCCCAATCTCATCTCCCCTCCTCTTCCCCTTGTAATCTTTCACCTCCCCTGCCAGAATCTTTTATTTTCAAGTCTTTTCACATGTGTGGCCCACTGTGTTTGGTAACATATGTTGACACGATTCATGCTCTAGCAAGTATCATAAATCAGGAATATACCACTGGGGAAAGCATCTTACTTTTCTTCCCCATCAGTGTTAGTCATCCTCGGTCTCCCAGAGAGGTGTGGAGCTTCTTGAACTCTTTCCCCTTTCATGGTAAGCTGTCATACAGTACTTATAGGCTGTGGCATACATGACTTCATAGTATATACACGTGTACACCAGCTTCTTTATCCTCTGAATCATCTTGTTGGCCTGGGACTGCATTATATTTTGCTCTTTTTTCTTCCTACGATTGCATGCTTTTAAGTAATTTGCCTTAAACTTTGCAAATTCTTCTTCTTCTTCTTGGTCAATTTTCTCCTCATTTTTCAACGGTAGAATAGGCTTTCATATGTAATTTCAATGTCTCGGCTAACTCTCTATTTCTTGTCGTTTATTATTTATCTGACCATTTTTCAAAATATGCATTTTGAATTCTTTGTCAAACATTTTTGTTTCTTTGGAATTAACTACTGGAATATTATTATATTCTTTAGTGTATCTCTCTAGGTTTCTGTGTTTTTTATAGCTTTACATTGATATTTACGTGTTTAAAAATGTTGAAACTTACTCAAGTCTTTGAAGATTGGCTTTGGGTAGAAGCCTCCATCACCAGTCAGCCTGTCCAGGGAGTCCTAGCAGGTTTCCTGTTTGGAGGTGAACTTCCTGCTGATGTATTTGAGCAGGTTGCTTTTGTGTCTCTGTCAACAAGTAGTCATAGCTAGTACCTGGGTTCTATAGGGTTAGATCCAGTATGGCAAAGCCTATTGATTGAATCCTTAACCAATAGAATCTAAGATCATAGGGAGCATTTTTGAGTCTGGAGATGGTGGGGTTGACACCAGTTGGAGGTTGATTCCATGAACACTGGTGTAGATCACGGTGCTGGCCTTGTATCTACAAACCCTGGAATAACTACATCTGTGGCTCTGAGGACTATCCAATGTCCACTGGTAATTGATCTGAAGGCTGGGTATGTAGATATTTCTCTAGAGAATACATTACAAAATCTCATCTTGAACAAATATAACAGCTTGTTACATAGTAGAATTCTAGAATTGGGTTTGTGAAAGTTGGTCATGTGGCAAAATCTGCTGGAATAGACCTGGGCCCTATGTCTGCTGGATTGTATGACTACAGGAGACAACTTGGAGGATGAATGCATTCATTTCAGACTAATAACTAGTTCTTCAGTGTTTGGCCTGATACTGGAGCCAAACTGGATACTGGATACAAAGGCAATGAAGGCCACTCCGGTACTGAGATAGTATACAGTCTGGTATTGCTGAAGTTGAGGGAGAGTGGAGCTTTCTGAAGGTCAAGTCTACCACGCACACTTAAAGCATGGGGTTAGAGGGTCCACCCTAGTGTTGGGATGGACATGGAAGTTTAATTTCCAGACTACAAACCTGGGGTAGAGTTATGTATGGGAGCCTACTCACAACTGAGCTTTACCAATGAGGTTGCAGATCCAATGCTCACCTTTTATCTTTTAATTTGAAGTAGAGTATATCAGTCTCCATTCAGTGCTTCCTGGAACTAGGGAAGAGATGCAGTAGGAGGCATAAAACTGTTCTTCCTAGAATCTTCAATGTACCTTCTCTTATTTCTGTGCTATATCAAGGTGTTCTTTCTATCCCTTGTGTACATATTCCTCTGCCTTGAGACCTGTTAAAGTCGATGCTTCTTTGGTGCAACAAGTTCTGGAAGTTCCACTATCTTGGTGTTCCCTCTTATTGAACTTATTTTTATAATAGAGATATTCCTTTAAGAACTCTAATTAGCTATCAACATTTTTCTTCTTTTTTCGTGTTTGTATGTTTTAACTTGCTCTTCATTCTTGAACTTTTGCTTTCTTTTTTTCCTATTTGACTCATCTTCTTGATTTTTAATCAACTAAAACAGAATAAGGCATCACTCTTTTCAACATATCCTTTTATCGTATACTCATCTTTGTATAGTCACAGTAAACTCAAGGGTGACCCAGCTCAACCACAAATACAAGCATTGAATTCTCTCATCATTTATTTGTTTCCCTTAATATCAGTTTTTCCTAGTATCTTTTTATGGCCACTATTTTTGTCGGGGTGCTCCTGATGAGTTGCCCCTTTTATAACACTGTCAGTCCTCATAGAAGATACCAAGCCAAATGTCAGACATTATGTCTCAAACATTCTTATACAGCATCAAAGAGAAGGGCTGGTTTAGAAAACATGAAAATATTATCAAGTTGCCTCTCTCTTAGTTCAAAGCAAAGGTGGCATCAAAGCAACCTGTAGAAACTGGTTTTATTATTGTAACTAGGAATACTGCTTTATTAAGAATAAAGATGTTAATAGATAGGTGATATTGAAGCCACAGAAATAAAACTATCTGGTCCTATCTTACATGTAGCATCTCAGGGTTCATGCTACTCATTCTTTTACAATACTTGAAATGTTTGTTAAGATTCAGAATGTTAACTTACAGATACATTATGATTTCAAACTCTGTGCTTTTCTGGAAATATGTTGTTACAGTTACTCTGCATTGTTGCTGATAAAATCATGACAAAACAGCTTAAGGGAGCAAAGGATTTACTCTCTGTTATGATAGTCTGATTACAGTAGCTTGTCTAACTTTGCAGGAAAGCCTACATTAACACAAAGGGATAAGAGATCTGGTCACAACATATCTACAAAAGGATTGAGAGAGGGACTATCCTTATTTGTCAGACTAGCATGTCTAAGTATACAAAAGGATGCCAACTCTGTCAACCAGTTCCTTCCATTTTATTCACCTGTCCAGACACTAGTCCTGCCCATCATGGGTGGGTGGTTCTTCTCCATTAACTAGACAATCTCCTACAGGTTCACTCTGAGTTTATCGCAACTACTAATTCTGTACAAATGTGCCCCCAGCTCAAACTCCCAACCAGCAAGTTGACACCTGTATGTTACTATAACATGTACGTCATACCAATATCTCAGTTAGGGAAAAAAAATCATAGTTCAAAGAAGTCTATCAAAATTGCAACAGGTGATTCTTCTAGGTTTAGACTAGACTGAATCTAGTTTATTATATACCATAGTAGTGAGAACCTCAGATACAACAGGTTTTTTTCAAGGTCTTGTAGCAAACAGATGAGAAAGAGGGGATCCCAAACAATTTCAAACTCAAACCAAACTTCAGTGATTATAATAAAGTACTACCTGTACATCAAAGCAGGAAAACTCAGATGTAGCATCTCATTTCTCAAGTCTCTAAATGTTCTGTGCTTCTCTCAAACAACTTTGGTAGATGCTGATGTTCAGAGAGTTTGGTCTATTTTCAATTTGACCTGGGTCTGACCCCTGAAGATTTTCGTACCATACTTGGTCATCAAAGACCTGGAAACAATTAAGGACTTTTATATTTTCATAGGATAAAGTGTATTTCCCTAAATTTAGAAGTGCTAATTAAAATTCAACATGCACTAGAATTATCTTCAGGTCTGCAGGACTTATTAGCTGTATAGTTTGCTGGGCCTTCCTCCTCAGCTCCTGATTCTGTAGTTCTAGGGCGGTGACAAAAAACAACTATTTCTTACCAGTTTAAAGGTAACATTGGTGCTGATAGTTTGAGAATACATTTTGAGAGCTACAGCTTCTTCATTTGCTCAGCATAGGTCTTCCTTTGACTTTCCAAGATGAAATGTATTAAAATCATGTCTTTGGGAATCAGATCTTGAATATTTCCAAAACTTATTTCATCCGTTTTAAAAATCTGAAGTTGTTCAGTTACAAAGCAAAGGAAAAGTCCTTTGACTGTAAACATTCTAAAACCAATTGTCAAGGCCGGTGCTGCCATTTTAAAGACTTTTAGGTTTTGAGAAAAAAAAATCAGGTCTGTTTTCACAATTATAAAAAGAGTATGCACAGTCTAGATATTTACCAGAAGAAAAAATTATATCCCTATGATTAAAGGCTCATTCTTACTTTAAAAGATAATGACATAGCAAAAGGAGTCTAACAAGTATCTTCACTTACTGTGGAAAAGACAAGATTCTGGCATGAAGCTAATTGTATTAAAATGTACAGCAAGAATAAGCAGATTCAGATATAGAAATCAGGCCTATTCATTCCTTTTACAGATTTCCCCCAGGTACCCTACTCTACAACAATAACAATAGTAGATAAATACTCAAATGGGCTTTAGAAAGCCAAATATAGAACCTGACAAGAAATAAAGTGATCCATCCACTCCTCTAGGTATCTATTTCAATGGTTCCATTAGAAATAGAATTTCTCTTCTGGATGCATAATTGATAACAAAATAAAAATAAAAATAGATCTTTAATCTAAGTATCTCAGTGCAGTACATGTTATAGTGCAGCAATCATTTCTGTAAGACTCAGGGGTGTGATTTCATTATGCCAAGTTTCAAATTCCCTTAAAGCTCATCTACAGGGCTTTCAGCTAAGTTCAGCTGAGAGATGTTTATACTTGTATCTGGGGCTTAACTCCCTGTCTGTAACAAATAACTTAAAACCCAAACTTAAAGCCCAAACTCCAAGAGTGACAGCAAGAGAAAGAAGCATAACCACAAGAAGTCATAGGATGGTTGGATACAGAAAACTTCACAGTACATAAGGTTATCTTTGAAAAATGGGAGCATGAACAGAGTGATGCTACACAGAGTTTGCACAAGAGTAAAAAAGTCTGCACAATTCTGTGATCTTTTTAAAGGTGTGTGTGTGTGTGTGTGTGTGTGTGTGTGTGTGTGTGTGTGTGTGTGTGTGTATGTAAGATGGCGTTTGTACAGGTTCCAGAGTAACATTGAGAATCATCCTGGATTGCTCAACCGCCTTATTGCTTTGCTCTGGGTTTTCTCAGGCTTTTCTTTCAGGGCTAGAATTATGGGCCTCTGCCATATCCACCTGGTATTTTTGTGGGGGAATCTGAGATCTGAACTCAGGTCCTTTCATTTGGGAGCCATCTCTCTATTCCATTTTTTTTTAAAACAGGGAGAAAAGCAAATGTGATTTGTTTAATTCAAAGTACACAGCATTAACTAAGTTGCCTCAAAGGTCTGAGAAAAGTCCTATTATAACAGTTCATGATGCATTTGCTTTAGTTCCATGCATAGATTTTGCATCAGTTACTTTTTTGTTCTGTTGTGAGATACCACTGAGGCTCAAACAATTTAATGGAGATAGGAACATTTAATCAGTTTATGGTTCCAGAGAGGAAATATAGTCTTCATGGCAAGAAAGGTATTGCTGGCTGGCAAACACTGGAGGTGACCACATCCATCAAGGAGGCTGAGAGCTGCAAAACTGCCAAATGTGAGAGCAGACTTCTTTTTTAAATTTTTTTTATTGTTTATTATTTATTCAATTGTGCGTGTATGTGTGTGTGTGCATGTGTATGTATGTGTGTGTGTGTAGAACCACAGACGAATTCGGGAACCACCATGGACACCTCCACCTCCTTGTTTACTCTGCCCTGGGATTCACAGGCTCCGCCCTACCAGGACCAGAAACGCAGGCCGCCCCCGCTTCCTCCTGACGTCTATACATGGAGTCTAGGATCCGAACTCAGGACCTTCTGCCTGCAAGGCAGAGGCTTAACCCCTGAGCCACCTCTCTAGCCCCGAGAGCAGACTTCTTTTGAAACTAGGATACAGCTAATCAAAGGCTGCTCCCCATGACTGCCTTTCTCCAGGAATATTCCAACTCTTAAAGGTGCCATGCCCTTCCCAAAACACTAAAGACCTTCCCCAAACAACTAAACAACTAAACATCTGAGACAGTGGGGACAACTCACATTTCAAACCATGACATTCCACTCCTCACCCCCACAGACTTGTTGGCATCTCATTATGCAAATCATACTCAGTCCAACTTTAAAAGTCCTAACACAGACAAGTAGTCTCCATAGAGTACAAAGATTTAAAGTCCAAAGCTTCCTGCAAAATCAATCAAAAGACAAGTCCATACTTCCAACAGACAATGGAACAGAACAACCATTCCCATTCCAAATGGGAGGAATGGGGACATATGCAGGAAAGACAGTTCATAACAAGACTAAAACCCAGCAGGACAAACTCTATGTCTTTTATAGTTCTTCACCTCACATGAAATTCTTGATGTGCTTGTTGGTTTGAATTGAACCATTTTGCGTTATTTATGAATCAGTTTTATGTGATCTATGTTGAATTTCAGCAATATGAATCTGTTGTGATTTAAAATGTGAGTTGTCCTCTACAGGCTCATATGCTTGAATCTTAGTTATTTGGGAAGATCATGGCAACTTTAGGAGCTAAACCTTGGCACTTTCAAATTTTGAAACTCTTCCAGACTCATATTTTTTTAAAATTTTAAATAAAACAATGATCTAGAAATTAGAACAAATCTGAAATTGTTTTATATTAGCATTGACAGATATTTGTCAAACACAAGGGACTGGAGACTGTCAAGCAGTCATGAGAAGTGGAAGATCAATGAAATTCTGTGAATGCTTTTTGTCTTCTATGTTCTACACATTCATAGCTCTTATTGGCCCAGCTATAAAAGATCAATATTGAAGGAAAAATAGACAGGAGAAAGAATAAAAGTCATTATGCACTTTTTAGATGCACGGAAGGACAAAAGCCTGGAAGGAATTGGAACATTTGTCTTGCTAATGAGTGGGATTACCAATGAATTTTTCTGTAAGTGTTTAAATATTTTCAATCATTTTAAATTTGTTAAATTTGAAGGGATTAGTTTGCAGTAAACTTCTGAGTTGCATAATTAATAAGATATTCTCCTCTGTCATTTGGCTGTTGAAGAAAAATATAAGAAATGTCTGACAATTATATGTTATTTTTGACTGAACTGTTAGGAGGTTGTATCAATTTGTGAATGAAATGGAAATGAGAATACATACTAACTTTCTCTGCAAAAAAGGGATGATTCCAGCTCTCTGTGGTCATATGCACAGTTATTATAATATAAATGAAATAAGTAACAAGTTATAGTTTTACATTTTTTTCAGAGTGGAGATCAACCTATTTCTTTCTGCAAAAGATTTTATAAATGAACATTCTATTTAAAATACAATGTATAATATTTGCAAGCAATTTCACAAAAAGCTCCCAAAGACATATTATTTAATGTTGCAAATAATGTTTAAAATATGTATTTCCATATATATTTCCATTATATATATATAAAGCTCTGCTTCCAAAGCTTCTGATTTTTCTTAGATAATCTCAGGAACACTTTATAATATATTGTAGTCTTGTCTATCTTTAGTGTTTAGCATGCTAGTAATAATTAATGATTCACATGCACCTTTTAGTTGTAGCCTTAAATCTTTGGAATTAATTTGTAAAATGTATGTTCTTAAACTTCTAGCTAGGCCTTTTTCATCTAAATTCGTGTGATGGCTGATATTGATCGTCAACTTGATGAGAACTGGATCACTTAGGAGACAAATCTATGTGCATACATTCCCATAAGAGAGTTTCTAGGTTAGGTTAAGTAAGGTGAGGAGACCCGTCTTCAATATGGGTCCTGAACTGAACCAAAAGGAAAAAGTAAGGTGAGTAGCGGCCTGTATTTCTCTTTTTCCTACTGAGGACACTATGTGAGCAGCTGCTTCAAGCTCTTACCGCCATGCTTTCCTTGCCATGATGCCTGGTCCCCTTTGTTCCTTCGGATGCTTTTGTCAAGTATTTTGTCACAACCGTGAGATCAATAAGCAATACAAACTAAGATTTATTAAAATTACAAAGGTTTTTATTATTATTCAAAAGAAATTTTATCTAATGGGTCCATTGCCTTAGATTGTGCTTGGACAAACTGAAGAATTATTTGTGTGTGTATGGGGGTGAGGTGTGTATGTGTGTGTGTGTGTGTGTGTGTGCGTGCGTGTGTGTGTGTGTGTGTGTAGGCTAGAGGTAAACTTCAAACATGGTTTTCTTGCTCTCCACATTCTTTTTGGAAACAAGGTTTCTTATTGACCCTAGAACTTACTGTTTTGGCTAGGTTGGCTGATCAGTGATTCCCTTGGGATTTACCTGTCTCTGCTCCCTCTAGTGTTGGGGTTACAATCATGTGCTACCACATGCATCTCTTTTACATGGGTATTAGAGATCCAAATTCAGGTTCTCATGTTTCTACAGTAGACTCTTTACCCGCTAAGTCATCTTCTCAATTTAAAGAAAGTATTTTTTTTTTGTCAGCAAGTTTGTGAGTGCTAGTTGATAGGCTCTATTAAGCATTGTGTGGGACATAAAGCCTAATGTGGAATGGATAGTGCTTGCCAGAAGCTTTGAGTCTAGTTGAGAAAAGCAAGACATGGAAACACATGCATTAAAAATGAGCAAAAGTGATAAAGCCTACAAGAAAAGCACAGATCAAGTGCCAAGGAAATAGGAGAAGGGAGAAAGAGATTAAGAAGTGTGTGAGCTAGAAGCGGGGAGAAAGATACGGCTGTGTAGAGATGGGCAGGACAAGCAGTACAGCTCTGAGCTCTTATCTGTGGTATTAAATGGTGACTATTGGTTTACATGGCCTGTCTCTGTCACTAGAAAAGGAACTCTGAAAGCCCTAGCCAGGCTCAGGTGCCTTCATTCCTGCTCAGCACCTAGGACAGTGACCAAGACAGCGTGAATATTGGAAGGAGAGCAAGGGCAACCCTGGTAGATAGCAGTAGTTTGGATGAGGTGTCAGAGTTGCGCACGAAACTGTGAAGGCTTCAGTGATGATGAGTGATAATAGCACAAAGAGAAGTTGTGAGAGACCAGGGGAGACATCTGAATGGATGGCCATGAGGAGGCCTGGAACATTGGGCCCCTGGAACATGGAGAACTAGTGGGTGTTTCTGAGGAGGGAAGGGCATCATCAGAGCTGTGGCAGTTGTTTGGTGGCAGAATGTGAGGAAGCACAGGATAGCATTTACCTGTGATAAATCAGAGGTAGCAGGGTTTGTAAGGCAAAGGAGGGAGATGTGGCATGTCTATCACACATAGACCCGTAGGACAAGGAGTCCAAGGGCTACTAGGGCTTCAGAAGGAAGGAGATGAATGGAAACAGGCATGTCATCTTAGCAGCTAAAAAAGTGTGTCCATTGTTAAGTAATAGATACATACATGGGCAAAAGAGGATGGAGGCTTGTGTTCTAATTATGCTGCGTAGAACATTTAATGTCACACAGCCAGCAAATCACCCAACAAATGTTCATACTCAGATCTTCTCTAGCCAACTTAGTGGTAATTTTAGGACATTATAGCCCCCTTATTCCGAAACACATGAATGATTCATTTTATTTGAAGTCTGCTGAAATAAATTTCACTTTGATGCAAGTAATATATCTCAATATATTTAATTGTGCACCTCATTACCATATGGAAACCCTAACTACTTCTATGACTGTATAGGGAAGCAGTGCTTTTAAGTACCTAAAGACTGAGTTCTTATATGATGGGAATGGAAGAGAGAGATAAGAAGAGAGAAAGTCCTCTCCCCCTTTATGTGAAACCCACTGTCTAAAAGCAAGAGGCGAACCTTGGAGGAATCCCAACATGTTTGCATGTTGAGTTCAGACTCAAGCTTCCAAAGTTATGAGAAAACTCCTCTTGCTAAAATGTACCCCACCTTTGGCACTTTGCTGTGGTGTTCAGAGTTAAAATATAAATATTTCAACACGGGACAGTAAAGAGCTTACTAATCTTAAGATTGGATTTTTTTAGACTTATCCAAATTCATTAAACAGACACTATTGAATATAAAACAATAAATCAATCCAAACATGAGTTATGGATTGTTTGGGCCCAATTTGTGAAGGGAGGAACAAGGACTTTGGTGGAGTTGAATCTAAAGATGATAGACTGGTTGGCAGAGGAGAGCTGTGTTGGTGGCCGTGAAGCTCTGGCTGTGCAAAGGGCAGGCGGCAGAGCATCTGCTGCTGTTGGAGAAATAAGTATCAGTGAAGAAGAACCTAGTGACTTGCATTGGAATGGTGGAAGATGTGAAAACCACCGTATGGCAAGTTCGTGGTTTGAAAATCCAGATTCCTTCAGGGACCAAAAGACCAGGTTAAAGCTGTTTCTTGCCCTTTGGAAGTTTGGCTGCCTAGAAGAGGCTTTTCCAGAATCAGAGCACAAGATTTGGTGCAGTTGTGGCTCAAATGGACCAAAGTGGATTTCGAACTCGCTTCAGAGTCTGGCAGCGTCCCCCAGGTGGTACTGGTTTTGGTGAACAATTTGAGGGGTTCATGGAAAGCAGCAAAAGTTTGGCATCAAGTGACGGGTGTAGAGTCCCTGTGAGAGAAGGTGAAGCTTATAGCTGCAGAGGTGAACCCAGAGTGTTGGAGATGACAGAAACATGGGATTGCTGCTGAAGATGGCTGTCTGTGGAGATTTAGCCTGGTTCAAGGAACTCAGCTTTTACAATTTTGAGCTGCAAAAAGGGACTGGAAATGCCTAGAATCTTTGAGCCACTTTGATTACATGATGCGCAAAATAAGTTAAATACTTTGAAACAGATAAAACATTAAAACAGAAGTATCTTGATGTAATAAGAAAACATTTAAATTAAGATCAAAGTCCAGCAAATTACCGCATCCTGTACTTCAAGACTGAATATTTACTCCAAACTTAATTTACTTTTTCTCTAATAACGAGTGTGCTTTCCTTGTTTGTAAGCTCAGTTAACTCAATGTTCTTGCTTTCTCACTGATAGAAGCCTTCACTTTAGGGTAGAGCTAACACTCTGTCAGAGGCATTCAAGTTTGGGCCATTTTTTTTTTCTGATTTGTGTACTTCCCCACTTGGGCGGTAGAAAAGCACATTACTTAAACCCCGGCAGAAGTATTGCTCATCACGTCTCTCCTGCTTTATGAAAACAGTGATACCAACCTGAGGAATGTGATTTTTATTTCCAAATATATTCATCCTTAGGTTATTTTCTCATTTAAGTCACTTCTTGTCATGAACCAACATCAGCAGCTTCATAAGCAACACAGAAATGGTTTAACGTAGCATTTCTGAGAATGGAAATTAAATATTTACCAGCAGCATTATCATGGAACACTGGCTTTAGGAGCTAAAAAGGGAAGAGATGGGGGGAAATAATGGCGTAAAAATGCAGCAATTAGTTCTGCTTTCTTATACTAATGTCATGACATTGTTGTAGTCTGTCTCTGGGAGCTAATTATGGAGTAACAGTTTTGTCCTGTAGAACTACATTCTAGCCATTTTACAAAACAGTCCAAACAAACAAAGAATGCCTATCCAATGAAGAAAAATACTTAAGCAGTCCAGCACTTTTATTTCTACATATAAAATAAGTGAGAATTGATATCAATGCCTTTGTATTGAAGAACAACAACCCATAGAGCCTAATGGCATATTCCTCTCGGCTTTACTAAAGGGATATGACCGACCTGTGATAGTGCCATGTTGCAATGACCTTCCATTGAATACCCCATGATCGCTTAAATGCTGATGGTGCAACCTGCTGGTTCACTTCCATTCCAGGGATTTGCCTTCTGCTTGTCTCACCTTCTCCTGGTCTTCCTTAATGACATGACTTGGCAATTCCCTCTGTCTTTTCATTAGTTGCTATATTGTTAGGGAACTGCAGCAAGTGAAAAGGACCCCCACACACTTTTTTTCAAATTAAGAAAATTTCAAATTAAGTTTAGAAAGTACTTGGATATAGAACCTTACATCAACACTACTAGGGTTTGGGGTCGAGGCTAATTTTTGTAAGAATTCACCATGATTTCTCAGACTATCTGACCTGATGCCGTCATACAACCCATCTGCATTGCCATTTGTGACTGTTTACCCAGGAGCATTCCCTAGGAGGGGTACTCATGAGGCAGATCAGTGGCAGCCCTGTGTTGGGAGCTAACAGGCCGTTACTGACTCGTTGTCTATTCATTTTAGATTGTTTCTATGGAGGATTTATAGAAACAATACCAAGGTGGCACAAGGTGGCTATCAATGCTGTTTACAGACAATTTAGAGGAATAAACCTGCAGTTATACCCAGGCTGACTTCCCTTGTGGTCCTGGGGCATAGTGTTCTAATCCTATTGTGACGTGATTGTTTTACCATAAAGTGCTCCACAGAGGCCAGTAATTGGCGTACAGGTTCAAATTAGATTGCTGTGTGTTTAGAAAAGCGAGGGTCATTTCACATCAGCACCTCTCATTAAGAAGCAGGCAACAAAGTTCTCCATTACAGGGAAGATAATGTATACATTATCTTTTATTATAAAGATAGTATCTAGAGTATGGACTCATGGGCAACACACACATGCATGCACATGCTACTGCGAGTGTGTGCGCGTGCGCGTGCGCACACACACACACATACACACACAGCCTATCTTCCATCAGCACAAGGAGGAAAGTAATATGAAAATGTAAAACACATTTCTGAGAATGGAAATTAAATATTTACCAGCAGCGTATCATGAAACACTGGCTTCAGGAGCTAAAAGGGGAGAGAAGAGGGGAAATAATGGATAAAAATAACCAATGATTTGTTCTGTTTGCTCATATGAACATCATGATATTGTGGCAGCCTGTTTCTAGAAGCCAAGGCAGCCTGTGGTATCTATGCCGTCATGCTCATGAGGAGCTGAACTCACAATACACCTCAGAAGGAAGCTTGCTTGCCCTCCTTTCTTTCCTTCGAGCCACTGACAACCAAAGGCACTTGTTAAATTATCATCTATATGTGAAGTAAGGTGGTTTTCTGGTTAGTTAAAACCAAAAACGAACAACCCAACAGAAACACTAAAAATTCCACAAACCCAAGACATAAATAAATGAAAAACCTTTCTCATATTTTTGCTTCAGTTTTTCTGACAGCCTTGTAGGGAAAGCATATTTAAAGGAGATTGAAGTAAAAAGAGAATCATGTGAACTAAAAGCAATGTTAGACAATGAAGAAACAAGATAGTTAAAATGAAACATGATTATGAAAGAAATGGCAAGATGAACAGTGAAAAAAAGCGTAAAGCACAATTATATAAAAAATAAATGCATGTGTTGGGGGTATGACTCAGAAGTAGAGTGCTGGCTAGTAACAGATTTTAAGTTCAATTCCTAGGACCACAAAAATTATTAGCTAATTAATAGAAGGAGGAGGAGGAAGAGGAAAAGGAGGAGGAGGAAGAGGAGGAGGAAGAGGAAGAAAAGTAAGTTGTGACCTTCTACCTGAAATATATCTAACCAAATCATAATCCCCATGGTGATGATAATAGTGGGTGAGGCCTTGGATAGCTAGGTCATGATAGTTTTAATGCTGCAATGGTTGGTCTCAATAGTCCACACACTGGAGAATCATTTGGAAGAAAGAGGTCTCTGGGCATGTCCATAGAAGATTGTCTGATAAGACTGTTTGAGGTAGGAAGACTTGCCTATTGTGAGTGGTATCATACTCTAGGCAGAGGTGCTAGGCTGTATAAGAAAATGAGCTGAGCATTAACAAGCATGCATGCTCTCATCTGTTGCTTTCTGCTCATGACCATAGGTGGAATCTTATTCATTTCTGCCCTCTTCTCCTGCTGTGACCTCCCTCCATGATGGACTGAAATTTGGAATGGACTAAAATCTAAAATTATGACCTGGAATCAACCCTTTTTCCTTTAAGTTCCTTTTGTCCATGCATTTATCACCGCAGAAGAAAAAGAAACTAAAAAAATGTCATATAAAAAAGCCTGAAATGTAAGCAGACCTTTTACTATGTGAAGACATGAAGAAACATTATCTATTGATCAAAAAATAAGTCTTCTCTAAACACTGAATATGTTGACATCTTGATCTTGGATTTCTCACTTTCCAGAACTCTACAAAAATAAGTATCTTTTGTTTTCTTTACCTAGCTTATAATATTTCATTAGCAGCCCACATGGATTAAAATAGGTAGTTGAATAAAAGAAATGAGAGAGAAGAGATGCTTATTGTTCTAAAAAAAAAAAGGCCTCAGAGGAAGTCTGTCTCCCTCAATCATTCTGTAACAAAAACAGCTCCTGGCTGTAGCTCAAAAGTGAACCTTAGAGATAGCAGCACAGATTCCTGTTAGGAGTCAAACTAACTCTCAAATGTTCTGGAACCCTAACTTCCAGAACTTAAGGATGTTTTTATTTGAACATAGTGTCATTGGTATAGTTGTAATCTTAATAGTCACTGTCTGAATAGAAAGGGTAAATTTGGAAATTAAAAACAGATTTACACAATGTAAAGGGGCTATGAAGACACTTGGGAGAATTTATCATGTATACATACTGGGAAATACACCTGGGAAAGGTCTTTCTGCTATCCTGATCCCCTTATCTCGAACTGGTGCGACTGGTAAGACAATAAATGATTGAAACTCCTTGGGTGAGCCTGTAGAACATTAATCTAGTGAGATTTACCAGGCACAGAAAAGCAAATACTGAGTTATCTCATTTACATATAAAATCTTAAATTGTCAAGCAAACAGAAATGAGAAGAGAATGGTGATGGTCAGAGGTGGGGAACAGGGAAGAAGACGGAAAGATGTTTTAGGAGTCAAAGCTGTCAGTTACATGGGGACAGTAAGTCTTGGAATTCTGTTACACAGGACAGTGTCTATAGTTAATGTTATTGACAGTTAATAATATATATATTTTTAAATTGTTATAATTTTAGGCTTGTTATTTTCTTAGAGTTCTATACATGAATACAGTGAATATTTCTCACACACATTTTTAAAATGTTATAATTTTAGGTTTGTTATTTTCTTAGAGTTCTATACATGAATACAGTGAATATTTCTCACACCTCAATCCTCTATCCCATGCCCCCTCCTTTTCCCACTATAATCCTTCTTCCCTACCAATCTCCCTCTTATTTTCATATCTTTTTATATGTGTGACCTACCGTGTTCCATCTGGGTTGTCTTTGATGGCATGTGCATGAGGATTAGCTTGCTTTTAAATTTCTAAAGGTAGATTTCAAGTATTCTCAGTACAGAAATATGATAATTTGCTTGATTTAACCATTATATAACATAAACATGTATGAAAGCATTACCCTGTACCTCACATTACCTGCACATTCTTAATAATATCAGTTAAAAATGGAGCAAATGGATATGTTTATTTCTGTAGTTCAAGCTATCCTGAGTGTGATAGAAGCCCCAGAAAGTGGGTGCAGAGCCATAGCTATACTGACTCTCAGTCGATCGATCCTTCAGCATCCCCCCAGACTTTCCTGATTCCTCGAGAGTGCCTTCAGGAGATTCCTTACAATGAGCCCCAGAGCTGCAGATGTTCTGCCTTCTGCACAGCAACCTGTTCTTTTTTTCTTCTTCTTTACTTGTGCACATCAAACACATGTAATTACCCACCGGCAAGTGCTTCTGGCCTAGTGTCTTCAGGGACTTATGATGTTCAAAGCCTGCTGGGATAAAAGAAATTCCTCAGGTTCAGAAGCATAACCTAATACTGGTATCCAGGGAAGCAATGCCAGGCCTTGTCCATAATGGCTACGGCCATCAACTAAAAAGAGACAGCTTAATGTGTGTGCTGTCCTGGTAGGTTTTGAAATTCTCCAATGGTAATGGGACATTTTTCCAGCATGGTAGGTGACCCATCTGTCCCCACAATAAGTGGAACAAAGCAGTTGGTGGGTTCTTGGAGGTCAAGGTCCATGTGCTACTGCCACATGCTCTTTAATTTCTGGAAAGATGTCTCCTACCCACTCTAGAACTGTTTCCTCAATAATAAACTCTCTACTGACATTGGGGAGGATCTAATAAGCATACTCCATCCTAGGTGTTCCAGGCACTCTGAGTCAAGGTCTTGTCTTTGGTTGTGGAGAGGCATTGCAGTTTGGTGAAAAAAGCCTGAAGGCAGAAGCCATGTGGCACAAAAAGATAGTAAAGTAGGAGGCAGACTAGATGAGAAAACAAAAGTTTACATTGGGGAAAAGAATGAGTAAGGATTGGAGAGTAAGAGAGGAAAATGACATAAATGTATTGTTCTCATACATGAAACTGTAAAAGAATAAAAATAAACTTAAAAATGTGTGGAGCAAGGGTGTTTAACCACATTAGAATCTGGAATATGATCTCTTGCTTAGCATAGTGGACATATTTAAGTCTAAGTTTTATTTACTACTTGTTTTATTATTTAAGAATTTTGTGCAACAACAAAGAAAGCTAAAATATTTTACTGAAGCTTCCTGCACATTTGGAAGTAAATAGAGAATTTAAAGTTATCATCGGGTGGGTTTTAATTCATCGTGTGTAATGGAAGGAAGAATGGACGAAAACCAAGACAAGGAAATGAAGAATTTTCAAGACAATAAAAACTCATGGTCTCATGCTACTGAAAAAAAAAAATAGAAGCCAAGTGACTTTGAAACTTTTAATTGTATCATTCCAAAAATGATGACAAGTATGCTAGCAAATATGTAGATTTTCTTTTCTGCTATTACATTCCAGGTGTTGCACAAGCTAGAAGTGATTGCCTCCATCAGCCTTGTCTGGCTCCGCCAAAGGTTTTGTCCAAGGTGAACGTCACGTAGCTCCCTGTGAATCCCTTTACAAGTAAAGGAAATGATCGCGGTACCTCATGTGAAACCAGAGCACTTCAGTGTTTGAGCAGATTCCTTTCACCACCAGAAAGCTCTGTTATATATATAATGTTCTATTAGGCCAGGCAGAACGCCATCTGATGATAAATGATAGGTCACTGAAAGTTCATGCCCAGTACCAGAAGTGGCACATCAGTGTTACCTGGGGCACATATATGAAAGCATGGAGGAGCTATCAATAACCATGGGGATCTCAAGGAGCATCATTAGCATAGTAATAGACTTTGCCATCTTTCTACCAATGTAGTAAAGAGCAACAATGTGGGGTCAAATGTACAAACTAATTGATGCTCCTCACCCAAACATGCAATGCAGTTTATAAGCTAATAAATACTTGGTGTATGTGTGTGCATGTGTGTGGTTTATGGTGATCAATTTAACACAAGAAAATTAAACTTGCTAGGTGTCAGGGGAGTCAACAATCACTGCATATTCTTTTCTGTCTATAAAATCATAGTCCTACCGGACAACTATCTTTGAAACTCAGCAATGTAGCAGGGTCTAGCAAGAGAATTCCCCTTCTGGCTGCACTTTGAATCTTCTTAAAACCTAATTCAAAGTGTTGTCATTCTTTTGTAGACACAAGTCTATAAACTCATTCTCCAGATAGAACTTTTGAAACAAAACATGGGGACTTCGGAGACTTGAAGGACTCCTTAGTAATTAAGATAAAATAAGGATTCCCACATGGGCTCTCTATTACAGATCTGTGAAACAGCTCAATACCTCACTTCACTGGGCTGAGGCCCATTCGGGCCATCGAGTTGAAAACTGCTGTATTATTATTCTTTGATGTCTACAGCTGAGTAGCACAAAGCTGGTCTCTGAGCACTTACTCTCTATAAAGAAACTCCAAATGTTTGGCCTTTGGGCTGTAAATATTGTGTCACCATTGATTTTTAACATATAAAGTGTATTTTCCTGAATGTCAAGTATTTTCAAAGTGCAGGGCCTCCCAAGAGCACAAAGTAGAAGGAATTAAAGATGCCTTAAAAGCCAGAGCTACAAGCAAACAGGGAAGAAAGGAAAGGTAAGGAGGAAATGAAAGGCAGAGATGAATGTGAACAATATTTCAAATATTGTCTTCACTTTCATGGCTTAGTTTAAAATGTTATATGAAAATACTTTTGTCACCAAAGACATTTTAGCATCCAAATTACTGATCTCATTCTTTTACTTTATCAGCTATGTTCTAAATACTATATTCAGCTCTTCCACGAAGTCTCCGTGTTAGAAAGATCATTCATTATATGGGAGTGGAGGGGAGTAAGAAGAATAAAAAGAAGTCAAAACATATAGATTTATTGTGTTTATGTATGAAAGTGTCAAAGAATTTTTAAAAAGAAAACTTATTAACCTTAATTTTATTTTAGCTATTTTACATAATAATTAGATTACAGGAAATTTAACTGCATAAATTGTACCAAATCTTCTACTTTCCAAATTGTACACTGCAATAATTACCACCTGCCTTGCTAGAATTTTCATCAGATTAGGAAGCAAAACTACCAGGAGAAAATTCTGTGAGATTGTTTATGCGCCCAAAGCCTGTCAAGTTCCACCTTCATTTCCTGGCATACTGTTGAGAACACAGTCGGATTTTAAAGCAACACAGCGGCATTTTCCTGTTTTGTTTTTGGTTTGGTCTTTGTTTCCCCCACAAGTTAGAAGTTTCCTGACTCTGTGTCTGAGCCCTTCACTGGATCATCATCTTCTTTCTTCATCAGCCTCTCGAGTCAAGTCACAGTCTGACCATAGAGAAATCACGATGGCCTAGATGCAAACTGAGAGGGCCCAGGGGATTGACCTGAGTGGAGGGAGCTATTTTCTCCCTTCAGACAATTAGGTCCTCAGACAAATGCAACCAAAGTTAGGAAAAACCTCTTTGTCCAGAAGCACTCTTGTTTCTGATCTGCCTGTGTGTAAAGCTAAAAGAAACAAAGGATCTGGCAGCTGATTTTTAAAGTAAAAGGAATCTAAATGTGGCTAGCAGATCTCCGGATCCCTCAATGTTTTACAAAACATGAAATGATTCAGATCAATATATCATGCAAATAATTATTAAATTTCTAGTTTAAAATGTAGACCGTTAGCTTGAAAATCTACAAAAACAAAATGCTCAAACTAAAGCATTGCTGAAAGAACAGACTAGAAGGATGCAAAAGACAATAGGTTTTAGAGAGCACACATGAACTTATTTGTAGAAATGGTCAGGAATTGAAAATAAAGCTATTTCCACCAACTTTAGCTAAATTCTAATTACTTCTCTGGTAACATTTTCCTTAGGAATTCCATGATAACAATCCATTTGCCCCACGTCTTTATTCTCTCCTTTTGTTCCTGCAATTCCTCCCAATCATCACTAAGTAGCAAGAAAAGCATCTATCATTCAATAACTTACTTAGTAATTGATATTCATATCCCTTAATTGTGTTCTACATCCATGTATATTCTTTGAGAATATTTCTCATACTTCTAACAAGAAATATGTTGACCAATTTTAATTCTATATAAATGCAAAGCACTCCTTTTCTTTTTTCTAACTTAGTTTGTATGAACCACTTGAGATTAATTGACCTGCTTTGATAACATCTTCTCAGCTAAATGTCACCATATTTCTTCAAAGGAAAAGCAAAGGAAATTAGTTTTGTCAAGAAATAGAGAAACTTCGGATCCATTATTGCCATGAAGTGAAGATGTGTAGCAATTGGCGCTGTCGTCTGGTTTCTCCAAATAAAAACAATGCTGTTAGGTGAAATTTTAGTTGTCTTGGGGAAGGAAGATAGAGAACTGTCATAGTGTCTGGGAGAAAAGTTTAGCTTTTGAAGGATCTGAATTGCTTTCTACAGATACAAAGTCTCCTGCTTCTAGGAAAATCATTCTAATTCAAAAAACTAGGAGTGGTCAGATGTTCATTTTATGTCTCCAAGTCTATTTCTCTTCCACTTACAAACTGTATTACCTCAGGCAAGTAACTGAACTTTGCTGTGCCTCAGCTTTCCTATCTATAAGATGGCAATGCTGATAAATTACTATTTCACAAAGATATTATGAAGATAAAATAAATTTCCAAGGCTGGGGAGATGGTTCGGGCATTAAAGCCTTTGCCTCCCAAGCAAAAGAACCTGAATTCACATTCCAGATCCCATGATAGTAAAACTTCTTCTGTCTAAATAGGCATGAAAACAAGCTAAAAATTGTATCTGCTGTGTGTTTGACTAAAATGATAGAATATAATTTCAGACATGAAATAGCAACGTTAACTAGGAAATATGAATGTATTTTCTGTATATTATATATTATTTATAAATAGCTATGGAAAAAATTACAAGTGAAAGCAATTTATGTGATTTTGTATCATCATAAATTACTCCTTCAGTACAGTAATTATTGGCAATCTTTGTATATTGAGGGTGGGGCATGTTAAAAATTCAACTTTTTCAAGTATTTTTTTAGTTCTTTAGACCAACAGTCTCTTGGATAGCATATTGCCTTCTTCTTCTGTTTCATTTGAATATCTAATGATAAAATACTCAGTATAGCTAAAAAAAACCCTCATATTTTTCTTACTTGATAACACTGTGTCAAATAGTTTTAGCAGATATCATTTGCCTCTAAGGATCATTATTTCATGGTTACTAATAAAAGGTAATATTCTTTCATTTATTCATTTATGGCTAACTTTGTGACAAGTGGTGTTCAGACACTAAGACCACTTTTTAAAATGAAACAAAAAAAGAAACAAAACTCTTTTGCTTTGTAGCAACTGATATTCTAATGTTGGAAAACTGGTAATAAACATACTATACCCCCAAAATACACCCCCCCAAACTGATAAGTACTATTTGAAAAGTAGCAGTACCTATTTTGGACTATTTTTTCCTTACATGGAAGTTCACTCTTGGTTATGAATAATGCATCTTGCTCCCACAAAGCATTCAGATACTGATATAATTAGACTCATTTCTGAGGTCTTTCTATAGTTCACGCATCAAACACGAGCCCTTCAGGCAACTGTGCTTGGGTCTATAGGCACGGGATGTTAAAGGAATGAGCTCAGTCATGCTAACACTGCCCTCACTCTCTTACAGATGTAGGATGACAGGGATTGCCCAAGGCATTCTAATTACAAAGTATTTAGTAGTCAGGATCTAGCACACACCTGCCAGAGCTTGCGAGGAGAGATGCCGCACTAGGATTTTTATCATACACAGGAAGCCAGCTGGAAGCCAAGTTCTGAAGAGGCATAAAAACCACATGCCTTCAGAGTCTGGTTGGAAGTCCCCAGAATTCTCCCCTCCGAGGGGCAGGTCTAGTTACAACAGAAGCAGCCTCTCATTCCACAAGGCTCAGCCTCAAGCATTGAAGATGACAGTGAGTTTCTTACAATGTCGAACTAGACGCAGAATTTACAAAGACAGATAACTGCACATCTCACCTGAACCTACAGCCAAAGGGTTTTCAAATCAAGACATCTGAGTTACCTTCAAAACAGAAAACATTTTTTGAGGCTATATATTAGAACCAATGTACTGTCAATAAATGTTTTTGAAATTAAACAACAGGCATATATCTTTCAGTGGCTCCTCAAACTTTGAAATGAAAATATGAAATAATGAGTATTAAAAGGAAAATGTTAGGGGTCAAATGAAAGGTTAGGGGTCAAATGTTCAGTGGCAGAGCACTTATGTACCAGTATCTGGTGTCTGGTCTCAGCACCTTGCAAAAGAAGCCTATTTCCTAATAAAGTGGAGAGATTATTGCTCCCATGAAAATCACGTAAATATTTTCCTATTAAGATAAAGAGTTTTAAAATTAGCACGCCCACTGTTGCTGCTTCCATTTTTGCTGATCAAATTCTCGATTCACTAACACATTAGGTGCTGTATTTAAATGCTGCCTCCTAAATGTCCCAGAAAATGAAAAGTAATTCATAAAATGAATCTGCTTCCAGACTGTTAGAAACACATGGAACAAAAGTCAAATACATTTGTCGATTGTATATACCTGCTGTGTTAATCTGATAATAATAAGAGATATAAATAATTGACTGCTGCCTCATGCGCCACTGGGTAGGTAGAAATTAAGAACTCATTTTACCTCCAATCAAATTAATGAAACAGAGCCATATAAAATAAAAATAAATAAAGTTAGGGATCAGAGAGAACCTGAGTTAGTATGGAGCCCGTTACCTTTTCTTGCAGTGTATCTTTCCTTAGATATCCAAGCAGATTTATCCCACTTTAAAGATTTTCACCAGATTCTCTCTCTGCACTGCATGAGTATCTAGCCAGAAGGTGACTGTCTTGAACAAGGAGTAGGGTCCCCCCCACAGAGAATGACTGCTGGCATCTTGCTCTTAGGCTGACTGGCCTTCAAATGTACCAGACAGTCTCACTGGAAAAGACTGGAATATTCCCTTTCTATAAAACACAAGAAAACATTTTAATATAACAGGGCTTGGAAAATGCATAATAGATTCAGTTTAAACTTATGCTACTATAGTTTTCAATACATTTCTTCCATCTGCTCATCCCACAGATACAGACAGGATGGTGGCTATCATCGCATGCCCATTATCCAAATAAATACTACTATCAAACCATGGCCAGGTCCTGTTTCAAATTTTTTCTTTCTATTGACTGTGCAAGTGTATTTTCTCATCCTAAAACCTTACCCAACGTATACTACTGAAGATTCAGAGCTACAATGTTTCATGCCTTAAATTGTGCTTCTTCCAGAAATACTCTGAGTTTCTCTAAATTCCTAGATATGAAGATGTGTGTGATGCTGTTCAAAAGTGGAAACCTCCAGTGCCGATGGGTTCAATCTGATACATTTCTGGGTTTTTCTTTGTGGTAGTCATAGAGGACTTTGTCACCATGGACAGCAACTCAGACACAGGCTGAGAGTGTGGTGTTTCCTTACTGGATGATGGATTTGATTTTGGTGTGAAAATCACTATTGAAGCTTAAAACAGAATAATCACTTCATTGTAACACTCTTACTCCTCAAACTTGCCTACATGTTAACCAGCACTTATGTACAACACTCTGCCCTTGCCTCAGTGATTCTGAAGGACATTTGGAATCGTACTGCAGAAACCTCCTCTACTGCCATGCTGCTCTTCGTCTGAATTTGTCTCTTGGGAAACACTTGGGTCTGTACCAGATTGTCAAGGAACATCAGCTCAGAGTGCACAGGCAAACGAGACTCCGAAGACTGAGGGGAAGAGCTGAGTGCTTATGACAACCTGCTCAGACAGGGTTGGCTCTCTCACACTCTTCAAACATTGACCCACTCCCTTTCATGTGTGTTCATGTACTCAGTGAATTATTTCTGAGTTTGGGGTTCAACAAAGTCCAAGTAGAAATGACTTCTGGCTCATCTTGTGGATAGTCATTCCCTCAACATAAATGAGAAAAGCTAAAAAACATATCTGTATAGTAATTCGAGCAAGTTGTATATCAAGGGTGACTGAGCAGTGTAGAAAAGCTTCAAATACCTGTCCAATCACTCAACAAATATTTGTTAAATACTTACTATGCAGATGAATTAATGAAAATCTATTGAGGATATTTCCTGAACTCAATAGAATATGATGCATACTAAATCATTCTAGTAATTCGCTTGTAAACATTTACTGAACATTTACTATACAGCAATCAACATGTTAAAAAATGCAAAGACTCACATCTCAAATCACATATCATTATTACAATGCCTACTATGTTCCATGAATGTTTTAGATTCTAAAGGCAGAGCAGCAATTTTTTTCTCTTCTAGGTGATAAATTTTCTTCATGTTCAAACATGTATGTGATACATTCACAGTAGTACTTTTAAGCAAAAACCTTTGCTGTCATGGGATATGCCATGATAAATTTTCTACATGTTTAAACATGTATACGATACATTCATAGTATTTTTAAGCAAAAATCTCTGCTGTCATGGGATCTGCCATGGATCTGCCCAGATCCATTACATTGGAGCTGCCCAGCTAGAAGAAAAACACAAGTTAGGGCCAAAGCAATAATAATAGGACTTTGCATGACCTGCTCAATGTCCAATACATTATTGACCCCACAAAGTCTAGCATGGACTAAAGGCACTAGGATCCTTGGAGACTAGGGATTGACAGCCACAGTAGTGTTCCTATGCTTAAGGGGAACACAGGAAAGGGTTCTGGGAAATGCCACTGGGTCCTTGCACCTCATCGGAGAGGAGAGCCCAGAGGAGAGTCTGGCATGCACATTAAAGGATGCTCCGGGGATGGGGTGGAGGCACTGGGGGATGGGGAGGGAGGGGGAAGCAGAGAGGGGAAGTAAGGGTGTTGGGGGGAATGGAGGGAAGGAGGGGACTGGTGTACCTGTTAAGTTTGTATGAGCAGAAATTAAAAAAAAACATTAACAAAATCAAATTGTGGAATCATAGGCAATAAGGAAAGTGGAGGTAAGAATGCCAGGTCTGAGAAGGGTTGCAGTTGACCAAGGACAGTTTCATGTGTCAGTGGGAAGTGGTGGGTAAAGAGCTGAAAGAGACATGGCGGCACCAACAGGAGGGAGGTCATTTCCGGCTGAGGAATAGCAAGTGTAAGTGCCTAAGGAGTGGTCAAAAACTAAGAGGCAGCTGGAGTTGTAGAAGGGATGGTGATGACAGTTTTGAGTTAGGTGATGCTAGAAATCAAACCAGAGACTTAACAAAGGTACAAATTCTACTGCTGAGCTTTGCCTCCAAGCTCAGGCTGACATTTTAGTAGGGGTTCTGGATGCTGGGGAGTGAAGAGGTAAGGACTTGAGAGAGGACCTCTCTCCAGAGAGGACCTCTGGAAAGCAGAAGAATAGCAAGAACAATTCGAGTGAGAGATGATGGTGAATCTCACCTGTCTGGTACCAGTGGAAGGGAAACATGTCCAATTTTGACATGATTCTGAGGACTGAGACAAATACCTGCTGATGGTGGAGACATGAAGTATGGGGACATGGAAAGGATAGAGGTGACTTCAAGCTGTTAGACCCAGAAGCCCAGAGTTACTGCTAATGTGCATTGGCAAAATTAGGAGAAGCATGTTGAAGGAAGAAAACCACATGTGAGGTCCCTCAGACATCAAACTGACACGGGGCATTGGAAAGTCCAGGAGGACAGTGAGAAATGGGGATTTAAATTAAGGTATCACCTTTATATAAATAACATTTAAAACTATGGAATTAGGAAACAGAACCAAGAAAGTGTCGTAGAAACATTCTAGACTATGCCTCTAGGCATAGGCATAGAAGAAATAGAAAATACTGCCATGATAGGTGGAAGTTCACAAATGTTTAGAATTCTATTCTTGTTCCCCCTTTAACACATTTGACATGTTAAAGGATCTTTTCAAGATGAAACTGAGTTTCACACATACTCACTTGAAAACATATCCCCAACAAATAGTCTTAGGAACATATTCTCTCAACTTGCTCTGTGACACACATAGCATCTAGGGGCAGCCCCTCTGAAATCTTGGGCTTGTGCCTCTCCCCCACCATCCTCCCCACACACTGCTTCGTTTCCTCTCCTCAGTGACCATCCTCCTTCCTTCCACTGAGCATTTGCAAAGAATATTTCATTTCTTGGTGCATTCTATGCTTGTTTTCCCTTCAGAAGTGGAAGCCTTCCTTGACTAATCTCTCAGTGTCTCAACTCTCTCTCTCTCTCTCTCTCTCTCTCTCTCTTTCTCTCTCTCTTTCTCTTCTCCCAGTCATGGAGCTACCTGTTGGAGTACTCATACAGACCTACACAGACCTACCATTATCTTCATTTGTACAATCATCTGATTTTTGTCTTTTCTCCCATCCGAGCACAGACATTATGACAGCAGAGACTATAGCTAGTGTTTTATAAGTTTCAACCTCTAACACGAGACAGGACATGAAGTCAGCCCTCAGCAAATCTTTAAAAATAGATGCAATAAATGAAGAAAACACCAAGTTTTACTTCTCAATATATCGACTGCCAATGTAGTTATTCACTCCTGAGTTACAAATTTATACAAATTTTCAGAAACATCCTCCCTATTCACATAGGAGACAATATTCTACTTTGTGGAATGGATTCCTCTGAATTCAATTTCTTGTGGATTTTAGCAAGTCAGAGATACATTCCCTTTCCAAGCAAGTCACTAAACCACAGTTTCAGAAATGGAGAGAATTTGTGTCCCATGGAGGAAAAGGCCTGGGACATGTGAGAGGTCCACTTGCCCTATGTCCTTATGTAAATGGATGGCTTCCAATCTTCAACAAATTTGTGGAATACGGTTACTGAATTTTCAGTAAGAAAAGGTCAGCTTTTGGAGGAAGTCATCAGCTCATGGAGAAAGGAAGTAGACCCTTTTCATCCAGGAACGTGCCAGGATTGCTTCTTCTGTGGTGTTCATGTTAGTCATGTGATGTCTTTCCAGACTTTCGAGCTGAAACAATTTCTGTTCAGCCTGTGGATAGCCACAAGTGCTTCTCTTTTTTCTTAGATCAACAAGGTCCATTAGCCTTTGATCAAAAAGGAAGAATGAATAAGAATGGATAAAGATTTTCCCCTTTAGATTTTCAGGATCATATCAGCCACAAATTGAAGATCAGATACGCTGCCACATCTGTGACATAAAAGACATGTTTATTGAGTATTGAATGTGGCTTTTGAATGAGTAAATGCACTATATCACATTTAGTTTTGATCCAAAGTTTTTATAGAGATAGTTTATATGATTTGCATCATCTGTGTAATGAAGTGAATGTAAATATTCTGAAGTCTAGATACTTAGCTTTCTTCATTGGACAGGAAGCTCACTAAGTGAGGCAGTCATTAGAGTCAAGATATGTAAGTATCGTATGTAAGATATATACAATAAATTAACATGCTGTTCAAAACATTGTCTTTGGTGATGACATGGGTCTAGAAATTCTGACTCCAACTGGCTTTTAAGAGCTACAAATTTGGGGCTGGAGAGGTGGCTCAGGGGTTAAGCCTCTGCCTTGCAGGCGGAAGGTCCTGAGTTCGGATCCTAGACCCCACATATAGATGCCAGGCGGAAGCGGGGGCGGCCTGCGTTTCTGGTCCTGGTAGGGCGGAGCCTGTGAATCCCCGGGCAGAGCAAACAAGGAGGAGGTGGAGGCGTCCATGGTGGTTCCCGAATTTGTCCGTGGTTCTACACACATATACGCACACATACACGCACACACACACATACACGCGAGCAATTAAATAAAAAAAAAAAAGAGCTACAAATTTGTTCAACTCACTTAACAATAAGCCTCGGGCAGGACATGTTTAGCAATCAGGCTTAGCTCTACCTTTCAGCATTTGTCACATATTTGTCTGGTCTGTACACAGGCTGATTTTCTTCTTCATTGAGGGACAGTTCCAGCAGCAACTGAGACATGGGCTTCCCCATTCACAAGCAGCCAAAGAGAAGTCTCTCCTTGCCTTGCCAAGTGGAATCAAGACCTTCCTCTTTCCTCATTGGCCCAACCTAGTCACCTGCCCAGCACAAGCTGCTTTCGGTGCAATTCCAAGTGTTCCCTGGCTTCTCACCACAAAGCCCCACCATGCCAAAGATAGATCCATGTTTTACTTAGTCCCGTGGGTCGTAGGAGCGGAGACTGGATAGAACTTGAGAACTGTTCGGAGGAGGAAGTGTGAGGAGCACTGTCACTCAGCCAGCCAGGATTATCCCTAAAAGATGGCCCAAATCATGAGTCTGTAAACCCTAAAACACAGTCTTATCTAGAGAAGAAGTTTTTAATAATACTAATGATACTATGATTATAATTCCCCAATCACATATTTTAGGATATTTAATTACCCAAACAATCCTTCATCCATCACTTACTTCTGTTAGTCGAATTACTGTCGACTCCCTTTCTCAGTGACCTTTACTCCTTCTTGAAGCTCATGTTTTGTCTTTTGCGTCTTGGGAGAACCCCCATGACATCTGGTCTATTACTCTGCATCCAGCAGGGCAAAACCATTTGACTGACTGCTCAGTTCCAGCCAATTGGCTGCTCCCTGCTTGGCCTTTTGGCTGAGAGCAATCCCAGCATTAGCGTAGTCAGTGTGACATCTTCTATCCAGGGAATCTTCCCTATCCTGGCAGGAGGACAAACCCTACGGGCTAATTGCTAAGCATGTGGTTTTTAATTAATAATTGCTATAATTATCATGGAATTTTTTTATCAGATACAACTTACTATGCAGACTAAAAAATATAGACATCTCAAACACATTTGATTTTAGGGAATAAAAGAATCGATAATATATCTTAAATGGTTTAACACACATGGAATCACAAAATTAGGTTAGTTTTTTTTCTGGAATAGGAAGTAAATTTTAAGGGGATTCCAATATGATCTAAAGAAATTCTTCCAAAGTGTTATAAAAGACAATGAGGTCTGTTGGTAAATAATGTGGAAAAGTGAGCTGCCTATTTCTGACAATGTCCTTTTATAATAAACATAGCTTTAGAACTAAATAAGTGCTATGGAACTGTGTAATTACAGCTTTCTTCCCCTTGATGGATGTAGTTGCAGGAGACTGACAGTTGTTCAATTATCTGCTATTGACCTAATGCATTACACTGGCTCAGAGAACGAAGTCCATGTATGCTTTTACTGACTCAAATGAAATTCCCATTAAAAGTAAGATATTGTATATGCTCTAATAAATAAAGTATGTTATATTTTCTAGCATATTTGTCTATTTTGAAAATTAAGAATATGATTAAGTAATCTGGCTGTTTTACAACTCAATTTTTCAAAAGTAAAAATAAGTAAGATAGGCATTACAATGCTCTCTACACTATAATGCTACCCTCAGTATAATTAATTACATGAAGAACATTGATTTTTCACATGATTATATAAAGCATTAAATACTGCAAAATTAAATGTGTTCGGTCATTCCCTAGGTATCCCTAAATGAAGTCTTCAAACTTCAGGGTATTTATTAATTATTGTTTCACTTCTCTGCTTCAACAATTTATAGGTGATATTTAAAAGCTGGGCTGCATCAGATGAAGTTTTCTATTGTGTTGTTCTTTACTTATTTACTTTAAAAGCACATACTTTTCTTTAAGTTGAATAACTATGTCTTATATGGTATACATTAACTATCCAACAGTAAAAGAATTAGTATAGCTAATTAAAATACAAACATATGCCCCAATTTAGTATTGAAAACCTCCTAAGTGAAATTTTTAACATATTTAGAGAAATGTTAATAGCATTGATATCAGCAACAATCAGTCCCCTCTGGTGCTACTTATTCATTTACTTACTTTACATGAATCCACCCTAGTATGTCAATTATTAGCAGATTATATATAGGTATCCAGGTGCACAGAGACTTGTAAACCTCTTACAATTCGCCTTCATCCTTTGTATTAAACATGGACCATATCTATTGAATTCAACAAACAAAGAAGAGCTGTGTAGTGGACAAATTCTTTGAAGGATTAGAGGCAGGTGCAGTACTATATAGTTCAATGATGGAGAAATTGAGAGAGCAATGAGAAACACAGTTTGGCAGTACATGAGTTTTAGCTCATATGACTTGATGTAGAGTACAGAATCTAAGATTCAGCAACACCTCCGTAAGAGCATTCTCTCTAGTCCAGCATGTGATTGCTGTGTCTTTACTGGAGGAGAACAGTGTTCCTGGTACTGAGCAAGAATGAAGGCTTTGGGTCGGGAATATTCATATGGATTGAATATAAAAATATAAAATAAATGCTGGTAATGATAATGCTAAAAACATATTACTAAGAAAATGTTTGCCTACTCTAGAAATGTAGAATGGTTTTTAAAATATGATCTCCAAAAGAGAATGATAGAGACATGAAGCAATATGTTTCATTTTAGAACAACTCAAATAGAAACCTGGTGATGCATACCTGCAATGCTGCCTCTCGGGAGGAGAGGATAGGAAGATTAGCAACCAAGGTCATCCTTGGCTACAAAGTTCAAGGTCAGCCTGTACAACTGCACAACATGAGTCGGTGTCTCTGAACAACAAAATGTAATTGGAGAGAAAGATTTAGGTTACTGGGAGAAATATTAACCAACTAACATGCTAGACAAATGGCTAGTACTCTTTTTTAAATTTTTTTATTGTTTGTTATTTATTCAATTGTGTGTGTATGCAGGTGTGTGTGTGTGTGTGTGTGTGTGTGTGTGTGTGTGTGTGTGTGCGCGCGCGTGCGCGTGTGTGTGTAGAACCACGGACGAATTCGGGAACCACCATGGACGCCTCCACCTCCTCCTTGTTTACTCTGCCCTGGGATTCACAGGCTCCGCCCTACCAGGACCAGAAACGCAGGCCACCCCTGCTTCCGCCCGGCATCTATATGTGGGGTCTAGGATCCCAACTCAGGACCTTCCGCCTGCAAGGCAGAGGCTTAACTCCTGAGCCACCTCTCCAGCCCCCGGCTAGTACTCTTAATGGAGAAAAATTGTTACAAATTATGAGGAAAAATTATCCATCAGTCCTAACAGTTCACACAAAAAACTAAGGACACAAATAGACAAAAGTTCATTATAAATGGCTAAGAACTATAGCTTTTAAATGCTTGTTTTTCACCCCAATAATGACTCCAATTCCAATAATGACAAAGTCTAATTAGAACATTATTTTATTGTCAGGTTTTTTATATTTATTTACTTATTTTATATGTGTGGGGGAGGCACTATATGTCCCTGTGGAGGACCAAGGATGACTTTGGGAATCATTCTAGATTGCTTCTACCTACTTCTTGCTTCGCTCTGTGATTTCCCAGGCTCCATCTACCAGAACTGGAAGTGTGGGCTACCTCAATTTACACCTGACATTTTAATGTGGGACCTAGGATCTGAACTTAGGACCTTCTGCTTGCAAGACAAAGTCTTTTTTTTTATATAATATATTTTTTATTATTATTTCAGTTCATACAAACTTAATAGGTACACCAGTTCCCTCCCTCCCTCCTCCTTCCCCCCAACCCCCTGCTCCCCGTCCCCTCACCCCTCCCACCCCATCCCCCTGTGCCTCCCGCCCTGACTCCCAGAGTCCTTTCTTGTGCATGCCTGACTCTCCTCGCAAGACAAAGTCTTAACCCCTGAGTTAAGACTCTCCAGCTCTTGTCAATTGTTTAATAAATAAATAAAAGAATTTATTTTTTTCTTCAATGCATATTTTTGGGATCTTTATCAAAAATTAAGGTGTCTGTAACTATGTGTTTTTATATCTAGTTCTTATTCTCTGTTTTTCTATTAAAGATAAGACTAAGGTCTGTTACATGAATCTCTTCAGGCTCCAGCAAGCATAATATTGAATTAGAATTTCATATCAAAGCAATTTAAAATCCAACACATCTTTTGATATTAAGTGTCTCCTAAGGTCCATACAGTAAAGGCCTAGCCCCCAGAAAGATGCCATTGTGAGGTCCTGGAAAGCTTAAGTGTAAGAGCACTCACTGGTCCTTCCAAGCTTAGATTAGAACCTCCAAACTATAAGTGCTTCCCTCCCCCCAAAAATCTCTTTTCTCTTAGTAAGTTAATTGTACTAGGCATTTGTCCAGTGATAGAAAGTCGACAAACAATAAACATATGATCTTCTCTAAAGGATATATGTTCAGCTATTTCAAGCTTTAAAATTTTTTCATTGGTCTCTTTCATAAAGATCCTTTATCAGAAAATCTCTCCTAAAATATGTGGTAATGGGAAAACAAATGTGGATGTTTGGTGGGATCTTCAGATATCATGTTCCAAAAGGGGATACCTCTGATTTTTCACCTTCATTTGAAAACTGAGTCTGCTACAAAACCAAGTAGAGGCACTAGTTCCCAATAATTTATAAAAACTCCATAAGAGAGAAGGATATCACTTTGGAATACAAAGACCTTGTCTTCAATATACACTCTATCACTCTCAAACTCTGTATTCTTGGAATAGGTATCTAAATCTCAGCCTCTTTGTTCATAATAAATATCATAATTCCTTTGTTATATAATTTTAAAGTAGCTTTCAGAGAGTTTGACACATGTGCTAGGCATGAGTTAAACATCAGCTATTATTAAACAGGTGAAAGATGATTGTCGCTTCTGTACTACACTAGATTACGTTTCGTCCCCAAAAAGATTTGATCAAGCCTTAATCCTCAATATCTATGAATGTAATCTTATTTTAGAAATGTGATCTGTTTTACATGGTAGCCAGTTAACACGCACTTAACATTAAGTCCCTTGAAAGAAAAGGAGCACACACACACATATACAGGGGCGGGGGGCAGAGACAAAGGCAGAGACAGAGACAGAGACAAAAACAGATCATCTGGAGACTGACACAGAGTTTGTCGAAGTTTATCTGAAAGTAAAGGTCATTCATTTCAGGAACCACCAGAAAATAAGAAGCAAAAAAGGATTTCTCTTCAGGCTATGAGGAAGCATATAGTCTGCTAACACTTTGATTTTGAACTTCTAGCACCCCAAAGCTGTTGCTTTAAACCAACTTGTGATAGAACTAAAACAAGGAACTAACAGCAAATGTGACCCAAATTATACACTCAGGGTCTAGTGTGCCTTTAAAGTCTATATAATAACAATATTCTTTAACTGATTAGGGCTGATTAGAAATTCCCTATGAAGAATATTCAACATAGAAACATGGTAAATAGGTGCCATGAAACGAGACCAATTATAGTAAAATACATTGTGGGGAAATCAACTTTTACAATGACATAAAATATTTAAAGGAAAATTTAAAGATTTGGGTGTTGAACTATACATCTCACTAACTTTATTCTATAGCTTTGCATATTGTATTGAATGTATCACTAGCACCTCCTGAACCTCATAGAAGGGTTAGTAAATTCTTATGAGAGTCTTTTTTTTTTTTTAAGAAATTGATCTTATCTTTAAAATGAAGACTAATGAAAGAATTATAACTGAGCATAGCCATCCCCATAAATCATGAAGGACTTTGACTGACTGATACACAACAGCAGCTGGAAAGGAAAAAAGAAAGCTGCTACACAGATCCACTTTAATTGACCTCAAATACTTTTCAGTCAAGTAGAAATATTATATTCTGTTCCCTATTTCTACAATTAAGTTTGTATCACCCCATCTTATTCTGACATGCTCCATCTCTATCGAAAACCCAAATAAAAGAACTTCAAATATTTTTAAATAAATGATTCTGGCAATTAGGTTCTTGTTTTTTATTTAATCCTTTATGGGTAAATCTTCCAAAGGAGATAATGTTTGAGTCCCAGACCAATTAAGTGTTCTGCTGAGTTGAAGCACCAACAGTTTCGAACTTTAGGAAAATGTTAATACCAGCACTAAAATTTATTCTGTTAATTGCTGTAATAATCAATAAGTAATTTTCATTCTAAACTAGGTTCTTTATGTGACTTAAATAAACCAAGGGAAGATCATTTACATCTCAATAACAATTGCTAATAATGTCACATCATTAAATTCTACCCTGGTTCTCAATAACATTGGTTAGTGACCAATAAAAGGACTTATTACCTTGGTCAGCTCCCCAGGGGCATGAAGTAAACCAATGGTGAAAGATTTTTTTCATGTTACACCATGAAACCAAGTCAGCCTGTCTTCTCTTGGGACTTGTACTACAATTTAGGTGCAGACTGGCTTTTTCTCTTCCCTCCCTTCTTTCTTCCTTTTTTCCCTCTCTTTCCTTCCCTGTTTTCATTTTTTTCTCTTCCTCTCTCTTTCCCTCTTTCTCTCCTGTTCCCATTCTTCTTCTCTCTCCTTTCCTTTCTCATATTTCCTTTTTTGTGTCTGCTTTTAAGCAAAATTGTTTTAATTCTAAGGTTGACAAAAGATTCATAAAGGGAAGAATCCTTTGCACCCTAATTCTCATTGCAAATATCAACAGAAAAACAAAATATTTTAATAAACCTCTACACCATGGATTTAAGTCCCTTAAAGTGAAAAAAGAGGGGAGTAGGGATATGAGGATTGTCTGTATGTATAAACCAATACTCATATTTCTGTTTGCACATTATTCTGTAAGAAATACATGGGGGCCTACATTTCAACATTGATTATTTATATTGACCAAATTAAATTTCTTGTGTCTTTAAACTGCTATCAATGTGGTTGTCATGATGTAAAATTCACTGTGTATCATGAATAGTGATTCTATAGCTAAAATGTTTATAATTTAGCCAGCAAAAATCATTACTATGTTAAAGTACATTTTTAACACTGCTTTTGTGATACCAACATACTAGCTGATGATATTGAAATTTTTATGTTAATTAAACAACTCTAACCACTTGGTACATTTCAGATATGTACACTTTGTAATTACCTCCATTATTGAAATAGCTGGCTTGATTTATCCATGCCATGGTAACATTGTAGCTTCTGTTATTTTTGTCTTTAGAAAAACACAGGTCCCAGCGTGGGAATATAAAACTATTACTGTAAATTAAATATTAAAGCTAACTTATTCTTGCATAAGAATGCTGTCAAATAATGGTGATAACTGTTGCTAAGATAGGAACTATTTTTTGGCTTTTTTTTGGAAACACAAATTAAAATCCAATTTTCCATTCTTTTGGTAAATTGCATGTAGTTAGGGTGCATGGTTTTACTGATGGTAGTAGCTTAAGGGGGAGCTATTATAGTCTTAGCTTAGCGATTAAGAAATACAACATTTGTTGAAGGGCTAGGCCTTTTAGTCTAGAATGGATTATCACTTGATCCTTCTTAAGCATTTTTATACAGGAGTGCATTACCTCGGAGCCACCCTGGGCTCCATGCCTCATTAGCTTGGGTGTTAGATAAATCAAAGGCAGCCTCAGAGACAAAGATAAGCAAACTGCAGGCCAGCAAGATGATGATGTATGGATCCAGGAGGCTAATAGGAAAGTATTGACAGGAAAGTGGTGTGCTTATCCTGCAATCACTGCATATTGCAATGAGAGCTCCCCAAAGCAGATGGGATACACTTCAGGGAATGCGCAGCTACAAGACTGCTAGGCAGAAATGGATCCTGTGTTTTAAATTCTAACAAGAACTTGGTTTCTTTTCAGCTGCACTTCAAATGCATTAAAATGGGTAGTGACCTAGGCCATAGAGAATTCTAAAAACAGACTTTTATTTCAGAAGACTAAGTATTGGAATTATTTTCATTCCAGAAGATTTATTTATTTATTTATTTTTTTGCAGAGCAAGGAATCAAATAATCACTTACAATTTGTTATTAGAGCTATTCCAACAGTATCTAATACATGATAATGTTTTATCCCACTTTTATGTCTGTTCTTCAATCTTCAATACATTCTAAAGTTTGCTTCTTTATACTTCAATAGGATTTAACATGAAAACCCTTTGAACAAATCATACCATGAGAAAACAAAAAGATATTACTTGGTATAGTCTGGGACTAAAAATGTTTTTCAATTTTTTCCATAATCGATAGCTTCAGACTATAATCAATTGCACAGCCTTATGTGCAATATTTTACTTTTGAACACGCAGTCAATGAAACGCTATTGCCAAGTCATTTTACAGATGAAAAAAAGTAAGTTCCTTTTATTACCAAAATCAAGCCACTTACCAAAGACCCCATTATTAGTACACAGGCGAAACAGAACTGGAGCCCAAATCCACTGATACTAGGTTTGATGCCACCAATGTTCTGTCTGTCTCTAAACAGCCTAGGGTTTGTAGATGGGACGGCACGCCTAACTGAAAATGAAAAAGTAGCTGCAAGTTATCTATAAGAGAGGACAGTTGTCCCAGAAATGTAGTCTGCCTTGACTCTGGTCAAAATGATTGGCTGATCAGAAAGCTCATTGCACATGTCACTAGGGCCTGGTACCCTCATCAGTTTAACACAGTTTAGTGGAGAAGAAATTCTGGCCTGTCTGTTTCTATTTGCCCCTGTGAAACTAGTCTCAGGTTTTACTGCTTGATTTCACCTCTTCTTTTTTCTGTAAGAAAGTCTGATTGTGTGTGTGTGTGTGTGTGTGTGTGTGTGTGTGTGTGTGTTTATTTGCCTGTGTAAGCATGTATGGAAGTTGGAAGTCTATGATGAGCATCTTTCTTCTGTCACTCTCCATCTACCTATCTATCCAGCTATCTATCTATCTGTCTGTCTGTCTGTCTGTCTGTCTGTCTGTCTGTCTGTCTATATATCTATCTAGTTATTTTTGTACTTGTGTACATGTTATTTGAGATATATCTCTCATTGAACCTGAAGCTTAATGTTTTGATTCTGGCTTGACTGCTGGTCTGTCTCTATCCCTCTAGTGTCTCCTAACACCATTTTCAGCTTTTACATAGGTACTGGAGATCCAAACTCAAGTCCTTGTGCTAGAACAGCATGTACTTTATCAAGATCCTGAATTCAAAAGTTTTTAAAAACAAATATTTGAACTATTATTTGGAACAAGGGAATTATAATTATTTTGCTGACAAGAAGTACCAATCAATTACCTCGTTATAGAGTTCAGAGCAACAGAATTCCTATAAAAATTTAAAAGAATATATCAGTTGTTTTATTCACTGCTACATCATTACTCAGTGGGACACACATTATTAATTTCTGCTCTTCAAGTTTTGTTACGCTAATCTGGAAACACATTCTTGCCCCCTTTGGAATCTTAAGAAGCAGTCACATGAGTTATCAAAATCCACTGCTGATGGGCTGATCACATTCTTTCTGACCAATCAATTACATTACAATTCCAGTACATTTGCATGCAAGGATCTGAAAACTGTGACTCGTTATGCCCACTGTAATCTTTAGGAATTATTTAAAACATCCTTAATGTATAGGAGAAACAGTGGAAGTCCTCGGAAGCCTGCCACATTCTGCCGTGGAAGGATTCCCTTCATTTTAAGCTCAGCTCCTTAGAAGATTTGAGGAAATCAGACGACCAAGTCCAGAGACATTTCTCAAAAGAGCGCTGGAAGGAATAAGCAAATACCTTAACATTGTGACCTCACGGTGCCTTCTGCCTGCCTGCGGTTTGCAATCTTGGTAACTGTCATTTGTTTTATTTCACCCTCTGAAAACCTAGCCTGTAAACTCCCAACTGGTGCCCTCTTCATCATGATCTGCCTTTGTTCTGCTGGACTGGGCTGCTTCCCCGGCACTGCCCATTAGCCCGGGAACATTGTGATTAATGCACAGACTCCGCGTCCCAGCCAGCAGGCTGGGCCCCTGGCTGCTCCGGCAGCCACTCTGGAGCAGTCACAGTGTCCCTGGTGCCTTTAACTGCCTTCCCTTTATCTGCCTGCCCCGGGCCTGCAGCTGGGCCTCCTCCTGGCCTGACCCACCTCCTTCTGCACCCTGGGACTCAGGCAGGGTGCGTTCATTACTCATCTGTGACAATAAGCCATCGAGTAAGATGTAGAACTCAATTCCAGCAGAAAGACCTATAATGTCGGAGTCAGGAGGTTATCGCTGAGGGACCTGCACCTTGCTCCTCCACTCTCTTATCGAGAGCTTTACAGGCTCTGCTCCGGCCAGCATCTTGTAAAGCTGAGGGTGGCAGATTTGGCCTCAGATTAGCATACATCTTCCTAAGTGGTACTACATTTAATTAAAAAGTAAACCTCAGTTAATGTGTGTGTGTGTGTGTGTGTGTGTGTGTGTGTGTTACTGTAGTAGAGGGAAACAGATGTATATTGTACAATATGGGTATGTAGTGGCAAAGAAAAAAATGTTTTTACTGTTCCTTGCCCTCTCTGCTCTCTACTCTCAGCAGTGATCTGAAATTCTTTCTCTGTGTTGCACAATCCTTCTATGATGTCAGAGGTAACAAGGCAGTAACAATGCATTTCTCAGCATTCTGATCTTTTATACTTTCCTTCAAGGGGCAGAGACTTTGAGATGTTGACGAATTCAATGGAGTATCTCTCCCTCTCCAGGAAAGTCTGATTTCGTGATAATTACAAAATTTAACTAAAGAGCCCAACTGTAAAGGAGGTGGAGTCAGGATAGGGAGGATCATCCCAAGAATATGTCTTTTTGTCATTTAGTCATCTTCCATAATAATTTACAGCACAGTATAAAAGTTAAATATGTGTTTGAATCATTTTACTTTCGATTCGATTACTTTAGATTCACCAAGTTGCAGTAATTAACCAGATCACAGAAAAGATTCATCAAACTTGATTAAAAAAAACTCAAGTCATAATCCACAGTATCACTACAAACTCATCATGTAATTAAACACTATAAAATGATTGATATATTTCACAGGGATTTCAGAAGCCTAACTCATCTAGTGACATTTTTGAAATATATAATTTTAAAATACAAGGAGAATATTTAAAAGTGATTAAGGGAACTATTAATTAGGAGTTTAAGACATGCAAAACTGAACTAACCAACCCCAGTATATTATTTAATCTCATAATGAAAATTGCTTCTAAGTTCTTTTTTGTTTCTAAAGTCTTGGTAGTGACACCATCTTCCTGAACTTTTACAAGGTTTTGAGCTGAGGTTTTAGCAGGACACACTCTTTGCTCCAAAGCACAGTCCTCCATATTTTGTTCTTTCCTGGTTCTGGGCTTTAAGCCTGGGACATTTCCATTAGAAAAATCCCCCAATGAATTACAGATAGTGTTATCCTTCTGCTTCTCTTGGTTAAAAAGGGCATTCCAGGGGGCGAAAATATGCTTACCTAGAAATAAGACAGGTCTTGGCTCATGACCACGGGCTTCCAAACCTTGGTCCCTTAATAAGCTTACACTTGTTCTTTTCTTTTTAAAGTTATAGTTGCCATTTGTAAAGCTATGAGTTAAAAAGAAAATCAAAACAAGGGCTGGAGTTATGGCTCAGAGGATAAGACTCTGCTTATCAGGAGTTCAGATCACAGGTCCCACATGAAAATGACAGGCAGAAACAGCTGCTGCCTGCACTTCTAGCCCTGGTGGGCCGAGTACCGGAAATCCCAGAGCAAAGCAAAAAGGAGGTAGAAGCAATCCAGGATGATTTCTGAAGTCATTCTTGGTCTTCCACAGGAACACACACTGCCATCTGATGCACACACACACACACACACACACACACACACACACACACACACACTAAATAATGTAACAGTATTCTAAAAGACAAATATTACTTATTTCTCAAATATGTTTGATTGCAGAATCTCTTTCAGGTGGCATCAATGAAGAGTACCTTTACGTACTAGAAAGAGACTTTTTCTGGATGACACGTTAGAGGTTTTGTTTGTATTCCAAACTCCCAGGGAGAATGATTAGATAGGAGTCAGGAGAGCATAATAAACAATATATTCAATAAAGATGCAAAGCTTGTAATAATTGACAGGCTCTAAAAGCTGATATTAGCTGTGACTTTACAAGGTGACTTTGTTGTGATTTTTTTGCAGCTACCTGAAACAGAATGTCATCACCAAGTCTCATTAGTAATAACCTGCCATCTCCATCAGAGAGCTGGACACTTGACTCTGTCACAGTCACTCCACATGAATGTTTCTCTCTCCACTAGCTTCTTATAGGAAGGTCAGTATCTCATTCATTTTTCCACCTCTACTTTCCAGCACAATTACAAGTATTTGACTGGTCTTCATAGATGTTTGCTGAGAGGATCAATCAATCACTAGCAAAAATTTCATCTTTACTTCCTGAAATATAGTATATTTCTAAAATTATGCCAGGATTGAGATTTTACTTTTACCATTTCTAAAAAACATAGAGTAGCTCATTCCCATTATGAAAAAAAACTATGTGAACAACCATATCAATTATTCATACAGGTTATTTGTCCCAGGGATTATGCACATGTTATCCTTATAATCTTTGTAAAAATTATCTAAGGTAACTGTTACTGTATATCTGACATGTTAGATATTAATGTTAGTTGAACTAGAAAATCCAAGGCTGGAGGAGCAGAGCAGCCACGTCCTCAGTCATGCAGAAACTGAAGTTAGGAGGAGTGCAGAGATTGGAATCCAGGCTGGCCTGATTCCAGACTCATCCGTTAATTACATCAATGAGTCTGCTCGTAACTCTGCTCTCCCAAGGAGGAAACAGGGCACATAGTACAGGGCTGTGCTATTATTTCTTCCTTTCTTGGATGCATTTTAATTGCTAAAAAAAAAAAAGAAGAAGAAAAAGAAAGACAGCGTGGCCTGACTTTATTTGTCCTTTAGGAACCAGGGTACATGTGCAAGGTGGAAAGTCACCGCATTTTAATGCCACATGCTGTGCCTTTGTAAGACAAATTCCCAGGTTGCTCTAACTCCCAGTTTTCTTATAATATTGGATATTAGCTGCTTTACTATTCTCTCATTTAATGTGACACAGTATGTTGGATTTTCCTCCTGGCTTTCAGAGCTGCAATTTCTGAACCTTAGAATCTAGCTTTTTGTGGTCTCTATTTACCTGTCGATTTTCTATTCCTCTTGCCTGGCTTCTGCCAGTATCTTACTCTATACTCTACTGTCTCACCAATAACCGGGCTGTCAAGTCTCTTTTCCCAAGTCTCATTTCATTTGATTCATAGACTATTCACAACTGTTTATAAAAGCAGTGTTTCTTGGAGATGATTCAACTTAAAAAGTGATCCTTTTCCAATCTTATGCATTTTTTAAATTACAAGGAAGATATTAAGATGCTAAAATTAGACCCGTGAGATGATTCCACAGGTAAATGTGCTGTGCACACACCTGGCAACCTGAGGTTAATCCCAGGAGTCCTCATTTTAAAGGAATGGACCAGCTTCTAACATGCACATTTGTGATTCTCTCTCTCTGTCTGTCTTTCTCTGTCTATGTTTATCTCTATCTTTCAAATAAATATAATATTAAAAAACTAAAATCATTTTTCTGTCTATTAGTGAAACAAAGTTGTTTATATTTTGATGTGTTTTCTATTTTAGTGTCTAATTTACTTTTGTGTCTTTCCTTTAGTTACAGTTATACATAGATGTTTTGAACCAGGACCTGTGGAGAGATGGCTCAGCAATTAAATACCTTCTGGAGTTGGATTCTCTCACAAAAGTTTGTCCCTCCCAATTTCCTTTTCTTCAGAATGAGGCTTGGTGGCTACTAGTGCAGATTCCCAAGACATCAGTAAAATGAAAATGTATTGACTTTATTTCAGAATTTATAAAAGAATGCCTTTACCAATACAGGTATTCTTAGAAGAAATGAGTATTCTTTCTGTTGGGGTTAGTTATTCCTTTCCTAAGAATTAGATAAATTGATTCAAAATCAGTAAAAGTAAAAGACAATATTTTTTCCATTGAATATATGAGTTGAATTCCACTATTACCCCTTTTTCTGTTACGAAGAAATCCAACTCACCGATTGTTTCACTTTACTTATTAAGAAGTTATTCATTCCTTTTGAGGTACAGGATAACTCCCCCAAACAGAAACAAACTGCCTGCTTTCTCAGGATTCTAAGGAACAAAGTGGTCCTGTTGTCCTTCTAAATCATCCGTGCTTCTCCGCCGCTCACTTGAAACCTGCATAAGGTGGAGATGCGTCACATCTGTGGTCAGCGAATGCTTGACATGCGGCTAGTGTCACTGCCAAGTGGAATCTGTAATTTTCTTAAGTACAATCAATTTAAATTTACATTTAAATGGACAGATATGACAAATGACTATCTGGTTGGAAATCATAAGATTAACTGCTCTAAAAAGTAACTTCATACAATATATTAAAAAATCAAAAACTGCTAATGTATTTTAAAAGATAAGTACCATGCTCTATGGTAAAGTGTTAGCAAAAGATACATATGTGAACCTTGTGAGTTTTGTAAACGCTGGAAAAGCCATGACTCTGAAAATCTCTACAATTCAGAATTATGTAGAGACTCATTCTAAAGATCTGTAAGCTAAGGAGACCTCAGTCACATCATAAAGTTGATTCGCGAGCTCTTGTTTTAAAATTGGGACTCAATAGAATATCAGTAATTATTCCACTGAAGTATTTGAGCTGCTGAGATGTAACCACAAGAGGCAGTTTGAACTGCTCTAGAGAATTCTTTGCAATAGATGTAGAATAAGACCATCATAGGACTAGTATTTGAGTCACTGTCTTCCAGCTGTGCTTGAAGTCAGAGGAATTCCCAAATTTCCCAGTTAGTTCTATTAACAAATCCTCTTTGAGAGTTTAAACCATTTAATTAAAGAAATGAATAATGACAAGTAAAGACTGCTTCAAAGAGATATAAATATAAATAAAAATGTTTCCAGAGAAGTTACTTAGGCAGAACTAACCGACAGCTGGGTGACTTTGCATAATTATGTAATTCCTCTGTGTCTCATGTTTCTCTTGTACAAAGTAGAGGATAATCATAGTACCTGATTCAGACTTGTGGTGTTGTTACAATAATTTTATGATTCAATACATGTAATGTATTAGAACAGCATCTAGCACATTGTAGCAATATATGAATCTGACTGTGGAGGTTTTGGACTGTGTATGAACATTTAAGTTCTGGCAACAGGACAGGCCTAACTGTGAGTCCTATGACACTACCTAATATTTAACTTCTCTAACTATTGAAAGATACTAACTTTGCCCTCACAAAATATTACTTAGAGATCACAAATATAAATATCAGTAAGTCACAAAAATTAAAATACGTCATTGCCTGAGTGACTTCCATTTCAAAAATGCCTTTTATTGCCTTTTGCAAATATGACAAATTTTAAGATAAATCAAATGTTGTCACAGCAATGTGGTTTTTACCATTCTCACTGAGGCTGCATCTTTCATTTCACTCCAATGAGTCTCTCCTTATTCATAATGCAAAAACGCTTTAAATACAAACTAACAAGGAAGTGAAAACATTGATGCAAATCCCCTAATTTTGATGTTGTCCTATATAGTTTTATCTTCTCAGCCTCTTCTCCTCCTTAACCATGTATTCTGATGAATACAAAAGAAAGTTTATGACAAAAGTATAATCTCATACATAAACATTTTATGTTCATGAAAATGTTTTTATGTCTCAAATAAAAAACAAACTTTCAATCTTAATAATATTGAAGGGAAAATTTTTGTTAATGGAGTTTTGAGAAAACACTCAAGGGTAGTGTTTGATTTGGCTTTTGTTTGATTTGAGACTTTTTAAATTTATTTTTTATTATTTATTATTTATTCAATTGTGTGTGTATGCGTATGTGTGCGTGTGTATGTATGTGTGTGTGTGTAGAACCAAGGACGAACTGGGGAACCACCATGGACCATCTCCACCTCCTCCTTGTTTGCTCTGCTCCTGGATTCACAGACTCCACCTTACCAGGATCAGAAGCGCAGGCCGCCCCCGCTTCCGCCCTTCATCTATACGTGGGGTCTAGGTTCTGAACTCAGGACCTTCTGCCTGCAAGGCAGAGGCTTAATCCCTGAGCCACCTCTCCAGCCCCTAGTTTATTTGTTTTTTGAGGCAGAGATTCATAACTTCATGCTGACCTTAATAGTTTATGTAGTAGAGGATGACTTTGAACTCCTAACTCTCCTGAGTTCAGCTCCAGAGTGCGAGGATTATAATTGTCCTGGTTTATAGATGTTAGTGATTAAACCTAGGATCTTGTGCGTCCTAAGCAAACAGCTACATCCCTATTCCAGAAACAATTTTCTTTACCTAGTTCAACTTAGGTAACTTATAAATTACACAAGAGAAATAATTCTAACAATTCTTATACTGGTAATTGGTGATCCTTGTAAACACCAAGATAGGCAGAGTTGAAACAGAAAACTATTTGACAAAAATATCATGAGAAAGGAAATGATAGAGCAATATCTTTTTTAAACTTTGATGCAAAAATTCTTAAGAAAATATTAGCAAATAAAATCCAAAAATATACTTTTAAGATATGTATTCCCCTTTTAAGTGAAATTTGCTACAACTATGCCAGGCTGGTTCAACATTAGGAAGCTACATATGTGTATAGGTTATAGATGAAAATTCATATATCAATGGATGTAGAAAAGACATCTGATAAAATCCAAGCCTATTCATAATGCCAAAGAGCTTAGGAAGCTAGAAATGAATAGGAATTTCTTTCACTTGATAAAGGACATTGAAGGCAATCTACATATTTTCCTATGAAAAAGGTAAGAGAAAGAAATGAAGATTATGCAGTTTGTCAAGAAATAAGGGAAATTGTTCAATGAAAATCTGAAAAATATAAAAAGGCTAGAAGATACAAGTTAATTTACTAATTCAATTACTTTCATCTGTGTCAGCATTAAACTGAAATTTTAAATTATGTGCAATACTATTGACACCAAGAAATGGGATATATAGATATAAATCTAACAAAATGTACAGAAGATTAATGTGATGAAAGTTACAAAACTCTGGTAGAAGAAATCAAAACTACAAATAAACAGAGAGTTATTACATGTTCATGAAAGCTCAATATAATTAAGATGCCAGTTCATAACTTGATAGTTCACAGACAGTATCAGTACAATTCCCAGACAGAAACCAATAATTTTATTGATGTCTACAAGCTAATTCAATAGCTTTATGTAAAAATGTAGAAGACTTAGAGAGTCACCAGAGTATTGAAAGAAAGTACTATAGTTGCAAGGCTGACATTGCCTAAGCTAAAGACTTACTATAAACCCGTAGTAATGAAGACAATGTGGCATTGTTCAAAGAACAGGTAAACATGAGGTAGGTATGCAGAGAAAGTAGATAGGAACTTGGGTTTCCATTTAGCTTCTGTTGGGCACAAATCCCCACTTCTAATCATGCAGCTGGTAGCCTAGTTTCTCTACCTGCGCACTATGCACACACACCCTTTTTTGAATAGCACACCTAGCAGTACCAGTCCCCAAATTGCACTGGCGTATGCATACACCTCTCTTTAAACAATGGGGTAGATTTCTCCTCCCCTGATAATCACCAAACTTTGACAGTTTCTAGGCACATGTATTCCCAGCATGTCAGATAGAAAGAAATGAGGGACCAAACTGGACTGAACTTGTTTTGTTGTTATTATTTGCTTGTTTGTTGTTTTTATTTCTTTGACAGTTTCATGCAATGATTTTGATCATTTCCTCCCTATATTGCCTTTCCTTGCCTAACTTTCTTCACTCACTAAGAATCCTCCTCTTCCCAACAGGTTTTCCTCATACTTCTTTGTCTTTTCTGGTGTGTCAACAGAATACAACAGAAAGACTAGAAAAAGAACTGCAAATACTAGATGTGTTTTCACTCCCATAAAACTCCCTGTGATTGGGAGGGTGAGATCATCCTGGGCTACACAGGACTACCACATCTCAAGAAGAAGTAGAGAGAGAGGAAGAGAGAGAAAGACAGAGACAGAGACACAGAGAGAGAAAAGAAAGAGAAAGAAAAGGAAAGAAAAAAGAAGAGAAAGAGAGAAAGAGAGAAAGAAAGAGAAAGAAAGAAAGAAAGAAAGAAAGAAAGAAAGAAAGAAAGAAAGAAAGAAAGAAAGAAAGAAAAAGAAAAGAAAGAAAAAGAGGTAAGGAGGCAAGGAGCAAGGAAGGGAGGGAAAAAGGGAGGCAGGGAGGGAGGAAGAAGCAGTTACAGCTATACACCAACATTTCGAAAGAAAGAAAGAAAGAAAGAAAGAAAGAAAGAAAGAAAGAAAGAAAGAAAGAAAGAAAGAAAGAAAGAAAGAAAGAAAAAGAGAGAGAAAGAGGGAGGGAGGGAGGCAGGGAGGGAGGGAGGAAGAAGCAGTTACAGCTATACACCAACATTTCTAAATACTATCTAAAAGTGGAACATCGGTCTAATTATAAAAAACAAAGTAATAAAATTTGCAGTGCATAGCAGGAGAAAAATCTACATGATCTTTATCTTGCCAATGAGATTTTAGGTGCAACACCAAAAGCATGAACCATGAAAGAAAAAAACTGATGCTAGACCTCGTTAAAATTAAAAACCATCTTTCAAAAGTTACTGTGGAGGAGATGAAAAAGCACCTTTTTTTTCAATTTTCACTTTTATGTTTGGGGTACATGTGTCTTGCACTTGTGTGCATATATGTGTGATGTCTTAGTATCAGGAATCATCCTCGATCACTCTTTTACCTTATTTCTTGAGGTGTCTGAGTCTGTAATTAAACCCAGAAGTTACCTATAGAACTGGTCTACATAGCCAGCTTGCTTTGGGGGTTCCTGGCGCCACTATCCTCGGTTGCAACTGCAGGTAGGTGGCATACCACCCAACATTTGTCTGTGGATGAACTCGGACCCCTTTGCTTCCATTGCAAGTACTTCAATCCCTGAGCCATCTCCTCAGCTCTCAGGAAATATTTTAATAGCATATATGAGAATATATTAAAGATATGCAAAGAAAAATATTAAAAACATTCACCAAAGGAGATTTGTCAATGACAAACACGACAAGATGCTCGATATCCGATGTTACCATGGAATTGCAAGTTAGACTAATAATGAGAGATCTCCTCATGAGTAATAGAATGGCTAAAATCTGAACATTACCAACAAAATTTGTACAGATACATTTATAGGAATTTTGTCCATAATAAAACATGGAATCAACTAAAATAACTTTCAATAAGTGAATAAAAATATGAAATATTATTCTGTGACCAAAAAAAAAGAAAAAAAGGATCCTGAAATATATTTTGCTGAGGTAGGAAATTGATCTAAACAGGCAACTATGTGATTCCCACTATGATATCATGAAAAAGTCAACATTACAGAGATAATATTAAAAACTCATGATTACCCAGAAGGAACATGCATATCATGAAACTATTCTGTCTGATTCTATAATGGTGGATACAGAACATAATGTTTTTAAACTCATGGAATTGTACAACAGGAAGAGTGAGCATGTGGGGAAACTACAACTTTAGTTCATAATTATTTATCAAGATTAGTTTATCACTTGTAACAAACACACAAGTAAAAGAGGAGAGTGAGAACAGGAAATATAGGAACTTCTATCTCCTTTTGGTTCATATTTTTCATACACCTGGTCTAAAAATTTCTGTGCTAATAAAAGCATCTACCTGATTCAGAAAAAAAAACCTTATCAAATTACAGTCAAAATCATTGATGAGCATTATTTGCTAACTGGATTTGTTTGTCAAAATTATCAAAGGGAGTAGTGGATATTCCAAGAGGGATATTATCCAAATCCAATGCTGACTGAGAAATCGGCCCCTCTATACTGTACAGATGCACGTGCTCATACACATATATACAGTCTGTGTGGTCAAAGTGAGGCTTAATGGAGACCATTTAGCCTATAAAGGTAAAGCACAAACTGAAAGGTCACCATAGATTTATGTTCCCCTATCCTACTAATGCCTATTATACCAGAGTCTATATTCTTCAGAAGTCATCGACATTATATTAAGTAATATATAAGTTTATATCATCTTTATAAGCCATCTATAACTGCCATTAAGTTTTAGACACTCTATCTGAGTCAAGCAACTAATGAGAATAAATGGGGTCAACTCTGAAGAAAGGAAGCAGTTCTGGAATTGTGGGGCTGGAGAATACGATCGATTGATGTGATATTGGTTAGAGGGCCCTACTCAGAAGTCATCAATGGTTAAATGTCAGCCTTGGGGGCATATTGAGTAGTGGTTCTCAAGGGATTGGTCTTGCACCTGATGCCAGTTCATGTTTTTGAGAGACTCCAATGATGGGATTTAGATTTTAGATATGTTTCTTATGCTGGCTTATAATTTAGCAAAGATAATGCATTAAAATCCACGTAAATAGTTCATAAACAGAAAGCTGTTAAATTAAATAGTAGGTAGTATTAAATAGTGTATTATTTTAAGGAAACAAATTACCTGAATGTACCATGGAATGGCCGCACCACAAAATCTTCACGCAGGCCCTGCTTATTTTTCTTGAGCTAGTCTATCTTTAAATGACCTGGTTAGACTCTCCGTTCCCTGGTGAACACATCTGAGACATTACTTGTTGGATGAGCCCCAGTGAAGACACTGGAATGGATCGAGATTGAGAAAAATCCACAAACAGCCCTGACAGGTAATTTGCAAAATCTTTAGACCTTGCATTACTTTTAGCTTCAAATCATGGGGCCATCAGGGATCTAAAGGAGAACACACCCTCAGCCATTAAGGAAAGCAATATGGCAGCTCCTAAAGAAGCTAAAAACCGATTACCCAAAGATGAGCAATCTCTCTTCTGGGTGTATAGTCAATGGAATGGGAACTACTTGGGGAAATTATTTACACTCTTGAATTCTTTGCAGTATTATTGATAATAGCTGAGATAAGAAATCTAGGGCTGGCAAGATGGCTCAGGAGGTGAAGTCAATTGCAGTTAAGCTTGATGACCTGATTGTGATCCCTAGGACCTGTGTGGCAGAAAATGAGAACTGCTTCTCACAAGCTGTCTCTGACTTCCACACACATGCCATGCACCCACAAATGCACACATACATTCACACACACACACACCAAACAAATGTTTGTAATAAAATTATTTTAAAGAGACAACATAAATGCATGTCAGTAACTGAATGAGTTAAAAATGCAATTTCCCACAGTACAGTTAGACCTAGAGGACATTATTATAAGCAAGACAGAAAAATATTGCAAAAACTTACTTGTACATATATGTGCAGTATTTTTAAAAGATAGCTTGAATACAGAGACAGAGAATGCAATAAGAGTTACCTTGTAAAGCTGAAGAGGTGTAGGTCAAAGAATTCACAAAATAACAGATCTATAGAGCAATCAGGTCTAGAAATCTAATGTGCAACATAACAAAATCTAATGTGCATTAGCAAATTTTTTAAAGTAGATTTTGGTTGTCATCACATGAAAAATAACTAAATGAGATATAAGATATATTAATATACTTTGCTATCAGAAGCATTTTATTGTCTCCATGTATCTCATCACGTCAGGCTGTGAACCCTGTAAACAGAATCAAATTATCCAGATTTTTAAAAGATGGTATCTATCAGCTGGGATAAAAAAATGTTCCCAATACCAAGTGGCCCTAGTGGGCAGAAACTACTTTTGATAACAAAATACTGAAAAATTTTATCAATTATACCAAACTGACTAGTCAGTCATTATATACCTGATGTTTTTCATAAAGATAAATAGTGAAGCAGAGGTGGTATCTCCTAAGCAAAAGGACCTGAGTTTGGATACACAGTACCGCATTAAAATTGCCAGGAAAATATGGTTGAGGCCTAAACTTCCGGCCCTGGAAGGCAGAGTCTGGGAAACTCCAGAGCCTGGGAAACTCCAGAGCAAAGCAGTAAGAAGACAGAACAATCCAGGATGAGTCTTGTAGTCATGCTTGGGCCTCACACAGACACACACTCAAGTGCTCTCTCCCAGAGAGAGAAAGAGACAGAAAGACACAGAAAAAAAAAGAGAGAGAGAGAGAGAGAGAGAGAGAGAGAGAGAGAGAGAGAGAGAAATTGTAGGTTGCATTTAATTTTTATTATGATACCCTTATTAAGCGCCCTGATATTCTGAAAACAAAACAATGAAATAATAATTTCTATGAATTAGGAGGATGTACCATGGTGAGCTTTGAAAGAGAGGAAGTGTTTGCAGCAAGGAATGAAACTTGCCAACCCAGGAAGGAAGGGCATCTCAAGCTCAACATCGCTGGCATCTACCACTGATGGCTCGGACTGCAGTGCACAGGGCAATGTTTGGCAGCATTTCTGGCCTCTGCTCACCATATGCAGTAGCAACCCTGGACAGAGACAACCAGAAGCGTTTCTAGACATCACAAGTGATCCTGAGAAGGTGAGTGTAGAGCGAAGGGAGAGAGATGGAGGAAGTCACCCCCACAAGAATCACTGCTCTGAAGAAGCATTAGACACCCAAAACCCCATTTTATAACTAAGAGAGCTAGAGTGCAGCAAGATAAAGCAACTTTGTCAAGGAAATAGAACATAAAAGGCAGATTAAGATAAGTCTTTTATTATTAGATCTCGGCTACTACAGCTATTGCCAAAGAAGCAGTGAGAGCAAAAATGAGTGACTGAAATTCAAATATTAAAAAAGCACTGACCTAAAAATTGAGTGGGGGGATGAGGAGAAAATTGTTTCAAAGTGATGTCATAGCAATGTCTTTGTAGATGAGGCACGTGAAAGATAAGGCTTGCAGAGTGCGCTGCAGTGGACAGACAGCAACACAATAAATGAAGGTTCTTTACCCTTTCGATGGCTCTGCTGAGTCTTGATTGGTGATGGGATGCCAAGACTTCCCTCACACAGCTTCTATTCCAGCTTTCAACATCCTCTAGAAGCACCACCCTGCTCTCTATGCTGTGTAGACCTCATACAGTGTATATTTGGCCCATCTCAACCCCCATGTCCTTAATGTTTAATGTCCCCCTTGATCTTCCTCTGGTGAAGCCCTACTCACTTATCAAGGCCCAACTTAAGTGACCCTGTCTTCTAGGCAGCATTCTTTAGATCCACTAACTGCAAATAAGTCTCTGTTTTCTCCTCCCATGGTACTTGGTTCATTTTCCCTGGCATGTGTTCCACTTTTGGGTGCAGCTCTCTGTGCAACTCTTATCTTCCCTTGGTATTACTCACTACTTCAAGTAAGCAGTTCTGCTTATCCCACTTCATAATCCTACTTAGTATGTGCCTGGGAAAGGTTATGTTTGCTACACATTCTGAATGAAATGTCCAAAGTAAAGAATAAGGGATTTTACCTTCAAGCAAGCAATCAATTGTACCACGTTCTCATCCCATCTCATTTAGTTTCTGATAACAAATCCCAAAGGAAACATATTTTTATGGGATTACCAAGAGACAATGTTGCCTATGTAATGTGAATGGAGATATTTTAAGGGAGTGAAAGCAAAAACCATGGAAGCTTTTCAAAGCTTATTACAAAGATGGATTTAAATTCTAATATCAAGGTGATATTCTATAAAAAAATGAAACAACAGAGGCCATAAACCAGCATAAAACAAGATACCAGTCACATGTACTGTTGATTCGGTGTCATGATTAGCATGCACAATGTCCACCATAGTATTATGGGTTTGAGATCTTGGCCTCCCAACTGATGACACTGCTTTGGGAGGTGTTGAACCTTTAGAGGTGGATCTTTGCTGGAGGATGTCGGGTTGCTGGGGAGCACGCCTTGAGGTGTGCAGCCTGGCCCCACACTCTATCCTCTTTGCTTTTTGACCTGCCCAGATGTGAGCGAGCACCCTCACATTCCCACCGGCACACCCCCTTCCCCCCAAGTTGCTTTTTTTTAATCAGGCATCTTATCACAGCATGAAAGTTAGTAAAAGATTTTAAAGAAAATAAAATGTAAAAGTCTGTGTATGATAACTAGCAAAACAATTTCTTAGAGTAGGGATTTAGTGACTTATTTATTTAGAAAGGGTCTCACGTAGCCCACGTAGCTTAGGCTGGCCTTACATATCTTATCTTCCTGCTTTCACCCCTTAATCCTGAGATCCCAGGCTTATAGCACCATGCCTGATTTATGCAATGCTGAAAAAGAACCTAGAGCCTTGTACAAACTAGCCAAGCACACTACCTGTGTCCCTGGGCCACTTATTTATTAAGCAAATCAAGCAAACACCCAAAAACATATTTAGTGTACCATATGTCCCCAGTTGGTAAATATGATGTGATGAAGGAATACCAAACCTGTCTACAGAGAGATAGATGCATTAAAGAGTGAAAAAATAAAAAGTAGATATATTTTGGATTCTATGGGTACAGCAGAAATCAAGCAAGCTTGTGGCCAATTTTATCCTTGCAAGTATCAAGAGTGGCCTAGAAGAGAGGAGGATCCATAGTCGGGGCTGCGGACCCTTAAAAGCTCAGTAGGCTATCACTGGAGGAAATACAGAGAACTAGAAATGGTCTAATGCTACCTTTTAAGAGGGAGATTAAGAACAAAGTCATAAATCTAGGACATTTTCTTTGTGTCTTGGGAATTACAAACAAACCAGTTTTTAAGCCCAGAGAAAAGAAAAGTTATAGAAAAATATATTAGAGAAGTTTGCTAAGCTAGAAGTTGGAACTTTAAGCAACACAAACCTGCGAGTTTTAAGCTGGAAGTATATAGGGAATTTCAGATTTCAGAGAAACTGCTTTGGTGGGAAGGAAGAAGATGAATTAGAAGGAAGCAAGATCAGAGAAAGAGATGTAATGAGGTCACTTTTACAGTACTCCAGTCTAGACACGACAGAGGCCTGGTGTGCCGTAGTGGGCAGGGAGAAAGGTGACAGATTGGAGATATATTTAGGAAGCTGATTGGATAGGATGTGGTGATTAATAGCAGAAAGAGAGGAAGAGACAATGAAGAGCCCAAGTTTGGGGCTCAGACAATTGAGGAATGTCATTCTCTGATGTGGAAAAAAAATGGAAAGAGGAGTGGTTAATGGGATGACGATAAATTCTATTTCAGACCTCTTAGGTTTGAAAAAAACAGGAGACATCTAGGTGACAAGTTCCAACAGGCAGTTGGATTAATGTGTCTGGAGAGGAGAGAATGAGAAACAGGGCTAGAATTAGATATTCATAGACTCCATATAATGGCTCATTAGAGCAGGCAAGATTTCAAGTCCAATGTGTACTATCTGAAAAGACTTAACACTTGGAAAGAACATAAAGAAACGAACTTCAGAGAACATTCAATACAATCCGAGAGACAACTTTTTCAAAGGGAATGCTTTCACATACTCAGAAAAGTTGGTATTTTACCCATGTTAGCTTCTAAAAATATTTTCACTTATCTTTCTCAACATTTCAGTAAGGACTGCTATGAAAAATACTCTTCCTAAACCTGAGTTCTATAGGAATAATCTATGAACTACTTCTATGAACTACTTTGAGTCTCTCTAAGGAACAATGTTTTAATTTATTTTCATTCTTCTAGAGTTTCATACACGAATGCAATGAATTTATGTCATTTCCTTCCATTGTTTAACCTAATCCCCCTTTTTTCCAATTGCAAACCTTCCGATCAGTCTCATTCTTACTTTCTTCTCTTTTTATATGGACGACCTATCCATATTGCATATACTAGCATAAACCTGAGCACTTGCTGGACCATGGATGCTATATTGCTAGGTAGGCCACTGAGCAAAGTAACCTTCCCATACTAATCCAGCATCAACCCTCAATAACCTCTCAAGAGGTAGTAGAGACTGTAGAGATCTTGCCCCTGAAATTTTAAAAGATAATCCTAAAAAGACTTTGTAGAAGTACACAGTGAGTTCATGGAAGATACAGTCCTATCATGTCCAAAAGGTATTGTCTGATAGTATTCCTCTCCACCATCAGGCTCTGAGATTCTTACTGCCTCCTCTTCCATGAGGTTCCCTGACTTTTGAGGTAGGAAGGGTAATGTAGGTGTAAGATTTGGGACAGAGTAGTTCATAGTCACTTATTTTCTGCACTTCAGTTAGCTGTGATTCTCTGTATTAAACATCTTCCATTGCTAAATGAAGCTTCTAGGCTTGGTGCTGACAACACTTCTTATCTATGTGTATAATGATAAATATTGGGATGGCAGTTTACTATCATGTATTTATAGGTTAAACCTTGGTAATTTGTTCCCCCCTCAGGTCTATAACGTCCTCATTTACAGGTTCTTGGCCTGTTTTTCAGCATCAGCAGTGTCTTCCCTGAAAAGCAGGATTTGAATTCAATCCGAAAGCACTTGGCTAACTTCTCAACATTTGTGCCACTGGTGCACCTCTTACCTGGTGGTTGTTATTATACCTTGAAGCTTTCACAGTTGAAAAAAGAAAGTTGAAAAAGACTCTTGATTGTTTTCATCCCCTATAGCTTTCTTTTTTTTATTTCCGCTCATACAGATTTAACAGATACACTGGTCCCCTCCCTCCCTCCACCCTCCCCCCTGAACCCCCCTTATTTTCACCCCTTTACTCCCCCTTTCCTCCCCCCATCCCCGGAGCATCCTTTAATGTGCATGCCAGACTCTCCTCTGGGTCTTCCTCTCCGATGAGGTGCAAGGACCCAGTGGCATTTCCCAGAATGCTTTCCTGTATTCCCCTTAAGCATAGGAACACTACTGTGGCTGTCAATTCCTAGCCTCCAAGGATCCTAGTGCCTTTAGTCCATGCTAGACTTTGTGGGGTCAATAGTGTGTTGGATATTGCACAGGGCACGCAAAGACCTATTATGATTGCTTCAGCCTTAACTTGTGTGGAATATCTTGCAAATCATTACTCCTCCCATCCTTGTGCTCTTACAGTCTTACTGCCCCCTCTTCCACAAATTTCCCTGAGCTTCAGGATGGGGAGAGATTAGGCTGGCCTAGTTCCAGGTAGTTGATATAGAGTCTCTGATGCTCTGAATTATGGTTTGTTGATTATTTTTTTCGGTTTTGCTGCTTCTGCAATGCCCTTGGCTCCATCCTGATGGGTATTGGATGTCACCCCCTGGCCAGAGATAAAAACCTGTTAAATTAGGGTCTTGTTATAAGAGTATATTCATAGGTAGATGGAATAAAAGTAGGAGACCGTGGTGAGGGAGGGGTTAGTCTCCCATTTGCAAAATGGTTACTTCTGCCAGACTATATGCCCTGCCCTCTCCCATACCAGACTATATGCCCATACCCCATCAGTTGCAAATGATCAGGAAGGAAAGTCTGTGAACTTAACCAGATATCTCATTACTTACTTGCAGTCCTTGATGGTGGCCTATTTTCTCTGCTGTAACATGGTCCCCTCTCTCCTTGTTTCTGATGGGTCTCTCTTCCCCATCCCTCCTGTTCATAATCTTTGCAATTACTGTAGGTATTACAGAGATTTATCTTTGAGTGTCTCTAAGTGGGTTTACTAGGATCCACCTATTAGGGAGTACATACGGTGCTTAATTTTCTGTGTCTGGGATACTTCACTTAATATAATTGTTTCTAATTCTATCCATTTCCTGGCAAATTGCATTAATTCATCATTTTTGATGGCTGAATAGTATTCCATTGTATAAATGTACCACATTTTCCTTATCTACTCATCCACTGTTGCACATTTGGGCTGATTCCATGACTTTGCTATTGTAAACAGTGCTGCTATGAACATGGTCGTGCTTGTGCTATCGAGGTGAATTTTTGCTGTATGGGGGGTTATTCTCAAAAGTGGAATCGCAGGGTCATATGGCATTTCAATCTTTAATTTCTTTAAGAATCTCCAGACAGCTCGCCAGAGTGGTTGTATGAGCCTGCATTCCCACCAGCAATGTAGGAGAGCCCCAGTAGCTTTCCCTGTATAAAATGCACTAGGTCTACATGAAGGGTGCTTCTAGATCAGTTCTAAAGTATTTTTTCCGTATTTTGTGATCAATACATGTGGTGTCTTCAGCAACAGGTTCCCATTATCAGGTTCTAAAGGGTAATGATGAGCAATGACAAAAGCATACATTGTTTGGGAAGGGGACTCTTGGGACATCTCTCACGAACAGTACATTAGGAGGTATCATATACCTGATACTACAGATTTCATTTAATCACTATAATTTCTGGTAGAAACATCTCAGGGCAGTTTCTGTTATCACTTATCTCCCTCTCTCTGTGTTCCTTTGTCATGGTTGGAAATGTGAAGTGTCCCCCTCAGGTTCATGTGTTTGACTCTTTACTTTGGGAAAGTCATGTCACCTTTAGGAGGTACAGCCTTGCTTAAAGAAGGCAGCCACGGAGGTGGTTCTTGTGGCTGGTTATCCCCGTCCTGCTTGGGTGCGTCTCCTCTGGAGCGTGTGTGCAGCAGCTCTCAGCCTCCTTGATGTCTTCAGTGACTTGGGCCTCCTCCAGTTTCTGCCAGCCAGCCATGCTTTTTCTGCCATAATGGACTGTGTCTCCTTTCTGGAACCTTAGGGCAAATAAATCTCCCTTTCTCCCTTTAAATTGCTTGGCTTTGAGTGGTGTCTCAGAAGCCAAGCACTTTAAAGGGAGAAAGGGAGAGCAATAGAAAAGAGGAACCAGTGCAGGCATGTCTATTCATACTTTTTGTTTTACTTTCTATTGCTAAATTTTTAGAATGTTTCTGTCTGTATCTCACATCCCTATTGCTTCTTCTCGCTTCTTTACCCCTTCCTTTAACTTATTACTCCATCCTTGTCTCCCATTAAACATTTTCCACCATTATTTCCCTTTCAACTTTCTCAGCAACTGGTCTTTTACATCTTCTTCTTTGAGGTATTCCCCAAGCCCCTCAAATCCCAGTGAAGAGACCCTGGCTATTATAGGTATTCCTAGTTAAATACAAAAATCTGAAAGTTCAAAGCTAAGTCTTCATATAAGAAAGAACATACAATATTTTTCCATACCTAGATACCTACTCAATATATTTTCCAGTTTCATTCTTTTACCACCAAATTTCATAATTTCAGTTTTCTTGATAGCTGAATAGTATTCCATTGTGTATATATATATATCACATTTTAAATTTTTTTTATTATTTATTCAATTGTGCGTGTATGTGTGTGCATGTGTGTATGTATGTGTGTGTATGTATGTGTGTGTATGTATGTATGTGTGTGTATGTGTGTGTGTGTATGTGTGCGTGTGTGTGTAGAACCACAGACAAATTTGGGAACCACCATGAACCACCTCCACCTTTTCCTTGTTTACTCTGCCCCGGGATTCACAGGCTCCTCCCTATCAGGACCAGAAACACAGGCCGCCCCCACTTCTGCCCGGCGTCTATACGTGGGGTCTAGGATCCGAACTCAGGACCTTCCACCTGCAAGGCAGAGGCTCAACCCCTGAGCCACCTCTCCAGCCCCATGTATCCACTCATCAGTTGATGAACATCTAGACTGGTTCCATTTCCTTGCTGCTGTGAATAGAGATGCAATAGCTTCCCATGCTTGTGAATTAGTAGGATTAATATTGTGAAAATGGTCTTCCTACCAAAGACAATATAAACATTGCCTCAATCAATCCCAATCAAAATTCCAATGTAATTCTTTACAGAAATTGAAAAAAAATCTCAAAATTCATATGGAACCACAAAAGAACCCAGAAATCCAAAACAAACCTGAGTAATAAAAGCCCTACTGTAAATATTACCATGCCTGATTTCAAGCAATATGATCAATCTATAGTAATAAAAACAGCATGGTACTGATACAAAGACAAACATATTGGTCAATGAATTAGAAGTGAAGACTCATGCATGCCTCATCCATGCCCTGTGACTTTTTTTTTTTTTTATTTCATATTTTATTTTATTTTTTTTTCTTTTTTTTTTATTAAAAATTTAATTATACATTTTAAAAATTTTTTACCATTCCCTCCCTCCCCCTCTTCCCCCTCCCCTTCCCCCAGTGCCTCCCCCCAATTCCCAGATAGTTCTTTATTGTGTGTGCCTAACTCTCCACTGTGTCCTCCTCTCCGATGACATATAAGGACCCAGTGGCATTTCCATAAGCCCTTTCTCTTGTTCCCCTTAAGCATAAGATCACTACTATGGCTGTCAATCCCTTGCCTCCAGGGGTCTCGGTGCCCTTAACAGATGCTAGACTTTATGAGGGCAACAGTGCGCTGGACATTGCGCAATGCCCTGTGACTTTTGACAAAGGTGTCAGACATATACATTGAAGAAAAGACAGCAACTTTAACAAATTGTTTTAGAAAAATCATATATATATATTAAATTATATGTAGAATAATGAAACTTGATTCTTAGTTCTAACCCTATACAAAAGTCAATTCCAAGTGGATAAAATATCTCAATGCTAAATCTGAAACTCTGAAACTTTTAGAAGAAATAATAGAGAATACACTTTCACTGATAAAAACCAGATAAAGATTTACTGAACAGGACCCTATTTGTGCAGGAAGGAAGTCAGCAATCAACAAGTGAGATTACAGTAAGCTAAAAGTTTCTTTCTTTTAATGAAACTGCTAATGAGCAAATAGGCAATCCACAGAATGGAAGAATTTCTTTGCTAGCTGTACATCTGACAGATGATTGATTTCCAGAGTATACAATGAACTATTAAAGATCAAGAAAGCAAACAACCTAATTAAAAATAGGCTTTGGAACTTAAGAAAGTCTTTTTGAATGAAGAAATTCAAATGTCTAAGAAGTGCCTTCTAAGAAGTGTTCAATTTCCTTACCTATCAAATACAACTTAAAAAAATTTTGAGATTTCATCTTATCTTTGTCAGGATGGCTAAGATAAAGAATACAAATAGCAACAGATATTGACAAGAATGAATGTTGGGGGGGGGGAAGGGGAAGCTTATTTATCGTCGGTGGTACAGTCACTTTGGAAACCAGTATGTAAGTTTTTCAAGAAATTCTTTAGAAATATTCCTAGCACAAGGAAGAAAAAAGTGAACTTTCTTATCACAAAACAATTCCTATGTAATTGTTTCTTAGTTATTACACAATTCATCTTGTCTAATTCAATTAACTAAAATAATCTATTAAGAGTTTACCTTTTGAAATTAACATACTGACCTAACTATGTGGCATATCAAAGCGAAAAAGATTAGAAACACTAGATTTACATAGTTGATCATTTAAGGTTTGGGGAGTTAAAATATCAGAAAAATATCCTTAGGCCATTCTTTCTGAATCAGCATTGCTGTGCCGTGAGAGTAAAGTATCCAGAGGACTTAAATTGCATCATCAAATAGAGAGGAGGCAGGAATTTAGGGTCTATCTGTAATACTTGAGTAAAGTCCATCAAGCTATAAGGGAAAAACAAAGAGAAGCCATGATTGATGTATGAACAGGATTCATTATTCCATTCTCTCTGTATTCTTTTCCCCTTGGAATTTACAGTAAGAAAAAGTTAAAAGACAGAGAGAATCCCAGATCAAGAACACCAGAGATAAAAATCAGTTTGCCAACAGAACCCAACCCACTAAAGAGAAGCACAGCAGTTGAAAGAAGAAAATATGAAATTAAAAATACCAGCTCTGGAGAGAAAATTTTTGTATATGAGTCATAGCTCTACCATGTATTCTGTTACCGATAATCGTTGAGGAGTTACCTAACCTCCTTGTGTTTGTTTTCCTTCTGGAAATGGTGCTAAATCCTGTCTCTTTTAAGTGAGCATTAAATGAGATAGACTCGACATGATATCTGAAGTCAGTAAAGAGTTATGAAATATTGATTACCTTTTTTCAATCCCCGAATGATTAGAATAAGGAAATGCCAGAAAGATTATAATCCAAGAAAACGATCAAGAATCCAAATTTTATATTTACACTCAATTTTTATGCTAATTTGTTTTTTCTTTGTTATTTACCATTTAATATCTAGTTTTAATATGCCCTTCCCCAATTTGATGGAAAAATCTAGCATTTATCTCAAGAGCCCTGATCCAACTACAGTGTCACAGACTGAACTAGTGAAGCATCTGATGTATCTAAATTTAGCAAATACCCTAGTTAAAAATCTTGGGTGTTCTTACTCTGCTGTAGCCTTATGCAGAAACAGCTGAGCAATTGACCCATCCATAAGAAAGTCCAAGGGTCTCTCAAGGTACCATGGAGAGATGCTGGCAGAATTAGATGAGAATAACTCCCCAAAATAGGATCTTTAGTTAGATTCAAGAAGCATGTCTTTGTGACTTACCACTTCACACCAGAGGCTTATTCAGTTTATGGTATCCATCAGACACTCAGAAATCAGTCAAGTGAATGGGTAAATTTGCCTTGAGATCCCATAATAAGTGAGCAGGAATTTGATTTTCCTAACATCTCCACTTCAATTAGACTTTTCAATTAGACACTTCAATTAGTAATTTTAGCAAGAGCAAGTTTTTTTGCAAGAGAGCTCAAGTTCGTGAATCTCAAAGTTATGATTGTCAATGACTTCTTTGACTTGCATCCAAACCTCCAAATAAAACAGTTCAACTTCTAACAAGGCTTGATTGATAGGGGGAAAGAACATGAGCAGAGATGTAAGTGTGCTAGTTTCCCAAAACCTTTAGGAGCCATGCTCTGCAGAGTCCCTGCCCACTGTGCCAGGGTAACCAGAACTTCTCAATCTTTCACCTACTGTTAAACACAGCCTTCAAACTTCTTAATTCTGCACCAAGAGGCCAATCTGTTTCACTTCAAATGCCTATTCTTTATAATAAACTATTTTGAAACACCAAGTCCTACTACCCTATCTAAGCTAGCATTATCATAACTCCATAATTTATATTTCAGGCTCTTTTTCTGAATATACACTTCTTATTGGGTCCTGTCATCTTTTGTGAGCCTCGTTCTCAAAATGACCCTTCACATGTGTTTCTGATGCAAATATGAATTAGGTGGTATGAGAAACTGTGCTTAAAATTATCTTATTTAGGTTTGTATTTCATCCCTACAGCACAGACATGATCCTTCCCATTCTACCTTTGAGGAAAAAAAAGTGTCCCTAAAAAGAATTTGCCTAAGTTCATGTACTTAATGAGGTGAAGAGTTAACTTTCCCTTCTCTAAAAACACAGATAGGTTCCTTTCCATGTAGCAGTACTGAAGATTAGAAATAAAAAAGAAATCAAGGCCTCCTGTGTTGCCACAGCTCACAAATGCAGACATATGAAGGTACAAACGTATCTGTGGATGAGGTGCTTCATGGTCCTGTTTCCAAGCCGTAAAGCGAGTTCACAGAACGCACAGAAATGAATATTTGAAAGCTCTTTCTCCTGAACTGAGCCCGCACTGTTTAAAAACCAGAAGCTCGCGCCAGGTTTGTTTCACTCCCTCCCCCCCCCCCCGCAGTGACAGCTCTTGTCTTAACACAGCGGCTCTGTGGATTCTGTGCTCCTTTTTCTCCCTAAGAGCTCTGCGTCTCCTGTCATTTGTTAAGGTTTATTCTTTCTTTTCTCACCGAGGCAGAGATAGAAAAGTAGATACTATGGGAGCGCTACAATACCGAAAGTCAGGTCGAGGCAGCCCGGCTCACTATGCAGCAAACGCGGTCCGAGGCTCTCTGGAGCCCACAGGAGCCAGGGACTTAGTACCAGACATTTGCCTGCGTGGGTCTAAACATCAGAATTTTAAAACAACACAGTCTATTGTATAGAAACCCAAATAGCTATACAACCTGTTCATTTTATAAAGTCATGTAATAGTTTGACTTTGAACTATGCTAAATAAGTACACATTTGACTTCAGTTCTTAATCCTTCACAAGCACAAATTACATCTAAATACCATTTCGAGCCAAACTGTACTGAAAGTTTCTCTACTCACTTAAAAATCCAAGATCTGGTCAGTTCTCCTAGCTGATTGATAGACAAGATAGACAGTAATGGTAGAGGTCTCTCTTTTTTTTTTCAAAAGGCACAAATTTGGCTCTTGAAACATGGTGATAAAAAAACAGATGGGTTTTTATCTATTCATTCAAAGAGAGGAGGGGCTGAGTGATTTGTGTGTTTTGTGTATCTCTATTAGAGGACAATATACTGATTGAGGGGACTTCATTTTTTTTTTTTATTTTGCAAAGGAAAGTATGCAAGACTCACTCTGCAACTGTCTCTGTGGATACCAGCTGACCTTGGATAGAAATTTAGTGCTAGATTTAAAAGGCTTTGTTTACAGACAATTACAAGCCACATAAATTTAAGTTGTCAAAGAAGAAACGGTTTCCAACGCTCCTGACAGGAGAACCCCTCCTCAGTACCATGCAGGAAAAGCCCAGAGGCAAATACACAGCCACCAACCCAAGTCCTAGTGGAGTTGGCCAGGAAGCAGATCCTGCTGCTCCTGCTGCAAGCTGGTGCTATTGCGAAACAAAATCTTGTACAGCCTCAAACGGGTTCTTTGAGTAGAAATCACACAGTTAGAAGATATGACACTATGCACGCAAATATACCCTACACAAAGAATTACTGAAACCAGAGATAATAGGTGATCAATGTGCTTGAATCTTTTGTATGAGTTCCATTTTTCCCATCAAATGAACTAGAATTAAGATTAAAAAGTGAGACAAATAGGACTTCGGCTCTGAAAGGGTCTGAATTTCCTTCCTTCTTTCTATCAGCCATCAGGCCAATGGACAGAGGCACCAGAGCCCAAACACCACACTTGCATGTTAACAGCACTATTTGGCGATGGGGTTAATGAATAAGTAATGATGTGTAGGTGCTGGTGACATTTGTACATGCCCCTGATTGGTTCTGACACAGGTGCCCCATAGAGAATGGGTTTACAAGCCGAAAAGAGCCAGGAGAAAGCCATGGTTTCAGGCTGTCCCTCACAGATGTGGAGTTCTGCACCTGTGTTTGAAGTTGCTTTCATATAGGTTCTCTGCAGAAAAGCCAGGCTCGATGTTCACACTGGTAGCACCTGTGCTTGGGGCCAACTTGGACAGTGTTTGTGGCCTGGATATGATCTTTTACATTCATTGCCTGAACTTAACAGGATAACTTTATCTTTTCCTTGGAGTTTTCAAATTGGGGGTTAAAAACTTGAGTTATGAGCATGCATATGAATCTCACTCCAGCCAAGCCTATGCAAAGTATCGTACAGCTTCAAGCACTTGAGTGATAAAATACAATTGCTGTTAGAAACTGGGAAAAGCCAAAATCTGCTCATCTGTTGCAATCTTTAAGTGACAAAGCAATTTTCCCATTAGTGATGAGACGTTTAGGTAGCGGTACCAGAATCAATTGCAATTTAATACAGTCTTACTTTTTAACAAACTTAAAGGCAGATATTAAACATCAAATATAGCCAAGTTAAAATTTGGAAGATTATTATTTTGTCTCTAATAAACTGAAAACAATATTGATAGATTCTTCAACTCTCTCCTTAATTGGGTTAAGAACATTAAGAAATCTCCAGTTTAAAATAATAAGTCTTTTGCAACCGTAACTAATCTTTCATTCCCTAAGGTTTGGCCAGCGACGACTGGAGGCAAATCAAGAAGAATTTATCACTTGGAATCATGGCCACATGTCTCATTATAAACATTGCAGGGAGAACAATTAGATGGCATGTTCAGACTCTCTGCACTGGCATTGCTAAAGCTGAGGGCTAAGAATATGCATTATGTAAATCTACTGGATGCTTTCATTTTCAGTCAAACCTGTAATGTATGTTACTTTTCAAAATGGACTATTTTAATTTTTATTAAAAACAAAAGCAGAGGAGAATGATGTATGCAGCTATTTTCAGAGGAATAAAATACAACTCTCTGACCAAAAAAATTCTATTAATGAATGAAACTGGCAACAGTATTCCTAAAAGCAGACTCATTATTTAGGGTTTATATCCAAGAGCAGAAGGTGTCGATCAAGTGATATGTACTACTTAAATATTATGTGGTTGACCTAATACACAGATAAAATATTATGCTACTAACAAATTTTGACAAATAACAATTAAAAATTTTTTTCAGATTAACACTTTTTATTTTATATCAATTAGTTAAGCCTTTGATTTGAATGTTCCACCCTCTGGCAGCAAGGAGATGTCTTTTGTTTTCTTTAAACAAAGGATTATTCTTCCTCAAAAGGGGTTTGTCTAGTTCTTTTATTGTTTTATGTCACACAAGGGAAAAACGTGTGTGAGGCATCACTACTGAATGTAGCGGGGACGAGAGTTTACTGCTATATAATCATTAGTCAGTGCAGAGCGGAAACCTTAAACAAAAGAAAACAAACTACAAACAGTCAAGCATCCCCTAAAGGCACATCAGAACACCAGAGAGGGGCGGCCTGGATTTCAAACAAGGTTGCCCAAGCATGTGCTAAATATTGCTGCTCTTGACTTCAAACTGCACACCAAGGAATACAGTTTCACCTTCCATTCTGAAGCAGTACTGAGAAGCAGGGGAGCAGAAGATAAAGAGTTTAAGGACACACTTTACTCTGACTCTGTGGCAATTTCGTGGAAAGTATATTTCAAACCTAATAAAATCTCTCAATATAAAGAGTCCCATCGTAAGGCTATTAGAAAGGGATGCTGAAATTGTAAGTTTTGTTTTTTTTTTTAACTTGAGTCATGCTTTGTTACTTCAAACCAACAGACAGTTGCAGGTCCATAATGTAGCTGTCCTGTTAGAAATCTTAGCAAAGTATTTCAGCAAGGCTTCAAGCCTACAAACATATAATCATTTTAAGATCATGTTCTTAATGATGCGATAAGGATTAAAATGTGTCAGTTATAAACTCTTCAACCAGACTTGTAAGGAAATGTTGCTTCGCAATAATAAACACAAAAGATTGCACAAAGAAAGCAATAATGCCAATTCCTAAGACATGGGGAAATGCATAGGGAATAGACTTCACAGCTAGGAGCCCATATGTTGAAGGAGAATAGTACATTTTACAATAAAATAAACTTTTGTAACATATTTTTAATTTATATATCTTTTTAATTATTGGCTTTTGCATCTGGGTTTTTGTGTATCTCTGTGTTTTCTTCTTGTTGTTAAAACTTGATGGTTAAAATAGAGATAATGTGCATTTCGTGAGTAAGATAATTGGTTGCTGGTCAGTTTTAGGTCAGGAAAGGGAGTGTTCACCAATAGCAATGTGTGCTTTGGCTGTAAGTTTCCAAGTTTAACTTATATTTTCTTATTGTTCCTCTCCCCATCATGATTCTTACTAATATAAAAAATATTTTTCAGGTCAAGCAGATAGTATTTAGTTAATACAGAAATATATAAAATTCTCATGGGTAATTATCATGGAATGAAGTTATTATATATAATATATAGTGAATGTATATATATGTATATATATGTGTGTGTGTTAATTCTTTCCAACTGTTTAAAATTTGACAGAGGTATTGTATATCTCTCCAGTGAGTACGTAGGATACTGTTTTACTACATTTTTAATTATAAGGATGCATGCTAGAATATATATCAAAACTATTTAACCTTTATTGTATGGATGGAAATGTAAAATGATAATAAAATTTTAAAAATAATGCATAAAACTTCAAATTGTGTCAGTTTTTTGGGGTTTGATATTATGTGACAAAAAAATCTCAATAGGACAGAAAATAGAATAGTAGCAATTCAGTGTCATGAGCTGTGTTGTTCCTCAATCAACAATCTGAAACCCTTGACAAGATAAAGTGTTACTGACAGTTTTGTTGATCACAGTAAAAACTCTATTTGGCTTATATACCAACATGACTGATCTAGTCATATTTTCCTCTTGTTTAAAATATATGACTCTTTATTTCCACTTATGCCATGTTTCTACACATTTGGTTGGAAAAATTGCTTGAGGTAGCAGGACTATGACAAGATTAACCAACTTAGGTACAGATATTGTAAGTTCTTTAATCAGTTTGTACTCCCCCTCCAAAGAATGCATTTAGTTCACAAGTTTATTACAACTCTGCTTATCAGATCCTATCAAGACCTATGTGCTTTGTATTATAGTCTTCAAAGGAAGGGCTTAAATACTAAGCTTGTTTCCAGACCAGTCTTCCAATCTACTTTTGGATTGGCTCAATGGAAGTTTATTCAGCAAGTGACTGAGCCAATAAGTTAACAAGTTTTTTGCCCAAGAAATTATGAGAATCAGGAAACACATAAACTAATTGAAATTTGAAGAGACCCAGAAGATTTGAAGGAGAGCAAAAACAGTCTGAAACATATATTTTCCTGCAATTATCCAGAGAAGTAGAGGTTTTCGTGTTTTGGAAGTTTCGATGCAAAGTTCCAAGTAAAATTCATGTTCGTTTTAAATCTAGAGCATTTGGAGAGCAAAAATATAAGCTAAGATACTAATTTGACAATGGTAGGCAAGAAAAAGAAAGTAGCCATCAGAAACAGTTTTCCCAAGTCTTGTTTCCTTGGGGATCTAGACACTGACATTGTGTGTTGGCAAACATAAATGATTGAAAGCTGATATGAATACCTGATACTTAAGTGCTCCAGATTAATATTTTAATTATCCACCTATATCACATTACCCTCCAAACTAGAGCAAGGATTTCTACTTTTATGATTTGAATTGCCAGAATTCCACCTTATCAGGGTATGCATATTTATATCATGGTGATAAAAATGTTTTTTATCCATGTAGAAGAGTTTAAGTATTGGGATTTTTGATTGTCTTGGTGAAAATTACTTGTCATTACCAAATAGAAATTAAAACTTTATAGACAGAAGAAGGATAGAAATCAACTTTTTTGATCAAAAGCATTTTTCTTGTATATGTCAAATGTCTTAGTTTTCAAAGTGTCCTTAAAAGACCATAAAAGCATGATTACAATGCTTGCAAATCTGGTTCTTTTTTATATAAGTTAATGATGTGGGATGGGAGATATTTCATCTTTTATACAGTTATTTGACAGTGATGAATTTAATTCATTCTATCACATTGAATGATACATTTATATTCAGTATGTAGTTTAAAATTTCATAAATGATTAAACTCCCTGTCGTTTTAATTATAATATGCAGAGAGCAGCCAGAACTTATTTGCAAAGAATAATGTACAAGTCAATAAATTTGGTGAGTACTCCTGACAACATATAAATAATGACTTTAAAAGTATAACTACCTGTAGTTGAAAACTAAATAACAAAGGTTCATGTTTTGATTTTTATGAACTAGCTGATCTAGCTTTCAATAGAAGCTCTTTGGAGCTGCAGTTTGCTTTATTAAATTGAAAACACAATAGTGCAATGACATTGAATTACCAATTTCAACCTAAAATCCAGTCCTCAACAAATCAGTCCTACTTGTGGGCCTTGGTCACTGAGTTTTGGGAAACCTGGATTCCCCTAGGATCCTTTAAACCAAGAATTGCTAATAATAAAGTCAGGCCTTTTATATAGGTAGCTCCAGTGTACAGAGCCACAGCGTCCTGCAAGCTTACACTCCATCCCAGAAATCACGTGTTCTCTGTCATTTCCACAATGGAACCCACCTCAACCTGTTCATGGTATCATTTGGGAAATATTTAGTAAGTGTAAACTACATGTCCTGTACTATTACACCATCTGAAGTTACAATAATGAAAAAGACCTATCACAGCCTCACAGCCAGAGTGCCTTGCTAGGAGGTTTTTTTTTTTTTAACAGGAGATGAAAGAAATTAGATATTCAGAATCTATTATTACTCTGGTATTATGCAGAATTATAAAGCATGGCCCAAGCCTCTTGGAATATGAGTTTCATTTATTTCCACACATTCTCTCTTACAATTCCTGATAATGGGATTTCCTTGGATCTTTGTTTATGTCCAGGAAAAACTGAGATAAACTAGTTATTTCGTGCTGATTAATGACTTAAATGACCCTGTATGCCATCCCTTCTCTCAGGGGTATCTGAAACTGTCAGCTTCAGAAGGTCTACTTAGAGAAGTAGCCATTCCTTTTGCTTCCACTATCTTAATAGACAACATTTGTCCAAAATATCTAGCTGCCCCACATTCTAACAAAGACTACAAGGCTGGTGTCATGACTACAGCAAAAGTCATATAAATGTGTACCTGACATTGACTAGGTCAGGACAATCCCAGTCATCATTCGAGATCTGCGCTACATCCCCTAAGAACAGAAGACAGGAAAAAAACTGAAGAAGTGATACTATGTCTACTTCACTAAATATCCAGTGTTTTTGGCTAAATTATGATTTTTAAGCCATGTAATAGCTACTCGATTTATGGGAGGCTTAATCTGTGCTATGACTACAGATTTGTACCTATAGTTTTATTACTCAAGGGCCATTTGATTATATTTATATGTATCAGGAATAAAGATGGAAGGAAAAGAGAAAAGAAAGGGAATAAATAGGGAGTAATGAAAGAAGAAAGAGAAGTCTGGATGGAAGGAGAAATGAAGAACCATGAACATCAGTTCTCCGATGTGTGAATTCATGCATATGATAGAGAGAGAGAGAGAGAGAGAGAGAGAGAGAGAGAGAGAGAGAGAGAGAGAGAGAGAGAAGCTATTTCAGGAGCCCTATAACAAGACAGTTGTCCCTGTGCTGTCCTAAAGAAGCAAACCTGTACCCACATTGTCCAACCTACTTTGCTTCATTTTTTGTATACCCTACAGTAATCCATCCCTACTCTTTCAGCCCTAACCCTAACACTGGAAGAAAAAATTATGTGGTTGCAGTCAAACCAGAGTCCAAAAAAAAAAATGATTAACCTATTACCAAAACAAATGAGCAAACCACCACCCTAAAGCCAGTTCACTGAATGAAACCATGACAGACTTTTCTCTAGATTGTGGCTGCTGAGTGGCAGCCTAATGAACGGCCACCTAGACTCTCTGAGGGTTAATAAGCCACCTGTCTTGAAAGTAGTAGTCACATTGGTCTTTGAAGCCTATCCCAATACTTAAACTCTTGATGAAGTTCTTACTGTGCCAAAGGAACTTACTAACAAAGCCACTGAGTCAATTTAACCTAGGGAAACTGGACCCAGTAGACTAGGCTATCAGAGTTTTGTGTTGAGATAATTACTGCACTAAAGAGAGCATATGGGCTGTCAGGGCTGGCACATGGCCTGTACCAGCTGTTACCTGGGCGCTTTGGAAAACCTACTGAACAGCATTTTGGACACAACACAGCTCTATGTAAGTTTTCCAAGGCTTCTACTGGGAGTTCTTCATAATAAATTTATTTCCTGTATAGGGGAGGATTGCACCCAGTAACGTAAGTGGAACAAGCATGCTAAATTTTTCTGGCAGATAGAGGATCACTAGCTAAAAGGAAAAAACAATCTGGGACATAGATACGCACAAAGCCTACAATGCAGGAGTGATCTAAGTGAACTGGAATAGGTCTCCTTGACTGAAAAAATATATAAAGAAGATTTAACACATTAAAACTTTCCTTCAAAGCGACAGACCTGTAAGGTCAAGCATGCAAGACATCTATCACAGAGCTTAACACATAGTAAATGAGACTTGCTCCGCTTTTTGTTATTACAGAAATAATACTACCTAGAAGGCAAATTCAGAGTTCCTGACCCACCACAATGTACACCTATTCTCCTCCAAACACACTCCCAACCAAATGCTGGAGATAAAGCCCCAAACCTTGTACAAGTTAGGTAGGCGCTCTACCCCTAAGCTACTTCCCTAGCCTGTATATTTGTTACTATTGCTGTTAGGGCTCTTTTACCTAAGTAAGACATCTTTTCTCCAAAAACAGAGATCAGTGTGTCTAACAAACAAGTACTTCTTAATGATAGCAGTCTTCTATTATATGTGGCACACCTTCGTTGAAATAACTCAACTCCAAACTCGACCCTTATGCCATCTATTATTTATATGACTGACATTCAGCCATAGACACATATACCAAGAAAATAAGGATGGAAACATAACTTTTCATATTGGAATAATTTCAATAAACATAGCCCCCAAAGAAGTCTCTAATCATTAATTCTATTAAAAATTACTACCCAGCTTGTAACTTAAACTTTCTTTTTTTCTTTTAAAATAAAAAAAACTTTTTTCTCTGTTAAAAATGTGAAGGAGAGTAATTTTGTATGGTGATGATCATTGAAAGACTGGCTTTCTATGATTATTCAATTTACAGAAAGCCTGGCTTTTATTTTGAAGTGCAAACTATCATCTCTTTGAAAACAGAATTTAAATAGGCAAGATGGCTGCTGCTTTTCTCTACCTGATTAGGTAGGGAAGTCAGTTTTGCTTCAAGAAATAATTTACAACCAAGCTTACTCAGGAAATGGCTCTTACTTTTCATTTGATTCAGACTCCAGACTTATTCCTGATTAAGTGAATTTACTTTGAGAAAACACTCAGCACAAACCCCAAGCTGAGGAAGCCACATATCCAACCTCCTTGGTCCTGTTTTTGAAGGGAAAGTTGTTTGGAATCTCAGACAAAGAAAGCATGTTTCAGTGAAATCAGTATGAGTCCAACTTTGGAAAATTTCAGTCGTTAGATTTAAATTTTAAAATGTATGCCTTAAAAACAGGCAGGACATTTTGAAAACCCACCACATTACATCACAGTAAGTGCATTGCTGCCTTATATTTTGCAAGCTTTAGCAAATAAAAAAATTCCCCAGAAGAATCTTAATTCTTATCTATGGAAAACATTAAACTGCTAAGCGCTAACAACTGGAATTAGTCCTTAAATCTCTAATGAGAATAATAAAACACGAATGCAGTTTGTGCTGTAACTTGATAAGGCCTGAATTTACTTGCTGTTAGGAAAAGTCACTGATCCAGCAGTATGGCTTTTTACTCCCTGAGGTACAGGAAACAATATCTGTCCACTAGGATCCTTCTCTGCGGTAAGCACTTCTTATCTGTGCTATCAGAGGACGGAGATAGCAGGCTAATATCTAGTAACAGCAGCTTTATGAGATGATCCATTACTGATTTAAATCAATCTCAAGCAGGTATCCTTCTTAACCCATTCAGAGCCTTCCAACCCTTCTATCAAATGCCTCTGTCCTTCTCCATGTTCTACCAGCCCTGAAACAACTTTGCCAGAAACGAATTGTCAGACGCTGCTTCTCATCCTCTGTATGAAGCATCTTTTTTGAAACCTTGCTGCTCTGCAGAATGGAGGATACTGACCAAAAACTGAAAACAAACCTAGTGTTAGTTACAATTCTCAATTCCACATGCGGGGCTTAATGAGCCTATTAGCAATTTGCAATGCCCCAACAACTGGCTGTGAGGAATGAGAACATGAAATGACTTTTCCTTTCTACACTTGGGGGATTTTGTTAAAGGTACACTTGCAGGAAAGCAAGTGCCACTGTTTATAGGCACAAATCAGCATAAATGTGAATGGAGGAGTATATAAGAACAAATCAAGACCTTCATTTCAGGAGTTAGCACACATGTCAAATGTTAAAGTTTTGCAGTACATGGTATGAAAAGTGTTTTCTGGTATCTTCACACTGCTAAATACACACTCTGGCTTTCTTATCCAGCTGAATAAAAATGCATACATTTATATATCTTACACATATTCACACAGAGAAACTTGGATATCATGTAACAGATTTAAGTGTAGGAAGGAAAAGGAATCTTCACTGTCACCTCTTATCCTGATCATTTTATAGAGCAAAAACTTTGAGACTTTTGAGAGCTTTGATAAATTACCCAAGGTCACAAGCAGATATTGACAGAATTGAAATACCCTAACATCTGCTAATGCTGTTTCTACTATGCTTTGTTCCTTTTAAACAGAAGTCTTTGTAAATATATAAAACTCAATGGACATATCAGATTTTAGCACTTTGTGGCTACCAGAACTAATTCAAACTATATGAGCCAAACGATTCTTGTACTAAATAATTAACCATTTAAGATTACTCATGTTGACTTTGGAGGGACGTTTTATTTCCATATCAATTAGATTTGAATGCATTCACCTTTCAGCCAGTATAAGGAATGTAAAGTGACATGTTCCAACAAAAGCAGAATCTCATTCCAGCCACACAGGCTTTTATAAACTGTTCCTCGTCCCCTCATGCACTAACAATGCTTTTTTTCAAAAAAAACAGGATAAATATTCAAACTTCTCTGCTGATCCACAGTTGTTAGTTTTTACACTCTGCATGCTCAGTGAGGTTATGATCATCATTTCACCTTATTGTAGTAAAATTAGCAACCATATGCTAACACATGTGCTGGCAGTCAACTGCTGAATGACAACATACCTTTTGATTTTCAAAGATGAGCATTTTCAAAAATGGTTCATTATTTAGTACAAGCATTGTTTGGTTCATATAGTTTGAATTAGTTCTGGTAGCCACAAAGTTCTAAAATCTTATATATCTGTTGAGTTTTATATATTTACAGTTACATGTTATACTTTTCATTCATGCAGTTTCTTTTTGAAAGTTTATTAAATGTTCTATTAATTAGTTGCCTCTAACCCACTATAATACTATAACTGATTTTTAAAAAATATTGTCTGCAAATGGACTGTTTCTCAGAGACCCACAAACCAAAAAGGAAAGTGCTTTCTCCCAACTTTTCCGGTGGGGAGGCACTAGAATCCCCTTGACCCCAGACTTTGCTATATGTGTCTCTTTCAGTTTCCCACTACTCCACCTGATCACACCCAATTGCTGAAGTGCAGACGGACCACCTGGAGAATCACAATAATGGGTTTCCCCCTGCAGAGAGCCACATGGGACTTTTCTTAGCGCCTTTCATGTGCAAACGGCATGCAGGATATTTTGTGATTCATTTTTCCCTTTTTGATAAGATATGAAAGAAATATCAAAAGAAATTCAGAGATATTTCCACTTCCTCAGAATAAGATGAAGTACAAGGAGCTTCTACTTAAAAAGCAAGCTTTTTTAAAAAAATGATATTCTGGGTTCATAAATTGAGAAAATTATTTCTATTGCTTCTCTTGTTTGAAGCTTAAAAACAAGATTTGGCATCTTCTTGCAGATTTCACACTCTCAAATGAAACTGCCTCTCTCCATCAATTTAGTTACCGTAAGAACTAAGTGGAATTGTACTTGTACTTTGTCCCTACAACTGCTTGCTTATTAAATTAACAGAATTCAAAAGCATCAGCAGGAAATACACAAGGGCAAGAATTTCTACCATATCTCTACATTAAAAGATATTGTACTCATAACAGTATGATATTCAAGCAGTATATTTCAATGTCCTAGATATTTGTTATAAAAGAAATAAATACTTCTAATGAACCAGACTAATTGTTTAAATATTCTAACCAAAGAATGCAGGCTTGAAACATCAAACAGCCTTCTTTGTTATTTTTCTAATAGATGTTCAAATGTTAAAGTTGTTCCTTAGATTAGAGAAAGGGACATTTTCTTGTTTTCTGTGTTATAATCAGTTTCTCACTTATTACAGTAAATGCTTTAGTTTTTCAGTGATTTTATTCATTTAAATCCCTATATACTTTAGCAAGCATATCAAGTCACAACTTTAAAGAAAATGAAGATTGATGGATTTAGTATCTCAGATGTAGGATTTATTCAAAGGCCTAAAGCTCTGGTTCTTACATTCTGTCTTATTTTTTTAATGCTTAATTCTCTTCTGGAAGTATATGAACCTATGTTTATATATTTAAGCCAAAGTAACATCCAACTATACGATTTTCATAAACACTTTGTATATGACTGCAAAATACATGCTGATAGCATTTTCCTTGTTTTCCAATAACCTTGCTTATAAATGACCTATCATCAAATTCAGGAAACTTTGCTGGCAAATTAACATTGGTTTATTTTTAAAAAAAATCTAACTCAGTTTAGTCAGATGCCATTTGGACAATTCTAAGACATTTTCAAACAGATACAGTTCAGTATGTGCATTGGACATGACCATCCTAGACATTCAAGTTTAAAAAAGACAAAAAGAAAGCACGCTTGGTATTTTCTGAAATACATTTAACTATAGCATAACATTCTGTTACAGTATCAAGTATGAGAGACTAGGAATCCCAGAGCTGAGAGGATGACTGTAGCCCAAATTTAAAAGAGATTTGCTTTTGACTTATTATTTCTACCACTCTTGGACATATGATTTGAATTGAAAAGTATGTATTTTGCTTTTAATTTTGAATCACTTCCCCGGCCCTAAACAAGGATTATTCCTCTTTCACACGGAAAGGAAGATAAGTAATAATACAGTGAAGGCTGTAAGGAAGATCTAGCCCAGTACAGACAGCGTAATAATGATGTCATTAAGACTCCTAGCTGAATGGGACTCAGACAGAGCTGTTGTATAGCTGCAGACATAAATCTGAAAGAACTTTTTTGGCTACATTCTCAGACTTACCTTGAGAGATAGTTAGGAGCTCCAGAAGCATGAGTTGAGAGGAAGATACGAGAAGGTTGCAAGCTGCAGAGCCGCAGGGCCTGGGCTGCTCCTTCTGAGGTACAGGAAGAAGCAGTTTGTTAGATGGATGAACACAGAGAAACAATATGAAGAAGAAGAAAACAGAAAACAAATAAACCTTAATTCTAGCACAAATAAATGAGAGAAAGGCAAGTGTGGGGCTGCTCAAACCCTTTTTGCCTAGCTGAATGAAAGCAATCCCTAAGACTGAATGGGTAATGAGATCCTGACTCCTGAGATTTTAGCTTTCTTAATCATGTTCATAATTAATTCAAGAACATTGATAATTTCATTACATTCTTTTTGTCTTATCAATAAATGATGTGCCTGCACTTTTGGTCCTGTGTACAGGGAGAGGAGAGATGCTTTGGGTAATATTGCACAGGAATAGTGGATAGATATGATCCAAAAAGGTGAAGTGGTAATTATTATCCTTGACCAGCCTTCTATTATCAGAACACGATGACAAGCAGCTACAAATAATTAATAAGCTTTTTATGCAGAAATGCAAAGCCTTTGAAGAAAAATATGCTGCAAGTAGAATTCCTTACTGAAGATTATGTACATAGCACCACACATTTCTACAGAGACACAGTTTGAAACGGGAGTTGCTAAAATGCCTGCATTACAAATAAAGAAGAAAATCGATAACTTGTTTTAAAAATCACGTTTTAAAAACTATTCTTTGTCTTAATGTTTTATTTAATTATTTTTTTTTTTAAATTCTGTGTCCTTCCAATTCTCCTCCTAGAAGTCCTTTCCAGGATCAACTTGCAAAGATGTCAGAATGAACTCAATAAAACCTCCCTTTTTAAAAACTGGATGGGAAGCTCTGTCGTTATCTGTCAGTCATCATCAAAGGAGCCCCTTTTCTTTACAATTTTCTACTCGCCCCCATGTAAATTTTCACAAAGCTATCAATCGTTATTTTCACTATCTTTTTCAAGGGCTTGGAGGGAGTGTTTAACACCATTTCATAGTAACAATCAGAAAGGCCAGGAGTTTCTCAAACTGTTTAGATAATTAATATCCAATTAAATATGGGTAAGTTAGGAAAAGCTGTGATTATAAGAATTCTTATAATTGGTGCCAAGAATAACAGTTTGGTTCTTAAACACAAGATGCAACAAATGATCTGTGTTGCAGGGCACACCAGTGACAACAAACTAACATTTTTTTCTTTAAGTAGACCAACATGGTGGGGTAAAGTTTCAGCACTGGACACCATTTCATAAAAGTGCCTCCGAACTAATTGCACTATTAAAGATAAAAACAGTTCATACACTGCTAAGCGGTATTCATGTTGGCACTTTGATCTGATTGCTAAACAAAATAGTCCTTGAGAAGACAGGGCAGAATCACTTAGTAAAGCAAGCTGTTGCCCATGACATTGATATATGGGACAGAGATGATGTATATACTGGGTGGATTATCAGTAAATCACTGACTCTATTTACTTCCCCAAGGAAAAAAAGACCTGTCCCTGAATGAGAATTCTTTGTTCAAACCACCAATAGGGGATTGATATTGGCAAAACATTCAATTTGTATATAGTCCTGTGAAGATTCATAAAACAATAATTTAATAAGTTAACAGACAGAGATTTAACACGTCGGCAGCATACTAAGCCCAGAGAACATTAAGTTTCCTTATTAATTTCTTTGAATTATTTGTTTATGAAATGATTTTATGAGTTCTAGCCACCAGCAACCTTATTTCTGAATTGGAAAAATTATCTTTTGAGAAATTCAAAGTCCCTAAAAATAAAATTTCCCTAAGATTCAAGATATCAATCAACACTACAAACCTATTGCTTGTTGCTGTTATGCTATTATGCTGAAATTAAATTTAAACCTTAAAGGATAATTTCTGCATGTTATACACATTTAAATTCATTTTAAATCTGTTTGCAAAGTTCCAGTTAGGAGATAGCCTCATGATTATATTTGTCAATCAATAATCCAAGTTAATGCACATCCAGCTGAATTTTAGGGACAGAAGCTTTCTGTGTAGATTCATAAGCACAGTAAAATTAGAAAGAAAAGTATGTATTATGAAATTAGGCTTACATCAAAAGTTGTTCTTTAAGTTCTTTGTGCCAAGCTAAATCTCTCTTAGTGACCTCCTATTTTTTATGCACAGCTTCTGGGAATTTTCATGTGGAAATTCTTAATTATGATCAGATTCACTGACCTACACACAATTCTCTGTCTCTGTCTCTGTCTCTGTCTCTCTATCTCTTTCTCTCTTTCTCTCTGCCTCTCAGGTCACTCTCATTGCTTTCTGTGTTCTCATCTCTGAACATAGGATCATCATTTACTTGACTCTTCAAGGAAACATTGAGGCATTTTTTTTTCCTGGCACATCTCTCAGGATCCTCCTACCCCCAGGCACCATCGAGCCATAATGCTCTGACCTGCCACATGTTTCTGCCACCTGTCTGCTTCTTTCTGTTCCCAGTGCCAGCACCCTTGTTCCTGCCATCATTTTGTGCTGTTTCTCTTTTTTAAAAGTATTACTCTGCTTCAGTGCATGCGCTCATTTGTTACTCTCCTGCTACTCCCCATCATCTTTTCAGAAATGCAAACCAGACCATACTATTCTTATTCAGGCCTTTAGCGTCTCTTTATTACCCCCCTATAAGATTTCATGAGAGGCTTTTTTTGCCTGGTGTATGTGGTGTGCGTAAGTTTGTATGTGTGTTCCCATGTGTGGAGGTGCAGGTATATGTGCACATGTACATTCATGCCTGTGGAGTCCTGAAGGTGATGCTGGAAATCAATTGCTCTTCTGTCTTTTTTCTTAAGGTTTGTACTTCAATCAAATCCTGACCTCACTGGTAGGACTAGTCTTACTAGATCCCAGCTTATTCTGGGATCCCCAGTCTCTGCCTTCCAAGGCTACAATTTCACCACACCCACTTAATATTTCCTGGGTTCTGGGACCCAAACTCCTGTCCTCTTACTTGTGTGTCAAGAGCTTTAAACACTGAGTTCTTAAGGCCTTTGAGATCTGGCCTTTTTTTTTTTTAGCCCCGTTAGTCTCATCTTTTAGCCTTACTGTATTACCAAATCATATGCAGTCTTTTCTTTCACACTTTGGTCCACCGGCAGTTCAAATTCCATATTCAATCATCAATGGCCAATTATTCTCTAATTGAGTTTTGTAAAGCATTTAAATATTTTCCTCTCTTCTATTTCTCAAAATGCTCACTGAATCCAAGTCTTTATCCATAAAACCCACAGCTTCACTTCAGTTGATTCTTGCAGCAGTCGCCAACGAGCTTCTGTATTGCTCAGTATAGAGTTTCATCTGTATCTGCATTTAATGGGCTGCAGTCTATTCTTGGGGAAAAAGGGGTATTACTACTTTCATTAGAGTGATATTCTTGGCTCATTCTACAATCACTTTAATGACTCAGATAAAGTTCTTGCTTGCTTCTTTCTCTAACATGTGTGTTTGAGTTGCCATGGGAAGGCAAAGTTTGCTGCAATTAAAAAAACAGATTAAATATCTTGAATACATATGTCAAATTTTAGTGCTTTTTGGATGCATTTTTAAATTTTATGTCTCTTGCTCCCTAAAATAGCATAAAGGTTAATATAGGAAAGTGTATATTCTTGATTTCTGTATATGAAAAAAAGTGTGTAATTTCAATATTACGGCAATCAGGAAGAACTGACAGGTGCAGGGGAGAATAGAATTTAGTGGTTCCTTGGTAACTCCATTGAAATAAGAGGTCAAGTGGCCCTATAAAACTCCATATCCCTATAAGACAGCAAGGCACGATTCTATCTTGTTACTTTGCAGCAAAATTGTTAACTAAGATATGAAAACGTGGGATATAGTTTTCAAGGATTGTTAAAAATCATATGGTTTTATAAAGTTATGTAATCTTGAAAATCATTTTTGCAAGACCTCACTTTATTATTGTACCAAATAAATAAAATTTTCAATTTATGCGATGGATTAGCCGAATACAAAGAGGATAAAGCATAGAAAGCACAAAGCATAAGGTGTTAGGAAGCTGCCAGAGGTCAGTAGAGGGGAAAGCCCCGAAAGTCCGAGGTAGAAGATAACAGGCAGGGGGTGCTAGAGAGCTAGAGCCTGTGCAGAGCTGGTCGCTTGACAATGACAGGTCAGCAAATTTCACCTGGACTTCTTAAATCTATGTCTCGATATTGGAATCAGTTAAAATTTAATTTTGCAAAAGAATTAACACTTAGAGAACATTTTAGAAAACATGAAGATACTTGTCTTATCAACTAGAAGAAAAATCTTTAAATTTTTATCTTTTCCTCTCTTTTTTTTTTTTTCCTACTTCGGAAAGTCACCTTCTATTTTACATCTGAGCCGGAGTTCTCTAAGGATTCAGACCCTTCAAAAATTCTTTAAATACAAACAACAAACATAAGACATTATTTTTCCATAATAACTTCCCTTACATTGGAAATAATATCTGGACTTATGAATTTAGTTTCTTTTAGAATTTGAAAAGATTAGGAACTAAGCCATAAAACATCTTATTTAACTTTACAGAAGCATATATTTTCAGTAGTAGACTGAAATGCTTTACTTCAATTCCTGTCCTTTATTTTTTCTGAGATAACATTTTTAGAAACTGGGTTTTTGTTTTAGAAATGTATTTCTGAGCTCTCTTTTTAGCCTGAAATGAGATATATTATCTACTTGATCTTTTCTTGATTACCCGGAATCAGTTTATGGTTGATCAGCACTATTGCTCTTTAAAACCCATCACCTCAATGATCTCTCTTCTCAGGTCCCCTGGGACATACTCTAGGCTGAGAGAAAATGAGTTTTCCTGAGTCATAGGACTTGTAGTCTGCGAAGGGAAAGTTTCTTTCTCCTCACTAGACAGCTTCTGATCAAATGTGGACAAGCTAAGCAACAAAATCCAACTGAGTAGCAAGTTGTGAATGTCTCAGTGTCGCTTCTGCTTGGCTTGTGCGGTTTTCCTTTTCTGAGCTGTCTAATTGCTTACGTGTGTATGGAGGGATCTCTAGATTCTGATAACAATGAAATATTTTTTTCCCAAAAACTTTCCTGAAAATCATAGATCATATATGGAAAAGAGATACACCTTGTTGGAATGTGGAGAAGTTCCCCGAGTCCACTTGGCAGAATGTGAGCAACCTGGAAACTCAGGAAACTCTGTCGATACAGGGTTCTACCAGGTAGAGGACAGAAAAACTCCATGTAGCCAGGAAAGCCCCAGGCTGCAAACTCCTGTGCAGGTGGAAGGAGCAGGTCTTGGGATGGATCCAAGCACTCAAGAGAATGTAAGATGCCCCCGACAAAGAGTTTTCTGGCCTATGCCAGTGAACCCAAGGCTGAATGAAGAACTCTAGACCAAGATGAGGTCTTTCATGTCCATTTTCCTCAGCCTTGTTGAAGACAGAAGTTAAATATCAAAGATAACATAATATTTCTTATTCATTCCCTTTTGCTATGAGAAAACTCATAGCACAACAGCCACAACATATCCACAGCAAAAGACAGGGGCAGGCACCAATCAATGCATACCAGCTTGTGGCCAGCTTTGCTAACAATGCTAACCAGCCCTCCCCATCTTATCTACCTACCCAGAGAATAGACCCAAACACTGTGGCTACCACGAGTGCTGCCATGACCAATTCACTTCAGATACCTTCACTAATGTGATGATCGTCCACACTTTGAAATTTCAACCAAAATAAACCACCTCTCTTAAGTTGTTTCTGTAGGGCATGTCATCACAGCAATGAGAGAAGTAGCTGCTCACCTTCTCTTCTAGGCAGCTCGAAGTAGCATTCTAGTAAATTGATTGCTGTAGCATTCCTCTTCTTCAGATGTTGACTAGGAGCCCTTGTAGCCTAAGGTGAGGATGATGGCCTTTGGAGTCACATAGATCCGGTTTGGTCTTTAGATGAGACATGTGTGCAAATGATAAATAGGGGTACAAGCAAATTATTTGTCTTACTTGAACCTCTGTTCCCTTATTTATAAAATGAATGCTATTACCTCTCAAGTGGAAGGGCAGCTTATTTTTTTTCAATTCTTAATGCCATGCTTTTACAAAGTTCTCTCTCTCTCTCTCTCTCTCTCTCTCTCTCTCTCTCTCTCTCTTTCTCATAAATCTCCTCACTAGACATAGATTCTAGCTAGGTCTGTTCTGTGCTTTCCATCACTACAGGTTAGGGGAACACCTCCTTTTCTCAAACTAAGTCATTCAGTGATTCTTACTCTTGAGTCCAGTGTAGGTTCGTATTCAGCTTCATCACTTAGCATACTCCAGCTCTCTGGCTTTGAGGAAAAGAGCACAGAGACAAATCAATCCAGCAAAGCTTTATCCCAGGGATTTTTCAAGAGCTGTGGGGAAATAGGTGCTTTTCTGGAATGACTTTCTGACAAAGATACAAAGAATAAGAGGGAGGTGGGCAGATTCCTGACTGAACTGACACTGTCTGAGCTCCTAGAAACAGTCAGCCTGAGATAACCAACTGCATATCTCAACTTTTATTCTTAAATTTATATAAATAGATTTCTGTTATTTGAAAACTCAGAGATTTAAAACACAGGTCTTGATCTCTCCTAATCCAATCCTTATGTCATCAGTTTCCTTCACCAGGTGTCAGCCTGCCACCAAAGTTAGATGGCTAATATAAAATCTATTTGTGATCATCAGAAATACAGCTCTATTGACTCCATGTTGCTGCCAGAGCTGTTTTACAAGATGCCAAAATGAAGATGATGACACTAATAACAATAATAATTAGAAGATCCTTTATGGAATTTTGTATTCCATACTTATCTCTAGCTGACAAAAGAAAATTCCTTACAACTGCGCCAAAGTTACCAACTCATTCATACGTTTGCAAGTGGCAAACATTCTTTCCTCATGTCTGCTGTTGACTAAATGACCATTTCAAATTTTACCTGTTTCCAGCAGTGTTTGACCAACATTGTTGGATATCATGACAACTGGCCTCAGATGTCAGCTTGACACATAGGAGGTGGTTCCCCGGGCACACCTGTGAGGAATTACTTAGTCAAGACAGGCCTCTGTCCAAGCCAGTAGGAGACTGTATCAACTGCATAACAGATGTGGTAGCACCCAGCCCATAATGACTGGGACTACTTCTCTGGGCAGGTGAATAAGATGGAAAGAACGAGTTAGCATTTGGGCAAAGCTGGGAGCAAAGTGAAACACACTGTTTTGTGCCCTCTGTTCTTGCTGTAGCTGGGATATGGCCGGTTCTCTTGGATCCTGCTGGCAATTTTCCTGCCATAGTGGACCGTAACCTGGAAAGGTAAGTGTCCCCTTGTCCATAAATTGTTTGTTTGAGGTGTTTACTACAACAGTGAAATTATGAAATGAAGACAAATAGCCACCGTTGTAGCTAGGTGACAAGAAGTTGAATATCTACTTAGTGAGCCTTTAACAATAAGGAAAACATACTCTTCAGTAGGGTGACCAATAGCTGAATAACATTACACAGAATCAGACACGGTTGCAGGCCATCTCCTCTTCTGCCATCCTCACTTTGGTCTTTGCCTTCAGGGTTCATGTCATGCTTACAATATGACTGTGCAAGCTCATGAATCACAGGTAATCACTACAAAGCAAATCTTTAAGAAACAGAAGAAGGAATGCTTTTTATGCATGTGCACATGTGTGCATACGTGTGTGAGTATGTGTGTGTTTGTATGTGTGTGTGTGTGTGCATGTGTGTAGAAAAGGGACACTTCAGTGTATGTACTTTTGGAGGCTCCGAGGGGGACCTCAGCAATCATCCTGGATTGCTCTACCTCCTTATTGCTTTGTACTAGGGGTTTCCCAAGTTCCACTTGCAAGTTGGACGTACAAGCCACTGCTACTTCTGCCTTGTGTTTTAAGTGAAATCTGGAACCCAACTTCTCTCAGGTTTGTAAGTCTAAAGTGTTTGTACTCACCTCCCAATCTCTGAGAACCCTGAAGCCTCCACCAAGACAGCCAGAACAGACTTGAGGTGGAAACCATCATCACTTCCCTTGGCCTTGCACAGCCAGCACTTTGTATATGTTTATCCTTCAACTAATTTTTTATCTTTTTATACATCTATGTTTCCATTAGCACTGTAAGATCATAGTTGGGTTGGGATACTTTCCCCTTAGTACCTGCCAAACATGAAAGTTATATTTCTTTGAATCTAAAAGACTAGTGGTAGCATGAGCCATTTCTGTGTAACTAAAATGAAAAAATGATGTTAACCTTGAAATGTCATCATCTCTAAGACATCGAAGCTTGAGAGACAAAACTAGCTAAGTATCTTAGAGATGTCAGAGTGTTAGCAACACTAGTCTGTCACCAGAAAGAATTCAGGAATTAAAAGTGACTGGAAACACAAGTAGAATAGTATATTGCTTTAATGTTCATATCCTTCATTCATATTACATTATAATCTTTCAATGAAAGAGTTTTAACATTTCTAAGTAAATATGATTAATTTCTTCTGCCTGAAACATTTTACTCATTTGCACTTCCTTCACCTTGGAAAACAAATCACCAAGCTTTCAATATCTATATTTCATACTATAGAAAAAATTGGAAAACTATAGGGTTCAAAATGAACTTAGTGATTTTAATCAGTAACTTTTCTCATGTCTGTGACCAAATGCATAACAAGAAAAAGTTCAAGAGTTTGTTTTGCTGCTATCTAAAATCTTTTTATTTATTTTTTTTTATTTCCACTCATACAAACTTAACAGGTACACCAGTCCCTTCCCTCCCTCCACCGCCCCACCCCCCTGTGCCCCCTCCCCTCCCCCTTCCCTCCCCATCCCCCAGTGCCTTCCCCTCCCATCCCCGGAGCATCCTTTAATGAGCATGCCAAACTCTCCTCTGGGTCCTCCTCTCTGATGAGGTGCAAGGACCCAGTGGCATTTCCCAGAACAGTTTCCTGTATTCCCTTTAAGCATAGGAACACTACTGTGGCTGTCAATCCCTTGCGGCCAAGGATCCTAGTGCCTTTAGCAAACGCTAGACTTTGTGGGGTCAATAGTGTGTTGGACATTGCGCAGGGCATGCAAAGTCCAAATATGATTGCTTCGGCCCTAACTATCTAAAAATCTTAAAATTACACTCCCTAGATCACAGGAGTTCCTAGCACACAGCCTAGAAGCTTCCTTTTACAATGAGAACTGTTTAATACAGATATTCACAACTGACCAAAGTCGTGAAGTATCAGTGACTGTGAGCTGCTCAAACTAAACAGGATACTCAAGTCACCCTTCTACCACAAAGCCCGTTTAATATCATGCAAGATATGATAGTAAGAATATAAGGGGGGGCATGATTTGCTGCCAGATAGTATCTTCTGGGCGAGACAGGATTGCTGTATCCACAAACTCATTGCGACTGCGTCTGCTTCCAAAGATCTATACAGGACTTGGCCTATTACGTGAAGGGACAAGAGCTAAAGAGGTTCCACACTTCCCTGAGAGACAATTGAAGGTTAATGCTGAATGGAGCAGGAAAAGAGAGATTGCTTAGGGGTTAAACTTCTGCCTCAAAGTCCTGAGTTTGGATTCCAGATCCTATGTGAAAATATCAGGTGGAAATCAGTGCTTTGTATTTCTGACTCTGGAAGCTGAAGTATGGGAAACCCCAGAGTAAAGCAAAGAGGAGGTAGAACAATCCAGAGTGTTTCTCTAAGTCACCCTTGAATTTCCACAGACACATACAATGTCCTCTAAGACACACAAAAAACACACACATACACACCAAAGAAAAAGAAACACATGAACATCTAGGATTCATTTCATATTCAGACCACCATAATGACAGACATTCATTTTCAGAAGTGTGGTCCCCATCCAAGAGATAGGTGCACCTTAATTTCCATATGTAATGAGCACAGGACTTTTGTTTCTCAGTTTTCTTATCACCTGTGTATGATGGTAAGCTAAAGGAGATGACATTTTCACATAAACTATTATGTCACTTTTACATAATATTCCCTCAAAATGTCCAATTACATGGAATCTTATTCCTTTGAGAAATGGACATCATGAAACTAGAAGGATTCCATGACGGGAATCGGCATGAAGTGATAAGAGGAACTTTTAAGATTAAAAAAAAAAGGAGATGTTTATTTTAATAATTGTGAAATTTCTATGGATGGCAAAGGGGCATGGTTACAGATCATCAAGGTGAGTAGCCACCAAGGATTTGCAGAGTGAAATACCTATTAGAATTACTAAGATAAATTAATGGTAACAGCAAACACTGGTTAGGATGCTAAGAAACTGAATCTCTCATGCATAGCTAAATAATGTAGCCATTCTAAAAACACTCTGGGCAGTTTCTCATCAGATTAAATATGGGATATCTATACAATACAACCCACTGAATTATATCTTCTCAGACTTTTTCTCAGAGAATAGAACTTTATATTCTTGCAAACAACCGTATGAGACTAAACATAGTATCTTTACTTATAGTAACCTCAAACTGAAATAAGTTCAATGTGCATCAATTGTTAGACAATTATGTATGTCCATACATGCAATACTACTCAGGATCAAAAGGAGTAAAACGATTAATGAATGCAGCAACTCAGATGATTTCAGAAAATTAACTTGTGTGTTGGGCATGGTGGCATGCAGTTTCAATTCCACCACTCAGGAGCAGAGGCAAAAGGCAACTATGGTCTGCATGGTGAGTTCCAGCCAGTCAGAGGGCTACCTGGTGACTTTCCCTCATTCCAAAAAAGGAGAAATTATTCTGATCATAAAATAGCCAAACCCAAAAAGTATATACAGTAGGATGATATTTATATTACATTTTCATATTATCAAAATTCAGAAATTGAGAAAGAATTAGGAATTGCAAGATGTTAGTGCTGGGAAAATGCTTTTTTTTTATAGTGATGTAACTTGTGTATCCTGCAACATGAACTTTTATATAGCCTGATAAAATAGAAATAAACATAAATACACATAGCAGAGTTCAATAAAGTTAGTAGAATTTTAAGGGGATAAATGGATTGTATTAATGTCAGTATATCCATTGTGATAGTCTACCATAGTGAAGAAATTGACTAGTGCATATTAAAAAATCACACTAATGCTGTAGCAATGTATAAATCAATTTATCTTTAAAATGTTCAACTAAGAAAGCACTGTGGTTGTCTACTATAAAGAACTTGAAGTTTTGTTTAGCTTAATTTGGGATTATTTTTCATACTTTTAGTTGATAAGGGTTTATTGAATACATGTTATGATTTGGATGTAGTTTCATAAGCCAAAAGTTTGTTTCTCCATGAGATAACATTAGGAGGTAGGGCCCCATGAGGTACTTATATCAGGGGGTCATTGTCCTCATAAGGATGAAGGCTAGTGTCAGAGAGTAACCAAGGGTGGATGCTTATGAAGAAGGTTGCATTTGGCCATTAACATTTCCATGTATTGTGACAAGAGAGAGACATATGGGCTCGTTAGAGACCAAACAAACCAGGTGGTCTGATCTAGGAAATTCAGTCTCCACCCTGTATAGTATGTATGATACTGGTCAATTGTCCTGTCCTATTAAAGCTCACTGAGAGGCTGGCTCTGAAAACAGGGTTGCTCTCCACACCTCCTTCTAACCAAGCATGTCATCTCAAAGTGTCTTCCAAGTCTTCTAGCCCTCTATAGGATGAACAGAGGCAGGGGGAAAATAACCAATGTCCTTAAGCACAAAAGAATAAGCTGAGAGTAAAAAAACAAAAAAAAACAAAAAAAAAAAACCCCAAAAAACTGTGCTCTTGAACACAACTGGGAAGTAACACATTACCAGACCCTTGCCCAGGCTAAGGACTCTGCTTCTGTTTATCCCATGATACAAAAATGCTTGTGATGTAGGCAGGGAATCTCACCTATGCAGAGAATGCCCTGTTCAGCCTGGACCTCTCAATGGGGAGTTTCAGTTGACTGCCTCCTGGGGCTTCCCCAACCATTCCTGCTGGGTGCTCATAAACCCCTGATCTGATGAGGTTTTACTATCTGTCTCCCACTTCTCTACCTATTATTTATCCTCTTACCTTGCCTAGCTATGTATTTAACGAAACCATTCTTTCAAAACCGAAAGTGCAGCTACAGTAGATAATTCTTGAGACCATAAAGAATGACTTGTAAGCTAAATAAGTTTCTTTTTTAAGTATCTAGCCGCAAGTACTCTGACTTAGCAAGAGAGAATGGACTAATGTATCATTTATTTCGACTCTGGCTTGATATTTGTCATCAGTAAAGTCCTGCCTGTTGCTGTTATAGTAATGGTGCACTGATTGTAGTACCTGCTCATACACTATGGCAGATTAAATATAATTCTTCCACATCCTGGGCAAGAACATGGCTTATATTCCCCAGCTACTCTGGAAGTTAAGTATGACTTGTAACCAAATTCCAGGCAATGAAATGCTCCCTACCCTAATCTATCAATTCCCGTATTATTACCTTCTACACAACTCTCTCTTCTGATCAGATGCAAGAATCTAGCAGATAATCCAATTGTTACAGAAAAAAACAAGATAACAATGGTAGAAGCTGAAACATGAGAATGATAACGCAGACCATTCAGAGTATCTATTCCATATATGTTTGTGAGCAGTCATGTTTCCAGCAGCGACTGGCTTTGAGCACTACTTTAATTCCAATGCCTTTTGTATGACTACTCTCCCTGGACTGTGGTTGAGAAAAGTCCAGGAACTTATGCTGAAGCCCAAAGTCTCCTTCATGAACCTGGAAAAAAGCCCAGTAGGGTGGTGAAGGTCAAAGTACTACTCAGTGTCTTTGCTTCCTGGTCTTAGGCATACTTTTACTTTAATTTGTAAGTTAAAAACACATTTAGTTTATTTGGGACCCACCAAGTTGAATATAATTTAATCTTAAATTCAGTAAATTCACAGAATAAATGTTTCTGTATAGATTTCTTAGTAAAAAGTTCTACTCAGAGCTTATATTTAGGCACCTTCATTATTTTTGAGAAAAACACCACAAGACACTTTCTACTGCATTATGAAATTGTATAAATAATTAAAATCAAACCTCACATATCAAAATAAATGACCTAAATACTTTTTATGATATATTATCCTTTTACTTTGTGGTTGGCTTGCTTACTGAATAGTTTGAAAAAAAAAATCTCTCATCAAAAATAGGTCACCAGGTCACATGGGTGAATTTATGACTGCAGAATTCCGGGATTTTGCTTCAGCAAATGACCAACATGTGTTTTTTGCACCTTATCTAGGATACAATTGAATTGAATTTTTAAATCTCAAAAGAAAAATATAGTGGATATGTTTAATTTATGAATACCTTTTCTTTTAAACTAGTTGGTTTTATATCATGATTAGTATCACTTTACAAGGATAATTTGTAATATTTTGATTGCTATGTATAACTACACTCTACTGTGAGAAAAAAAAAACCTTTAAAATTATCAGGTTTGATGTCTTCATTTACACAAGAAAGAAATCAGCTCAGACAGGTTACGTGAATGTTGAAACTCACATCACCTACCAGCAGATGGGCTGAGCTGAGTGCTAACTCTAGTCAGGGTTGCTTTGGCCTTCTTGAAAAAGGAGTCAACGTTGATTATAATATCTTAAAAACTACAATGTAATTTTGGCTAGGACCAATTATATATTTGTTTTTATTTCCGTGGTTTAAACTCATAAGTAATTACATATGACATTAGTTTGGGAGCAGCTAAATTATGGTTACTTGACATTTAATTCAATATGTAATTTAAATTAATTAAACTTAGCATTAATAAATTTAAAAAAATAAAAATTTTCTCTGGATTTAATTTTTATACTTCTAAACTTTTTGTAAGATCCTATAAAGCATGCAACCTTACGAAAGCTGCAATACTCAAGCATAATATGCTTTTGAAATTTTTTAAAAAAATTTCCGTGTGTGGAGGTGTGTGTGTGTGCGTGCGTGTGTGTGTGTGTGTGTGTGTGTGTAGGATGTGTATGCGTGCATGAGTGTTCATGTGTACATGTATGTATGTGGGTGGGTGTGTATATGCAGTAGGTGTGTAGAAGAGGACACTGTGTGTTTCTTAGAGGCTCAAGAGCAACATAGAAATCATCTTGGATTGTTCTACTCATTATTGCGTTGCTCTGGGATTTCCTAGGTTCTGTCCTTCAGGACTGGAAGTACCAGTCATCACCATTTCCACCTAGAATTTTTTATGTGGGATCTGGCATCTTTTTTTAAACTCAAGGTTTTTACTAATATCCAATATTTTAATCGTTGAAACTTATTTTTATCTAAGTTATAATATGAAAATTAAAATTTCTATTTTATCAGTTAACTAATTGTGCCTTCCCCACATATCTATAATACCTTTTCATCATATACAATATTTTTTATGTAATGGATCTTTTTTCCAATTACTTTCATGTTGCTTAATACAGATTTGTATCACCGCTATTATCAGTCAAGTTAGATTAGGTAACAGAAACAACCTCAAGGAGTCAACAAGATAGCTCAGCAGGTAAGACATTTGCTTATAAAGCTGGCAACTTAAGTTCATTCCCCAGACGCTCACATGACTTTCAAAAGTCTTCCTTCTAGAGACTAATGAGGGTTAATTCTGATAGGGCAGAGAGATGCTTTCCTCAGTGGTATACACTGATGCATGCTCCAAAAGTACTCAGGAAAAGCCACCAAAGGAAACCCTGGTGAAATTCAGTGGGAAAACCATGCACAAAAGAAAACAGGAGGGAGACTGGCAAGAAGAAAAAGTTGCAATGAAAAGAAAAGGGGGTATGGGATTGGGGATTAGAATGTGAAATATCATGAATTAACTCAAATAGATAGCTAGATAAATACGTGGATGGATGGATAAATAGAAAGATAAACAGGTAGATGGATAGATAGATGAGAGATAGATGATAGACGGAGGAAAAGTATAAAAGAAACACTAAGTAGTCCAGAGACCTGGAGGAGACTGTCCTAGTAAGACATTAGTGAGCACTCCAGGCTTGCCGTTTCTGAGTCTCATGCACGCTGTGAGCTTTTGGATGATGTAGCTGCATTTAAGTCATCCCTGCTCCTGCTAATAACCCTCATTCCTAATCCTGTAATACCCAATAAGCTCACTGGGTTATGAAAAAAATTAAGTGATACAGGGCTAGAATTTTTATCTCAGGATGAATAAGACAGGGTTAAGTGGTAGAGAAGGTACATGGCTGAGAAGCAAGAGAAAGTTTACAAAGAGCAGTTTTGGGGAATGGGGAAGGACACATGCTAAGCATATAATCCAACTGCCAAGCAATGCCAAAGGAAAGAGTAAATCACGTGGAAGCAAAAAAAGAGTGATTTTACCTGAGAATATTTTAACACAAAAGTATCTAAATACCATTAATTTATGTATGCAAAGTCAAAGAAAAGGACTATTTTATAGAATGTATATATAAATTTTAAAAATTAGCAGAGGTGTGAGAATATTTTTATTAAAAGGTCTCCTTTTATACAAATACAATGAGTGATTGTCCCTTCCTCTACTCTCTTCCTCTCCCTTCCCTCCTTTGTCAAATCCATCTCTCTCCCTCCCATCCTTGTGCATGTCTGCTTGTGAGGGCCACACTATTCCTTTTGGGGTGTCTGCTCTAGTGGGGTCCTAAGCCTCTGTGTCAGTTTAAGTGGCCCTTCTTAAAGTGTCCCATAGAAAGGGACACTCCCCTTCACTATCTACCCCTTGCTCCTAAGATTCCCACTGTGTATAGTTACTTCAGTTCCTCGCTGATCCATAGGGTAATGTTGATATGTCAACCATTGTAGAGATGCGATGAGAGTAGGTCTTGCTCTGAGTTCCTGGATACAGCAGCCCTGACATGATTGCTATACTCTGGCAGGCAGTGTATATTTGAGGTAGAATAATGCTTTCACTTTTCAGAACCAGAAGCAGATACATTGACAATTCTAAACAAATTGCCCAACACAAATGTTGCAATAGAAAAAGTTAGCATTTCTATGAAGCGCTAAAAGTGAAAGTAATATTCTACCTCAAAGGACCATAAAAATTAGGGCTTCAAGGTCAGAGTTGGAAGGCATACAACACTGCACCAAAATTGTAATGATTGAATGTCACTATCAAGACTGTGAGGCAAATTCGCAGGGAACACTGATGCAGCAAAGCAGTTGCCCTGGATACCACACCGTTTGTCCACCAATCTGTCACTTGCAAGCCATACCCTTCTCTGGGAAATGTGTGGTTTACCTAGCAATTCTCAGAAGACCAACGGCAGAACTGGCCTCCAAAGAATAGGGTCACCCTTATAGAAAACTATGCCTATAGGGGAAGCTCTGACCCTACTAGGAGAAAGATTTCAACAATAGCTAAACCTTCTTTCAGTTCAAAGACAAGCAATCACTTTCTATATAGAATAAATGCCATACAGATCAAATGCTTTACAGATCAAATGACTTCAAGCATGTATGAGAGCTTTTCAACCATAAAATCCCACATAAATGTCAGGTGCTGCTATTACCATAATAATCCTGGGTGAAAAGAAACAGATAGAAAGGCAATAAGAAGGTCCAGGCTCCAATTTGATTTGTGGGGTTTCAGATAGAAAAAAAATGCCTTAGTGACCTCATGTCATTCCACATATATTCAAAGTAGAAAGTGGTCTTTGACCCCTTTGACAACCTGAAATTGAAGCCAAGAAATTTTTTCTTAAACTTAAATAGTTCACACACTAATTTCATGATTTTTTGCTAAAGATTCATGAAGCCCATGTCATTACACAGCTAACATTTTCTTTGCCTTGACTCACTTTTCTAAAATTGTATTTGCTTAAAAATAAAATTCTGTGGTCTCTCCTTAGGCCCTAGGAGAGAACAAAATAGCATTGTTTAGCTGTAAGTGTATAATATTTGAATGCTTATCATCATACCATAGATTAGAACAGCTCTTGCTCTCCAACCAAGAAATCTTCTTTCATAATGGAAAATATTTAATACAAAGATCTACAATAGATCAACATACAGAGGATAAATGAAGGTGGACTGTTTGACTCTGTAAAATTTTCAGCCAGCTATCAGGGAACCCTGAGGAAAATTGGGCATTAAGAATGAAAGAGCCCAAGGGTGGGAAGAATGCAACCAGATCATATCCTCTAGATGGAGTTATCACACCTGTAGACTTTCAGCAGCTGTGTCTACTTCCACAAAACCTCAACCAGATTTGGCCTAGCAATAGTTCAGCAAGCAAGAAGGAAGACCGCATGGCACTAAACCACTCTGAGAGACCATCGAAGGTGTATGTTGGAGAGAGAAAAGAGGAGCTATTTTCCGTAATCAAATACCCACTGATATAGAAACCGTGCTCCAGCAAGTGCTTAGGCACACACCAGCACAAAACCAGCGGGCCACACATTTAAAAAGACTTGAAAGTAAGAGGAAGCCTGATTGGTGAAGAACAAGGTTTTCATTTGAGGAATGAGATGGGATTAATATGCAACTAAGTTGCTTACATTCTTCATATTCACATACAAAATGATAATAGAATAAATTAAAAAATTAAAACTCAGTATTCTTACCACAAGCTGAAAAAATATTACCACTGTTTCTAAATATAAGGCAGCAAAATATATCATAAAAAATTGGGGGGGAAGCACTGGGGGATGGGGAGGGAATGGAGGGGGAGCAGAGGGTTCGGGGGGAGGAGGAGGGAGGGAAGGAACTGGTCTACCTATTAAGTTTGTATGAGGGGAAATAATAAAAAATGTATATAAAAAAGAAATAATATACATTTTTAATTAAAAAAATCTCATGATAGAAGGCTATTTAAGCAAAGCCTGAACAAATGTGAAAATATTAGAAGGTCCAGGCCAAAGCAATAATGGTCATTTGGTCAACTCAGAGAATCCTGGAAGGAGTAAAAAATCACTTTGGGGGACACAAAATGAACTCATCAAGTTGACCTCTGACCTCTAGATACAAGAATGTGTTCTCTCTCTCTTTCTCTGTCTGTCTGTCTGTTTGTCACTGCAGGTTTAAATATGCACTTTTGGAATGGAATGTCAATCAAGGACCAAGACAAACTGAACTATTCATTGACAGCTCTTTTCAAACCATTATATAAATATATATAATATATATTTATTATATGCATGTAACGTGTATGTATATTTATTATAGGCATATATTATATGTATACATTTATTATACACATATAACATATATGTGTATTATATGCACCTAGGGAACTTATAAAAGCAGAAGTAGGTTCCAAAGGTTTGAGTAAGTCCTGAAATGTCAGAGTTTCTACCAACTACAAAGCAGAATTAATGAACCATGCTTGATTATGGTTTGTTTTGCTTTTGCAGTGCTGGATTGAACACAGTACCTTGCACATGGTCAGGCAAGGCTCAGAGCTACAACCCGAGGCTTTGAATCACAACTTGAGTAACGAAATATTAGGCAGCACAGTCCTTTTGTTATTGCATTGATAGCCTAGAAAACAACTACACTAAACATTTAAAATTGTGGAAATTTATTTTTTGCAGTACTGTAGGTTTAGAGTTGGTTATGTATTTTATTTATGAATAGAAGGGTAGCTCACAGGCTACTGTGGTGGGTACTTTGACTTTTGTTTTTAAAGAGTGCTTCGTTATGACTAGATTCACTCACCTACACACATTCTCTCTCTCTCTCTCTCTCTCTGAATGAAATTCCCAATCTAAGGAGAACAAGAATCCTGCTCATTCAGGGACAGTATGATTGACTTATACAACCTCAGGATGTGTCCTTCTTCACATGTGGCACTGAGTCAATTCTGTCCCCAGAGAACTTCCACTGAAACCTGCATTTTTGAAATTACACGTACTAAAATGTTCCCACTGAAATCTACCTAAGCCACAGAACCGATGTATCCAGGGAAGGAAACAAAAGGCGTCCACAGCCTGCATGTCTCTCTGGGGCTGACAATAAATAATAATACATGGTATTGATGTAGCACCTTTCTCAAAGGAGCACAGAGTGCTTTCCAGACATTACCTCACAGCTTCCTTGTGATTCTAACCTGAGAAGTGGCTCTGAAAGTACAACGCTACTCAATCACCACAAGTTATCTGGAAACTGGTGGATAATATATATCCTTTTAAGGATAAACGTGGGACTACTTACATACCATGGAGGATTTCTTTTTCCTCTCAGAGTACTTAGATAACACAAGTAATAAGCATTTTTGACTGGATGCTTACACACTCCATCATATGGGCCAGTATGGAAGAGAAAAAGATGAATGCGCTCTGCAAGTCTGATTCATGCAGCTGCGCATTTTGGCAAAGTACACAACAGACCATTGTGCACTCCCTATTTAGTATTTGAAGTATTTGAGAGAAGACCCTATAGAAATATCACACTCACAAGGCCCAGTATCAGTAATGAAAGTGGAAAAATGTATTCCACAAAATCTCCATATGCTAACATTCTCCTGCGCCTACTCTCTCTCGTATCTCTGGGTCTTGGGAAATACTCACTTGCTCATGCATTCAGGCCCTAAGCTCCAGGTTGTTTTGCACATCTCTCTGGAAATGAGGCTTCACTTGCCTGAAACCAAGAGCAGCGCTATCTTCTCAAGCCAATCACAAAAGGCAAATGGGAGTCAGGCAAAGTCAAGCTTAAATCTTGCTGTTTACTTGAGAGCTGTGTGACTTTGGACAAGTGGTCTCCCTTTCTCTTTTATAAAATGTATGTAGTAATGATGCTTGCCTCAGGACTAGTGAGAGTTTTAAGTAGATCTACCTGTTTCAAGCACTGCACTCTCTGGTCGGCTGCCACATCTTCCATGACTGTACAAGACCTAAGACCCATAACTCTCCATTCATCTGATACTAAAAACACATTCAGAAAAATACTGTGAAAGAATTTAGTTCAAAAACTCTGACCTTCATATTTCCATGTTCCAAAAACAACAGGCATCACTTGGGCTATATTCTTCTGGTTGAAAAAAGAAAGTTTTGCTTTATCTTATAGCATGCTGCCAAAATTTCTCAGCAATTTTTACACTAGTGAAGTTTAACCAGGGATAATGCTCTCTATGTGCAGATTAGAGAATTAGATGCAAAGAGTAACAATTTTTTAAAATTTACTCAGAAAAATAACTAAACTTAATTTAAGAAAAGAATCCTTTCTCATCTACCAAGTCTGACCAACTGAGAACTGAGTTCCTATTTATTCTGTCAGGATGAGCAAGACAGCTTTTTTATTTTAGGGCCATGCTTGTTCTAAATAACAGAAAGTGGTCGGTATAATGATACATATATATCTGAGTTATAAACTATTATTTTCTCTGTCTTGAAAACCCTTGATGGTATTTATATTCTAAATTAAACTGAACTCAGTATATTGATTTTAATATGTTAAGATGAAATTCAATTTCATGACTACTACTAACATCACAGAGCATGTAGGATCAATGTGTTGCTGATTTCCTGCTTATAACCAATATCTCCCCAAGGATTGAATACAAGATTTACAAGATCATTGTTTCTGAAGATGTATGCATAAATATGCCATCAAGTAAGCTCCAGTGCACTGCGCATGAGGCAGTGAATGATTTGCTGCTGCATTTTAATCAGCCTGGCATAATGCTGACACAGCCTTTGGAAAGTTCATTGTTATCAGCCCACCCATACAACTTTAGTTGTTGTCCCAAGGACCAGACCCAGAAGGAGAGGTGTCTGCTCTTAAAGTTCACAGTCTCCAAAAAGGAGGAAGTGCATCACGGCTAAGACAGAAGATGGGCATGCAGGAAATGACCATTGCAATGGCAGAAAGCCCAACGGTCAATTAGGATCAGTAAGCATGCATTGTGCATGCATTGATCTACTACTTTCTTAAGGCCACTTTGTGCAATGGAAGAGACTCCCTACTGCAGTTTGGGTTTTTGAGCTGAACAGCACTCTGGTCAAGTCCAGATTATATTATTAAACAGCTGAAGGAAACTGAGAAAATCACTTGACTATGACTCATTGTTCTCAGCTGAAAAATGGGGGAAAGGCAAATGCCTTATAGAGCTATGAAAAGTGAGTGAGACAATTGATTGAATCCCCACAGTATTTGGCATTGAGGAAGAAGTCAGCAAATGGCAGTTATTATTGGATAAAACTCACACTCTAGGCTTTTTGTGTTGAAATCTCATTATATGCAAGCCACTGAATAGAAACTAGAGGAAATGTAAACATGAGCATAAAGTATTTCCTAATTTGAAGGGACTCCTATTCTAGTTGAGTAGATGGACACATATCTAATTGCACTTGATAATGACACTGAGTCCACCAAGTAAAGAAAATACGTCTACAGGGATGATGAAGGAAGCTCTCTTGAAAAAGATGCTATTAGTTTTTTCAGTCTTGAAAAATGAATGGAATTGCAATGAACAAAGTGTAGAGTTCGCAGGATAACAAAGTGATGAGAATACAAGTGTTGCAACAGAAATGGCTAGCTGCCTAATGGCTGAGAAGTGTGTGGGGAAAAAAATAACTTTGGAAAACGGGCTAGAGGACATCAACAGAAAGCAATGAAGGCCAAGTTACATTTTGACTGTATTTGGTGTCAAACGAGGAGCTATTGATATTTGCTCCAAGGGACGAACTGATCTGAGTTGAAATGTAATCTGACAGTTTGTGCTCATGCAGAGCATGCTGGGCACTGAAGTGCTTCACTTGAGCTGACCAGTTTAGTCTCCATTCCCCCTCAGAGGTGAGTCCTCCTATGGTTGCAGATTTTCAGATGAGGAATTTCAAAGCAAAGACAAATTCAATGAACTACCTGTGAGTACAGAGCAGTCGAGGATTGGCGGAGGCAGGATTTTAACTTAGGCCATTTGGCTGTGGCACTGTAGCAGTTAGACAACACATTGCTGAGAAACTCAAGACCAAACAACTTAAGAGAGGGAAAGGGGTATTATTTGCTCTCAGGGTTCTTGCTTACAGTTCCTTCTCCAGCTTAGCAGGAGAGTTCATACCAACACCAAGGTAACTGACCACACCACATCCACATAACTGAGAGGGACAATATTCACTTGCTGGACCAGCATGTCTGGCCAAGTACATGGAAGAATGCCAACTTTCTTAACTACTCCCTCTGTTTTATTCAGCTGCCTAGAAAATAGCCCCACCCACTATGGGCTGGGCCTTCCTCATCAATCACACTGTCTCCTGCAGGCTTGCTTCAGGTTTAACTCCACATTTCTTTACAAATATGTCCAGAGCTCCAAGTCTTCAATTGTCAAGTTGACACCTCTATGTAACTATGACAGGCACATAAGCCCTTGACCACTAATCCAAAATCAGCTGTCCAGGGAGAAGGTGAGAATAATATGAAAGAGTGATGGAGGAAGCTGCCACTGGAGGGCAGCTGAGACAGAATGAAGACCTGAAGCAATCTGATTAAAGTGGAATCATGATGCAGAAGGAAATGGAGCCAGCTCAGATCCATCAGCAGAAGAATGGATAATGAGTATGTGGCTTATTATCACAATGAAATCTTGCTCAACTGTGAAAAAAATAAAATTATGAAATTTCAGGAAATGGATGAAACTGGAAAGTATTGCATTAAATGAAGTCATCCTGCACAGAAAGACAAAAATCACATTTTTCCATCTGCAGTGCCTAACATTCAAAGTTTGTATGTATGTAAATGAGGAACTGGGAGAGTGGGTGTAAGACTATGAAACTACATGAAGTGAGAATTGAATCCAAATGTAACAAAATTTGGCAAGCAAGGAGCATAGTCTAGAACATTGCTGGGTAAAGGCAGCATAGCATGAAGTCATTGAAAGCATGAATGTCATCTGACAGACTCTAGGATGATCTTGGACAGTATTAGCTGATCTATATTTAAAAAAATAAAGATTGGTTTTGATAAAAAGGAGACATGTATGGTTTATGTGGTAACAGGGACAAAGGAAACCCCCAACAAAAGCAGCTTTCTTCCCTGATGAAAAGGTTAGTAGGTATGGTTGAGATGAAGGTTGAGGATAGAAGGGAGAGATGCTACCCACCCCCACACCCCTTCCTGCTTCAGCTCTGTTCTTCTGATGGGAGTTGCTCTACATTTAGAAACTCTACAGAGGACTTGGGAAGACTGAGATGCAGAGACCATTACAATTGTTCCCAGGCAACTCTGGATCCCTATTTATATGGGGAGGGTGGATAGAAATTGAGAGAAAGAAAAGAGAACTGGAGAAAAATACTTCTCTGGTAATATAATGTACCTGACATTCTGATATTAGGGCTCAACATGAGAATATATTGTGTGAGAAAAGATCTGTGTGCTGACTTGCATTAAATATCAGGCAAGCTCACATTTGGCCACATATCATAATGTAGTCATGCAATTAATCTGAGGTATAAAACATATAAACTTAAAATTTAGAAGCTTGGGTTTAAAGCTTTTCGAGGAGGACTTTGGACACACATTTCATGGAAGAAGGTTCTTTCCTAGTAACCTTTGAGGCTAAGACAGCTGGGCATTTTAATAACTGAATTCAGGAAGCTGAAGCAGACGCTAAGGAAAAGAACCACAGAACTGATGAGATTAGATCCGTTTCTATAGTCAGATTCTCAGAGAAATGAGACAACTCATAAAAGATCCAGACCTACAAATTATCTCTCAGTCCGTTGAGTTGACTGATTTATAGAGCTGAGAGAACAGTGCAAGTCAATGCTCAAAGCACAGGGAGAATGAACTTTCTAATGACAAATAGAAGTGCAAATGGAAAGATATTCCCTTAGAGAAACAACTAGATATATATAAAAGGTAAGAAGCACTTCAGCATAGTTGAGCAACTTTTATTGAGAGACCATAATGCCCTAGAGTGACAAAACAGAATTGTTGTGTTGTTTTGATGTGTAACATAGTAGGTTGGTGCTACTTCAGATTTGAAAGGAGCAGGAAAACAGTTCTCAGGACTTTTCTTCCACATAGCTCTCTGAACAACACTGGCTATACTTCATTCTAAGATTCACATCTCTTTATTCTTAATGGCTTTCTTGTGGACACCCCAGGCTGTGTAGCATGTGCTACCTTTCCACCTGAGCTCCTTGTTATCTGACCCAGCCCCCACAGACCATGGAGATACGGGGCTTCACGTGACAACTCTGGCTCAGCATCGTGATGAGGAGGCTTCTTTCGGTCCATAGGAATATTTATAGAGTGCAGCCTGAGGACCAAGTGTGGTCTTATCCTGGGATCTTCCACTGTGGCTTAAAGCATACTATCCCCCGGGGGTAAAGTTGACAGGTTCATGGTAGACAGAGGATGCAGACCACATCAAAAATAAACTCTAGATCCCTTGGGACCTGGGATGTGCGAATGATATTAGACTGGAAACCACATTGTGTGTTTTTCTTTACTTTTCACTTTATTGTTTTTTCTTAGTATGTACTTTCTTAGGGGAAAAAGAGAGCATGAAGCAGAGCAGCATCCACAAATGAGCTGGGGCAGACCAGTTATCTTCCAAAGCCTGGGTACACTGGTGGTAATAAAGGCCTAGATTTCTTTTAAATTATTTATGCTTTGCTCATTTTTTTAAGTAGGCATCTAATTTATAATAGAAACAGAGACTTGGGAGAGCGACCATCCATTGCTCTCACCCTGTCAGTATGGGAGCTGTTTCCTGCAGAACGTTTTGGAGTGCTTCGTCTTGCAGACACTCTGTCTAAGTCTGTTCCACAAGGAGCCTAATGTATGAGTGGTGCTTGATCAACATGAAGAGCAGCAACAGTATTAATAGCACTGGTGGGCGGAATCCCAGTGACAGGACTTGACCGCTCATGCTGGAAGACAGCCTCACATTCATATTGACTGACTTTGGGAAAGTATTTCCTGAGACCCTTTCTAAAGTTCCCTTCTCTCCTCCTTATGCCATTACTAGTAGTTAGGGCTTTGGGCTGTCGTTGATGGAAAGGTAGGGATGCCATCCTTTCTAAGTGCTTCTGGAAAGTGCTGACTTGGCAACACAGGAGACAAGAGGGTTTTATAGATCCCCAGAAGAGGCAGAACCTAAGCAACGGTTGCTGGGGTTTCCAATAGGCTTGCCAAACATATTTCAAACTTGCTTTGCAAGGCTTACTTCTTGACGTTCATAGGGCCAGGAGAGGCGATCTGAATTAGAAAGTGCGATGGCACATCTAGACAAGCCCCTATTAATTTCCCACGAACCAAAGAACAACCAGAAATTATTATCTTGATAACTTAATACCTCACTGAGTTCTCCCAACAACTCTCTATTGACTGCTCCTGAGCACGCATTTGATTTTTTTGAATTATGATTGGGTTAAGGTTTGATCTTTTTAACCTCTTAAACTAGAACTAAAATGCATGAATATATATTGTACAAATGTCTTTAAGAATAATCCAAAAGCTGATTTATAGAAAAATTGTCTAAGACACAAACTTTCTCGCTCCTTACCTCCCACATGCCTAAGGGAAATTGGAGGAGGAACTGAAGCCTCCTCAATATCTATTACAACACCCTCTTTGAGACAAAGAAGTGAACATGATAGGAATCGTATTAAATCATGTTGAATTCCCTTGGAAACTACCTTTTGGAAAATTCAGAATCTTTAGCTTTATTCCAATCTCTCCACCATTTGAAACATGTTTCCTGGTAGGAATAATAGTATTAAATTAAAGGCATAAACAATTATTAAAAATATATAGTCTCAGAAACCATTAAATTTGTTCTTTAAGCAGCTTTATTACTTTTCTGCATACTTGCATGAAAATGTGTCTTCTACCATTTTGACATAAAGTAGTCCAGTTCAGATTTATGAATTTTATCAATACCATTATTCTGGGCTGCCAGGTATAAGAATATTATATAGGTGGCAGGTATAGTTCCTTAAAAAGCAGACTCTGCTTCTCTCCCTTCACCAATTTACCAATGTTGAGCAATCACTTCGTTTGCTAAGAAATAAGCTTAGCCTTATATCAAAGGTTCTGCTACACCTATGGTGATTTAGAATTCAAATGTGGCTAATTTATAAAACAACCACATATCACTGTTCACAGCAGGAGTCAGGTACTTAATATAGCTTCATTCAGAATGCAGTTTGTTTCTGTTTGGGGGCCTTTTGCTATCAGAAAAAGAAATTTCTAGCTAATACTAAGAAACAGTTTCCTTCTAGCCCCTGAGGAACACATTATCACAATATTTTAATTTCAACTTAGTGTTCCAAAAAACTGACCAGAATGCAGTCACTTTCACTTAGTTTTGCATTCTTAGTGGCAGACAAAAAATGTGGTTTATGAGTATTCCAGGTTTACCATTCAGTAAGTCTGACAGAATAGCCAACTGGGCCTAGGAGATATTGATTAGCAATCAAGAACAGTAGAAAGAGTGTGCTCCGTGTGATCTGGTTTTGTCTTGTGAAAGAAAGACAAGTTCTTCAGTTGCTTCTAAGCAAGCCGGGAGCATAGCACATGCTCAGAAAAAGAAAGGAAAGGGGAAACTGGGAGCTTCCAACACTCTGTGTGTATGTATATGTACACATTTGTATGTGAGCATGTGTTTATGGGAGAATGTGCAAGTGTGTGTGTGTGTGTGTGTGTGTGTGTGTGTGTGTGTGTGTGTGTGTGCCACGCGCGCATGCGCTCCTAGAGGTCAGAAGTTGATTTACATTATCTTCCTAATCATTTCTCCACATCATTGTTCCACCTCTAGGTCTCACCGAACCTAGAACTTTCTGATTCAGCTAAGACTGGCTATCCAGCAAGCCCCAGAAATCTCCTGCCTCTGCCTCCCCAGTGCTGGTATTACATATTATAGGCACACAGTGCCTGCACAGCTTACACAGCTTCTTATGAGGAGATTTTCATCCACATCCTATTGCTCCTACAGCAAACACTTTATTAATTAATCTCAAATTTCATCCTAACAGAGCATCCCAACCAAACCCGCCAGTGGAATGGGAGAAAGGAATCAGTTTGAACAAAGATGGAGGTTTGGAGAAAGCCACCGGATGTAGTCATGATAACCAGAGAGCTCTAGGACTCGTCACAGATCACATTGTCCAGCGCTCTGAATACTGGCCATTACAGAAGTAAAGATATGTAAATTTACAGGATCAAGAAGGAAAATCTGTGAAAGTGATTGATTAACTTAAAAGACACATGAACCATCATTATAGATGTCTCCTTGTGATTCCTCTGCTGTCACTTTATTTCTCTTTTCCCTGGTCTTTCCTTTTCAGTTAGGATGCTTCTTTCTGAGCCAACATCCTATTTTCTTTCTACCTTGAGAAGGTCTCTTTCCCCAATAGCAGGAGCACCATGTTTTTCTCATTGACTCTATATCACATGTCTGGTGGCAGACACGACCTCGTGTATCTGAAAGCGTTGAGAAATACAATTCTACCTTGTTAAATTTCCTAAGAATAACTTATTTTCCTTATTTTCATTCATTCCAATATATGGTTAGATGTTAGGTTTTCTCTACAAAGGAAGAAAGGGACAGTGAAGAAGAGTAACTAAGGTGAAAAGGAAGAAAAGAATAAAAAAAATGTAGATTTAGGGTGGATTTACCATAAAGGAAGACTCAGGCAAAATAATAGGTTAATTGAGCAAATGGCTTCATAAAATACAGGAACCCTGGCAGTATATAGAAATCTTTGTGAGGAACAAAAATGATATTTCCTAAAAATATTAACATCAGAATCATTCTGTAAAAGACATACTATCTCTGTATCACTGTTACAGATAAAAATCACTGAAAGGCAGAGGATAGTTCAGTTGGAATCATGATCTTGCCCTTGAGTAGGAGACAGGAATGGGAGCTAGGCCTCAGGCCACTATGATTTACAATTCCACAGGGATAACAAGGAAATAATGAGAGGAGGAGAGAGAGAAAGAGAAAGAGAGAGAAGAGAGAGAGAGAGAAAAGGAGATGGGAACAGACTTAGATACTGAGCCATCAGAATCTATAGATTTACACTTTACCACAGGAAAAACTTCCATCTCTCACTCAGCTTCCTAATCTATGCCCATTTTAGAATCTTCCAGTTAGCTAACTATCTAAAATGTAATAGGACTCATATCTACCTTGTGGTTTATATGTAACATTGCATAAGCTTTCCGTCAGCCACTTTGTAGTAGTGAAAGCAGTATCAGTTGAAAGACCCCAGGCATTTCCTATGAACTGTATTTAAGCTAAGTTTGCTAGCACTCACATGTTACATGATTTTGTAAGTTAAATGTAGAATTTCACACACATCTTAAGCTCCATCATTTCAAAGTACCAGGGCCTCTTCAAGATCCTGATCTTACCATGCAGTAATCACACTCCCACTTCGTAGATGGTCAAACTCTGATAAGTTTTTTTCAATCCTTTTGCGATTGCTTTCTCCAACATTAAGAATGGCATTTCCTACTTCACTCCTTTCCTAAAGAATCTCTTTATTTTTTGTTTTTTTTTTAGTGTTTTATTTATCTAGTAGAGACAGACAGAGAGAGAGAGAAAGAGAGAGAGAGAGAGAGAGAGAGAGAGAGAGAGAGAGAGAGAGAGAGAGAGAGAGAGACAGATGTACCACACTATGTAGGCTTCTGAACTCAGATCTTCAGGTTTACATGCAGATGTCTTACCAACTGAGCTATCTCAATGTCCCAAGAGTCTTTTTATTTTTTCAGGAAAATTAAGTGAGCTTTTGTGATGAAATCTAGTATCCTGAAACACCCTTTTTTCTATTCTTATATTATCTAAATATCACTGCCACATTTCTGCTTTGCCAGCTGATATCTAGGAATAAGCTTACTATTTACCTTTGTCATTAGCATTTTCCTATGCCTTTGAAGAGGATGCTGCTCTGTGTACTTTCTTCCATGGCATCTAGGGTAAACCTTTCATAGGGCCAATCCACTCTTAACTGAATTACCATAGGGTAAACCTGTCTCAGTCACATTATCTTCATGTGAAAAATAAATAAAAAAAACAGATTGGTTGAATCAGATGTTGTCCCCCTTAAAGTCTTGGTTACCATAAAATTCCTTCATGTTTAAGTTTCACTTTAAAATTCACCTGGCCATTTATCCCCGAGTAATAGCCCTGCCCCTTCCTCTGGAATGGGGGTGGTGGATCATGTGTTTCAAAGTTGCAAGTCACTCAGCCTCCTCTGGACACAGTTGCAGTAATTGTCCATGAGGAACTGATGTTGTTCCCACCTTGAAACAGCAGTGTTAAGGAACCAAAGGTATTAGTAAATCCCTCAAATATAAATTCCCTTTTTAAAATCCTACCCCAACTCTACCGGATCAGTATTTCTAGAGATAACACCTGAAAATTGAGAATTTATTAAGGTCCCCCAAGACATTCTTATTCACCCCCAAAGAACCACTAACCTATTTGGAGCTATTTATATATACACAAAACTACAAAAATGTTGGATGGATAAGCTCATTCTCTTGTGGGGCTAATGATGAGGAAGCCTTTCATGTATGGTGGTAGATACCGAGTGTGACCACCTTGTATGCTCTCAGTTTGCTTACACAGAGCCCTGCAAACCTGGTAATGCATAAACATCCATTCACTCCTTAGATGCTTCATCTCTGACGTCTTCTACCCTGGCTCTGAAACCGCAGAATCTACTCTTGTAAATTAGCGTTGGAAAACACTTTCAAAAATAGTCAGGGATGAACTTTCCCATCAGGGATTTCCTAAGTCGCTTCTGCATTAGAAAAATGGATTATCTGTTTTTCCCTCTGGCTCCTGACAATACATTAGAGACTCCACCACTAAAGCGAGTCCATACTTCCAAAACCTCAGTCGAAGCACTCACAGGGCACCACATAACCATAAGGCTCCAATACAGTGCATGTAGAAGTAATCACTCTAGGAAATGTGGAGAGAGAGAGAAGGATGAGGCCCTGCTCACAGAAAGCTAGTTGTCCACTCAGAAAAGCAGGAGGCAGCTATAACAGTATCATCAAAGGTTCTAAGTTGTGTAGCTGGTTCTGTCTACTCAAGCCTCATTTCAACACTCTGATTATTGTTATCCTCAGATTTTATCATTCCTATACCTGTGTCAGGAAGAGATGCTCAGTGAGCTAGTAAATAAGCTTTCAAGCACTGTCAATGGTAAGGGGCCCATTTTGCAGCAAGTTGTTGCCCAAGTGACATTCATATCCACATTGAATTTCCTGTAAAAATTAGCTTAGCATATTGTGTGCACATTACCATGAGATAGGGAAAAAAAGGAATATATTTCACGTTTTTAATTTTGTGCTCTCCCCAAGAAAACTGAGTAAGCCCCAAGAAGTAGTCTGAATTCAGGACCCTTTTATTTTTTAAATAATGCCATTTAATCTTTAACAACATGGCTACTTCCTGCATCCCTATTCTCAAAGTAAATGTGTTCTCTATTTGAATTATTTTTCTTTGCCAAAGCAGAGCTTTGATGCAAAAAGATAAAAAAAAAGCATACTTTTTTTTACAGTGTCCAATGGAACAGAGTCTGTGCTGATTGGTAGAGGTTGAAATAACTAGAGAGATCCTTTAGTCTTAATTATTAATTAAGTTTTAGGAAAAAATATTTAGTTTTATTGCTTTTAAGTAGATGTAACAGCTATATTTAACACTTAGGCATACTTGAATAAATAGATGTTAGATTTTTAACATGCTTCCAAAAGCTGTTTGTGCTTTTAAAAGGATTTAAAAGGCTACACTCCAGTTCTATCATACTATCAATTTTTTCATCACACACTTCATTCATTGTTAACATAAAGATATATTTAACACCACATATAAGTATAAATTCTAAATTGTTGAAAGAAATTCAAAAAATTAGGAGATTTTTGCATTTGTCTGAGGATAAACATTATCACAATAAATTATTCTGTAACATATGCAAAAATATTTAGATTTAGAATCTTCTGAGATTAAAGAAAAACAGGAATTCCCAAAGTGGAATCTTCCACCACAAACAAGAAAGAAGAAATCAGAGAGGTGAGATTCAATATGTAAAGTCTCAGGGTTGGCTTCCAAGTCACAGAAAAAAACCAAAGTAATTTTGCTGGCACCTAAAAAGTAGTGTGGCCAACTTCACGCTTGGTGAAATCCAGGTCTTCAAATATTTGTTATACAGTTCATCTTCTCTCTGCCTTCCACTGGATTGACACTTATGTAGTAAATATTGAAACCAATAGATATCAGTTTAGATTACTCACTCAATCATAATCCCGGTGAAAATGGAGTACCAGATTCTTAATAGATACAACGAAATCCCATGGAAGATACTGATTGGCCTGAACTGGCAAAATGGTCATGGAGCTGTGTTCTAGGTGTGTATAGCCTAGTGTAGCAGGTGGGCTTTGAAGGTGAAATGTGTTCTGCAGGGTCATGAATTTGGCTCTCAGATGGTGGCACTATTTTGGAAGATGGTGGAACCTTGAGGGATGGAGTTTAGATGGAGGAAGGGTACCTTGGAGTTTTGCAGCCTGGTCCCACTTCCTGTCCACCCTTGACTTCCAGTTGCCTTACATTTCTGCTGCCATGATTTCCCTACCATGATGAACTGTATGACTTCCTAAACTGTCAAGCCTAAATAAGCCTTTCTTCCCTTAGTCACTTGTTAAGTCAGGCATCCTGTAACAGCAATGAGAAAACTAATAGGGTTACAGAGTATGTGGTAATGGTAGTTACCAAATTAAAAAGTGTAGACAATCTAACAAAACCTAATTCCCTATAGTCATAAGATTAGACAGTAGCAAAATCAATAGAGTAGCTAGAGTTCCTGACTCCTGGTCTAGCATTTCCTTCCACAGTTTTGCTTTACTTTGCTTTAATTTAGAGACAAATTGGTTCGTGTTTCTTTTGGACATAATTTAGAGACTGTGAAAAGGATATGTTAATCACTTTTATTTATTCTTTGAAAATTTTATATCCGAATACAATGTGTTTTTATCATATTCACCCACTCTCGCCCCACCCATTTCTCCCTCCCTCAACACATTCCCCCTCCCAACTTCATGTCCTTTTTATTTTTTTAAGTATCCAACTGGGGAAATTTTTAAAATAATATCTTGTACCTGGCAGTGTTCTTCATGTTTACTTCAAAAGCTTCAGCATACATCTTTCTCTAAACCGTGCATAAATACATGCTGCTTTATAGATAAAATTTCCCATGGAAGTTATGTTAAAGAGATACTTTTTTTCCTGCTTTCAACATATGGCCCAACATGTGGCCAGAGATATGCTGAGGTGTCTGGTTCCCCTATTTTCACCAGCTGCTTGAAGTAGGGGAAGCACTGATTTATGTCCCAAGCGACACAGACCCTTAGAACCTTTTAACTCGCTTTCCAAGGGCTTCACACAGGAGTCCACGTGTTCTCTAAATGAGGCCTGTTTGCAAAGGGCCACCTTGGAGATCTTGCTGTGTCTCCCTGAGGCTGGCACACGATCTCTTCACTAAGCGTAAAAGGCAGTAAGTGCACTCCATCAGTCTCCTTCCCTTTTCTATCAAATGTAAGTGGTGTTATAATATTGATATGATCAAGACTAATGAGCCATTAATTCTAAGTCAAAAAAAATGAGATAACTGAACATGATCTTTTACAGCACATTGATCTGCTCCACCAGATGAAGGCACGGTTGCATTTCCTCTTGGAAACATGCCTGCTCCTCACAAGCGATTTTAAAATGTTCCCCGTATGGATGTGCTCTTCTCTGTGCCAAAAATAAGTCTACTAGGAGGAGACAAATATAATGTCTAAGGAGAAAACATGTCCACCTTTTAACATTTCCTCATCTTCCTTTCTGCGAGGCTCAGGGCTAGTGGAAAGTCACTTTGTGCTTGGGGATGCACTGATTTCTTAATGAATGCAAGTATATGCAGAGGTCGGAAGATGTGTACATCTGTTATCTCTTCCCTCGTTCATGCGATAGTGAACGTCGAGAGAATTGAGTTTTAATTAGGGCCATAAGTACTATTTGGGGGCTTCACATGCAAGTGATTTAGGATGGAGCTTTCAATAAAGATGTTTTATTCTGTCATATTTAAAAAAAAGACTTACTATGCTCACTTAAGGTTGAAATAGAAATCTTGGGATAGGTTTTCAGGTTTTCTAGTTACATTTGAAGACACGGGGTACATTTTTCATAATATTCTTTTTTTGAAGGAAAACATATACAACATATAATACTAGTTTAAAGCAATCCTATGCACCTACAAGCAAGGAAAAAATATAGGGCATTGTTTCTGAGATCTTCTTTGTTCAAAAAAGAATGTTGACTCTTAAATGAGTCACATTATGTTGTCTAGGCATTAAGATAAAACTACCTTTGCCTCAAATTCATAAATAAAAATTGAATAAAATAAAGTAATTTTGCATATATTTAATAGAACCCTTGTTATAGGGTGAATTGTGTTTGTTGATAATTCATATTTTGAAGTCCTAACCCCCAGTACATCAATCAGAATGTGCCTCTACTTGTAGACAGAGTCATTAAAAGGTAATTGAGCTAAAGCAAGGCAATTGTGTGGGCACTGATCCAATTAAGACTAGTATCCTTAATAGAAGAGATTCTGACAGAGGAACGTGCAGAGGGAAGTCATGGTAGATCACAGGCATAAGGTGATATCTATAAATAAAGGAGACAGTGCTCAGAAGAAAACAAGCATACTTGCCTTTGAACGCTAAGAATCAGAATTTTGAGAAAATCAATTCTTAAAACATCAAATGTGTTGTAGTTTTCTATCTCATTAGCAAGAATATATATATTCTGTTGGGGGAATATATATATATTTCCCCCAACAGAACAGGATTATTGGATCCTAAAGTGGTTTCTTTTTAAAAGTGGCTGTAGTGTTTTGGGAAGACCGAAAATTGTCATAAATGCAATGATTTACTGTCTTCAAATATCATTTCTACCTTTGAAAGAGAAAAAAAAGAAATCATTTAGAAGAGCCAAACAAAATGAATTCCCTTTGTAGCATTTATTTTTGTGACATGAATATTTACTTTGGTTCGCAGCTTCAAATATTTCAATCAAGGTCAGTTGGATGCATACCTGGGCCTGAGCAGAGGCAGAATGTCATTGTGTGGAAGCATGTGGGGAAAGAAACTGCTCAGTTCATCGCAAGCGAGCAACAAAGGAGAACCAGGAAAACGTTCTCCATTTAGGGGATATTCCCAGTGACTTGCTGCTTCTAAGAAAGACCCATCTCCTACTTTTAAGTACCTCACAGATAATTCCATTGTTTTAAGAAACCATCAAGGCACTGACCTGTGGATAAGATGAGAATCTTAACAATCCAATCAATTCACCCAAAACCCCAGCTCTGAGTGCTGTCGCATTGGGAACCAACCCCTAAAACATGCCCTTGTCTCCTGAACAACAAAATATCTGTCTATCAACCCTCAGCTATGAGTGGAGCCCCATGAGCTGCTCCCCAATGGCCACGCCCAACCTTGTGAAGATCTTTTGCAGGTAGCCATAGCTACTGTGACTTCAAGCATGAGGCAGCATGTCATGCCCAGAGATCAGCATGGCTCCACCTTTTTCCTCTGGCTCTTAACATTTTTCTGCCCCTTCTTCTGTGTTGCTCTCTGAGCCTTGGAGGGGGTAGTATAGATATTCGTTTATGGCTGGGCATTTAATAACTGCTTCTCCTAAATGTTTTGGTTAATTGTGCATCTCTGCCATCACCACTGACCAATACAAAAAGAAGTTTTTCTGACCAAGGTACAATATGGGTGTAAACATAGTCACTTAGAAGTGACTATAATAGGCACATTGAATCCATTCAGTAAAATAACAATAGTAACTTCCCCACTAGGACTTTTAACCTCCCAAGCCATGAGATTTTGTCCAGGTTTACAGTACTAACAGTGAATTTCCTTCTTGGAGTCAGCAACAAATTCAGTCACAAAACTATTGGTTGCCTCCATAACAGACTTGGCATTATTGCACAAATGGGCTCATCTTGTCTGGCTAGACAATGCTGTAGCACACAAGCTTCACAGCTGAGCACGACTGCTCACTATTGTTGACAATTCTCCTCGACAGCCTTCACATCACCTTCTGACACTCTGAAGGGTAGCACCAGCTCGGTTCCAGTTTGAGGACTCTATGCACAGAAACCAAGGTGTTAGCATCTTTAGCAATAGAGCGTTGCCCAGTAGTTCTGGTGGGCGGCCAACCACAGCAACTATTGCCTTTCTGTTCCCTATTCATGAAGTATTGCTCTGTGAACTACTTATGAGGCTGATGGCTAGCAATTTTATTATGAAATTCTATTCTCGCTTTGCAGAACCAATGTGAGTACAAAATTGACTAATGAAGGTGGAAAACCCTTTCACAGAAGGGTTTCCACTGCTCTTAGTTCTATTGTAACATTTCATCTGGTATCATCTTTCTTCTTCTACAAGAGGGGCTTTCTCTAACATTTCTTATAGTAGAAGTGTGATTATTTCTTCCTAGTTTGCATGTCAAAAAATCCCACTTTTATTTTATTTTATTTCCTAAGAGGTATTTTCACTGGGTCCCAGCTGACAAATTCTTTTCTTCTCATCACTTTATATGGCTCCATGGTCTTCTTAGTTTATTATTTCTCAAATGATGACTGCTTTTACTTTAATCTTACGCCCTTAGACAAGTGGCATAGAACTGCTTTTTTTTTCTAGATATTTTAAGAGAGAAAAGAACTTGTCCTGTTTTAAGCAACTTTATCACGATGCATCTTTGTATAATCTTCCTGTTTTATGTGTTTGGGGTTTATTGAGCTTATTGTATCCATAAGTTTTTTAAAACTTTATTTAGTGCATGTGTGTGTGTGTGTGTGTGTGTGTGTGTGTGTATCAGAGGGCACTGTGTGTCCCTAGGAAGGACCAAAGGTGACTTCAGGAATCATCCTGGATTGCTTCTACTTCCTTTTTGCTTCTCTATGCGATTTTCCAGGCTCTTCCCACCAGAGCTGGAAGTTCAGGCTGCTACTATTTCCATCTGGAGTTTTTATATGGGATCCAGGATCCAAACTTAATACCTTCTACTTAAGGCAGAGTCTTAATCCCTGAACCATATCTGAAACCCTGGATCTATAGTTTTATAGTTTATGTTAGATTGGGGAGAAAAGGAGTCCTTATATCCTGTAGCCTACTTTTTCTTTCTTTGGCAAGTCGAAGTTGCATATGTATTAGGTCGCTTGAAGTCGTCTATAGCTTACTGATATTCACTTCATTTTACAAAACTGATTTTTTTTCCCTGAGTTTCCCTTTCTATAATTTTCAATATCATGGCCTTGAAGATTCATTCTGCCAAGTTTACTCTGTTATTAATCCAATCAAGTCTTTTTCTCATCTCACACACCACAGTTTTCATCTCCAAATGTTCAATGTAGTATATTCCATGGCCCTACTTTTACCTTTGAGTACATAAAAAATCATTATAAAATTATTTTAATGCCTTTGTCAATAGTTCTATCATTTGTATAAACTCTGTTTTAATTTTTCTCCTCACAAGTGGTCATATTTTAATGCTTCCTTGCACACCTGGAGTGCTTTGATTGTATGTTAAGTGGTACAAGTTTCTCTTAGTTGGTTGTTGGATGATTTGTATTCCCATAAATATTAAATACTTGAGCTTTGTTTTAAGATTCAATCTAGTCTTTTCAGGTCTGGCTGCTGATATTTGCTGGTTAAGGTATGATCTTTTTTTAGTGGAGAGCTAATTGTTCCTATTACTGAAGTGAATCCATTCTAAGCATTCTGCCCAACAACCCATAAATTACAGTGTTTTCTAGTCTGGCTAGAGTAAATAGATACTATTTATAGCACCATGTAAGTGAAAGGCATGCTTTCTAGTCCTGTCAGATGGTCTCAGATGGTCTTTGACCTAATTGTGGATAGTTTTCTTCCCATCTGTCCAGCAATCAGAACTTGCTTTATCACTCAAGAGGACTGAGCAGACCTTTGGGGTTCTTTCTCAAGTACTGTGTTCTGCCACAACTCTCTTTCTTCTGGGGTCTCCCCAGACTCATAGCTCTCTGAATATTCAATTCAGGGAATTTACCAGTTAAACCTTGAGCTCTTCTATTCTAAGCCATGGCCACAATTCCTCTTTAGGCAGTTAGTAGGAATGGTCATAGAGCACACATCATTTATTTCCTGTCTTTCAGGGATCATAAGCCTTTGTTTCAAATATTTTGTCTGCTTTACTTAGCTTCATGTGCAAAGGTATTTTGACAAGTTACTCTACATTGGCAGAAAACAGAAGGTTTTCTTTTCTCTTTCTCTCTCTTTCAGTCATTCAAAATGCCCTAATTCTAGATGTGTGAAACAACTTTGGAATAGGACTGCCAACAAAGAGATGCAGATGTGAAGCCCCCAAAGTAGAGCAGGGTTTATCCTGGTTTACAGGACACTGACCAAACACACCAAGACTTGGTTCAGCTGATTCTAACTACTGCAACGACAGGAGCATGCTGGTGTTTCTTTGTTGCACCTTCCTTTATCTGTAGTTGTAGTTGTTGTTTTACACTTTCCTTCTTGATCTCAGACTATTTCTTTTGACTTCAGAGAAATAATGTTCCTTCACAAATGCGTTCTAATATTACAGTCCTTGAAATTGAACCATGGGCCTTGTGTATGTATGCTCAGCTATGTCCTGAGCCCTCTATTTATATTTTGAGACACATTCTTATAAATTTTCCCAGGTTGTCCTTCAACTTGTAGTCCTTCTACCTCAGTTTCCTGAGCTGGGGTTACAGGCCTGCACCTTTAGGTTCCTATGCAGATCTTGAAAGAATTACTTCTCTCACATTTTTATAAGTAAAAAATAAATATTTAAAAGATTCCATCTGGTTCCTTTTCAACTTTTACAATAAAGTACAGGCCATGTCTCCTATACTTCTTCTAATTTTTAATGTTTAACTGAGAAAAATTGGCATATAATGGAAGGTTAGAAGAATTCAATATAGAAAACACATGCTGAAATTTCTTTATGGAGTCAGTGGAAAGGATACTTAAGGCTGCATGGACTGTTAATACAGACGCTGGGTCAATCCCAAGCTGGCTACACAAGTTGTAGGAGTTTCGATCTTGCTAATCGTTAACTTGTTTATCTGTAAATCAGCAAAGTCATTTCATAGAATTGGTGTGAGAATCATAGACGACGTTCGTGAAATGCTGCACACAGGCCCCGAGCCCAGTGACAGGATGCATGTCAGATTGTTTAGTGGATATGGAGTTCATTGTTAGTGATTCCTGGGTGTGAGGGTCACTTCCCAGAATTGGGGAAGTTATAAGGTAGGATAATGCAGGTGAAGAGCATGTGTCTAAATTATCTGTAATAAACACTGACTGATTAATCCATGCCTTTGCCAACCCATAAAACCTCTGTGGGGTTCTTGAGGAAAATTAAAACACTTGGGGGTCAATGGAGACAGTTGATATTTTAATCTTTCTTCAACAAAGTCTTCCTTTCTTCTAAATCAGTGGTATTTCTCCTCTGAGCCACAACACACTTATTCAAGAACTGTCAACATGAGCACCCCCGTGTTCATCAGACCTAATTAATTTTTGCATTATTATTTTTTAAATATTTTATGTAATTTCAATACAAATTGATACAATAAAAACAAAGCATGCATACAGCATTTTGCATTATTATTTTATCAGGTCTCACATTTTGGCATTAAATAATGAGATAAATCAACTAGAAAACAGCGTGAGTATACCAATAAAGACAAATACTATCTGAACTTTCTCATATTATTCTGTTATACTGTCTCCTGATAGAAGTGGTTAGAAAGAAACAAAAATACCTCTTTAAATGATCCCTACCATAAATATTTAAATTTTGATGCTCCTCATGCTAGAAAAAAGGGAGAAAGAAAATCTAGTAAAGGAAAATGCATGCTGCCTTTAGTGGTGATATAGAAATAAACAATCGTAATAGCAATAATGCACTGCATAGTGCAGAGAGAAATAAAATTGATAAAGGATCCTCAAGTAAAAGTCCCTCAAGAAAACCTTTCTTACTGCATATAAAACAACGGTTCTGGAACAGTTAGAAATCTTCTTTTATTTAATCCCATGCTGACTATCCTCAAGAATTGTCAAGAATATGAAAACGCAGGGTATAACATTTTTTCACCATAAAGAAAAATCCAAAGATACTAGTTACCAACTTAAAAAGAAATCTAATTCTAAGTTTTAAGATTAATTATTTTCTTCCAAAATAGCATCTGACAGCAACACCAACTTTCATCCAAAAATTTTTAGGTTACTTCATTATATCAAAAGCCATCTTTCTGTGTATTGTTCTTTTTTAATTTTACCATTTCACTTTTTACTAAATATTATTTTTATTCTTTCACACTTCTATATGATAAATTTTTGTAATTTCACTTCTTACTAACCAATCCTATTTCCCTTTCTGTCCCACTTCATATTTTTTTCTTCCATCCAGTCTCCCTTCCTACCTCCATGTCTTTTTGAGTATGTGGTCTACTGAATTTCATCTGGGATGCCTGTGTATTTTTTCAGTGTTGGTTTTCTGCCCCGGGAGTGACTATGAGATTTGTTGGAGATCCAGTGGTCAAAGGCTACATCATTTGAATGAGCTCTGTGGGTGGATTCTTTTTCTTTCTTTCTTGTTTCTTTTTTTATGGGGGGGGTGGGAGGCTGTATAGAGAAGAGGACACGAGTGGGTGTGGCTGTAGAATCCAAAGGGTGACATTGGGAATCATCCTGAATTGTTCTTCCATGTTACTCTTGTGCTCTGGGTTTCCAGGCTCTGCCCTCCAAGGCCACAATTACAAGCCACCACTATATCCATCGGGCATTTTTTAAGTTATTCTATTTTCCTAGTTTTACAAGCATATCGAATACTCTTTCCCACCTCCCTCCATCCCCTTTCTCTTTCCTTTTTCAATCCATCCCACACCCTCTCACCCCTCTGTCTTCGTGGACACCGGGGCTCCCTCTGGCCTATCTACTCTTTTACTATTATTATAAATTTTTCCACTTTTACAAGCATATTGAATATTTACCCCTGCTTCCCTCTATCATCTCTCCCTCCTATCCCTTCATCAATCCCACCCTCCTGTCTCTGCTTCTATGGATTCTACTCCTATGGATGCTCAGGCCTCTGTGACACACCAGGTTGCCTCTCCTTGAGTCACCCCACTTATTTTCCTTCACTTATCCAGCATCGATCCCCAAGTTTTCCACTGCCTACAGTTCAGGAGACAAAGATTTTAACCCAGACCCATCTTCCCAGTCCTGTGGGAGGATTCTGATGGACATCCAAACAATGAACAACTATCCTCAAGTTTCTAATTCTCCTATAGGAGGAAAAACAGCTATCACCCCAGAATTTGGGCCCCATTATTTATTTGCATCTTGATTTCAAAAGATCCATGTTTAAGAAGGACAACTTTCCCACATAAAAGTCCAAGAAAAGAAACAATCTCTCTGGGTTGTAGAAGCACTGAACCAACAGGAAGTAGATAGAGGGTCCTGGACAAACACAACCAGAAATCAGAAGGCAAAGCGGTCCCCAGCCTCTGGATGTCCTAAAGCAAAAACTGAACACCAACGTCAGAGTGAAGGTGAAGCTGAGGAGGACAAGTCAGGTGGGACAGCCCATATTCAGGTATTAAAATTATGATTGAAAAGAATCCCTGAATGAGGAAGAAGCGAAGAAGTAGCATGAAGCTACTCTTCTCCATGGTATATTGCCCACTGGCATATCATCCTTATTCCATCAAGTGCCCTGAAACAATGTCATTATCAGTAACCCAGATGGAACTTAGTAAGCTACACACAGAGAAGGATATAAGTGCCAGAGGGAGGCTGGTGAAGAAGAAGGTTTATAATGAGAGAAAGTTCTCATTATTTGTGCTTTCAAGAATTAAATGCAGGGGCTGGAGAGGTGGCTCAGGGGTTAAGCCTCTGCAGGGCGGAGCCTGTGAATCCGGGGGCAGAGTAAACAAGGAGGATGTGGAAGCGTCCATGGTGGTTCCCGAATTCGTCTGTGGTTCTACACACACACAGACACACACACACACACACACACGTGCGTGCACATACATACGCACACACGCACAATTAAATAAATAATAAAAAAATTTAAAAAATTAAATGCAAGTTTTGTTTCAATATCCTGGTGTATGTTCACTTTCACCATGTGTGTCTACAAGCACACACTCAGTGTTCACACAGTTATGCTAACTCAGGTAGAAGCAACTCCAAAGAAGGGATTCAAATGAATTCTTCAATCTTTGTTTCAGCAGACAGTTCCTCCTGTATGCTATTGGAAAATAAATTATATATATATATGTGTGTGTGTGTGTGTGTGTGTGTGTGTGTGTGTGTGTGTGTGTATGTGTGTGTCAGCGGGCACTGTGTGTCCCTGTCGAGGACCAGGGGTGACTTCTAAAATCGTCCTGGATTGCTTTTACCGCCTTCTTGCTTTGCTCTGGGATTTTGCAGACTCTGCCCACTAGGGTAAGAAATGCAGGCCCCGCCATTTCTATCTAGCACTTTTACATGAGACCTGGGATCCAAACTCAGGACCTTCTGCTTACGAGACATAGTCTTAACCACTGAGCTGTCTCTTCAGCTCTAAATTTGGTTCTTTAAGGCTATTCAGCTATATAGTGAGGAAATTGCATGAAGATCTCATTAGGCAATAGAGAGAAACAGCTTTGAGGTACATTAGAGGTAGCTAGGATGCAATAATTAAATCTCAACTATGTCACTAGGTTTCTGGGTGATCACATAGTCATTAATCTCTCTGAGTGTTCTTATATACACGCACATTCATATAATATGAATATAACATACATGTGAAAATAAGACATCTACCCCATAACAGCTTTATTGGAGCTAAAAGAACAGTAAGTTTTAAATTTTTATTTATTATTACTGTGTATTTGTCTGATGTGCATGTGTGTGTGCATAGCAAAATGTGTGGAGATCAAAGGTCAAGAGGACAAACTTTGCGGAGTCACTTCTATCCTGCCACTTACATGAGTTCCAGAAATGGAGCTCTAAATTTTGACCTCGGGCAACAAATACCCTTACAAGCTGAGCCATTTCACCCACCTGGGTACAGTAAGTTTAAAAGCACCTAGCACTATATTTAGTGCTTAATGAAGTAGTAAGTATTTTTGTCTGAATTTCATGGATACTAACCTGATAGTCAAAATTTAGTTGCTTATTAGTTGAACCCATTTTCTTTTAAATTAAATGCAAAAATCAGCTTTCATTGTGAAAATTCTTTATTAGAAGATCTCAAATTTTATATAAATATTACTGATGATATTATTTTAAAGCACAGATCCTCTAGGCTATATTCATAGGGACTCTGATCAAAAGTCTATGGTGAGGTATGAGATTTGGACTTTTAATAAGTCTGGTTCAGAAAACACCTTGAACATTGTTTCCACCTGTGCCTCTGTCTCTCATGCTTGCTCTTCCTCTTCCTTGCTTCATGAGTTAACACAAGTGAGGCATTTATTGTTACTTTTATAAGCACAGAAAATCAGTCATTGACCCACCTATACCAGTTCAATATTCCTACAGAAATGAAGCTCTGGGAGATTGTGACCAATAAACACATTCCTATTGAATGAATGGTAAGTTTTCATTTAATATCGATAAATTCCACTTTGGCCCTTTGATTGTCCTCCCTGACCTTTCCCTGAAAGTCAATATTTCTGTCTAGGTCTCTCTTCCTTCCTAAAACAATTAAATTTTCTTCCCATGAGAAGTACTTTCAATATACCTGCCACTCTATACTTTACCTTTTAAAGAATATTTGACATCCTAACAAAATTATAATAAGTTCTTGTGAAGATAGAAATTTTATTTTCAATGGCATTATAACCCCAACAATGGTTAGTTCACACCTTTGTATATAGGATTTTACAGTAGGTCATGCTAACCCTGAAAGCCACCATGTATTCACTGGTCAGTCCACAGAGCTCCCAGATCCTTTTGATGGTATTGAGAATCACTGTGAATCTCCCTGTTGCCATTGAAACTCTGGATAGGGTCTTAGCATCAATGGGATTCCTATCTTTTGTTAATGGAAGCCCATATTTGGGTCTGGACAAGCTTTATTCATGTCTACTTCTTAGTAGAAGGGGAAATAGGATAAAAAGAAGACAAAAATAGAAACTTTCCAAAGCCATTGCTAGTCTTCGTGAGTATTACTCTCAGTACGTACCAAGTGCTAGCACTGAGGAGTAGATAAAAACCTGTATTTCCAATAAAGAAAATGCTTCAAACACCGAGAAAATGCTTCAATGTTACTGAACACTCAAAGTATAAGAAAAGTACACATAATAAATTTTCCATACCAATAATCAGTAGAGTAAATGTGAAATATATATTGCAAGATTCATTATAAACCAGAGAAAGACGCAAGTGAGCAAGCCTTTATTCTTTTCATATGAATTAAATTCTCTCTTTGCAAAAATCACAAAGACCTTCTTATTAACGGACACCTCTTGGTACAGAGTAACATTGTGAACAAAAAAAGGAGGGTTTTTTTAATCTTTATTCAGAATGTTCAGTTGGTCATCAAACCGTCTAAACAAATTTATTAGAAAATTGTCTGGCCAACAAAGTACCTTGTATACCAGGAAAATATAGTCAGAAACTTGAACAAGGTACCTGTCGTATAAAATCAAAAGTTGCCTTTTTTTGATCCTCTCAAGCCTTTCAAAAGAATAAACTTGCTTGAGAAAAAATATGAGAAGAGTCAAAAGTGTCATAAAAACAGAGTTGTCCTACATCACACAGCAGTCTTGAAACAGATAAGTAAGTTTCCTAGAAACATCAATCAAGTTGAGTACTCGTGATCTTTTTTACTAAACACTGAGACAATAATAGGCATAATGAGAAACAATGCTGAAAACAATAAAGAATTGCTGGTTTCCCCCACACAAACACAATACTTTCAAATGATAGCAATAATTCAGTAAAAGATCACAGATATTGGCATTTATACTGAACATCACTTCCTACCAGCCTTTTATTTACTAAATTCCTCCTAAATGAATATCTAGCTGAGGGGAGTAAATTGTATGTGAACACCCCTATCAACAAACAAGCTAAATGTATTGGCATGATACCAAATAAATAGAGTAGATAAATATATTAGTCTGGCACAGGATCGCTCATGGTGAGCTGTTTTATAGGTTTGCAGCAAAGACATAGAAAGCATATTACAGATAAATGCACTGTACTTATTGTCCCATGTGAGAAGATTCATTCTGATTAAACAAATAAGAATTTTAGAAAAGGATGTGAGCATACCCTAAATGTATAAATGTAGTTGTCTCTTCTGAAGAATGCAGAATTCGATGTGAGTGTGAAGAATTTAAGACTAGCTAAAATAATGAAAACTGAATGCCAAAGAATGAGTCGTGGATTCTCTGTAGAGAAAGACATGGAAATGTTTGCTGATGAATAAATTTAAATTCATTATTGAAAATTGAAATAGCACAGCATTTGTTAAAATTCACCCACAACTTTAAGTTTGGGGGTAAACTTTGAGTCCTACTAAGAAAAAGTGCTGATTTGTGAATTACTGAGATTTTTAACTCTCACACAACGGTGTCTTCAAAAAAAATCACACTAGAAATTTAACTCTTGTTTGGTTGTTCACATTTTCAGAGAGAAAAATCAGACAGAAAGAAAACACTTTTTCCTCAGTTCAGAAAGCTTTTAAATCTTTTTGCCTGAATTTCAGCAAGAGAATTTGGCTAAGTCAATCATGTTGTTTTACTTTGTATTAAAATGTACTTTAATGACAAATGGTTGAAATCAGAAGTGACATTTTTTCCTAAGATGCATTGCTAATAAAGTAATGCGCGTTTGCATCCTGTGTGAAACAGCTGGACCGTGACGAGATCACATTAGCACTAATTAAAATGATATTTTTTGTGCAGTTTTTGCTAACCCAGCTTCATTGGACTCAAAAGGATTTTGAAATCCATAATAAAGGCTATTATGTAATCTTACCATGATTCTCTTGAATCAGGCTACTGTCTAATTTCTCTGTAACGATATTTTCTTAAAACTCTCACTCAATAAAATCAATATTAAGTTTTTACTCTTATAGCTCTTTTTTTCAATATATGATCCTCATTTAATTTTAAAAAATTAAAGCTTTAATTTATTTTGCTTGATGAACAAGAAAAATATAATATTAAAGGCAACATTTTGCAATGTTTCTCTTTTTCCTCACTTTACTGGGTCCCTGTTGTTCCTAACGTATAATTTGCAAAACATATTGCTTCAATACTTACAATGAGAGAGGCGGCCCAGCTGTGGGAGGGAGAGGACAACAGCCTCCAATATTACCATAATAATCTGCCTAGGGTCCCATGAGCCCTCTGGTATATACAATTCTCTGTACTGCAGGCCCCAGCTGGAGAACATTCTCTTGACATGTATGCCAACCTTTGCCTGCAGGCAAAATAAAAAAAAAGGCAGAGAAGTAATCATGAAAATAAAAAATCTTGTCAACGGCATTAGGATGCAGTTCCCATGTTTTTGCTCACGTAGGCAGGCATTGTGCTAACAAAATGCTATGAGACTTTTAAAGACTGCAGCTGGTATAGATTCAGATCTTTTAAAAATGTGCTGTGCTAATTCTGCAATTCTCCAATTTGAGAAAGGGAGGAGGGCCTGTGGGTACTGATAGTTTACTTATTACTGCCAATATATGACAACTTTATTTACCAACTATCACTTGGAAGATTTTTTATTGTAAGGATTGAACAAGGAGTCACATTACAGCATTGAGTTTCATCATGGATGAAACTTTCAAACAAATGTTATTCATACCTCTTGGCAGATAGAGATCAAAGAACAATGTGAACAATTGCCAATGGACATACTTATAAAATATTTCCATAAAATTCATTTTATATCCATCATACAAACTTAACTCTTAATGTTAAAAGTAGTTTTTGAACAAAATATGTGTGTGTTCTGAAACTGAAATTTCAGGTTTTAGATTATATTTTACTTCAAAAGACAATAAATGTCAATGAGCTTTAAAAATTCACAGCTAATGTTGACAATTTTGATATCCCTATAATAGTATTAGCTCCAAAATTTCATTTTTTGAAATAAAATTTGCACTGAAAACAAGTTATCTCAGAACATATATGAAGTTGAACACTTGCTAAGTGCTTTAATCTAAGCAAAACAGGTAAGAAAAATATCATTATGCATAAGGACATTAACATTCTCTGTCAAATTTGTCAAATACTGGAAAGACTGGAGGAAAAGAGTATAGTGTTAAATTTCTCTTAAATATTTCCAAGAAGTGTCCAGTTTTCCTGAATTACAAATCTATTGAAGATAAATGCCTTCCTATCCAGATTAAGAGACAGATTTAAACAATTTAAAGTTCACTGTACAATAGTGAGTCATTGGTAGTTACTGATTATCTATGACAATGGAATAAACAAATACTGTTGGTATTTATGCAGTTATATGGCTATTTCATTGTCAATGTCTCCCATCAAATATAACTACATTAGGAAAGGATCCTTCTGTTTCATTCACTTATTAACAGGAAATCTTTTACACTCTTCTTATATCTAGCACTGGTCACGTGCTAAGTATTTATTCCAAGAATGAGTATATTTATGTATTCATTCATTCATTAATTCATTTATTCAGCAAATATTTAACAGACCTCATAGCACAAGAGAAGATAGCTAATATGTAAGAAATATAAAGATAATACATTCTTATTAGAGAATGAGAAATACTTAAAGTGTATCAAGGAAAGAGAACAGAGAGTTTGTAAGAATAGAAGGTTGAAATTCTAGAAATAATGGCTAGAAGAAATCTCCCTGAAATGAAAATGGGAAATGAACTAGTCTTCTGAACTGTTGCCTGGTAGAGAATAGACACCCTGAAAGACTCGATGGAGAGGCAAAGGAAGGAGTGAGGTTGCTCACCCTTTCACCATTTATGTAAATAGTCATGTTCTGCATGAAATCATAAGAACCTTTAAGTCATACAGCATCCTTTTGGATGTTATCTCTGGCACTTGACACTGCGTGTTACACATGGAAGATGCTCTCTGTACTGTACCACATAGACTCACATTTATGTTAGAATAAAAAAGATAAAAGGAGGAAAGCCTTCTCTATGCCTAAGCAGAGGTAAAGAATAATGGAGCCCATTACATGGCCAATGAGAAGTACAGTGAGGTCAGGCACGCACTCAGGCAGCATTTGGTTTGACACTGCCAGGAGTTCTCAGACATCTGTACACAGCTATCTATCCCAGAGATGAACTCCTTTGATTCCTAGACAAAAAAGATAAATTCATAGAAAGAATGTAAGAACATGTCATTACAAAGCAGTAAGTTAATCAAAGCCCTTGCCTTAGTGTAGTGAGGCTATACACAGGGATCGTTTTCATCTAAGAAAGATATATCATTCCTATGAAGGCAGTCTTGATGGAAATCCATGCTCATTTGCATGGGTGTCTTGAGTTTGTAGAGATGTACACCTTGCAGAGCAACTTACATGTGGTACTTAATCAGATATTGCCTGGAGAGGTGAAATGCTAATGCTGCAGCATCATGTGACAAGGGCTGAAGGAATATAGCACTTCCCATACAACTAGACAAGTCAGTCCCTAGGGACAAACTCATGACTCTGGGGAGAACAAATAACTGTACAAGACAAAAGCAATAGACACTGGTATAAAAAGAGGACACAATATTGATTAAAGTTGTAGAGCAGTTTTACAGATGACAGGGCAAGGGGTTGGGACAGGGAGGCAGCAATACAACCTAATAGAAGAAAGTTATCTTGAGTTCTTTCACTGCCAGCTGAATATCCACCTTCTTCCTAACCTCTCACTGCACATCCTCAGAGTCTCCTCCTGTGCTGAGGAGTGCCAAAGAAGTTCATGTTTGTCCTGACCTTTAATCCCACATTCCTAAACTCCCCTCTTCCACTGTGTAGTACTAAAGAGAGAGTGAGCTTCCCTTTGTAACCTCCTGAAACCTGAGTCTCCCCCACTGAATCCCTACATCCTAGAAATCATCTTGCAAATATAAGCACGCAACAAATATTCATTACTGGAAGCAAAGTCATCAATGACATTGGCATTGACTTATATCATTACTAAGTTCCAAGGCTCACACATCTTCAATAGGTTTCCTGAAGTATGAAATAAACAAAAATTGTATATGTTTATGGTACACAATTTGAAGTTTTGAGATATGCAATGTGCATATATAATGAAATATCTAAATATAATGTGTATACATTGTGAAATAATCACTATAATCAATCTAATCATATATGCATCATATCATACAGCTACCATTTTAGTGTGTGTGTATGCTTATGCCTGTGTAGTGAGAATACTTACAATGTATCTCTACCAGTTTTTAAGTATACAATATTGTATTGGTAACTACAGTCAGTGTTTAGACACCAGATCCCCAGAATTTGTTGGTTAAACTTTGTAATCCTTTAAAAAAATGTTACCCAATTCAATCTTTACTTCAGCACCTGATAATCAAAATTTCCAGTTCCATTGTCTGTTGCATTCTTCTACATATAAGTGAGACCATGAAGCATGTGTCTTTCTGTGTCTAACTAATCCAAGTTAGTATCAAGTCCTTCAGGTTCATTCATACTGTCACACATGACAGAATTCCCTTATTTTATAAGATACAATAATTCTCTCATTTGTGTATATATTCCACATTTGTACATAAATATCATATATATACATGTATATGACATTTATGTTGATATACCTATCACATATGTGTGTATAAGTACAAATAAATACATATATCTACACATATAGTTTCTCAATTTACCAATTTTTTAAAAGTTTATTTCCAATCTATTGAATAATGCTGAGATAAATATGGACTCAATGTTTATTTGTTTGTTTGTTTCATGACAGACTCTCACTCATAAGACAGGCTTACCCTGGTACTTGCTGTATAATCCAGGCTAGCCTTGAGCTCATAGCAATCACTGTGTCTTAGTTCTCCAAGTGATGGAATTATAGGCATAAGTCACCATACTTGGTAGTAATGTTTGTATGTATGTGTGTGTGCATGTATTATATGCACGTATGTGAACATGTGTATGCAGGTATGTGCATCTACACATGTATGTGTGGAGATCAGAGATCAATGTCAAGTTTTTTCCCCTCTATTGCTGTCCACCTTTTTTTTTTTTTTTTGAGACTGCACCTGGAGCTCTGATAGACTGGTTAGCCAGAAAACTCCAGGGGTTCTTCTGTCTTTGCCTCCTCACCCCCATCTGGCACTGGGATGACAGGTGCCTGCTGCCACTCTGACTTCTTAAGAGGTTGTTGGGGATTTGAACTCAGATCCTCGTGCTTATGCAGTGAGCACTTTGTCGACTGAGTCATCATCCCAGTCCAATGTTAGCACTTTTTAGCTAGGTATAGAAAAAACGACCCCACAAAGTAAATGAAAGAAACAGCAATAATCTCTAAAGGTAAATAAATTTTAAGAGCAGATATTTGCTAGCAAGAAAGAAAGACAACCAGCTAATTCATAGATAAGCATTCTGTCATTATCAGAAAACACAGGTTGCCTGGCCCCATAACTGCAGACAATACCAAAGAAACAGCAAACACATGTAGTTATAATGAATAATGGAAATAACTTAAATATCAGAAGTTTCTATTTTTTTGAATGTGAATAATATGTTAATGCATGTTGCCAAGATGCCTTTCTCATTGAATTATCAAATGATAAGGAACTTAATGTTTATATGATCATTACTATTCTCAACTTTTCTCATTCTCTCCAAGTGCTGTATGCAGTCTTTTGCAGTTTGTCTATATGTTGTCAATAAATTCACAACTAAACAAGTTAAGTGAACAAGGGGTTTCATTCTTTCCCTAGATTCTCAGTTACATTTCTTAGTCCAGCTTGGTGGGAGGAGAGCTCATACTAACACCAGGAGATGAGGGTACTGGCCAGACCATATCCACAGAGCAAATCATGCCCAAATATACTAAAATATACTAAACTACTAAATCATCTCTCTCCATCTTAGCCACTTGCCCAAGGAACGATATCATCTATTGTGGGGTGGGTCTTTCCCCATCAATCAATCTGCAGAATTGTCAAGGGCTTCACTCAACTACTAGTTCTTCACATACATTCTCAGAGCTCAGCTAAGTGTCAATCTGACACCTGTATCTAACTAGCACAAAGCCCCTATCTGTGGATGACCTCTCCTCTCTTTCCAGCTCCCATATCTCTTCTGAGTATCATATAATAATCTTCTGCACATCTCTAGTTATGGTCCATGAAACTTCAGATCATTTTCTCCTACTTTCTTGCCTATTTCATCTGGGGTTACTTGAGCCAGAAACCTGGAAATAAATGTTTATCAACTTTCCAATGCTCTCTCCATAATGTTGGCATTCAGCAGGTTCTAGAAAATCTTCCTCCCAACCTATGTTGGTACTTGCCTCTTAAACTGTGTCTCCTGTTAGTACCTTCACTCAACAACTGTATGCACCCTGGTGCCTGACATCTTCTCTACAATGGAGAACTAATTTCTACATCCTTTCATGAACAGAGGGTTGTGAGAAGTTGGCGACCTTGTCTCTGTGGAGGATTAAAATAGGCTGTGCTCCTTTAGGGTAACCCCAGCCCCCGGGATGACCTTCCAAGACCTTCAGAGACCACCCTAGCATGGCCGCTCTACAATTGCCTAATTATATGACATTCTTAGCCTTTTGTTTGGTGGGGACTAGTGGTCTCCTAAGTTAATGCATTTCAAAATGTTTATCACAGGCTGTTAGGACAGACACCAATGAAAGGCAAGGATTAGGTATCAAGAGGGCATCAAGACTACTAAAGAAAAATGTCTAATTAGGCTCTGAGTTCACGACATTCCAATCTTCTTCACAGTCATGGAAATTCTAATCAGTCAAATCAGCCTGTGGAAATTTCTTCTTGGGAACATATTTCCACAATAAAGGGAAGCTTGAACCAGAGAGATGGCTCAGGAGTTAAGCCTCAGCCTTGTAAGCATAAGGTCCGAAGTCTAGATCTCAGATCTCATGTGAAAATGGCAGGCAGAAATGGCAGCCCCATACTTCAGGCCCTGGTGGGCAGAGCCTGGGAGCCTCCAGAGCAAAGCAGATAAGAGGTAAAAGCAATCCAGGATGATTCCTGAAATCACGTTGGGTCTCCACAGGCGCACACAGTGCCATCTGATACATACAGACACACACCAAATCATCCAATCAATAAATAGAAGCTAACATGACAGAGGCAAAGTTTCAAGGCTGGTGAGATTGTTCAATGAGTAAAGCACCTATTTGCAAACCTGGTGACCTGTTTGATACTTGGGAGAATATATGGTGTGTGTGTGTGTGTGTGTGTGTGTGTGTGTGTGTGTGTGTGTGTCTGTCTGTCTGTCTGTCTCAAATAAATAAATATTTTAATTAAAATAAAGAAATACTAGTCTTATTAGAACTGAGAGTCTGGTGGCCAAAGGAGCCATAGTTTAGCCTGAGATAGGAGAACATCAGAAAGCTGCATGATATGGCGGTAGAGGATGGACATGGAGATCCTCAGACAAATGAGGATCCCACCTTTTAAAACTTTCGGATGTTGCTGAGGGTTGCTAAGGAAGTAGGGCAGCAGGGCATAGAGTGAAAGAATAAAAAGGCTGCCGAGCACAAGATCGTCCTCTCTCAGGACAGCGAGGTGGAGAGGAGGGGTAAAAATCATGGCTTTATGGTGGTTCCATGTGCCAGTCCGGCTGAAGCAGGCTTTACAAAATGGCCTGGAGAAACAAGAAAAGAAGAGCTGTGGAAATCCCAGAGCAAAGCAGTAAGGAGATGGAATGATCCAGAAGATTCCTGAAGTCTTCTGGGCTTCTACGGGCACACATAATCCCCTCCTGTACTTACAGATATACACCTACACCCTAACACCCACCACCCACACCACAGCCCCCTCCCCCACACCACACACATGCAAGAGTTGCTATCATTTTGGCCAACACACACTAATCAAACATCACTGAATGACTTCTCTAAAATGCTATCATCTCCCTATTCGCTATTTAAAATGCTTCGGTTCCCAAGTACACAAACCCTTAACATTCAAGTTAAAACTCCTGCACTCCTTGTTTTTCTGGCATGCAAGGTTTAGTGTGATTCTTCTTTTTTTGTCTCATACTTCCCCATCATCTAGACCAATGCTTTGGTCGTTTGTAAAGTCCTTTCCAAATGGCACTTGACTTCATTCTTTGCTTCATGCTCAAATGTGCACCTAAAATACCTGGCTCAATCTTTTCTACCTTTCCTCAACCTCCCTACTCCTTTGAGAACTTGGCTTAATTATGATCTTTTCCTTTTTTATTAATTCTCTAAATTATAGAATTTTTTCCTGTGTTCACATTATACGTATCTGGCAAGGAACTACATCATTACTGTCCATGCACATACATACACTTGACTATGAGCGTGAAAAGATTTTCCACATGTGCGCACTTAGGCCAAGCACAATCCTTGTTAATACTGAAGACAGTCAATCAATGTTCAGCATATGAATAAAAATGGGTTTTGAGGGAAAAGAATAGATTAGTGAAGGAAAGATATGCCATCTATTTCTACATTGAAATGTTCAAATGATACGATCCAACAGGTAAGAAAACGAAACGTATTATCCATGGAAGTATTTATATGCAGCAGTGGACCAGAGGTGAGAGAGCAATTGGAGGTGGAGGGAGGGAAAGAGAAAGGACATAACGAGGAGGAAGGAGAGAAAAAGGAAAGTGGGGGGTAGTTGACGGTAGAATATTCCTCACAGGCCTATGTTCTTGACCACTTGGTCCTCTGCTGGTGGTGTTGTTTGGAGAGTTTGTGGAAGGAACCTTTGCAAGGTTTGCTGCAGGAAGAATTCTTGACATGTCATAGCCTGGACCCTTTTCTGCTCTCTGAGATACCCTGCTTCCTGTGTGGCTTCCATGGGAGCAGTTTCCTGCCTACCTCCACATCTGCTTCCCTTGCCTTCCCTCCCTCTGGAAAAATAAGTCTAAATAAACCTTCGCCCCTTATGTTTGCTTCTTGTCAAATGTTTGGTCACAGCAACAAGATGAGAAACTGAAACGGGAGAGGGGGAGAGAAAGAATTCCCAGAGAGGAGAGCAGAGGAATTTGTACCTCTTCATTTGTTTACAAGCTAAAGAAGTCTCCTGCACAGACAAGACTGTCAGTAACAAATCTGGCAGGCGAGGGCTTCATGGGTTAGTGCTATTTAGGATTCTAAAATCAGCAGATCTTAAAGTGGAACAAAAATACATGATTAAAAGAGAAATTACCACAGGTGCCAACACAAATGTTCTAAAAGTCCATATGCATTTGTTAGAAATCTCTGGTTTAGTTTTAGTTTACAGGGTACATTTTCAAGATGCTATATAAAATGAATGACTCAGTAATAGCCTTGATAAATTATATTCCCATGCCAATCAAAAGGTTGCATATTTAGTCAAATGCTTGGGACATAGATTGGCTTTGAAGAGTTTGTACAGTCTAAAACGTATAACTTATATTGCTTGCCTGAGTCAAAATTTTTCTCACACCAGACAATTTTTTTAGTGATTCAAACCTCCGGAAGTACTCTCTGATGTGTGGAAATCCTTCTGCTACGTCGTTCCATGAATGTGATGCCAGCCGCTTTTCCTGATGTTTTACCAACAGGTTGACCTTTTCCACCAGCATTATAACTCAGATCTCTAACATGCTACCAAATTTACCTGGCTTCTGCTCCACAGCATGTGGATGTTTCAGTATTCACAAACCACTGAAGAAATTCCCGCTAACAGGGTCCTAATAATTCAAGACTTTAAATCACAACATCTTAAGCAACAGTTCGCAGTTGTAATGGTTATTCTTTTTGGTGGCTGTGAGAAAGTACCCAAAGTCAAACCGTTTAAGAGAGAAACAGAGTTTATTCAGCTTACGGTTCCAGAGGGGAGATAAGGTCTTTTCATGGCAGAAGTGGCATGCTTGGAAGCTGAAGCTGGAGGCAGGCTAAGTGACTGCAGACATCTTGGAGCCTGAGAGTTGCTAACTGCTAGCTGCAAAAACCAGACTTCTCCAGCAGGTAGAGTGGGACTAATCCCCTGAGGCCCACCCGCTGGTCAAGGCTCCACCTCTCAAAGGTGCCATGACCTTCCCAAACACAAGAGACTGTGAGGTACACATTTCAAACCATGACACCAGTGCTCACTGAATTTCTTCCTTTAAAATTTTTAATTTTTTAATTTTTCTGGTTTTGCAAACATGAGTGAATGAGTGATTGTGTCTGCCCCCTCTTCTGCCCTGCTTCCTCTCCCACCCTTCTCTCCCTTTAACAATCCATCCCTCTCCCTCCCACTCTCCTGCCTATCTGTTTGCTAGAGAGGGATAGTTCCTTTCTCATTGTCCGTTCTAGTAGGGGCTCAAGCCTCTATGGAAGACTAGCTATTTTGCTGGCCTTCATTTTGTCTTTTAATTGAAAGTAGGCTAGCACTTACTACTACTTTTTTAATATATTTTATTTTTTATTAATTTTTTATTTTTCTACTTTTACAACCATATTGAGTACTCATTCCTGCTTCCCTCCATTCCTTCTCCCTCCCATTCCCTCCCTTCCTTTCATCAATTCCTCCTACTCCCTCCCACCCTCCTGCCTACATGCTTCTATGGACCCCAAGGTTCTCTCTGGCTTGTCTACTCTTGTGGGGATTCAGGCCTCTATTACTTTTTTTTTCTACTCTCCTAAGAAGTCTTATGGAAATTTCTATTTTAAAAATACCAGAAAAATCAGGCTTTTCTAGTTGTGGCTTTTTAAAAAAATCACAACTTTTTCCAATATTTGTAGAAGCAAAAGATTACCAGTGGAGTTTGCAAAACAAGTAATCATTTGCCTGAAGAAACTGATGGTATGAGCTCTTGTTTGAAATTTTAATATTCTATGAGCGTTACCTTCCAAGTTATCTCATACCTATAACATTGTCAGCTTGTGGACTCAGCTCAGTAACTGTGAAAGACAAATATCAATTATAAGTCCAGAATGAGAGAAAGAGAAAGAGGGAAGGAAAAGGAAGATCAGAAAGAATAGATCCCATTAAAAAATGGTCCGGTTTTCTAGATTTTCTTTTTGAACATGTTGTGCATAATTTTGTTTAGTCTTTTTGGTATGTGTGGTTACAAATCTGGACTCATATTTAGTTTATTTAAATGCTTATCGCTTGTTCACACTTTATTACCTATGAAAAGGTGGTTGATAAGCATGTATCGATCAATAAATATATGTTGAATTGAATTACATGGGAGCATGTTATAATACAGGGACCATTTTATACTGGACTGAATAATGACCTTGACATGAAATCATCTAATTAATCTGTTACTCTTTTACTGCAAGTAGATAGACAGTTCATCTTACTGAGCATAAATCAAATATTGTTAACAGTCTTTCTATGTTTTCTGCATACTTTCATTTTCTACAAAAAAGACTTGAAATAAAAAAAGAAATATGTGAGGAGAAACCAGATAGAAAGCTAAGAAAATTGAACATATGGATGCTACATTTCTTTCTATATGAACCACCTTCACTCTAAAGAAAAGCTATAGGCTTTCCTCCATGCTGTTTGGCATAAATCTTACGCTCTCATATGTGTTTGCATAGAATGTTGGCATACCAACTCCGGATCACAATGTTTAAACCTAAACAAATGGTAGTGGCACCCGCAGCCAAAGTCAGCTCTGTTCCTCAGTTTCCCTGTGGGTAATGATCTCTGAGGCTTTCTGGCTGCATGGCTTACAAAGCTGCAGTCCCTTGGACTAGCAGCTGCAGAGGGAAAGGCTAGGCTAAAAAGGATAAATCTCTGTGGCCAGAAGACCGAAAAAGAAAATCGACCATATATATATTACATATAAACTCCTCCCATACCCAACTTCTCAGTGCACCTTAACCTTACATATGGATGGGAACTCCCTCCACACCCAACTTCTCAGTGCATCTTAACCTTACATATGGATAGGAACTCTCTCCACACCCAACTTCTCAGTGCATCTTAACCTTCCTGTACATTTTGCAAAATATTTTCAAGTATTCAACTTTATTTTCCATTCATACAAGCTTAATAGGTGCCCCGGTCCCCTCCCAGACTCCACCCCTACCTGGATCCTCTTGCTTCCTCCCCCATTTTCCCCTTCTTTCCCCCTCCCTCCCTTTCTCCCAGTGCCCCCTCCCTTCCCAATCCCTGGAGCATCCTTTAGTGTGCATGTAAAAGTTCCCTCTGAACTAGACCAGCCTAATCTCTCCCCATCATGAAGCTCAGGGAAATTTGCCGAAGAGGGGGCGGTAAGATTGTAAGAGCACAAGGATGGGAGGAGCAATGATATGCAAACTGCTCCACAAAAGTTAGGGCCGAAGCAATCATAATTGGACTTTGCATGCCCTGCGCAACGTCCAACACACTATTGACCCCACAGAGTCTAGCATTTGCTAAAAGCACCAAGATCCTTGGAGGCAAGGGATTGACAGCCACAGTAGTGTTCCTATGCTTAAGGGGAACACGGGAAAGGGTTCAAGGAAATTGCACTGGGTCCTTGTATGTCTTTGGAGAAGAGGGCCCAGAGGAGAATCAGGCATGCACAATAAAGGACTCTCTGGGAATGGGGGCAGGAGGCACTGGGGGATGGGGAGGGAGGGGTGAGGGGAGGGGGAGCAGGGAGTTCGGGGGAAGGAGGAGGGAGGGAGGGAACTGGTGTACCTATTAAGTTTGTATGAGCTGAAATAATAATAAAAATGTATAAAAAATTGTTGCTTACTCCAACCAGGTGGTAAGCTTATTCTCTCTTGTCTGAAACTGTACTGTAAGCATATAGTCATATGCTTGACATTCATGGACTGTTTATATAAAGGAATGAGAAGTAAATTACAAGTTGGTTTCAGTGGTTTTCTTTATGGGATGACAGATAGTTTCTCCTTAATATCTACCCAGATCATTATGTTATAAATACATGACATTATTTCAATATAAAAGTTGAATACTTCAATCATAATAGGACTTTGCATGACCTGCACAATGACGAACATATCATTGACCCCCCCCTCAAAGTCTAGCATGGATTACAGGCACTAGGATCCTTAGAGGCAAAGGATTAACAGCCACAGTAGTGTTCCTATATTAAAGGGGAACACAAATAAGAGTTCTAGGCAATGCTACTGAGTCCTTATACCTCATCAGGGAGGAGGACTCAGAGTGAACTTTTTTTTAACATTTTTTATTATTATTTCCGCTCATACAAACTTAGTAGGTATACCGGTTCCCTCCCTCCCTCTCTCCCCCCCCCACCCCCCTGCTCCTCTTCCCCTCACCCCTCCCTCCCCATCCCCCAGTGCCTCCCCCCCCCAATCCCCGGAGAATCCTTTAATGTACATGCCAGACTCTCCTCTGGGCCCTCCTCTCCGATGATGTACAAGGACCCAGTGGCATTTCCCTGAACCCTTTCCCGTGTTCCCCTTAAGCATAGGAACACTACTGTGGCTGTCAATCCCTTGCCTCCAAGGATCTTGGTGCCTTTAGCAGATGCTAGACTTTGTGAGGTCAATAGTGTGTTGGACATTGCACCTGGTATGCAAAGTCCATTTATGACTGCTGCAGCCCTAACTTGTGTGGAGTATCTTGCAAATCATTGTTCCTCTCATCCTTTTGCTCTTACACTCTTACCGCCCCCTCTTCCGCAAATGTCCCTGAGCTTCAGGATGGGGAGAGATTAATCTGGCCTAGTTCTAGGTGGTTGATATAGAGTCTCTGAAGTTCTGGATTGTGGTTTGTTGATTTTCTTTTGCAGTTTTGCTGCTCCTGCAATGCCCTTCACTCCATCGTCCTGGGCACTGTATGTCACCCCCTGGGCAGAGACTAAAAGCTGTTAAACTGGAGTCTTATTGTAAGAGCACATTCAAGAGTAGATGTAATAAAAGTAGGAAACCTCAGTGAGGGAGGGGTCAATCACCCATTTGCAAAATGGTTACTTTTTATCTGCCAGACTATATGCCCTCCCCTTCTGGTGAGATCATACCCCCTCAGTTGAAAATAATCAGGAACGAACGTCTGTGAACTTAACGAGGTGTCACATTACTTACTTGCAGTCCTTGATGGAGGCCTATTTTCTCTGCTGTAACATGGTCACTTCTCTCCTTGTTTCTGGTGTGGCCCTCCAACCCCACCCCTCCTGTTCATAATCCTTGCAATTACTGTAGGTATTACATAGATTTACCTTTGAGTGTCTCAAGGTGGGCTGGGTGGGTTTGGTACTAGGAGCCACCTATTAGGGAGTACATATGGCGCTTAATTTTCTGAGTTTGGGATACTTCACTTAATATAATTGTTTCTAATGACATCATTTCCCAGAAAATTCCAGTAATTCATCATTTTTGATGGCTGAGTAGTAATCTATTGTATAAATCTACCACATTTTCCTATCCACTCATCAACTGTTGGACATTTGGGTTGATTCCATGACTTTGCTATTGTAAACACTGCTGCTATGAACATGGTCACACTTGTGCTATCGAGGTGGACCTCTGCTGCATGGGGGGTTATTCCCAAAAGTGGAATAGCAGGATCATATGGCATTTCAATCTTTAATTTCTTTAAGAATCTCCAGACAGCTCGCCAGAGTGGCTGTATGAGCCTGCATTCCCACCAGCAATGTAGCAGAGTTCCCCTCTCTCCACATCCTCTCCAGCATTTGTTGTTGTTTGTATTGTGGACTTTTGCCATCCTGACCGGGGTGAGATGATATCTCAGGGAAGTTTTGATTTGCATTTCCCTGATGGCTAAAGAAGTGGAGCATTTTTTAAGATATTTGTTAGACATTTTAATTTCATTCCTAGTAAAGTTTCTTTTAAGTTCCAGGGCCCATTTTTTAATTGGGCCATTGGTTTCCTTGGTGTTTAGTTTTCTAAGTTCTTTGTGCACTCTGGACAGTAGAGCTCTATCAGATATGTGGTTAGTGAAGATTTTCTCCCATTCTGTGGGTTGCCTTTGAGCTCGTGTTACAATCTATCTGAACAGAAGCTCTTTAATTTCACAAGATCCCAACTGTTGAGAGTTGGTAGCAGTGACTGTGCCATTGGATGTCTGTTTAGGAAATGTTGGCCTAGCCCAATCAGCTTGAGGGAGTTCCCTATCCTTTCAACTATGGTTTTTATAGTCTCTGGCCTGATATCAAGGTCCTTGATCCATTTGGAATTAAGTCTTGTACATGGTGAAAAGTATGGGTCCAGCTTTAATCTTCTGCATGTGGAGATCCAGTTTTGCCAGCACCATTTGTTGAAGATGCTATTCTTTTTCCATTGGATTCTTTGGGCCCCTTTGTCAAAGACCAAATGGCTCTAATTTTGTGGGCTTATACCTGGGTCTTCAATCCTTATACATTGATCTGTGTGTCTATTTTGGAGCCAGTACCAGGCTGTCTTTATAACTATGGATTTGTAGTATAGACTAAGGTTTGGTATGGTAATACCTCCAGCAATGTTTTTGTTACTCAGGATTATCTTTGTTATCCTGGGTCTTTTGTGCCTCCATATGAATTTTGAGATTGTTTGGATTGTTTGGTCAAACTTCTTTAAAGAATTGCTTTGGGATTTTAATTGGTATAGCATTGAATTTGTATATTGCCTTTGGTAGGATGGTCATTTTTACGATGTTGATTCTGCCAATCCAGGAACAAGGGAGGTCTTTCCACCTTCTGGTGTCTTCTGCAATTTCTGTCTTTAGGGTTTTAAAGTTTTCATTGTAAAGGTCTTTTACCTCCTTGGTTAGGTTTATACCAAGGTATTTCATTTTTTTTAGGGGCTATAATAAATGGGATTGTTTCTCTCAAGGCTTTTTCACTTCTTTCATTCTGGGCATATAGGAAGGCCTCTGATTTTTGCACATTTATTTTGTATCCTGCCACCCTGCTGAACTTCTCAATTAGTTCCAGGAGCTTCCTGGTGGAGTTTTTGGGATCACTCAGGTATAAGATCATATCATCTGCAAATAGGGATAGTTTGACTTCTTCCTTGCCGATTTGAATCCCTCTTATGTCCCTTTCTTGTCTTATGGCTTCAGCTAAGACTTCAAGTACAATATTGAATAGAAGTGGTGAGAGTGGACAGCCTTGTCTAGTTCCTGATCGAAGTGGGAATGCTTCCAATTGTTCCCCATTGAGCATAATCCTTGCTGTGGGCTTGTTGTATACAGCTTTTATTATATTGATAAAGGTTCCTTCCATTCCTACTGTCTCTAAGCGTTTTGATCATAAAAGGCTGTTGGATCTTGTCAAAAGCTTTTTTTGCATCTATCGAGAGTATCATGTGGTCTTGGATTTTGGACTGGTTTACATGATGAATTACATTTATTGATTTGCGTATGTTGAAACAATCTTGTATGCCAGGGATGAGGCCTACTTGGTCCTCGTGAATGATCTTTTTGATATGTTTTTGAATCCGATTTGCTAAGACTTTGTTGAGAATCTTTGCGTCTGTGTTCATCAGAGAGAATGGCCTATAGTTTTCTTTTTTAAGTGAATCTTTATTAGGTTTTGGGATTAAAACGATATTAGCTTCATAGAAGGAATTTGGTAGTGCTCCTTCCTTTGCTATTTGATGGAACAGTTTAAGGAGTATTGATGTTATCAACTCCTTAAATGTCTGGTAGAACTCTGTGCTGAATCCATCTGGTCATTTTTTGGTGGGAAGATTCGAGATTACTTCATCAATTTCCTTATATGTTATAGGACTATTTAATAATTCACAACTTCCTGATTCAATTTAGGTAAGTTGTGTTTACTTAGGAATTCATCCATCTCTTTTGTGTTGTCAAACTTCACAGAGTATGTTTTGAAATATGATGTTATAATTCTCTGGATTTCTTGGGTATCAGTAGTGATAACTCCATGTTCATTTCTAATTTTGTTAATTTGGGTTTTCTCTCTCTTGCTTTTTGTTAATTTAGCTAGGGGTGTATCAATCTTATTGATTTTTTCAAAGAACCAGCTTTTTGACTGGTTGATTTTTTCTATCGTTTTCTTAATCTCGATTTCAGAAATTTCTCCCCTTATTTTGCTAATCTCCTCTCTTCTACTACTTTTGGGATCAGATTGCTCTAGTTTCTCTAAAGCTTTAAATTGGATTGTTAAGTTGTTTATTTCTGATGTTTACATTTTTTTGATGTAGGCATTAAGAGCTATGAATTTACCTCTTAGGACAGCTTTCATTGTGTCCCAGAGATTTTGGTAAGTTGTATTTTCATTATCATTCGCTTTCAGGAAATCTTGAATTTCCTTTTTAATTTCTTCCTGAATCCAGTTCTCATTCAGCATCATATTGTTAAGTTTCCAGGAGTTAGTGTATTTTCTCTTGTTTGTTGTGTTGTGGATGTCCAGCTTTAGGCCGTGTTCGTCTGATATGGCACAGGTTAGAATTTCAACTTTTTTGTATATGTGTAGATTCATTTTGTGGCCCAATATGTGATCTATTTTGGAGAAAGTTCTGTGTGCTGCTGAGAAAAATGTGTATTTCTTTGGCGCGTGGGTGAAAAGTTCAATAGAGATCTGTAAGGTCCATTTGTTTAAGGATTTGATTAAGTTCCAAAGTGTCTCTGTTAAGCTTTTGACCTGTTGATCTATCCCATGTTGAGAGGGCGGTGTTGAAATCTCCACGAATTATCATTTGGGGGTTGATTTCTCGCTTTAGACGCTGTAGGGTTTTCTTAGTGAATGTGGAGGGGCCTGTATTGGGTGCATATATGTTCAGTATTGTGAAGTCTTCCTGGTGAATTGTACCTGTGACTAAAATGTAGTATCCATCAGTGTCTCTTATGATTTTCTTTGCTTTGAAGTCCACTTTGTCCAACAGCATAATTGCTATCCCTGCCTGTTTCCTGGTTCCATTAGCTTGCAAGATTTTGGACCAGCCTTTCATTCTTAGGACGTGCCTATCTTTTGTGGTGATATGAGTTTCCTGAAGGCAGCAGATTGTTGGATTGTGGTTTTTAATCCAAGTTTGTAATCTGTGTCTCTTAATCGGTGAGTTAATACCATTGACATTTAATGTTATAATGGAGAAATTATTTTTAATTCTGGACATTTTTTATGTTTAGTAGATTTTGTAAGTGTGTTGTTTGATATTTATGTTTTGGTGTTATTATACTTCCCTTCTGTCCTCCTGGATACGCTTGTTCTTATCTTCAACCTTGAGTATCATTTTTAGCATTTTTTGAAGGCCTGGTTTGGTAGACATGTATCCCTTCAAGTTGTCTTTGTGCTGGAATACTTTTCTTTCTCCCTCAATCATGACAGATAGTTTTGCAGGGTATATCAGTCTGGGTTGGCATTTTTGCTCATTTAATACTTGAAGTATGTCTCTCCAAGCTCTTCTTGCTTTTACTGTTTCCATTGAGTAGTCATTTGTTTTTCTAATAGGTTTACCTTTAAAGGTGACTTGCTTTTTTTCTCTTGAAGCTCTCAGCTCCTTTTCTTTGTCTTGAATGTGGAGTGTTTTGACTATTATTTGCCGTGGTGATTTTCTATTTTGGTCATATCTGTTTGGAGTGTGAAATGCCTCTTGTATTTCGATAGGCCTCTCATTCTTTAGTTGTGGGAAGTTTTCATTTATAATGAATTGAAATATTTCCTCAGGTGTGGTATTTTGGGATTCTTGTTCTGGTATTCCATGAATGCGCATGTTAGGCTTCTTCAGGGTGTCCCATATCTCTTGAAGTTCTTCTCCAGTATCTTTTTGGCTTTAACAATCTCTTCCATTGAGCTGGTTAATTCTTCCACTTTGTCTTCAAGATCTGAAATTCTGTTTTCTGCCTCATTTGTTCTGCTTATAAGACTCTCTGTTGAGTTTTGGGTTGAAGATAACTTGTCTTTTAGTTCAATTTTAAACTCTGCCTGAGACTGTTTTAACTGGTGTGTGCCTATTTTTGTTTCTTGAACTGTTTTTCTCAATTTCTCCAGTTGCCTGTTGTGTTCCTATTCAAAGTGGTTGATACGGTTGTTTAACTCTTCTCAGATTTCCTCTTTCATAGTATTAATCATGGTAATGATCATTCTCTGAAAGTCGTTATGTTGGGTCTGGCTTTCATAGCTATTTTCTGTGAATTTGTTCTGGTCGAAATCCATCTTTATGGGATTAATTCTTTCAGTGGGAGCTTGGTCTTCTTGCGTTTTGTTTCTCGTGGATCTGCACTTTGACTTGGGCATTGTTGTTTTGTTTTGTAGGACCATTCAGTTTCTGTGTGTTTTTGACTGAACTGATATAGTTGGTGTTGTTACACTTGCCAGTTATTACTAGTGCTTGCCTTGGATTAGGTATGTTTGTGTATTGTTATTGTTATATCGTAGATGATGCTATAGGCTGTTAGTACATCAGTTAAGTCAGGTTAAGTAACCAGGGGGTGAATATTAGTATGGTAGTGCACTTTTACGATTTAGCATCTTGGTGATATATGAGGGTGAGTGGTGTACTCCCTGGAGTTGTATGTTTTTGGGGTGGCTGTATGAGGAAGTTGATCTACAGCAATTGATACTAGAAAGGATTAGTAAGGTGAGAGAAAAAAAAAAAGGTTTACTTATCTTTGGGCTGGATGTGAAGAATCTCGCCCACATGATATAATGATTGTAGTGAAGTCCAGATGTATGGTCTGTGTTCCCTTTGTTCCTTAGAGTTTTGCTTGAGTTTCCTTTGGACTCTATTGAATTCTGAGTAGCAGTGTGTCTTCCGTGGACCACGTGTGTAGGTCCCCGGTGGGCCGGAGAGGCAGAGGGTCTGATGTTGATGGCAGAATTCTTCACCTGGGACCTGGGGAGCTGGCGGAGTGGCGCGGAGGAGGTTGGTGTCGTCCGGGGCGGGGCCCAGGCCAAGCTGGATTCGGCCTGGGTGCTCACCGGGCAGGCGGGGGGCTCCAGGGTGGGGGGCTGGGCTGGGCTGGGCTGGGCTGGGTCAGGCTCTCTCACTCACTCACCTGGGGAGCTGGTGGGGCAGTGTGGAGGGGGCTGGGGTCCGTAAGCAACAATTAAACAAATAACAATAAAGTATGACAAGTCATTATGAAACGAGTCCTTCCACAAAAGTGGAAAGAAAGAAAGGGGACATGAGAAATGATACAAGACAAAGAAAAACCACTCTTAGCATTCAAGTAAGAGGACAAAAGTCTTGAAAGAAACTCTTAATTCAACATCCAGCAACTATAAATAACTCATCCCCTGTCACTGGGAACAAATTTCCTGCTGTTGTTACAACTACTGCATGTTCTCTCAAAGCAAACAGGTGATACAGCAAGAAAATGTAAATTACTGCAGAGAAGCGGAGTACAAAGACTGTATTTGAAATTCTATGTGCAGAGTTGGTCTCTCAGTGACCTCACTGTAGAAAAACAAACATTTCTGCTTTAGAAAAAGTAGCAGCACATATGCCAAAAATAAGCCATGTTTCAATATCTATTTTTGATCTGGAAGAAGAGAGACCATACAGAAAATGTTGGTATCAGAAAGCCAAAATAGCATTGTGAATGGAAACATCAAAGCACTGTAATAACACTCTCACTTGTTCTAGATCACACAAAATAATGACTGTGGAATATTTTTACTCTTTAATAAGAGAACCCACTCTGTGAAAGTAAGTGACAAATTAATTCTACCTCTGTCATGAGTTCTAGAATTCCAAAGCTAGCTGTTATTACATTGTAGTGTTTCATATCACGTCTGCATCTTTCATCAAGTTCTAAAATTACTGCAGTTGATGAAGTAAAGAAAATTAAAGCTTTCTTTCCTCTGATATAGTGGTCCACACTCAGTGGCATAGTCTCAGTCAATGTCTAAATCAAAAAGAGCATAAAAGAAAGAAAACAAGCTTTGTATTTAAAAAAAAAAGGGTTTAAAGCCAGTTCTACTACTTACTATTACGTGGTCTTGAAGATGATACTTTGGTTTCCTAATCCATAGAATGGTGTGAAAAAAAGCTACCAAATGCAGTAAATTCCAGAGTTCAGTGAGATATTATGATACCTGTACCACAGTAGAGACATGCAATATTCAGTATGTGTTTACAACTGTGCTCCTGAAGTTCTTCCCAAATTCTTCTTCCTTGGTCTTTTTTGTTGCACAAAAATCTTACTCTTTTTAAAGATCCTCTTGCTTACCCTATTATTATAATTTATAATCTAAGCATCCAAAGTGGACCAGAGAAAACTTTTTAACATTATGTCAAATTCACTTTTATAAGGTCCAAGCTTTTTATGAAAAAAGAATAGGATAATGTAAGCTAAGAGACTAAATTTAAATCTGGATTTCCTCAAACTATAACAAAATGAGAACTAAAATGGATGAGATGCTGTATAAAAAAATTACTAAAATGGTCAACTGACTCAGGAATTAATCATTTATTCTGAACTCAGACCTTGTCTTCTCTGTCAGGAACTGGGTGAGACCATGTTATAAATAGGCTTTATCAGGCCCTTGGCAAAGAACAAACTAAATGAGAGACAATCTGAATTTGGCAGCAGAGTGGCTCTGGTTAATCCCACAATTTCCTGACAAGACATGAAAGAGGAATTCAGATAATATGATTGACATTTAACTAGGCAACCTAGACTAGTCCTACAAATGAGTTTTGACCTTACAAAAAGCAGGGTCAAGAATCATAAACCAATGGGGCTCCATTATGTTTAACTCTCCAGTCATGACAGCCAGTCCAAAAATCCAAACAAAAAATCAATTTTAAGCTGGGCATGGTGGAGCATGCTTATAATCACAGCACTCTGGAGGCTGAGTGGGAAGAGCATGATAGAGGTCATCCTGGGATACCTGGAAAGACCATGGCTCGCAAAATCAAAAAGGAAGAGGAGGAGGAAAAGGAGGAAGAGGAGGAGGAGGAGGAGGAAGAAGAGAAGGAAGAGAAAGAGGAATAACAACAAAAAGGAGAAGCTGCTTAATTTCTACTACTTTAGCATCTCATCAGCAGGATATTTCTTTGTTTGCTCATGTTACCTGATGGGTTTAATTTCAAACTTCCAGAAATTAAGGCTGTCCTAAATGAAACAGGGAAAGGCTCCATCGAAAATGTGCAAGGTGTATAGTGAAAGCTTTCTCTGAAAGTGGTTTCTCAAGAGAGGTCAGAAAGTCAGGTAAATTCTTGGAATGGAGATGACATTCAAGGGCACAGCTCTTGTGATATTCATTCCAACACATGTGTCTTTAAGAGAAGTAAAGCTGCCATGTGAACTTTGCTCCTGATGCCACTCTGCATCTCTTCCCTACACCTGCAAATGGGAAGACATTTTATCCTGTGATAAATGACTCCCTTTCCGCAGTGCTTCAGGCTCTCTCTTCATCAGCATCCTGGTTACACTGTGGCTTGCGTAGTGGAGCCAAGTCAGCTTTCTGAGGGAACGGCAGCCAGCTGAGGAGCAGAGGTAGCCATCTGCAAAAGCTTATCTGTCTGGGGGAATGACTATTTATTGTCATTGAATCGGGAGTGAATCACCGCATACATCAGTGGTGGCGGCAATGTGATTCATATAATATTTAATAAGTTTATGTAATTGGACCAAGCTTCATTAGTACTTGTTGCAATAAAACCACAGACATTTCTCAAAAAGCAGGGCATCCAGCTGGAAGATGAAGACTGTTTAGTTAACGCTGGTAAAAGACACAGGCTTCTAGAAGCCAGAACGAAATAAACACGAGCAGTAAAGCACAGAGCAGCCAAAAAAAGAGACTGAGTGGGCAACAACCACAAGAGAAATCTAGGAAAAGTTCATCCTGCATTCAGTTATTCAATCCACAGTGGTCCTTAAGGCGCCACTATTGTGAAATAATTGAACTGATCTTTTAGTGTTTTTAAATTAATAGTGTGTGTCTTCCATTTGATTTTTTTTCAAAAAGAATTTGCCCTGAATGGAAAAAAGATTTTTAGAGCATTTGGCTTTGTATTCTAGTCTTACCAATATGTAATATATGTTTTCAGTATATTATATAATATCAATATATATTCATATATTAATATATAATAATATGTATATATATATAACAGAAAATGACAGAGTGTAATATAACACTCTCAGGAAAATTTCATAAGTGCAAATCTTGTTTTTTAAACTTCATTACCTAATTTAGATAAAGAAAATTTAGATAAAGATAGTTCCAGATTCTTCAAATTTAGTGTAAGAATAAGCAAAATAAATTGGCTATCACCTCTTTGAAGATGCAAGGGGGAAAAGAATTTCAAAAAATGCTTCATTAAGTGGCAAGACTTAGTCCAAGTCAAAGTATATGAGCTACTTGTGAATAAAAATTATGTCTGTTAAGAGATATAAAGAAGACTCCCGGGGCTGGAGAGGTGGTTCAGGGGTTAAGCCTCCGCCTTGCAGGCGGAAGGTCCTGAGTTCGGATCCCAGATCCCACGTATAGACGCCAGGCGGAAGCGGGGGCGGCTTGCGTTTCTGGTCCTGGTAGGGCGGAGCCTGTGAATCCCGGGGCAGAAGGAGGTGGAGGCGTCCATGGTGGTTCGCGAATTCGTCTGTGGTTCTACACATATACAGACACACACACACACACACAGACACACACACGCGCGCGCACATACACACGCACATGCACACAGTTGAATAAATAAAAAAAAAATTAAAAAAAAAAAAAAAAAAAAGAAGACTCCCTTTGCACCCCACCCCGCTCCGCCTGTCGGGACTCGCGCGCGCGATCCAGCCGGGCCTCACCCCGCGCCCTAGGTGGTAAGTCTCCGCCCGGCGCACCGCCCACCAGGACCCCAGGTCGGCCCACAGGGACCCGGCTCCAACTCCCACCATCCAGCCGGAGCCGCGCGTGCCGGGCCGAGGGACGAGGAGGACCTCCCCCTGCGCCCGGGCCCCGCCCCAGCTGCCCTTGGGTTAAATAGCTCCACAGGGATGACTGCATCCTCCCTTTACACCCCACCCCGCTCCACCGGTCAGGATGGGCGCGGTCCAGGCGGGCCTCACCCCACGACCTAGGTAAGTCTCCGCCCGCGCCCGCCCACCAGGACCCCAGGCCAAATAATTCAGTTTAGTGAAATTGAGAGATCTTAAGAGTTAAAATGACAATGCCAAAGTCAAAGTGCAAATCCATGAGAAGCAACACTCAAGTAAACAAATTTCCCACTGAAGAAATTAATCCCATAATGTTAGACTTCAACAAGAACAAACCCACGGAAAAAGGCCAAGAAAGCCTCAACCAGGATAAAGACTTTCAAAATATGATCATTACCATGTTCAATACTATGAAAGAGGAAATCAGGGAGGAATTACATAATTGAATCAATCGCTTTGAAGAGGAACACAACAGACATCTGGAGGAGTTGAGAAAAACAGTGCAAGAAACAAAAACTGGCATAGAGCAGTTAAAACACACTCAAGCAGAGTTTAAAACTGAGCTACAAGACAAGTTATCTTCAACCCAGAACGCCACAGAGAGTCTTATCAACAGAACTAACAAAGCAGAAAACAGAATTTCAGACCCTGAAGATAAATTGGGAGTACTAACCAGCTCAATGGAAGAGGTTGTGAAAACCAAAAAGATACTTGAGAGAAATATCCAAGAGATATGGGACACCCTGAAGAAGCCTAACATGCGTATTCATGGAATACCAGAGCAAGAATCTCAAAATACCACCCCTGGGGAAATTTTTCAAACGATCATCAAGGAAAACTTTCCTCATCTAAAAAAAGAGAGGCCCATCCATGTACAAGAGGCATTCCGCACCCCAAACAGATACGACCAAAATAGAAGCACGCCACAGCAAATAATAGTTAAAACACTCCACATTCAAGATAAAGAACTGGTGCTGAGAGGTTCAAGGGAGAAAAAACAAGTCACTTTTAAAGGTAAAACTATTAAAATAACAAATGACTTCTCAGTCGAAACAGTAAAAGCAAGAAGAGCTTGGAGTGACATACTTCAAGTATTGAATGAGCAAAAATGTCAACCCAGGCTGATTTACCCTGCAAAACTCTCAGTCATGATCGAGGGAGAAAGAAAAATTTTCCAGCACAAAGACAACTTGAAGGGATACATGTCCACCAAACCAGGCCTTCAAAAAATGCTAGAAATGATACTCAAGCGTGAAGGAAAAAACAGGCATATCCAGGAGAACAGAAGGAAAGTATAACACCATTAAAAACGAAGCAATATACTTATAAAAGCTACTAAACATAATAAATGTCTGGAATTAACAATAGTTTCTCCATTATAACACTAAATGTTAATGGACTTAATTCACCGATCAAGAGACACAGATTACAAACTTTGATTAAAAATGACAATCCATCAATCTATTGCCTGCAGGAAACCCATCTCACCACAAAAGATAGGCACGCTCTAAAAATAAAAGGCTGGTCAACGATTCTACAAGCAAATGGAAGTAGAAAACAGGCAGGGGTAGCCATTATGCTATCAGACAAAGTGGACTTCAAACCAAAGAAAATTATAAGAGACACGGATGGATACTACATTTTAGTCACAGGTACAATTCACCAGGAAGACTTCACAATACTGAACATATATGCACTCAATACGGGCCCCTCCACATTCATTAAGAAAACCCTACAGCATCTAAAGCAAGAAATCAACCCCCAAACGATAATTCCTGGGGACTTCAACACCGCCCTCTCAACATGGGATAGATCAACAGGTCAAAAGCTTAATAGAGACACTTTGGACCTTAATCAAACCCTGAAAGAAATGGACCTTACAGATCTCTATCGAACTTTTCACCCACGCACCAAAGAATACACATTTTTCTCAGCAGCACATGGAACTTTCTCCAAAATAGATCACATATTGGGCCACAAAATGAATCTACACATATACAAGAAAGTTGAAATTCTAACCTGTGCCCTATCAGACCAACACGGCCTAAAGCTGGACATCCACAACACATCAAACAAGAGAAAATACACTAACTCCTGGAAACTTAACACTATGATGCTGAATGAGAATTGGATTCAGGAAGAAATTAAAAAGGAAATTCAAGATTTCCTGAAAGTGAATAATAACGAAAATACAACTTACCAAAATCTCTGGGACACAATGAAAGCTGTTCTAAGAGGTAAGTTCATAGCTCTTAATGCCTACATCAAAAAAATGGAAACATCAGAAATAAACAACTTAACAATGCAGCTTAAAGCTTTAGAGAAACTAGAGCAATCTGATCCCACAAGTAGTAGAAAAGAGGAGATTAGCAAAATAAGGGGAGAAATATCTGAAATCGAGATTAGGAAAACGATAGAGAAAATCAACCAGTCAAAAAGCTGGTTCTTTGAAAAAATCAATAAGATTGATTAGCTAAATTAACCAAAAGCAAGAGAGAGAAAACCCAAATTAACAAAATTAGAAATGAACATGGAGTTATCACTACTGATACCCAAGAAATCCAGAGAATTATAACATCATATTTCAAAAACTTATACTCTGTGAAGTTTGACAACACAAAAGAGATGGATGAATCTCTAAATTGAATCAGGAAGTTGTGAATTATTTAAATAGTCCTATAACATATAAGGAAATTGAGGAAGTAATCTCGAATCTTCCCACCAAAAAATGTCCTGGACCAGATGGATTCAGCACAGAGTTCTACCAGACATTTAAGGAGTTAATAACACCAATACTCCTTAAACTGTTCCATCAAATAGCAAAGGAAGGAACACTACCAAATTCCTTCTATGAAGCTAATATCGTTTTAATCCCAAAACCTACTAAAGATTCGCTTAAAAAAGAAAACTATAGGCAGATCTCCCTGATGAACATAGACGCAAAGATTCTCAACAAAGTCTTAGCAAATCGGATTCAAAAACATATTAAAAAGATCATTCACGGGGACCAAGTAGGCTTCATCCCCGGCACACAAGGTTGGTTCAACATACGCAAATCAATAAATGTAATTCATCATGTAAACCAGTCCAAAGTCCAAGACCACATGATACTCTCGATAGATGCAGAAAAAGCTTTTGACAAGATCCAACAGCCTTTTATGATCAAAACGCTAGAGACAGTAGGAATGGAAGGAACCTTTATCAATATAATAAAAGCTATATACAACAAGCCCACGGCAAGGATTATGATCAATGGGGAACAATTGGAAGCATTCCCACTTCGATCAGGAACTAGACAAGGCTGTCCACTCTCACCACTTCTATTCAATATTGTACTTGAAGTCTTAGCTGAAGCCATAAGACAAGAAAGGGACATAAGAGGGATTCAAATCGGCAAGGAAGAAGTCAAGCTATCTCTATTTGCAGATGACATGATCTTATACCTGAGTGATCCCAAAAACTCCACCAGGAAGCTCCTGGAACTAATTGAGAAGTTCAGCAGGGTGGCAGGATACAAAATAAATGTGCAAAAATCAGAGGCCTTCCTATATGCCCAGAATGAAAGAAGTGAAAAAGCCTTGAGAGAAACCATCCCATTTACTATAGCCCCTAAAAAAATGAAATACCTTGGTATAAACCTAACTAAGGAGGTAAAAGATCTTTACAATGAAAACTTTAAAACCTTAAAGAAAGAAATAGCAGAAGACACCAGAAGGTGGAAAGACCTCCCTTGTTCCTGGATTGGCAGAATCAACATTGTAAAAATGACCATCCTACCAAAGGCAATATACAGATTCAATGCTATACCAATCAAAATCCCAAAGCAATTCTTCAAAGAAGTTGACCAAACAATCTCAAAGTTCATATGGAGGCACAAAAGACCCAGGATAGCAAAAACAATCCTGAGTAACAAAAACACAGCTGGAGGTATTGCCATACCAAACCTCAGTCTATACTACAATCCATAGTTATAAAGACAGCCTGGTACTGGCTCCAAAATAGACATACAGATCAATGGATAAGGACTGAAGACCCAAATATAAGCCCACAAAGTTACAGCCATTTGGTCTTTGACAAAGGGGCCCAAGGAATCCAATGGAAAAAGAACAGCATCTTCAACAAGTGGTGCTAGCAAAACTGGATCTCCACATGCAAAAGATTAAAGCTGGACCTGTACTTGTCACCATGTACGAGACTTAATTCCAAATGGATCAAGGACCTTGATATCAGGCCAGAGACTATAAAAACCATAGTTGAAAGGATAGGGAACTCCCTCGAGCTGATTGGGCTAGGCCAACATTTCCTAAACAGACATCCAATGGCACAGTCACTGCTACCAACTCTCAACAGTTGGGATCTTGTGAAATTAAAGATCTTCTGTTCAGATAAAGAGATCATAACGTGAGCTCAAAGGCAACCCACAGAATGGGAAAAAATCTTCACTAACCACACATCTGATAGAACTCTGCTGTCCAGAGTGCACAAAGAACTTAGAAAACTAAACACCAAGGAAACCAGTGGCCCAATTAAAAAATGGGCCCTGGAACTTAAAAGAAACTTTACCAGGAATGAAATTAAAATGTCTAACAAATATCTGAACAAATGCTCCACTTCCTTAGCCATCAGGGAAATGCAAATCAAAACTTCCCTGAGATATCATCTCACCCCGGTCAGGATGGCAAAAATCCACAATACTAACAACGACAAATGCTGGAGAGGATGTGGAGAGAGGGGAACTCTCCTACATTGCTGGTGGGAATGCAGGCTCATACAGCCACTCTGGCGAGCTGTCTGGAGATTCTTAAAGAAATTAAAGATTGAAATGCCATATGACCCTGCTATTCCACTTTTGGGAATAACCCCCATACAGCAGAGGTTCACCTCGATAGCACAAGTGTGACCATGTTCATAGCAGCACTGTTTACAATAGCAAAGTCACGGAATCAGCCCAAATGTCCCACAGTTGACGAGTGGATAAGGAAACTGTGGTACATCTATACAATTGAGTACTACTCAGCCATCAAAAATGATGAATTACTGGAATTTGCCGGGAAATGGATGTCATTAGAAACAATTATATTAAGTGAAGTATCCCAGACCCAGAAAATTAAGCACCGTATGTACTCCCTAATAGGTGGCTCCTAGTACCAAACCCACCCAGCCCACCTAGAGACAGTAATTCCAAGGACTATGAACAGGAGGGATGGGGTAAGAGGGCCACACCAGAAACAAGGAGAGAAGGGACCATGTTACAGCAGGGAAAATAGGCCTCCACCAAGGACCCAAATAAGTAATGAGACATCTGATTAAGTTCACAGACTTTTGTTCCTGATCATTTACTACTGAGGGGGTGTGATCTCACCAGAAGAGGAGGGCATATAGTCTGGCAGATAAAAAGTAACCATTTTGCAAATGGGTGATAGACCCCTCCCTCACTGTGGTTTCCCACTTTTATTATATCTATCTTTGAATGTGCTTTTATCACAAGACTCTAGTTTAACAGCTTTTTGTCTCTGCCCAGGGGGTAACATACAATGCCCACCAGGATGGAGTGAAGGGCATTGCAGGAGCAGCAAAACTGCAAAAGAAAATCAACAAACCACAATCCAGAACTTCAGAGACTCTATATCAACCACCTAGAAGTAGGCCAGCTTCATCTCTCCCCATTTTGAAGCTCAGGGAAATTTGCGGAAGAGGGGGCAGTAAGAGTGTAAGAGCAAAAGGATGGGAGGAGCAATGATATGTAAGATACTCTATACTAGTTAGGGCTGAAGCAATCATAATTGGACTTTGCATGCCCTGCGCATTTTCCAACACACTGTTGTCCTCACAAAGTCTAGCATCTGCTAAAGGCACCAAGATCCTTGGAGGCAAAGGATTGGCAGCCACAGCAGTGTTCCTATAACTAAGGGGAACACGGGAAAGGGTTCGGGAAAGGCCACTGGGTCCTTGTACGTCATCAGAGAGGAGGGCCCAGAGGAAAATCAGACATGCACAAGAAAGGACTCTCTGGGAATTCGGGTGGGAGGCACTGGGTGATGGGGAGGGAGAGGGGTGGGGAGGAGAGCAGGGGGTTCAGGGGGAGGAGGAGGGAGGGAGGGAACTGGTGTACCTAATAAGTTTGTATGAGCTGAAATAAAAAAAAGAGATATAAAGAAAAACAAAGATAATAAAGAATTGTTTTCTAGTTGAAAATATCAATTATTTGCAAATTAACTTATGGACCAGCAAATTTTTAAAGTAATTTTCCATGGATTTTTGGAAAAACTTAGAATGGTTATATAAACAGCAGGTAAGTAAAAATAGACAAGGAATTTTCAGAAAAAGAAATTGATATGAAAGTTGTTCTAAAACATTATTGAAATGAAATTGCTAAAATTATTTGGTACAAATATAAACATTACAAAGTTAATCATTATTTACCTTATATAAGAAGGACAGCTATATTATCCTTGGCTTTTTTACATTAAAAATTTTTAGAGATAGGACTGGGTGATGTTTCAGGGATTAAAACCTTTGTCTTGCAATCAAAAGCAAAAAGGGATCTGATCCCACATAAAACTTAAGAGTGGATATGGTGGTAGTTTATAATTCTGTTTAAAATGGCAGAGCCTGGGAAACCCCAGAGAAAAGCAAAAAATAAAAAAAAAAGAGCAATCCAGTGTGATTCCCTGTGTCACCTTTGGACCTCTACAGATACAGACACTCAATACACATATACACATACAAAAACACACACAATTTTTTTCAGAAATAATTTAAGAAGGTCAATGAATACAGAGTCACTACTTTAAAATAAATAGATAAATCATATGACCGTATAAACTTTAATGTCTGATGTTATAGACTGAAGATTTGTGTCCCCCCCTCAAAAAAAATTCTATTCTGAGACATTACCCTCACTTGAGGTGAAATGAGGGCTACTGGGAGGTCACTAGGATTTAGATGGAGTCAAGAGGGTAGAGGCTTCATGAATGAAATTAGTGACCTTAGAAGCGTCTTAAGGAAATTTGCTTCCTTTTTCCTCCCAGTGAAGATGTAATAACAAATGAGTTGTCAATTTGAAAGAGATCTCTCTCCAGACCTGACCCTGGCAGCACTCTGACCACATGGTTCTGAGCTCCATAATTGGGGAAAAATAGATGAACACTGTTTAAGTCACTAGACCTATGGTTATAGCAGCCTTTGACCTCAGATAGGCACTAATGCAAGCATCATCGAGCAATGAAGAAACAAAACATACAAATTATGTCACCAAGAAAGCAAGCTATATATTTAGAAAGAATTCTTTAGATTCCTTGTATACTGAAATACTTTTCAGAGTTGGAGGGATGGTTCAAGGGTTAAGACTCTGCCTCCCAAGCAGAAGGTCCTAAGTTTAGATCCTAGGTCCCATGTAAAAAATGTCAAGCAGAAATGGCAGCAACTTGCACTTCTGATCTTGGTGGGTGAAGCCTGGGAAAACTCAGAGCAAAGCCAAAAGGAAGTAGAAGCAATCTAGGATGATTCCCAAGTCACCCTTGGTTCTCCACAGGGAATGCAGTACTCCCCTTCTCTATCACACACACACATATACACATACACATACACACACACACACAAATAAAATAAAGTTAAAAAATTTAGAAAAAGAATTCTTTTCAAATTTTGTCAAAATTTAATGACATAAAGCAATTTTAAATATGAGAAATGCAAAAGAGGACATTATATTCCTGAAAGAATAAGCACTTCCTAAGTCTTAAAGTGATAGAAGAACTAAAACACGTTTAGATAAATTATAATTTTATGTTTAGAACATCTGCTAATAAAAAAATGGAACAAACTTAAAAGACAGTTCAAATTAGAAGATACACGACAGAATTTTATTTAAAAAATATCCCAGACATGTAAAAAATTATAGAAATTGAAAAATGAAAATTCTAAGATTTACCAGTAATGTGAGAAAGAGAATGAAAAGTTAATTCATAGAACAGAAAATTCAGATGTCTCATAAGAAAAATCTCTTGCTTTATCAATCACTGAAAAATTCATTATTTAATTTTTTAAAACTTTATTCATTCTGTGTGTGTGTGGGGGGGTACTGTTTGTACCTGTGGAGGACTAAGAGTGACTTAGGGAATCATCCTGGATTGCTTCTACCTCCTTTTTGATCTCCCATCAGGCTCAAAGTGCAGATTGCTGCCACTTCTGCCTGTCCTTTATTTATCCTGGGACTTGGAGTCTGAACTCAGGAATTTCTGCTGGCAAGGCAGAGTTTTAATCTCTGAGCCATCTCTCCAGCCCAGTGCATATTTAAATGGAAAAATATTATTTTACATCTCCGAATAGTTAAAATATTTTATTTTATTTATTTTTCTTTTTTTGCATTCATATGTATATGTGTGTGTGTGTGTGTGTGTGTGTGTGTGTGTGTATCAGAAGACATTATGTGTACCGGTGATGATTTCAGCAATGACACCAGATTGCTTCTCCCTCCTTTTTGCTTTTGCTCTGCGATTTCCCACATTCTGCCTTCCAGAGCTAGAAGCTGCCACAATTTCTTCCTGGTATTTTCACATGGGATCTACGATCCCAATGCATGTCTTTTTGCTTTCCAGGCAGAACCTTAACCTCTGAGCTGTCTCCTTAGTCCAGCAAGAACATTTTTTAACACATATATCACATAGTTTAATACATACAGTAAAATGTGCAATACTCTTACCTACTAATTTCATGCACATATGGCTTCACAGTGACTTACTATGTACATTTTAAAATGTAATTATCATCATAAAGGGATAGAATCAACATCTTCAATGTAGGTGGATGTGTTCATTAGTTCACCTTTCTAAAAGCAATTTTTCAGTTTTTACATTGTTATTTGTATAGATGTGTGGTATATGTGCATACATGTATGTGTGTTCACATATATGTAGGCTTACACGTATGTGGGTGTACATACACATGTGTATACCTGCAGGTGGAGGCCAAAAGTTGATTTGAGATGGTTTTCTTGATCACCTTCCACTTTATTTACCGAGACAGGGTTTTTTGCTAAACCCAGAACTCACCAGTTGAGCTAGTCTAGCTAGTTGGCGTGCCCTGGGCCTCCCTTTCTCTTCCCAAGTATTAGCATTACAAGTGAACCACCATGCTCACCTGGGTTTTATGGTGATACTGTGGATCTGAATTCAGGTCCTCAAGCTTGCACACCAAGTTGTGGATCTGTTCGGCCATTTTCCCAGTCCTGGCAATTTTTCAGTTGTAAGGACGTTGCACTACTTTTCAAAGAGTAATGACTAATTCTAGTGAACCATCATAAAAAATTGCCAGAAATATGGTCAAAGATTTATATACAAAGATGTTCTTGTGATATTATTTCATCACGTACTGTCCAATAGTGGAGAAATGGCTAACTAAATCATAGTAGATACATCATGTAATGTGGACATTATTTTAAAATGTAAGGGCCTTCCATCAAGGTCTGCAAGTAAGTAATGAGAAACCTGGTTAAGTTCACAGACGTTCTTTCCTGATCTCACCAGAAGGGGAGGGCATATAGTCTAGCAGATAAAAAGTAATCATTGTGCAAATGGGTAATGGACCCCGCCCTCAGTGAGGTTTCCTACTCTTATTACATCTACCCTTGAATGTGCTATTACAACAAGACTCCAGTTTAACAGCTTTTTGTCTCTGGCCAGGGGGTGACATACAGTGCCCAGCAGAATGGAGTGAAGGGAATTGCAGGAGCAGAAAAACTGCAAAAGAAAATCAACAAACCACAATCCAGAACTTCAGAGACTCTATATCAATCACATAGAACTAGGACAGCCTAATCTCTCCCCATCCTGGAGCTCAGGGACATTTGCGGAAGAGGGGGCGGTAAGATTGTAAGAGCAAAAGGATGGGAGGAGCAACGATTTGCAAGATTCTCAACAATAGTTGGGGCCAAAGCAATCATAATGGAACTTTGCATGCCCTGCGCAATGTCCAGCGCACTGTTGCCCTCATAAAGTCTAGCATCTGTTAAGGCACCGAGACCCCTGGAGGCAAGGGATTGACAGCCATAGTAAATCTTATGATTAAGGGGAACAAGAGAAAGGGCTTATGGAAATGCCACTGGGTCCTTATATGTCATCGGAGAGGAGGACCCAGTGGAGTTAGGCGCACACAATAAAGGACTCTCTGGGAATTGGGGGGGAGACACTGGGGGAAGGGGAGGGGGGAGGGGGGAACTGGTAAAAAATTTTAAAATGTATAATTAAATTTTTAATAAAAAAAAAAAAAAAAAAGAAAAAAAAAAAATAAAATGTAAGGGCTTATAGTAGAACTTAGCTGTTGAGCAATTAGCTTAACAGGGGAAAAGTTTCAGTTTAGTATATAAAGGTACTTGTACACAAACCTACTGTCTTGATTTCAATCCTTGGAACTCATATGATAAAGAAAACTGACTTAAGATAAAGTTTTCTTCTGTCTATTGATGTATACAACATAAGTGGACCTACAAAACATTGCTGAGGCAAAAAAAGTGATAGGTCTAGCAAATGGAAAACATATTCTAGTTCCTAGAAACCCAAAGAGAAATGAAAAGAATCTAGAGAAGAGTCCAGAGTGGATGTGAGGGATATGTGAGTTTTTGAAATGATGGAAATGGGGGCTGGAGAGATGGCTCAGGGGTTAAGCCTCTGACTTGCAGGTGGAAGGTCCCGAGTTCAGATCCTAGACCCCACCTATAGACGCCGGGCAGAAGCCGGGGCGGCCTGCGTTTCTGGTCCTGGTAGGGCAGAGCCTGTGAATCTCTGGGCAGAGTAAACAAGGAGAAGGTGGAGGCGGTCCATGGTGGTTCACGAATTCGTCTGTGGTTCTATACACACATACACACAGGCGCATACACGCATACATGCACAATTGAATAAATAAATTAATTAATAAAAAAAAGAAATAATGGAAATTAACCATGTCCTCTAGGGGTAAATTTACACCGGTCTATATAACTGCTAAGCGTCACTAAACTGAAAAGCTAACATTCTGCAGATAATTGCAGTGTACCTATTATAAAGTCATTCTCAAAAATAAAAGAGGCTGTAAGGGAAATCTCTGTATGGATTCTTCTGTGGAATTATAAAATGTTATAGGACTCTAGCATTTCAAAAGTGAAACTAAGTTCTAATGGGTTTAGGATTGTTGCTCCCTTGCATCCCTAATTAGATTTGGAACATTCCACAGTCTTCCCAGAGCCTTGGAGTTATTCATTCATTGACTCAATACACATATTCCTGGTTCCTTAAAATGTGACAAGTACTATTATAGCATGTGTTTCTTTCTCTCAACAGTTCAATACTGGTGGAATCTAGAGAGGACCTAGTTCAATGTCTTGCCTCTCCTTACCAGAGTCTTCCCAGACCCAGAAAGGAACACTGCAGTGTCAAAAGAGTGGAATGGGGACCAGAGAAGCACCATGCATGCCTCCTTGGCCCACGCCGTGCATTGCTACCCTCTGAGGCATTTAGAAGAGTTTCAGGTTGTTTACAAATACAGTTGAGATTAAAAATGATACATAAAAATGAACAAGAACTTCAAAGATACCAGACCCTGGGCTAGAGAAATGGCTCAAGGGTTAATTAAGACTCTGCTTTGAAAGCAGAAGGTCCTTAGTTCAGATCAAGCTCCCGTGTAAAAAATGCCAGGCAGAAATATCTGCGGCCTACACTTCTGACTGTGGTAGGCAGAGCCTGGGAAATCCCAGAACAAAGCAAAAAGGAAGTAGAAGTAATCCAGGATTCCTGAAGTCACCCTTGGTTCTTCACAGGGACACACAGTGCCCTCTGATATATATTCACACACACACAGACACACACACACACACACACACACACACACACACACACACATGTGTGCATGCAAAAATATTTATTAAAAAAAGAAACTTTGGAGAAAAAATAAAAGATGCCAGACCCTGATGTGTGGAAATGGGGTAAAATGTCAAGAGCTGCTTTGAGTTTTCTGTTCTCCTCTTGTTTCATTTTTTATTGTTTTTACTTCACTTTTATTCTTTGAAGATAAATTTGCTCCTGATTTCTATTGAATATCTATCCCTCCTTGGCCCACGCCATGCATTGCTACTCTCTGAGGCATTTTACTTTAAAGTAAAATTTATTTAAATTATAAACTCCTCTATAAGACAAAAAGGAAAGAACAATTAATAACATTGAAAATAGTAAGTCACATTTTAAAAACGATAAATTCATACAGTGTGGCAAATCCAAATTTTAAAAGTAGCAGTATTGTTTAATAACAGCAACAAAAGCTGTCATTGGAAAACATAGGGCTAATGATATCTTTATATTAAGGATACGTGTGAAACACAACATGGTTTAATTAGAGTTTCAAGAAATGATACTTTCCAGGACATTGCTAAAAGTCTTTGGTTAATACTTGGCTTCTCACACATTTGGAAACACTTCCAAGGTTCATGACTCAGAATCAAAATGACTTGCTTGATGATTAGCTAGTAACTAATAATGAATGGAATCTATTTTTCCAGCTCTTAGACTAGTAGACTGACTCCAGATCAAAGAAATACACCTTTGTCTTTAAGAAAAACATATTTGCGTTTGAGATTTGTAAATTATTTCATAGACCATCTTTTACCAAACAGTAACTTAAATACTACTTTCCATTGAAGTACATCTAGCAAACATCTCTTCTAAGCAAAACATGATTCTTCTTTGTTGCCTATTTCTAATTTAATTCTCAAAGAAGATCATTTAATGTTAAATTTTTAATACAATTTTGCGCTGTTGGGATACATGCCATGAATTCAAAAGGGATAAATTTGTGCGTTATTTTTCAAAGAAAAAAATCAGAAGCTTATGTTTTAATATGTAAAATACAATAAAGCCATTCTCATATCATAATATCAGTATTGATTTATGGATTAGTTGTTGTAGATAATCAGCCAAAGTGCTTAGAGACTCCCAAATCATTCTATAGGAGGCAAACTGTCAGTTTCTTTAGAATCCACTCGTTCGTGCCCAGCGGGAGTCCATGCCCTAAATAGGGACAGAAAGCTTCCCTTAATAAACTCAATATTTCATATAAGTCAAAGATGGGATTATTTAATTTAACAGGACACAAATATTACAAAAATGCATGAAAGTAGCACAGCTTCCTTGTGCTTCTAGATTACTGCTTACACGACAGAGCCATCCTGGAATAGCAGTAGCGTCATTTTGAAACTGATGTACAGTGGAAGATGTCACTGCTCTGAAAACCTTTCCAAGTGAATTTCACCTAATCCCTGAAGGTTCTTCTTTTCTCTTGTCTGTAAACACAGTCACTAATAAGAACAGAATACCAAAGTAGGTTTAGCAACTTTTTAGATATCCGCATAATAACAAAAAGTGTATAAACCCATTAAAGTTGTTGATATGGGTAATTTAAAATAAGCTATAATGACACAAGGGTATTACTAGAAGAGATATAAGTGACTCAACACTAACTCATCTTGCCTTAAGAGAGAATAATTTACTTCTTATTAATGATTTTTCTGCTTTAACAGTCCCCATTTATAGATTGTAATAGGAATTGAAAAATGTGCCTACACAGGGAAGTGCCGAAGTACCAACTGCTTTTTCACAAATCTCTAGAAATTTCAGAAAAATGGCGAGGCTTGAACTTTGTTAGTAAATTAGCACGAATGTTCTATCAGGCAAAAGACAGGAGCAGCAGCAGGATAATAGCATTGTCAGGCAGAGGAAGGAGATGACAAAACATATCAGCGAGATTCTTGAAGTGCTTCTTCGAATGTCTTCCTGGGTCAGCACCAACTTGGGTGGGTTCTTCAGTGCCTCAACTGTAAAGCTGTGAGTTAGCTTTCTCGTCACTGTGACATTAACAACTTAGAAGGAGGAAAGACTTTGGCTCACAGTATAGGAGGTTTCAGTCCAGGGCAGCTAGCTCTATTGCCTCTGAACCCACAGTGACATTCAATATCGTGGTGGGTTGGGGAGCACACAGGAAAGGGTCATGTCATGAAGCACAGGAAGCAGATGCAGTGAAATGATAGGGTCAGAGACAAGGTGTATGTTCCAAGGTATACCCAGGAACCCAATTTCCCCAACTAGACTGCACCATCTGTAGATTTACCACCTTTCTGTTGTCTATCAAAATTTTCCTATTTCCTATTCAAAATTTCCTATTAGTCAGTGGATTCATTCACTGGTGAAAGCAGAGCTCTCATGATCCAATCATTGACTCCAAGCTCTACCTCTGAATACGGTTTGCTTACTGGAACTAGTTCTTCACACACAAGCTTGTGGAGGGAACATTTCATAGCTGAGCTATAAAAACCTGTAATTGTGTAAAACATCTAGCCATAGTTATGATATGAGAAGCCCAAGTTTGACTCCTAAGCTGCCTTCTAATAAGCTGTGATACTGAATATCTGACAATTTTGATGTTCACTTTTTCCATTTGTAAATAGGGGTCCCCATTTACTCCCATCTTCTTCCAGGGTTTCTTGGACAGCTTGTGAACAATAACATGAAAATCACTGAGAATTTGCTGGAGAGAGGATACTCCACAGACAGTAGTTCTTTCTCTTTCCTTTCAGGTTTCAAGCTCAAGATTTCTGTAATTTAGGATTTCTCCACAACTTAGGAATTACACATGCAATAGGCACTCGGTTCTGAATGACTACTTCAAAGTTTCTCAGTTTTTAAAATATTTTATTTATTATTTATTTAATTGTGTGTGTGAAGTGTGTATATGTGTGTGTGAAGTGTGTGTGTATGTGTGTGTGTGTGTGTGTATGTGTGTGTGTGTGTGTAGAACCACGGGCGAATTCAGGAATCACCATGGACTGCCTCCACATCCTCCTTGTTTACTCTGCCCTGGGATTCACAGGCTCCGCCCTACCAGGACCAGAAACGCAGGCCTCCCCCAGTTCTGCCCAGCATTTTATACGTGGGGTCTAGGATCCGAACTCAGGATCTTCCACCTGCAAGGCAGAGGCTTAACCCCTGAACCACCTCTCCAGCCCCCAAAGTTTCTCAGTTGTAAGCATTGTCTTCAAGGAAACTGGACTTCTGTGTTAAACTTATTACTGTAGATCATCAAAAAGGGTTAATGAGTAAGTCAAAGACCAATAATAAATATGAATTATGTTAAAATAAATTTTCATAGGTCTAGATGAATGTATCTTTGAATTAACCCATGTATAAAATCAAGAGTTCTCCTTTTCTTCATATTTAAGATAAATAACATCCAAACTTATAAGCATTCATTTAATCTAGCAATGGAATTCAGTATTGATTTGTTTATCTGAAGTGCAAAAACAGCAAATCTTATAGAGAGTTTTATGAGGTTAATAGTTTGTCTAATCACATCATTTGGAATGCAACGCTTTTTCTATTTTTAAAATGAGCACAAGAAATCAATACTCTCTTGTTTGCTACTTGTACACTGCCACCAGAGGATGGACTCATACTACTTGGCCTGTGACTTCAAATCAAAAAAAGTAACGAAGTGCTGCACATATTGGCATGATTCAGACCTGCTGCAAGATTGTTGTTGTAATATGAAGCACATTTGCATACATTAAAATGTAGTAGTCTAGAGAGATGGCTCAGGGCTTAAAACTTTTGCTTTGGAAGCAAAGGATTTGAGTTCTGATCTCCAGATACCACATGTAGAAAGAAATACAGATAGTAAATGATCACTGCCTGACTTCAAGCCCTGGAAAGTGGAGCTTTCCAGAGTAAAGGAGTAAGGATAAAGCAATCTGGGATGATTCCTGATGTCACCCTTGGGTCTCCACAGGCACACACTACAGTGTCCTCTGTTACACACAAACACACACACATAAATAATACACACACACACACATCAGGAAAACTAGTCTCTGTGCATAGTTGTTTTTCCTAAACTTGGATATCTCAGTCAGTTATCTTTTATTTCACAAACCTCAAAGGATATTTTTCTAACTTTGAGAATTGCATGTACCCAGGCAATTAAAAAAAAAACCTTGAATCAATGATAGTTCTGCTTTTTCAGAATATTTTGTTTATTATTTTAAGTGTCTCTTTTCACGATGCAAGGTTGCCATGAAAGCTGTATGTTTACAAGTTCATATGCTCCTGCTGTTTCTCTCTCGCTACAAATCAGCATCCCTGATGCAAAGGGCATGTGCTAATGATCCAAGTCACAAGTGAGTACATAAAAAAATGAAAAGGCTGTGATCTCATTAAGGAAATGAACAAGGGAGATTTTCAGCAGAAAGTCTACAAGGCTTCAAGTAGTGGTCCTGTTAGGACTGGTGCTCCTTCACTTCCTGCCTGTACCCTGGTTGACTTGGGGTACACAGCTAACAGTGCTGCCAGTGTGAAACACCAATAAACCCCTTAGGTAGATGTTACTGTGCATTCAAATACACAGTTCTATTTTAAACCACACCTCTGACTGTAGGCCGGGGTTTGCCTGAAGGTAGGTCACTAAGAGTCAATGCAAATAAGGGAAGTTTTCGAACAGTTAAAAAAAATTAACTTGGGGAACTTCGTGAGAGTAGGTGTTTCTCAAAAGAGCACCACTGATGCCCTTCGGATGTGGCCTCATCACCCAGTTGCTAAGCCAATGATTGCAAATTGATTATAAAAGTGGTATTGTGCCAATAGACTGAGAGGTGCGAAATGCACACCACAATGCAGTAATTGCAAGGCCAGTCACTCTTCCACCTTGAGTAACATTTACGAGGTTTGATATACACCTTAGGCTGGTCCCACTTGAGATCCTCCTGCCTCAGCCTCCCAAGTACTGATATTAAAGGTAAACACCACGGATCTAGTTTAAGTGCTTTATTCTATCACAAAATTGTAAGACTAGAAGCCCATTTTTTCAAAGTGATCTGGGGACTGGAGAGATGTCTCAGGGTCTCTTCACAAATAGAAGATTCTGGGTCCCATGGAAAAATGCCAGAGTGAAATGGGGGTGGCCTGTACCTCTGGCCCTGGAAGGCAGAGTTAGGAAAACTCCAGCACAAACCAAAGAGGATATGGAAGCAATCTACAGGGATTCCCAAAGTCACCCTTGGGCCTCCACAGTCACACACATGGATGGACACAAACACATACACATACACACACACCACACACACACACACAAGTGCATGCAAAAATTAAAAATAATCTATCAGACTATGACACTTCTACCTTAATCTTAAATACATATATGTTTTAGTTTTTTAATATTTAAAATAGTGTTTTATTAGTTTAAAATTTTAAAATACTAATTTGATGTGTTGACATATTTAAAAATTCACATAACTGCTAAAATCTACAAGAGACAGCTAATATCAGTAACTAGGGAGACTTTCCTTTGATCAAATGGTCAAAGAAATTGGATTAAGAACAAGGACTCATGTGTTTTAAATATTCCATAACTGAATATTCATATGTAACTGAAGATGAATGTAATATTTATTCACATATTTAAGGTCCCAGGTAACCCAAATAAAAAGACAGCTTTATAATTTCCCTTTTATATATGAAAAAAACTGTGATACAAAGAGGGTAAACTATTTAAATTAGAACAACAGTTAAAAAGTGGGAGAGCCAAGATTCAAACCCAGGTTTTGAAGATCCTGATCTTTGCACTGACCCACTTTGTCATAACGATTTCCAACAAAGAAAGCAAACTCTTTTATCTGAAAGAAAGTTGAAAGATGCTCTGATTATGCCTCCATGCTCTACAGTTTTCTCAGTCACTGAGTTTCTCAGTAACTTCTAGAGTCCCAAGGATCCATCCCTTTTGCCCAACGTGCTTTTTTGAGATAATCACACTGGCTCATAGTGTAGTCCTACCTCTGATCGACCCCTTTAGGCATCTTCAGTCCTAAGTGGCTAAGAATCAAGTAGGACTTGCTTGGCCACTGGAAACAACTGGTTCCAGTGATCAAAAGGAGTAATGTGAGGACCCTGAAAAGTCAAGAGATCAGAATAAATGTTGTGATGGACTTCTGATTGCAGGGAAAATCTGCAAGAGTTCTGCTACATGAAACCGGAGAGACTTCACGACTTAAGGAGACTTTGTTTTCTCTGGAACGTCAAAGCAAATGCAGAAACTTTCAGCAAAATGCAGAGCTTTTTGCTGACATGTAAATTGATTTTTATGGTCCTGAGATTCTGCTTAGAGAGACTGTTGCTGAAAGGAATCCTAAGCCACATTTACCAAACTCAGCTCAATGACTTGAAGGTCTATCCTGGAATTCAAGCACCAGGAATAAATGAGTCAAAATAAGGAGCAATCTCACTAAAATCAGGAATCAGCCATCATGAGTAAAAACCTATTGTGACTTAGAGAGTCTCTCTCTCTCCCTCTTTCTTTCTCTCCCTCTTTCTTTCTCTCCCTCTCTCCCCTCTCTCTCTCTCTCTTTCTCGCTTTCTCTGTGTCTCCTCAATGTATGAGAAGCTGGGAGTTGATCGTGAAATTCATTTTCTATAGTAAAAAGTAGATATTCCTTATCATTGGCATTTTAAACAATTTTACAGAAACCTTAACCAGTAGAAAAAGATAAGAGTAACAAATAACACACACACACACACACACACACACACACACACACACACACACACACATCAAAGGAAAGGACTATGAAGAAGAAAAATTATCCTTATTCGAAGATGACAAAATGAGTAAAAATCATTAAAAGTCAACAGGAAAATCACTGAAACTATGAAGGTATTTGAGTAAATCAATATTTAACTCAATAAAAAAATAAGATATATGGAACCAAGAGATGGCTCAGTGAGTAAAGTACTCGTCATACGTAGGAACCTCCAGAACCTATGTAAAGCTGAGTGAAGTAGTATTATCTGTATCCCAGTGAGCTAGTTACGTCACGTTTTAGCACTGAATATGAAATCTTGTCTAAAACACCATGGGAAATGACATCCGAGGCTGCTTTATGAACTCCACACGTGTCATGACATACATATAAGCCTGTGTGCACGTGTGTGCATGCCCGTGCACACACACAATTTTCAAAATTAAAAAAATAAAAAAATTAAGCTATATGTACCCTGAAAATTATGCAAATAAATGACAAGTTAGGAAATAAAAATAAAAAAGAATGGAAAAGTGCTACAGCCCTGCATATGTTAAAGAAAATCTTGTACAGCTCTAACATAAACAAAATCCTCTTGGTAGCATGGGCAATGTAAGTAAATAAGAACACTGTGGTGTATAGAAGACTTCTCTGGCACACTCCCATAATTCCCGCAATCAGCATGCTGAGATGGAAAGAGGTTCAAAGTTGAGGACAGTTTAGGCTACATAAGAATACCATGTCTTCTCCCAGAGGAGGAGGAGATGGGGGATATGTTTATTTCCTATACATAAATAAAAATGTGATTTCTAAAACATGACATCAGTATCAATAAGACATTTTAGAAGGAAAGATATGTCAAAACCTATAGAATATACAACACTAAGATGAATTTTGATATAAACAATCCATTTTGGGTGATAATGATGCCTCAATGTAAATTTATGTTTGAATCAAATGTATCAGTGCAGTGCAGTATAGGACACCAGCAGTGGAGAAAGCATAGACACAGTAAACTTCTACATCTCTTGTTAATTTTTCTATGAACCTAATGCTACTATTAAAAAGTATTTTTAAAAAATGACAAAATGGATATAACTCTATAAAGTAATTTAACGTAATTTAGGATTTTTAAAACTTGATTTGCTAGAAGACTTTAATTTTGTTTGTAGGTAATGGATCATGAATACTCTGTTTAAAATGTAGTGAAATTGTGTGTCTGATAAATTTACTACTACTATACAGTGGTAAAATGTAGATAACAAAGGAAAGCAAAACTTGTCAAAGAAATTTTCAAACCAAAGGAAGTACAATATTAACGAAGCAAAGAATGCCTGTATTATTTATTAATTCAAAATTATCAAAAAATAAATCACATAACAAAAATACATATTATAAATGTGGGTAGTTCTCATCTTAATTCTGAGTTCAAAATTGCTTTTTGAGAGCTGCTTGAAATTCACTATATAGTGATAAACTCACTGAGGGTTAAGGGAAGGCTCATCTCCCAATGTAACCCTTCTGAGTCTCAGATTTCTCCTCTATAATCTAGAAAACATTCTATCTTCTCTTACCAGCTTGCCATCAGCATAAATTACCCGGTGAGATTATGTTCTAAAATGCACTCACATTAGTAGATTTTTGCATTCTTTTTGCATGACAGCCATCATCTGATAGTGGATATCAAGAAAAGCGGCAATGAACAGAGAGAAAGCTCACATTCCTAAAACTAATGAGAAAAAGTGAAAACAAGAAAGCAGATCTCTTAAATGCCAGACCCTCATACACTGCATTTGACTTTGGGGGCCCTTTTCCCAAAGTTCATACTTATCCCCATCCTGAAGTCATTTCTATTCAATCTTGACATAATATCACCGACATAATTAGATCAGCATTGTCTATATGTCTATAGACCTAGTTTTGCTCTCATTTCTAAAGGCCAAGTTGAGAATGAGGTAGGATATCTCCTCTCCAATAAAATATGTTTGCCTTTTCAAACTCTGAGAAAAGAAAGTTCCTGGTTTCAATCTTGCAGATAGCTCTGAAAAAGAAGTTTAAAAAATAGTTTATCAGAATGAAAAATGCAAGGTGGCAAGAAGAGAAGACCTGTCCTGAACTTGACTTTAGCTCTAAATAGCAACGAGAGGCCTGGAAAAATGAATTCCATCACTCATATTGGTCAACAGCAAAGAATTAATGAAGGCAGAGAGTCAAAAATGGGGCTTCTTACTCTTAATTCCAATATTTCAGAAGCCTTCTTGTCACCATGTGCTCTTTACATCTGATTTATTACCTTCCTGCTGCTATTTTAGCCAATGTCCCCTTTTGTCCTTAATGAGGATGTGGAACATTTGGTCACCAGTCATGTTCTCTTGCATGTCCTTATTCTATCATCTCTCACCTTTTTTTCTCATCAGCTTTGCTAAATTTTGTCTTATGAACAAATCATTTTTCTTGTTACCTTTATCTCAAACAAGAGTGAAAAATTCATTTTTCTCTTGGTATTTTCCTTAAATCCTTGTCTTCCCCTTGTTGAGACATTATTTCCCCCTGGCCATCAGAATGTCATCTTTCTAGAAATAGTTGTGTAGCTCTCATCTGCCACTCTAATCATATGCTTGACTTCTCAATACAGAAAGATGGGCTCCCACCTAGACTGATAACCACATCCCTACCTACATCAAAACATATCAGGACCCTCCATCATCATGCCTTGCTTCTGTGCTGTGTAGCACCTAAACTTAGATCCACCCCTCCATAGATCTGAGTGGAAGATAAAAAATATTAAGAGGCACAATCATAGATTTTCACAAAATTGCATTTATTTTCAAGGAACCAAGTGGCTTTATGTTCTGACATGTTTTTCTTGTTTGTTTTGAAATATCCTTGCTGTTGTTGCAATAGTACATCAATATTGCCTCTCTCTGAAATGATCTTTTTTTACAGAACTAAAACGTGAGCAGTGCTCAGTCACTTTGTGTACCTGATACCTCTTTAAAAAATATTTTATGAATATCGAAATGTGAGTTTGCAATGAAAAGAACACAGCTTGACTTCTGTGGTCAGGGCTGTGTTAAACCCCCATGTTAGTAAACCCACTACCTTTTGTATTCAAGGCAGGTCCCACTGCCAAACTACCTCCAGAAGCCTATGATTTTTGATGTAGTAACCACAGACGATTTGACCAACCTGGTAAACTTCAGCATGTCTCTTCATATTGCAACACTGTGAGATTGTCAAGTAATCTGTATGAAGTACAAAACATAAATACCTGGCACAGAGTCATGAATCAATAAATTACTATAATGATTGTTATACCTTGAGTATGACATGTAAAATAATCTCTCATCCTTGTCTTACTTCTGAGGAAAACACCAATGTCTGGTCAAGGTCAAGATTTCACCTTTGGCTGCAATTTAACCCTGACATTTGGGACAATGTTAGGAGGCAGAGCCACTGTATAAGAAGGAGCTGATTCTTTGTATTTCAAATTGCTTTCTCATCTTGAGGGTTTGCAGAGACATGGAAAGAGACTGGTTCTCTCAGAGTAGACTAATTCCTTCAAAGAGGAAAACAACTTATCTTTAGCACGCCTTTCATTTTCACTAATCCAAACATCATAACCTGAGTCAGTCCCTTTAGCTCACTCTGACACTAAAACAGTGTCTCTTTTGTTCTTAATTGCCTAGATGCCAGATACTGAAAAAGTAAACCTATAACCTATGGACCGTCAAAGTTTTTAAAAATAGGAATTCAAAAATGTTTACCTCTTCCTCCTTGCTTTTCCCACAGAAACCACAACAGGGTCACAGACCAAGCTTTCTGATTGACAGAGCTACCTGTGAAAGGAGCCCCGTGAACACACTACATTCTGATGTTAAGGGAGTACGAGCCGACATTTCTTCATGGCGGTCCTTTCTCCATGCGGTCACCTCATCACAGCTGATTAAAATAAACTGCAGGTATACTTTAATTCAGTCAGAAAACAAATCTGTCCTGTACATTTGGTTTTTGAATACATTTGAATGTTTCTTCAAATTTGAATCAGGCAAGGTATTATCATTTATGTGTAAATGGTTTCATAAATGTTAACTTCCTTCCCATGCCAAATCCATTTGGTACTAGGCATAATATAGTAACTATTTCTTCTTTGAGAAAAAATGCTCTAATCTGAGGTTTGAAATTAACAGTAGTATCAAATCTTATATTCTTTTTCCCTACATATGTAGATATACATGATAAAGTTTAACTTAAAATTGGCAAAGAAAACAACTATTGCAAAATAAAAAATTACAATACTGTACTGTATTAAATGTCATATTAATGTCATATTAATGTCATAATAAATGTCATATTAATGTCATCTTTCTCTGACTCAAGATAAATACTAATATTTTCAGACTGAAATTGATAGATAACTGAAACTACAGAAACCACAATACTGACAAAGGGGGTCTACTTTTTCCAGGATGACTGGCTGGAAAACTAGTTGTTTTCCAGAAATGAGTATGTTTCTCATGAAGATGTGACCCAGAGATGGATCCCTTCTGGCACATTCCCTTCCTGTGCCTGGAGTCTCAGGAATTGACTTTAGAGAACATTCATAAACATCACAGACACGAATCAGTGTTCTTACAGTCCACACAATGCAGAACCATCAACAGGCAGAGAGAATTATGATAAGCCTGACTGCCATTTTGTTCATTTCTCGACTAGAGACTCATTTTTTATGAATTTATTTTCTCTGTGTGCATTCTGTTGAAGATTCTTTCATTATATGGATTCTTGTGACTATTACCATCATTTTTGTCTCCTCCCTACTTTTGACAAAGTTTGCTGAAATATTATTCAGAGGAACAAGTTGTCATTGACCAAAGATGAGACTGTGCAGAATATATGCATTGTTCCATGCAACAAACAACCCTGTGAGCCTCAAAAAGGAGCTCTCTCTCTTTCTCTCTCTCTCGCTTGCTCTCTCTCTTTCTTTCTCTCTCTCTTCAGAGAATCTCATCTCTCTCCATTGAGAATGGTAAAATGGAATACAGATTTTAAGTGGCCTGAATTCCTCACTTTCTTGATTCATTCTGGACATTGACCAGAATAACCTGCTGAGAAACCCCAATAAAAAGATGCCTTTACAAACACTTTGTCTCTTGCTTCATTTATAATTGAGGTTGAACTTGTCAATAACGCCTTTCAAAGGCCATCGCCACAATACTCCTAGACAAAGTATTTACATTCTCTCCTCCACCCCTATCAAAGCAAGACTGTTTTTGCTACCTTTTAAAAAAGTGTGAATAGCAGTTCGAGGCCACTGGAAGTAAGCATTGGCCTCTCTATCCTGATATGGCAATAAAGATAACTGTGACAAAAATGTGTCACAGACAATAGGAAGTAGCCCCACTTCTTCCCCCTGCTTCAGTTCTTGTGAGGTGGTCTAAAGCAATCTCTAAAATGGGGTCCTGAAGTCTTTTTTGCTCACTGCATCCCCTGCTGTGGCCATTCTGTTGTGGATTCTGTGACTTTCTTTTCTTTCCTTTCTTTAAAATAACAAATGGCGCGAGAAATTACTGGAGTTGGAACCCAGCTTTTCTTTCTTTTTCTTCCCACCATCAATGTTCATTGTTCTTGTTGGGTTCTTATGATGGCATTTACATTTATGAAAATGATGCTTTGTCGACTCCTGTAAGGTAGCATTAGGTCAAACAGCAACATTAGTCTGTTTGCTCCTTTTTTTTTCATCTCGTCAGTCCTAATCACTAAGTTGATGCACAATCAACAAATACCAAAAGTGGCTCTTTTTCTTATTTGTAATGTTTACTTTATTTTACTACAAAGCATATGCAAATAAAGATTAATTGTACCGAGACTATGTAGATCATTTTTTAATTAACAGAGTTCATTGTGCTTAGAGAATATAATGATTAAACAGGACAGCAAAATGGCTAATCCATCATAAAATTTATAGTTTTCTCACCTCAAAAAATCTCAACTTAAGATGCTTTTATTCATTTGAACAATTCAGCCTTGCAATAAGAGACAAGAAGGCAACTAATGTGAACTAAAGCTCCATATTTGCATTAGCATCATTCAATAGAAGAAAACAACCTAACCCATTTTAATTACATGCAAGGTGTTCATCCTATTAATCTGAAAATTAGCCATGCAAAATGAATTCTGCTGGTGAAATACTATGTTCTCTGTGTTAAAAAAAGAAATAAAGTCACCATACATATAAAGCAATATATGGTGAACCCTTCTTACGAAGTCTTCCACGGTGGTTTCCCAGGAAACCAAAGCTGCAGATATACAACTAAAATACAGATGTGGGTATTTCAAATTACTAAATCTAGTTTTCATTCTTAATGAGGCTATTCATTTTCAGGCTTTTATGAAGAGGAGTGTGCTCCTCTAAATTGAAATGAAAATCTCATCCAATCATTAACACTGGTGATGTTTGCAGATTAACACTTATTTAATCAAATCAGATTTTTATACCCATAAAACATGGGATCTCCATAGACTGGTAACTAGCAAACCACCAGGTAACCTTGTTCTCTGGTATCTCTCCAGGGGCTCTGCTGAATCATCGCCTTGCAAGTTCTGTGCCAGCTCTGGAACAAACACAAACATATATTTTCTCTCCAAATGTACCACTTCTGCCAGGAAACTAACAGATGCATCCACAAATGTTGCAAGTCTGCCTATTAAACATGGAACTCATTGAATTTCTATTGCATTTCTCCAGCACAAGTGCATTTGGAGCAAAGAAAGAAATTAAAATGAAGTCAGGTGTCATTCAAGAAAATTACAGTCCCACAGAGGATAGTTTTGAGTTGCAGCTTTGAGTTGCCATGCTGCGCCTTTCACAGCTGCCTACAGTCCTTGTCATTAATAATCAGTAAATAAGATCTGCAGGTGGGCCTGGAAGGCACCCCGAGCCAAGAAGATGGTAGTTAGGGCTTCTGTCTCTAAGATGGGTGGCCAGGCTCATTTGCACAACCCAGCTTATGTTTCCACACAAAAGTGCAACCCTACTTAGCATAGCTTCGGGGAAGCTGCTTCAATACTGGGAATGCTAATTACTGTAACCAACTGGCAACGATGCATCCAAAATTAAATGGCCTGTGACTGAGCAGATGAACAATTTTTATGGCCCAAAGATCAGGGAACAGGGATAGTTTGTTAAATTAACTGACAGCCTCTTTGGTCTAAGTAGGTGAGTTAAAGTCATTTGAAAACTGTGTTTGCGTGCAGTTATATAACAGAGTCTCTCCTGCGTAAGTACGTTTCCCCCTGCAGTTTTATGTGGGAGTATGGCTACATTTAGTACATAAAATTCACAAAGTTCCCAGGTTCAGTTCATAAATGACCAGAAGAAGCTATTCCAAATCCCTGTGGGATTGATCTTCAACATATAAAGAGTAGTTGTTTAGAAATTCACCTGAAACTAATTCATAGGGTTGCATAGAGAGACTTTCAGTAAACCTACAGAACCCTGCATGAACAAAAGCTTTTAACTTCTATTCTCAACATTGATCACACTTAGAAACAAAGCTGTTTCACCAGCTTATCAGAAGCCACTGTTATTAAAAGTCCATTCCTGATTTGAATGTAAATCTAAAGTCTCCTCGAGAAAGAATGCAGAGATATGAACATGACCTCTAAAATTTCCAAAGAATTGAAGCAAACAAAGATTATTCATATCACAACTTGAGTTAAGATTTCTCAGCTTTAATATTATGCATCCCTTGGGGTCAGGGAGATTGTTCAGAGGATGAAAGTTGCTTGCTTCAAGCTGGAGAGATGGCTTAGGGGTTAAAACTCTGCCTCCTAAGCAGAAGGTCCTGATTTTAGATTCCAGGTCCCAGACAAAATTGTCAGGCAGAAACTGTAGCAGCTTGTACTTCTGGCCGTGGTAGGCAGAGCGTGGGAAATCCCAGTGCAAAGTAAAAGGAGGTAGAAGCAATCCAGGATGATTCCTGAAGTCGTCCTTGGGCCTGTGTAGGGACCCTGTATGTACCCTCTATGTACACACACACACACATACACACACATGCACAAAAAATAAATAAAGTTTAAATAAGTTGCTTGCTTCACAAGTCTTATAACCTGAGTTCAATCCCCAAAATCCACAAGTTATAATGAGAGAAATGACTCCTGAAAACTGCCTTCATATCTCCACATGCATTCTATGGTACTGGTATGCCTTCACTTACACACACACAGATATACACACATGCACACACACACTCAATGTGCATGGAAGGTTGTGCTTAATCATTAACTCTACAAATATTAATTTATTGTCAACTAAGAATATAAAGAATTATTCAAGAGAACTTGCATTTTGAAGCTCTCCATGTGGTGCAGAGTATGTAGGAAGTATTACACCCAGGTCTACTTAGTCTATGTATTGATAGTACAGTTTCTAAAAGAACGTGAAAACAGAAAAAAAAAAAGAAAAAGGAAAGAGAGTAACGTAAATGTAAGCAGTGAAGTACTGTCATGATTTTAGACATTATAAGAAATGTGTTCTGGGACTGGGAATGCAACTCAACCATGAGCAGTGCTGATATGCAGGAAACCCTGAGTTTGGTCCCCAGCACATGAGTACTCCCAACACTAGAGGATGAAAGTAGAAGAAGGTCAAGGTCATCCTTTCTACATGGACAAATGTGCTTAATAATTAACTCAACAAATATTTACTCTCAATTAGGAAAACAAAGAGAAATGTGAGGATACTTACATTAAGTTCCCCATCTTGTGAGTTATTAAAAGTCCAGCCATTACTCAGATATCTCTGTAAATTGTCTATTAAAATACAATTTTGTATATATTACTCAACACTCTCTTCCTATGTAGTATTTTACTGGGAATCATCAGCATTGTGATTATTGACAAATTTCTAGGGGATGAGTAATACACACAGTCTGTAAGAAGCTTAAAGTTTTAGAGAGAGAAACTCATCAAAATATATAATAAATCCTAAAAATTACAGAGAATGTCCAAGAAGACTCAGAGACTCTTAGAGTAGCAAACGAGATAGGAAGAATGGAGGCTTTTTTCTGGTCAGACAACAATTTGAGAACCACATGGAATTTGTTGAAATCTTAAAATCTGACTTAGTAGTTGTTGCATGTCAGGTATATGTCATCAAAGACAAACTAGATGAAGCACAATGGATTGCACAAGTGAAAAGATGTGAAAATAAGAGGGAGTCTGGCAGGGGATATGAAGGATTGTAAGGAGAAAAGGAGGAGAGATGGAATTTGGGACTAAGGGGTGAAAATTAAAAAATATTATGAATTCACTATATTCATGTATGTAACATTAAAAAATAAAAGAATGGGGAAAAAAGAAACAATAGCAATTGTTAGTTTCCTGTCCTTATGACAAATGCCTGAGATAATCACTTGTAAAGAGAAAAGGTGACTAAGATTCCACACCATGATCTGTTGGTACCGTGGATTTATGGAGGGAGGAGCCAAAAATCCACAATTCCCCCCATAAGTACAACCTGAATGAGCTAATGACTTGCATCTGGGTTCCATCTTCTAAAAGTTTCGTAACTTCCCAATAGTATCTATCTGGGAGTTATAATATGGATACAAAGTATTTCCCACAGGCTCATGGGAACACTTGGTCAACAGTAGTGGTCCTGTTTTGGGAGGTTATGGAACCTTTAGAAGGTTCAGACTAGCTGAGGAAATGGGTCACTGGAGGTGGGTCTTGAGGTGAACTGTCTACCCTACTTCCGGTTCTTTGTGTGCTTTCTGGTAAAGAAAGTGATGTAACCGGCCATGTCAAACACAAACAGCCTCAAACTAAAGCTACGTCCACTTTCCTGCCTTCTCAGTTGTGACAGACTGTATTCTTGCCAGTAGCAAGCCTTCCTCTCTTTAGTTGCTTTTGTCAAGTAGGGTCATAGCGGTGAAAAATGGAGCTAAAAAACCATAGGCCTTTGGGAGACATTTAAGAGACAAACCAGAAAAAGTAAAAATGGGGAGAGTATTTTAGACAATAGAAAAAAAAATCTTGTAAGTGCACTGAAACAAATGCTTGGCATTCTGAACACAGTCAGGAAACATGCTTGGCTGAAATAAAGACTTCCTGTGAGAGTAAAAGACAGTAGTAAGGCGTGGGTATGTTGTAACCTGAATAACAGATTGAGCAGTGTCAGCACTTAGCAATACTTGATATTTAAGTCTGTCTTTGAGCAGAGAATAGAATGTCGATAAGGGTTAGAAGGAAATCATGGCCAATGCCTTGGAAGTTCTATTACTTTTGAATGATCTTAAGTGGCGTATGAATTATGTCTTACTTGCTTGATTTCTTTTTAGCATTGTGCTTATATTCTGATTACCAGAAACAGCTCCTGGAATGTTCTTATTTTGTTAGAAAAAATATAAAGCCATTTTTATCATTTTTATACCTCTGCAACCTAATGTCAAAACTTTAAGAAATGACTTCTGCCATTCTCTCCCACTCCTAACTTCAATAAAATGACATTCGCTTTTCTCAGGCCCACAGATTAGGCAATAAATAATGCCTCTGACCACAGATGCCTATGCCCCCACACCCCTTGGGGACTGTGTTGCCTGAAGCCAACAGACTTAGGTGCATTCCTGCCTAGAGCAGGTAATAATCCAGCCTGTCTAGTTAGCATCCTGAAAGTTAACTCCTTCTCTCCCAGAGACAGATGTTGGTGGTTTCCTGACACTGGTTAAAAGCACATAATTTTGATTATAAAAAAACCATGATGTTGAGTACAAATACCATCTTCCTATGACCCTTTTGATCCAGCACAAAAGTTGGCATCCATATTTTAAAAACACATGTCTGCCCATTGTTTTCAAATCTGAGTGTTCACAAAAATAACATTGAAATCTGCAGCCTAGAAATTTAATAAGCTTATTTTTATTATTTTTCTACTTAGATGGTTCCAATATAGGGGCACATTTTCAGAAATAATATTTGTAAGAGAACAAAATATTTTCTTAATGATATTTCAGACATTTTCCTGAGTGTTGGATTTACCTTGGCTTCCTATTTAAGTGAATGAATAAAACTAACGCTCCCAAAGCAAATGTGCTGCTTCTGAAACTCCGAAATAAGCAGCTTGGGAGCATCCAATGCTGTGAAATCATGTGATGGGTCCCGCAAAGAAATATCCTACCACGTTCTATAGCTATATGATCGTGAATGTGCCCAAATTTGTCTGAAACCTTCGTTGGTGTCTTAGTTTCTTTGCCTGGCCTTATTATAAAATATTCTAACAAAAGCAACTTATGGGAGAAAAGATCTATTCAGACTCACAGAGTCCCTCATGATGATAAAGTCAATGTGGCAGGAGTTTGAAGTACCTAGACACACTGAATTCATAAGCAGGAAGCAGAGAATGCAGAATGCCTGTGTTCAGTTCATTTAGTCCATTTATTTAGTCCAGGATCCGAGGCCAGGGAAATGGGGCCACCACAGTGTGCAGGTTTTCCCATCTCAATTAACCTAACCAGCGTAATTCCCAACAAGTGTGTCTGGAAACTTGTTTTCTAGGTGATCATAGATCTCCTCAAGTTGACAGTGGAGATTAACCATGGCACTTAAACTCTGCCATAAGTAACATTTTTGTAAGGTATATATATATAGCTCTTTAAATACAATTTTTAATTTTTTTTTATTATTATTTATTCAACTGTGTGTATGTGCGCGCGCGTGTCTGTGTGTGTGTGTATGTGTGTGTAGAACCACGGACGAATTCGCGAACCACCATGGACGCCTCCACCTCCTTCTGCCCTGGGATTCACAGGCTCCGCCCTACCAGGACCAGACGCGCAGGCCGCCCCCGCTTCCGTCTGGCGTCTATACGTGGGATCTGGGATCCGAACTCAGGACCTTCCGCCTGCAAGGCGGAGGCTTAGCCCCTGAGCCACCTCTCCAGCCCTATATATAGCTCTTTAAAAGGACCCTTTAAAAACCCCTTCCTTTGAATAGCAGAGAAACTCTTAAAGGCCGTTGATATGGGTTGAGGTATCAATGTTCACTCAACTTACACTGATGATAATGTCCATCAAACCTCCACCATCCCAGACTCTGCTTCCCTCTATATTTCCATCATGTACCAAAGAAATAATCAGAGAGAATGATGTTTGGTTTAAATCATAGAACAAATCAATAGGGCCCACTTAGAACATCAGTCAAGGTAGGAGGTAGAATCGGCCTCCTTTCCCAACTTGAAGAATCAAGATAAGTGAGGAGAAAGTAGCATCTTTATCAAGAGAGTGTGGGAAAAAAAAAAGCCACAAACTGGGAGAAGACATTCGCAAAACATATCTTTGACATAGGACTTATATCTAAAATATATAAAGAACACTTATGACTTAAAAGATAAGTCATTTTTAAAACTGGAGAAAAAGTGTGAAAAGGCACTTGACCAAAGAATATCACATCCTTTAGGGAGATGCAAATTACTAGAATGGCTAAACTTACAAAAGTCTGGCTATATCAATTGTTAGTGAGGATGTGGAGCAACTGGAGTTTCCATACATTGCTGGTGGAAATAAAATTGATAAACTTCTCTGGATAACACCTTTGAAGTTCCTTGAAATACAACCATTTTAATAAGTTCAGCCAATTGTAGGACGGTTGCTATGTGAATGACTATGTGATATAAAACCCCAGAAACTCAAAATGGAAGCCCCCAATCTTCTGAAACTAAGAAGAATCTTGTGTTCTTCCCTTGCTAGGAAAATAATTACCACCAATTAGCTAGTAGGCTCAGTCTGCAAGACCCAGTGCTTCTGTGCTTACTTTGAATACTGCACATCGCATTGTCAGACACTGAACATGCCTGTGGCGGACAGCAGCCTGCCAGCAGGGGCTGCCAGTTACAGCTGTTTCCCAGCTGTTTATAAGAGAGTTGCTCTGCGTCAGGCTGAGCTTTCGTGGTTTGTCCAGACACCTGCTTTCTTCCATATGTCCTCTGTAAATCTAGCAATGATGGCTTGAGTCTGGTACTGTTGAGACAGCCACAAGGTCTGATCTCTGTAGAGTTGGGTCTCTGTTTTGGAAACTCCACCAATTTTGAAATAAGGTCAAACAAGTCCAGAGACATGGTTGACTTCTACCTTGGCAGCCTGAGTTGCCATTAAAATTCTCTGAACCTTTAGATGCACACAGGGAACACTCTGCTCTATATGTTTTTGCTCTCTTAGTTTTTAAGACATCATTTTATTTTAAAAAATGATGAGAAAACTCAGGGGAATGAATGATATAATCTCACTCATTTTCAACCTTGTCCTCATCTACCAGGACCTTCCTTCTGACTGTTCTGCTTAGCTTGGTCCATGCCATCCCCATTTGGGAAATCTTTCACTATTCCAGCCTTTGTAGATCCATCTCTCTCATGATTCACTTACCATTCCACTTACTGCTTAGCATATTTGATTGACTTTACCACACGTATCACACACACACACATATCTACAGCGTGTTATATTTCATTCCAATAAGGTATTTTGTTCTGGTTTGGGTTTTGGATGCTAATACTTCCTTTCTTAAAACTTTTCACTACCTCCCCAAAACTTACAAAGCAAAGTCCAAAGTGGGGAATCTCTGTGCTTGGCCTTGGTCTGTCTCCCTAGTTTCTCTCCTTTTGCCCTTTACCCAGTGTGTGTTCCAATTAAAGTGAACCACAGACCGTTTCTTAATGCTTTACTATTTTCATAATTTAGCATAAGCTATCACCTCCATCTGCAATAGCATACCCCCTCCTGCATATTTCTATATATGACCAGTTCAAATGATGTTTTTTTCATGAGGTCTTTTTTATGCACACTTAAAATAACCTTCCCACTCCCCAACTCCCATTGCCACACATTTTAATCTCTCTCAAGACTCATTTCTTTTTAGGAGTTATTTGTGTATGCCTGCCTTTGCCCCTGCTGGACTATAAGTGTCATAAGAGCAAGATGTGGTCCATATCCATCTTTTGTCTCTCTTCATAGTGTCTTGAATACAATAAAAACTAAACAAAGTACTTTCAAGCCCAGTATTATCCTCAAAGTAGAGATTGCTGGCCCGAAATTTGAGAGAGGAAAATTTTTTAGTCTTTGTCCTAATGTTTACTAGCTCTGCACCCCAGGGTAAGCCATTTAACCTGTTTCCTCGAATGTAAAACTGTAATAAGGACACTTTTCCAATCTTTCCAATCTACTCACAAAACCTTTATGATGAGCTAATCATGTAACTTGTTGAAAGTGCTTTTAAAAATGCAAAGTCCTAAACAATGCAGTCACCACCTATACACACCTTCACATGCCTTTATTTTTATGCAAATATATACATCAAGAAGTGCCAGGTACATAAAACCATCATAGGTTACAGTCACTTAGTGACTCACCTATGGTGGAGAGAAGTTTGGGAACTGTTCCTGATTACTATTGTAAGTCACAACACTTGACCTCAGTTTTATGCTGTGCCCATTAAATCATTTATAGCAGTAATTTATATAGAAAAACTTGATGACCCAAGTAGATTCTGTGATATTTTGATTGGAGTTTCAAAAGCATTTAGATTTGCTTGTCTGATTTAAAAAATTAGTATTGAAATATACAGATGGGCTGTACTCCATCTTAAAGTAGTTATTATACTGTAATATATGTACACACACATATATGCACATACATGTATACTGTACCATACTATCCTGCACTATACTACCATAACATTCTCTGAGTCTCCACCAGAAGCCTAGGAGTAGGGATTTTTGTGTCTTCATTTTTCATTGCTTTGTATCAAAAGATCAAAGTTTGGTACACAATAGATTTTAAAATATATTTGTTGAATGAATAAGCTTGGTTAAATACATGTACATTAATAAAGTTGACTGGCTGTCAAGAATGCTATTGTATGTACATCTACCATATATAAGACCTAAGATACTAAAAATAAAGCCTCTTACTTCTTTGGAATCTTCCAATGAATTAAGTGAAGAGAATCATTCAAAGTTCTTTATAATTACTGGAATCCAGAAAACAGAATTCAATGAAGCTGCCATTATTGCTCTACAGAAAACAAATTTGGAATATTGGAATAGTTTGGAATAGATGGACAAAGAACTCTAGAAGAAGAGGATTTTTCGTCTAAACACCAATCTTGGTTGTAACATTAGAGAAAATTAGAAAACTCTGGCAAACATTGAGTGCCCATAGATGCCTTGACTAATGTAAGAACTGTCTTTGAACTTCAGAACTTTGCTGCTGACATACACCAATATTATGTATAGTTCTTTTCATAAGCCAACGGAACATTTTCCTAACAAAATGTTTCAAAATGTTCATATAGAAACAAACACATAAATGAGACAGAAGTAATACCTCCAGATAATAGTCCTTTGAAGAGGGCTTTTATTAAATACAGCATGTACATTAGTAGCCAAAGAACAGTTCTGAAATCAAATGTGTATCATGAAGTAACTTTCACAGATTTTCACAAATAAATGCATAGTTAAATATTTAGGTTAAAAAACCACAATTTATAATGCAGATGGATAACTTACATTTAAAAACACAATAAAATATAATTAACAGAAGTATTGACCTTGACATAATTTAATATGCCTTCAAGGAAGCCAAACATCTCACGAAACTTTAGGATCAAGGATTATTTACAATTCTCATGTCTGTTATTACTTAGTATTTAGAAAAATCAAGTATCTACACTGGCTATTTGAACTTGTTTGAATTTTGGAAAATATATATTTGTCATATGGATAGATGGAGAAAGTCATAAGTGAGTTCTTATGTATACATATATCACATGTGCAGTGTAAAAATACACTGTATACTTTTATTTTCTCCTTTGCTTTCCTTTCCTTTGGCATGACTTCCATTTTTTGTCTAAAAAGCATTGCATATACTAAATAAAGCATTTATTGCTGCAGACCAGAGTCGCGCCCTCGAGACCAGGGCCCTCCCTCTCCTCCCTTCCCCCCCATCAGGTGAGGCAAGGCTGGTGGAGATGGGGAACAGAACACGCAACTATCTAGGCTGAGTGAATCTGGACCCGCTTTATTGAAACTTTATGACAGCTTTATACTAGAAAATTTTAGGGCAAAGAATGTGTCCCTGCACCTGCAAACAGAGGAAAACAAACACAGACACTCCCAGTCTCCTATGCTCAGTAAGAATAAACAATTTTTTTTAAATAGCTAACCCATTGTTTGAGGGAAAAGACACAAATAGATTCTATTCTCCTGGTTTTTCCAAATCTATCTAATCTATAATACCAGATAGCCATGGGGCTGAGCCCACATAGTTGTCATTGTTTTAACAGAGACTGCATTTTTAAAATACACAAAAGAGGATTGAGTTCTTTAAATAGTAAGGTTGCTTATGTCTTCCTTTGAGAAATTCCAGAAGTATATTGCCATCAGTTGTTGATGACCCATCCGTGAACCATGCATTCTCCAAGCCCAGGGTCCATACTGTCAGACCCCATATCGCCAAGGTTGTCTCTTTTGGGGCAGAGGTGATAATTGGTGGGGGTGCACTCGGATGGTCCATCTCTATGATTTCCCATAAAAGTGCTGTTTGGGAAAGAGAAGATATGGGCCCCTTTGCTACCAACATGGATTCTCCCAGTTTGGATTGCAAATACCATCTCCAGTGGATAGTCTTGGTGTCTAGACTTTCTGGCATGATGGTTTCTTCCTTGGCCTTCAGTCAGGGTAAGAGGAGTATCATGGTTCCTTTTAAAGTTCTAGTGAACAGATAGCAAGTCTCACACTTCTGGAATTTCTGAGTTAGTTCATAGGTGGTAATTTTACCCACCTATGTTTTAAGACTCTAGAAGTTGCTCTCTATTTCTTTAAAATCAGTATATACATTCTGGCTAACAAGTCTACTTACTTTGTGTGACATAAAATCTCCAGTTGCAATTTGACTTAAAGTTAAAAGCAAGCTTTTTCTCTAGATCAGAGAGCAGAAAGCTAGTCCCAAAAAAACCTAAGGACAGACAGAAGGCACAGCCAATTCCCAGAAGAATTCCTCCTGCCAGAGACAAAACTTAAACTATCTAGGGAGGAATTGCTAGTACCTGCCCATGGGCATATCTGTGATATTCCCCAGGGAGCAGGCTTTAGGCATCCAACTGGGCAGAGACACACCAATATACCAAGGCCTGATAATTCCTATGTTTTAATGCCATGTCCTTTTCCCAGAAATTGTTTCCATAGAACAATATTCTGCCATGCTGAGAACTTATTCACCAGAATGGTTGGATAAGAATACAGCAATTTGTGACAATTTTAAGATGGACTATAGACAACTGGAAATTTTTAACATTCCAATTTAGTAGAATACTGAAGACTTTTGCTTCTGTATCAGTAAGTTTGTTTTTTAAGACAATTGTCCTTTAAAGATTATCTAGACATGCCAATAAATGCATGAACTCAGGATCCTTAGGTGACAGAAGCAGGAGAATCTTTTTTTCTTTTTAAAATAAATTTATTAAATTAAATTTTTTAAATTTAAATTTTAAATTCCTTGCCTCTCTCCTTCCCCCTCCTTTCTTCCCTTCCTTCCTTCCCACTTCCATCTCGTTCCACCTTCCCTCTCAGCCCCACATGGGTCCAGTCTACTCTGTCCTATTCTGTCCTTTAGTTCCATGAGTCCTGGGTTCTCCCTGTATCTTCTGTTCTCATGGGGGTTCAGGCCTCGGTGGCTGTTTGACCCCCTACCTGTAGGGATCCTACTGCCTATATCTATTTCTCCTAAGGTCTGCGCCCGTCCATGGGGGCATGCTGATATTTGCAGGCCTGATGAGATCAAATCCCATCATCATGAGTTCCTGGCTGCTGCTGCCCTATCTTGAGTGGAGTGACCTCTCCAGCAATGGAATTCTCCATCTTCAGGCTCTTACAGTCTTATGCACTCTTCTACAAAGTTCCCTGAGCTCTGGATGGGGGAGATTTGGCTGGCCTGGTTACAGGTGATGGTGTAGGGTTGCAGAGTTCTGTACTCTGATTGTTTGTTGCTGTCCATTTTGCTGTTCTTGCACAGCACAAGGCTGCATCCTATCTGGATGTTGAGATCCTCTCCTACCAAACAATACAGAAACTGTTAAAGAGAGGTCTTTATGTAAGGGAAAGCTTGACGAGGGAGGATCAGGAGAAGGGCACAATAGTGGATGGGGTCAACCTCCGGGACATCATCTGTCTGTTAACTAATCACTGCCCTCATGACTGGGAACGCCTGACCAGTACTTCAAACCAATCCCAACACCAGTGATCAAGAAGGAGATTGACCATGGATTGAATCTGATATCTCATTAATTACAGACCTTTCTCCATGTGGCCTGATTTCTATATTGAACTTTGTTCCTTGGTCTTCATTCTCTTTGGATCTTCTTTGTCCCACCTTCCTATTTTGAATCCTTCATGGTCGTAAAGGGTAATAAAAAGATTTTCTCTTGAGTGTGTCATTAAGAAGGCTTGGAATTAGGTTCTACTTATAAGGGAGAACGTGCAACATCTGGTTTTCATGTTGGGATACTTCACTCAGTATGATTTCTTTTGACTCCATCCATTTAGCAGAAAATTTCATTAATTCGGGTTTTTTGATAGCTGTGTAGTATTCCATCATATATATGTGCCACATTTTAATTACCCATTCATCAACCATTGCACATCTAGGTTGATTCTATGACTTTGTATTGTGAATAGTGTTGCAATGAACATGGATGTACATGTGTCACTATAGTATGTTGAAGAATTTGGCAGGGATATTTCCAGCAGTGGTATAGTAGGGTCATATGGCATTTCAATTTTTAATTTTTTTAAGAACCCCCATACTGATTGCTATAGTGTTTGTACAAGTCTGTGTTCTCAGTAATGTATGAGGGTTCCCTTCTCCCCACATCTTCTCTAGCATGTGTTGGTGTATGTCTTCTGGATTTATACCATTCTAACTGGTGTGAGATGATATCTTAGGGTAGTTTTGATTTCTCTGATGGCTAAAGAGGTGGAACATTTTTAAGGTGTTTGTTAAACATTTCAATTTATTCCTAGAAAAAATTTAAGTTCTTTGGTCCACTTTATAATTGGGCTGTTTATCTCCTTGGTGTTTTTTTTTTATTTTTTATTAATACATTTTTATTATTATCTCAGCTCATACAAACTTAATAGGTACACCAGTTCCCTCACTCCCTCCTCCTCCCCCCGTACCCCCTGCTCCCCCTCCCCACCCTCCTCCCTCCCCATCCCCCAGTGACTCCCGCCCCAATTCCCAGACCTTTCTTGTGCATGTCTGATTTTCCTCTGGGCCCTCCTCTCCGATGTCATACAAGGATCCAGTGGCCTTTCCCTGAACCCTTTCCCGTGTTCCCCTTAGGTATAGGAACACTGCTGTGGCTGCCAATCCTTTGCCTCCAAGGATCTTGGTGCCTTTAGCAGATGTTAGACTTTGTGAGGTCAACAGTGTGTTGGACAATGCGCAGGGTATGAAAAATCCAATTATGATTGCTTCAGCCCTAACTAGTATGGACTATCTTACATATCAATGCTCCTCCCATCCTTTTGCTCTTACACTCTTACTGCCCCCTCTTCTGCAAATTTCCCTGAGCTTCAAGATGGGGAGAGATTAATCTGGCCTAGTTCTAGGTGGTTGATATAGAGTCTCTGAAGTTCTGGATTGTGGTTTGTTGATTTTCTTTTGCAGTTTTGCTGCTCTTGCAATGCCCTTCACTCCATCCTGGTGGGCATTGTATGTTACCCCCTGGCCAGAGACAAAAAGCTGTTAAACTAGAGTCTTGTGATAAAAGCACATTCAAAGGTAGATGTAATAAAAGTGGGAAACCACAGTGAGGGAGGGGTCTATCACCCATTTGCAAAATGGTTACTTTTTATCTGCCAGACTATATGCCCTCCTCTTCTGGTGAGATCACACCCCCTCAGTAGTAAATGATCAGGAACAAAAGTCTGTGAACTTAATCAGCTGTCATTACTTATTTGGGTCCTTGGTGGAGGCCTATTTTCCCTGCTGTAACATGGTCCCTTCTCTCCTTGTTTCTGGTGTGGCCCTCTTACCCCATCCCTCCTGTTCATAATCCTTAGAATTACTGTCTCTAGGTGGGCTGGGTGGGTTTGGTACTAGGAGCGACCTATTAGGGAGTACATACGGTGCTTAATTTTCTGGGTTTGGGATACTTCACTTAATATAATTGTTTCTAATGACATCCATTTCCCAGCAAACTTCCAGTAATTCATCATTTTTGATGGCTGAGTAGTACTCCATTGTATAGATGTACCACAGTTTCCTTATCCACTCGTCAACTGTTGGACATTTGGGTTGATTCCATGACTTTGCTATTGTAAACAGTGCTGCTATGAACATGGTCATGCTTGTGCTATTGAGGTGGACCTCTGCTCTATGGGGGGTTATTCCCAAAAGTGGAATAGCAGGGTCATATGGCATTTCAATCTTTAATTTCCTTAAGAATCTCCAGATGGCTCGCCAGAGTGGCTGTATGAACCTGCATTCCCACCAGCAATGTAGGAGAGTTCCCCTCTCTCCACATCCTCTCCAACATTTGTTGTTGTTTGTATTGTGGATTTTTGCCATCCTGACCGGGGTGAGATGATATCTCAGGGAAGTTTTGATTTGCATTTCCCTGATGGCTAAGGAAGTGGAGCATTTGTTCAGATATTTGTTAGACATTTTAATTTCATCCCTGGTAAAGTTTCTTTTAAGTTCCAAGGCCCATTTTTTAATTGGGCCATTGGTTTCCTTGGTGTTTAGTTTTCTAAGTTCTTTGTGCACTCTGGACAGCAGAGCTCTATCAGATATGTGGTCAGTGAATATTTTCTCCCATTCTGTGGGTTGCCTTTGAGCTCACGTTAAAATCTCTTTATCTGAACAGAAGCTCTTTAATTTCACAAGATCCCAACTGTTGAGAGTTGGTAGCAGTGATTGTGCCATTGGATGTCTGTTTAGGAAATGTTGGCCTAGCCCAATCAGCTCGAGGGAGTTCCCTATCCTTTCAACTATGGTTTTTATAGTCTCTGGCCTGATATCAAGGTCCTTGATCCATTTGGAATTAAGTCCTGTACATGGTGACAAGTATGGGTCCAGCTTTAATCTTCTGCATGTGGAGATCCAGTTTTGCCAGCACCATTTGTTGAAGATGCTGTTCTTTTTCCATTGGATTCTTTGGGCCCCTTTGTCAAAGACCAAATGGCTGTAACTTTGTGGGCTTATATCTGGGTCTTCAATCCTTATCCATTGATCTGTGTGTCTATTTTGGAGCCAGTGCCAGGCTGTCTTTATAACTATGGATTTGTAGTATAGACTAAGGTTTGGTATGGCAATACCTCCAGCTGTGTTTTTGTTACTCAGGATTGTTTTTGCTATCCTGGGTCTTTTGTGCCTCCATATGAACTTTGAGATTGTTTGGTCAACTTCTTTGAAGAATTGCTTTGGGATTTTGATTGGTATAGCATTGAATCTGTATATTGCCTTTGGTAGGATGGTCATTTTTACAATGTTGATTCTGCCAATCCAGGAACAAGGGAGGTCTTTCCACCTTCTGGTGTCTTCTGCTATTTCTTTCTTTAAGGTTTTAAAGTTTTCATTGTAAAGGTCTTTTACCTCCTTAGTTAGGTTTATACCAAGGTATTTCATTTTTTTAGGGGCTATAGTAAATGGGATTGTTTCTCTTAAGGCTTTTTCACTTCTTTCATTCTGGGCATATAGGAAGGCCTCTGATTTTTGCACATTTATTTTGTATCCTGCCACCCTGCTGAACTTCTCAATTAGTTCCAGGACCTTCCTGGTGGAGTTTTTGGGATCACTCAGGTATAAGATCAGGTCATCTGCAAATAGGGATAGTTTGACTTCTTCCTTACCGATTTGAATCCCTCTTATGTCCCTTTCTTGTCTTATGGCTTCAGCTAAGACTTCAAGTACAATATTGACTAGAAGTGGTGAGAGTGAACAGCCTTGTCTAGTTCCTGATCGAAGTGGGAATGCTTCCAATTGTTCCCCATTGATCATAATCCTTGCCGTGGGCTTGTTGTATATAGCTTTTATTATATTGATAAAGGTTCCTTCCATTCCTACTGTCTCTAGCGTTTTGATCATAAAAGGCTGTTGGATCTTGTCAAAAGCTTTTTTTGCATCTATCGAGAGTATCATGTGGTCTTGGACTTTGGACTGGTTTACATGATGAATTACATTTATTGATTTGCGTATGTTGAACCAACCTTGTGTGCCGGGGATGAAGCCTACTTGGTCCCCGTGAATGATCTTTTTAATATGTTTTTGAATCCGATTTGCTAAGACTTTGTTGAGAATCTTTGCGTCTGTGTTTATCAGAGAGATCGGCCTATAGTTTTCTTTTTTAAGTGAATCTTTATTAGGTTTTGGGATTAAAGGATATTAGCTTCATAGAAGGAATTTAGTAGTGTTCCTTCCTTTGCTATTTGATGGAACAGTTTAAGGAGTATTGGTGTTATTAACTCCTTAAATGTCTGGTAGAACTCTGTGCTGAATCCATCTGGTCCAGGACATTTTTTGGTGGGAAGATTCGAGATTACTTCCTCAATTTCCTTATATGTTATAGGACTATTTAAATAATTCACAACTTCCTGATTCAATTTAGGTATGTTGTGTTTACTTAGAAATTCATCCATCTCTTTTGTGTTGTCAAACTTCACAGAGTATAAGTTTTTGAAATATGATGTTATAATTCTCTGGATTTCTTGGGTATCAGTAGTGATAACTCCATGTTCATTTCTAATTTTGTTAATTTGGGTTTTCTCTCTCTTGCTTTTGGTTAATTTAGCTAGGGGTGTATCAATCTTATTGATTTTTTCAAAGAACCAGCTTTTTGACTGGTTGATTTTTTTCTATCATTTTCTTAATCTCGATTTCAGATATTTCTCCCCTTATTTTGCTAATCTCTCTTCTACTACTTTTGGGATCAGATTGCTCTAGTTTCTCTAAAGCTTTAAGCTGCATTGTTAAGTTGTTTATTTCTGATGTTTCCATTTTTTTGATGTAGGCATTAAGAGCTATGAACTTACCTCTTAGGACAGCTTTCATTGTGTCTCAGAGATTTTGGTAAGTTGTATTTTCGTTATCATTCACTTTCAGGAAATCTTGAATTTCCTTTTTAATTTCTTCCTGAATCCAGTTCTCATTCAGCATCATAGTGTTAAGTTTCCAGGAGTTAGTGTATTTTCTCTTGTTTGATGTGTTGTGGATGTCCAGCTTTAGGCCGTGGTGGTCTGATAGGGCACAGGTTAGAATTTCAACTTTCTTGTATATGTGTAGATTCATTTCGTGGCCCAATATGTGATCTATTTTGGAGAAAGTTCTGTGATCTGCTGAGAAAAATGTGTATTCTTTGGTGCGTGGGTGAAAAGTTCGATAGAGATCTGTAAGGTCCATTTCTCTCAGGGTTTGATTAAGGTCCAAAGTGTCTCTGTTAAGCTTTTGACCTGTTGATCTATCCCATGTTGAGAGGGCGGTGTTGAAGTCCCCAAGAATTATTGTTAGGGGGTTGATTTCTTGCTTTAGACGCTGTAGGGTTTTCTTAATGAATGTGGAGGGGCCTGTATTGGGTGCATATATGTTCAGTATTGTGAAGTCTTCCTGGTGAATTGTACCTGTGACTAAAATGTAGTATCCATCCATGTCTCTTACAATTTTCTTTGGTTTGAAGTCCACTTTGTCTGATAGCATAATGGCTACCTCTGCCTGTTTTCTACTTCCATTTGCTTGTAGAATTGTTGATCAGCCTTTTATTTTTAGAGCGTGCCTATCTTTTGTGGTGAGATGGGTTTCCTGCAGGCAGCAGATTGATGGATTGTGATTTTTAATCCGTTTGTAATCTGTGTCTCTTGATCGGTGAATTAATTCCATTAACATTTAGTGTTATAATGGAGAAACTATTGTTAATTCCAGACATTTATTATGTTTAGTAGTTTTTATAAGTATATTGCTTCTCTTTATATGGTGTTATATTTGCTTTCTGTTCTCCTGGATATGCCTGTTTTTTTCTTCACGCTTGAGTATCATTTCTAGCATTTTTTGAAGGCCTGGTTTGGTGAAGATGTATCCCTTCAAGTTGTCTTTGTGCTGGAAAATTTTTCTTTCTCCCTCGATGATGACTGAGAGTTTTGCAGGGTAAATCAGCCTGGGTTGACATTTTTGCTCATTCAATACTTGAAGTATGTCTCTCCAAGCTCTTCTTGCTTTTACTGTTTCGACTGAGAAGTCATGTTATTTTAATAGGTTTACCTTTAAAAGGGACTTGTTTTTTCTCCCTTGAAGCTCTGAGGACCAGTTCTTTATCTTGAATGTGGAGTGTTTTAACTATTATTTGCCGTGGCGTGCTTCTATTTTGGTCGTATCTGTTTGGGGTGCGGAATGCCTCTTGTACATGGATGGGCCTGTCTTTTTTTATCGTTTGAAAAATTTCCTCAGGGGTGGTATTTTGAGATTCTTGCTCTGGTATTCCATGAATACGCATGTTAGGCTTCTTCAGGGTGTCCCATATCTCTTGGCTATTTCTCTCAAGTATCTTTTTGGTTTTAACGACCTCTTCCATTGAGCTGGTTAGTACTCCCACTTTATCTTCAAGGTCTGAAATTCTGTTTTCTGCTTTGTTAGTTCTGTTGATAAGACTCTCTGTGGCGTTCTGGGTTGAAGATAACTTGTCTTGTAGCTCAGTTTTAAACTCTGCTTGAGTGTGTTTTAACTGCTCTATGCCAGTTTTTGTTTCTTGCACTGTTTTTCTCAACTCCTCCAGATGTCTGTTGTGTTCCTCTTCAAAGTGATTGATTCGATTATGTAATTCCTCCCTGATTTCCTCTTTCATAGTATTGAACATGGTAATGATCATATTTTGAAAGTCGTTATTCTGGATGAGGCTTTCTTGGCCTTTTTCCGTGGGTTTGTTCTTGTTGGAGTCTAACATTATGGGATTAATTTCTTCAGTGGGAAATTTGTTTACTTGAGTGTTGCTTCTCATGTATTTGCACTTTGACTTTGGCATTGTCGTTTTAACTCTTTTTTTTTATAACATTTTTATTATTATTTCCGCTCATACAAACTTAATAGGTAGACCAGTTCCTCCCCCCTCCTCCTCCCCCCGAACCCCCTGCTCTCCCTCCCTCCCTCCCCATCTCCCAGTACCTCACCCTCCCCAATTCCCAGAGAGTCCTTTATTGTGTATGCCTAACTCTCCTCTTGGTCCTCCTTTCTGATGACATAAAAGGACCCAGTGGCATTTCCCTGAACCCTTTCTCGTGTTCCCTTTAAGCATAGGAACACTACTGTGGCCATCAATCCCTTGCCTCCAAGGATCTTGGTGCCTTTAGCTGATGTTAGACTTTGTGAGGTCAATAGTGTGACGGACATGGTGCAGGGCATGCAAAGTCCTATTATGATTGCTTCAGCCCTATCTAGTGTGGAGACTCTTCAAATCATTGCTCCCCCCATCCTTTTGCTCTTACAATCTTACCGCCCCCTCTTCTGCAGATGTCCCTGAGCTTCAGGATGGGGGGAGATTAGGCTGGCTTAGTTCTATGTGGATGATATAGAGTCTCTGAAGTTCTGGATTGTGGTTTGTTGATTTTCTTTTGCAGTTCTGCTGCTCCTGCTATGTCCTTCACTCCATCCTGATGGGCACTGTATGTCACCCCCTGGTCAGAGACAAAAAAACTGTTAAACTGGAGTCTTGTTATAATAGCACATTCAAGGATAGATGTAATAAAAGCAGGAAACCTCGGTGAGGGAAGGATCAGTCACCCATTTGGAAAATGATCTCTTTTCATCTGCCAGACTATATGCCCTCTCCTTCTGGTGAGATCATACCCCCTCAGTTGTACATGATCAGGAACGAATATCTGTGAACTTAACCAGGTGTCACATTACTTACTTGCATTCCTTGGAGGTCGATTTTCTCTGCTGTAACATGTTACCCTCTCTCCTTGTGTCTGGTGTGGCTCTCCAATCCCATCCCTCCTGTTCACAATCCTTGCAATTCCCATATTACATATATTTACCCTTGAGTGTCTCAATGTGGGCTGGGTGAGTTTGGTACTAGGAGCCGCCTATTAGGGAGTACATACGGCGCTTAACTTTCTGGGATTGGGATACTTCACTTAATATAATTGTTTCTAATGACATCCATTTCCCAGCAAACTCCAGTAATTCATCATTTTTGATGGCTGAGTAGTACTCCATTGTATAGATGTACCACAGTTTCCTTATCCACTCGTCAACTATTGGACATTTAGGTTGATTCCATGACTTTGCTATTGTAAACAGTGCTGCTATGAACATAGTCGTGCTTGTGCTATCGAGGTGAACCTCTGCTGCATGGGGGGTTATTCCCAAAAGTGGAATAGTAGAGTCATATGGCATTTCAATCTTTAATTTCTTTAAGAATCTCCAGACAGCTCGCCAGAATGGCTGTATAAGTCTGCATTCCCACCAGCAATGTAGCAGGGTTCCCCTCTCTCCACATCCTCTCCAGCACTTGTTGTTGTTTGTATTGTGGATTTATGCCATCCTGACCGGGGTGAGATGGTATCTCAGGGAAGTTTTGATTTGCATTTCCCTGATAGCTAAAGAAGTGGAGCATTTTAAGATCTTTCAATTTCACTAAACTGAATTATTTGGCCTGAAGTCCTGGTGGGCGGGCGGGGGCGGAGACTTACCTAGGTCGCGGGGTGAGGCCCGGCTGGACCGCATGCGCGGCCCGAAGGGCGGAGCGGGGTGGGGAAAGGGAGGATGGGGGCATTGGTGTGGAGCTATTTAACCCGAGGGCAGCTGGGGTGGGGCCCCGGCGCAGGGGGAGGTCCTCCTTGTCCCTCGGCCCCGTGCGTGGCTCAGGCTGGATGGTGGGAGTCGGAGCTGGGTCCCTTTGGGCTGCCCTGGGGTCCTGGGGTCCTGGTGGGCGGTGCGCGGGCAGAGACTTACCTAGGTCGCAGGGTGAGGCTGCGCGTCCCCACTGGCGGAGCAGGGTGGGGTGAAAGGGAGCTTTTCAGTTCTTTGTATACTCTGTATATTAGTTCTCTATCAGATAAATTGTTAGTGAAGATTTTCTCCCATTCTGTGGATTGTTGTCTTTTTGTTCAGTTGACAATATCTTTAACTGAACAGAAGAAGCCCTTTAATGAGATCCCATTTGTTGAGAGTTGATTCTATTTCCTGAGCTATTGGGATCCTGTTTAAAAAGTATTGGCCTAGGCCAATTGGTTACAGGGAATTACCCAATTTTTCTTCCAGGATTTTTATAGTCTCTGGTCTAACGTTAAGGTCTTTGATCCATTTAGAGTTGATTTTCATGAATGATGACAAGTAAGGGTCCAATTTTGCATTCCCCCTTCCATCAGTAACTAGGCAAAGTTTTCCACTCACCACTTTTATTCAATATCATACTGGAAGTCTTAGCTAGTATGATCTTATGATTCTCTGAATTTCCTTGGTGTCAGTTGTAATGACTCCATTTGCATCTCTAATTTTATTAATTTGAATTTTCTTTCTTTTGCTTTGGTTAATTTGGTTAAGGGTTTGTTAATCTGTTGATTTTTTTCAAAGAACCAGCTTTTTTTTTAGTTGATTGTGTCCTTTTCTTTATCTCAATTTCAGATATTTCTTCCCTGCTTTTACAAATTTCTGCTAATCTGCTACTTTCGGGATTGCACTGTTTTTAATCTCTCTAAAACTTTAAGTTGGATCATTAAATTGTTTACTTGTGATGTTTCTGTTTTTTTTTTTTTTGATGTAGGTATTGAATGCTATATACTTGCTTTCCTCTTAAGACTGCCTTCATTGTATCTCAAAGATTTTCATATGTTGTATTTCCATTATTATTTATTTTTAGGTATTTTTTAATTTCCCTTTTGATTTCTTTCTGACTCTATTCCTTGTTCAGGATCATGGAGTTTAATATCGAAGAATTTGTATATTTTTTAACAACTGCTTTTTTTGTAGATATCTAGCTTTATTCCATGGTAGTCAGATAGGGTATAAGATATTATTTCAACTTTCCTGTATATGTAGAGTTTGCTTTGTGCCCCAATATGTGGTCTATTTTAGAAAAGGTTTCATGGACTACCAAAAAGTATGTGTATTCCTTATCGTTGGGTTGGAATGTTCGCTAGAGGTCAGTCAGATCCATTTGAGTTATGGTTTGATTAAGCTCCATTTAATCGCTGTTCAGTTTTTGGCTTGTTGAAACCTATCCAATGGTGAGAGTGGGGTGTTGAAGTCCTCTACTATTATTGTGTTTGGGTTGATTTGTCATTTTAAATGTCGCATGTGTTTAATGAATGTGGCTGGGCCTACATTAGGTGAGTATATGTTCAGTATTGTGAAGTCTTCCTAATTGTTCCTGTGACTGATATGTAGTATTCTTCTGTATCTTTTATAATTTCTTTTGGTTTGAAGTCTATTTTGTCAGATATCAAAATTTCTGCTCCTGCTTGTTTCCTTTTTCCATTAGCTTGCAGTACTTTTGACAAGCCTTTTGCTCTGAGAATATGCCTACCTATCATGGTGAGATATGTTTTCTGAAGGCAGCAAATTGCTGGGTTGTGATGTCTGTTCCATGATTGTAGTCTATGTGTTTTGATTGGAGAGTTCATACATTAAAATTTAGAGTTATAATTGAGAAATACTTGTTTGTTCCTGTCATTTTGTGTTTTTGTTAGTTTCTAAAAAGTTTTTTTTTGTTTTTTTTTTATTAGTTGCTAAAAAGTTGTGTTGGTATTATTTTTCCCTCCTGTCCTTTCACATATGTTTATCTTTCAAGCTTGAGTATCTTTTCTAGCATCTTTTGTAGGCCTGGTTTGGTGTTCATGTAAGCTTTCAGCTTGTTCTTATTGAGGAAGATTTTTCTTTCACCTTCAATCATGACTGATTTTTTGATGGATATATTAATCTAGGCTTGAATTTGTGCTCATTCATGACTTGAAATGTATCTTTCCAAGCTCTCTTGGCTTTTACTGTTTTCATTGAAAAATCAGCTGTTATTTTAATAGGTTTGCCTTTAAATGTCACTTGTTGCTTTTTCTACTGATACTCTAAGCACACTGTCTCTGTCATGTATCTGTGTTGTTTTGACTATCATTCATCATGGTGAGTTTCTATTTTGGTCATATCTGAATGGTATACCATACGCCTCTTGTACTTGGATAAGGATCTCTTTCTTTAGATGTGGAAAATCTTCATCAATGATAGTATGGAAAAATCTCTTCTGGAGTGGCTTTATGGACTTCTTCTTCTGATATTCCATGAATGTATAGGTTTGGCTTGTTTAAGGAATCTCATAACTCTTGAATATTCCTTTCCAGTATTTTTTTAAGCTTTTTCAACCTCTTTAATTGAACCAATTTGTTCTGCTATCTTGTCTTCTAGCTCTGATACTCTATTTTCTGCTTTGTTGTTTCTTCTGGTAAGACTTTCTGTTGAATTTTGGATTATAGCTAGCTTATTTTTAATTTCAAGCTTAATCTCTGCATTTTTTCCCCACTGCTCTATGCTTAGTTTTGTTTCTTCAACTGCCTTTTTCACTTCATCTAGGTGTCTGTTGTGTTCCTGTTCATGTTGGCTAATGCAGTTATTTAACTCTTGTCAGATTTCCTCTTTCATCATTTTCATCATGGTAAAGATCATGCTTTGAAAATCCTTGTCTTGGTTATTGAATTCTTGACTACTATCCAAGGGGTTATTCTAGTTTGAATCCATTGTTATGGGGTCAATGGTTTTCTTGTGGGGGAGTTGTACTTTTTGTTGTTTCCTGTGGACTTATGTTGTGACTTACTCATTTTGTGTTTGATTTCTAGACCCTTTGTTTTTTTATGACTGCTATGAATCAGATAGAATTGCTACATGTGGACTGTTATTGCTACTGTTAACCTAAGTGTTTAGGTCTTAGTCTAGTGTTTCTTGCTATTATTTCATGAGTGAGATGATATGCTACCAAAAAAAAAGTGTGACGAGCCCACTCTGATTCTGGGGGTGACAGAGTTTAGGTCTAAATTTGCCTGGATGTTTGGGCTTGGGTGTCAAGGGTTTTTATGTGTGGTTTGGGTTAAGAGCTTAGAGTACTATGACAGCTATTAATTCCTTCTCGGTTTATGAGGATGAATAGTTAATGCCCTATTGAGTGGGTATGTGGGGTTTGGTTGTGTGAAGCAGAGGTGACTGTCCACTGTGATAATAAGGAAAGTAAAAATGGTTACATATCTTAGGGTTGGATGTGAAGATTCCCTTCTGTTCAATGGAAGGAGCTTTAGGGCCCTCAGTAGCAAGGTATTGGTGCTCTGGTCCAGGCTTGTGGTGCCTGTGGACTCTGTTAAAATCTTAGAGGTTCTATTATTGGTTGACTGATGGGGACGATGGTTAAGGCTGCCTTGCGCTGGTCCCCAGAGAGAAAGGAAACCCAATTGACCAATGCCTGCTGGTATACCAGAGTTAGCAAAGCACCCTCCAGCACACCACTAGTCTAAAAGAATTCTGATGTGCTATAGCCTGATGATGACCCAGAGCCTAGGGACATGGCCAAGATGCTGCCCATAACTTACCACCAGAGCCAAGAGAGGAAAACTGATCCACAGATACCTGCCAGTGTCCCAGAACTGGGGATGCCCCTGCAGCAGACCATGAGCCCAAAAGGAAGAAACAGGAGAATCTTAAAATTGGAGGTCAGCCTATGCTATTGAAGTAAGATCCTGTCAAGGAAGAAAGGAAGAAGGGAAGTAAAAAGAGAGAATGGAAGGAAGAAGGGAAGAAAGAAAAGAAGGAAATAGTTGAAGCATAATGAAATATATGATGAATTGAATACATCACGAATAAATTCAGTTTACTATAATAGTAAAACAAATGAAATTATTTAATACATTCAGTTTTCCAACAATTTGTTTACTCATTACAAATATTAACCTGATAAGCTAGAAAGTGTTCATTCCTCCAGGCAATAAAGAGTTACTTGGAAGCCATAATACTGAATCTTTTGTTATTATTATTGTTGTTGGTATTATTCCAAATTGACCACTAATGTTCATACATTCCTTCAAGAAACAATGCATACTAGAATGATTTTTTCGTTCTTCCCATTTTCTACTTCAATTAGATAATCTTCCATAGACTTATTCGGGTCTTGCCTTAACCTAATAACCATTCATAGATGAACCCAAATGGTCAGCCTTCAATTTTTGAATTGACGTCTATAGCTAACTGCCACACATGCCTTGGTAACGATGATTAATCATATGTCCATATCAAAATTGCTAAGATTAGATTTAAAATACTTACTATTAAAAAGTATTCCAGATTGCACATATTCTAATTAGTTTGATTTAATCATTCCAATGAATGAAAGAAAAAAAAAAGCAGCTGGCTCAGAGGAAAACAGTGATTATCCAGCTGTGAACAATGCAAGATACAACTCTATAAGAAGAATCTAGCAGAGCATTGGTGTATATAAGGCCCACAAGTAACCAATTACTCTCTGAATGGATTCTAACCCTTGTCCCTTATCGTGAGGGAACATGTGTCTGACATTGCAAGCCTGTCTAATAAGTGGAAAGGGAGAAAATAGACACTAGACAGGAACAGCTTTCTCAGTGTTAATTATAAATACTTGATAGTAAACTACCATCTAAACACTTCTTTTTTAAAATTTTTTTTTATTTATCCAATTGTGTGTGTGTATGTGTGTGTGCGCGTGTGTATGTGTGTGTGCGCGTGTGTATGTGTATGTGTATGTATGTGTGTGTAGAACCACAGACGAATTCGGGAACCACCATGGATGCCTCCACCTCCTCCTTGTTTACTCTGCTCCGGGATTCACAGACTCTGCCTTACCAGGACCAGAAACGCAGGCCGCCCCACTTCCGCCCTACGTCTATACATGGGGTCTAGGATCCGAACTCAGGACTTTCCACCTGCAAGGCTGGAAAAAGCCACCTCTCCAGCCCCATACACTTCTTATTATATTCATAGATAAGAAAAGTTTTCAGCACTCAGCCAAAACCCACATCTAGCCAGATGCTGTATATTGGCAACCCTAGAATGGTCACCCTAATCAGGTCATAAAAATCTCTTCCAATCCCAAGGCTCAGGGAACCTTTCAGAAGAGGGGGCTATAAGATTACAAGAACCTAAAAGATGGAGAAGTGTCCTGCTGGCCAGAATACTGCAGTCATGCCAGGGCTGCTGAATCCAGGAGCTCACTGCAAGGAGATCTACAACCACCAGATTTACATAATGGCTGACATCAGCATTCCCTCCTGGACCAGTGAGGATCTCAGGAGAAGCAACTACACTCAGAGAGACTTTCTGGGCAGGTGGTAGGCAACAGAAGGAGAGCTACCCCACCTGTGAATTTGTCCACTGAAGGGCCACTTATACTATTATGAAGGCCTCAAATCTTACTAGTACAGGTGTCTACAAGAGAACCACTGATCCACACCTGCAGCGGAACATGAGGATGGAAAAAAACATGGCTAGACTGGTGAAGTGAAGGAAGGATGGGAGAGGCGGAGGGGGACAAGGACCTAAACTCATTTTGGTTGTGTATCAGTTCTTTTTCTTTTCTCCCACATTTTATTTTTCTTCCCAATCATACAACCTCAATAGGTACCCTGTCCTCTCCCTTCCTCCCCTCCCCAGTCCCCCCTAACATTCTCCCACTTTTCCTCTTTCTTTCACCCCCCTCCTTCCTTCCCCTTCTCCCAGTGCCTCCCCTTCCTCTCTCCCATCCCCTGGAGCATCCTTTTGTGTGAATGCCAAACCTTCCTTTGAGTCCTCCACCCTAGTGAGGGGTAAGGACTCAGTGGCATAGCCCAGAGTCCTTTCTTGGGTTCCCTGTTAGTATGGGAACTCTATTATAACTGTTAATCCCTTGCCTCTAAGAATCCTACTGCCTGGAGCCTTCTCCCCTGTGATCTATGCTAGACTTTGGGGGGTTGTTGACATGTCAGCCATTGTGCAGGTCATGCAAAGTCCGTATATCAAAATTTTTTAATAAAAATATTAAAAAATTACCTTTCTTCTTTGGAAGTTGTTTTCTTAGAGCATAACAAGCTAATATACCAGGGAAGAAAAAAATGCAAAAGGTCTTCTTCCTTTGTAAATCTGTAAATCTTTGTGTTTCCTTATGCAATCACATGGTAAGCTTGATTTAAACAGAAGCTATGAATATTTAGGGGACTAATACACCCCCTAAGGTGTAATACACTTTCAAGGCTTGAAGAAAATCCAAAGTAATTTCATTAAAAAAATGCAGTTATGATGCATGACTTTATTTGTCAGAACATTCCTGCCTCCCATCCCCAGCCCCTCCCCCAGTCTTTTGTAACTTTCAAAGGTTTCCTGAACGACTGGCTCACTGATTCTTTGGATGTTTTAGCAATTAATGCTTTTCCTTAGAACCATATGAACAATTCCAATTTTTGATAGTTCTTTTGTGCTATAAATAGATTTAACAACTAGATATAATATTTTAGATGGTTTTTAGATCTTTGTGAGGTTATTTTGTCCAATTTCCCTCACATAATGTAAGGAAACTGATGCCCACAGAGACCTAGCAACCTGCTCTCTGCTACACAAGTAGGTGAGCTTTAGTGCTAGAGTTATCTTCTATCTCCTAAGCTTCCACAGCACTTTGTCAACTGTATCACATATGTATACAAAGGTCATAATGATTGTTGTGAGAGGTATAAGAAACTAAAACTATGCACCAGAGAGTTGAGGATCACATACTGGGGATATAAAGCCATACGTGAAATGACATTTAAATGAATCATTGACTCAGGACACTACTTTAAAAAAGAGGGGATGTGTAGCACAGAGTTCTATTTCTATGAAAAACAACTTAAAAGAACTCCGGCTAGCTATAGAAGACCCCATAGCCTAGTACAGGATCCTTGAGTGGGTGTGTTCTAAAATTGAATGCAATTGTTTGTAGATAATTAGTATAAAGGATAAATATATTTATTTTAAAAAGCCTGGCTTTGGGGCACTGTGTGAGAAGCATCATCTTGGAATGTTTGCTAACATCTAAAATGAAGGCAAGATGAAAATTAATGTGATTACATGGGCGACTTAATGCCAAAAGTACTCATTTCCTTGCTTAGATTTCTTGTTCTGCTACTTTGGCAAATTCTATAACCCCCGCCCACATCTTTGTAGTTCTCCTTACAATATTCCCAGAGGTGATATTTCTTTCATTTATTTCTTACTATACAACAAATATTTGTGAAGCAACATGTAGCCTTAGGTGGAAATATTCTCTTAAAATGATCTAATTTAAAACAATCATCTAATTTCCAACACTTTAAAATATTTAAAATTATAATCTGCCCTGTCACAATGACCAGGGTCAAACCAACGATAAGAGTATCCAGGAGAGAAATTACTGTAGAAATATGCACTTTAGGATGAACTATTCTTGTTGTTGATTTGTTTATAGTGCAGTGACTAACAAGTCATTGATAATCAATAACCTATGTGTTCAATAAATAAATGAATGTGGGGGGGGGATCTTGGTTGTTTGTTTCACAGCTTTACACCCGGCCCTTACATCAGTGCCTGACACATAAAAATGTTTAAATATTGGTGAAGCAAACAAATGAACTACTTATGTTTATTTATTCTGCAATCAGTATACTATGCTTATATTTGAACTTGGTGTTCAAATTATATATTAATGTTGCTTTTGTTACTTGAGAAGACAGGTTTTGCACATCGCCTATGCAGCATAACTTTGGCAGTAAAATGTTAACTCCAAGAGGTAGAACTTTATCTGAATGAGCTTATTTTTAATACTTCTAATAAGCATACAATAGGTGAATAAATGACTATAATTTTACAATGAAAATGGACATGTATCCATATATTAAGTGAAATAGAAAACAAAAGCAAGAGCTAGAGAGATGGCTCAGGGGTTAAGACTCTGCCTCTTAAGTAGAAGGACATTAGTTAGAATCCCTAATCCCATGCAAAAATACCAGGTAGAAATGGCAGCAGTCTACTCTTCTGGTTCTGGAAGACAGAGCCTGGAATATCTCAGAGCAAAGCAAAAAGGAGGTAGAAGTAATCCAGGGTGGCTCCTGAAGTCACCCATGGGCCTCCACAGGCATACACAGCGTCCTCTGCTACACACACACACACACACACACATACATACACACACACAAGCAAAAAAAAAAAAAAAAAAAGCCACAACAAGAGAGACTCCCAAATCAGCATTTTTCCTATCACCATCTTGAGATTTTTTTTAGTTCAAAGAATTCCCAGCCTATGAGAGGGTGACACCTTGTATGACGTCCATACAACTGGGCCAGTAGCTCTGATTAATTTTTAATACAATTTTTATGAGTTTTCTCAGTTTTAACCACAATCGAGATGGGATGTATAAATTTAAAACAAACAAAAAACTGTCTTTCAGGAATGAAAAATAAATGTAATCTGAAATCAATATTTATGAAGTTGTGATTAATTGACTGATGACCAAATGATTACAAAACGTCTGTCTGAAACATCTACTCAAATTTATTAGCTTTGACCGAAAAAAATTAAAAAACAATCTGAACTTGGTCAATGAAAGAATAATGCATTCCTAATCAATTTTTAATAGCACTTAAGATTTTATATTTTTTAACTTGCTTTTAAATAATTTATTATTAAAATGAATCTGATTTAAACAAGGGGTAAAAGGTGTTCCATAGCTATTTGATGGTTTTCTTAGCAAAGAAATTCAATTATGACTGACTTTTTATTACAGAACTACTTTAATAATAATAATACATCTTGCACTTACACAAAGGCATTGGGCCAACAACTTCAGAGAGTCTTCAAGTATAATCTGGAAGTTAATTCTACTTCTATTATTATCTTGTGTGTTATCATATACAAGCCTCAGTTTCCTTATTTGTGAAAAAAAGTCCTGCTTAAAAACCCTAAGAGCCATTCAAGTTCTGTAGGTTAGCAATTCTAAGATTCTAAGATAGTTCTTGACCTTAAGTTGCTTGAATTATTAAAAGAAAAGTCTGTGAACTGGCCTAGAAATGATTAAGACCTTAAGAGAATCCTAATCAATCTATATTTTTAGAAAAATTACATGGGTATATATATATGTGTGTGTATACATGTATATATGTATATTTATTCACAAAGATTAAGTTAACCAAACAGGTATGCTATTGCATTAAAATGTTTGTACGGACATTCCTAAGAGTGTTAAAAAGGGTTGCCACACAAAATAGAGAGGTAAAGCAAAAATATAGCCCACTGTATTCTATATTTTAAAACAGCGTACTTTTCTTAAAAATGGGTCTTATTATTTTTCTAATTCTCGTAAAACAATATAGTCTTCCCTTTATAAGTACCCCCTATATTTGCTATTTTAAAAAAAAACTTAGGTTTACAATTAAGGTAGGTTCTAGATAAAAGTATTATTATTATTTATGGAATAAGCAATACTGTATACTCTATATACTAAAAAAATTACACATAATTCATGACCACAAAATAGTGTTTTTTGTTTATAAACACAAACTACTAATATAAAATATGATCATTGCAGACACAGCTATATAAATAGGCACTGAGAAGTTTTAAAAATAATAGGCAGGTGGGATGCTGGAAATAATCTAGATTTCAATATTCCAATTAAAATACAGGCTTTGAGTTTTAAATTTTATCTTTGACATGAATCTTAAGAATGATTTATGCAAAAATGCACTTACCTGTCAGTGGAAAAACTTTTGAAAAACAAGTATCTTCAAGATGTCTTGCTGTTGCTACGTTCCCAGAATAAAAGTCACAAAATATTCTCAGAACTCAACTCAGACCTTGTAGAAGACCATGAATATCACAGTGTGAGCTCATTCTGAAACTGAAGCTTTATGGCCAGGAATGTGGAATACACATCAGCTAAGCCCAAGAATTCTGAACTTCGAATAAGACTTTCCCTCCAAGTAACCAGATTATAAAAGCAAATGTGTCTCATTCTGAGCATTGTGGAAAAGTACCATTAAACTAAGGATCGGTATGACTCTTTTGCCCAGTTTCCAATTTTAAGTACCCTATGAGTTCCAGTTCTTAGTAAATAAAGTTACTGAGGTTTTTGTTTGTTTGCTTGCTTTTGGTGTACCACTGCCTTTTTTGAATTGGACTTGGGTTTACTCAAACTATTTACTAGTTGCTCCTATCACGGGCCCTTTTTAAGACATACTCGTAAGCAAATATTGCTGTCATCACAAACACACACACACACACACACACACACACACACATACACACACACGGGTAGAGGTTTAATATACTCATTAAGTTGGCTGAAGGACAATATCCTGGTAGATTTTTCCTAGAGCAGTCATTTCCTGAAATACACTGTTTCTTTTTACAGAAAGACTTATTATAAGTTGCTTGTTTGTAAGTGTCCCAACTTATGTCATATTTGTTTGAATCATTTATCACATTAGCTCCTTCTCACTGTCGTAGTTAAATCTGTTTTGAGCAAGATTCATCTAGAAACATTTACGGTTTTCTTTTTTGCTGTTGTTGTCAGGAAGTGTTCATTGCAGAAACTTCAGGCGTTCTTCCGTGCAGTGTAGCGACACAAGGATACTTATCCTATCCAGGGGGCACCCTGGAAAGAGCCAGGTGCTTGGTGCAAGTGGACGGCTCACACCCACGGCCTTCCACAGTGCCAGCGGGGATCGCGGGGCGCTCCTTTTTGAAAGCACAGAGGGACGAACAGTGAAAGTTTGCTTTCAAGCAGAGCCGAGGCTCAGGGAATCCAGTTTACCTCTGGCTACGTAAGAGAAGAGAATCACTGTTCCGTGAGTGAATGAGCGCGGCTTCTGGAAGCACACGGTGCCATTTAAGTAAGGGCAGAAAAGGAACTGAGCGCTGGAAAGTTGCTTTGAAAAATTAAAACGTTCAAATGACGCCTTTTCCTTTTAGGTCTTCGCTGCGCCTTTTTCTCACTACAAACGACTTAATTTCCCACTCCCACCTCCCATTCAACTCCCCGAAGGTGGGATTCAAAATCTCTCATCCATTTCTTTCCTCTGTCTGTTAATCCGGTTTCCCCTAAATTTTCTAGGTCTTCGATCCTGTAATAAAACACTTCTCATCTGCAAGATCTTGCAGATCCTAACCCGGGGGAATGTTTTTCATCTGTAATGACCATCGATTCTTACTGTGTAAAACAGGGAAACTGCCCCGGCGCCGCGCGTTTCCGCAGCGCGTTTGCGTTTGCTCTCCCCGGCGCGCACTGGCCCGACCGGGCCGCCGTAGCCGGCCTCGCGCGCTCCCAGCGTGGTGCAGAGCCGCGGGCGGCGGGACTTCCGTGTTGGCGGGATTCTGAACGCCGCGATGGCTCAGAGCGTGCAGAACGTTACCTTGTCCCTCACGCTGCCCATCACGTGCCACATTTGCTTGGGGAAGGTAATGGGTGCAGCTAGGAGCTGGGCCGAGGACGCGGTGCCCGCGGGAGCCGGGGGAGGTCCCGGCGTGGGGCGGCGACGGGCGCGGGCACCGGCCGGGGCGGAGGCGCGGGAGGCCGCGTCACGGGCACCGAGGCGGCGCGGCGCGACCAGGCTCCCCCGGGCGCCGGCGGAGGACGGCGCTGGCCTGCCGGGCTGCGCGGACGAGCCACGGCCGGGCGCCGCCGGCCTCGCGGAGGCCGCAGCCGGCCTCTCCTGGCTGCCCGCTGCAGCTCCTCTGCAGCCGCGTGCAGCTCCCCTGCAGCCGCGTGCAGCTCCCCTGCAGCCGCGTGCAGCTCCCCTGCAGCCGCGTGCAGCGTGGAGCCCGCTGAAGCACGTTTCTGGGAGCCTCGCTGGGCACAGCCAGGGCTCCTGATCAGGGTCCAGGACGCATTTTAGCTTGTCAGGTCTCACGTTCTAGTCTTACATTTTAGTTAGTCTTACATTCCCGTTTCCGTGATGAATACCCATCCTGACCGACTTAAGGCAACAAGGGTGCCTTCGAGCTTATTTCAGGTTACAGTTGAACAGTGATTGTCTTAAAATCCTGTCTTTTCTTCTCCTCGCCTGGAGGATGGCCTTAACTGTGAGTTCACAGTTTGAAAAGTGAATGGTACAGGCCTCCGGGTGCTATTGAAACTAAAGGATAGATGGTCTTTAACTCCAGGATGGAATCTGGCAGGAGATGCATACTTTCACCTTGGGAGGCCAGAGGTACCCAATGGGTTTGTGAAACAACGAGAAAAGTTGTTTCGAATGAAAGAGGGAGCTTTGAAATTGTTCTCAACTTCTGTTTCATTTCCATTTATGCTTCCAATTGATTAGGCTTTTGAAAGAGCTTATCTTTACCAAGTGCATCAGAAAGAGGAAAGATTTTTTTCCCACACTGAATTGTTTTCTGTTTCCAGTGTGTGCGAACATGTGTTTACCCTTAACTGTACAGTGCAGCTCCTGCAGGGTTAGGATTGGAAATACTAGCTTCGTGTAGCAGAAATGTGAGTGCCAGCCAAGATGATCACCTGACTTGAGGTGTTTGAGGTTCAGGGTAAATTTGCTGATTCAAGAAGTAGATGGTAGTCAGGATTGGACAAAACTTCTAACTCCTGAGATGAGTCAGAATAAAATGTCAGTGAAATAGCAAATGTATTTATTGTGGTAGAGAATGGCTTGATCGATTCTGACTGGAGAGATCAAGGATGGCTTCCATCAAAGGTGGTATTTGAGTTGGCATTTGCAAGCATTACCTACATGTGTGACTGACAGGCAGAGAAGGGAAGATGATGTTTCTTTTTGCTATAGTCCAGCATATTTGGGTTCCAATATATTAGGTGTGTGTTAAATTCAGATTGGACATACTACAGCAGGGTTAAAAGCTGATAAAAATGTCCCAGAAGGTAATTTTCCTTTGGTTTTAGATGTGCATATTATATATTTTCCTAGAAGATAATAAGCTATCTTTGCTACCCTGTTGAAAATGTCTACCTGTTTTGATGTACAACACCTCTGGTGTTTCTGTTGTTGTTGTTGTTTGTCTGTATTTAACAAAAGTGATCCCTAGAGGTGAGCGTGGTGATACAAGATTGCAATGCTACCTCTTAGGAAGTTGAAACAGGAGAATCTAGTTTCCAGGCCAGTCTGGCTAAGGTCTGGGCTATAGTATGAGATAGTGACACCCCCCCCCCCAAAAAAAAAGTATAGTTAAAAGAACATAGAGATCAGATGTATTGCCTATACTTTGTGGATCAAGCAGAATGAAGATTTGTATATTGCAGAATGCTTTTGTATCTGTTACTTTGTTTTTCAGCCACAAGGATCCAGATTCTACCACCTACTAGTTATATAATGGACAAGTTACTTTACTTTTCTGAACCTTTGTTTCCTTCTCTGTAAAATGGGAATTATAATAGTATGTGCTCTCATCCCTGTGTTTTGGGGATAATTAAATGAAACATGCAAGTTTCAGTATAAAATCTGTTGTTTAATGTTCAGTAACTGTTAGCCTTTAATGTGGTCACTGAAACAGAGACCCTGGAATTAAGGAAACAGAATTTTTCCACTAGCTACATTTTTTTTTTCTAGTTGCTTTGTGAAGTTAGGTCACATCTTGGTTTCATAGTCCCATTTTTGTGCTGAGAACGTGACCCAACAATATAGAGAAACAAATTTAGGATTTCAGGTTGCAGTTGATCATGGTGACAGGAGAAGACTACAAACATTAGGACCGCAGACAGCAGCTACTGCGTAGCTACAGGAAGAGCTGAGACAGGCACAGACACAAACATACTTTCCAGCTTGTCAGGATGCCAAATTCCAACCTGTTGCATCTTATTACCTGCCCAGGAAATGGTTCCACCCTCTTATGGGCTGGGTTTTTTCCCATATCAGTTTGGTGACCTCTAAGCTTCTTTATCCACTAAATAGGTATCTAAACATTCTGATCTCAATTAGCAAGTTGAAACTTGAAAGTAGCTGTCACAATGAGCTTTTGTAAGTTACCACAATATTAATATATCCAGGTTTTAAGTGTTCCATTCACATTGCCTTTTTAAATCCAATCTGAGCCAATTACCCTCCCACACACATACCATGTTATATGTGGGGGAACTAGATAAATTATGTAGTTCATAATATTGAAAGCTTTGTTTAATATTAAAGGGAAGCATTTTGACTGAAATAACTAGCAGTGAAGTCAGCTTCCTTAAAGTGCAAAGGTGACAGTATCTTGTCTCATAAAGTATGGACTTGATTTTTACTGGGGTACTGTCAAAATGATCCCTTCTTTTTGGGGAGAATGTTCAGTTTGCATTTCTTCTGTATTGTTTGTTTAAAATGTTGCGAAGCTCGAACTAGGATTACAACATTTGAGATTTAGAATCCTCACTTTGATTTGACAAGGTTTATTTATCAGTGCTCACCATCAATGTTGATCAGCAAGTCATCCAGCTTAGTACTTTGAGTCCATATTTGAATTTTGATTGCTTCAAAGACCCTGAGTGAATAGCCTTCTAGATTTGATAAAAGAGAGGGGACCCTAAGATTGTAAGAGCCAAAGGGTGGAGAGGTTCACTGCCGCAGGTCAGTCACTCCAGGCAGGACAGGGTCACTGCTTCCAGGACCTCACTGCAGTGAGATCTACCCCCTCCAGATCCACACAGTGACTGACATATCAGTACTCTTCCATGGACCATTGAGGATCTCAGGAGAAATAACTGCACGCAGCGAGAACTAGGGACAGGTGCCATACAGGTGAAAGGGAGAGTCCCCACCTGTGGATTTACCCACTGACCAGCCACCGATACTGCCACAAAGGCCTGGTCCCGTAATAGTGCAGATAAACCGGAGGGAACTTTGTGGTCCACACAAGCAGATACAAGATTGGGAGAGAATGGGATAGGTTGGTGAAGAGAGGGAAGGTGGGATTGGCGGGAGGGAGACAAAGAGGAAGGGGGACATGGATAACTACTGATTTTGTTTGTGTAAAAGGAAATTTCTTAATAAAAAATTAAGCTACAAAAATTTGATAAAAAATAATTTAGTCTGTGGAATGCAAGTACTAGACTTTTCTCTTTTTCAAATTAAAATGAGGTTTAAGAATGTATTTACTCTTACAGTATTGTTTTTACACAATTAGAGTGTAATTTTAAAATTAACTCATTAGGATTTTGATGAGAATTGAATTGCATCTATAGGTCATTTTCAGTACACTAGTCATGATACTGATTCTGCTGATATACAAGCATGAGAGATCTACCCATCTTCTTATCTTCTAATGCCTTCTGCAATTTTTTTTCAGTGTCTTCAGGTTTTTACTGTAGAGGCCTTTCACCTCCTTGGATATGCCTATTCCTTGTTTTCTTTTTTTTTTCCTGAAGTTACTGAGAATGGAATGTTTTTTTCCTCTCACTAATTTCTTTGTAAATTTGCTATTGGTATAAAATAGGTCTACTTTTGATTTTGTATCCTAATATTTGCTGAAAATATTTTCAGTTCTAAGTCTTTTCTGGTGAAGTTAAAAGTCTCGTTTTTTCATTTGATTGTGTGTGTGTGTGTGTGTGTGTGTGTGTGTTTTATGTTGCAGGTCTGAGTGCTTGTGTGTATGTGGGTGCATGTGGAGGCCCGATGTTGATATCTTGAATTGTCCTCAATCACTCTTCCATCTTAATTCAGAGCTCACAGATTAGTCTAGTCTTGCTTGCTCTGAGAATTGTCTGTCTTGCAAGTCTGTCTATTAAGCCTACCCAACTTTTCCATGGTAACTCAACTCCTTCCTTTTATGGTAAGTACTTTAAACACTGAGCCATCTTCTCAACCCTCTTTAGGGTCTTTCTAAGTGTAGGATTTTATCATTTGAAAGTGGGTATACTTTCTTTGACTTTTCTTTCCTAGTTGTAGATACAACTTTTTTTTTTTTTTTTTTTTTTGTCTTAGCTCTAGGTAAGACTGAGCAGTATGTTAAATGCAAATGGTAAGAGCGGCCTCCCATGTCTCATTCCTGATTTTGAAGGAGGAAATATCAATTTTCATAGGTAGTATATATTGGCTATAAGTTTTTGTATATGGCCTTTATGATGTTGGAATATTGTTCCTTCTGTTCCTAGTTTATTTGGTACTTATATCATGAAGAGATGTTGAACTTTGTTAAGGGATTTTTGTGTCTGTTGATTTGGTCATGTGATCTCTGCCTTTAATTCTGTTTATCTGTTGTATTACATTTGTGTGTGTATCAAGCTAACCTAGGATGAAACTAACTTGGTTTGGTAGAATTTGATAATGAATCCATCTAATCCCAGACTTTTCTTTGTCACTTTAATAACTAATTCAGTTTCATTGCTTGTGGGTCTACTTCAGTTTTTATATCATTGATTTAATTTTAGCAGGTCATGTGTATCTTGAAATTTATCCCTTCTGCATTTTTCAGTTTGGGGAAGATAAAAGTTTTCTAAATATTCCCTCAGTATCCTCTGGATTTCATTGGAATCTGTTATAACATTCTCTTTTTATCTCTAATATTACTAATTTGGAACTTTATTTTTTGGTTAGTTTAGCTATGTGTTTACCAATCTTATCTTTTTCAACAACCAACATTTTGGTTGATTCAATGTATTTTTTTTTAGTGTCCATTTCATTAATTCATGCCATGATCTTAATTATTTTTTCCTGACTACTGACCTTTCCTTATTTTTTATATAAACTTTAAGGTGCATCACTGCATTATTTATTTGAGTTCTTTTTAAGGTAAGCACCATAACTATAAACTTTGATCTTAGAACTCCCTTAGTTGTATCACAAAAATTCTGATATGTTATGCCTTCATTTTCATTTGCTTCTAGAAAAATTTTAACTTCCTCCTTGATTTCTTTAATAACCCACTGGTTATCAAGGAAGTATTGTTCGGTCTCCCAAGTGTTTTGGAGCTTCTTTTCCTTCTCTTGCCTTTGGTTTCTATTATTCCTCTGTGGCTGGATAATATTTAAGAGATTATTTCTATTCTTTTGTGTTTGTTAAGACTCTTTTTGTCACTAAGAATATGCTCTATTTTAGAGAAGATTCCATGGGCTTCTGAGAAGAATATATATTTCTGTGGAATGGAATGTTCTCCAGATATCTACTGTGCCCTTTTGATCTGTGATCTAGTTTAACTCTAAAATAACTTTTTTCAGTTTTAGTTTGAATGACCTTTCTAAAGAAGAGAATTGTGGTATTATTGTATTATTATTTCAGGATTTGTAGGATCTTTTATCCTCTTTAATGTTCATTTTAGGAAATTGAGAGCCCCAACATTTAGTGCATATATACTTAAAATTGTTGTATCTTTTTGAGGAATTGTTCTCCTTTGTTGTATAAAAATCTCTATGGGCTGGGCTGGAGAGATGGCACCAGGATTAAGACCTTATGTCTCACAAGCAGAAGATCCTGAGTTTGGATCCCAGGTCCCATGTAAAAATACCAGGTGGAAATGATTGTAGCCTGCACTTCCGGCCCTGGTGGGTAGAGCTTGGGAAATCCCAGAGCAAAGCAAGAAGGAGGTAGAAGTAATCCAGAATGATTCCTGAAGTCCTCCACAGGGACACATAGTGCCCTTTAATACACACACACACACACAATAAATAAATAAAATATTAAAAGTTTCCATGAGCTGAGAATAACTCTAGAGATCAGTAGCCCTGAGCCAGAAGTCAGTGGGTGTTTTAGTTTCTGGATTCACTTATGTGCCTATCACTGCTGTAGATTCTGAAAACTTTGAAGCTCCAATTGGAAACTATATATCCACAGCAACATCCCTTCATTTGGAAGATAAATTCTTAAGGATGTAGAAAAATACATTGACAGGTCTTTGCTTGTGCAGTGTTATAATTGCTTCTACCACTTACAGTGCATTTGGGAAACACCCCACAGACTGAACATCGGTCACCTCAGAGGAGGATAATCTGGGGCCTTAGGGGAGGGTAATAGAACCTGCCCAACCAGCAGACTGTAGCTAAATACACTTGCTACCCATATTTAGCTTTACAGGACAACTACCAATCTTTTTTCCTCGGTCTTGGACTTATCTTTTTGACAGTACTTCTGATTCCTCTCCCTTTTCTGGAGAAACCCACAGATAGAGCTGTGCACAGCTTGACTTCTGTGTGTGTGTGTGTGTGTGTGTGTGTGTGTGTGCGCGCGCGCGCACGCAATACCCTTCTTTTTCTTAGTATCTTTATGCTCTTGTATGCCTCCGTGAATTTCTGAGGCTTTCCTTGTCTTTGAAATAGAGTCTGTTGTCACTATTGTGTGTGTGTATCTGTATAGAAGAGGGAACTTGAGTGTGTGTGCCTGTCAAGGGCGGAAGGTGACTTTGTGAATCATCCTGGATTGCTCTGCCTCCTTTTTCATTGCTCTGGGCTCTACCTTCCAAGTCTGGAAATGCAGACCACCACCATTTTCACCACTGTTTTTAAGTAGGATATGGGGATCTAAACCAGGTCCTTGTTTGTTTGTTTGTTTATTCATTTATCAGTGAAAAGTTGTAAAAAAGAAATTTATTCATTGTGGTTGCGGTGGGAAGAGTGTTGCTCCCAAGTGAGTCAAGTGTGTCAAGCTTGCTTCTGAGATTCAGGTTTAAGTAGAGCAAGAATTATGTATATCTGAGCTGAGGTGTGGTTCCACTCACTTTTTTTTTTTTTTTTTGGCCTGCTATCCTGGAGCGTGGTCTGACAGCTGTGTGAAATTTATTTTTTTTCTCCAAGATTTTTATTGTTTCATACATGAATATTGTGAAATTTAGGATATTTTCACACCTTCATCCTCAATCTTACCCCTTCCTTTATCCATTATAGTCCTTCATTCCTGCCAGTCTCCCTCCTGTTTTCATGTCTTTTCACTAGTGTGGCCCACTGTTTTTCTTCTGGTTTGCCTTTGGTGATATTTGCCTGAATCCTTTGCTAGAGGATGAATCATATATCAGTGGGTATAGCATTGAAGAAAGTACCTTCCATCTCCCACCTATATCAGTGGGTATAACAATGAGGAAAGTACCTTCCATCTCCACCACCCCCACCTTGGTCAACATTAACCCGTATCAGTCTCTCAGGGAGATGTGGGGCTTCTTGAGATCTATCCCGTTCACGATAAAATATTGATAGGTCAAATCCCATGCAGGTCTTATGAATATATGCATAGGTTCAATGAATGAATTCATGGATACAATAACTCTGCCTTGTCCAGAGGATAATGTCTGACCATACACCTGCCCCACTTTGGGCTCTTCCAATCTTCCACAATGTTCCCTGAGCCTCGGGTGGGAGGTAGAGTTTAGGGCCAAGCAGTCTATAGTCATTTCTTTTCTGCATTTTGTATAGTTGTGATTTTCTGTAATATTTTCCATTGCATAAGGAAGCTTCTACGTTAAATGCTGAGTTCTCCTCCAATCTGAGTATAATGACCATTGTTTATAAGGCCGTCTGATATAGTGTTTTTTTATAGGTAAACTTTGGTAGTTTGCACTCTCTCTAGGCCTATGTATTTCCCTTTCATAGGTGGTTATTTTAGTTCACAGTACCAGGAATACGATCTCTGAAGAAAAGTGGGCCTTAAGTCCAATAAGAAAGCTGTTGGGGGACTGGAGAGGTGGCTCAGGGATTAAGCCTCTGCCTTGCAGGCGGAAGGTCCCAAGTTCGGATCCTAGACCCCACGTATAGACGCCGGGCTGGAAGCTGGGGTGACCTGCATTTCTGGTCCTGGTAGGGCGGAGCCTGTGAATCCCAGGACAGAGTAAACAAGGAGGAGGTGGAGGCGTCCATGGTGGTTCCCGAATTCGTCCGTGGTTCTACACACACACACACACACACACACACACACACACACGCACACACACACACACATACATACATACACGTGCATACATGCATACATGCACAATTGAATAAATAATAAAAAATTAAAAAAAAAGAAAGCTGTTGGTTGCTCCCTTGACCTCATGTCACTGTTACACTGGTCACCTCTTGCCATAATGATTTATTGTAGCAGCCTTCCCAGATTGATGAGGCTATTGATTGCTTTTCACCCCCCCAATAGTTTGCATAGTATTTTCTGGTACCATGAAAGCTGTCCAGTAAGGAAAAAATTTTCAGACCAGCTCCAGATGGCTTCTTTTGTGTGTGTGTATGTGTGTGTGTCCATATTCTATGATCCATATGTGTTGCATCCTCAGTAATAGGGTCTTATTGTCAGTTTTAGGAGGATAACCAACAGCAATGGCAAAAGCCTATTTTTGGGGGTGGAGACCTTTGAGACCCCTTTAACCAGCAATTTATCAGGAAGTATCACATACCTAAAACTTGGAATATTGCTTAATTATTGTACTCAACAACTCCAGCTTCACCATAAGTAAACTAGTCCTAGGATTTCTTTTGAAATTTCACTGGATGTGTCGGTGATCTTTGGGTAAGATTGGCCCAGTGTGATTGGGGCCAGCAGTGTTCTTGGGCTAGGATCAGACTGAATAAAAAGGAACGCAGAATTCATCTGTTTCTAGCTGTCATGCCTGTGCAATTAGTCATCAGCTCACACTGCTGTAGCTAGAGCTGTTCCTCCCACTATGTCTTCCCCACCAAGAGGAACTATACTCAAACTGGGAGCTAAGATGAGTCACCTTAAATTGCTTTGGTCAGCCATTTGGTTACAGCAGTGAGAAAAGTAACTTATTATTCTAGTCATGACTGCTCATCTTTTCCTTAGCCTCACTAATCTCTTTAGCAGCTGCACTCCCTTTGGTGACACCTTAAAAGGTTCTTTCTATATAAAAACATCTGGTTTTTCAGATTTTTCTATTCTACTCTTCATTACTTCCAGTTCTTACAGTGATCCTGGCTAAACTCCACCAGTAATATGTGTGTTGCTTCCTGAATTGTTACTCCCTCGAGATTTCCTCTGCCAGATTAAACTAGTCCATCACCTTTTGATTCAACCTCTTATAGCCTCAGGACATAGGCATAGTACAGCCAAATTCTTTATCACAATATAAAATGGGTGGCCGTTAGTCCAATTCCCAACAGAGTCCTTATTTCCATCTGAAACCTCATGAACATAATCATTTCTGTCTACATTTCTGTCAGCATTTTGGTCTTCTCAGCCCTGACTGGAATTGTCTGTTAATTCCACTTAAGGCGTTCTGGATCTTTTTTTTTATCTGTTTCTCCTAACTTTTCCAAATTCTTTCCACAAACCAATCCAAAAGGTTCTGTGTCATTATGTAAAATGTCATCACATCAATGATCCCACTCTTGATACCAGTTTTTTATTAGCCTTTTATCATTGCAACAAAATACCCACTGTATTTAAACTATGAACATGGAAGATCCATTGTTGTCTTACAGGAGAACAGTGAAAGTTACTGGCCCATAATTAGGAAGGTCACTCTGGCATCAGTTATGAAAGGTGGTCAAATATGAACATTTGGAAGAATAGGAGACGGTCACTCAACCGATTGGGAATTGAAATTGAAATAAAAGAGAATGTAAGCTTATTATTGTCTCAAAAACATTTGGTGGTAGATTTGCCATGTTGTAGTCTGTGATATGCATTTAACATCTCTGAAATGTGATGGCATCTTAAAGTTGTAATTGCTGATTTTTTTCTTCTTTTTTTGGTGATATATAAAATATTGATATGTCTTAAAAATTTGTGATTTCTGAGCTCTGGAGATCCTCAGTTGGTGAAGTACGTGCTGTACAAGTGTGTGGAGAGGAGAACAGATCCCCAAGTCCCACATAATGCTTACAGTGGTGTAAGCATTTGTGTTCCCTGTGTACCTGCAAGAAATGGAGGTGGAGCCCTGAGAATCTACAGAAGTGTGCAGGCCAGTCAGCCTGGAATACACAGCAGCAGTGGTGAAAAGACCTGGTTTCAAAGATAAAAAGATGAGGAACAACATTCAAAAGTTGCCCTCAACCTGCACTCTCAGACACACACACACACTCACATAATTCAGACACAGACTATGGCTGTCCAGTTAGTTGATTTAAGTATTTGTGACAGATTGAATGATAAACATTAACAGAGAATGGGTGAGTCAGAAATCTGTTTAATCCAAATAGAGACATGTGAAAACCTTAATTTAGATCAGGAAGGAAGGAGTATAGGATGAAGTATGGAAGGGGTTGCATTTGATTTTAGAAAGATCATCACTGTAGAAGCTGTGTGTGGGATAAGGATTTGGCTTCTAGGTTATAGTAATATTGTTGCTGCTCTATATAGTGTGATGTGTGTGCAGAAGCACTTGGAGGTGGATTGAGTTACTGAAAGTTTCTGTGCTAACATCTATGATTTAATTTTAAGTAACACATGAATGAGAAAGTACTAGGTTAAGCCATCATTTTCAGAGACAGAAACCAATGCCCACAATGAATAAAAGGCTTACCAAGGTCAAATAGCTCAAAACCTAAGAAACCCAGTTAATTTTTGAAACTTAAGCTTTGCTACTTAGGGAGGTCCACTTACAAAGAGAAACTAAAATGTTGTCAGCATCAAACAATGTTAACACTGTGTGACATGTGAAATTAAGAGAAAAATGTCATGTAAGTCAGCCTAGGGTAAAATGTTAGAAAAAGCGATTGTTTTACTCAAGTACCTTGCCTTTATGCTTCTCATTCCGAATCGTACTGAGACCATCCAACGATGCTGCATCACTTTTCCACTGTCATCATTACCACTTAAGAACTCATTTCTTTATTATTCATGATCATTTGCTTTAAGGCCCTTTTCTCTCCTTATGTCCTTGGCAGCCCCCCAACTCTGGGTAAACCAAACTATTTCCTGCCTAGACCTGAGTATTGGTATGAAAAATATACACGTCTGTTAATTGGTCTTACTTCGCATTCAAAACCACAAACCTCAAGTAGGAAGTAGGAACTCATCATTGTGGACTAGTCCTTCCACATGCTCCTAATGAACTGTCTGTCTTACTTTTCAAAGTGGCTGCTTTATTTCCCTTTTCTCAAATCCACATACCTGCCTTCTCACTTTTGTCTGATAACCTTACTTATTTAAAAATATAAGCAACCAGGATAATTGGGACTATGAGGCCCTCTCGCCATCAATAGATCTAACCTCTTTCTGTTTGTTAACATATGCCCTGTTTTCCCTTAGTTACACAGGATCCTGAATGTCCGTTCCTGTGTAAGACGAAATCTTCCTCTGCACTTTGGATTCCATCTCCTTTTGACTTCTCAGGAAGTCAGTGATCTCTGGCTATGCCGCCTGCAACTTTCTCCATTGCTCATATTCCTATTTATGCTGTCGCTCCCTGTGACATTGCTGGCAGTGTATATTTTCTTTACTTCAAGGCATTTTCTTTGTTCTATATCTTCATCTTTCATTGTCTGTCAGTCTTCCATTGGGTTTCATCCCCATCATTTGCTGAAGTGCTTTTCAGTAATCAGCCATAGTAACTTCCATGCACTTAAATCTCATAGTGTTACCTCAGTCTCTCATCCACATTTTTTCTTATTTGGCTGTTGTCTCCCTCTTGAAAAGATTCTGTCTTGATTTCTGGGATACCACCATACTGTTCTTTCTGACATAACAAGCCTTGTCAGTTTCCCTTTCTGGCTGTTCCTCTTCTACGTACTGTAATTCCCTTTCTCTCCCAGCCATGTTGTCCAGCTACGTTATCCATACAGCACATCTGTTCCAGTCCCATAAGCTTAAATGCCGTTACCTTTTTTTCCTTTTATTATTATTATTATTATTTCCACTCATACAAACTTAACAGGTACACCGGTTCCCTCCCTCCCTCCACCTCCCTCTGACCCCCCTGCTCCCCCCTCCCCTCCCCCTCCCTCCCCATCCCCCAGTGCCTCCCCCCCATTCCCCGAGCATCCTTTAATGTGCCTGCCAGACTCTCAGTGCCATTGCCTTTTATGGCGGCTATTCATTCTCAAAACCCATCTTGCTAAATCTACTTAAAAATGAACTCGCCATAACAAGTTTTATATTACTAAAGCGAAATCCTTTACTTTGACCACATGTAGAACCGATTCTGTCATTGGTGTTTGTATGTAATATGTCAACCAATGAGCTGCTCAGAACATATTTTCAATTAGAGAGCCATTTAACTTTTTGTACCAGACCAAATACATAGACAATATTAGTTGCTTTAACTTTGCTTCTTATGGTGGAACATTTCAAATTCTCTATGTAATATATTGGGGATTATATCTTGAACACTGGCTTTCATAAATTTTCAGATAAAGTTTTAATTATAAAAATAAGTTACCATTTATAGAACTAGATCTGTTCCAAGGAAACAGTTGTCTTTACCTGAGCTTAATTTATGGATATGCACTACTTGTGGATTACATGAGGGAAGAGGGGGGCTCTAGGGTAAATTTGGTAGTATCTTCCTGTATTGGCACTTTTAAAAGATTTTTGTGACATAAAATGAAATTAAGGCATCCCTGAACATACTATGTTCTAGATTTACAAATCATGTAGAGTTATAAGGGGGAAAAAACTGCGATTAAAGTTGCTTTTTGTCTGACATTTGAGTTTCTGGCCAGGAAATAATGTCACAGATAGACATTCCTTCCTGGCTATGTAGAAGCACTGCCCTGTGAGGCCATGGTCTGAACACTTAGATTGGAATAGGTTGAAATTTGATTGCTGAGATTGGCTAAGACCCTCCTGTTATAAGAATACACCCTTTTTGTTTGTTCCCCTCCAATAAAATAACTACAGACAAAACACTTAGTCCAGTTAACATACCCAACTTCTTCATGCCTCAGTTTCCTTACTTGTTAAGTGAGGTTGTATATTTAATGTATGTCAGTATTTCTGGCAACATTGTTTATCATTTACTTTTTAAAGTCTTGAGTTTGAAGCTTGAGCTGTTTGAGTTGTTTCAGCTTTCATAATTCTTTGGTTGGGAAAATTTTGAAGGAAGACATTGTTTTAGTCCATTTTATATTGCTATCATAAAGTACCTGACTCTGAATAACAATAAGAAATTTGTTAATTTGGCTCCCAATTCTTCCTCCCACCCCCCCCAAAAAAAAAAACCCTGTGTGGTGCCAATGTAATAGGTGGTCATGGACATATATGATATGGCAGGAGATTAGAGAGGGCCAGGCTTGCTCTCTCATAATAAGGTCTCGAGAAGAGTCATTCCTGCCAAGACCTGTTTCACTGCTGAAATCAGCACCAACCCTGTCTTAAAGGTCCTGCCACTCTAGTAGCATTCGGGAGGAATTAAGCCTCAAAATGACCTGAAGGTAAAAGCTACACTGAAACCATAGCAGATGTCAGTGTCAGTGGTTGGTTGATGATATTTGTCACTGGAATACATTGAAAAAGGAGCGAGCATCAGGTGTATGACTGCATCAGAAGGCTTTTAAAAGACCTTATCATCCTGCTGCCATTGTATAGCTCAATATAAGATAGGTTGAGAAAAAGTACACCAGACCTAGACGGCAGCATTTTCTTATTTTAACAACGAATGTTAAATGCACGGCAAAGCACTTCATTTCATGTCAGTTTGAGTTTCCATAACCATCTGTATCTGCTAGTATCTCTTTTGTATAAGAAACAAAAAGTGTGTTTTGTGACACTTTTCCTGAGGAAATGCTAGGAAAATCTATCTCCCCCTATAGAGAACCAGTGACAGACAAAATCAACAATTACACCAAAGTCTAACTTGGTGAAGCAATGAGGGGTTTTGGCATTACTTCCAGGATTGTGGGACAGGGTTACTGCAGAAGTATGGGGAACCCCAAAGCAGTGACATTGAGAAGTCTTACCCTGTTCTGGATGGTGACTTCCCTATAGCTGTACTGATTGAGCTACCTCTGCAATGACCTGGTCCTGAGGCTACAAGCCTACTTGCAAGTAGGACAGAATGGTATACAAATGGTTGGAAAGTGTGAGTTTGGGTGTGGGGGCAGCCTGAAGCCCCTGAAAGCGCCCAGTAACCTTCTCTACCCCTCTGCCTCAGGAACGCCATTGCTAATCTTGACAGTCTCTTGCAAGCAGTCACAGTTGACCCATCAAGATAGGGTCTGTTTTGCTCAGAGAACAGTGTTCTACAACGTAGTGAAGTCAAAGGAAAATGGCATTTTAAATTCCTAAATATTCTCTCCTAAACTTTAGGATATACTTTCTAGCATATACTTTCTAAGATTAGTGGAACTGGTTTTGTTTGTTTGTTTGCTTTAAACTAAATCATACTGGGTATCTATATATTACTTTTGTTATGTACTAAAAATAATGTTTCTTTTTCCAAAGGTCCGCCAACCGGTTATATGCATCAACAACCATGTGTTTTGTTCTATTTGTATTGAATTGTGGTTGAAGAACAATAGCCAGTGTCCAGCTTGCAGAGTCCCTATCACTTCTGAAAATCCTTGCAAAGAGATTATCGGTAAGGGCCTGTTTTATATATGCACAGGAATAGATTTGAAACAAGGTACATAATGTTCATTTGGGGGAAAAACTGAAATACAATTTTCCGTGTTACTAGACCAACATCATATTGGATGAATTAATTTGTATAGTGTTTGGAATACAAAGAACCATGAAGTGCTGATAGGAATAACTCATAGATCCACGTGTAGCTTACATTCTATTAGACTCTACATGCAAACCAGAACATTAATGGTCTAAGGGAAACAGAAGGATTTAAAAAAAAAAAAAGGACCAGAGGACATTTAGGAAAGAAGGTTCAGCTAGGAATAAATGCTGAGAAAGGCTTCATGAAGAAGGTTCTGCTGGACATTTACAGATATATTCAGTTTCAACTACTAACTGGATGGGCATTTCATGCAATAAGAGTAGCATGAATATAGGTATAGCTATAGATATAGGTATAGGAAAATAGAAAATACCAAGCAGATTTTTGCGAATGACTTGTAGTCTAGTTTGGATCTGACTACTGAAATAAGAATGAAAAGACCTGGGGCGGGAGAGGTGGCTCAGAGGTTAAGTCTCTGTTTTGTAGGCAGAAGGTCCTGAGTTTGGAAGCAGGGCTGCCTGCGTTTCTGGTCCTGGTAGGGCAGAGCCTGTGAATCCCAGGGCAGAGTAAACAAGGAGGAGGGGGAGGCAGTCCATGGTGGTTCCCGAATTCGCCCGTAATTCTACACACACACACACACACATACATACACATACACGCACAATTGAATAAATAATAAAAAAAAATTAAAAAAAGAATGAAAAGACCTATGTGAAACTTTTGTGTCAAGAATCTTTTTTTTTTTTTTTAACATTTTATCTGTTTGAGAGGGAGAAGAGATTTATTGATTGAGAAAAGTCATGCTGTGGAAGTCAAAGGACAATTTTTAGAAGTCAGTTCTTCTACCACTTCTACCACCTAGCTTCCAGAGATTGAACTCAGATCACCATGTTTGCAAGCCAGTTCCTACCTGCCTAGCTATCTTGTCAGTCTTGGTGTCAGAATCGTAATGGTAAATTCAGAACTTTTTCTGTGGATACGAACAAGGAGAGGAAAAGCTTGATGATTTTTCTTATGTGTGTGTGTGTGTGTGTGTGTGTGTGTGTGTGTGTGTGTGTGTATTTTGCTTGCTCAGACATAGCCTCAGCATGTAGTCCCGAAGCCTGAAGCTGGGACTCACCTTGTAATCCCGCTGGCCCTCCGTTCGTGGCAATCCTGCTTTTGATTCTTGAGTGCTTGGATACAGGTTTGAGCCACTAAGCCCCCATGTCAGGATGGTTTGAGCAAGGAAATGGCATGCTCTGAAGTGTACTTTTGGGTTGTTGTATGGGTAGTAATACAAAGGTTGTCCAGTGATTTTGTTGTCATAATGCTAAATACAAAACAGAACCATGGAACTAGTGTAGAACTGTCAGAAATAATTCCTGTTGATGTACTTCTAGCAAGTTATGACATAAATTAATGCAGGTACTCAGAATCCATTGTACTATGTTGTTACAATCAATGAAAGTAACACATTTATTTCTTCATTTGTGTTAACAATATTAAGTATTTGAATATCTTGATTATAGCTATAGATATGTATATATAAAATACATATAATGTTTTTGTATAATCTGTTTAAATATAAATATAGTGATTAGTTTTTACTATTATTTGACAGTTTTCAGATTTTCAGTAGTCAAAATATGATACTTTTATATAGCCCTTCACCTGAGTTTGCTGTAGTAAGGTATGCAGGTAAGTAAACATGATAGGATATTTTGCTGAAAATTTTTCTTGTGGTGTTAGTTATACTTGTTATGTTTGTTTTTCTCAGGGTTAGGGTGGAGAAAAGGTCTAGATGGCAGGCCCACGTGTTCTGAGTAAAGGGCCATGTGGTCACAAAGCTGGGAGCTACACAAAACAGGAAAAAGGTTCATTTTCTGCCCAAATAAGAACAAAAATTGGGAATTTTCTTTTCCCCCTGTAGGAGGAACAAGTGAAAGTGAACCTATGCTAAGTCATACAGTCAGGAAGCACCTCCGGAAAACTAGACTTGAGTTACTCCATAAAGAATATGAGGTAAATGATAATTAAAGTTTCAAATGATATCAGCAGTGTATTTCAGGTAAAGCTGAACTACCTCAGTCTCTATACTTTTTGGAATAAATATCTAATGAAATTTTACTTTTTTTCCCCCACTCCTTTTCTGAGAGTGTCTTATAATCCTCCAATAGAAACCTTATTTTGAATGCCAGTGTAAACATTAGGTAAATTTCTTTTGTTAGTTATCATTCTTCGTTTTAAATAGAGAAAAGATTTTATTCTGATTTTTTTTTCCTATAAGTACCAAGGAAGGAAAAATAGAATTTCAGAGACAATTTAAAAAGCATAAAAACATGTTTCTTTTTCTTTTTCTTGTTCTGTCTTATTTTTGTTGTTGCTGTCCGTTTTGTTTAACAGTTTGTACCTCTGCATTCAGATTATTTTATATTTGTCCCTTTGACAAATTTGGGAGATAAAAGAAACCTTGAAAAGTTCGATCAATGTATTTCAACCTATAAATTCACTGATGATTATAAGACTGGGTGATTTGGGTGCAGTGAATGTACTTTACAATAATTATCAGCTTAGGGATTTCAGTGTGAAATACTCTGTTTCCTATTCTGCTTAAAGGCGAGAGAGCAGGCCCATTTGCCATGACACTATAAATCTTCCAAATAAATTCATGCTATGCCATACTTATACTTTTGAATCAAAGATATTACATTTGGTTGTCATTTTATCTTCACTTAAAAGGGGAGTGTATATATATTTTTATATATGTAAAGTATAAATACGTAATATACATGTTATATATAGATAGATAGATTAGTACAAAATACCTTTAAGTTAAACTTAGACCATCCCAGCTGCCTCAGAAAAATTTTAATACAGCAGGATATATGTAAATGATGAAATAACTTTTTATATTTATTTTTTATATTTATTTATATTTTTATATTTATTTATATTTATACTTATATTTATTAATATATTGATTTAAAGCACTTCTTTTGGCATGCTAAATTATAATTTAAAATGGTAAATAGTATTGTGATAACTCTAAAATGTATTTATATAATTAATATGTGTGATAGATACTAATTATATTAACCTTCAGCAACTGCCAACTTAAATCTGTTTTCTGCTGCCATAAAACCAGAATCTCCTGAACTGAGTAATTTGTAATAAACATAAAATTATGTGGCTCATGTTGCTGGAAGTCAGAAAGTCACAGGCAGGGCGCATCTGTTAGGGACTTTCTTGGTGCCTTGTCTGTCCCGAAATTGGGACGCAAAGAGGCAAGAGGCTACGAGACAGAGGGGGGGAGTGATAGAACCCAGTGCTTTCTGTTTTAAAGTTCTGTCCCAAATGTTCAGCCATTGTATTAGATTTAAGCAGTTCCATAGAAAGGCAGGTGCTTGCAATAGTCATGGCAAAGTTAAAGACCCAGATTCTAGAAAATTTAAAAACCGATTACTGGTATTAATCTGGATGAAAGGGAGAAGGCCTCTACTTCAAATATACGAGCAATAGTATAAATAGCAAATGAAATCCCACTTGATCTTTTGGACAAACAGTGTGCTTTTGTTTAAGCATGGTGCTTTTTAAATTCCCCTTGATACAGCAATTAACTTGTCTCAAGGTTTTCTTCTGAAATGGGATCTATTTTCTCAGTGGAATTCATGTGATTAGAGTCTGAATGTATTTTGAGAATTTAAGTTATATGAGTTTCTTCTTACAAAACTATTATTACGATGTGGAAAAGGTTTGCGTATCTGCAGAATCTTAAGTATAAAATTTAGAAAGCTTTGGCCTGACACACAGTGTAAGTGTATTTGTCTGCTTATTCACTGTTCAATACTCTTTCAGGATGAAATAGATTGTTTGCAGAAAGAGGTAGAAGAACTTAGAAGTAAAAATCTCAGCTTGGAGTCCCAGATCAAGACTATTCTGGATCCTTTAACTGTGGTACAGGATAGCCAAGATGAAGAGAAACGTCCAGTGGCAGATAATCCAAGTAAAAGCGACTCAGAAACTGTAGCAGAGTGGAAGCAAAAGCTCAGAACAGCTAATGAGATCTACGAAAAAGTAAAAGATGATGTGGATAAGTTAAAAGAGGTATGTTGTAGTAATTTTGAAAAAAATCTGTTGAGTTGAAGTTTAAAAATATTGTTATCTTCAAAAATATAAATAACTTTGGCTCATGAAGAGATAACTTGAGAGAGGAGAACTAAATCTCTAGATGAGCATTTCTATGCAATAGGAAACTTACCATCTTTAAATATCATTAGCTGCCAAGAAATATCAGATGGTTCCATTTGTGACTATAATTGGTGACTCTGAATTACCTCTCATATGAGATGCTCTTTTGGAAGAGTTACATCAATTTAAAAGATGTGTTTCTTTTTCTCCCTCTTTGCAGTTTGCCTTCATTTTTCTTTTAAGCTTATGGCAGTGGTTGTCTTGCGTGCATTAAAACAAACCCTTTCCCATTTTCCTACTATAAAAGAAACATTTCTGGGTTTTTTTTTTATTTGTTTGTTTTTTGTTTTTGTCTTTTGTTTTTTGTCTTGTTTTGTTTTTGGTAGCTCTTTCCCTTATCCATACTAGTCTGTTACTTACTGTGTCTCAAACTAACTATCCTCTTGCCTCACGCTCTTTTTTTTAAACTTCATTTATTTTAATTTATGTTAGCAATGGGTCTGCGTTTTTATCAACCCCTACTTACCCTATTTCCCATCCCATCTCAGGTTTTCGCCTCCAGTCCATTCCCCTCCCTCTCCTCCCTACATGTGCGGTTCACTGAGTCCTGTCTAGGGCATCTGCATTAGTAAGTGCCTGCTGGCATGTGAGTGGTCTCCAGGGGGTGTCCTATAAAGTATGTAGGGTCCCAGTATTCCAGCTCTTATATTCTCATTGCTCCCTTGTCTGTAAGGGTCCCTGAGCCTTGGATGGAAGGTTTGCTAGCTATGTATGGGATACATAGTAATTCAGGCCTGCTTAGAATACATATTTCCATGGACAAGATATTTGGAAAGTGCTTGGGAACTGTTGGTTTATAAGTGTGTATGTCATGTTCACAGTTTCACATGTTGTGCCCAGTGCTTATAAGTTTCTGAAGGCCTCGTCTGTCTGCTATCTAGTTTTCTAACATTATTGTGATAAGAAATACAGATGAAACATGTCGTAATTTGTACGGTGCACTTTTTGTTTTAGCATATGTTTAATTATCTCAAACTCTTTTAAGGCAAATAAAAAATTGAAATTGGAAAATGGCGGCCTGGTGAGGGAGAATTTACGACTGAAGGCTGAAGTTGACAACAGATCGCCCCAGAAGTATGTATTTTGCTCAGAGAGCAATATTCAGGTTATCAGTGTTTCAGACTTGAGTGCTATGATTTTCATCTGACTCTTCATTTAAAAATATAGAATGTTTTTTCTTCTATAATCAAGTGCATACTTTCTGCATACTGTTGGCAAAAACCTTAGTTTTTGGTAAGGCTTGATTATAAGAAAGTATTTCATCTTTTCTCCTCCCTCCCCCATTTATGAACAATATTTTTTGTTACCTAAGTGAAACTTTATGTGGTTTTACATTTAATTGTTTGGTTGTACTGATGAATTCTGAGATTAGTTGTTTTCTAAGGTAATAATTGCAGTTTACCTGCATGGTTATTGATAAATGACCACCATCAAATGGCTTAAGGGAACAAGGAGTTTATTTTCTTATGACAGTCTGTAGTCCAGCTTGATAGGAGACCATGCACCAACACTAGGGCCAAGGGAACTGGCCACACCATCTCTAAGTAATGGCTGAGAGAGGGATGATCTTACTTGCCAGACCAACATGTCTGACCAAGTGTGCAAAAGGATGCTGCCTTCCTCAACAAACTCTATATTTTATTCACCTGTTCAGGTCCTAGTCCCACTCACCATGGGCTGGGTCTGCCCCATCAACTAGACAGTCTCTTTCAGGTTCACTCTGGGCTTAACTCAACTATAATTCTCTACAAATATGCCCAGAGCTCAAACCCTCAACCATCAAGTTGACGCCTGTACATAATCATGACAATAATCTTAGAAGGAGTTAATATCCTAATGTCAATTTGCCAGTAACAATAGGATGTAGCGTAGAACTACTGTTACTCTATCTACAGATGAGAAGATGAAGGCAGAGAGAAATTTAAATATCATAAATCAGCACAGCTAAGAAGTGATAGTCCAGTCTCAGAGTTTGGACTCTTGAAAGAAAAGGCCTTATTGGAAATAAAACTTAAGATGTTGGTCACTAGTTTTTGTTTGTTTGTTTGTTTGTTTACTGTATTTGAAACTCCATAATTAGTGAATTTATTCTTCCTTTATGATGGAATAGTTTTCATTCTATGTTAAAATATGAGAGACTACAAATATTGAACTGATTAGTAGTTAATTTGCCTATTTAAAATTATTTTTTAAAAAAAGAGCTAAGACTTGAACATGCAAAAGAGATGGCAGCACTTTTGCAGATTCTCCTACCCTCCTGCAGAAGGAAAAAGACGTGAAAAGATAGTGTGGCCCCTGAGGTGTTAAGCCTATTGGACTGCCATTATTTTTTATCAAACCACTAAACTTCATTGTTCAACTGGAAAAAGACAAAGCAGATAACAGAATAATAAGCAAATAATACGAAATGTATCCTGCCAAAAGTAGCTCTTCGCTTGTCAAATTTTTTATGGTTTAAGAAAATGGTAGACGTAAACCCTAGTTACACCAGGGAGAAATTACTCTACACTGGAGGAAAAAGCACAACTTTTACTTTCAAATATTTTCTTCTCTTGTGTTGTCCTGTTTTCCCCCTTCTGATAACGTCCTACTTTGACAAATTAGTGAAGTCAGCTGAAGATGTGTTTGCTTTTATGTGGTGGTTTGAATCTCTATTATTGGCAGCTGGCCTTGTCAGTCATAGTGTATCCATTAGCCATTTTCCACAGCATGTTGAATGAAACTAAAGCTACTTGGTTTGTAGCTTTTATTTCTTGAATAGCTGCCCACCAGATTTCATGCTTATTGCCAGCCATAGAGATGTGTGCTTCTGAATATCCATGACCTCTACCAGGTAAATAACTGGGGAATCTTGCCTCAGGAAATCCGGCCTGTGTCTCCTCACAAATAAGCAGCTGCACATCTAAATCCAATATGACTTAGCATCTGTCATCTCTAACTTCCATTTTGTCTTTTCATGGGAAGGGAACAGTTTCACTTGAAAAGTGGTTTGAGCTGACTCCTATTCCAGATCAGTTTGCAATGCATTGAGGTATTAAGTATATTGCATTTGATTTATAGCCCTGTTTATTCAGTGTCTTGAACACTGGTGGGGTTCAGCGACTAGCTCATCACTGCTGAAAATATTCAGATAGCTCACAAAGAGTGCTCCTGTTTGTAAGAGATTTCAAAAATTTCGAAGTAAATTCAGATGAATAAAAATTGCCCACCCGTTTCATTCCCATTTTTTTCTTGTCTGTTTGACTAAGTGGAATCCTGTACACACAGTCTTATGCTCTGATATAGTCTACAAATTTAGGGAGACATAGTCTATAATTTACACCAAAGAGTGAGTTTTAAAATGTAGACACCAGCATGGAAAAGAATTAGGATGGTTAGTTATGTGTGTTGGTTAACCCAGACTCAAAATAACTTAAATGACAGGTTTATTTTCTCATAATTCTAGAGGCTGGAAAGCCCAGAACAAGGTTTGACAGTTGGTTTCTCATGTGGACTCTCTGATTTACTGATGGCAACTTTCTCTCAATGTAGCTTCATATTGTAAGGAGAGAGTAATGAAAACATTCTCTCTCTCCCCCATCCCTCCTTCCCTCCCTCTCTTTCTCTCTCTCTCTCTCTCTCTCTCTGTGTTGTGTGTGTGATGAGTGTGCACATGTGGATGTGTACATGTATACATGTGTATGAATGGAGGCTTGAAATGGGTGTGAGGTGTCTTCCTTAACTGCTGTCTGCTTTTCCTGTGAAGGCAGGCTCTCAGCTGAACCCAGAGCTTGCATTCAGCCTGGCTACCTAGTCAGTTTATCTTAGCCTCCCAAGTATTAGCATTACAGGCATCTCCTATACCTGCCCAGATTTTTATTTTCTTATTCCATTAAGACACTATGATATATATGCATGATGCATGTAGATATTTATTTCTCACAGTTTCAAAGTCCGAGAAGTTCAGTTCTGGTTGTTGGCAACCTCAGGGTTTGGTGAGGACCCCATCATGATTCATCAATGGCTGTCTTTTTGCTGTGTCCTTGCACAGCAGAAGAGAACAAAGAGATTAACTCCAGTCTCTTTTCTCCAATGTTAATCATACATCCTGTTAGTGCTCCAAACAGTGGCTTCAAAGTCCTCAGCACTGAAATCCTCTATGGAATGTTTACATCTCTCTGTTATTACTGTCATTGCCAGATTTCATGACTGTCTGGCAGACTTCACCGAATGTGCAAACATCTGCTCCAAGTGGGAAGATGTGTTGTCAGGCAGAATATTTAGTGGGAGTATTAAGAGTATCACATATCTACATCATGGGGATCCTCAAAAATGGGAAGAAACTGAAAGGGAATAGTTTAATATTGAGCTTTTCATTTCTTAAATTTCTTTGACTTCAGTTACTGCTCCTAGATTATGTCAGAAAATGTGTCTTTTTCTTCTTTTTTCCAGAAAAATTTAACAGGTTTATTTATAATTGTTATAAAGTTGAGCTGCTGAAACTTGTTCGCTGAAACATTTGACTTGCATTAATGCTTTACATCCCACATTTATATTAAAAATTCACATGCAAATGAAAATGGAAAAACTGCCAATACCTGATTCCTGTCCCCTAGTTTTCCACTCGCAACCATATACTTAGGTACCTTTTGACCCCATGGGAAAAAAATATCTTAACATTCAGAACTACTGATAACAGGAAGAAGAGGAAAAAAAAATTTTTTTTTTTTTTTGAGAATGAAATGTTTCCTGTCATAGTGGATTCTTTAGACACGTTCTCCAGGTATGCAGCAGCTCTAGCTGGACATCTTTTGGCATAATTATTACATGTTCGGCATGAGTAGCACATAGGTTGGTAACTTCAAAAAGGCCAACCAGATCGGCCTTGCTGCCTCCTGCAAAGCACCAGCAGCTGCACTCTGGGAGCGCAGATCTGTTCTGAAGTCCTGAGCAATTTCCCGCACCAGACACTGGAAAGGGAGTTTGCGAATCAGAAGTTCACCAAGCTCAACAGTACCGGGCCTGCAACCATGAGGCATCTTCACCCCTCCAGCGGAGGGCGCGCTCATCCAGCGGCTTTTGTGGCCAGCTGTTTCCTGGGCGCTTTCCCACCAGTGGACTTGCGGGCGGTCTGCTTGGTAGGAGCCCAGCGTGGTACGGCGACCTCCGTAGTTACCCCCTTCTTCGGCTGGAGCTCGGCGAGCGGGAAGCGGGGCAGCGGCGGCTGCGAACACAATTGCAGAAAATGTGTCTTTTTCTTAATTTGGAGTTCTTTAGTGATTATTTGCCATAAGAAATGAAAATTATACTCCCCTCGTTAATCTCACAGTTGTGCTGTTTTTGCTGTGGCTACATCTGTTAGTTACTATTGCATCACTGTGATGAAATGCATTATAGAAACAATTCTAGAAAGTTTAATTTTTCGGTACCCCAGGGCAGAGAAGGACGGTGGCCTGAGAGGCTCTTTCTCAGTCAGTGGCATCAAGAGGCAGGTCACTATTTGAGTAACACGGATGAGGAAGCAGAGAGAGCCAGGCTAGAAATAGGGTTGGGTGGGACTTCCAAAATCCTGCCTCTGTTGCTTTCTTCCACTAGCCAGACCCCTGTTCCTAAGGATATATAGTCTTCACAATAGTGCCACAGGCTGAGGACCAACTCTCGAGCCAGGAACTTCTAGGTATATTTCGTATTCAAACTCTTATATTCTGATGCTGATCTCATTTTTCATGGTCATCTTATACTATAAAACGCCTTCAGTCCAATGTCAGAAATCCCTATAGTTTTAGCATTCTCAGTATTTTAAAAGTTCAAAGTTCTGAAAGTCAGGCAACCTCTTGGCTGTGAGCCCTTATAAAATCAAAAGGAAGAGGTCAGCGACATCCTTAGTGAGTAGAGCCACCTGACTAGATCAAAGGAAGCTACAAAGCCCAGCAAAGCAAGTATTAGATCTTATACCTCCATGTCCAGCATCAGGACATACGGAGCATCATCTGAACTCCATCGTCGGAACTCCACTGGACCTGGTGTTAGGGCCCTCAAGGCCCTGAACTTTCAGCCCATGGCATCTCTCTTCAGGCTCTGCTCAGTACCAGGAGCTTTCCTTCATGCTTGTTCCACATTCTGGGCATCTTTGAGATCCTGGGATCTCTTGAAACTTGGGTTTCATCCTTAAATTTTCACTAATAGTCTGCTCAGGGACTCCCTGCAGACTGTACTCTGCTGACTGTACTCTGCTGACTGTACTCTGCTGACTGTACTCTGCTGAACTTCACAGGGTTTTTATCAGACCTTGGTAGGTGCGTTGATGACTCTGTAATTCTTTTACCTTCCATGCCTGCAAGGCAGCACCGTGTGCACAACACCAAGATCTGCTCCCAGATTAAGAGGTAGGTGGAGAGAGAGAGACAGAGAGAGAATATAAAACTCAAGGCACATGGGTGGAGATCAGAGGACTTTGGGAAGTCAGTTCTTTCCTTCCACCATGTAGACTTTTGGGAGTTGAACTCAGGACTCCAGGTTTGTAAGCAGGTACTGTACCTGCTTCGCTATCTCCCTGGCCCCTCAAGCAGCTTTCGATAAGAAAAACAGATTTCCAAGGAGCGTTATTCACTAACATCCTCTTACACACTCGTCTCCTGTTGTCAGGCACCCCCACACTACAAAAAGGAGGAGAATTTGGAATCTATATTAAAACCTAGCCTATGAAATAATTAGTATGATGATGATTAAAGGTAATTTTTTGAATGCTCCCTAAAAAGAAGTAGTAGCATCTCTAAATTTTTCTGTATTTCTCCCTCAGACCATTTCCAAAGGCCTAAGACTCAAATGTCCCCTGAGTTTATAATAGCAATAGCCTCTTGCTAATGTTTCTGTTGCTGTGGTTGTTATTTTTGCTTTGCTGTGACCAAAATAAGTGACAATTTAAGAAGGAAAACATTGGTTTGAGCTCACTGTTTCAGAGAGATTTCAGTCCCTCCTGAGGAGAGGCTCTGTCTGCAGAATTGCGAGGCAGTTACTTTTCATATGGCATGGACCAGAAATAAAGAGTTAGAACCAGGGATAATTGTAACTTTCAGAGCCCTTCCCCCTCATAACCTAGTTCGTCCTAAATGCTCCACAGCTTCGGAAAAGCACCGGGCTGGAAACTGAGCATTCAGAATTGAGCCAGTAGGGGAACTTTCAGCTTGAAGCCATGCGCCATGCACACACGTGTGTGTTACCGTTGTGTTTCTCATATCCTCTGCTACGAAGTCACCTCAGTCATATGGGATATTATGTTCCACATATAAAACTCTGGTGGTCATTTATATCAAACTTGGCTTTGCTTTCTGTGAATAGCATTTTTGGAACATGCATGTGCCATTGTGTCTTTAGTGTCTTGTGCGGGTCCATCTACAGGCAGCTCCTACTGTTCAGCACACTCATGGCTTGCCGCCAGGGGCCAGTCTTACTCTCTCGTGCCATCTTTCCTTTCAGGGGATGCAGGAATAGGAAAATCGTTTAATCTTACCACTACGTGAAAGCAAGGACTCTAAAGAGGGGAGAACGTTCCCTTTAGATATAGCCTGGGCTTCCTTTTTTTCTTTTTCTTGTTGCATTTGTATTTCTGGAACCATCTCATCTACTCATGTGTCTTTATGTATATCAGAGTTTGTATCTACTGTATAGCTACTGTATATAAAGTAAAATCCAAATCTTTGGCCAAACCTTTTTTCCCTGAACTGCAGATTCATGTTTGCATCTGTTTCATATTCTCATTAATACAAAACATAGTGTATATCAGCTTAGTCTTAGGGAGTAGACTGCCTGTATTCTAACTTCTTTGCTTCTACTCTATCCCTTTGTTCCCTACACAGTTTATTCTCAACCATGTTCAAAATTATTTCTTTTAATTAATTTATTTTCGTTTGTTTTTTTACACATGCACGCACGTGTGTGTGTGTGTGTGGCCTGTGTGGCTCTTATTCTGAGTTTCTTGTCTGAATTTCTGTTTGAGCCGTATTATTTGTCTCCCTCCTGACTCTAAACTTATGGCCCAGTTCTACTTCTTGAATCTGTTTTTCCTGAACTAAACGTACATCCAAAACACCTTCTGCTTCCTCATCAGCATAGCTGGTCCATCTCAGTTTGCCTAGTGTCCCTTGACCTATTCTGCCTTCTTTTGTTTATCTGCTTTTAGAAACAGTCTCTCCTGGTATTTGACCCCATCCTGATCTGATGCTGATGCTGCTATGCCCTTTGGTTTTCCCAGAAGGGGAACTTGGAGACTGTCAGGAGGAGCCTGATGATACCCTGGGGCCAGATGGTGACAGCCAGTTGTGCTTAGACCTGCGTGGGCGGCCTGAGGGGGCCTTCCCCGGATATTCAGCTAATTGGTGATAGACAGTTACTGCAGTTTTCTGTCAATTTGTCTTTATTACACTGATATTTTAGATGCTCACAAAGCATGCTATAACTAAGGCATGTGATTGTCAGAGAGATTATGAACTGCTTAAGAATGGTGATGATGGCTTCTTGTCTTACTTTCCTTCCTTATTGCTCTAGAGCATAGCAAGTCATCTAATTGCTAAATATAGGATGCCTACATCACTTTGTATTATTTTTTTTTCCTTATTCAGAGAGAGAATTGAGCTAAAGTGGAAAGTGAATAAGCAGATACTTGTCTGGAGAGTTTTAAGAATGATTTTATCACTCACAAATATCAGTTTATACTACTGAGATTTTTAGGAAAGGTTACACCCTTTTTGTACTCTTAGAAATGTAAAAAATATGAAGTAGCATTTTTTCTCTTTCATGAAATATTAGGATTATCATTAATGTTATATAAACTTCAAGGTCAATTTTTAATATAGTTATCAAATAGAATGAAATTCATTCCACATTGTTACTCTATTTCACAGACAATGCCTAGAAAGTAATGCTTCGAATTTAGACATCCTATTTTCAGCAACTTTCTACTGTGCTATCCAGAGAGAACAGGGAAAAAAGCCTTGGAAAAAGTGTCCAACCAGTTCCTATTTCCAAACAATAAGTTGGAAACCAAGTTAGGCACTATAAAAACAGAGAAGGAAAGTAGCTGGTACTGAACATGGTTTAGGTCTGTGTCTCCCTGTGACTTCACCTGACCCAATCTGGGGTCACTGTTTATTGGAGACATCACAGGAGAGATTCATCGGTCTTCGCATTATGCTCTCAGTTCACAATATGCTGCCCAACACTCTTGTCAGTTTTATTATGTAATTACAGTTCTAGCACTGTAATTCTTGACTATAAATGCATGATTAGTTTGATACAATAAACACTAAAGAATTTTCTTTAAAATTATGTTGCTAGAATTATTTTAAAAGCCTGCTCTCCATCCGAAAGCTTGCCAAGTAGATCCTACCTTGCCGTGGCTTTGGTTTTCAGACAGGGTCACTCTGTGTAGCCCAGGGTGTCCTCAACATGTGGCCCCCTGCCTTAGCCTTCTGAGTGGTTGGGACTGCGGGCATTCACCTCCATTTCCAGCTTCTGCCTTATTTTTTGAACTACTGTTAGCAAGTGGAGAGAAGGGAATTATTACAGAAGCTTCCCTGTGCATGTTAGTAGATATTCAGGAAATCGTAGCCGCTGTTCTGTCACTGTGATTGTCAGTAGTTATCATTTAGTTGTCTAAGTTTTGCTAGGATTATTCTTGGTAAGTTACAATCAAAAGTTCACTTTCCTCTTTTGATTTTTATTCTTTGAATGATGAGTCAAGGAAAAGAAATCTTTTGTATTGGGTTTTCATATTTTCTTATTGTTTCCTCTCAGTATGCCTCATTATGTAACATTTTTGCAGAAGTAAAGTGTGACTAAGATTGCCGTAGACAGTACTTTTATGATTGGAAATTCCCTAGAAATATAGCATCTTCAAACTAAGTGCTAATTAAAAAAAGAGAGAGCTCTTAAGAAAGTGTTATCAAGAATGTGTCTGAGCAGCAGATCAAAGTATAGCCAGTTGGAAATGTGGCTGAGTGACAGATGCTGGCCACGTGGTAGGCACTAGATTTCACATCCAGAACTGGGTTGGGAGGACAGCAGTCCTTTGACGCTTCTGTTTCTTTAGTAGCATGAGGGTAGAGTGCTTCCCCTCCGCGCACGCACACACACACACACACATACACACACACACACACACACACGCAAGGGTGAGAGGTTGTCACAGCTGATGCACAGACAAGCCCTGGCACACGTGTTGAGGCATTGAGCCTTCTTCCCACACCAGCTGTAGTTCTGAGTGGTTCCTGGGCACATGCATGGAAGGCAGGGGCCAATACACAACCAAAACAGAACGAACAACAACTATAACTGTGTAGACAGGCAGCTCTACAATAAGTCTTCTTTCCGAATAGATCATTCTTTATGAAGGTTATTATAGCAATTCTTAAAGAAAAAAATGTTTGAGAGTCGCATATCAACCATTTTTTTAATATAGGCAGTCTTATTCCTGTAGTGGTTGTAAAATGACAGTTAAGCTAGCTTAATGATCAGTAGGAAAAATCACAATTGTTTTATAGTCTTTAACATTTTCATTAGATATAAATATATATAAGGACATGAAAACAGTAAACCAATATTGGGTATACTAATATTTATACAGTGTAATTTAAAGCATTGAAAATTAAAGGTTTTTTATATTACTTATTTAGTGTGTGTGTGTGTGTGTGTGTGTGTGTGTGTGTGTGTATCAGAGGGCACACTATGTGTCCCTGTGGAGGACCGTGGGAGATTTCGGGAATCATCCTAGATTGCTTGTACTTCTTTTCAGGCAGGACTGTGGGAGATTTCGGGAATCATCCTAGATTGCTTGTACTTCTTTTCAGGCCGCAGCTGTTTCCACCTGGGGTTTTTACATAGGACCTGGGATCTGAACTCAGGACCCTCTGCTTGTGAGACAGTCTTAACCCCTGAGCCATCTCTCCAGCCCCCAAAATTAAAGTATTTTTGATAAAAAAGAAAAGACAGAGGGTTTTGAGTAGTACTTGCCTTCTCTTCATGTATATGAGCCGGCATCTTTTCCAGTGGCTTGATAAGTCAGCGCACTCCTACATCCAAGTGAACTCCAGACATTTTATCCTCTCTGCTCTCAGTGTAATGAAACATATCCACATGTTTTAAAGTGAACAGTTTTCTACCTGTCATTTCCTCTGAACATCCACATCCTTTGCACCAAAGTTATTTTCTCATCTCTGTAATAAGCTTCCCTGTTTTATACTCATTGACATGCCTAGAGGCTCCCAAATACACTAACATTGTAACATTCTAATAGTCATAGCTACATTTTCATTTTATTCTTATTTTAGTTCCAGCATTAGCACTTTTCATTTGTGTTCTGCAGCTTCATTTTGTTGCTTAGTTCTATCTTTTCCTGTCTACATTTGTGCAATGTCATGCTTGGTTTTTCACTAGGAGACAAGGAGGCAAGTCTGTTGCATGTTAGCTGTGTAGCAGGTACACATTGCTCAGTCACTGACAGATTGTGAAAGCAGTAATTGATCGTGATGCACATATGTTATTTACATTGTGTGTGTGTGTGTGTGTGTGTACACGTGCGCACGCACGCGTAAATTGTGGAAGTGGGAGACATTATATGACGTTGTTACATGTAGTCATTATAACATGCAGCTGAAAGTTGTGCATTGGAACCAGCACTGAGAACTGTCAGATCAGGTTATACAAGTTGTTCAGAGACCCAGATTGCTTTCATCTTGTTTCTCTGTTTAGCCAATATTCACTAGGAGACTAGTGGGCAGCTTCCTCTGCTTCCTACTTCCTGTTCCTGAAGAAGTTCTTTCTGGAATTTGATTTTCTTGACAAGCCACTGTGCTTATTGTGTTTATTTCTTTTGTTAAGGGTGAGAATGAGAAAGCAAAAAGTTTCACAACTAGCTAATAGTATAATTAAAGCTTAGGTTTTTTATATATATGATTCTGGTGGTAATTCTTTTCTCTCTTATTTTCTTAGGCCTACTTCTGTCACATCTTATTCCTGTTATGTAATGAGCTGTGAACAAATGTGGTCTTAAAATCATTGTGTATTTAAAGATGTTCATATTCTACTTACGCTTCAAAAGTCAAATCATTAACACTTCCACTTCTCTCTGTTTCTAGTAGGGACAGGCATAGTCTTTTGCCTCTGTATCCGGTTGAACAAGGACAACCCCTTTTTATGTATATTTCAGTTAATATTGGCAAGCTCAAAAATCCTCTAAGCTTCTGCTAGAATCTGGCAGAATATTCTTCCAGTGTCAGTTGCAACTCCCAAACTGCTCTGCAGTGTTTCTTTGGCATAATGAAGCCTTTGGCCATCACTGCTGCTTTGAAAATCAAAGCTCTTTGGTCTCTAATGTAATGTTTATAAAAATGCTTCATTTTTAAATTTGCTCAGGAAAAGGAAGTAACAGGAAATGATATTTAGAAATCCCTCTGGCTTGCCTTGGCAATGCTTCATTTAATGTTATGTACTCTGGAAATATCTGGAATTAGTATATATAAGCAGACATTAAAACTCAAAGATAAATAAGCTCTTGTCTTCCTTGTCTTATGTCATAGAAGCATGACATATATACATGCTTGTTATTTCTGTACAGTGGTTCATCTTTTGCCACATTTAATATAAGTGGCTTAGGTACACTAAAAATCCAACCAAAAACTCACTATGGTAGTCTTTTACTTAGGTGAAAACAGAATTTTTTGGATGCCTATAATTAAAAAGCTCTATTGAATAAGGTTTATAAGTAAAAAACCTGTGTCACTCTCTGTTAGTACCAATGGAGAAAAAGAAAGTCAAATGTATGAAACGCGTTGAGTTAAATAGCAGTGACTGCCATAATAATGTGAAAACGGACAAACATCTTCAGCTACTTATTCTGTGTTGTTGGTTCTGTCTTCACAAACTGGTAGTGTTCCTTAAAGTAGGATGTTTATTCACAAAATAATTAACAAGGGACTGCTGTTTGCCAGGGATGTTTCTGAGGATCCGGCAGTGAATATAAGATTGTCAAATTCCTTCCTCTAGAGCATCTGCTGTAATAGAGGAGACCAAAGACAAATCAGTTCCCATGACTTCTGATATACATTTTTGTTGGTTTGCTGGTTTGGTGTGGTAGAAAACTCTTGTCACTCAGCATTGTATAAATTCATGAAATATAGACGTGGAAGTTTGGGGAGCTAGACGTAATGCTCTTTTGGGAAACAGCCTTACTCCTTCAGTGACTTCTTGTTGGCCCTCCTTCTCAATGTATCCTGCCGCTGGTGTGTGCAGTTCCCATGCCACTTCAGGGACTCTCAGAAGTAACATAGAAAATATAGTTAGTATCATCCACTTCAACACAGAGCCCTTTGTTTGCATATTTTTGCAACACAGTTAAGGTTGGGGATACAGCTCATTGGTAGTGGTAAAGCATTTGCTTAGCATGAATGAGTACCTGAATTTAGTCTCCCAACACTGTAAACAAAAAGAAAGAGGCACATATTGGTATCTTAAAATGACTTTTTTAATTAAAGGTAAAACCTGGAATAAGAGGCCACTGGTATTTTGGGAAGCATTCTTAGTCTTACGTCACCGTAGTCTTAATACGCATGAGCCTCTGCTTAGTGGAACTGTCTGATTTTAAATCATTTGATTTTTTTTTTCCTGTGAGAATTTATAACTACACTTAGAAAAGAACAAATTTTATTTTGGTAAGTAAATATAAGGCTGTCACTTCTGCTGTTTGCATTAAATAAACATGTAACACAGTTTTTCTTATTTAAAAACATGTAAGTTATTTGATTATGCCAGAGTAGCTACTACAATCAAGAACTCACAAACATTTTTACAAAGTGCTCCCAAAGTCTTTGACCACTGTTTAAAGTTCTTCTGTAGAACAAGAGCTTTCTGTCAAGAACTATATTTTATTTGTTAAAAAAATTAAAGAAAAATTTTATTCATTTACTTTATAGTGACAAACTTTTGTGTTTAAGATGGGGGAGACACTTGCTATTATAGTTGCTTTTATTTGTATTAGATTTACTGCCTTTGCTTTGCCTTCTAGAAGTTGAAGAGAGTGTACTGTCTGGTAGCTAGGTTATTGCAGTTGATCAATATTCAGCAGTCATATATTTAAGAACCTTTCTTATCTTGAGATTTTATGATTCTATATTTACCTTTGTTCCTCCTTTTTTCCTTCCTGTTGGTGATGCAAGGGGGAGAAATTGGGCCAAGGGCTTTGAGAGGTGGTGGGCATTAAGTGGCTGATTTTCAGAAGTCAGTTGCTATTGACTTCTTTCACTCTTTCAAACTTTTTAATGCAAATATTTTTTAGTTGTAATTATTTTATAATTAGAGGGAAACAATTTTTTACATAACCTTCCCAACTACTAGTGTGAAAACAAACAATCCCTTAGTTCTTAGACGAATCAGTAGAGAAGTCATTAAGATGATAAAGCTCATAAAAGAACTTTGAAGATAAAACGTATTTTTCAAGGGTTAGAATGTAAAACTTAAGCATATTACCTCTTGAAAGAAGTTTCTTAAAAGATAGAATTACTTTTCATCTATCTCAGAGCTGGGGTCTTCCTAGGTGTGTTCATGTCCTCCCCAGCTGATGTCAGCTGTCCAAAAATTATTTTCTGACGAGCCCAGTACTAATGGAAAAAAGATAATGCAACATAAAGAATGCATTTTTGATATGTTCTTTCTAGTTACACTCCAAAATATTCCTTTTCAGAAAATGTAAAAATGTTTTTATACATGGTATATTAGAACCACAAGCACTGACTTTGTATTTCAAAGTTGGAGGAAATGAGATTGATGTCTGTCACAGTTGTAAAATGCCAACAATAAGTACAGCTGAGATGAATTAAGGCCCATTGTTCAGAAAGACCAAGGAAAAGCTTCATAGCAACAGTGACTATAATTGAAGGTTCCAAATAAGTCTTTAAAACCACCCCTCCTGAGACTTCTGAGATTTCTGAATTTCAAATTGGCATTTTATGTTTGACAAGGTGACATTGTATAAGAAATGTATTGTAAAACACTGCTGTACGATAGGAAAATGATTGAATGTAAATATTTCAAGATGTGGACCACTGTTCAAATGTTATCATAAATCTTTGCCATTGTTTTAGGGGATAACTTCATGCATATATGAGCTGAATTCATAGCTAGCTGTTGGAACAGAAATCATCAGCGAGTTTCTGCCTTTCTCTTAAAGACACTAGTCTGACTTTACTATTAAAATGTTCTATTATCTTTGCTATTGTTGTATGTTTATCACAAAAGAGGGGAAGCCCTTTTTGAAGATAGTCCATCTGGCCTTTCTTTTTGTCCAATTAAGTAATCAGTCTGAAATGCCATTATAAGTATGCTGGACAATTTGCTGTCTTGAATTTTGAAAAGAAAACATCCTGAGCTGAGTGATTAACCCCCCCATTCTTTCTAGGTTCGGAAGATTTACAGTTGCTGCCCTTCAGTCTAAAGTGGAGCAGTATGAGCGTGAAATGAATCGCCTCAAGAAAGCTCTAGAACGAAGTGATAAGTATATAGAAGAACTAGAATCTCAGGTGGCACAACTCAAACACTCAAAGGAAGAGAAGGCAGGGATGGATGCCATGTGCCAGAGAGCACTTTCTGCAGATGGCAAGGCGGGCAGAGACAGCGAGGAGGCCGCAGCGGTGCTGCAGAGTCAAGGAGACAGAAAGCAGGCCGCCGGCTCTGCCTCCTCTCGCTCTCAGCTGCCCGCACCTTCGGGCAGCTCGGACCCCAGCTCTGTCACAGAGGAAGGCACCAGTCGATCGGAGCCCAGCTGTCCCAAGAACAAAGACATGTTCCCCAAGCAGGTAGAAATACTGCTAGATGATGCAGATGCCAGCATGGATACATATTTGGAAGGCGAGTGGGGTACCAAGGCGAGTGACTGTGTACCCTACAAAGAAGAAGAGCTCTATGGGCTGCCAGCTCCGTGTACTCCTTTATCCCTTAGTTGTCTCCAGCTCAATACTCCAGAAAACAGGGAGAGCCCTGGGAACAAAGCAGGAGGTTCCAGAAAGCACTCAAACCATCTCAGAAAACTGGTGTTTGATGATTTTTGTAATTCTCCAAATTCCTGTAATAAAGATTCTTCAGAAGAAGATAGAAGTCGAAGTGAAAATGAAAAGAAACCAGAGCATTTTGCCTCCCCAAAGACGGGATTTTGGGATTGTTGCTCCACAAGCTATGCCCAAAGCTTAGAATTTGAAAGTTCAGGGGGGACCACAATAGCAAATTCTGTGGGGGAAATGTCTTCAAAATTAAGTGAGAAATCAGGCTCCTGTTTATCTAAGAGGCTGAATTGCATTCGCTCTTCCGAAGTGAACCGCACACGGACATCCAGCGAAGCATCCATGGATGCCGCTTACCTTGACAAAATCTCAGAGTTAGATTCAATGATGTCGGAGTCAGACAACAGCAAGAGTCCCTGTAATAACGGTTTCAAGTCAGTGGATTTGGAAGGGATCTCAAAGTCACCTCAAGACAGTGAATTTCTTGAGGAACCTGAGAAGTTGGAAGAAAGAACTAAGCTGACTTTATCCAAAACTTCTCTAGCTACAGATCAGTTGGAAAATGGAAATGAATGGAAATCCACTTCTTTTTTCCTTCTCTCCCCATCTGACCATGAGATGAATGAAGATTTTTCTCTCCATCCCACTTCTAATCCAGGAGCAAGTGAAATTAAACCCCCAAGTTGTTTGTTTCAGACCGAGTTTTCCCACGGTGTTCTGCAAAGCAGCTCACACCGACTGTTTGAAGATGAAAGGTTTGGATCATCTTTATTTAAGATGTCCTCAGAGATGCCCGGCCTTCACAACCACCTTCAGTCTCCTTGGTCTACTTCCTTTGTACCTGAAAAGAGAAATAAAAATGTGAATCAGTCAACAAAAAGAAAAATACAGAGTAGCCTTTCCAGCGCCAGCCCATCTAAAGCAACTAAAAGTTGACTCGCTGTAAGACGTGTCACTGTGGTGCTGGCCTCAAAGAGCATCAGTGTTGTCAATGCTTTCTTCACCTCCTAAAGACTCTACGTGATCTCAAATTGACAATCTTTGTCCAGTATCTCATCAAAAGGTGGGTTCACTTATACACCGAGGACTCACTGCATCCTGAAGAGACATTGGGCTTTTCATTTGGAGAGTTTTTGACCAGAAAGGGATGTGTGTGGGGGGGGGGTGTCTGTGTGTCTGTATCTTTGTTTTACTCTTACATGTATCTGTGTTAAGTTCATTTGTCTCCTCAAGTCTTATTTAAGGGTTAGATACAGTGGGCTGTTGAGGTTCCATGGTCTTCAGAACTTTTCTAAACAGATCTTTCATTATTGTTTCCACAGCGCTCATAACATACTTCAGTTTTTTTATTTTTGTTTTTAATTATATTAACAGTAAATGTATGTGTTTTCATCACCTGCCAGCTACCCCCTTCCCCTCCCCCACAGTTCAGTTTCTTTAAAGCTGTTCCTAGACAGGAAAAATTTTTTTTGTCTGCCTGTCCTTTCTTATTTATATTTAGTGATGGCCTGATTTTTATGCAAGGTCATGATGGAGAAATAGCACCCTCATCTTAGATCAATGTTATTTACTTGTTCAATATCTAAAAGATACTGAGTAAAGATATTGACACATCTTTTAACATTTCATTTTGTCCAGTCTTTGTGGTGTTTTGCTAGTATGAAAAAACTACACTTTTTATATAAAAATACTTGCTTGGTGTCAGATTTTCTCTCTCTCTCTCTCTCTCTCTCTCTGTGTCTCTGTGTGTGTGTGTCTGTTTGTGTAAAATTAATTGAGTGTACCGTGGAAATAAGGCACTGATCATGGGGTTTGGAGGAAGTCAAGCAAACTGCCTTTGTTTCCCCAGATGGAGGAATAGGAGAGCACTCTTTATTCTGTCCTCAGTTCACATAGCACAGGGGAGGTCTTCTCAATGGGATAAAATTCTGATTCGCATGTTACTGTTCTTTGTGGAAACTGTATGCATGGTAACATTTTTGCTTGCTCCATTTTTCCATCCTTAAGAAAAAGAAGTTTGTATTGGCTAATAGAGTATCCTTTATGTAGAACTTTCTTTTTTTTTTTTTTTTCATAAAAAGCATTGGGGTTTGGGATAGTTAAGAGGTAAGCACAAATTTTAGTTTAGGCTTTGAAATATTATTCTAAAGTATTTGGTATATCTATATAGGCCTTAAAATGGGTTTGTATGCTAATGTGCACTGAACATTTTACATTAAAACTGTATTGTTTTACATTAATACTGCATGCTTTTCTATGTGAATTGAATAAAGAATGTCATATGCACTGTATGTCTTCAGTGTTGTCTCAGATATTGGATTAGCCTATAGAGACCAGGAAAACATATATTTAATTGTTGTGCATTGGAAAATGCATGAGTTGACCCACTGTGAACAGATCCAGTCACACCTACTTATTTTCCTTGTGCTGAAAGAGGGAACCCGGCGCCTTACAGATGCTAGACAAGACTCCACCTCAGTCTCTGTCCTGCTCTGCACCCAGTGGAAAGATCTGTGAGAAAAAAAAAAAAGTTCTTTTTTTCCAAAGAATGACATGACAAAATAATATGAAATTAAAATTTTCTTGTTTCTGATAAAGAATATAGCTACCAACACACATTTTGTACAGACTATATCAATGGCTGCCTTGTCACAAGAATAGCAGAGCTCAATTTTTGCAACAGAGACTATGGCTTGCAAAGTTAAAATATGTACTGTCTGGCCTTTTACAGAAGAATTTGCTGACCCTTGTTATAATAGACTCTGAGGATTCAACGAAACCATAAAAATATAACAAATCACTTTTATGATCTAGAGAATCATGCTCTCCACTTTTAGAAGTAATAATAGAAAAGAAAAGCTAACATAAAGGATAATATTTGTTTTATCATATAAACTTTCCAGTGATTCATTGTATTTTCACTATGTTAAAGCTATCATATTTTCAGACATGGTAGCAATTTAAATGTCTTTAATAATATGGTTATACTTTTTTGAAACACAAATATAGAAATTAAATTATTTGTGATCACGGTAAATTTGAAGATTCTGTGACCTGATTATATGTGTCCTATGGAATCTGACCCTCAATGTAATGATAAGAATGAGAAGTGAGTCCTTTGGCAAATGACTAGTGCCCTTGTAAGCAAGGCCTGAGGGAGCTGCTTTGTCCCTTCTACCATGTGACATGGACATCTTTGAAACAGAACAAGTTCCCTATCACACAGGTATCTGCGGGTGCCTTGTTTCTGGACGTGCTACAGCACTATGGGAAATACATCAAAGTGTTTTGTTATAGCAACCCAGTAGACTTAAGACAAATGAGTAAATTTCACAATCCTGTAACCAAAAGTATGTCTGCTCTGTCATGCCACAGCAGTTGGAACACACAACTTGATTTAGCAGTGACTAGCCTGAGTGAGAGCACCCTCCATTGAATCATAGTATTTCCTAGCTGATTATCTTCAAACACTTGCTGTGCAAGTAAGAGAACTGAAGTTCATGGACTGAAGAGATGACTCAGGGGTTAAGACTACCTCGAAAGCAGAAGGTCCTGAGTTCAGATCCTAGGTCCCAGGTCCCACATAAAAATGGCAGTGGTCTGCACTTCTGGCCCTGGTGGATGGAGCCTGGGAAATCCCAGAGTAAAGCAAAAAGGAGGTAGAAACAATCCAGGATGATTCCTGAAGTCACCCTTGGTCCTCCACAGGGACATACCCTCTGATAGACACAACACAATAAAAATATATAAATATGCAGTTCAGATCCCATATGAAATGCTACCCGTACTCACCTGTAATTCCAACCAGAGAAGACTATTGGGATGGCTGCCAAACTAGCCTTGACAGTTGAGTTCTGAATTTTATTTAAAGACACTGTCTCAAAAAAGAATAAGGCAGGGGCTGGAGAGATGGCTCAGGGGTTAAGCCTCTGCTTTGCAGGCAGAAGGTCCTGAGTTCGGATCCTAGACCCCACGTATAGACGCCGGGTGGAAGTGGGGGTGTGGCCTGCATTTCTAGTCCTGGTAGGGCAGAGTCTATGAATCCCGGGGCAGAGTAAACGAGGAGGTGGAGGCGATCCATGGTGGTTCCCGAATTCATCTGTGGTTCTACACACACACATACACATACATACACACATACACACGCATACACACACAATTGAATAAATTAAAAAAAGGCAATAATGATTGAGATCATTTCTGACATCCAGTTCAGGTCTCCAGATACACGCATATACACATGCGTATACAACTGTACACATCACACAAGAAGAGAAGACACCCTTCCTAAAACTTTTACACATGAATCTATCATGAATCCCATGTTATTCCTCAACTAAAGGTGAAAAGTACAGGATTTAATTTTAGTCACATTCACATTATCTCACCATGATTTGATGCCATGGTAAATATGGTATTTCTCAGATATACCTAATAGATACACTGATGGTGGACTGGAATGTAGCTTAGTTGAAAAGATGCCTGTTATAGTATGCACAATGTCCCGAGTACCAAACCTAGCACTGCATAAATCTGGCGTGGTGGAACATCCCTCTGATACCAGAATTTGGAAGGCAAAGGATGATCAAAAGTTAAAGGTCATCTGTTGCTGCATATCAAATTAGAGACCAACGTGGGAGACCCTATCTCAAAAGCAAAAGTGTGCAGTGAAAAAACATGAGACCAAATATTTGCTAGCCTATCACCTAGAATCTGCTTTTCAAACCCTGGGAGGTGAACTATTAGCCTCAATTTGTGGAAAATCAAACTGACATCAATGGCCATACAGCTAAAATGGGACAGAAGCACTTTTAGAACTGGTTCTCCAACTCCAGAGATAGTTATCTTTTCGTACATTTCGTACATTTCGTACATTTATTCAGAGAGATAAGGTGAATGAATCTGGAATTCATCAAGGATTCTTTGTAGAGTATTTTAGAAGCATTCATGTGTTTTTAAGCAGCATTTAATTCCTGTTTTCCTAGGTCGGACCTTATAGCACTAACACAACATGGGAACTGTGGGTGGGCCATATTTTAGTTTAACACTAACAACATTTGTATGGATTTAACATTATCCTCATTGGTTCATCTCAGTATGACTATGCTACGGAAAGATCCACTCTTCCTAAGTTAAACAGACGTTCATGTTTTTCATAAAACAGGTTTGATTGCTGATTTTTCTAGAAACCTGTGGCCTTAGGGCTCTGACAAGCTAGGATGTTCTTGTCATGCCAATATGTTCTCTTAATTTTTAAAAAGATCTCTATCCCATCCAAAAGTTACAAAACTTTTATCGAATAAGCTGGTACAAAAATGAAAAGAGTAGATTAAGATTTAAAGCCATTCATTGCCTTCCTCTCAGGTATCTAACATTGGCCTAACAGGAAGGTACCATTGAACAAAAGAAGATCTTGGTCTTGGGTTATGTGAACAGTAATTTTAGTAGGTTTCAGGAACTTACTGTTTCTGTAGACTTGAGTGGTTTAAAATTATTCAAAGTATAATGCAGAAGATTTCCCCCTCCTTTTTGAATCTGTGTAGATCATTTGTACAGTGTCAAGTTGAAATGAACGGTTCATGATGTGTGGCCTGTTAGAGCACTTTTCCCAAAGCCTCACAGAAGGTCTTTCATTTCTTTTTGTGGGAGTCCTACAATGTAGCCTTGGCCTATCAAACTGTAACCTGATCCCTTTAATAATACTTGGCAGAGGAAAAACCTTTTAAGCAATGATCTCAGAGACTATGGTGAACATTTATTACCTAATTCTCGGAACCCCACTCATAGCTTATAGCTAGGAAGCATCTATTAAGGTACAGATTTGTTTTAAGAATTCGTCTGGAGCCCAAGCTGGGTGATTTTCAGTTTTATATGACTGCAGCAGTCTAGAACAACTTGAGTTGCAACTCCACTATTTATTTGAAACAAGGTGAATTTCCTAGATCTGCTATGTCCTATTAGGGAGCACCAGGTCCTCTTTAATAAAGATGAGCTGGATTAGCTTGGATAGAGTGTGAGCTGTGTGCAGTTACAAGTTGGGAGTTCAAAGACCTATTCTCCATGGGTTAAGGAGTCGCCTTGGGAATTTACTAAAACTTGGTGTGAAGGCAGAGGATGTTACGTGGTCCTCTTAGATTTTTAGAGCACGGGCGAGTGGAGAAATTGTCCGTGTTAGGAATACCTTGTGCAGATGTCTGGCGGCTTCGGGATGTGCTTTTCCTAGTTGGTATGGACAGATGAGAGTCCTGCGCTGAGAAGTCCTCTCTGCGGCACGTCTGCTTGGATAGGCTGGCGGGAGCGCGGCTATAGCCGGCGTCTTGGAAGAGGTGCAAAAGGAGCCGCGAACCAGAAGTCAAGGCCGGGAACTTCTCACGGATTCTTTCCCGTTTAGCTCCAGCTGGAGGTTTCTAGTAGAGCTTTGCGGTGCTTGGTCTCGGGGTCCCCCGAGGCCCTGGGTCTCGCTCTGGCCGCCTGCAGCGGCGACCGGATGGCGAGACAGCGTCTCCCCGGGCGCTGGAAGGCTTAGAAAGTGGCGGGGCCAGCTCATCAACTGTCCATTAGCCGAGGCTTGGCCTCCCCCTCCCGGGGCTAGGGCGAGGTTACCTGAGCGGTTGGGGTGCGGGGGTGGGTCGGGGCTGCGATTCCTCGCTGCAGCCTCGGATCCGGGGAACTCGGCCTTCCGGGATTCCAGCCAGCCGCCCCCTCCGCCCCGCCTTCCCCTCCCGGGTCCCTGGGGAGGTCCCACCCGCGGGGTCCCTCCCGCCGGAGTTTCCCGCGCTCCGGTGGGCGCTGTCAGCTGGTCCCGCCCAGGCCACGCACAGCAGGTTCTGCGGTTTCTTGCATTTTATTATGACTCTCGGAACCTGGCGATTAAGACGCGAAACCAACAAAGAGTTTTCTTTCCACCTTAACCTTGCACACAATCCTTTAACAAATTAATTAATCCTAATGAATTAACACTTCATTTATTTAAACGCGCTACAGTCCATGAATTAAATTTTCATGCAGTGATTAAAGGCTCTTAAAATATGCATGATTTCGTTAAAATTTTATAATAAATCAGGGCAATGTGTTACATGACAAGGCAACTATTTCCCAGTCCCTCGCAAGGGGCTTTGATTTGTGCGGGCGGCGCGGAGGAGGGGCGGCTGGCGGCGCGGGCGAGCGGCGGGGCCGAGCGACTGGACCCGGCTCAGCACTCCCGGGTGGGACCCGCAGCCTCTCCGTTTGCGTCGCGGCTTCCTCTTGGGGGAAGCGGGGAGATCGGCTCCCGCAGGCAGGGCCGAGCGGGTAGAGGTGGGCAGGCAGCGGCCTCTCAGCCCCGTCTGCACAGTCAGGCGGGACCGCAGGTCTCTGCAGTCTGTTCTGGCGGGCAGAGCACCCTGAGATGCAGCGTATCCGGGACCCACCGGCTGGCGGACAGCTGTTTGGAATTGGAAGACAACAGAAGTTCCATCGTGTCCGCTGAAGTCGCGGGCCTGCGTATCTCTGTGATTTTAGGGCACCTAAGATGCCCCTTCTTTGGCCAGCGCGCATCTCGGGGCTCGAGTAGACAGGGTGCGAACGGAGTCTGTGGCATTGGCTCCTCTGGGCTCCTGGCCACCGAGCCTATTAAAGGAGCCCCTGGGAACTTGGGCCGCAAAAGTAGTGCTGTCAGCAGTCCGGCAGGGGAAGCGGAGTCAACTGCAGGCTAGCTAGCTGTCAGGCTTCTCCTGGAAGGGTGGCACAAGGTAGGTGGGGGTTGATGTCCAGAAATAGGATAGGGAGACATGCAAATCTGTATCTCGGTACCTAATTTACTGGCAGGACAATGAGCACTGAACTTCACTGGAACGCCCCATCCTGCCTGTAAGGTCGTCAGTTGCATCTGGAGTGGGGTGCACATCCAGGCAGAAAAAGCTACATTTGAGTTAACCCGCCAGAAGAGAGAAAACTTCAAAACCTGCCCCTAGGGCCCAGTCTGGGTACTGAACCTGGGCCCATAAGAAGAGATCGGGTGGCCACACCACCTCACCTATACTGAGGAAAGGGGACAGGCGTGAGGGCTAGTCAGTGCTGGGCAGAGCGCACAGAGAGTGGTCCAGGATATCTCCGGGCCTTAGCAATGGAGAAGAAATGGGCACATCAGCTACTCTGCAGAGAATGGGCCACACAGAGCAGTCACAGCGCCCCCCCTCCCCGCCCCCCACGGGTGCCTAGGTGTCTGGAGCCCCACAAGGGACCCAGTGGTCAACATGCAGAGCTACACGTTGGTGGGATGCAAGGGAGTAGTTTTAAAAGACAAGAAAGATCAAAGCGCGTCAAGCAGAACCGTGGGGAGACCTCACAGACCCCCCCCCACCCGCACACTTCAGACCTTTTCGAAGCAAGAGGGCATGAGGTGGTCTAGGTGAGCCCCTGTTATGACTCCCCAGCCCCTACCCCCGGCCAGTACCACCCCTTTCTGAGCCTACACCCAATGCTGAGTATATTTTTAAACTCTTGATCTTTAGGCCCTTGGGATTTTCCATGAAAAATTGGCTCTAGCTAAGCCCGGAAAAGTGGCTCATTTCAAACTGGTCAACACCCGCAGATAAGCGACGCCTAGAGTCTGCGAGCCGCCTTGAGTCTGCGAGCCGCCTCTTCTATTACTAGGTTCTTCGGAGCCCGCCTGCAGGTGGGGTCCGACCCCTTTATCCTGGTATGTGTACAACCTCCACGAACTTGAGGAATTGGCCTTAGTGGGTCCGGGTATCTAAGCCAAGGCAAACAATCCAGGGACGCTGGAAGACGGAGGAGTAGCCGCTGCGCGGGAAGCTCACGTTCCCACACCCAATTGGAAGGAGAAAGCCTGTACCCAGAAAGGCAAATTGCGGTCAGTGCGTCCTCCCAGCCAGGTGTTGGGCGGGGACAAGGCAAGGGGGGGGGTTCAGTCTGGACCTCGCGGACCCTTGCTTAGCGCAGCTCTCGCGAGTTCTTACTTCAGCTAACCAGGCTACCCTCCAAGATTGGGATAGGGGCGCTAGCTACCAAAAGGAACGTAAAGGGACACGTGCCAAAAGAGGAGGAGAAAATTAATTAATGGGAGAAAGAAATGCGTCTCTGATCCAGATGATAGAGTCCTTGTCCCTGGGGGCGGAAATTCCTTGGAAATCAATAAGTGAGCATTCATTACCCCTCTCTTGATAAAATGCAAAGCTATGAGAGTGAGAGGAGGGGGATTTGTGTTGGTCATTAAACAAGAAGAAAGTGGGGGAAATTTGCCCAGGAATCTGTGCCAAGGCTCAGACCCCATGTGGGCCAACCGGTTACAGCGGTTGCCAAGGCAAGAAAACAAAGCAGTGACTATAGGAGAGCCACGTAGGCCCACCGCCCTCCTCGTAGCCATCAGAAGCAAGTGGGGGACAGGCTGCAAAGCCACTGATGGCCTTGCTCTAGCCTGGGACTGAGGCCCAGTAGGAAAGAGCAGGATAGCTCTCCAAAGATCGCCCTGTATATGACTCTCTCTCATCACATATGCTACACCTGTACGTGCGGCACAAGCTCAGAGAGGGTCACCTCCTGGAGAGCAAGCACTCAGCGTCTTGTACTGACCCAGACCAGGGCTGGGCAAACACTTAAGGAAGAAAGATTAAAGCAGCAATTAAAGAGGGAGGGATGAAAGGATAGATTTCTGTAAAAGACATGACTGGATCAATTTGCTGGGAGCCAGCATACCCCTCTTGCCCGGGCTCCACCTCATTCTTAAGGAAGCCCCTGCTCAGATTGTCCTGCAGTCCCCAGTCGGCCTGGGTTTGTGGAACTCTTAGCCCTTCTTCAGCTTCTCGCAGCTCACAGCCCGCAGTCCTTTTATTTCTAACCCCATCAAGAAAGGGAAACCTTCTAGGGCAGAGGTCTGGCCTCGCCAAGAGCTGGGAGGTACATACCCCTGTTATCCAAAGAGACACTTCCTAAGAAGGGAGTCTTGGTGGAAAGATAACTTCTGACTTCATGCCACCATACCTCCGGGATGGGTCTAGAGGTCTCCCAGGGTCAGAGCAGCGAGCTACTCCCTCCCCCCAGCTAATCCATCTGGCCACAGACTGTTTGGTTGCTGTCTGTCCTGTACCATTTAAGGTCCCTGAAGGCAAGTGCTTCCTGGGACCTGGAGTGCCGGCTGCTGGCACTTGCAGCAGAGGAGGTGGGGGTGGGCATACGAGGGGAGGGAGGGAAAGGGAATTAGGATGAGGGTGTGTGTGTGGGAGAGCACTGGGATCCGCCGCTGTGAAAGTGTCAGGAAGGATTACGTTAAGCCTGAACACCCGGTGCGACAAGGACCACAGGACTCACTTTTTCCCTCCAGCGAAGTCCCGCTCTTGGTCCATTCCCCCGTTGAGATAAAGTTGCATTTAGCGCTCCCAGGGGAACCGCGTAATGGATGGAGATGCTGCTCCTTCTCGCACTAGCGAGTGAACATCCTTCTCACTTCCCTCTCGGGCTACAAGAAAAGGAGGGGGTGGAAGGACAGAAAAGAAAAGAAAAGAAGGAAAAAGCCACGCTGATGATCGGAGGATTTTTAGTAGCATCCGAATAGGAGAGAGGATATATTAAATATGCTCACATCTATAAAGCAAAGGAAAAATAAAATCTGTGATATTGCAAATTTAGCTTTCCAGAAGTGAGATCTGTTTTTTGGTGGAAATAGGGACCTCTTTGGTTTGAGAGTGACCTACCAGATTATATATCTGATCTCCCCTTCCCAGAGGCAGTCCCTGGCTGATCTCCAGCTCTCTAACGGCAGATGTGATAACATCTGGGCCATTATTATCACCCTGGGCAAACACTGGGTCCCTAGAGACTCAGGCACCTGAGCTGCTTGCTCTCCAGGGAGGCCCTTGATCTTCCTGCCACGGAGGGCCATATAACAGGTTGGCTAATTGATTTCTTCTTCTTGGGTCCTGATTTCATAGTAATTAAAAAAATTAAAGGCTGAACTAGAAACGCGTGCCTAATCTTTCAAGTTGATTTGAATGAATATTTTGAACCAGACTTTCCTGCAGGCTAGCTTCCTCCTGTAGCCTGTGGATATATAGAGCAGAGATAAAAGGCAAGGAGCCAAAATGATGGAAACTAAATTTTCTTTTTTAACATGTTATTCTCTTTTTTTTTCTTAAGTAGTTTCATTTGCCCAAGTTTCCAGCAAAACAGTGTGTGTATGTGAGTATGCGTGTGTATGTGTGTCCAAGGAGAGGAAAAGATCCCATCTACATTCTGTTAAGTATTTTTCCCTTTTGATTATTGGAAGCTTTAGATCATCCGGAGCTCGTTTGAAAGGTGGGTTTGTACATGGTTAAAGGAGACAAACAATAAGAGAAATGCGCGATTTCATTTCAACAGCCTTTCCCTAGTAGAAAACACGCGCTCCTTGTGGCTCCTAAGTGGCTGTCACTGGCGGTGCCTGACACAGTTATATTCACAACATCAACAACAACAACAAAGTATGCGGAGAAATTAAATTATGTGGAAATCAATAGCGGCTGACTGCTTCAAATAACGTCTGTCACCGCCCCTGTTCTCTGAGAACCTACTTATACACCTTAAAAGAAACGGGTTCTTTGAGCAATAGACAGCACTTGCCTCCTTGCGTTTCTGTGTTGTTATTTTCCTCCGTATACAGAGGAATGCGGAGGCATAATTTAACATACAAATGCCCATCTGTATATATTATACAACAGCTCGTTAGGCATGGGGAGAGGACGCGTGCCTAAGTCATGTGCATATATTGGGGGCTGAGAGGGGAGTGGGGGGGAAGCACGCAGACAGAGGGGCGTGCGTGCAAGCCCCTTGTCTTTCTCCCTGGGAAAGGTGCCTACCCTTAGACAATAGCCGGCCCTTCTGATCTTTCCAGCCCCGCGGTGGAAAAGGTGAGGCGTGCAGTGCGCATGCCCCGCCAGCCACAGGTGCAGCACCTGCGTGGTCCCCACTGGTGGTCACTCTAAGGACGGCTCCCCCGCGCCGCCGCCCGCGGCCCGTCGAGCGCGCGCGCGCGCAGACGCACGGCGCCGGGGCCGGGCGGAGCGCGCGCCAGACAGACGCAGACGGCTGCAGCCCGGCCGCGCGGCGGGGCCGCGAGCTCTCGCGAGAGCTCCCCGGGCCGGCCGCGAGAAGTGGGGCTCAGGTGTAAGAGGAGTGCATCCCGTCGGCGCGCCGGGCTAGAGCGCTTGGAGGAGCGGGACGGCAAGGCCGGCGCGCGGCGCTCGGAGCGGTGCGAGCGGGCGATCGGTCGCGGCAGGAGCCGCAGTAGCCCCCGCGGCGCGGCCCTCGCCAGCCGCGGCGGCCGGCGCGGCTGCAGCGGGCGCAGGAAGGCCCCGAGGGGAGCCGGCGCGCGGACTTTGCCGCGGACTTTCGGAGTGTTTGTGGATTTACATGCCAAGCCGTCAAGATGATGTCCATGAACAGCAAGCAGCCTCACTTTGCCATGCATCCCACCCTCCCTGAGCACAAGTACCCGTCGCTGCACTCCAGCTCCGAGGCCATCCGGCGGGCCTGCCTGCCCACGCCGCCGGTAAGCGCCCCACGCCCGCGGCCCCGGCCCGCGCGCGCGTCCCCTCCCCCGGAGCCGCTGCATGCCCGGTGCTAGTGTGTGCGGGTCCCGCGCCCGCGATCGCGGGCAGGAGTTCTTAGAGGAGTCCCGCCGCGAGGCACGCCGCGTCCAGCGGCTCTCCAAGTCGCGGTCCGGTCCGCCTGCGCCTCTTCGGGGCGCCTGCGATCGGCGGGGACCTCCGGGGCCGCGACTCTCGACTTTGCTTGCACTTTCGCTGTTAATTTCACGCCTGGAAAAAGGCGCTCTCCGTGCGCGCCCGGGTGTGTGACACGGGTCCCCAGCTGCGAGTGACATCTCCATTTCTTCTTCTTCTTCTTGTCGCCCTTCTTTTTCGTTGCCCTCCCCGGTCCCGGAATGTTTCCCCGTGTCCCCCTCCCGCACCCTCGCTACTTCCCGGTCCCTTCCCTTCTGTCTCCCCCGCTTGTCCCCCCGTGTCTCCCACTCCCCCTTTCCCGCTCTCCGTGCTCCCCGTCGTATTTTGGTTGCTTTGTGTTTGCCTCTCGCTCGTCGTGCTCTCCGGCTTGTGTGTTGCTTTGTGTTTCGTGTCCGCTGTCGTGGTTTTGTGTGTCCGTGTTTTTGGTTTGGTTTGTGTCGCCTGCAGCTGCAGAGCAACCTCTTCGCCAGCCTGGACGAGACGCTGCTGGCGCGGGCCGAGGCGCTGGCGGCCGTGGACATCGCGGTGTCCCAGGGCAAGAGCCACCCGTTCAAGCCGGACGCCACGTACCACACGATGAACAGCGTGCCCTGCACGTCCACGTCCACGGTGCCGCTGGCGCACCACCACCACCATCACCACCACCACCAGGCGCTCGAGCCCGGCGACCTGCTGGACCACATCTCGTCCCCGTCGCTCGCGCTCATGGCGGGCGCGGGGGGCGCGGGCGCGGCGGGCGGCGGCGGCGGCGGCGCCCACGACGGCCCGGGGGGCGGCGGCGGCCCGGGCGGCGGCCCCGGCGGCGGCGGCGGCGGCCCGGGCGGCGGCGGCGGCGGCCCGGGGGGCGGCGGCGGCGGGGGCCCCGGCGGCGGGCTGCTGGGCGGCGCGGCGCACCCGCACCCGCACATGCACGGCCTGGGCCACCTGTCGCACCCCGCGGCCGCGGCCGCCATGAACATGCCGTCCGCGCTGCCGCACCCCGGGCTGGTGGCGGCGGCCGCGCACCACGGCGCGGCGGCGGCGGCAGCGGCGGCGGCGGCCGGCCAGGTGGCGGCGGCGTCGGCGGCGGCGGCCGTGGTGGGCGCGGCGGGCCTGGCGTCCATCTGCGACTCGGACACGGACCCGCGCGAGCTCGAGGCGTTCGCCGAGCGCTTCAAGCAGCGGCGCATCAAGCTGGGCGTGACGCAGGCCGACGTGGGCTCGGCGCTGGCCAACCTCAAGATCCCGGGCGTGGGCTCGCTCAGCCAGAGCACCATCTGCAGGTTCGAGTCGCTCACGCTGTCGCACAACAACATGATCGCGCTCAAGCCCATCCTGCAGGCGTGGCTGGAGGAGGCCGAGGGCGCGCAGCGCGAGAAAATGAACAAGCCCGAGCTCTTCAACGGCGGCGAGAAGAAGCGCAAGCGGACTTCCATCGCCGCGCCCGAGAAGCGCTCCCTCGAGGCCTACTTCGCCGTGCAGCCCCGGCCCTCGTCCGAGAAGATCGCCGCCATCGCCGAGAAACTGGACCTCAAAAAGAACGTGGTGCGGGTGTGGTTTTGCAACCAGAGACAGAAGCAGAAGCGGATGAAATTCTCCGCCACTTACTGAAGGGGGCGGGGGGCGGGCGGGGGCAGCGCCGGGCCGAGCCGAGGCGGGCATTTCCCGGGCTCTGCTCTGCCCTGCTGCTGCTGCTCGCAGAGGCCGCCGTGCTGCGGGTGGGCTGCGGGGGAGCCCCCCCGCCTCGCCCTCTCCTGCACCACTCTCTGCTCTACGAGCCCCTACCGCTCCCTAGCCTAGAGGACCCGGGTGCTGGGTGTGGAGAAAGAGGAGAAGGGAGAGGGGGAAGAAAAGCGAAGGACGGGATGGAGCAGGGGTTTTGAGCAGCAGGATGGTTCTAGGGGCAGGGGTGGGAGGGAAAAGGATGGGAAATAGACTGTTTTTGACCAGAGACACATATCAAAATCTTCTGGGGACCAAGGAACTATGTTCAAAAAACAAGATTACCAACCACCCAAAGCTAGACAAATAAAAAGGGGGAAAAGTCAAAGAAAGATGCTTTAAAAACTTGACTCCGAGGAGGAACAGTAATCTGCAACTTCGTGTACCTCTAAGGAAGAAAAAAAAAAAGAGCAATATCGTTATCATCACCACCCCAAACCTTACACATACTGAGTCAAAAATGAGAACCAAATGAACTGAATGTGAGATTCTGGGTAGGAAGCTAGGACTCTATGTAATTTTGCCTTCTAAATCTCACATCCATGCCGTCCTTGATTTATTTCATCTGTTCCAAAGAGACTCCAGAGGCTTGGCTTTCCCTCAGGGGGAGTGAGGCAGGCACAGCTCAAAGGGGCTTGGGAAGCTGGTTTAGAGGGGATCAAGTTTTCCAGAGGCCCAGTGGTTGTTACGTTCCGGTGTAGGTCGTGACTGGACAGGATGAGGGTCTTTGCTTTTGAGCTGTCAGAAAGGCAGAAGTTAGGGTCTCTGAAATAAATATTTCATGTCAGGAAAATTAAATGATGGTGACATAAAGTTTTTCTTTTGTGTTTATATATCTAGAAAACCGATTATCTCCCCCGAAGCCATTTTCTTAAAAAAAATACACTTATGGAACTTTAATTTAGCTTACTCTGTATTCCAGAGCTTAATTTCAAAACCGTCTACTGGGTTCTTTTTTTTTTTTTTTCTGATTAATTTAGGTAGACTAAGAGGGTGGAAGATATTAGGAGAGATACTTCCTTCCATTTTTTATTTTCTCCACTGAATAAGACTCATCTTGCTCTTCTAGGTCCCCTTTTCCTCTCTCTTGGAGAATGTGAAGTTGTTGAAATGCTGAGAAGTTTCTGTTTTCAATTAGTTGGGGGGGCCAGAGTTGGTTGTGAGAATATCACCTAAAATCCCAGAAGAGAGGACAGTACTTAAAGATTTAAAGGCCTTCTCCCACCCTGTTTGTTTCACAAAAGTCTGCATGCTCCCTGGGGAAAGCAGAACAATTGTTTCCTTTCTGTTATTATTAAAGCATTATTTATTACTGAGGATTAATGGTGGGTAGCAAAAACTTTTAATTTATACTCTGAGTTTCCCAAATAGAAAATCATGTATGGTATTTCATAGTAATAATTCAGGTACCTTACAAGCTGCTGGTTTAAAAAAAATGAGAAAGATAATTGAAGGTGGTTTGGTGAAATGCCTGCTTTGTGTACAACATACTCTTTGGATCTCATGTGGAAGATGGTTTGTTACTATCCTTTAACCATAACTTTAAAGATGAAAATACAGCAAATGAGAAAAGAATAAAAAAAAAAAACCCTACTGTTTAACAAGACTGAAATCATGCATGATTTGAAAAGTGCAGAAAGAAACGATTAAGTCTTACTCTGGTTAGGTATTATTTATTTAATTATGTTGTATATTATTGTTTGCAGCGCAAACATTCTATGCATTTGCAATTGAGCACTAAACTGGGCTAGCTTTCTGGTAGACCGTTTTGTGGATAGTGTGATTTCACAGTCTACTGCCTGTTTCCACTGAAAACACAACATTCTTGCCATATTCTTGTATTTAGAGGAAAAGGAAGAAAGACTACTGTAAATATTTTATTTCGTGCACACACTCACACAGTCGTTACATACTGCCATTGCTATTCCTGAAATGTCTCACGGATTGATCTACCTGTCCATGTATGTCTGCTGAGCTTTCTCCTTGGTTATAGCATTGCTCTCTTCCCTTCTCCCTCCCCAACTTCTATCAGAAACATTTCTGTGCGCCAGCTTACAAGAGGGAGATGTGTCCCAGTACACTTACAAATAAAACATAACTGAAAGAAGAGCAGTTTTATGATTTGGGTGCATTTTTGTGTTGATATTGGGCCAAGTCCTGGTAGCTGTTTTGTTTTGTTTGTTTTTTGTCCAACCAAAACTCCCCAACAAATGAATAAAAAGCAGTAAACAAAAACAGGGAAATCTTCAAGGGAATACCAAAAGAAAAGAAAAGGTAAAAATAGCGTTTTTTTTTTTTTTCTAACCAAGAATTCACTGGTGGCTAGCTAACTCAAGTGAAAAGTGATGCTGAATAAAATGAATCCCATGTTAATTGCCTGTGTTTATCAAAGTTTTCTTTTAACTATAGAGACTGGTATGCCACAGCATTCCATTCAAAGTGATGGAAAACAATAAACCACCAGGCACCCAAAAAGCAATTTGATTTGAATGTCAGGGACATAGATGTTGGAGGATTTGAATGTGCTGTTCTAATACGTCTCCAGCCCCCCAATTAAAAAAAAAACTTCTAAAAATTTAACTAATTGATTTTTTGACAGTTAATGAATTTTAAACAACACACACTGATCTGTCCAGATCTTGTCAAATGCTTCTGTTCTTCAGGAACACTTACTTCTCATGCCACCTACTGCTCCCTAGTGACCAGTGCTTCTCTATTTCTTGGCGAGCTGGGACTAGATCAAATGCCAAATGTACAAAGTTTCCTAATAGCTGGGACTATATCTTCTGAAGTCATCCTACTTTAGCCAAATCTTTTTAATTTCACCGGCAAATCTGTGAAAGAAAACTATTCAAAAAAGAATAGTACATTTTAAAGGTGTGATTTTGAACAGCTGTTAATGTTTTTAAAAAAAAAAGCACTAGAGGTATTTTTTAAAAATAGATCTCTTCCATCAAAATTGATTTGTTTCTGTTGTTATTGACTTGAAATATCATCAGAGTTTCTAATAAAATACATTTGTAAAAATAAAACACGTTATTTTATAGAAAAGTATGACCAGATTTCATTGTTGGAGATCCAGGAATGAACAAATAAAAAGATTTACTGAGGTTGTTTTTCTAAAAATCTGTTCCAAACGGAATTATTGCAGGCAAGTACATTTGTATGATATAACAATGGGTGATGTATGTGTTAAGAATCTTAAGTATTTGGTTTGTATTAAATATAATCCTTACCCAGTAAAAAGAAGACCATTATGTTAATAAAACATCATTAAAACACATGATTTGCAGGGTTTCCTAGTTTGTGTAATAGGAAACTGTGCAAAACAAAATATGTTTTGCTTTATGGTGGGTAAATCTGACTATAACTGTAAGGAATAAGAAGACAATTTGAAGACGCCTTTAACTGTCAATCTATGAAAAAAAATCAACAAATCTGAAGAGGAGAATTCCAAGATTTGCTGATGAGGTAGGATTGGCTTTTGTCCTTTAGTTCTGAAGATCAGAAATTCTTTAACTGATTTCCGTTTCTGTTAGTAAATGGAAATAAAACGAGTGACCCTGGATTCTTACACAGGATAATCTCGAAGTAAGCTTAGGTGTGGGAGAAATGGTTTTCGTATCTATAGCATCTATTTGGGGTTCTTAGGAAATCCGGGGACGGAGTAGAAAAGGGAAAGATAAAATATGCATTAAATGCACCAACACTTTAATGTCCCCCATTCCTCTCCAACCTTGTTTTCTGTAGTCTTAGCGCTGGGTCCTGCTCCTGTTGGTCTAAGGAAAGATGTGCTCAACGCCCATCACCCAACTTCTAAATAGATTTTTGTTTAATGCGTGCTCTGAAATTACTCTCAATTTCGATTATAAACTCATAAATAAACCGTAGGCACCCACTGCTGTGATTGAATTGGTCGTTGCTTTCTTGTGACATCGAGTAGTTTGAGTCCAGTTAGTGAAGAGGACCTGGCACTCTAATCCTGGGGTAGAACTCAGCTTGGTCACCCCTAGTCCTGAAGCCCTGGTCAAGTGGCCTAGGGACCTTTCTGGACCCTGCTGTTACCTACCCAAACACCTCTATTCATCATTGCAAGTGGGTGGGCTTTCGTTCTAACGTTTAGAAGTTTAAATTGGCGCTTCCGACTGGCTAAATCCTTAGTTCCACACTCCCCCATCCAGCCTCATTCTTAGAGTCGTGACAAGCACAACTATTATTAATGATGTTTCTGTCATCGGTGTTGTGGCCACCGAAAATCTGAGTCCCAGTGATGAGAACAACATAGACCTTCAGGGCTGTTTCCATATACACCCAAGAGTAATTGATTAAAAAAAAAAAAAGCCGAAACCTAGTTCTCACGAGGGACTCTTTTCCACCTGCGAGATAAGCCTTGTCGCAAGAATTGCGTTATTTAATATTTGATCTAATCTTCGCGCCCGTGCGGCTGCAGGCGCGCGGTTGGGACGAGATCCAGCAGGGCACGTGCGGCGGGCACGCGCAGGCGCCCCAATCGGGTTGGCTCTCCTTCTAAATAATTCATGGCCTGAGAGTTCTGGAAATTAATAAAACGAACGATAACAAGAAGCTAATTAAAAACTTTGGTAATTGTTGTCAAGTCAGCTTGATGGGAGACGGCCCTTAGTGACTCCCTCCCCCCCCAAACTGGTGGATCTGCTGTGTGGGTCGCGATGCCTGCGGCCGAGCGTCTCCTGCGACTCGGGGGTCGCTTCCGCAGCGGCCTGGGAAGGGGAGGGGATGGTTGCGGATTCCAGCAGCTACCTTCTGCAGCGCTCGGGGTTCTCCCGCCGAACTTTTGGATTTCGGAGCAAGGATTGGAGAGTGTCGTTTAAAACCGCAAGCATCGCTGATTGGGTCGAATTTCCATCTAGGACAGGGCCCGCCCCCTCCCTCCACCCACGCGAGATTCTTGCTTTTCCCCCTTGCAACATCCACCCACCAGGGGGGTCCCAGAGCCACCAAAAGTGAGACTGTGGGGTCTGCGGCCAAGCAACGACGGCGGGCCCTAAGCGCACCCCACCATCTGCTTGCAGACTTTTGCACCTTAGCATTCTAGCAGCTTCAGTTCTGCAGAAGGCGGCGGGAGTACCCCGCCTCGCCGCCAGGCACCAGAGGTTGCGAGGGGGTTAACAACCCAAGGCTGCCTGGTCCAGTACGCGTGCGCACAGGTGGCTCGCGGACCCCGAGAGCCCGGAGCCCGGGCGGAGGGGGCGCGCCTAGCGCGCGCAGGGCTGGCACATGCGCATTGAGCCTACCAAGCACGGGGTGCAAACCCTGGCGGAACACATTTTCAAAATTAGGCGCGGTCGGAGGTTGCGTCCCTCTCCTCCTGTAGGGACCTTCTGCGTGGAAAGGGAGCGGATCTAACGGGAGTTAAAAATATTCGGCCACACCCCTAGATCGCCCTAGACCACAGTCACTTCAACGTCACCCAACTTTTCAAATTGGGGTTACACGTTTGTTTTCATGACTTGGGATGGGTAGGACTTGGACTTTTATGCTGCTAAGGCGCAGTTTGATCAAAGCTCAGTCCCAGATGAGCGCGTATGGGGCAAAGGAGAATTTTATACCCGGGGTGAAAGGATGGCGGGTTGCGAAGGTTTTGGCCCCCCGAAATTCAGTGAAATCTGAAAGATGAAAACGAAAACGAAGATGGCCAAGCTCGGGTCCCTGTCCCGTAGATGTCTGGGCGAGGTGAAAAAAACCAGTGTGTCCCGGCTCGCCTCCGCGGGAGGTCGCGGCAGTCCCAGAAGGGAGGTGTTTGGAAATGGAGACGGGAAACGCCAGGGGCGGGCGGAGAGCTGGAAGCCGAGTCACTTCACCAAAGAAGGGGTTGGGGGGGGGGGCAGAGAGGCTGCGTGGATTAAGTAAACCGGATTACAAACAAAAGTTTGATAACTCTGCCGCTCAGCCTCAGTGCAGCACGATGTATACAAACTTCGAAGCCACGAATCAGGATAAAACAAAGTGTTGACAATTTCCAGCCGTGGAAATTCACTTGCATAGGTCCCTTTCTCCCCCTTCCCGCCCCCGCCAAGTGTCGACAATAAACATTTAATGAAGGCAGAGACCTAGATGTCTCTAGACAATGTCAGAATACTTTAAGCAGACCATTAGCACGGCTTTTTCCACTTCAAACATCGCGCGGCACACCCTTACATTATTAAAAAAAATACAACATATGAAACAAATAATACGTCCCTAAGATTATTTTAAGTGGTCTGCAGCAGTTCTGATACCCCGTACGTACTAACAGAAACCAACTCATTCTAGATTACTCGCGCTTAAAAAATGTTAAATACAGTTAATGCAATATTAATCGCCCTTTGGTGATATAAAATGCGATATTTTCAGGCAGCTATTGAGCTTTTCTACAGGAAGAGCTGATGAAAAGAGTCACAGCTGAATAGTGGAGAGAAAAAGCCTGGTATTTATTGCTTTTGTTTGGCTTTTGGCTGCAGAGACAGGAACCTTCTAATGGGGTAAGGACATTTATTTTATCTGCAATCTATTGCTGAGAGAGCAGGGGCGGCAGATGGGGCTGGTGCAATATTCACAGTGTAATTTAGAGCAAATCCTAATAACTAATAATGATTTATGTTAATTTTGATCACTTATGCGACTTTACCAAATCATTGAGACGAAAGAAAGAGAAAGAAAAATGTGCGGAGGCGCTCGGGACCTGCGCTTTGCGCGATTTTAGAATGCCTTTTCTGAGTTAGCAATGGCAGAGCGGACATTTGCAAGGCAGGTAGGGTACCTTCAGTAGTCTTTCGCGGGGGGGCTTGCGCGACTCCTTGGAGTGGCAGGCGCTTTTCATCGCAGTATGAAGGAAACAGCTATGATTCTGTTGCTTTATTTGTTTACACTAAACGAAAGGATTCTCTGTGGGCCTGGGGAGAGGTGCTGGGACCAGGCAAGGCGGGGAGCGACTCGGCTACAGTCGCATTGAGCTGCTCCCTCCCAAGGACGTCTGAATTCCGAGGCTTAAGATGTGTGTAGGCGCCCAGGCTTCGGCTCGCGCGCGCACCCCGCTCCTCCACGCTCAGAAGTTTTATTACCCGTGGCTTAAACACGTCGCCGATCCCTCATCTTCCCCTTCTCCTGCCACTTGTTCGCCAGCACCAACTTATTGTAAGCTTCTCGGCCTTTACCACCCCACTTTCCCAGCCCCAAGGGATTCCCAGGCTTTTAAATTCAAAAATGCCTTTTCTTCCTTCCATCCCCAGGCCAAGCGGCACCCGTTCCAAATCCCAGGGGCTGCCAATAGAAAGCAGGTTCTGCACCTAAACGCGAGGATTTTCGGCATCCACGTAGTTCACCGCGGAGGGTCGGAGCTGGTTTTGAAAGGGAGGGTGCGCCTTGCTCCTGGCAATTTACTTTTCCAGTTACCTTTTGCACGTTTTGACGCCTCGGGGCTATAGTTTGAAAGTAAAACCGCATCAAAGCACCTTCTTATTAGCTCTGTATTTGAGAAATCCAGAGATGAAACTACCTAAAAGGTTTAATAGGGCGGAACAGCATTTATTTGCCAAGCAAACAGCCAGAATACAGTTCAAAAGGCAGACAGTGGCTTATCAGCAGGAGGCTGAAAGAATGCAGGCGAAGTGAATTCCAAGCTTCAATTTCGAGGTTACGGACAAGGAGAAAAGATCATGATTTTTTGATTTTTTTATCATCTTTATACATGTAGATACAAATGGAGGGATGGATGGATGGATAGATAATCTCTTAGAGACTTTCCCCACCTTTTGGAGTTGTCAAGATTTTTTTATTGTTGTTATTGCTGTTTCTAAGTAAACTCTCAGATATTCTTTAAGAAGGCAGGAATCACTCCAGGGACTTGATCAATAAATATATTTAAAATATGATCACACACATTTTATGATCTTCCTTTTTGTTTTTAAAGGTCACAGATGTAAAATTGCACTTGATTTTCTTCTACCAGGAAAAATCAAGTTACGTGATTCAGAAGAAAGTCTTTCTTTAAAATTATGCCCTTTCCCCCCTGCTTTTGAGTCATCTCTGTCAGCAACTGTACAGTTAGTATTCCGGGTGTAAAGAAAACTTTAAACAAAACAAGTCTTAAAATAAACCCAGGCAGTTGAAGTTGATTGTTTACTGATAATACTCAATGTGTGTTTGTGGACTTGATGCTGCCCCTCCACGTGCATATCCATATACAAACAGATATGAGGACATTTGTTTCTCTGTTGTGGCTGAATGTAACTGTGTTTTTATTTCTAAAGTCCATTCAATTCTGTCTCCATGTTTCAGCCTCCAAAGCTACTCCCTTAAAATGGAACAGTGGTGCATTATTGAAACTCTCTATCAAACAGCTCTGGGGTTCAGCCTTTCTGCAAACGCTGGCTCTCAATGAGGTCTGACTGTCTGACTGCACATAAGCCCCTAATATGTTAATAGCCGTAGGGGATGCCTAAGGTACTATCTCAAGCTGCTTCGCACACCATATGTCAGGCCGTTAGCCACATGGATCTATTAATCAAAAGGAGCTGGAGAGGGAGGAGAAGGTCTTGGAAGCAAAGGGGGGGGAGGGGAAAAAAGAGGGGGGATAGGAAAGGAACAAGAAAACATTTAAAATCACCACCCTTCCCTTAAAAAAGAAATAGAAATATAAAAGGATTAAGCAAATGCAGATTTCCTTTCTATCAAGTTAAAGACTGTTGACAGATGTCTGTCAAAGAATTAGCATAGTATCTGTTGGTAATGAATAGAAAGAAAATTTACCTGAACTATCCTGTCTAGGGTTATTTTATTATAAAACTTTTATAGGCTAGACCCTCTTGCTCCAAAAAAATTTTTTGTGGAATGTATTGTCTTGTTGATTAGGTTTATTACAGGAGTAGAGACTAGGGAAAATGTGAATTTTGGAGATACCAGGAAGGCATGAATGGAGGCCTGGAGGTTAGAATAATATGTAATACATTATATGTACACACACACACACACACACACACACACACACAGTAGAACTTTTAAAGTCACCTTTAGTTGTTCTGACATGAAGTGCAATACATTTATATTTTTGTCCTTTTTTCATATCATAAAGCTTAGTGGGCTTCTGATAAATGAAACTCCAGAGTAATGGGGTAGTAAAAAGCACTAAATGGAAAAGCATTTACTCTCCAATCTTTTTCATTTCTACTTTGAAATATTTCTTGCCTTCCAATGTTCAAAGTAAGTTTTGATTAGATACTAAGTTTAGAAAGTTTGTACAACCTTGGAAATAACTGTGTACACGACATAGAGAAATTAAAAATGAGTAAACATGATAACTATGTTATGGGAAACTTTAAGTTCTTCTTTGAAAGGATGAATATATTTATCATGTGTCTAAAACATCACTTTTAGGTAAATCAAAAGAGAATACTTTTGAAAATCTAATATTAGAAATGACATCAAAAACAGCAATGAAAGAAGAATGTACAGATAGACTTCAAAGTTGAATTTCTTTTTTATGTGCAATCTTACCTGGAATAAAGAAACATAAACTGAAAAGTCATTTTGGGAATTATTTGTTCCTTTAATTGACAATAGTAATATATAATAAGAACCTATTTTAAAAATATCAATTTCAAATCTGGCAGTAAAAAAAATTCTAGAAATATTTTTTAAATAGTGGCATGAATAGTAAGCTTGTATCATAGAAGTTAATTTATAAAATAATGGAGTGATTAAAAAGTTTGTTGATTATATATAATTATGCTTGTATATATTGTGTATGTAAGTGCTTATCACACATATATATGTATGTGTATAATTGAGAGCAGGTCCTTCACTTACATCATAAGTTCTCTGTCATTAATATATATTTGAAATATTCTATTACATTAGATATGTAAATAAAGTCAGTAGAATGTTCTTACTTATAACTTAAAAACACAGTTAAAGGAAGGATGAAATTGTGCTAAGGATAAGAAGCACAAATTATATGCATAGTATAAAATGGGGTACTTTGTACTGTATATTAGATTGGAGATACTAATTTTTACAATTTAATTTTTTGCAAGGGTACCTATCTTTGTTGTGAAAGGAGTTCTGAGATGAAGGGAAAAGTTAGTATGGTACATGACTTTAATTAAAGATATTATTATTTAGACTATTTGATTTGGCTGGAAAAGGGTGAATTTAAGAATAGAGAATTATGTTGTATTATGCAGAACTGAAATCAATCTGTAAATATGAGGAATTCTAAACCACTATATTTCATCCAGGAGATGATGAATGTATAAAGAAGAATCATCCTGAAGTTTGAGAGGAAGTGGGTAAGGAGAAATACTTACCTTTAAATTTTGGTGTGTGCTACTAGCCTTTATTTCTTTCCCTGTAGTTAAAAGGTAGCCCATATATCTGTCGCTTTGGGTTTCCAAAGACTCGTAACTTAATTCCTTCAGGCTATTCATCAGCACAGTAATTAAACTAGCAAATGGATGTAAATAAAGTGAAATTGGTTTCATGACAGATGAGGCGAAGAGGCCTCTGACATGAAACAAGGCAGGACAATAATGGTTTCAGCAGCACTGGGCCCTAGAAGGAACCCAGCTGGATTTATTAGGTGCTGCAAGTGATTTGCTGGAAGCGGGCAGGACAGGAGCACTCTTTAATTTGACAGGAATTTTGCATCCTAAAGAGCATATTCAAATATAAACCCAGAGAAGTAAACAGAAGTAAAAAGAACAACATTCTTCCTCTCAATAAAAGGACTTTCATTTGCACAAGTCATTATTTAATCTAAGGATGAGTGGGTAGGTATTGCTTTGTTTATCTCATTGACTCAAAGACTTCTATTGATATTGTAGGTGTAACAATTTTACAGTAAGAAAAGTAGAAAGTAAAAGGGAAGGATTCTTAATTGGCTCAAGGAGACTCAAATGGAAATTGAGTCAGTCTTCTACTGTAATAAGAAAGTCACATATAGAAGGAACTGAAAACAGATTTTACATCAGTTGTAGATTAATCTATTTCTCTGCTCTGTGTGTAAATGTGGTCTCAATTATTGAAGTTTCATTTCATAAGGAGCAAAGATAACGAATTCCTCCAAAGTCTCCTTCAATAATGTTCTTCCCACAAGATTCAAGGTTTCAGCACCATGGCTAGCGCACTGTGTGTGTGTGTGTGTGTGTGTGTGTGTGTGTGTGTGTGTGTGTGTGTATGTGTGTGTGCACGGGGGGGGGGGTGTTGCCCTTGATACTGGAGAGGTGAAATCTAACATACTCTTAAAATTCTACAGGTAATTTAATTATTTAGCAGTGAGTTCTAATCCAGGAGTGGGATGCTAACATAGCCTACATCCTTAGATATCACGGAATGTAATGTTTTATAGCATAATGGGGATAGAAACGGGAGTAGGTGCTCAAAACTAATGAAAATAAGATCTTAAGGAAAAAAAGAAAAGGAAATAAAATTCAACCCATGTGTTTTCCCTTCAGTCCAGTGGTGAGTAACTTTCAATTTCGGAAAGAATTTATTATGAAACTCAATTGGCTTTTTCCCTGAGCCTTTCTTTATTTTTTTTCCTAACAGAAAAAATATGCCTAATTATTTTAAAGTTCTTTTTTTCCAACGGAGAGACACAGGCAAGTCCTTTAATTATAATACAGTGTGAGAGGGGAGCATATGGAGAGAATGTCAAGAAGAGGGTACCAGGGGCAGCTCTTCAGAAATCTGTATTCATTTCTGGCTCTTATTTGTTCAGTAATCTCTACCATCATAACTAAATCTTGAAGCACTGATGTAGTTCGAGTTGTTGTTGACTTAACGTCAGAATTCAATCACTGGGGGTTTTGCATCAGCCGGGCTACTTATTTGTCTAATAAATCCGTCATTTTGTAAGAAAAATATTTGAGCAGCCGTACTTGACCTCTTGGTATCCACAAGTCACATTTATTTCTCCCAGTTTACAAATGCAAAATCGAGATGATCATCTAATGCCTGGAGGAACTGTGTTGATTTCTGATTGGATTTTAGATGGAAATGTCTATTTTAAATACCTTGTGATTAAATTGTACATATAATAGAATCCATGCATTTTAAACTGATTCCTGCTTAGAAACTTAACAATCCAGACTGCTAGTCATACATACCGATAGGGAAAAAAAGCCAAACTGACCCCATCCACATGTTTCCAATAATATTAAAATTGATTCCCAATTGGAAGAATTTTTAAAGATAGAGTTTTTAAAATTTCTAAACTAGTTTATTTCGATGATCTTTCCATATTCTCAAAAGATGCTCTGGTTCATGGGGTAGGGGTGCACTTCATTACCCTAATTCCAGAAGTAAGGTATTTCAATCCCTGAGCTGCAGTCTTGGGGATGCTACTGAACTGTCAACTTAAAAGTCCAGGGAAACCCACATTACCATCTGCTACTATTAAATTATTGTGTCCTAACTGATTAAATTGATATTATTCTTTACCTAACAATAGGCTTGGAAATTGCTTGGAAATCTTTAGTACTCCCCTGCGCACCCCCTTTTCTTTGGAGATTGTTCAGTGTAAAGATCTCTCCATAACTTAAGAATCTTTCTGGTTTCTTTGCTCAGGAACCAACAAATTGTTCAAAGGCACATTCTTTTGGAACGTTTCTCTGTGTTGGTGAAAATGAAACTATACCACCTGTTTGTTGTGACAAATGAGTAAAAAGAGAAATATTTCCAAACAGACTGGAGAGCTGGTTTTGCCAGTTAGCAAATGAGACCTGGAGAAATAGGACCTAAACAGAAGCCCCAGAATGGATGGTTTGAAATCGCTCCCACTTGTCAGGAGCGGGCGGTATAGACCAAACACATCTGTGGAGAGGGGCCCTGTGCCTGGAACCAGCCCCAGTGAGGTCCCCCTTTGCTTTCTTGTTCCTATGTGCCTGCGTGGCTGCGCGCATGTGCTTGACAATAACTAGGACATGTATAAAGAAAGTGTTAAGCTTAGCTCGTTTGGATGTGAAGTCATGGCGATGGTAGGACATCATCTGTAAGACACTTTTAAGTCAAAAGTGGTAGTCGCCAAAGGGAGTCGTCGACCACCACTGCCTCTGCTCTGGTCCCCTGTCCTTCGCCTTGTGCGAGCTTAGACTGAGTTCGGCGATTTGTTTTTTCTCCTGCGCAGTGCACGCTCGCGAGTTTCGAGTTCCGAGGCCTCAGATTTGGATTTTTTCCTTTGCACGATGAGGATGGTATCTTTCCCTCTCCCTGGTGCCTAGATCCTCTCGAGTCTCATCCCGAAATCCACTGAGGTGCGGGGCTCTGGATCGGCGTCCAAGCGGTGTAGGGCAGGTTTGTGACTTAAGGAGCTTTTACCTCCGCGGCTTGCAAAGCTGTGGGACCAAAACAGCCGGTCTCCCACCGGAGGGAATTCTTCCAAAAGGAGCTGGGCTCGGCACCCGGCCATCAGCACGCTTCTTGTTCCCACCAAGACCTGGAGGGGTCGCTAGTGAGCAGCAAACGTTGCAGGAAATTTCCTATCAGATCCAGCTTGCTTGGAGTTTGTTGTAAAGAGCTTAGTAGGCAGGGAGGCTACTGCCTAGAAATACTCATTTTTGAGACTTCATCACGAACATATCACTTTCATTTTCAAACTGGCTTTGGAAAATTTGATTACTTCATTTTTCATTGAGTAGAACCTTAAAACATACAATACAGTTTACGGAAAGACATTGGGGGGAAAAGTCCTCATCTAGGCCCAACCTTCCTCATAAGAGACCAAGGTAAACCCAGCCAATGTCCAGCTGTGGAGAGCAGAGGCAGATTTGTCTGTGATCTTATCGAGCACAACACCCAAAGATGAAGGCATAATTACTCAGTATATGAGAAAACCAGCCAGACTGAAGAAGCAAGCTGATCCGATATTTGTCTATCATAAAATGCAGGGCTTTCAAAACTATCTGTTGACTCCTGACTGCTTGCCTCAACTCAGCCTTCAGTTCTAGCTCTACAAGAGGAGAAGGTGTCTTTGGATTCTCTGGCCTGTTGATTGGGTCTTCAGATGTCAACAAGAAAGAATCTGGAAAGGAACAAGGTGCAGGGGAACTATTGTGAGGAAGAGTTTGCTTGGTCTTCTGTGGACTTCCAGGTTCTCCTCCACTCTCGGTAATGAGAAAAGCACTTTTGTACTTAATAGAGATCATCTTTGGCTATCTGAGCGAGTGATTCAATCAGAGGAGTAGTGTGGAAGCTTCTGTCTGTGTTATGTCTGGAAAGACAGTTGAGGCAGAAGAAGTGTTTGAAAAAGGAAGGCAAAATGTAGGTGTTTCCAATGTAGATGTGTCTTAAGTTAGATGATTCTAAGTGTTCTGATAAAATGTAATCAGTTGGGGAGAGGAGAGAGAAACCTTGCATAAAAGCTTAAAGATGTCTACCACAGGGTATCATTTCGATGTGGTGCCAAGGTTCTTCAGGAAACATAAGCTATATTTCCAGCCCCCACATACATGGCCTAAATGTTAGCATTCACCTGCAGTAAAGTAGTTACAAGCTTATGAATATCTCAATGGGAGCAAAACTGTAATGAAAGGGAGGAAGTATTTGGCAGCTTGAAAATATTAATGCTAGCTTGTAGAAGTCTATACTCAAGTTATTAACAACTTATGCAATCTTTAATCGACATAAATTAATTTAATTATGATTTGTAATTGCATTATGCATGATCAATTTGAAACACTACATTAAAAATAATTAGAGCCAGGTACGACTATTTCTCAGTCCTCTAATCACTTAATGAAAAGGAATGCCTTGTACCACCTTTGGGTCAACGTGTAAATTAGGATAAATGCTTATTTTCCAATAAAAATGTGGTAAAATAATTGCACACTCAACAGACATTTTTATGACTCAATTGTAAATTGGGCAGAATTGTATTATTATTTTTTTCATGGATCTAGTTAAGTATTTATTAGGGTTGATTGAGCTGTCAGGGTGTTTTCAGGATCAGACCTCGAGGATTTGAATGAAGACTAACTTTTATGTAAAAATATCATGCTGTCCTCGAAGCTCATGCCAAGAGGTCACTGCAGATGGAGGACCCAACTTAGCATAATGGGTTTAACATTTCCATGACATCATCAGGGAATCTGAAAGGAGTCTAAGGATAATCAGAGTGGTCATTCAGAAGAAGAGTAAATATTTTATGAAGATATATAGAAGACAGGAAAGGTGGTCAGAAAGGTGATTCTAAGCTCCTTAGAGTTCTGTGAAGCTACTCACAGAGTTAAAAGAGCCACTGCACATTCTTATATTAGCCAGACATATTTGAGAAGTTCAAAAGGGGACCCAGATTAGGAATTATTTTGCATAAGATTTTTTTTTGTTTCTCAAGCTCTTTGTATATTTCTTACTATGAAATATTCATCATTTATATGCTTGTAAAGAGTAATCCACATTTGACACATCTGGCTCTGCTTTTGTGTGGTGAATTTTCAGTTCTGCAGGACAAGCTTTTTACTTTTAAAATGATTATTGAAATCCTCAGGAGCACATTAGATATGTTTGTGAATTAGTATATATCTTGATGGAGTCACCATAAGAATTTGACTTCAAGTCCCAGATAGGTATTGAAAAATATACATGTAGAGGCAAAAACAGTGAAAGGAGCATAAGGCTATATGATTCAAAGTTTTAAGCATTTTTTCTAGATGATCATTTTTTCCTATCAAAATGAGTAAAAATATACTGATTTTATTATTTGAAAAGTTTACACTAGAATATTTTCTAGTTTTCTAGAAACTGGTTAAACACTCTAATAAGATATTATTATTGGTTTATTGTTTTTGTCCTACTTTGAATTATGCAGATTAAATTCCTGATATTATCTATTAAAATTAACACTTTTAGAATCAGTTTCAAAAAGCACCAGTCAGAATGACCATTGAATCTCCAATTTAATTTTTTACATTGGTAAAGATTGTTTTAGAGACTGAGGAGATAGTCATTGATTAAAACCTTTGTCCTGTAAACAAAAGGATCTGTGTTCAGATCCCCAGATTCCACATTAAAAAAAAAGCCCAACAGATATGACAGTGACCTGAAATTCTAGCCCTGCTTGGAAGGTGGATCCTAGAAAATCCCAAAGCAAAGCAGTAAGGTGGAAAAGCAATCCAAGATGATTCCTAATGTCACCCTCCACAGGCACACACATTCAAGTGTCCTCTGGTACACATGCCTGCGCACATGTCCACACACACACACACACACACACACACACACACACACACACACACATTCTTTTAATATTTCTAATAAGAAAGAACTTTTATTGTTCTCTGTGGAAGACTCAAAGGCATTACATGAAGGGAAGAATAGATGAAATATTTTAAACCGTGAAAGTTACTCTTTTTTCTCCAAATCTATCTTTTAGACATTTTCAGTTCACAGTTTAGATGTCTGCTCACAAAGTTTTTCTTGGTCTTATGCATGTGCCTCTGAGGTGTATTCATCCTTTCTTTAGGCTCTTTTTCACATTCCCTTCTGCCACAGGGACCTGTTGCGCTCCTATCTCTACTGTAAGAACTTGTTAGTGGTCCTGTCTTTGCTGCTATATTAAAGGCTGTTCAAAGAAAAGCTTACTAGTTTTTTTCTTCATAGTTTTAGTCTTCATAGCTCTCCTAATGACTAATACAATGCTATATAAAGTAGATAACAAAACTTCAGGGACACAAGTGAGACAGATCACCGTTCCCCTGAGGTCATATTGGACACATGCAAATGATGCTTGCTTCTTCTTCAAATAGTCCTCTTTGCTGTGGTGGCTTCACATGTGCTTGGATAAATAACTACCCAGAATTTTTGAGCTGAGGTAATTTTTTTTAAGATTTATATTACAATTATGTTCTAACAACTTGAATTCAATTTCACAAACACATTCCTGTTTTACTTTAAGGCCACTTAAATGAGGTTAATATTCTAAGTGTTGAGATTTCCTTTATATAACTTGTGGAGACAAATTTTGCACAGTTGTGTCATGTCACTGCAATTAGATACAGAGTATTTTCACAACTGAGAGCCCAACTCCTTTTGACCCGAATTGCAAATACACCCCATTATTTATGCCACTATGGCCAGATCTTGTTTTAAAAATTCGGCATCTCACGGCCATCAGATATTAACTTGAGAGTGTCTCTGCATGATTTATTCTTTCTGTCCCCCTTGCATAGTCACTGAATATTGCGATGTAATGATTTCTGCAAGTGGACCAGTTAAATGCCAGATAAATCATTCTTTTATCAGAGGGGAAGTTTAAAGTACCAGTTAGCAAGTTTTGCTTCTTGGGAATGGGACTCAGCAAATTTTGCTTTCTGACACATTTTATGACCCTTGGGCATGTACCATCATTACAAAAGACTCTGCCATCACACCCACAGGTATCGTGCCTGAGTCTCTCTAGGACAGATTTTGGTTGAAGTGGACTCAATTTTAAGAGTGAAACTATAACTTCATCTGTGCAGCCAGTGCTGTTTGACAGGAGACAGATACCTTCAAGGGACTATTCATGTTCTTAACAAAGCAAAGTGAGTCTTGATAGAGAAACATGAAGCTGATTCATTCTAATTTTAGACATAAAATTCATCTTATGTTTTAAAACATCCAAGGAATTTTTCTTGAAAATGACTGCTGTCATTCTGCTTACAGAACTGAGAAAATATGTCATGCCTCAAGTTTTTCTTTGTCTACCAGAGATAAGGAAACATAATGTTTTAGGTCCAATATTTTCTTACATTAAACAAACCCCAAAAGGGGAAATGAACTGGTTATAGGCCTTTACATTAAATTTCATGACTTGAAGCCATAGTGACCAAACATCTTGTTAATCAAAATCCATATTTTCTTCATGTTTTGAGCTGTTTGCCAAACAAAGAGCAGATGAAATCTCCACACTTGCATGTCTCTACATTAAATGTGGAAACATTAAAAAAATTAGATTAGGAAATAGATGAATATAATGATCTTACTCTCAATCATATGCTGCCAGCTAAGTGTTTGAGACTGAAAAATTGCACTAATGAAGCTATTTGAAGGCTTTTGTGGACAACTGCTTCCTCTTTGAAGATTAAATGAATGATGTTGATGTGATTAATCTTAGTACAGGGAGTGATGCAGCAGCTAGAAAATACCTTGGTGATTTTCATAATTAAACTGAATCAACATTTCAAAGAAATGCCAATGTTATCACTTGTATATTAGAATTACATTCATTACACAGAAGAAACAAATAATTTGAGCAAACAGGATTTTTCTTTTGGTGTATTGAGACTTCTGTCATGTCTCAGAGTATCTTACTATAAATCATTACTGCTTAATTGTGTCCTTGCCTGTTTAGCTGGTTTTGTGTCTCTGTGTGCATATGTAGTACAGTTTATGTTTCAAAGCATCTTGCTTTCTTTTTACATGCTCTCATGCCTTTGAATTCTATTTTCTCTTCAGCTCATTTTTAAGGTATCTATCCTCTCATTGTAATCCTAGATAAGATTTTTAAAAATTGATTTCTTATAAAATGAGACTTTTTTGGAATTATTCTGCTACCTTGAAAAGATTTTTCAAATATACCGCTCTGATATCTTTGATGTAATTAAAGCTCATGGCACCGTGTTTTCTTGACCCAATTATTCCATTGTAAGCAATTTTTAAGAAGCAGCTTAGCTTTTTCTCCTTTAAAATTTTATTCGAATTTTTTTATCTATGAGAGAGAGAGAGAGAGAGAGAGAGAGAGAGAGAGAGAGAGAGAGAGAGAGAGAATGCACACTTGGACACCATGCCAGGTGGATGGTTGGAAGTCAGAGAACAACTTTCAGAAGTCAATTTTCTCCTTCCACCATGTGGACTTGAACTCAGGTCACCAGGTTTTCCAAACAGGTACCTTACTCACTGAGCTATCTTACTAACATCAGTTGTCTTTTACTTAATAGCAAAAAGTCATGGGTAATCTAAAGGAGAAAATATTTAGCACATTCCCTATTAAGCTATGGGAGGTTGCTTTGGTAGATTAACTAGGACCTATTTTTCAGAGTTTTTTGTGCAAGTACAAATCAGGGTTAAGGGCCAGGGATGGTTGCCTCATTGTGGTACTTGCTCAGTTGCAGCTTTACTTTAAAGGTTTCTGGTGGCTCCTGGTAACCTGATACTTAAAGTACGTTGGCATAGAGTTTTCTTTACTGGTTGCTAAACAGAAGTAAGAAATTTCTTTAACCTATCAGCTAAAGGGGCCCAATTTGAGCTCAGCCTACAGTCTTGGCCAGATAAGTTTGGTATCTGTTAACGAATAGCTGGTAACTTCCCTAAACCTATTTTTCCTTCACTGATGTGGTAAAGAGAGTGCTGGAATGATCAGGTACCAAAAGCAACTGAGAGACAAAACTTCTGAACTAAAAAATGTGCAAGAACTCAGCTAATAATATATAGTTGCCATTCTTCACAAAATCATTTTCCTTTGTTGCTTGACACACCACACAATCCATACCTGTACCTACCTATTTCCAGGTGGCCACAATTGCTGATGGAGAATGAGATCAGCCTTCCACGTTTGGGACTTTAGCATATTTGTTTCAAATAGACTTATAACATTTCTACCACCTAAAACAAATGTAAAATCACTAAAGCAAAAGCATAATTTCTTCTTTTGTTTGTCAGTGTTTATTGTGTCGCTTTCAACAAGAAGAAAGGGACCACTAGAAATACTGGGCTGTGAAGAGATCTGCCTTGGGACAAAAGCCCAGAAAAAACCTAGGAACTGACCAGGTAACAGATAGGGAAACCAAGAGAATATGACTGAAGGAGGATGGAAAGAGTTTAGATCTGAACAGAGAAGGATCCATTTTATTTAGGGGAACATGTAGTCTAACGTCAGACTAGTAAAATAGTGGAAGACATGGAAAAGGAACAAGGAGGGGCTAGGGAGATGGCTCAGAGATAGAATGTCTTTGCCTCAAAAGTGAAAGAACCTGAATTTAGATCCCCAGATCCCTTGTAAAAATGCCAGGCAGAAGTAGTGGTGTCCTGCAATCCTGGTCTTGGAAGGTGTAGCATGGGAAACCCCAGAAAGAAGTAATAAGGAGACAAAGCCATCCAGGGTGATTTGATTTGTGGTGTCACCCATGGGCCTCCATAGGTATACTCTCAAGTGTTCTCTTGTATACACACACACACACACACACACACACACACACACACACACATACACACACACTTATGCAGGCATGCCTGTGTGTATAAAAAATGAAAAGAAACAAGGAGTACAGAGAATATTATAGTGTGTATGTGTGTGTGTGTGTGTGTGTATGTGTATGTATATGTGTGTAGCAAATCCTGCAAATTCCAAATCAGTGAGTTGTACAGAAGGGAAGAAAGCAGAGAGGAAAGGTGAAATCACAGAAACTATGTGCAGAAAGTAGACCTCACTAAATAAAGATGGAACTCTGTGTGATAATGCTACCTCATGACTTACTGGAACCTCATGAATCCTCCAGCAGCTCTTCCAGAGGACACTGCAGATATAATTCACAGACTTGTCTATGCCCAGTTCCAGAGAGCAGAGAGTGGAAAGAGGTATTCGCTTAACAAATCATCCTCATGCAGCACACTTTTCCTTTTCTGGAACACAGTAATAAGTCAGAAACCACCAAATAACTTGTTCCTTGTTCTCCCAATTTTATGATCATGTTCCTGAGCTAGTCTACCTCACTCTCTTTTCTTTTCATTTTTTTGGCATGTGTATGTGTGTGCACGAGTGTATGCTCACAAGTGTATAGACATACATGTGTGTTATTACATATGCATATGTGCCTGGAGAGGCATGGAGTCAATGTTGGGTGTCTTCTTCAATTCCTCTTCTCTTTATTCATTGAAGCAGAAGCCAATGGATGATCCTAGGGGTCTCTGTTTGTGGGTAGTCTGCCTAGCCAGAATGCTTCAGGGATCCCCTGTCTATGTCTCCTGAGTGCTTGCATTACCAGGTAGTCACCATACCCACTTGGCATTTACATGGGTTCTGAGGATTTGAACTTCCAACCTCAGACTTGTACAGCAAGAACTCTCTTTACACATTGAGCCACCATCCCAGCCCTCCCTTAAAGTTTCTGATAATGCATTAAGTGCTTAGGCTTTCTTCAGCTTCACATGCTTTTAGACAAGTCAGATTTACCATCTTTTCTTTTTTTCTTTCCAGAGATTTGGAGGTGCTCCATTTTCCCCATCTTTACTTTCCTTCCTTCTCATGCCTCAGGTCTCAAAGCTTATCTTCCTTTAGTAAGGAAGTTTTCTTAATCTTGCTTTTTTCCAGCATCAGATCACGTGGTTCTAACCACCCTTTAGTTGAAATACAATTTTGCTGTATCTCCGGTGGGTAGAGATCACAAAGACTGAGGACTCATCAAAATAGCATGGCAACCTGTATTGAAACTCTGGCTGTTGGATGCTGTTCTCCCACAGTTCCTAAAAATAAACATGTATTGATCTTCATCCTGCAGTATGCTCTTCTGTTCTGTTTTGCCATTAGTGGAAACAGCATTCAGTGATTTCTGCACCTTAAGGGAACCTTTGCTTTGTGTGAAATGTAGTGATATGCATTTTCAGAATGTCTTTCAAAAAGAATTTTAGCTTCACCCTCTTAGGAATTTAATTTTCAGTATTAATTTTCTGGATTTTCATAGTATTGACCATTGTGATTACTCATGGAATTTCTCCTTGTTCCCATCTGCTCCGAGAGATTGACTTCTTCACTCTGCTATGTATACATCATGGGCCTTTTCCTGCTCCTTTTTCTCCCTGCCCCTTCGCTTCCTTCTCCTTTTTTTCCTCTCTGAGACAGTTTCCATTATGAAGCCCAGGCAAACTGAAGCTCTTGATCCTCCTGCCTCAGCCTCCAAAGTGCTGGAATTAAAGAAGTCACCAACTATGCCCAGTTGTTCTTCCTGGCAGGATTCCTTACCCCCAGTCTAGTCATGGAACTTCACAGTCCAAATCCCATGTTCATTTCATTTTAATAATGAAACCCAACACAAATTCTCCAGCTTCAGTATCTCCTCTTTTTCTGTAAGTTCACATAGTTCTCAACTATTTTGAGCATGTTGGCTCTTTGCTGTAGCATCAGAATGCCTGGATTTGATTCTGGCTCCACATTTGTTAGCTTGTAACTTGAGGCGAATCACAGAAATCCTGCAGAATTCACTTCACCCACCAGTGAAGTAGACATAGGAATATATTTTGACTCATTGGTTTAAGTTAATGGATTAATATTTAACTGTAGTTCCAGTCTAGGATGCTTGACTAGAATAAGCACTGTAGGTTTGCCACAATTTGTGTTTTTGTAGTTCTTCAGTCATCTGTTAAACATTGGAAAGCTGGAGGTATGCTTATTATCTTTATCAATCTCCAGTAGTGCTAAGATACAAGTAAGCACAAAAGACATTTTAAACACTGGCTTATGGATTGATTGTACCAATTAAAATGACTCTTCTAATGTGTTAAGTGGTCAGAAAATTCAAACAAAGAAAGAGCATGATTCACTTGTAGATAGGAAATGAACATTTCCACAAATCTTTGTTTCAGAGTTTCTATTAGCTTGTCTTTTGACTTGCTATATACTAGCAAAGAAATAAGCAGCCCTATTTTATTACTATTTTATATTATAACTTTTTATGTTTTATAATTATGTTAAATTTTAGGTCTTGAAAAACAGTGGTAGAGTCATGGTTTGCGAGCATAATTATGTTTACATTATTCCCATAACAGGCCACCTAGACCATGTCATAGGCTCTAGGAAAAGTAATCCAGGCTACATTAGTTTGCAGGTTCTGTTTTATAGGAGGTTCACTCATGTGGAATTTGTATGTAATGAATAGAGCATAACTATTCTCTGTGTCTAAAGGAGGTAGATTGAATAAAAGTAACAGTTGGTTATCTTTGTCTTTTGCTAACATCTCTATGAGTCTTTGCTGTGCCAGTCAATTGATTGGCATTCTCTTATTCACTTTGTGGCATAGTGGAGAATTTTGGGAGTAGGAGTCATATAGGCTCTGGAAATAGCATCTTCTTGTCGACCTTGAAGAACTTTTAGAAGCCCCACACAGTTTATTACAGTGATTTGGATTGAAATGAGTGATATGTATGTGTGTAAGACGGGTTGGGAGAGCAAGTAAGGGAATCAAAGAAGTGATAAGTTTGGGTAAGGGAAAGAAGTGGAAATATGGTAAGGTAGTTATTAGCATAACTGCTTTAATAATTTTGCTACTATCTGAACACATTATAATACCATATGGTTTTCTTGTATACATGATTGTTGCTATTACTCCTAGCATGCAAAATGACTTGACTAGATGTCTGCTCCTGTGTTTCTTATTCCCATTGGAGACTAAAAACATAATTTTTAAAACATGAATTATGACCTTTGTTTTACTTAAATACAATTTCCATATCCTTAGATGGATCTTAATAAGATGAAGGCTATTGAAGAAGTAAAATTAGTTTTCTGAGGCACATACACACACACACACACACACACACACACACACACACAGAGGCACGTGAGTCTCTCTCTTTTGCTGTTGTTAAATGATGTACTCTCCATAGACCATGTATAAAATACTCAGATATTATGTTTTAATGTAATTCCAATCAAAAAGATCTCTAATGTTAGATTAACCATAGGTCAATGCTAATCTCATTTCATTTTAGACAGTACATGCAAAGAAGAACTTCTGCTGAAAGTTCTGCTAGAATAGAACAGAACAAATTATGTTCTGCTCCTTTTTTTTTTTTTTTGCTTTAACCTTCTTCCCTGACCTATATACATTTAAGTTGGACTCTAAGATTCAAAACATCTGTCTACAATCTTGTGTAGAATCCTTCTGGAAGCCTGGTTTTGCTCTCTGTTATGTACTTCTAACCACTGTAGAAGCCATGAGCATTTTTGCCTCATGCAGGTCCCAGGTTGCTTTAATTGCAGCGACAGCAATTTATGCTCCTATTCCGTACATTTACAGTGATTTATGACAGCATCTGATTAGTCCATGACATTTGTGTAATTATGTAACTATCCTTGTTTTTTTTAGTTCTTTTTTAAAATAAATGTTTTATGACTTAACTTAAATATCTTTTAGAGTTTTTCTGTGGTTAATACTCATATTCCAATGATCATTCCTCACCTACCACTTATTTTACTAATTCTTGACAGATGAAGTCATACCTTTTCTTTCTTTTGCTAATGACCAGTGTTGAGATGTCAAATGATTAACTCTTTGCACTTTCATATTGATGCCAATTGCAGCTCGATTTACCCTAGCCATGAGTGGCATCAACTCAGATGTCCAACATATGAATGGATAAAGTAAATATGGGACATTTTCTTATCTGTAAAGACAAATAAGTCATGACATTTGAGGGATAAATGGATAGAACTGGAAATTATTATGTTAAGTAACCCACATTCAGAAATACAAATACTACACTTTTTTCATATGTAGACATGAGAGAATGTACAAATGTATATCTTTATTTGTGTATTTATTTGTGTGAGCCACAAAACCAAGAAAGGGACCAAGACAAGAAAACTGTGATTTTAAGGGGGTAGAGTGGAAGAAGAAAAAAAAGAGTATAATAGAATACAAGTACCAGGACAGCAAAAAGTGTTACTGAGAGTAGGAAAGGGTCAGGAGGAGAGGGACAGGAGCAAGGCAGAGAAGAGTGGAGGGAAGGCTCATCAAAAGCAAAGTATGTAGAAAGATATAATAATAAAAATATTACGTTGTATGCTATTGCATAAAAAAACTAATGAAAGCAGAATAACTTTTTAATTGCATATTGTTGTACAAAATACTTCTTTCACACAGGCATGCATGAAAATGTCACATCTTGCTTATATTTAATGTCCCCCTCCACTATTACTCACCAGTACCACCTTGGATCAATATCTCAAATTAAGTGTGAAAGACAATACAACCATTTTAAGATTCTATGTTTGACTCTAGTAAAAGTGTTATGCTTAGTAAAAATGCACATCCTTTTATTAGGATATTTCCTTAGCACATTCTTTAGGATTATGACCTAATCTTCTCAACAAATGATAAAGGTTTCAGCTTGAAGTATATTTAATACACTGGGAATGGGCATACTTAACTATCCTAAATGGAAAGTATCTAATTAAAAACTAATACAGGGCCTTATTGATTGCTTCATTTGTGTTGAAGAGATGTTTTTATGAAGATGTATATGCCTCTGTCTGCTTGAGAGACATGAGGAGGCATGTATGTGCCTGTGGGCCCCATCTGCTCTGTCTCCTGGTTTTTGGTAGTGTTGTGTGGATCTGTTACATGACTGCCTGACTTTGAGATTGGTCCAGTTCTCTAAGAGTTTTCCTGGCCCACAGGACATTGATGGTTTCCATAGGACTCTGAGATATAAAGTATCTCATTTTAGATGCTTAGACAATATCTGTTGGAAAAATTGCTAAACCCATATGTCTTATTGGAAACTTTCACAAACCCAGAGAAAACATGATTGTTAGATCGCTGCAGTCAGGGCTATTCCTTTTCCTTGGGGAAATTTTATTGGGTTTTGTTTAATATGGGCTTGATCACCTTTCTTGGGGTTCCTTTTTCCTGATAAGTGATTAAAAAGCACTGCAATGGCAGGGACGTAAAGGTAGTTCTCTGAAGCAGCTATGTGTTGGACTAAAGGTGAGATGCCAGTTCAGGATGCTCAGTTCTGCTAGTGATTCTGATCATTTACTCAAGAGTGAGTAATTACGTGGGGTGCACTGAGGTTGATCTGCTAATTAAAATTATAGTCCAGCTGCTAAAATTTTAAATTTATTGATTGATTTACATATTTAGTGTGTGTGTACGTGTGTGTGCGTGTGTGTGTGTGTTTCTGTCTGTCTTGTCTTTGCATGCATGAGCTATAGCCCATATGAAGTACAAAGGATAACTTTTATAATTAGGTCTTTTACCTTGTGGGTTCTAGGGGTCAAATTCTGGTCTTTAGGCTGACAAAAATAAATATTTTTATTTTTATTTACTATGCTGTCTCACTGACCCAAGCGTGTCTATTTTTAAAATATGTTATAAAATATGTTATAGTGGAGTTTTCTCTAATGAGCCTAGGGAGAAGATGAGCCTCATGGTCCCCACTGTATAAATGAGGAAACTGAAACACAGGATGGAAATGAATCAATCAGGATTGCCCAGCAAGTTTGCTTAGAAGGGAGCTTTGACTGAACTCTTGAAAATGGTTTTCTTTCTCTAGTTGAGCTTGGGTTCTGGGAATCGCTCATCCTGAGTGGTTCATCTGCATGTGACTTAATGTGAGTCTGAGATCTTTGTCTGAAATAAGCTCAAATGCCCTATTCCTTAAAGATGTCAACCAAATGAGATACTGATGACTGGAAGAATAATTCTGGAAAATCACTCCTATGGCTTGCACTAAGTTCGTAAAGTCTGCTTGGACAGATTATTTCTAGGGATCCAGGGTTTTTGCTGTCATTCTTGAACAGATCTCCAGACAGGACTTTTTCCCTCTACAGATCTACTCTTTGATATCAGCTCACACTTCTATACATAATCTCTTCTTTAGGGGAGATATAACTGGGGAGTCAAGGTGCTCGCCATGTGCAAGCACAAGGAACTGAGTTCAGCTCCTCGCACTCATATGAAAATCCAGGCATAGCAGCATGTGCTTGTAACCCTAGATCTGGGGAAGTGGGGATAGGAGGATTCCTTGCTGGTTAGTCCATGTAGATAATTCCAAGTACTCCATTCAGTGAGAGACCCTATCTCAAAAATGTAAGGTAAAGTGTGATCAAGTGAAATAGTTATGTCAATCTCCAACCCTCAAATGCATGTACCTTCACATACATATATGTATTCACGCTCCTCTTCCTCCTCCTCCTCCTCATTATCACAGTTGTCATAATCACATCCCCTTTAGATTATTATTTAGTTACAGCAGATTACTGTAATATTTTTTCTTCTCGTAAGGATAAGAAGCAACCTTTCATTTCTAATCAATGTTTATGGTAGATAAAGACTTTTGAAAACTCTTTGAGTTATGGTGTCCACAATATTTCTTCCTTTGGGCTCCATAAACCATTGGGCACATTCATATTTTCCATTTACATTGTAATGGGTACTAAATAGAAACATTTTGGTTACTTTGGATCTCTAAGATCTTATATCTGTCTAATCATAGACACTTAAATATTAAATTTGTGCTGATCAAATGATAATGTTAGGTAATTTTATATATTATACATGGTCATTTCTTTCTTCCTCCCAGGAGTAAGTAATAGAAGCTGAGTGATAAAAAGCAAAAGAAATCAAAGCTAAGGAGAGTAAAGCCAGCATGCTCTCTGGAAGCTATTATATTACTATCTTATGTAACCTCATATGTTTTCATTCATAACTCTTTTGTAGAAAAAGATACAACAAGAGGAGAAGGAAATAGGTACATGGAGACTGCATTGACTGCTCACATGGAACCATGTCCAATATTTTCTGGTTTAATTATAATAGGGCAAAAAGGATTTCACATCTCCTTAACCAAACACTAAGAGGGCCAGTAAGGGAATTAGGTAGAGATCATATGACTACTGCTTTCAAGTTTTGGTCTTAGAACTGAATGAATGAATATCCTATCTCCCTCTCCAAGAGCTTCACAATTTCAGTCTGATTTTAGTTATTAGAGCACAGGATGAGAAATGCCATCCTGATTCTTGGCTGGCACATTTCCTATTTTCTACTTTTCACCTACAATAGCTCCAATTTTAGTGCATTTAGATATACATTCTTGGAATTTTGGGGAGTAGGTTTATAGTCACAGTTCTATTAGCTGCTATACTGCAGGAGTGCAGCAAAAAATCTTTGATTACTAAGGGACTAAGCTGATTTTTATCACCAGAGATAATTGTGATACATTCTATACTGTACAGAAATATGGATCAGAAATCTGAACTCCATGTCTGTTTACCATTTTCTCCACAAGTTACTGAATTTATGCTTTGGTCTCTTCATTGAGAAGTAAGAGAGAGGTTATATCATAAAAACAAATAGGGACTGAAAAATAGTTAAAAAAATCTCTACATTTTGGAGAAAGAAGAAAAACAAAGTGAGGGAAATTCTTCAGGGGAAAACATCAGCTAATAAATGTAGACGTTATCATGATATCAAAAATCATCATTCTATAATCTCAGATTTAATAATTTATTCAAGTGAGTATGATCAGAAGATGCTGAAACATTTGAGGAAAAGGATGATGATAAACAGAATGTCCTGTACTAGCTGAAATGAAAAGATGAAGGTTTGCTAAGTAAGTCAAGGGGTTCCCACTTAGTCAGAGTAAAGCTCAGCCTAACTTCTGATACTATAATCTAGTCCTAACTTCTATTGTAATCTGGTTTATGAAAAACATGAGAATCACATAGCATAACCAATGTGCTGTGCTGGCTAAAAGGCTATAAAAATCTAAATCTCTAACTTAACTTCCACTTTTAGGAAAAATAGGAGGCAGAGATTTGAGTTAACATACATCATGAGTAAGTGATTGTTCATACCACAATGTAAGACATACTTATAAGATTTAGACTTCTTAAAAGTCTAATATCATTAAAAGATAAGACGGGAAAAAAGAACTGCGAGGATTAAATGAGAATAAGCAGCTACAAAACATTAGGAAATATATAAGATTCAACAAGATTAATGGCTAATGAACCTTAAAATGAACCTTAACATTCTTTGGGACATGGATTACTACTGAAAAATGTATGACTATCAACTGGATATTATGTGATATTTATGCAATAATTTTACTGCAAAGTTCTATAGTAATTGTAAAATTTTCATAGGTATAATGATCTTATGAGAGGGCACTTATACATATTTGTACACAGAAATACAGGAAACATGAGGAACTCTAAGAAACGTGGAAAAACTTAAACAATTGAATCTAAATAGGAAGCAATGGAGTATTCCTTGTATTTATTTCATATAATTTGCTTTGTATTTTCCTTAGAAAATATGTAAGATATTCATATTATGAACTTATGAAAAATATAAACTATCAGTAACATATTAGTTGTCTCCTTCCCTCCCTCCCTTCTTCACTCCCTCTCTCCCTTCCATCTTCCTTCCCTCCCTCCCTCCATCTCTCTCTTCTTCCCTCTCTCTCTCTCTCTCTCATATGTAGCCCAGGTGGGCCTTATTTGTTCTTTGTTACCTCCTGACCACTGAGGCTATGACCTCAATTTCAGCAATCACTATGCCTGATTACAACCTTTATTAGATCTACAAAATTATCTGGTATGCTCCTAGCTTGAAAATAAATGTATATAATGATGTTTTGGTGAGAATTTTTAAGACTTTTGTTTCTCATCTGAATATGCTGGTGGGTACATAGATATCCCTACTAAATAGATCTGTTAACCTTATTTATTAGTAACTTGATTGTGTTCACACATAGTTTCTAGGAGGCACACAAACAAGATTTCTACCCCCATTCATCAAAAAAGAAGCTTAATTTGTAATGGAATACAGATTACAAACCTACTGTGGAACTCAAACCAGTTGTTATTCCCATTTGTAACAGTTACTCTTAATTTTTGCTGTGAGTGAATATCCAAAGTCAAATAACTTAAGGGAGAAAGGAATATTTATTCAGCTTACAGTTCCAGAGGGGAGATGCAGTCTTTCATGACAGAAGTGGCATGGCTGGCTGGCTGAAGCTGGAGAGAGCCTAAGTCATTCCCATCCTTGAGGCTGAGAGCTGCAAGACTGCTACTCTGAAAGGCAGACTTCTCCTGGAGACTTCTCCAGGTAGGGTGGGACTAATCTACCTCAAGGCCCAGCCCTTGTGACAGCCTTCCTCCAGCAAGGCTCCACCTCTCAAAGGTGCCAGGACTTTCCCATCCCTCACATGAGACTGTGGGGGACACATTTCAAACCATGACACTCCACCCTGTCCCCCACAGACTCATTGCCATCTCATTATGAAATCATATTCATTCCAACTTTAAGTCTTCATAGACTCCATCAATAGTCCTAATACAGTCCAAACGTCCAAAGCCTCCTGCAAAATCAAAAGACAAGTTACATACTTGTAACATACAATGACATAGAATAAACATTCCCATTCCAAAAGGGAGGAATGGGGGCATATCCAGGAAAGATTAATTCATAACAAGTCTGAAAACCAGCAGGACAAACTCTATGTCCTGTAGCTCAAAGTCCAACAGGTAAACCTCTTGTTGAAATCATCTCAGTTCCAAAAAGATTAAGTTCCACCTCTTCCAATGAAACTGCCCATAGAACACATCACTCTCTTGGGCTGACTCCTTCCAGGGTATACAGCGCTCCTTGGCAGATGTCCCCTGTTATCTCTGGCATCTCTAACATCTTTACTTTGCAACAGCAAAGCAGGCTTTAACTCCACAGCACAAACTGCCCCTCTTGGGCCTCTAAACTGCAGACTTTCTGCCACATGCTGCCTGGATTCCATCATTTTTTGCAACCTTGGAGGAGGTATCCATGACCTCCTCCCTCTTGCATCTTTGATATCTCTGAAACTGGAATCATGTGGACAACTTTGCCAAGATTGGCCCCCTTGACACACAGCTGATTCAACTTCTCTGTGCTGATTGTGGAAAAATCTCTTTCATTCTTGGGCATTTACTTCATGGGAGAAACAGACTCTTGCTTTGAAACTCTACCCTTTAGCTCATTTTCTCCAAAAGCATTTACATTCTTATGAGTGGAAGCCTTCTCTGAAAATCTTGCCCATAAGGTAGAGCCTGTCTTATTATTCAAATTGAGATCAGGCTTTGATTTACTAATGGAGTCAATCTCTTTAACACCCATTTTGTTCTCTAGTTCTTCCTGATTCAGCTTCTTTAAGTTTGCCATTACACTTTTCATTATCATTTCTTAGTTACTGCTTCTTCCTGCCTTAGCCCTTGTTCTCTGAAGACAACTAAAAAGCAATGAAGACTACATTGCTTTGAAATTTCCTTTGCCAAGCACTTCAGTTTAACTTCAGGCAAGCTTTCAGGATGAGGGTACAACTTCACTAAACTCTCTGTCAACACATGGCTCCATTTGTCACACATCCATTTGCAAACACAGTCTGTGTTCCCCTTTGGATTCTCTCACAGCATTGCTCTCCTCTGAGCTCTCACAAGAAAGGCACATTTGGCCCCATCACCAAGAAGCAAAGACTCTGCCAGCATGAAGTCCTAAAATTCTCTTTATTTCTCCCAACAAACAATTCCAAAAGCGCACTAGCAACATCACAGCATTGGCCATACTGGTGGTTACCAACTTCTCTGAACTTCACAGACAGCTTCACATTGGGGTACCAGATGCTTTTAATCGCACAGCAATACCACATTCCTAGTACAATTTCTTTAACAGTTTTTAACTATTGCTGTGCGAGAACACCCAAAGTCAAATAACTTAAGGAAGAAAGGAAGATTTATCTCGCTTATAGTTACAGAGGGGACATACAGTCTTTCATGGCAGAGGTGGCATGGCTGGCTGGCTGAAGCTGGAGAGAGGCTAAGTCATTCCCATCCTTGAGGCTCAGAGCCGCAAGACTGCTGTTCTAAAAGGCAGACTTCTTCTAGAGGTAGGGTGGGACTAATCCACCTTCAGGCCCACCCCTTGTGACAGCCTTCCTCTAGCAAGGTTCCACCTCTCAAAGGTGCCAGGACATTTCTAAACACATGAGACTGTGGGGGACACATTTCAAACCATGACACCATTTAACTTGATGAATGGGAGGAAATATTTACTTAATATATTAAGATCACTCAGGTAGTGTCTATCTATTACACATGCATATATAGCTATTGTTCCTATCAAGATAACATATAGTCACCACAAAAATTTCCTTTATCTTCCTGGAAAAAAGCATTTGAAGTATTTTCTTTTAGCTTCTCTTGAAAAACATTACATTGTTATCATCTATAGTCATCCTGCCATGCCATGTAGCACAAGAATGTGTTTCATATCAGGTTACAACTTGGTACTTCCTGAAAGAGAGGAAGAGAGAGAGAGGAAGAAAGATACAAAGAGTAAGGAAGAAAAAAATAAAGGTGGAGGGTATAGTACAGTGGTAGAGCATTTGGCTAGAATGCATGGGCACAAGGTTCAATCTCTAGTTTTACAAAAGAAGCAAACAAATAAATTACATTGGTATTTACACAGATATCAGGTTTTTTTCCCCCAAAATCATTGCTATCACTCAATGGAATGAACTTCATTTTTCTCTGGGAAATGCTCCTTGATATATCTACAACATAGATAAGCAAGCAGTCTTCTGGTTTTCAGCCTAGCACTACTTCCATAAACTTCACTGTCTTCTAGCCCAGTGATTATGCAGAGTGGTTTGTAATGAACAAAGTTCATGTATGAACAACTTTTCCTGATTCCAAAACCTCTCAGTCTCTCAAGGTTTTACATTTTTCTTCTTCTTCTTTTTTTTAATAGAGCTTACTGTGCAATGCCTAGTATGGAATATACATTTAGCCCTCATTTTTGTAAACTATTAGCTGTAGTAGCATTTCTTTGCACCAATCTTTATCCTCTGATTAATGTTAATTTACTCATTTTTGAGTTCCACAAACACTCATAGAGAATGCACTGTGTTCTAAGTTACTACTAAGTGTGGGAATTAAACATTAGGAATTTATATCAATCAAATGGACCCTCGAATACCAATCTTCTCTTATTCCCTCAAACAAAGCTACTTTAAGAAAAATAGCAATAACCGTTTATATTAATTTGCTAGGGATGCCATAACAAAACATTCTGTTTGGAGTAACAGATGTTTATTTTCTCAGTTTTGGAGGCTAGAAGTTCAAAATCAAGATGTTGCAGATTCAGCTTGTTCTAAGCCTTCTCTTCTTAACTTGCTCTCTGTTCTCTTCTTCTTTTGTGTATTTTGCCCTAGTATATTTCTTGGTGTCAAGAATTCTTCTTAATAATGATACTGGTCATATTGGATTATATTCCTCTCTTATGACCTCATACTGTCTTAATTATCCATCTCTGGATACAGTCACTTTCTCAGGTCCCATGGGTAAGGCCATGACAGGAGTATTGGGGAAACGCAAGTCAGCCCATGACTCTTTACTAATTAATCTTTCATGTAAGCCTGTTTGCATGCTTGATGATATAGAGATATTTCCTGGCCCTGATTCTTGCTTTTTTTTTTTTTTTTGGTATGTATGAGGCTGCAGAATGCTGGAATATACTTGCTGAAATTATCAATCTCACTTCTTCTTTTGCTTTATTTAAAGGAGTATATTTTGTATTTTTTGCATGCATGCATGCATGCGCGTGTGTGTGTGTGTGTGTGTGTGTTCACTGTGTATGCCTATGGAGGCCCAAGGGTGATATCAGAAATGATCCTGGATATTTCTTCTACCTCATTATTACTTTGCTCTGAGGTTTCCAGGCTCTGCCTTCCAGGGCTGGAATTACAGGCAGCTGCCAGTTCCACCTGGCATTTTTTACATGGACTCTGAGATATGAACTCAGGTCATTTTGCTTACAGGTCAAAAGCTTAACCCCTGAGCCATCTCTCCAGTCTCTGCTTTCTTTTTTACTTTACATAACAGTAAACCTCATTTTGGTTATTAGATACTATGAAAACATTCATAAATTTCTCTGAATTTGATAGTACTAATTGGATTCATTTTTCTACTAAAATTTATTTTAGATTCTGAGTATGAATAAATACAACACTTAACATATATAAATGTTTGATACATGTACCACTGCAGTTCATTGCATCCACACAGACAAGGAAGAAATACTTGGTCTGAGATTTGAACAGAAATAACTTAAAATTTTTATTTTATAGTATATAATGCAAATATAACCTAGTTAAATTACTTAAGGTTTAAAAAAATCAATAAGCATTTTAAATTCAGGGAGAATGTTAATACATCATTTGATGTTGTTGGATAATGTGAAATCAAATACCTTTGGCCACTTCCAGGAAATTTTCCTAGGGCTCCTCAGAAGGGGCTTGGCTTAGCTATTCTGGTCTGATGGGTGAGCTCTTTTAAGAAGCAGCCACTTATATCTTCTTCAACATCTTCCAACCCTCAAAAGCATTTTTCCAATCAGCTACAAAGTCAGGAAAAAGAGTTGTCTATCATATGAGATATCCTCCTTTTTCCAGGAACTCTGGATCTTCTTCTCTGCTCTCTTTTCCTCTCCATCTTAGTATCCATTATATATTGTTAGACTTTAAAAATTGTAGAAATTCAGAGATAGTTAAACTTCCTTGGTAATTAGCTGAATATTTTCTTTTTGGTGAGCAGAAAAACATCTAAGATTACACAAAGATATAAAGTTCAGAGAATGATTAACCGATTGAAACTGTACAAAAAGCAGACATTTTTCTTTGAAAAAACAAGCATGGTCATAAAACTATGCTTAATATAGTGTATAATTTCCCATTTATGATTAATATAATAAATTATAGTAGGTCAATGTAGCACATGGACATTACATATAATAAATATAATAAACTTGTCCATTCAGGATATTTGTCCAGTGAAAACATAAATGTTTATCAAATTCCCACAGAGTGACCCATCAACTGGATGAATGAAAAACTGAAGCAATAGTGTTGTTGACTTGGTACTATTCTGGGAACACTAACTGTGTTTCAATGTTTTAAAAATTAAATCTTGGTTATCTTATTTGTTTGATCTATCCAACATGTGAAGATCAAGGCTAAATTATATTGTTGAACTAGTTAGTTATTTGGACTTAGCTTAAATACTCAAAATTAAAAATGGGAATCACAGTGTCCTCTTTTGTTCTTAACATTCTTGGGGGTGATGGGATTGAATATAAGAGCTTGTGATCCTAACCAAGTTCTTTTCCAATGAATTGTACTCCAAAACTCATAATGAACTTTAAAACTACATTTTTACCAAATATAGTGAAGGTTTAATCACTTATAAGAATTCTTTTGTGATTTATTTAAATAATGTAGTATGATTAAGTTTAGTGTGTTTTACCTGTGCCTGTTCTGGCTCTTTGTCTGATGAACAACGCTGGCTGGCATTCTGATACAGGCCTCTGGTCTGGCCAAGTGCTTTTCTTCTATGGGTCAGACTGGTGTTTTTCACTTTCTTTGGCAAAGGGATATTACTCTGAGAGAACTGCCTTATTTAAATCATTCTAACATCTCGGGAACTTGAAATGTAGGTAGACTTTTTCTAGCTAGTAAAGAATTAAAGCTATGATGTCATCATTCTTTCTACCAAAGTTTAATCTCATGCTCTTATTCCAACTGATAAAGAACTAGAGAAAATGTTCAACATCATTGTTCTTATTAATTCTATAGGCTCCATAGGCAAACTGCAGATTAAGTTGTTCAGTTTCTCTGCAAACTGATTTTACTTCCTGATTTATGCTGCTTTTCCTTTCCAGAAACTCATCTAAAGACATTAAAATCCTAAATATTTAGGAACTAAAATGATATTAAAAAGATAGTATTACTATCTTAACTACCATATTTCCTTAGTCTATTCTAGTTAACACAATATATGTCTGAGCTAACATACTGAAGGAAACCGATCAAGATTCTTGGCTTTCTCTATTAATAGGAGTACTGAGACTTCTAGACAATAAGAGAAGAGACTCCTTTTCATTTTCTCCTACCCTCACAGTTGTAATTCTACCAGAACTATCATCTGGATCCCTAGGGCCTCACTTATTCCATTTTCTAAGGTAATAGCCTAATGCATGCAAGACATGGCTGTAAAGAAAGCTTGATTTTCTTGATAAAGAATACTGGAATAAAAAGAGCCTGGGGTATGCAGGTTTCCATTTCCTCATTTTTTTCTTAATCCATCACCTCTTGCAAGAGTGAAGAATGAGAGATGCAATAGTATGCGACATCTCATAGGTTTACAATAGTTATGATGTCTAAGCATGTTAAATCCATCCATCTGTCCATCTATCTTCTAGTTACCCAATCATTATTTGAGTCAGACAGTGTGCAGTGTCCACAAGTGGCTTTCAGCATAGTTTTCTTCCTATCAGGCCTTGCATATCTGTACTCAAACTTCCTAGAGCTAACTAGAAAAATGAAGTTTCTGAGCCCTTAGTAGGGAAGAAAATTCTATGCAGAATTTTTGCTCCTCTGCCTTGGGCCATGTCTGTCACCCTTGGGCAAAGATGAAAAAATTTTCTTGACTTACTAACAGGAATTAAAAGTTTCATGTGTTATTGTATTCACTCCATCATTAAGAGGCCAAGGATGGAAGTGGAATTATGGTACATCCACAGATCTTCTGCTGTTTTCCCAGAGACGAAAATGAGAAAGTTACTTTGTGAATCAAGACTTCTGAGGGAGGCACTGTAGAAATGCATGAAGCTTTTAGGCATATGTGGCGGAAGGCAAAAATGTGCATTTGACTGAGATTGTTTTATACCTTCTGGCCTGGGGACCAGAGTCTTCCTCTACTGCAGTGTCTGCTTCTTCCCCAACTCTCACAGCCTTGCTGTTCATCATTTGGGGAGGGGACAGTAGAGACTAGAAATGTTTTCCCTCTTAGTTCACAGAAAGGTTAAGAGAAAGATAGTGAGATCTCCAAAATGCTCCTTCCCCTGGTGTGCATAGTCTAGATAAGTACTAATGCTCCCCCTGCCCCATGGAGAAGAGCAAATTTGTTACAACTGATGATTGCACCCTGAAATATAATAAATACCCCTGGTATGTCATTTACAGAGGATTGACTCTGTAAAAGAGGATAATCTTTTTTTTTAGGAATTATGTCCAAGGTTATAGAATCATACATGGTAGTTCAATACCCTAGAATCCTCTAATTTTTCCTATTCATTTTTCTCTCTTCTTCAATTGTGGATCCACTGGCTTTCTTTCACTCTCTCAATAATTCTGAAAATGTTCTAGGGTACAGTGCCTGCTGTGGGTTTGCCTGAGTCCAGCCTTTTGTTTGTTTGTTTGTTTGTTTATTTATTTATTTATTTTTAAACATTTTTTATTATCTCTGCTCATACAAACTTAATAGGTACACCGGTTTCCACCCTCTCTCCTCCTCCCCCCTCCCTGCCCACCCCCCAGTGCCTCCCCTCCCCCAATCCCTGGAGAATCCTTTAATGTGCATGCCAAACTCTCCTCTGGGTCCTCCTCTCCGACGACATACAAGGACCCAGAGGCATTTCACTGAACTCTTTCCTGTGTTCCCCTTATGCATAGGAACACTATTTTGGCTGTCAATCCCTTGCCTCCAAGGATCTTGGTGCTTTTAGCAAATGCTAGACTGTGGGGTCAATAGTGTGTTGGACGTTGTGCAGGGCATGCAAAGTCCAATTATGATTGCTTCCGCCCTAACTTGTGTGGAGTATCTTGCAAATCATTGCTCCTCCCATCCTTGTGCTTTTACAATCTTACCGCCCCCTCTTCCGCAAATTTCCCTGAGCTTCAGGATGGGGAGAGATTAGTCTGGCCTAGTTCTAGGTGGTTGATATAGAGTCTCTGAAGTTCTGGATTATGGTTTGTTGATTTTCTTTTGCGGTTTTGCTGCTCCTACAATGCCCTTCACTCCATCCTGATGGGTATTGGATGTCACCCCCTGGCCAGAGATAAAAAGCTGTTGAACTAGAGTCTTGTCGTAAGAGTATATTCAAAGGTAGATGTAATAAAAGTAGGAAACCACAGTGAGGGAGGGGTCAATCGCCCATTTGCAAAATGGTTACTTATTATCTGCCAGACTATATGCCCTCCCCTTCTGGTGGAGTCCAGCGTTTTGACAGAGAGGGAAAGATGAAAGAGCCAAAGAAGCTAGGAAAGTAAGCAAGGAAAGAAGATACACTTCTTTTCCCTTTACTTTTCTATTTTATACAGCGAATCACAATTTAATTAAGCAAATATTTTCCAGAGATGGGTGGCTGTAACTCCTGACCCTCCCAGGCCTACACTCAACCTTTTTGGATGCAGTGAATTCGAGAATCAGAATGAATACTGTGAGGAATACCGCTGCATGACTCTTAATACTGTTGTATGATTCTTCATACAAAAAAACCAACTAGCGGGCTGGAGAGATGAATTAGGGATTAAATTAGGCTCTGTCTCACAAGCAGAAGGCCTCAAGTTTGAATCCTAGATCTTATGTAAAAATGCCAGGTAGAAATGGCAGGAGCTTGCACTTCCAGCTCTGGAAAACAGAGCCTGGGAAACCCAGAGAAAAGCAATAAGAAAGTAGATTCCTGACGCAGTTCACCTGCATGGTTGCTGATAAATGACCATCAGACAGCTTAAGGGAACAAGGGGTTTATTATCTCTTATGATTCCTGGTTGCAGTTCTCAGTCCAGCTTAGCAGGAGAGCTCACACCAACATCAAGGCCAAGGGAACTGGCCACACCATCTCTACATAATAGCTGAGAGAGGTATGCTCCTTACTTGCCAGACCAGCATGTCTGGCCAAGTGTACAAAAGGATGTCAAATCCCAACCAGCTCTCCATATTTCATTCATCTCTTCAGGGCCTAGTCCCACCCACCATAGATTGGGCCTTCCCCATCAGCTAAACAATCTCCTACAGGTTTGCTCTGGGCTTAACCATTAATTGTCTACAGATATGCCTAGAGCTCAGACCCTCAACAGTCAAGTTGACACCTGTGCTTAACTATGACAATTCCCCAAGTCACTTTTGGACCTTCACAAGGACACACACTCAAGTGTCCTTTTGTATACACAATTCTGCTTGCTCTCCCCCCATATTCACTCACACCCAAACCAATTGGATAACTTTAGGTAAACCACCCTGGAGACCATTTACTTTTTCTTTTAAACTTTATTATTATTATTATTATTTATTATTTATTCAATTGTGTGTGTATGCGTGTGTGCATGTGTGTATGTATGTGTGTGTGCAGAACTACGTACGAATTCGGGAACCACCATGGACGCCCCCACCTCCTCCTTGTTTAGTCTGCCCAGGGATTCACAGGCTCCGCCCTATCAGGACCAGAAACTCAGGCCGCCCTGCTTCCGCCTGGCGTCTATATGTGGGGTCTAGGATCCGAACTCAGGACCTTCCGCCTGCAAGGCAGAAGCTTAACCCCTGAGCCACCTTTCCAGCCCCCTACTTTTTCTTACAAGCCACTTTTTGAAAAGTGCATTCAGTATGCCAAATGCCAATAGATCATTCAAGAATTCCTACTCTCCAAGCATCCTTCCTTCACTGAGAAGTACAGGATGGTGTTTGACTCTTTACTTCTGATGGAAAGGTTAGACTAAAAGACCAAGGACTGTGGGGTTTTTTACATTCCCCTTGCCATGCCTGGCAATGCCAGCATGTGATGGTACTTTCTCTGTAAACAAATCTGATAGAAGAACATTATTAATATAAAAAGTAAAGAAAATCTGAGCAAAGAAAATCTCATGGCAACTCATTTGTGGTTTCAAAGTGTGCTTTAAATGGTAAGATCACAGTAAGCAATTTAGCTGAAGTGTAATAATTGTGTTCCAAGTGTTATGATTGATACATTTCATTGAAAATAGCACCCTGAGGCTTTTCCAAATTAAAGATGAAATCTAAATAAAACCTTAAATAATCCATGTGGAAATACTTTATTGTAGTTAATAACCAAGCAAAAATATGCTTATTTTATCTGTAGAGTCCTTCTAACACATTATACCTATTGTTCCTTCCATTTGAAAAGGCATCATACTTGGCTTATGTAAAAATAATAGCATCCCTAACTATTAATAGCAAGTAAGAGAGACATTTATGGACATTCATACATCATTTATAAATGACCCTTATGAATAAAGTGCTACACTGATCTCCATTAGCATAAGTTCCACAATTATGGCCTGCATGAGAGACACATTTTTCTTTCTTGAATACACATATAAAAATCTGTCATTTACTTTGCTCAAGTCTTAGCCATAATGTTTCACATATTTCTCTGCTACTAAACATCTTTAAGCTGAAATTCAAAGATAAAGACATACTCTATCTGGTTTGTGGGGAGTCAGAATGTAGAACAGGCATGCGGCCAGGATGCCACATGCTACTGAGAATGCAGCTCTGAATGGGTTTGAGATTTCAGGACTGACTTGGCCAAACAGACAATAAATCAAGTTTTCTGATGAGTACCTTAGTCTTTCTTTACCCATTTCTTGGCATCTCTTGATTCAGAATCTAGTACTAGCTTCCTCCTTTATAAGAATGTCCAAATTTGGAGTAAATTTTCTGGAAGAAGTATTATCTTTGTTATGGGAACATAAAACAAGAGAACTGATACATCTTGAGTTTCTTCTTTGTGATAGGCATCAGTACTCATTAGTTTTCTCATTCTTCATAACCACCTCATGCATAGACATACAACAGATTTTTATCATCTTTTTCTCAGATGAAGTAGCTAGAGCTCAAAGAAAATGAATCAATTTGCCAAGATGACATAGAATACAATGGAAAAGGTTCTATCTAGACCTTTAATGCCTTTGAGATTATTTTATTGGAACTGCTTTTAGTATTGCATATAAGGACACAGTGAGGGCCAGAGAGATGGCTCAGGGGTTAAGCCTCTGCCTCACAAGCAAAAGTCCTGAGTTCAGATTGCAGATCCGAACAAAAATAGCAGGTGAAAATAGCAGTGGCCTATTCTTCTTTTCCTGGAAGGTGGAGCTTGGGAAACTCCGGAGCAAAGCCAATAGAAGGAAGAAGCAACCTAACCTAACCAGGGTGATTCCTGAAGTCACCCTTGGGCCTCCACAGGCACACACAATGCCCTCTGATACACACAGATACACATGCAAAAATAAAAAAAATAGATAAAAACCACAGTGAACTTATGGTGCTTTTGCTCCTCAATTCCCAGTTCCATCCCCCCTCCCCTCACCATGATTCATTTCCCCTTCCAGATGCCCTTCTATGTTCAAATCGTTTTACTTGTGGGTCCACTGTGCTCCATCTAGTTTGTCTTTGGTGACATATAACTGGTATGATTCATGCTCCAGCAAGTACCACAGGTGAGTGAGTACCACTAATATTTAGCCAAAGTCTCTGTAGCTCTGTCCATTAATTCTGAATCTATGGGACTTCTCTGAACAGAGAGGTGCTTATGGAGATATCATACTAGATTATTTCCCAATGCCAGGGCACTGCCAGGACTCTCAGAAAGCATGTCCTGGGAACATTGCTAGAAAGCGAGCACATTGTGCCTCTGTGCTTTTGCCACGTCTGTGTGCAGCTCTGCAAGTCCTTACCTTGGTCATTTGTGATGCCAGATGTTCTAGTGATGGCAGCACCATTATAATCTCTCTTGATCCGTCAGTGCTCCTGAGGGGAAGACAGTTTGTCAACCCTGATGTTCTTCTCTCATTTCTTTCATTGACTTTCTAAGATGGCTTCTCCATTTCCTTCCACTGGTGACTGGAAGCATTTAGCAAACAAAAACTCTTACCCCAAACAAACAAATGACAAAATTCAAATGTAAAGAAAATTGAAAAAGAAATGTGAGTGAATCTTCTGTGTTGGGAATAATTCAAACATGAGCAAGAGAATTTAGAAGTAGATGACAATTATTCATTCCTCTTTTTTTTTAAAATTTATTGCATGTATGCATGTGTATGTGTGTGTGTGTGTGTGTACATGTATGTGTGCAGAGGGAATATACAAGAGGGTGCTCGAGTGTGTGAGTCAGTGGATGTCCAAGGATAACGTCAAGAATTATTCTGGATCATGCTTCCATCCTACTGCTTTACTCTGGGGTTTCCCAGGCCCTGTGTTCCAGTTCCAGGATGACACGCAGCCGTCCTTTCCAATTGGCATTTTTACGTGGGATCTGGGATCCAAACTCAGATCCTTTTGCTTGTGATGCATGTATCTCCTCAGCTTCCCCTTCGGTTTTTGTACAGAAAGCATGTACTTATGGTGGTAACAGTCTGTCAGACCATGATTCAGTCTTCTAGACGCATCATCACTTATTACATATGCAGTTTGAGTAATTATTTCCTCCATAGGATTTAATTTCAACATCTGCAAAATGGGAATGATAATGGTACCCATTTTATAAATTCCTGTGTGGGCTAACTGAAATGATCTGGGGTTCAAAGAAAACCTTCAATAAGTTATAGCTGTTATTATTATTTCTTAGTCCAACTAAGATCATGCCACCAGCTCCCAGACGCCTGGAAGTAATGTTTGCATTCAGGTCTCTGCCTCGGTCTACTCCTCCCTATTTATTTCAGCATAGACAGATCCGTATTTTGACATCAATCTCTAAAACTTTTATATCTGACCAGATAAAGCAGCCTACGAAAATTATTTAGCAAATCAAAATTATTAAAATAGCAATGACTATTTTTTCCGTTTTACTGATCAGTTACATTTTTCAATTTTATGCCAGCATTTGATCAATTGGAAAATGCATGTTAATGAATATATTGTTCATCATTTACTAAAAGTCTGAATTTTCATTCCAGGCTTCATGTATTATATCATCTTAAGGTACTACTTAATTCTGAGTTTGTCATTTCAAAATGACATTTTTTTCCCTTTGAGAATAAGAACGAATAGATGTTACTGCTGAAGAAAACAGTGGAGCATATGAGTATTGGTGTAATTTGTTGATATTTTCAAGATAAATCTAATTTTGTAAAAAGTTATTTTTTTGAGATATAAATTATAACTGTAAAATTTGTTACAAGAAAATCAAGTATTTAAGAAGAGGAATTATTTCTTCATGAAGTATTGGCGAATAAAATAAGATTATAAACACTGAAGTGCCATTTTTCCCATACAATATAATGTTAACATACCTTTTTAATGTCTTCAAAAACCTTTAAAGCTAATGAATTCTGATGCCAAGATGCCTTTTTTGTAAAGAAACAGGAATCAGAATGAAATTTTAAGATCAACTATGTTTATATGCATGAGTGATTATTGTATAAAGATATTAATAATAAATCACAAAGATTTATAAATACTTATCTATGGTAAACTAAACTAGGAATTTCCTCTTTCATTTTGCATACATTGAGCTATTGAACTATAAACTGCTTGGGAATTAACTACAGATATTTTCTAAATTTTATAGATCTCCTCTGAAAGTGTAAAAATCAAGATATCTTTTAAAGATAATATTAAATCTATAAACTCTTACTTTATAACCTATAATTTGTTAGGGACTTTTTTGATGGGTTATTAGAAATTACTTCAGAACTATCTGTCAATGACCAGCCAACATATTATAATTATTTTCTATTTCTTGAATCCAGTCCTGTGAAAGATGTTATTTATTTATATTTTTACAGATCAGTGCAAACTGCATGTAAATGATACCAGACCTTCAAATAGTTTTCAAAAATCACCAGACCTGAAAAATACCGTTTACTCTACATAATTGAAATTGAACTGCTTGTGTTAACCCAGCTCTCCCTTCTGCTCCGGTGGTCTGATCTCAGCTTCCTTGAGAGGATGTGAGAGCCCACCTGCCTGTAAGCATATCCTGTTAAATCATAATTTTATAAAACTATCTTAGGAGTTAGAAGATCTAAAATCCTATACTTGTTGGAACCCAATCTCTGATTCTTATTACTTCTACTCTGACTTATATTAATCATATTGTGCACGGGGACCAATATTTATTGGTACACTTGGGTTCCTTTACAAGATAGAGGGCTGCCAATTTTGTAGTAAATTGAGTGTGTCAAAAACCTGGATGCGTGCCAGCACCAAAACAGACACAGAAAATACGTTCATTCTGCAGGTGAGAGACCAGACCAACTTGTATTGTTTCTGTCAGTTCTATGATAATTAATTTAAACCATATTATCTGAATTAAAAAGCGACAATTATTTATTCCCTGGACTAGGTTCTTGGAAGCTTTCCAATTGTCCTGTCCTATTTTTCAGAAGGCATGGAAACAATATGAGCAAATCATTAAGAATTGATGTGTAGATGATGTACATATTCATATAAAAGATGACACCTTTAAACCACGATTTTAAAGCTATATTAGTAAAGAGGGAAGTGTATAAGAGACCGTAACTCTCCCTGGCACAGCTGGTGTGCTGCATGATGAAAAGTAAAAGGGGCCAACTATTAGCCTTTCGGGCCACAGGACAGTTCTCCAAGCCCCCCACAAACCCATGTTGGCTCATTTGCTGATAGCTGTGATTGGACTGTTGGGTCGTATTATCCCCTGCTGTTCCCCTCCCTCACTTCTGGGGATATCAACAGCAGGCATCGTCAGTCAGGGCTCAATTGATTATCTTCAAAATTTGCTCCTGCTATTGACCATAATGGGGGAAAAATTCATGCCTCTGAATTATTCAGAATGAAAATATACACAGAAGAAATCGATAAGGCACATCTGATATTTAAGACAAATTAAAACAGGCAGTAGAAGGAAGCTTGAGGCAGCTGCTATATGCAAAGAGGAGGCGTTCTAGAGGTAAAGGAAAAGCGCTTTTAGCTTTTTTAAAGGAAGATGCTATAGCTGTCAAAGCTTTTCAAAATTAATAACTTCATTAACAGAGGCATCAGAGCTTTCTGGCCAGCTAGTTCCTTACAACTGTTAGAACTGTGCTTGAGATTCCAGTTCTGTAATTTCTTTTTAATAGTCCCACAGTCCTTTAAAAGTTAACTAAATGTGCCATGCCAAACAGATGAAATGAGAGAAAAATGCTCATATCAAAACCAAGACATTAACAAATAACAAGGATCGGGCACCAAGTCCTGATAAATCTGACAGGGATTAGAAATTAAACAATTGAAGAAAAAAAAAAAAGAAAAAGAAAAAGCTCTGGTAAGGATGGCTTTTTTGTGATACAGACTTACTTTGTACTTTGGGCAGAAAGCATGTGGGTTTCTCCCTGCCCATGGGTACCCCTGGAGATGGAGGACCGGCAGGAAATCTGGGTAACAATGTGCCTGGGTTCCAAGTAGGAGACGCTGGTCTCTACAGATATGTTGCAGTGGCTGAAGAGGCGACTTTCCAGGATCTGGAAATGAGGTTTCTTCTGTGAGCATCATAACACTTCACCCCACTTTCCCCCTTCCTTGATAAGTCTGTTTAATCCAAATTATCACAAATAACCGTTTCTCCGTTGCATCCTGTCTGTGAGCCTTTAGCTTTGGCTATCTATCTGTTTTTTCCCTCAGTTGATGAATTTGACCACTGACCCCAAGAACTCCACATCCCCCTCCGCCCAGGAATCTTTATTTACTAAGTGGGTGGTGCCAATCTCCCGCGCTCTCTTGGTTGAAATGGCACCCAGGGAACTCCCTGCAGACTCTTCTGTTCTCTAGTGCTACGTCAGACTCTTCTGTTCTCTAGTGCTACGTCTAAGGCGAGCTTTGGGATGTGGGGAAGCATTAGCTTTTCCTCTGAAATTAGCAGACACGGTTAAACAACATAGGACAGCACTTGGTCTGGCAAGTGGAGCTCGTTTATTTTCCTTTGTATCCTCCTCTTGAATTTTCTAGAAGGCACTTTTCTAATAGAAAAAAAAGATGCTTTGAAGGTGTACAGTTAAATGCAAATCTATGCAGTGGTTCCCGGTCCTCAGCAGGGGAAAGTTAGGATCATCTGACTTTTGCTGCATGGCTGCTGAAAGGAAGCGATTCCACAAAAGACCCTTATTACGTTATGACGTCACTGAGACTGTGGAGGTGGGTTTTGCAGTTGGCTTAGCAACTTTCTTCCCTGAGGCCTCTCTCGGGTCTCCAGAAGGAAAGCGCAGAACACTGAACAGTTCATTCTTGTTCTCTCAGCTTCCACTGAAATGCTGTCAGGGAGCTTCCTATGTTCTAGATGTGATGATTTTTTTTCTCTTCTCCTGTCTTAAATCCCAGCATTCCTGCAGTTCAAAGATAATCACCCTCTTTTGTGAAATTGCACGTGATGTGGTGGGAAATGCAAAGCCATGGGTGAGGCTTTGTGGGTCAGTCTGAACACAGCATCTGCACTCTTGCGTTTGGCCTTCTGGCCGTAGCCAGTGATTCATAGCCTCAGCAGGCTCACCCCTCTCCCCTTTTCAAGAGCACATTATTTCAGCGATCTCTTTCTTGCACTGTCATTTTTATTGCTTCATTAGGTGATGCCCATTGACATTCAGACACGGTGTTGTTTTTCTTGGCTTGAAACAAACAACGAACGAACAAACACCCAAGTCAACCAATCTGAAATCTTTTTTGATCCTATTTCTTCATGCAGTTCCTTATTTATTTTTCTTACCTTTTCTAGAAAGCTCCATACAGTCAGGTCTTACATGAACACCTCACAATACTCTGTTTTTATGTATTTTTGCCAAATTTTCATTTTATAATTTTAGACTTGCAGAAAAATTGCAGCTTGTTTTTCCTAATGTTGACAGTTTATGCAATCATAATACAGCAATAAAAATTAGGGCTCTAATTTACACTTGAACCCAGTGTAGGTATGCTCTTTCTTACCGGAAAATAGATGATAGTGATCTCCACATCGCTAAGTCAGAAGGTCATTAATCAGACTTCATTTTACTCAATGTATCTACTGTATGTTTTAAGAGTCCCTCCTACTGAACATTGTGTTCCAGTTCACCTATACCTACACCATTTTCTGTTCTCAATCCAATACCTCTTCTCTTGGCTTTCTGAATTTCTCAATCTCTTAACTTTGAATTCCTCAGAGCAGAGTCTTTAGAGGACCTCTTCTTTTTTCTTACGCTTCTGTTTGCCTTGGATACCAAAGAACTCTCTTGGCTTTCAGTACAATCTATACCAGGATGACTTACACATGCTTGAATTCCAGTTGGCATATTTCTTGCTAACAATGAGCTCCAAAGTCCAGTAGTACACAGTTGCTCTTTATTTCAGTATTTAAAACATACATATTAGACATGAGATTTCCAGAAGAAATCTTCATCCTTCCAAAGTACAAGAGAAAAAAATTGGATAAAGATGTTACTGTTTCTCTTGTGCCTTACATCAAATGTGCCAGAAAATTTTAAGACAGATAGATCTGACATTAAGACACTTTTTAATATTTTCCTTTCCAATATTGTGGTTCAAATCACCATGGTTGCTTCATTAGACTTTGCTACCTCTCTGGTCTCAGTGCTTCTGCCCTAACCCCTGGTCTATCTTCCACTTACAGTGATCTTGTTAAAGTGTTGAAGAGTTTATGTAATACCCTTGTCAACTATGGCTTCCCATCTCATTCAGATACAAGCCATACTTCTGTCAACAGCACACAAGGATTCTGAAAGCATACATGGTCTGCTTTCAAACTTTTCTTACTGTTCTTCTCAGGAACCACCTGTTCCCACTACATAGTCGTGTTTGCTGCTGATCTTGGAAAATTCCATCCTACGTATGTCTCAGGATCTTTGCTTTTGCCTTTTCTCTTCCTTTGAAGAATCTTTCTTCAGTCACCCTCCTGCTTGGCTTCTCACTACCTCAGGTCTTCACTCAAATGAGAATTTTCAGCAATGCCTGTTTTAATTGCCTCTGTTTCCTAGTACTTAACTATCTTCATGCTTATTGTACATTTGTTCATTTTAGAGGAGTTATATGTAACCCAGGCTCACTTTATACCTATTTATGTTGTATCTATACTCATCAACAAACTGCGTGTTTAATTTTTTTCTCTGTTTCTACTAGACTGCAAGTTCTTTAATATCACCAATTTTATGATTTTTTCTCTTAAATGTGGTATTCTAAGTATATTCTATCTTACCTAAGCATAATAGATACTCCAAAAATATTTGTTGGATAAGTGGAAAATCATCCCACATGCCTATGATACAAGGTAGGCCAATGCTACCGGCACATTCAATGGAAGCAGAATAAAGCCTTTAGACGTCAAGTAACTTGTTGGAAGAAATGAAAAACTTCAGTGACAGATCCAATTCCATGGACTCCAAGTGCTTGGACATTTCATTCCATGTGACATTTAATTGAGGAAAGGCCAGTCAACTGAAGATCTTACTGAACTTTGTCAGGCAAGGATTATCAAGAACTGACCCAGGGGCAAAGAAGTGTGGCAAAGTCATTGGTGGTCAGCAGATTAAATTTTTCAGATCCAAACTGCTTCTCACAAGAGAAGATTTCCAAATAGGCCTTTACTGCAGGGTAATGAGAAAATGCATTAATCTGCCAGAACAGAAGAGCTGTTTGCTCTTATAAAATATATCAGTCTTCATAATAATGGAAAAATCCAAAAGGCAGCTCTGCTGAATGAATTGAAAGTCAATGGGAATCAAGAACTGTCCATGTTGAATTATTAAGTAACTATTTCTAAATTAAATCTTTCGGATGAGCAGCAAACTGGATTTGTTTGCACAAATGTGTGTTTTATTCACTTATTTGGAGAGGTTATATCATGTGCATGCCAGCACATCAATCAAAGACCTAAGAACAGGTGTGTGCAATGGACATTTGTCAAATGGAATCTTTGGCCGCTCCACAGTAGAGTAAGTTGGAACTCATTCAGAGACTAATGCATGGGAAGAGGAAGAGGCTGTGAAAACTGTTAGTTGAATTCAAAAGAGCATATAAAGTACAAATTGACATTAGAATGCAATCAGAAGTTAAACTCAGCAGTTTGCCTATTCTTTTTTTTTTCACTTTAAACATGCAGTTTATTGGGGTCAATTATACCTCACAAAGCTGTTTTATAAAAGACCACAGTTTAGGCCTGGATTCTGCATTCAGGCTCTCCAAGGCAGGTCTCCATGCCCACTGGACCCACTGCGGCCACCTGGGAGAACACTAGAGATTCCAAGGAGGAACTACAAACACCTGCAGACCACAACCAAAGCATCTCCAGGGTCTGGGAGGTGACTGTGAGGAAAGCACCCCTCAAACAAGCATGAGGACCTGAGTTTGGGTCCCCAGCATGCAGGTAAGAGCCCAGCAGAGTTAATCTTTCTACAGCTGCAGCTCAAGGGCAGATAAGACAGACAACTGGCTCCCTGAGATTCAGCGACCAGGCAGTTTGGCCTAGTGAACTCCAGGTTCAATGTAGAAACCTTGCCAGAAAAGCCCGGACCTATAGTGGAAGACATCTGATGTCAACCTCTGGTCGCCACAGGCAGGCACACTGCCCACGTGGCCGCAGATGCCACATGCAGGCACACCACGCACAAGAATGTCCTCTAGACAGCATGGCCATGTCCAAAGGCTCCATTACTAGGAGAAGACTCTGTGGCTCAGTCCCTGTACTTCAGCCAATCCACAATTTTTCTAAAGACTTCAGAATGGTTCCGAAGGGAACATATTGTAGTCACAGTGTTTCATCGACAAGTATTGTGACCGTCCTGGGACCAGAGGTGCAATACTACAGACAGCACCAAGAAATGACTTTAGGAAGCTTCTATGTCCTTTGGACAGGCAACCATTTGGGGGAGTTAAAAAAAGGGGGTATCACTTCAGCTTGCCTTGGGGTTCTGGATGAATGTGTCATCTTGGCCTTTGTTTCTTATATGACCACTAAATGGATCTGAAACGATAGATACCTTAAACATACTTGAAGAAGGTAATTAGGGATAGCTTAGAGGTTAAAACCTTTGCATCGAAAACAAAAGGACCTGAGTTCAGATCCCCTCGTCTCAGTAAAAATGCTGGAGGAAATGGCAGGGCGAAGCAAAAAAGGAGGTAGAACAATCCAGGGTGATTCCCGAAGTCACCCTTGGTTCTTTACAGGGACACACAGTGCCCTCTGAGATACCCCCCCCACAGTAAATGAATAAATAAAGTATTTTTGAAAAATAAAACAAAAAAACCTGCAAAGATACTAAAGTACTAAGTGGATTTCTCTTTTACCCCTTCCTCATCTCTTCATTAATGGCATATTATGTTAGAACGGTACAGTAGTTGCAGTGAAGGAGACAGCATCAACATACTGTTAGCTGAAGTTCTTATTTTATTTATATTTCCTTAGTTTTTACCTAGCCCCATTTTTATTTTTCCAACCAAGGCACTGCATGGCATATATTGGTTATGTCTCCTGGGCCTCCACTCAAGTTTCTCAGATCTTGGCAGTGTTGTGGACTATGGTTAGCTTTTTATTCTTTTTCATTTTAGAATGCTTGCTATTTGGGATTTTTTTAAAGAAAAGTTTGTTATTTTTTTTCTTTTTTTACAAGCATATTGAGATTCAGCCCAGCTTATCTCTATTTGGGATTTTTCACAGTTAGATTGGTATAGCATTTTCTAAAAGGCTGACCACAGAGGTAAAAGTCTCTGATCATAATACATATTATCAGTCCAACTTCTTACACATTAGTGTTACTTTGATGACCCGATTGAGGGAATTTTTACTAGATTCTTTTGTCTTTATTGTGATTTCTTTTTTCTTCCTTTCCATTTTGTTGTCTTTGGAGTCATCAGTCCCTGGTGTGCTACGGACACCTAGTGCTGCACTGCTGTCAAATGCTCGGGCTATGCTGTTAGGAAGGAGTTTGAGGCGTGCCTCCATTCAAAAGGTGGGAGTTACACTCATCTCCTTGGAAGTGGTCAAGCTTATTCATTATTTGTGGTTCCTCACAGCAGATTTCTCTTTTCTTGCTTATCTGTTGATTAGTTAATTGTTCATTCATTCCGCATCGACTCATAGATAATTATTTTATACATTGGACTATGTCTCAATATGACTTTACATTTCCTGCCCAAGCTATTCTATTCATTTAGGAGCTTCCTGGATTTTTAACCTGTGTGCTATCACCATACCCATCACTGCATTTTTTTCTTTTTAAAAATGCAATATGCATGCATAGACACACATATATGCACACAGACTCATGCTCTCACGTAATGCACACTCATATTTACAACTGTGTATCTGTGTTTAAAATAAAGACATTTATACTGAAGCCTAGCACTATCAGCTTCTGGATCACCCTAACTTGATCTTTGCTTCTCCATAAACAGTCATTTCAACAACAGCACAAGGAGCTCACGACTCGTCATTTATTCACCTCCTTAATTCCAGTATCTCACACGTGGTTTCTGCAGTGTTAACCCTGAAACACCAAAGTTAAAAACAACCCAAAGTTGTTTTCCACGACTTTGTCAACTAGAGTGAGGTGCTTAGTAAAGTGTATTTTTCCTCTGGTCTTATGAAACTTACTCTTTCCTGAAGCTATTTCTTTATCTTTTTTTTTTCCCGCTGCCCTTTTCAGTTAGGTTGTTTTATGAATTTGTGTACCAGGTTCTTTTGCCATATTGTGCATCTCATCCCGGCATCCCTAATCTCCTAAGTTACTTGTTGCACAATTAAGGTCTGTTCTTAATGCTGTCAGTTCATGAGTTTTGACAAAACAAGGTGTCATTAATGAGTGATTACAGTATCATGTGGAAGAGTACTATTGTCCAGATAGTGGAATAACTTCATTGATTCACTCCTTACCCACATCCCTATTCTCATCAGCCTTGTTGCCTTTGCTCTAGCTTTCTTTTCCAGAATGCCCTGGGGGAATCATAGCGGTATGTAGTCTTTTCAGCCTGACTACTTTCAATTAGCGATATATCTTTAGTATTTATCCATGGCCTTAACGTGGTTTAAAAGTTTATGACTTTTGTATTGTATTGAATAATATTCTGCTATATGGACTTACCAGTTTTTAATATACTCACTTAGGGAAAGACATCTTGAATGCGAGGCATAGCTCAGCAACAAAATCCTTTCTTGGCATATGGGTCCTCCCCATGCCCCCAGCACTGTAAAACAGACAGAAACTGCCACCAACAAAGTGCACAAAACAAAACAGAATTGAACAAAGCCCAATACCTTGATTGCTTTTGGTTCGAGCTCATTTCGAAAAAGCTGAAGAACAAATTTGTGTGGAGGATTTTACGTTCAAGTTGCTTGGGAAAAGACCAAGGAAATGATTGCAGGATCATATCTTAAAAATATGCCAGTTCGTTGATGTCAGTGAGATAGTTCAACAGGTAAGGTGGCTGCTTGCAAACCTGGTGACCTGAGTTTGAACCTTGGAGCCCATATGGTGGAAATAAAGAACTGACTTCTGACAGTTGTGCTCCGCGGTGTGCACATATGTTCGCCCTCTCTGTCTCTTCCTCATTCCGTTATAAATGAAATATAAAAATAAAAACGAATATCTCAAATTCTGTAAAAAAAAATTCCTGTCAGTCTGTCTTCCAGAATGTCTGTTCCATTTTGTACCCCCACTTGGCCACGTTTGATAGTTTCTGCTGTATCACATCCTAACTTACAATTTTGCTATTGTGAATTTTTATCTTAAGCAATCTAAAAGTCATACAGTGGTTGCATCGTTATTATTTAATTTCCCTAATGACAAATGACACGGTCACATATACACTTTTTTAGAAAGGACCCTGTCATAGTTAGGCATAGATGCCTACTTGACAGTTGAGGTTTGAGGCCTGGGCACATTTGTAGAGAATTAGTGGTTGAGTTAGACCCAGAGCAGACCCGCAGAAGATTGCCTAGTTGATGGGGAAGGCCTAGCCTATGATGGTTGGGATTAGGCTCTGGAATAAAATACAGAGAGCTGGTTGAGAGAGTTGGCATCCTCTGTACACTTGGATAGACATCCTGGTCTGGCAAGTAAGGATTGTCCCTCTCTCAGCCATTATGTAAAGATGGCGTAACCAGTTTCCTAGGCTTTGGTGTTGGTGCATGTTGTCCTGTCAAGCCGGACTGTAGACTGTAACCAGACTATCAGTAAGAAAATAAACTCCTTGTTCCCTTAAGCCGTCTGATGGTCATTTATCAGCAATCAGCAGGGAAACTGCAATAGACCCCCCCCATTTTTTGAAACGGGTTATCATGTATTCCAGACCTGTCTTTTCATTATGCAGCTGGGGATGACCCTGAACATCTGATCTTCCTGTCTATATCACATAAATGCAGAGATTACAGTTCTGAACCACTATGTCTGCCTTACTCAGAGGTGGGGATTGAACCTAGGGCCTTGTGTGTGCTAGACAAGCATTCTGCTGAGTGAGTTTCCCCATCCCTCAAAGAACTTGTTCTTCAGGATTCCAATATCCTTTACATGACGTGGACTGTCATTCTTTCTTTTTTTTGCATTTTATCAGCTTTTTTATAAATAGGAATAATATTTTTATTATATTTATTAATCTTTTTCCCAATCATACGAGCTTAATAGGTACCCCAGTCCTCTCCCTCCCTCCACTCCTCCCCAGTCTCCCTTGCACCCTCCCCCCCTTTTCCCCTTCCTTTCACCCTCCATCCTTCCCTTTTTCCCAGTGCCTCCCCTGCCCCTCCTCCATTCCCTGGAGCATCCTTTAGTGTGAATGTCAAACTTCCTTCTGAGTCCTCCACTCTAGTGAGGTGTAAGGAATCAGTGGCCTTGCCCAGAGCCCTTTCTTGGGCTCCCCTTTAGTATGGGAACACTATTGTGACTGTTAATCCCTTGCCTCTAAGGATCCTAGTGCCCATGATCCATGCTAGACTTTGGGGGGTCATTAACATGTCAGTCATTGCGGAGGTCATGCAAAGTCCGATTGAACTGTCATTCTTATGCTGAAAATTTAGATACTGTTGAGTCTAAACTTGTAGAAATGGAAAGAATGGAATATTTTAGCAGATGTAGTCATCTTTGCAATTTAAAGCAGCTGAAATAAATTTGACATCATTATAATGTAGATAATGAGGACCCAGCGATGCCTTCACTGTGGGTCCATACTTTATACCACTTGTGCTCTAGATAACATTAACTTTAAAGTTTTAGGTTAGGGCTATCGCAGTTGAGTTCTTCCAAGTGATATACAACATTCCTGTCACCTTCTTCTATCCTTAGTGCTCTAATTAAAGGGCATTGGACAATTGCAAAGCCCACCTCCTAAACTCCCAGTGCTTCTGGCTTTAATATTCTGTGCTGGGTCCCCAGAACACTCTTACAGATGCTCAGCATTCAATCCTGAAGGCTCCACTTCATCATCAGGTAATTAGTATTTTCATTAACTTGCTTATTGTCAAGGAAAATGAGCCTTGATCATCTAATTTTTCCTCAATGAGTTGAATATTGTAATATATCTATAATTAATGTGCTTTATGCCACAAACGTGTAATGGAGTGGAAATCTGAGGCTGCTCCCAGCAGTCACTGTCAGTAAATGTTTGATGAATAAACAGAGACTTTCTAATGGGAAATGGTGGCGACTTTTATAAGCAGACACAATAAAGACTTTATTAACATACTTAAGAAGCATTCTGGGAAATAGAATTGAATGCGTTATTACTGTAGACTCCTTTTGTGAAAAGTAAATTTTACTGTCCCCATAACAAATGTTTACTTGTTTGTTGCAAGTTGTAGCATCAGTATTTCATGGTGGATTCTACAGTTTAATACAATGAAGCTTAAATTACCTTCATATTCCTTATGGATTTGAGACTATGAATAGAAAAAACAAGAACCAACAATTCTGGTAATCCTTCCCATACCTGGTTTTATGTAGAATGGAAACAGTACAGATTTCAGAATGTGAAGAATCCAAAAATCATGCCAAGGCTGGAGAAATGATTCAGGGGTTAAAGACTTTGCCTCACAAACAAAAGAACCGCAAATTCCCCAAATCTTTTGTAAAAACACTGGGTGGAAATGACTGTGACCTGCACTTCCGGCCCTGGAAAGTAGAGCTTGGGAAATCCCAGAACAAAGTGAAAGTAGGTAGAACAATCCATGCTGATTCCGGATGAAACCTTCTGCCTCCATAGGAACACACACGTGTCCTCTTGTATACACACACTCACATACACACACATGCACACACACACTTATGTGTGTATGCACAAAAAATTATGCTTGCTAATAAAAGAAGAAATAAGTATGTATTTAGCTTAACAGGGAAAGTCAATCTTTAAGTAGTAGGTCCAAAAAGTATACAAACACTAAATTTTAGACTAATATGTCTGTGTACTGTCATGGATAATCTAGAGATGTCATTTTTTTTTTTCATGGCAGTGTCTTTCTCTTTGCTGAAGGAAGCATTCAGTGGTATGATATGGGGATTACCCTTCCTTTGTGCTTGTTAAGCAGAACCAGAAAGGCAAGGGAGCCTATCCATCTTTCTATCTCCATACTAGCAATAAGGAAATGTGCAGCAGCCTCAGAGCTAGAAATAATGTAGACACACTCAGAAGCAGGTATGGACCTACATGTAGTCAGGCCTGTCACCAAGGTCACTTCCACAACAGTATCCCTCAAACAGAATTGAGGAAAGCTAATTTGAAACTTACATGAACCTAAAATAGCCATTTCTAAATCTGCCCTAGCTTGGCCAATCTTGGTTCTGAGTTTTCAGCAAAGAAGAAAAGAGGAATATAAATTTGGCGAAAGAGAAGCATATATAGTCACATTCCAAACATGGCAAGCAGAGAACTGATTTATGTTTGGTTTTGTGAAGACAAAATTTTTGTGAAATATGAATAAAATCAAATCACCTGGTTATTCAAGTTCCCTGATGGCTTCCCACTGCTCTTCATTTTAAGAATGAAGTCTGTGTAAGATATGTAGCCCCTGCTACACATGCTAACATTGCACAGAGTAGTGAAGTATCTCCTCCCCTCTGTCTAGCTCCTTATGCATAGCTTGGTGGGGCTTATCTTCCTAAAATGCATTTTCTTTCAATGCAGAATTTTTTCTCCCACTGTGTGTTACAACTACTCCAAAATTTGATTAAAATTTCTTGGGGAATACATCTGTTGCAGTTTGCCATGCACAGTTACTGATAAATGCATGGCGAAGCAACCTAAAGGAACAAGAGGGTTTTTCTTTTATGATAGTCTGGTTATAGTTTCTTGCCCAGGTTGGCAGGATAGACCACACTAATACCAAGGATCTAGGGACCTGACCACATCATATCCACATAACTTCTGAGAGAAGGACAATCCTTATTTGCCAGATCAGCATGTCTGGCCAAGTGTACAAAAGTTTGCCAATTTTTTCAAATAGTTCTCTCCATCTTATTCACTTGCCCAGAGACTAGTCTCACCCACTATGGGCTGGGCTTCCTCATCAATAGTCTTTTTTAAAAAAAATTTCACCCACATTTTATTTTTTCTTAATCATACAAGCTCAGGTACCCCCATCCTCTCCCTCCCACCTCCACTCCCTAGTCATCCCCCATTGCATTCTTCCTCCTTTCCTCCTTCCTTTCACCCCTCTCCCTCCCTTCCCCTCTTCCAGTGCCTCTCCCTTCCTCTCTCCCATTTCCTGGATGGAATGTCCATTTATGTGACTGCCAACCCTCCCTCTGAGTCCTCCACCTTAGTGAGGGTTCAGGATTTTTAGCGGCATAGTCCGGAGCCCCTTCTTGGGCTCCCTATTTGTATGGGAACGCTATTATGACTGTTGAATTCCTTGCCTGTAAGGATCCCACTGTCTGGAACCTTCTCCCCTGTGATCCATGCTAGATCTTGGGGGAGGGGGGTCATTGACATGTCAGCCATTATGCAGTTCAGGCAAAGTCCAATCCTGGCTGCTGCAGCCCTAACTTGTGTGAAGTATCTTGCATATCCTTGGTTCTCCCCATCTTTAGGCTCTTACAGTCTTGCCGACCCTTCTTCTGCAAGATTCCCTGAATTCCCTGAATGGGGAGAGATTTGGCTGGTCTGATTCCTGGTGAATAATGGTGTTTGTTCTGAATTATGGTTAGTTGTTGTTTTCAGTTTTGCTTTTCCTGGACTGCCCTTTGCTACATCCTTATTGGTATCAAAGGTCACCTCCTAATCAAGATAAAAGACGGTTTAAATGAAGGTCTAAATATGAGAGAAGACTCAAACAGAGATGGAAGGATAGGAGTAGGACACAGCAGTTATGTGTGTGTGGGGGGAGTCAGTGTCCCATTTGCCAGATGTTTACCAAATAGACAGTCTTTGACAAGCTGTCTCATGGTTAACTGGACTACTAATTTTCTACAAATATGCCCAGAGCTGAAGCCCTCAACCATCAAGCTGACACCTATAGCCAACTCTGACACATCTCTGAGACATTTTTTTTGTTATTAGAACTGCAATTATTTTCTTCTTGGAGTGCTATATCTTGCCTGTGTGGCAATTTGAGTGAGCTCCATCTGCTAACACTGTTTGGGAAGCTTTCTGATCTGTATTTGTACCTATTTTTGTTTTTTGTGATAGTCTTAATGTTTACACTGTACATGGCATAATATATGTAACGGTTACTCTTAACTATTGCTGTGAGAGAACACCCAAAGTCAATCAACTTAAGGGAGAAAGGGAGGTTTATTCAGCTCACGGTTCCAGAGGGAAGGTACAGTCTCTCAAAGCAGAGGTGGCATGGCTGGCTGGCCAAAGCTGGAGGAGGCTAAGTCACCACAGACATCTCAGAAGCTGAGAGCTGCAGACTGCTTGCTGCGAAGGCTGACTTCTCCTGGAGGTAGGTGTGACTAATCCACCTCAAGGCCCACCCCTTGTGATTGCCTTCCTCCAGCAAGTCTCCACCTCTCAAGGTGACATGACCTTGCCAAACACATGAGACAGTGGGGGACACATTTCAAACCAGGACAATATAGTTGAAAGACATAATTATTATGCAGATTATTGAAGAATAGTTATATTTCAACAGAATCATTCCAAATGGGCCTATTTGAGAGGGAATATTTCAGTTACAAAGATGTTTGTAATCATCTGCCATATTGTTTGCAAAAATGATTTCTTTTTCTGTTGTGGAGACAGACAGGGCACAGAAAAGGAAAAGCAGTGCAACTAGACATAAAACATTTCTCACGGGCTCATTGAAGGATGATTGAAAAATACTGCAGTGTTTGGTCCCCAGCTGGTGGAGTTGTTTGGGAGGTATCCTGTCTGTCTCCCCAGTGGGGGGAAAATTCTCTATGTCTTCTCTCTTTGCCCCAATTCCAAAATATCAAAAAAGAAATCTTAAGCCAGCCCTGATGCTACAGGTTTGAAATCTCAGCACTCTGGTGGGCAAAGTATTATTGCTGTAACTTCCAAACCAACCTGTGCTCCTGGTGAGTTCAAAGTTAAGGCAAGTGATATAGAGATCCTTTCTCTAACATGCAGTAGAAGAAAACTATTTCTCTGAACTGTTGTTTCCTGTTCATCCTTCTGTGGTCCTCATTTGCACCATCTTGACTTTGGTCACTTGCCTCACCTTTTGTGTGACTTACCGTCTTCTATGACTATCTAAACATTCAAAGCAATTATTCCATTGTCCTTCTTACTTATTTATTAATTTGTGATTAGTTTATAGATACTAGGACAAAAGTCTTTAGCATGATGAATAAAGTTTTATCCTGCACCTCTGAGACCTATTGTTGCATATTCATTCAATAATTACCTTGCAGATACAGCGATACTAACTGCCTATCATGTTGTTTTCATATTGTTTTTATTTTTATTTTCTTTTACCCATCAAAATTGCTTATGCTTAAGTTTTAAACATGATGCTTTCTTATACCTATGAATCGCAAAGACAGTATCTCAATTAATATGTCTACCATATCCTATAATAACTTATTTTTTTGTGGTGAGAATTTTTCAGATTTATTTGATCCAGCTATGTATTTCTTGGAAAATACCAGAAAAATCAAAATAAGGATATAATAGAGAAGCCTGTATACTCATTCATGTCATGGCACTATTTTCAATAACCAAATATAGAATTAACTGTCAATTAGTTGGAAAGAAAGGATAACCATTTAGGAAGCTAAATTATCATTTTGTGTTTATCAGCAAATGTATGGGTATAGATAGTAACACACACACCCATGTACACACACACATTATTTCATGATGAAGAAGAAAATAATCAAGTCTTTTGCAGGAGAATGTAGTAAAAAAACCTGTGTAATGTGAACAACTAAAGCTATTAAAATAACACAATAACACAGGTGTGGTCTGAGGGTCAAATTAAATAAGTAGCTTAGAAACGAATATAACATAATAATTTTAGGTGCTTGAAGTACCTCCCTTAATCTCTCTCTCCTTTTCTAAAAAAATAATAATTTTTATTTTTAGAGTCTATTAGAGTCTATAGTCTGGTTTTTGACAGACTTGATATGTATCAAATTAGGAAACATCAGATGACAGTGAAAAGAAATTTATCAGCATTGCCTCTGGGTCTTCCTTACACTGGTGGGCTTTGTCTAACATTCACTGTCTGTTCTTTACCAACACTTATGGGTCAAATATAATCTGAAAATTATTTATATTATTATTACATTTTCAGTGTATAATACCTTGGTCTATTTTTCATACTATTTAATACAGAACTTTATCTGTTGTTACACAAAGAAAACATTTTTCAAGGTGAATTAAACCTTCAACGCATTTATTCTCCCACTGGAAAGATTGGTAAAGTGTTTGCTTTGTAAACATGAGAACCCAAGTCTGCTCCCTAGAATCCATGTGCACATGCTGGTCATTGGGGCACACACTTGTAATCTTGGCACTGGGGTGTTAAGACATGAGGAACAGTGGAGTTGCTAACCAGGCACTCTAGACTAATTGGTGAACTAAGTACTGGCCCATGAGAGACCTCCTCTCAAAGGCGGTGGGCAGTGTCCTGAGGATGGCATTGTAGTTATTCTCTGACCTACTCACACACACATACACACGTACACACACGTGCACACATACACAAAAGCATGTACTCCCAAATATGCTCATGCACACACATGCATGGAAACAAGTGCAAAAACACTCATTCTTATAGAAGGTGACTAGGTGGGTTAAGAGTACAGAATTTATTGTATTTTTCCATATTTAATAATTTTTTTTGCTGGAGATCAAACCCAGGATGCTACACAATAATATGTGTTTACCCACATATTGATAGACAGAATTTGAGAATAAAGAAAAATTAATAGTTTAACTATTTATTAGCTTGGGTAATGTTTGACATATGAAGTACGTTTTCCAAGCCCTTTTTTGTTTTCTCTAAATGAGCCATACAAATTATTGGTAATGATTAGGCAACTACTAATTTTCATTGTTATTCTTAATATGATATACATTTTTTTCACCAAAGACTTGCATGAGAGTTTTACAGTGGTGGACGACTCTAATGCACCTAGGTTGAGGATTGTGAAAACGAACTAAGAATATATGTCGTGCACCTACCTCGATTGTAGATTAGTGCCTTCTCTGCTCATGTATACACATGGGAATTTTCACTCTTATCAGGGCTTAAGACAGAGCAATTAAGTTCTAGTATTTACCTCTTAGGCAGCGAATGGCTGGTACCTTCTTTTGAGAGGTTCACTGTTTCCTTAAAGGCAAAGTGAGATAAATGTCTTAATACTCTCTTGGTACACATATTTTGAGACAGCCTTTGGTGAAATGAGGGTGAACAGCATTAAGATTAATATAAAATTGTTGCAAATGACAGATAATGCTCAATGACAGGAAAGAGAAACATTTTCAAAGTCAGCTTCCAAGGTCAAACACTACCTGAGTTAATGAAGAGGTATATTACTCACTGCCTGTATTTCCTCTCAAATGCTGTCTGTAGGTTGATGAAAGTATTAGAGAATAATTTATGGGGAATGCCCAGCACACAATATCACATAATAACACAATGTCCTAGCACATAATATCTTCTTAGTAAACAATACTTTTTCTTTCTCTTTTGTTCTTTCATAAGCAAATAAGAGCTATAATTACTTAAATAACTTTAAAAGCTTAATTAAAAATAACATTTTAAATATTTAAGAAAATTTCACCAAAAGAAAAAGAGGATTGTACAGTTGTTTAGATTTTTTTAATTGTACACATACATGGCTGGAAAGTCAAATTAAAAATCAATACCTAGAATTTCAAGGAGTAAGACAAGAGTTTTTTTTTTAATGACAAGTATCTTGTTATTTGCCTGCTGGTTAGAAACACCACAGTTTTTGTTCGTTAACTCAGTTATATAAACCTTTAATATTATCCTACTTGAATTGTTAATTTCTTTTTAAATATCCTACCAAACATTCAGAAAACATCTTACCTTCACATTGTTATGAACAAAGAGGTCACCAATTGCCCTCTTACCTTGCAGTCCAGCACAATGATACATTTCTTGTGTTGCTAAGTGTGTCAAAACCAAATAGGCAAATGTTGTAAAGACCATAGCTCAATGACCACAGTCATATGTAAAGCAGATCCTGATACCTATACAAATAGGAAAGTCATGGTTGCCCTCAAATGACAAAAGATGAAGAACCTGATCCCTTTCTAATTGATTGGCTCAGATTTTATTTGAACTTTTTTTTTTTGTATTTTAACAAACTCTTGGTAACATTAGCAGAATTCTTCAAGAGAACAGAATGGAACTAAACATTTAAAATATAAAGCACATAAAAACCTTAAAAAATACCTCAAACCCAAGTGCAGGAAACACAATTCTTTCTTTAGGTGGATGAAGAAAGAGAGAGAGAGAACAAAGTGGGCAGAAGGAGCCAAGCAAAGGCGTCTGCGACCTAAGGCATACTGACACTTCCTTAATGGACCGCAGCGCACATAAAAATAATTAATCATGTGGAGGAGGCATCGCCAAGGTTAGGACTGAGGTCTCTGGTTTTTAATGGAAATGTTCCGTGCCTCAGCTAAAAGAACAACTTCCCTAGCTTGAACACGAGGGCATCTGTCATACTTAACTCAGAATAGTTCAGGAGTTCAGTAAAATATCAGATAGAGTTCAGCACTTTTATTTCTCAGGGTATTAAAACTATATATAATAAGGAAAAAAAGGGGCTGTGATGAACTACTAGACATGGTGCATGGAACATCGAAGAGGTTAAACTCAGAATTTCTGAAATCGCAGGAAAAATATTCTTCTATTGTGGCTATTTCTCTTTATGATTTTTTCCTGTTGTTTTATATGTGCATCTGAAGTCACTGAGGGAAACTATGGGCAAATGTTTAAGGAAAAACAGAGGCTCAATTCAATGGCAGGAGGCTTGGTACATTCCATTGCTTAAATTTAAAAAGCCAGAGTAATGTATTCATTTGTTTTTAACTCCTGGAGAAAAGTGTGAAGGGATAAAAGTAGAATCTTTGAGGGAGTAACTGATTGTTACTTGCACAGTTTTCTCTGTGGTTGTTCACAGAAGAACTATAACCTCTTACATGGTGGTTGGTGATCCGGAGTGTGACTAGGGGCAGGCACATTGGAGTAGATTCATGGAAAAGCATGCTTGTGTGAAGGGGCAAAATGTACATGTGAAAAGACTGGCTCCCCTGTCCACTGAGCCATAGAGTAACTCAGCACACTATAGCACCTAAGAACAAGGTGAGGGCCACAGAGATGGCTCAGGGATTAAAACTTCACAAATACAAGACTTGAGTTCAGGATCTCAGATCCCATGCAAAAATGCCAGGTGGCAATGGATGCAACCTGTGCTTCTGGCCCAGGAAGGCAGAGCCTGGGAACCCCAGAGCAAAGCAACAAGGAGGTGGAAGCAATTCAGGATGATTGATTTCAGTGTCCCCCTTGTACCTCTAGAGGCACACACGGTGCCCTCTTCTACCACACACATGTACACTCCCACTCTGATACATGAAAAAGAAAAGAATTCTTTCAGCCTATTAATGCACCGAATCCTGAGAGTAATTAACAAATGTGTACTTGAAAGGTGCTCAACAAATAGACTGCTTTGCATAAGAAGCGAGGTTAGGATGGGGGTCAGCAAAGGGCTGATGACAATTTAGGGTCTTCAGTTAAGGGTTTGGGAGCACGAACCTAAGGGTTTTAAGATAGGGTGGTCACTATGTTGTTTGGCTTTTTAAATCCATAAGCTGGAGCATTCTTTCCTTTGTGGACCTCCATCAGCTGTGGATTCTGCCCTTAATGATTTCAGATAAGGGAGAGTGTTTATTCTCAGAATCGAATGCCTATAGAGAATTCCAGGTGATTCACATACATTTGATTTGTAGAACTATCAAGTCCCCAAAAGCAGCTATGAAGAAGGTAGGAGGTGATCAATCCTTCTCTATCCATCCAATAATCAATCAGTTGCATTCCTACCATGCTGTCTTACTACACTGGATCTTTTGCACTGATGGAGATTATGCATTAATGTCTTGGTAGAGCTGGAGAGATATGGTTGAATGACCAGGGAAGAAGCAGGAGAGAATTTCCCTGGACTTAAAAAAGCCTGGCTTTTTGAAATACTTTGAGATTTCCAGAGTGTCAATTAGTTCAGATAAAAATGCAAATCAAAGAAAAACTTTTTCCATCTTTTAAAGTATAATTTCATTACTCAGTGCCTGGCTCATCTTTTAGGTGCTCCCACCTCTATTTCCCTCATAAAGCATTGCGAGTATTTTATTTTCACTTCAGGGAAATGGCTTTTAAATTTTACCTATATCTATCTATCTATCTATCTATCTATCTATCTATCTATCTATCTATCTATCTATCTATGTGTGTGTCTCAGAGGGCAATGTCTGTCCCTGTGGAGGATCAAGGACGACTTTGGGAATCATTCTGGATTGCTTCTACCTACTTTTTGTTTTGCTCTGAGATTCCCCAGGCTCCACCTAGCAGGGCAGAAAGTGCAGGCTGAAGCTGATTCTGCCTGGCATTTTTATGTGGGAGCTGGGATCCAAACTCAGGACCTCCTTTCTGCTTTCGAGGCAGTCTTATCCCCTGAGCCATCTTTCCAGCCCAGGAAATGGCTTTTAAAATCAAGGAACAAACTACTATTCTAAACATATACATACATAGAGAGCTTTTAAGGGGAAGTTTGACACAACACTTTGCATCAATTTTATTGGATCAAGCACTAATTTCAAGCAGATATTGGATGTAATTTATTGTCTTTACCATATAATATTTTCTCACTCAAGCAAGTGTATTTCTTTGAATGTAAAATGAGGTGATAATAGAACCCATTTTAAACAATTTTTCATTTTTAATAGTTTTATACTTGCATACAATGGATTTGAATTATTTTGCCCGTATTATCCAGCCCCATGCTCTTCTTTCTCTCACCAAAAATCTTTTTTTCATCCTGACCACCTCCTTCCTACTATCATATGTTTTTGTGTGTGTGTGTCCCACTGAGTTTCATGAGGGTTACCTGCAGCAGCATGTGACGGGGCACTTGTGACTATATGTTTATCAGTACAGAAAGTAGCTCTCCTCCCCACAGCCAGCAGTCACCTCCAATAGTCCCTCAGGAAGGTATGATGCCTCCTATAGTCTTCCTCATTCCATGGCGAAATATTGACAGACCAAAAGTTGTACAGACATTATGAAGATAAATATAGCTTCCAAGAGTTCATGGATGTAACAACATTCCTGTCATGTCCAGAAGATACTTCTGGCAATTCTCACCCTCAGGCTCTTTCATTGAGGCTTAGACGTAGGAGGATTGTGTAGATGTCCTGTTTAAGGCCAAATATTTCACAGATATTTCACAAATATTTCTCTATATCTTGGACCGTTATAATTCTCTATACTAAATACCTTCCATTACAAAAGCAAGCTTCTTGGTCAGAAGTTAAGAGTTGCATTCATCTATCAGTATAATGATACATGTTTAGATGGCAGTTTGATGTCATCATGCCCACAGAGCAAAACAGGGGTCCTATTTCTTAGACATGTTAAATAAAAAAGTTGATAAATCTAAAGTAACTGGCATGAGCCCAGATGCTTCTGAACATTTTTATAGGGCACCAGCTATTTGTATAATTGCTATCATCATTTTTATTTCCCAACTTTGCTCTATTTTCTCTTCTATACCAGAATTTCCTGATTTTTGCTCGCTAAAAAGTAAATGGAACTGGTCACAAATATAATCTTTGCCCACTTTTGATCTCTAAGATCTGTCATAGTGCATACTGCCTCCTTCCACAAATATATGTTCTGTTCTCAAAAATCATTTAAGCAAATAGTTAAATGCACATACCTACATTGTAATTGAATGGTTTGCTCATTTTCTCTTGTTTCCTTCTCAAATCTTAATTTTCAAAGTTTTTATATCTCCAATGCATCATTCAATTGAGAGTTTGTTTTCTTTCATAGTTTTATGGAATCTATAATGAATATTTAATTTTCACCCTTCTTTCATCTGAATTTCTCTTAATTAAGCTTGTATATGTCTTCTTTTTCCCTTGTGTTCCTGCAGCACGCTTTCAACTTGCGGGTACACTCCACTAAAAAATGTTTCCTCTTCTTCCTCTTTGCTCTCCCTTCTGCCTCCTTTTTTTTTTTCTGTGGGTCCAACAAGGAGCAATAAAAGTAAAAGCCCTTTGATTCCTTGCTTCAGCCTACCAGGCTGTGCCAGGCACAGCATTACCACCGAGTAGATGCTCAGAGGGTTGTGCGAACACAGCCATGTCTCTTGTAATCCCTTTGCATTCTACAAGCATACTGGGTACATTTGCTGCCTTCCACGGGCACACAATTACTTCCCCTCCTGTGGCAGAGCTTTCTGTAGGACAGTTAGGCAGCTGCAGCATCCGGAAGGCAGATGGTGAAGAATGCTTGCCAGCAGCTTCCTTGCATGGGGCTGTTATCCTGGAAGAACACTGTAGCAGCCTGAACATCAGCTTTAAAACACCAGGTTCAAATTCTGACTAGACTGTTTGTCCCCATGACATGTTTGAAAAATGTTCCGTGGCTGTATGCTTGGGTGGATGTGTTACTGACACCGACACCATTCCTACCCCCTTTCAAAGGAGCTCAGCGTTCAGGAAACTGTCCAGATCATCTCTGCATCGTGGGCATGATAACTGGTCTGATTATTTTTTTTTGCAACAATATTTCACACATCTCAGAATATTCTGTTTCTTGCTTTCTTTTTTTTGAGCAAGAAATTGAAGCCAAGGCCTTGTACACACTAAGCAGTTAAGCTGTTTCACAACTCAGCTAAATCACTACCCCGTATGTCTTACCTGCTTTAAGAGAGACCTTACTGTTTGTAGGAAATTCATTGGCTTTCCTTCTGAATTTCCTTCAGTTCAAAAATGGATTCAGTGTTTCACCTTTTTTGCCAATTTCTAGATGGGTATTGGGGGTGAATGACTTAGATATTTCCAGAGTGGCAGGAGGTAGAGTCAAGAAACTCTTGCAGACCTAATTGTTGACTTACGTTGGATTGTGTGTGCCTCTACTTTCATGTTGAAGTATTAGGCCATATAAGATATGGTGGGGGAAAATTGAACTTAGCTTACTCGTGACCTTAATGAAGCTCCTGACAACTGCTATAGAGAGAGCGCTTGACTTCCTTGGACTGTCCATCTATGTCTTGCTGCACTGGAGTTGAGAGCCAGGCGGCCACACACTCTAGCACGGTAAACACCCTGAGTCAGGGATTCTTGCACCGAGTCTTGCCCTTCCTAAAGACTGAAACTACGTTTATTTGCATTTTAGCCTTTATGTTAATTAATGGGAATTAATATGTGTGTAAGAACTTCAGAAATCTCCCAAAGGCTCATTATAAATTTAGTGTAGAAGGAGAAATGGATATTTTTTTAAAGATAGGGCTTTCATTAAAATTTCAGATTATTAATGAGAACATTTTTACCAGACCAAGTTTAGTGTAAATCTTGAAATGAAGATATCAGTTAATGTACTTCAATTACCTCCTACAAGGAACCCATGTATGTACCTGTGTGTATGTGCAAAGGTTGAGGGAGAGAGATATGGACAATCACAAATATACTCAATGTTGACATAAAAGGATATAATCATAATTTCCTTTCACAAAGAAAAAAGCTTGCAATTTAATCATTTGTATTATTTAATATGTCTTCAATCACATATATAGCAGAGGAAAATTACATTTAGCATCTATAAAGACAGAACTGCGTGTCTGCTTATCTGGGAGCTTATATCTGCCTGTTCATGTATGATCATTTACCAAGTGGCCTGGTCAGTGATAACAGGGAAACTCGAAGAGGATCCTGCGTTTTCCACTGGGAATAAGTGCATGGAAGCCAATCTCAATGTAAACACAAAGGTGACATCGCCCATGCTCTTTCCCTGACCTTAAACACAGACAGAAACTGGCCAGGCCGACATGGCTCTCCCCAGACTTGACACCACTGCACTTGGAGCTGAAAGAGGGTGTAGAAGTGTCAGTCTCCGACTGCCCATGTGCCCCTGGTCTGTTTCAAAGGTCATGGGTATGTTTGTGGTGCCCAGAGGAGTAGGCATCTCTATGCTGGGAGCTCATATTTTTATGAGACCATGGAGAAGATGGGTCTTTGTTGGAGCTTGTCTTCCTCCTTTGCTTTTACATGTTTATCTCAACCCGGTTGCTCAAACTTGTTCTGCTGGTCACCTCGTAGCACTTTGAAGGAATAGAGTCTCTTTGAAGATAAGAGTTTCAACTGCTCAAATAGTCTGGTTTCCTGGTTATATACAGCTCTGCTTCTCTTACCTAGCTTTGTTTTCATTCACAGACTTTCTAACTTGAGCTTTACAGATTCACTCCTACTTTCTGTACTTTTCCTTGGTCCCAAACTCTTTCTGGTTCATTTGGTATATTAAGAAGTCTGAGCTCATCAGGAAGATAATTTTGTATCTATTTTGAGCAATTTGACCTTAAATCTCATTTCCTTCTAACTTAAATTAGCTTCACTTGCATAGTTAGAATTATATATTTTTAAAGGCTTCTCCCTTTAGAAATACATTCTTTCAAAGAATCTATCTTGTGACTTTCTTTCAGTTTGGGGACTGTTTTCATTACCATGGAGAAAGGACATGCATTTCCGTCTGAGAAGCTTGGCTAGTCTAGTCTGGAGCTGCAAATAGCAATGGGCCATAAATTTCTTCTGAATAAATGAGCGAGTGAAACAAATTGAGATTGTCAGCAAGTGATCTGATTGCAACCAGCCTTGGTTTTCTCATCCCTGAAATGGAGACGTCGATAACAGTAAACAGTGTGTAACATCTGTGAGATCTGACAAAATTTACAAGACATAGATTCTACACATGCAGGGCTCATTGTCTTGATGATTTTCTTTGTTTAGTTTCTTTTTTCCTCTCTCTCTTTGGTAATGAGGAAAGAATTAGCAGGACCTGGCAGGCAGTGAGTGCATCTACCCTTTAGAACAGAGTAAGAAACATAGTTTGTTGAGTGTAATTCAAGAGGGCAGAGGGCTGAGTAGTAACTAGAGTACCAACTCTAACTCTTCTAAACTTTTTAAATGTTTGTTCTTTTTGTTTGTGAGTATGGAACTAAATGATTCTTTCAAAAATCATTGATTTCATAATGATTCTTTAGAAAAGGCAACACATCTTAGAAACATCTATCTACTTTATTTTTAAAAAACTTTATTCCTTTAGTGTGTGTGTGTGTGTGTGTGTGTGTGTGTGTGTGTGTGTGTGTATCAGAGGACACATAGTGTCCATAAGGAGGGCCACGGGTAACTTCGGGAATCATCCTGGATTGCTTCTATCTTCTTTTCGCTTCGCTTTGGCATCTTCCAGGCTCCGCCCTCCAGGACCAGAAGTACAGGCTGCCTGCCATCTTTTCCTACCTGGTGTTTTTATGTGGGACCAGGGATCTGAACTCAGGACCTTCTGCTTGCGAGGCAGAGTCTTAACCTCCCCTCCCCCCTCTGAGCCATCGTTCCAGCCCTAACTTTAAAGGGACATCTATGTTTATAAGTTTCATTTGTAGTATATCACCATGAGTCATTCTCCTCCACTCAAACTCCCCTCTCTTCAATCCTAACCATTTTAGTTATTCCTTTTCTTTTTCTTTTTTTTTTGTGTTTGTTTTTATATGTGTGGGGGAGTTTATACGAGGACACTTGAGTATGTGTACCTGTGGAGGCCCTGAGGATGGATGACATTGGGAATCACCTTGGTTTGGGCTACCTCTTCATTTCTTTGCTCTGGGGCTTCCCACACAGCCATTTCTGCCCAGCATTTTTACATGGGATCTGAGATCTGAACTCAGGTTCTTTTGCTTGTGAGACAAAGGCTTTAACCACTGATCCATCTCAGCAGCTCCACTTTAACATTTAGATACAAGTATCTTGGTAATTTCTAAATGATATTTTTGTATTATAGCTTATTGATTTTTCTAGTTTTAGACACTTTTGATTGACTTGCCTTGTACAAACATCTAGATATTCCTTATGTCTCTAACAAACACACGTGACTACTTTTGGACCTATCTTCCTAAAGGAGCTGTTTTAGTTTGATGAACTTGATATCCACCATGGGCATATTCTTGATTCTATGTAATTCAGGGCTGAGTTTTGGGAACAATGGTGATAGTGGGTACCTCTCCTTTTCCATGTACATATATATATATGTTATTTCCAGATATGTATTATACACACATGCACACACACACACACACACACACACACACACACACACACACGTTGAGTTCAGTTATAATAGGTTTTATATTCACATGATTTAAAAATATAAAATGGTAGGCTGTTACAAATCCCCTCTCATTTTTTTTGAGTGGGAAACATTTTTTTTAATTACTGAATTTTTTCCTTGTCAATTCCATACATGTGTACAATGCACTCTGAAGGTCCCCATCCCTTTTTATATCCCTGCTAGTAGCACTTCTTCCCTGCAAACCTCTGCAAGATTCATGCACGGTTTTTGCTTTGTTTCGTGTTCGGCTGTGCTGATCCAGCATCATTTGTGTGGTCACGGGTTTGGAAATGGCCATTTGAGTCTGGTAGGTTCACTGCTAGGTACACAACTGGCTATAGAAACTTTTCCAGAATCTGTCAGCTGCAGTTCTAATTACTTGTTTTTTTTTTATGCTGTTCTCGCAGATACATTTCTGATGGTCTAAGTCACATCTCAAGACTGATTTGCCTCAACAAGCCAATAATTCTATTTTCTTAAAAGTGTCTCCTGGAACCTTTCACATCTCTCTCTGTTCTGGACTCCTGCAAACATCTCCTCCCTCTGAGGACTTCCTGTATTTCTCCAGGGTACAGCTCCTCTTCCTGATTCTTGTCTTTGTCACTTCCTGATTGCCACAGTAATTGGTGTTGCCAGTATTCTAAAAGCTTTGTGAGAAAGATCTCTGAGGAAATAGTTTTCAGAGGCATTCCAGTTTAAAACTCTTTTCTTCTGCCTCTTACTTCGTAACTGATTTGATTCTAACCAGTCCTGTGCAATGGAAACAAAGTTCTTTCAAATTTTCTCTCAGAAAGGAAAAGACTGAAAGAGTTGGTCACATGCAAAGGATCAGAAATGGAGTAGTCCAATCTCTCCAGCTACAGCGCTGAAAGGCAGAAGACAGTAATTCTAATTAATTTGATTTTTCTGTAGTTTTAGTTGATTATTAGGAAGGTGAAAATTAAGGGTATATTTTAATGGATGGGTTTCTCTCTCCTTTTTTTTTTTTTGGAAATTCTATTTGACTCTTTTCATGAAGGGGGCAAGGTACATCACAGATCCAAAGGACCGGTACCAGAAGGCAGGGATAGAAATAAAGCCATCTATCCAGCTGCCCTCAAGTGATTCAATCCAGAGACCTGGGACGCAAAGGTTGTAACAGAGTGGTGTGCAAACCCCGGCCCACTAAAACTTTGATTGAAAGCTGGTGTCTTAAAACAGATATGAATTGCTGCATTGTCACTATCAACAGACACAGTCCTGAAGGGAAGGGCCACTGAATGGGAAGCTCTGGACACAGAGCTTGTCATGGAGGCCCTGGTGGCCTTTTAGCACAGTGGTGCTTTTCGTTATCTGCAGCTTTAACATAGGTACACTTTGGCAATGGGCAGAGTTCCTGGAATATAGATACCGTTGGGAATTCTCATGATTTCACAGGAAGTTGATGGGAGTGGGAGCTCTACAGAAATTGTGGCAGGAGCCATAAGCCTTCTATTTGGTCATTCTTGCTGCAAATCTTCAGACACTTCAGTTGAGAGTAAGTTCCCAGAGGTGGTCTTGACATTTGCTTTCACCCATGATACAGGTAGCTGATCTGTATTCCTACTTATGTTTCCTTTTAACAGAGAAATCCTGCATCCAAAGGGATGATTATTAAGGGAAACTGTTCATACAGAGCAAGGGTATGCTTTATCAGGAACTGGTTTGTGTTTTTGATATTCTCTCATCTGGCGATCTGTTCTTGACCACCCTATTCTTGCAATACCACTTTGGATTCCAACCCCCTCATCTCTTCTCTTCATTTGGATTTCTGAACTACTTTTTAACTTCTAGAATGGACTTAAAAGTTAAAATAGGATTTTATAGACCATTTTTAAGATCTATAGACTCTCATTTCCTTCATACTATTTAAGGAAATAGGAAGACACTCTAACACTGATTGACTTCACATTTCAGATGCTTAACAAATATTGTAAGGCACATTTGTGCCTCAAATGTATATTTATATAGTTGTATACCAAGAATGTGTCTTCAGGGAACTATTATAAACAAGCTGTTAAGCCTAACTGGGTTATCTTGGAGGATAGAACAACCCTGCTGCACATGCTCATAAGAAACAGCTACTAATCGAGTCAATTGGCCAATTTTGCAAACATGGAGTATTGTGCTGTTTACCTCTTTATCATTGGTAAAGCTAATTTGAAAATAAAAACAGTTAACAGCTTATCTTAAAATTTTATAGTTCTCTCCTTCCTTCCTTATCTCCTTCCCTCCCTCCCTCCCTTCCTCCCTCTCTTCTTCCTTCCTTCCTTCACTCCTTCCTCCTGTCTTCCTTCTTACCATTTTATGCTTCTCTTCACTCATACAATTTTGAGAGTAAATACTTCATCTTTGGGTAAAGTTAGTATGATTACTTTTGCAGTCTTCAACTTTTATTAGAGAATAAGCAATATTATCAAGTATATCAAATTTCTATGATTAAATTTGAAATTTGTTTTATCTTGAAGATAAAACCCTATTATTCCTAGAATAAAACTTGTTGAATTTTAAGAGTTGTAGATTACAAATAGATTAGAAGTATGATTATTACAGATATAAATACTTAGCAATATTACAGTTTGGAATAAAGGAGACCATAGTCAAGGGTATCCAGAAAGATACTTCCTGGAGGGAAATTTGAATATGAAATTGGCCTTGGAGATGAAAAGAACATATACTGGTGCACTCAACCATGGAGGCCATTAAGGAAAGGAAGAACAAGAGAACATCACAGCATGTTTGAGAATCAATAAATTAAGCAATGTGCAATAAAGTACATCTATTAAGTCACAGTTTCAAAGTGGGAAAGAATGGAGTACAGAAATTATGAGATATTTTTGGACAGGGATAGGATAGTCTAGGATAAATAGGAAAGATAGTTCAGAACACTAGGGAGAAAATCACCAATATAAATGACAAGCATACTTTGTACCGTTGCTAAAAGGAAGAAAGTTTGAGAAGAACAAATTCCTATAGCAGTGCTTCTACTCAACCTCAACAGTATCTCAAAAAGTTCCTACTCTGTGGATAATGCACATACTCCCTTATAGCTCTGAGGGTAGGGCTTTCAAACTGCTAGACTTTAAGAAGGATCTACAGCTCCCTCCCATCATGCATCACAGTTTTACAAGCCCGGCTAGACCCACCTGAGAAGTAGGGCAAAGCTTCCAGGACCTGTTCTGTGATGACAGGAAGCTCCTCAGCTTTCAGGTCATCCTGATGGACATTGGCTTATCATCTGTGAGAAGCAGATTTGCAGAAGTGCCAACTATTAATAGATAGTGGAAAGCAGAGTTTACAGTAAGAGCCTGACAAATATAGATCTGAGATAACATTACACTGCCAATTTCCATTCAGCCCGCAAAAGCTTTGTTGGCTTCCACATATGTATCATCCCTTTCCTTTCTCTTCTTACTGCGAATGCAGAACAGTTAGTTGGGTGCAGAGCAGATCTGGGTCTGTCTTTTGACACTTACAGAGCATAAAATTAGAAAAAAACTCTATTATTTTCTTATGTTCATTTATTTACTATCTGGATTTTTTTAAAAGAATAAATGTTTCTTCTCTTGCTCTTGTTGCTCTCCTTACTCTGCGTGCCCAGAGCATTTGAACTTACATTTATTTTCATGCATGATTCAAAAGCTTTCTCTTTGAGAACTTTGAAGCCAGGTTCTCTACTAATAGAGAGTCCTAAAGTCATGCAAGGGAAAAGATATGTCTTTGTTTAATGGGGCAATAAACTGGTTATAGAGTCTCCTTACAACTTTTATGAAGGACTGCTCTAGGCAGTTGTTTGAATATCTTCCTTATTCCAAGCATGCCTTTTCCAGGCTTTAATAATTATATAGCTGGCACATGTCGTGGTTATTCTAGTGATAAATTCACTCACCCAGACATAGAACAAAATATTCTTAAAATGTCACCCACATTGTAATTCTTTACATGCATAGAGGAAAAAATACAGCCAGGTGTGGCGACACCAGCCTGTGCTTCCAGAACTCAGAAGACTGATACAGAAGAATGCCTGCAAGTTCATGGTTAGCTGTAGAGCAAGACCCTGCCTCAACTAAGCAAGCAAGCAAGCATGCATGCGCACACACACATACACACACACACACACACACACACACACACACATACACACATACATACACACATACACACACACATACACACACATACACACACACAGACACATACACACAGACACATACACATATACACACAGACACAAACACATACACACACAGACACACACACACATACACACACACATACACACCCGTATACACACATATACACATATACACACAGACACATACACACAGACACATATGCATACAGACACACACATGCGCACATAATACACACGCATACATACGTACACACACACACACACACACACATACAGGAGAAATAAAATAGTCCAAATTTTAGATTTCAGATCTAAACTGTAAGGAATTCAGTGATCCTGTATTTGTAAAATGCTCAGAAATAAAGAGATGTAGCAAGATGGATTTGATTTTTTACAGATAGAGTATATTTTGTGCTTTGAGAGGAAGAGACATTAAAAGTTTTATATAAAGACTTATAAAACTAATTAAAGCATAATGATTAAAAAATAAGAAATGTTTTTATCTTATTCGTCATAGAAAGTCTGATGCTGTATGTTTAACTTTGGTTCTCAGTCTTCTGGTGTGTCAAATGAAGACAACTGAAGCAACCAGTTGACAGAATTGCTGAGAGCAGGACAGAGCTAATATAGGCAGCTAAGGCAAGTTCAGGGAGCCTTGAAAAAAATTATATCATAATGCACTCATTATTATTGCCCGATTGTTTGACATTGTACTTTGGGTTCTTTCTTCTTTTTTTTTAATTTTTATTTGCGCATGTGTGTGTGTGTGTGTGTGTGTGTGTGTGTGTGTGTGTGTGTGTGTAGAACCACAGGCAAATTCAGGAACCACCATGGACCGCCTCCACCTTCTCTTTGTTTACTCTGCCCGGAGATTCACCAGGACCAGAAATGCAGGCCGCCCCTGCTTCTGCCCAGCGTCTATACATGGGGTCTAGGATCTGAACTAAAGACCTTCTGCCTGCAAGGCAGAGGATTAACCCTTGAGCCGCCTCTCCAGCCCCGGGTTCTTTCTTTTTTTAACATTTTGTTTTAGAATTTTAAAATTCTTTGATGCTTTCACACATGAATGCAATAAATTTGTGTTTTCACCCCTTTCTACCCAATCCCATCTCCTGCTCCTGTCCCATTGCATACTTTCTGCGTGGGGGATTTTTAAAGTTTAATTTGCATAGTTGTTGAATTGCTTCTTGTGAAATTATGGCTTGAGACTTTGAACATTTTTTCTCCCCTTGGATCTATTTTTCTCTTGCCTCAATTTTGACCTCTATTTTGTTGTAAAATATATTTTGTTATCTTCCTAGACTTTCTTGACTTTAAGTATCTTAAAGTTAAACTTAAAATACTGTGTTAATGTAGTCTTTCTTGGGCTTATACTTTTTAATTCTGAATTTTAAGATCATTATCAGACTTTAGTTGGGCTGATATTTTTTACATACTTTTTAAATTAATTTTTTATTTTTCTACTTTTACAACCATATTGAGTACTCATCCCTGCTTCCCTCTATCTCCCCTTTCTCTCTTTCCTTCATCAATCTCTCCCATTCCCTCCCACCTTTTTCTTCCATTGAAGACTTTTTCTTTTTTTTCTTAATTCATTTTTTTAAAATTTTTATTATTTATTCAATTGTGCATGTATGCGTGTATGTGTGTGTGTGTGTATGTGTGTATGTGTGTGTGTGTGTGTGTGTAGAACCACGGACGAATTCGGGAACCACCATGGACGCCTCCACCTCCTCCTTGTTTACTCTGCCCCAGGATTCACAGGCTCTGTCCTATCAGGGCCAGAAACGCAGGCAGCCCCCCCCCCTTCCTAGGATCGAACTCAGGACCTTCTGCCTGCAAGGCAGAGGCTTAACCCCTGAGCCACCTCTCCAGCCCCGAAGACTTTCTTTTTCAAATCACTTTACCTTCTACCTTGATGTCCTGTTGTGTGTGCTCTAAAGTTTTTCTATCATGTACATGGACATGGAATGTTTTCTTTTTTTATTCATTTATGTAACTTGAATGAGTTTAGCTTGAAGTTCTGCTTTCTCATAATGCAGCTGAGTTGCAAGGGCAACTTTTATACCATAAGCATGAAGATTATCTTATGAAACAGATACTCAAAAACAATGAGAAAATAAGTCATTGAGAAAAATGTGATCAGTGTGACATGAAGAATATTTGTTAATGTCATGTAAATGTTCGAGTTGTTATAAATGCCCGAATGTGAGAACTGGATAAAAATGTAAGGAGAGAATACGATTTTAAAATTTCCTTATTGATGAACATTAACAGTTGTAAAGAAAGGTCATTTAAGTATTTGTTGCTGTCATTTATCACATGCAAAGAAAGTGTCGGAGAGCTAGAAGGGTGTGGGGGTCACTACAGTGAATAATAAATTCTGTGATGGACAAGTGTGGACAGTACTGGCGACAGGGAGTGAGTGGTTCAGTCATAAGGATCAATAAAAATCTCCTAAGGATGTAGCCTGACTCATGTGGTACACAGAGTCCTAAAATGATCTTAAGTCCTTAATGGCATTATATTGTCCTCTCCCTTTGAATCGACAGGACCTGTTATAGTTTCTATCTGTTATGAAGGGCAAAGACAATATAATATCATTCCTTTCATTATATAAATTATATGGACAAAATTTGTGGATTTTTTCACATGCAGTGAAGGCTTCTCACCAGATTAGTTTAAACTAATGAGAAGTTACTTTGGGCGATGCTGGCCTAATCACATGGGCTCTTTGAGAGTGTCTAGATGGCAGGAAGATTGACCTTCTGAAGTAAGTAGCCATTCTGTAAGAAGGTCTGGGAATGGAACACATGGCAAGGAATTATATAGAGCTCCAGGAGCCGGAGACACCTCTGGCTGAAAGCCAGCAAAATCAGAAACCAAAATCCTCCAACCACAGGGAGTTAGATACTGTAATTGTGTGTAAGAAGTCACATCCTTGAGGGACTGATGGAGGAACTCAACTAAGTTCATTAAGACTCCAGACCCATGAAAACTGTCAGAGAATGAATACAGGTTTTTGACAATTGAGTTTGTGTACACTTATTACCTGGTATTAGAAAGGTAACACAGCAGAGGTATAAAAGCTCGTGCTTACTACATAAGGGAATGAATGTGAGGAGAACAACTAAAATACAAGCTTTCTAATTACCTCAGCTTGCTTTGCCAAGTGACTCTGAACAGGTTGCTTAACCTGCAAAAAGGACATCACCACGCCCATGACCACCATTCTTGTTTTCCTTATCCTGCCATTATCTATCAGTACAGACCCTTATCATCTTCTTCCTCATCCTCTTCTCCTTCCTCTCATAGAATCATTGTGAATGTTAAGTAAGTGAACCTGGAATGAATTTAAACAGAAAAGCAGCCTGAACACAGACAGGTTTCTAGTTTTGATTGAGTCTATGTTTTCTTTAAAGTGATGCAATTTATGTTGTTTTTCATTGAAGAACTTGGCTTTCATAACCTGACAGCTCTTGTGTCTTTATTTGGAGAAAGATAAAGTTTCAAAGTCTCATTTCTCACAGAATTGTTATGAAATCATGGTCCTCTCCTTCTAGGGTAGTGAGATCAAATAATACACATTTAAGTATCAAACAATACACATTTAAGAATTTCTAAAATTACCAGAGAAAAACTTAGAGTTGTTATTATTTGTGGTTTTCATCCCTGGACAAATGACTCATATAAAAGTTATATCTGTACATGTGTGAAAAGCTCCTACATAATCAATAGATTACTGAGGGATGACTCAATCTCTCTAATGATCCTAGTCTTTGAAACGAAGACTTTTTAATTGGTCCAGGATGCCTGGAATTAGGTAAATACTGAAAAATAGAGTGTAGATGCTCTTCCAATCACTATATGTCTTTATCTTAAGAATTCTTCACCTTAATTACTCCCTGTGTATATGAATGTGGCCAGGCAGAGTGATTTACATCCCTGAGGTCTTTCTCTTCACAGTTGCATAATTATTTGTCCTTTGATTTTCTGTTTCATGGCTCCTGTTTTCAGAGGGGTTTCCCTGCCCAGTCAATGGCCAGTTTCGCTCAGTGAAAAAAAGTTTTTGCACACCATGTGCCTTATTGCTGCTATGACTTTTTGTGAATAGGGCTGTTGCCACTGGTAGTCTTCTAGCATAAGCTACAAACCAAAAATGCTGGGAGTTGGGTGAGAAACAGGAAAGATACATTTTGTTTTCTCCCTGTGTAAACGCAGCACTTCTTTTGCTGCTTGGCTTACTCTGTTGGCGTTGGTGCTTCCTCTTTCTTTCTGTCTCATCCGGGCATAGACGATGTTTACTGTTGTCTTACAAATTATCCTTCCGCTTGGCATTTGCTGTTGGTAATTGCCCACTAACTTTCTCCCCATTGGAGTAATGAGTGGCAATTTGATCTCTACTTCCAAGCAGATATTATGGTTTCTTATCATTATTACACTGCATCCATTTCTCCCTTGTACTCTATTTGACTTATGTTTCTATAATGGCTTTTTTTAGGAGAAGGAAACAGAAGTCATTTATATTCATAATGATTTCACATTTTGAAGAGCAAGGCAAGAAAGTATACTCAATGTCTTCTGTATGCTGATTTAGATTAGAGGATCAAATAACAATTGCTAACATTTTTAATCAAGTTTGAAAGTCGTGCAATTATACAAACATAACAGAATGCTTTGTGCTTTTTTGTTGTGTGTTTTGCTTTGTTTTGAGGCTGGGTCTTTTTTCTGTAGCCCAGACTAGCCTGAAACTTACCATGACTCCCAGGTTAGCCTAGAATTTGTGACAACCCTATTGTCACAGCTTCCCCAACCCAGGACTACAGGTGCAGGCACCACACATAGATTCTTCACCACTTCTGGTAGAGCAAGGAGCAGAGCCTTTCTTTGTTTTAGGAGAACAGGCCAGGACCTCGGGCATTGACAAAATGGCTTCCTTATTGATCACAGAGTGTCACCTTTGAAATTGAAAACATGTGCCCATTGATAACACCTCCTTTTCTGTGGTGTTTTGGGGTCACTGAGAGCCACGAGACAAAGAACAGCAGAGGCCAATATTCCTCTGCCACAGGAAAATCCCATGATTCTCCTGTAGCTTGCTTGAATACACATTTCCCCCTACAGGCAGAACATACCGTTAGCACCATATGTAGAGTGATTTTGCATTCACCTGCTCTTAGTTTCAGAACCTAACCATCTCTCTCCTGAACTGAAATTTCCTCCCACTTTTCTTAACCTTTGGTACCTCTCTTTTTTTATACAATTTTATAAAAATTTAGTGTGTGTGTGAATCAGAAGATGACTTTGGGAGTCATCCTGGATTGCTTCTACTTCCTTTTTGCTTAGTTCTGGGGTTTCTCAGGCTCCTTCTTCCAGGGCTGGAAAGTGTAGACTGTCACCATTTCTGCTTAATATTGTGTCATGGGATTTAGGATCCGAACTCAGGACCTTTTGCTCTTGAAGCAGAGTCTTATCCCCTGAGCATTTTCTCCAGCTCCATTTATCTCTTTTTAAAAATTTTTTAAATTTTTTCTCCCACATTTTATTTTCTTTCCTAATCATATTAGCTCAATTGGTACCCATCCTCTCCCTCCCCTATTCCTTCCCCAGTTGTCACCCATTGCACTCTCCCTCTTCCCCCTTCCTTTCACCCCTCCTCTGTCCCTCCCCCTCTTCCAGTGCCTCCCTCTTCCTCCCTCCCATCCCCTGGGGCATCCATTCCTGTGAATGCCAAACCTCCCTCTGAGTCCTCCACCCTATGGAGGGTTCAGCACTCTGCAGAGCCTGAGCCCCTCTTGGGCTCCCTGCTAGTATAGGAACTCTATTATGACTGTTAATCCCTTGCCTCTAAGGTTCCTATTTCCTGGTGCCTTCTCCCCTGTCACTGGGGGGTCATTAACATGTCAGCCATTGTGCAGGTCAGGCAAAGTCCAATCCTGGCTGCTGCAGCCCTAATTTGTGTGGAATATCTTGCATATTGTTGGTCCTCTCCATCTTTAGGCTCTTACAATCGCCCAAGGTTCCCTGAGGTTTAGGATGGGAATATATTTGGTTGGTCTGGTTCCAGGTGAATAATGTAGGGACTTGGTGTTCTAAATTGTGGTTTGTTGTTGTTTTCAGTTTTGCTTTTCCTGCACTGCCCTTGGTTACATCTCAGTCAGTATCAAAGGCCATTCATCTCTTTTTAATCCATCTTTTCCTCTAAGCAGAATCATGACTACAACATTCCCTCTCAAAAAAATCTTTATCATCTCCCATGATAACTAAAAGAAAGTAATTGAGAACATAGGTTTTGGAGCAAGGAGAACGTGACTTGGCTAGGCAAGCTTAGGACAGTAACTGTCTGAACCTCAGCTACCTCCTCTGGTTGTAGAGTACTGGTACTGACTGTGCATCATTGTGAGCACTCAGAGTACTGGTACTGACTACAGATCACTGTGAGCGGATAGAGTACTGGTACTCACTGCAAACCACTGTGAGGATGAAGAGTACAGGTACTGACCAGAGATCACTGTGAGGGTGTAGAATACTGGTACTGACCACTGACCACTGTGACAACCAGAAATGACCAATGAAAGTACTTAGCAGAGCATTTTGCACAGTGTGAGCTTTCGAAAAACCTTAGTTCTTAACTACGTTTTTGATTTTGGCAGGTTGATTTTTAAGTTAGTTTCCCTTTCAGAAAATTGGAGGAAAAATTAGGAAAAAACAATCCTATAATTTGGCCTCTTTGTCCAAACCTCAAAACTTATTGTAATTCAAGTGTAAGATAACTGTGATTCATGATTTTTTTCCCCTACTATTTCAGGTCATTTTATATTCAAGTGATCATTATTATTAGACGAACACTCCATTTTGGAATCTGATTTTTCAGGGGATGACAGCATTGTCAACATAACAGGGCCCAAAAGAAACACATAGTCAGATCAAAGAGACTCAGCCAGAGAAGAATCTTATTCAGAACAAGCAAGAAAGAAAATAGTGTTCAGAGGAAAATTAAAGAGGTTGCCAAGAAATTGAATAGTCAGCAAGAACATTTTCCTCGGTGCAAAGTGCTTTGTGCGTTTTGATTTCCTTTCTTTTCTTTTCTATTTTTTTGAAAACATGTACTCATTCGAATATCTTTGCCTTTGATGGCCTACTTGGAATAACCCACATTATTTGCTCTACACATTTACTCACAGCCCATTCTCTCACCACCGTCTTAAGAACTCAACCCTGATTTTCTTACTGCTTTTTCTATATTATTATTATTATTATTAATTATTATTTTGGAATAACACACTTCTCTCCTACAGAATATTCACTACCTTCTCTACCAAAAAACATTCTGTCTAAGAGCAGGACCTTTGTTCAGCTTGGAGTTTTATATCTCTAATTTCTTGACTTTATAGTATTCAATTAATAATTAGAGATGAACATAAATTTATTAAATTTAAGGTCCAAATACCTTAGAAATTTTTTTTACTTATGTATCTGAGCTTAATTAATCAATTGATTGATTGATTTTACAGTACAGACCTATGTATCCAGTGCTTGGCTTTTAGAGCAGGGTCACATTATATAATCCTAGTTGTCTTTGTTCTTAGGAGACTTCTGCTTAAATTCTTTGTAGACTATCAGTGCTGTACCACTGAGTACATCTCCAACTCTCTCGAGAAATGTTTCAAAGGTATTCTCCTACTTTGCTGATTGTTAATAATCTCATTTCTTCCTAAACAGCTCCATGGCCAAGGAGATACTCAGGCAGCATTTTCTCTGTAGAAAATTGCATTCAATTTGCTTTGTGTAGATAAATGTACATAGTATTTATGAAGGACTAATTATTATTATAAACATGATAGATAAAAAGCATTTTTGGTTAAAAAAGCTTGCATTGTAACAGCTTGGATATATTGTTTACAAGGACTTATCGTGTCTAAATGACCACATTCAAATTGTTAGTAGTTGTTAGTAGTGCAAAAAATGGGAGATAAAGGAGAATGAGTGTGTTTTCAGCAGGCACAGACTTTCAAAGCTGCCATACATTGTGCCTGTGTTTGGTAGGACTGCTGTGCACTGAGAAGACTGTTAAAAGCATTAATCTTATGTCAGATGTACTTACTGTTACCTACACATTCTAGAAGCTGCATGGAGTGATGGGATGCCAGCAGCAGAGCCTCCTAGTCGTCAGCCCTGAGCTTCTTTCCTGCTCTGAAATTCTGTGCATCTCAAACAGACCTTTCAAAACATCATTTGACTCTTAATCCTTGTGCTCAGTGGTCCACAGAACCAGAGCCAGAGCATCATGATGCATGAGCCCCTGATTTACCCTACTCCTCCCCTGTTGTACTCCTGATGAAGTACTACAACTTAACCTTCTGCTGACTCAGCTTCCTATATATAAATGGGAATGATATGAGCTGTCCTCTACCAACAGAATATTAGGAGGAAAAAACAAATGACATGAACTACATTGATATGTAAATATATGTTACCATGACTGCAAAACTCTTTAAAGGACAACAGTTTACTTATTGTGTTAGCTACCCCCTTTTTATTCTACCAATATAGAGAGAAAAACAAAGAAAGAAAGAAAAAGGAATAATTTCAAAATGCAACCCCAACTCTCTTAGACATTAAGGACTTGCCTCCTATCTTCCATATTAGTTCTGCCATAGATTTCTAAGTGCCACTTTATATCTATTTAGAAATATAAATATGAATAACAGAATGTAAAAATAAGGACTGAAATCAAGAGGGAAAAAACCTCAAGTGACTCTAAGAATATATTCCTATCCATTTTAGTATGTGTTAGCTAAAAATCATTGAAACCACTTGTGCTTACAAAGAATACCCGTCTCTCTTCTTTTTTATAGCCCTCTCTTGCTTATCTTCATTTCACTATATATTTTTTAAACGTTGCAGTCTTGTTTTACATATTAAACTTAAATCGGTTTCAAATGGAAATACACATAACCATGCCAAAACATTTTCTTCAGTGGAAGATAAATCATATCATTTACTTTATTATATGTTTTGCTTTTGCAAAAACTCTTACCTAAATGTACAGACTTACATGAGCTTAAATAGTCTGAGTCAAGGATGTGGAGAAAGGAATACATATACTGATGCATACATATACTGAAGCAGCACTCACATAGCTGAGCTCTAACAAACAATTGCATTCTCTCACTTTAAAGGGCAAAGAACAAACCATATGTCTGTTTTAGTGACTCCATCTTGAGACGGTGCACTCATTCCTTCTATTATATTTTCAAATAAATACATATGGGACCCGTCAGATGTCAACAGTGCCTGAGAAAAGAGCGCGGATTAGTCACACTGGCACAGCACAGAAGCCTCAGGAACAATGAACGGTGCTCTGGAAGACCCCTGAATACAAGCCTATTTGCCTCTTAATCCATATGAATAATTAATGATAATTATCATGCTGCAGTTATTATCTGTGATAATAATATATCCGTAAGGTGAATAAATTCAATCTGCTACTATGCAGAAATGGCAACTCATAATATTCTTAAGAAATACAGATATAATTATCAGTATTAATGGTCAAGGGAAAAGAGGAATTTTTATATAAGGAATTACAGCCAAAGGTCTGAAGTCAGGTGGAAATGAATCCTCCTGATAATGTTTCCTCGCGTGCCATCACTGCTGTGGGCCTACTGTGATGATGTTAGGTTCCTACTTTTGTGGATAGGATCCATTTAAGCAAAAAGCATTACCACACAGCGTGTACTGTGATCTGTTGGTAGCACGTCCATCATCACTCGGAAGAAAATAATGCTGCTTAGGCTTAAGATTCTGCAAAGGACACTTGAACATGGTAGAGGACACTGGCTGCTGGACAATTTAGCATTTGCAGAAAGAAAAGAAAAATGTCAAACAGAATTAGATATGAAAAGCATGGTTTTCTGGCTGGCAGTGCCGATTCACGGTAGCTATAGACAGTGGTTGTTCATTGTGAGGTGCCCTGGCTGCTTAGAGTCAGTCAGTGAAGTGAAACGCAGCCATGGCACAGGATCTAATCCTTTGAGTTCCTGTCACCACTGGAAGGCAAGCTGCTTTTCCTCATCATTATGTATGCACATGTGTCTTTGTGTGTGTGTGTGTGTGTGTGCGCGTGTGTGTGTGCACGCGCACGCACGCACACACATATGCACTCACAAGGTGGTACATTTATTACATACATCGATCCTATTTGGAAAAGTCAGATGCATTGAGGTATAACTTATGAAAGGTAATAATTATTCCATTTCTTAGTTATAATTTCTTAGTTGCGAAAATACTGTATAGTCATTTGGTTTTCTTAATTGAGTGCTGAAGTATTTTTTTCAGTATTTGCCTTTAATGGTTGCTGGTGGAAGGAGTATTATTTTCTTTAGTGCCGTAGCCACTGAGAAGTAGCCCACACTTCAGTAAATATTCTCCTTCCCATACACATGCAGGCAGCACTCATGCTCAGGGAGTCGCTCATACACAAGGACATGAAAGTAGGAGGGGGACAGGTTGGAAGAAGGGTATCAGTGGAGAACAAGGAGGATAAAACTATTAACATTCCTAAGACTAAGCCAATAAAATTTAAAAAGTCCATTACTTCTAAACTTTGTCCATTTTCTATACAATCAGTCCTCTTCAGCTTTATCTCTATCCTTGATTTTTGTCTTTTTATAGATTGTAATGCTTGAGTCACATGTACACTTGTTTGTGTCTGACTTTCACTTTAGCATATTGCTTTTAATCAATCCATGTTGTTGCATGTACTAGTATCGAATCTCTTTTTGCTTCCTAAGTAATTTTCTACTACTTGGTTTTTAATCACAATTTGTGATAACTGAGTTTAGTTTTTGTTATATATATCTTTTTATTTATCTTGGGCAAAATATCTAGAAATGGGTAAATATGGTAGACACATTTTCAACTTTAGAAGATTGCTATGCCACTTTTTGAAGCAATTGAAGCACTTTATATTACAATGTCACCAAATGCATTCCAATTACTCTATATACTTGTCACACTTCATTATCAGTTGAAAAGTTTGGGCATTTTGGTTAGGATAGTAGCTAACTGTGGTTTTTGACGTCACTTATTTAAATAAATCGCTGATAAGCATTTAACACTAACTGTGTGGACTAAGTTCATAAGAAGCATATAAGAATTGCCCACTTCAAAACAGCAGCAATAGGGGCTGGAGAGATAGTTCAGGGACGCTGAAAACAATAGGGCCTGAATTCAGATCTCCAGATCCCACTTAAAAACAATATGTCAGCAGCCTGCAATTCTTGCACTATATGATAGAACCTGGAAAACCCCAGAGCAAAGCAATAGGGATACAGAACAAACAATGATGATTCTCATTGTCCATCCTTGGGCTTCCATAGGCACACACACCACTGCATTTCCCTCTTGTACACACACACACACACACACACACACACACACACACACACACAAGCATGCAACAACAAAAATAGTAGCAACAGTGTTTCAATAGTTTGTCTAATTAATGGACTTGTTATGTTATCTTGTCTCAGTAAACATATATTTTATCTAACAAAACTATGTAAAGGCATAATAAAACTGTTAAAGTAATTTTCCTTTGGTAAAATACTTTAAATTTCTTTGGATTCTGTCATTTTCAACATTTGTATTGCTGAGGTACAAAGCCACGGCAGTAGTCACTGGTGTGCTTGATAAGTTACCACTGGAAAAAGTAACCTTCATTTGACACTAGTGGAGTGAGTCTGAAATATTCGTGAACTGTCACTTACATTTCTAAAGAATGTTTTTTAAAGTAATCACATCCTAAAGTAATTCTAAAAAATGTTGAACAGCTAAAGTTTAAAGCTCTTCTTTAAGGGAATTGGGGGGGAGGCACTGGGGGAGGAGGGAGAGGAGGGGGAGGAGGGAGTTCGGGGGGAGGAGGGGGGAGGGAGGGAACTGGGGAATTGGTAAAAAATTTAAAATGTATAATTACATTTTTAATAAAAAATGATAAAAAAGCAACATTTCCTGGAAATTTCTGAAAAGTACTTCTGGGACTTGTCAAAATTCTTACATGACAATGTGAAACATTAGGTTTACTGGCTCCTTCCTGATCAATGAAGTAAATGGTCGAGGTCATCAAGCACACTGTTTCTACAATGTTTAAATTCTTCTTTCCCTTTCCTTTCTGTGATATAGTCAATTCTCTTGTATTTAGTTGGCATTTCCTTGAATATGTTTTACACAGTGATTCTAAAGTAAACCGATTGCAGTTTTCCTAGAACAAAGACTTATCTGGGTAGAATAAAGATTTTTTTTTCACATTTGCTTTCACTCCTGGTCTTGTTTAACAAAATCTAAACATCAAAAACTTTTTTTTTTCATTTCAAAAAAGGAAATTTATAGTCTCAGAGATGTCCTAATGAACTGCACAATTCTGTTTTTCCTTTCTTTCTTTCTTTCTTTCTTTCTTTCTTTCTTTCTTTCTTTCTTTCTTTCTTTCTTTCTTTCTTTCAAGAATGAAAATTCCCTCAATAAGGGTGCTATTTAGATTTTGGAAGGGACTCTCAAGGAAATGGGAGTTTGTCTCCTCAACGCCCTTTGCCCTTGATGATGTAAAATCAAATTAAATTCCAAAGGCCAGGCTTCATCTTGACATATCATTATTTCAAACCCCATCCTCCATCCCCAGCTTTTTATGATTTATATCATTGAAGGTTACTGTACTTTCCTAGCTTAACATGACTCAGCAGGCTTGGGAGAATAAGCATAACATTGAAATAAAAAATGCCACAGGCATGATTTTTTTTCCAGTTCAGGACAAACATAAATTCTTACTGAATTTCACAAAAATAAAGAGTCATTTTATAATGAATATAATTTCAAATTGTAATGGCATTTTATTGAAAAGCCCTTGAAATAAGACTAGTACGGAGAGGGGAAAGAAGTAGATCAGGCGGTTTGGGACGATATTGAAAGCAGCAGCATCATTTTTCTGGTCAGAAGTCAGAAATCCTTCTGTTCTGTTCTGTGGGAGGCCAGGAGGTCCTAAAGGTGCTCTGGCTTTATGTTACAGCTCTCTTCTACATGAGCACCACCATCTCATATAGGGCATGCCTCCTGAGAGGAGTGACCAAAGTTCCAGTGCCTTTTGGGGAGCAACTTTGGAATTGGCTCTCTCTGGATCTTCACGCTGGAAATGGGCCATATTCATTGCAATGTCAGTAGTAATGCTATCACTCTTTGGATCTCGTGTACTCAAGCATACACATACTCCACTGCTGCCTTAATTCTATCTCCTTTCATGTGTAGTCTCCCTGCACTCAGATGGTCTTGCAAATGCCTAACTCTTCTCTGTGTGATTTCCTTTGATTGTCCTGCTAGGCACAAAAATCAACAAGACTGGAGTCCCTTAATTCTTCCAGGGCTCAACCTCAGTCCATCTCCAGAATGAGTTTAATGTCTCAGTTCTTGACAGGGGGATATTAAGACAAGAATTAGCAGACTTGGAGTTGTCGAAGATGAACTCCTCACTCATGGTTAGCTTTAGACCCCACCTTCTCTTTTTCTGGGTATCCATTTAAAAAAGTTAAGGTCTTACGACTTTGTTTATATGCATTAAGGAAAAACTATATTCAGCTGGTCAAAAGAATGGGATATTAAGCCCTACCTCTGGCTCTGAATGGAGACTTCACATTCTTATCTGTTAAATATTAGAATATGACAAACTACTTTCCTCCCCCAAAAGTAATTCAGCTGGACCTGTCAGCCACATGGGTAGAAGTCTACCTTCTAGAAAACTGATTTGGTTGAAGACATGCTAAGGAGGTGGCTGGAATAATTATCTCATTAATGCCATAAGGAGCTTGTTTTTCCCTCCTCCCACAATACAATAGTTTGTACATACATCATTGTTGTTAAGCCTGACTGACTTTTGAGTTCTAAATTTGAAAGGCTTATTTTTCCCTTTTCTTCTTTCTAGCTCTTCTTCCAAGTGCTTAAGCATACTCCCTCTGACACTTTGCACTTTCTCTCTGTTCTTTGAAGCTCCCCACCCCCTTCTACCATGTAGCCTCTTGCTGTCTCCATTGCTGACATGAACATGCTTGGCCCCTAACTTGATAGGCATGGCTATCTCTTTTCCTCTACTCTATCTCCCTACTTCTGTCAGTTGTCTGGATTTAAAGCTTTCCTCCCTTATTGTTTTTCTTTAAAGCTCCAATAAAATGGTTCATGAACTTACTTCTGAATCCATTTTAAATTATTTTATTAATGAGACTAAGGATTCAAAAGGAGGCCCAGAATTTCCTAATAAAACCAAGACATAATATATGGCATCTGATGTTAAAATATTTGTATGGAGAAAATAGCTACTTCCTGTTTAAATAGTTGATAAATCAGGATAGAATCTCATATGATAAAGAATAAAGTGAACTAGAAAAATTGAAGGATCTTCGTGCTACTTCCTTTCTTAAGAGATTAAAATAAATATTTAATATTTAAAAAGACATTCAAAAGTGAGCTTTAATTCAATTCATTGTTGCAGTCGAATATTCAATAACATTCAAAGCTTGGAAATGTTCCCTTGAGTATAAATTCATGACTTTGGGTCTCTTTCCATGAACACTGTACTCCAAATAAGAGTACCCTAAGACAATAGTTAGATCTCCTCTCCCCTGCTTTGGGATTCCACCAGCATTTCAGTGAACTTAATTGCTGAGTTCTGAAACTATCCTGAATCTCCCTATTCTCTTTTATAGACCCACTTACAGGAGTGAACTGATTAACATGGAAAAATGATTACTTTTATTGAATGGTTTTGTAAAAAGGACAGAACCATGCTATTCATTTACTGCTAGATAATTACTTACTGCAAACCTTTGACCACTTCTCATTTGCATGTTCTTGGAGAGGATGACTAGGCTTATCGTGAGTGGACACATTGCAAAAGACACATAAATTTGCTTTCCAGCACGTGTCTTTACACTTTGAAGTCTTTGTTTGCTTCTCTTACCTTTCCTCAGAAGGGTCACTTTGAAGTGGGATGTCATCTGAGTGATAGAAAGACTTAATGGGCTGGCAGAGTTTTCTTTTTTCTTTCTTTCTTTCTTTCTTTCTTTCTTCTTTCTTTCTTTCTTTCTTTCCTTCCTTCCTTCCTTCCTTCCTTCCTTCCTTCCTTCCTTCCTTCCTTCCTTCCTTCCTTCCTTCTTTCTTTCTTTCTTTCTTTCTTTCTCTCTCTTTCTTTTTCTCACTCCTTTTCTTTCTCTCATTCTCTTTTATTTTCTTCCCTCTCTCCCTCTCTCCCTCCCCCCCTCTTTCCCTTCCTCTCTCCCTCCCTCCCTTCCTTCTTTCTTTCTTTCAAACGCAACCTGCAAACTAAAAGTAAAGGCCATAGGCCCTACAAAGATTTAGCTACAAAGACATGAAACCAAACTCCATATAAGCATTTATATATTTACCCATAGATTAGATGAGTTCTTAGCACTCATTCTAGAAGCTTCCCTTTGCAATGGAAGGTGTTTCATATGAGGAATCACAATTGACCAAAATATAGAGAACAAGTGACTGTAGATGGCTTAGCCTTAAACAGGGCATCTAAGTGACCCTTTCCCTCCATCTTACCTCTCAGGAAATTTTGTGGAAGGACCCGTAAGAATATAAGAGCTTGAGGATGGGAAGGGGTATTGCCAGACAGTGTTCTCTTGACGTGACATAGTTACTGCATCCATGAGCTCACTGCAGCTGGGTCTATTTCCACAGGACCTGCACAAAATTTGGCTATTGGCAATTCACCATGGAAGGGGCAAGATTTTAAGAGACATCTCATCTCCCTAAGAGATAAATGAGGGTTAATGCAGGATGGGGATAGTGGTGAGGAAGTACTTTCCTGATATACCAGCAGATATATCAATCATATGCTAGTAAGTGCTCAGATGCAGGCTAATAAAGCCAACCTGGATGAAACTCAGTGAAAGACCACACATGTGAAAGACCAGAGCAGTAGAAGGGAGACTTGTCTGGGAAGATTTGCTGTGGGAAAGGGGGCGGGGATCGAGGAATAAGGGGCAGAAATGACATTACTTCATTGTATTTATGGATGAAATTCCAAAAGAATAAAATTAAATTAAAGAACATAATAATATAAATGAAAGAAAAGTTTGGAAAAATTCTGGACACCACTGAGGGACTGGGAAGGTAAAGTGAACTGAGGACTAGAGAGAATAGTATTGCATCTGAGGTGCACATAGATGGTAAACAGATGCTATAATACAAGAACAGGAGAACTGGGGAGTTTAGGTGCCAAGGACAGCAAGATGACAGAAAAATGAGCTAACTGGGCACTGGTATTTCATTCGCTACTTCAATTCTTCAGTCTTGGATATTTCCAAAATTATAATTTCTGTGATTGTTAAGTAAATGATAACTTAAGTCATTGTCATTGCCTGTGTAACATATCTAAATCTACTAACTAAATTTACAATATGAAGACTAATTAATCTTAGTAATTTCTTAATTAATCTGGGAAATATATGCTACTTGTGAAATTTGAATATGTTGTCAGTATGAGGGATCTTTTGAAAACTGTGTGGTGTTAGAATAATTAATACATTGACCTAGGGATCTTTACAAAATGGTATTTTCATTCTGTGGTATCAAATATGCTGCTGGCATAAGTTGAGATGATAACATAATGCAAGATTTTATGCTTGAAAGCAAAGGAATTACTCTGACTTCTTATTATTTCTTATTTAGAAGAATGTGTTTGTAACCAAATAAATTTCCAAACTGTCCAATCGAAATTAATACAACATATATAGATGTGAGAAATACTAAATCTGTGAGAAATTTAAAATATTTATATTGCTTTATTTTGAAATTTTACTTTCTGATGTGCAATTTCTTTGGATTTTTGAGGATTCTTGAATTTATTACCTATATAGCCACATTAGTATACACATGCACACACACACACACACACACACACACACACACACACACCATATCTGCAATTGCATTAGTGTTATCTATGCTGTTATGGGAAATGGTGTAATACAGACTACCGAAACACACATTCAAAGGGCCATACCATATTTTTGTGTGTAGTGGCCTACAGCAAAATGACCTAGTTTTGACTTTTCCCGTGGTTGCCTGCAGTCAAAACTGTGTGATCAGTGAATTTGTGTGTCTCTTTCCCATCTGCTTTTCTTGACTTTCTTCCTCTTATCTACCCAGACCTAGTGATCCTTGCTCACTTAGTATTCTCAAGTTGCTTGCGGTCTGCTCAGAATTCACTATTACTTGACCATTTGGTCTTCTCTCCATCTCAGAAATAACTTCTTTCCTTTCATCCATGTGAAGCTGACCCGTTTCCCATAATCAGGATTCCTAGATAGCTAATATGATTTTTATAAATTACAAGCTGTCAGGACCTGGGGAGATGGTCCTCAATTAAAGTGCTTGCTATACAATAAGAGGATCAAAATTTGAATCACCAAATCCCGAGTTAAGTACTAGATGGTGTGGTTATTACAATTTTGGAAGGGGGGTTTTGGAAATCCCCAGAAAGAGCTGGCTAGCTATATCAATTTTATCTGCATACTCTGAATTTAATTGCTGGTTCAAAATAGTAGGGCAGAAAAGAGATCGAGAAAGATTTCTGTTGTTAGCATTTACTTTCCCCCAGCGTACATGCGCACATATCCAAACTGCGTGAAAATGGAAAAAAAAATCTAGATCATCAAAGTTTTCACCTGCAGGAGTTACTATTTTTGATACTTTCAGATGCTCCTGCAGGGGTCGTGGATGGGTTGAGGTTTAGAGAGTGGTTCAGATTTGTGTATATGGTATCTTTATATACAAATACTTGGTCCACTCAGCAATGCAATTGTGAATAAAGCAGAAAAGGATGCACATGACATTGCTTTCCTCAAAACCACTTTCAAGAAAATATCTTCAATGTAATATTTTTTGACTTGGTGATCTTTTTAAATCTTGCTGTTTTGATTTTTCCCCACCACCCCGAAACCCACGTTGTGACTCATGGTTTGAATTCTTGTTCTCCAGGTGGTGGCGCTATTCCCAAGAACTACGGAATCTCTAGGAGGTAGCGCTGCACTGGGAGAAAGCAGTCCCCAGAGGCAGACCTTTGAAGGTTATACTCTGCCCCTGATACTTGTTCTCTGTCTCTGTCTCTGTCTCTCTCTGTCTCTCTCTCTCTCTCTTTCTTGTCTTTGAAGATATCATGGCTCCACCTCATGTTCCTCTTCTCATGGGCTGGCATAAATTTAGCTGTACCAACCAGATCTTTCTGTTCATGATGTACTGAAACATCCCAAAACCTAAGCCAAAATAAGTCCTTTCTTAAGTTGTTTCTGCCAAATATCGTGGCCAAGACGATGCAAATATAATTAATTAATACACACAAAACTAACACAAATAAAAGTAATGAACACTGAAATTGATGGGCAGGAGAGAGTCAATATTCATGCTTCTTCATTTGTTAACCAAGTAGACTTTGCCCTGCTAACTGCATTTTAATCTGATTCTCCAGATGCAAGAAGCTGGAATTGATTCTAGATGAGTAGTAAGTTCAGGCCACATATTGCAGCTAAATTGTTTTGAAAACTTAATAACAGCATTTTGTAATTGTATAATATTCACATCTGACGTTTATCAGCTTAGGAGAACATTCAACTAGCCATGTCTAATTTTTGAAATATGAATTTATCAAAGATACAAAGGACTTCAATAATACAAATAAGAGCACAATTGATAACTGAGGGAATCGTGGAGATCTTTACTGAGAAGATATCATTTGGAGTATATTTGAAGCATGAGGGAATCTCTGAAGCAAAAGACAGTCTGAATGGAGGAAAAGGGAGAAATCTGCAGCCATAGATAGGAGAGCATGAAGGTTCTGACAGAATACGTTGCTCTTCATCAGTAGTTTGCATATTCTGCTGACTACCAAATCCACAATATCTTTATATTTTCATGAAATGTATCTTCTAAAATACATAGAAATCAAATATAATACAGTAATAGTCCATAATATATAGTTTGAATCAACAAGTTGAAAAGAATTTATATTGTTGTAATATGAAATTATCTCTGTAGAAGATATGTTTTATTAATCTAGTCAGTTTTCGACATGCCTTAGGTTAAGTAAGTACTCGTGTGGCCACAAATAGGCACTTTTAGCTCCATGTTAGCATCTTAAAATGTAATTCTTGCAGTTATCAGATGTGTTCTTGTTTGGTGTTGGTATTTCTTGGTGGTGGTCTGGGTGCAGAAATCCAAGGGCACATTTGGCTCAGAGACATGGGCAGGAATGTCACACACTGACACTCTGCCCAGAAAATTATGATGAGCTAGAGAATATGAATTCAGGTTAGAACAGAAAAGAAGCTGCTGAAATCTAGACTCTAGCTTGATGATCCTGAAGGTCACATCCTCTTCCCTATTATTTTTGTCTAAAATAACCTTTTCATAACTTTAAAATTCATGCTTTTGCTGTCCAGTGACACTGTAAAGTTATATTTGGTACAAGTTTCCATCTCTTCAGCTTCAATCTCTGTCCTTCACCAACTAATGATCTATGAGTCTTTGTCATCTATATTTTCTCTTTGTAACTTCTACTTGTTCACTATGATCAATCATTCCAGGACTTCTTTCCCTACTATTTGTCCCAAGATTTTTTCATTTCTCTTCATCCATAGTTTTCCATTCACCCCCCCCCATTTTTTCCCTCATGGTTTTTATAGACCCTGAATTCCTCTGGCTTTCTCATCATCCACTAATTAGCATGTCTCCATGGTAACAGACAGTTGCAGAGCAGGACTCATTCTCTGTGCTAGCTACTGCTGAGCAACCTCTGGGTCTAGCAAGGAGGGGCCTTGACCCGATTAAGATAGGAAGACTTTTCTCTTCTAGGCAGGAGAGGATCCATACATTTCAGAGAAGGCCCTGTTTCCTAGGGGACAGAATAAGTCAATTTGCTTGAAAAGGAGTGTGTACTTGGATTCAGGCATGCAAAAAAAAAATCAAAGTATGAAATAAACTAAGAAAATATTAAAGAAGGAAAAACATGTAATGCTGACTCCCTGCTCTTGGTTTGTAAAGATTAGTGGCACTTTGATGTAGAAGCTCCTATGAAGCAACCAGTAGCAAACATTTGGTCATATTTACCTTTTCATTTTACCTTTGCAGTTTAAGAGCTATGCCTCATGGGGCAGCATTTGTGATAGATAGCAACCCTGCATCGTGAGAGTGTTCTTATCTGTGTTTATCTTATATGTTGCTTTCTGATAGCAATCAGCTCATAAATGTGTACTTACTAAGCAGTTATGATGAAATTAGTTATTACATGAGTTTACTTAGGCAGGTTAGCTTTTGACAAGTTAGAAAGCATTTCCCATGTGTTTTCCTGTGATTAAAGAAGTTAGGCAATATATTACTTGCTATAACTGATTAAATATCCATTATGTATTAGGTCTTAGAGAGGACGCTTTGCTGCTGAGATTCATATGAGTTATATGATGTTCCGGAGGTCAAAAGTTAGTAACAGCTTAGACTTCTGTATATGTGGAAATAAATCTGTGTTTTTATATATGCATTAACTGCACATTACCACGCATAGATGCTTATTTGTAGACTGGAAAACAATGTTTTCGGCAAAATACAAACTTGTATTTCCATTGGAAAATCTTGATCAGTGAGAAAGGGACTTTGAAGGTGAAAGCTACATGAGCTTAGATGAAACAACAGAGTATTTACTTGTCTATGAAGGGATTATACATTTTAGTTACATGTGGTATCCACATGAACAGCATCTTATTGTTTGAATACATGTAAGTCATGATGAAGCTTTATAAAACTTGGCTAGAAACATTTTGCCTTCATACCTGCATCTTGGGATGATACTTAATGAAACTGTGTCCTTGATGACAAGTGGGATGGACAATTCATACATGCCTGAAGACTGCTAATTTTTTATCAGCTTTCATTTTTCTGAAAATTATGGTGAAAAATATCCATTTAAAAATTCAAATGAGATGTTATGAACTTCTATACTGCATTCCGTAAATCGAATACATGAAAATTACCAATATCAGGATTAAATGATTATTCGAGGTGTTCAGCTTATTAGTACTCTCCTCAGAAGCTCGCACTGTCATAGATGATCAAACTGCTGCAGCCTTTACTCTCTCTACTATTATTCAACGAGCAACTCACTGCTAGACACTCACTCCTTTTGTCAGTGCTAACATTCGGCCTCTGCAGCCCTCCTGACTGTCTGCATCTGTTCTTCCATTCCTTTCATTGTTTTCTTGAGTTATTTTTCTGCAAGTCTGTGTTTGGGCTCATTTTTCTTTGCCTAATCCAAGTAATCACAGATCATGCCAAACCCCATTGCCTTATGAGCACTAACATGGTTCTAAATCCAAATATAAACATGAAATCTTATGTGATCTTGTACAAGTTGGCTAATTTCCCCCCAAAATCTCTGCCGTAGGCACTATTGTCTCCCCAGGGTGATGGGCATAGATAACCATTTATTTTCTCCGAGGTAATGGGTTTGCCATGAATTTCTTAGTTCTGATAATTAATGAATATTTATAATGTTTGTTTTAACATTTCCTAAGATTGTTACAATTCAGATAAGTTGTTATAGAACATTTGTTACCAAAGGACTGATACTAACACTTGCCTTGTTTCTCCAAGACTGACACACTTTGGATTCAAGTTGCTTATATTATTCGTTGCAAAACCAATGAGATTCATTGGTTGAATCTCATTACATGCATAGTTAACTAGGGTACCTGTTTTGCCATTGCTCTTTTCCCAAATAAATTTATTCTTTTTAGAATCTTTGTGTGTCATTTAGTTTGTCTATGGCCAAGTTATACATTTCAAAATTGATTATAAATCATGGATCCTATATTTCCCATTCAACGAATCAACAAGGGGCAATATTTATTGCATGATTTCTATGTACCAATTATTGTGCCAAGTGCTTTTCGTATGTCATGGAGCCATGGGAATGTAGCTCACAGATCTCTTTCAGAAGCAAGCATGATTGCTCAGCTCTTGCTGTTGTGCTCTGAAATCCCTCACGAAGGTTGTAAGGAGACCAGGCATCTATCTTTACAGGCCGTTCCAGCTGATAGGACTGAGTCTGGTGCTAATGTTGCAGTGGGTCAGGCTGGGAGATGGAGAGTTCTCTGCCACATGAGGTAAGATCGAGAAGCACCCAGTGGGCTTGCATAGTTTTCCTAGAATCACAACAGTGACCTTTCTACCTTTAACCTTGTTTGTTTACCGCTCTCCTTCATAAGGCCAGATGTCCCAGCTGTGCCTTCTCACGGTTCTGCCAGCCAGTTTACTTCACAGGTGTTTCCCCAAACGAACTTTTCCTATGCCTGCTTCGTAGGCGCTAAAACAGCACATCTAACTTAGTCTTGCCAATCTCATGAGCTGTGCATGATGATAAGACACCGAGTCTTAGATGTTCAGAGTAATCATAGGTCGGCGAACTGCCTAGGGCTTCAAATGAGCTCCGTCTGCTCTCCCGGCCTGTAAATCCTTCCCAAGGCTCCCTTGTGCCCAGCATGCTGGCTTATGCTTACTGCTGCTTAATGGCTACTTTGCCTGTTGACAGTTCTTTGGTAAGAAAGGGAGCAGGCCAAAGTTATTCTAAAGCTCCTTGAAAAAAATTGGGCAGACACAGGTACTTAATATAAGCTGTTCACCCTTTTCGTAGACCAACTTAGAGTTTAAGCTTTCTCATCTCTGTTACTGACAAGGAACTGGATGACAACACACATTTATTTCTTTATTTTTTTCCCTAACATTCTTTTCTGTACTAATCAGCGCTGCAAGTACTGCATTAGATTTTTTTTTTTTTTTCCAGAGATGGCATGTGAGTTTGTGACGTTCTCTGGGGAGTGTGAGGTCTAGGAAGCAATGAAGAGATCACAATGAAACAAGGCTGTTTTCAAGCACCAGGGTGATTATTGTCAGAAAGTCTCAGCATTATTTAAAAGGCAGCTCTTCGCATTTGGAGCAGGCAGCAGTGTGAGCTTTCCAAAGGCAAGAAGGCAGCTTGCTACGTGGCTAAAAGCTGGGTGCTGAGCGGGGCTGCAGGCTGCTTCTGTTATACTGCAGGCCGGCAGCCAGAGCCGTGCAGGCATTTCCAGGGGAGCCCCACCATCTGGACCTGATTCCTAGCGAAGCAAGAGCCCACGAGGGAAGCGAAGGAAACAAAGGGAGACTTATATTTGCTTTTCATTCTCCTCCTCTTTCATTCTGGGCCAAAGAAAGCACAATTTACTAAAAACAAAAAAATAAAAAACAAAAAACCGTGATGTGAGTTCAGGAGGATCCGAAGCCCGAGGATCTGCCCCTGAAGGGCATCTTGGGAGATGCTGTGTCTGAGCTCCGTAGTGTCAGAACGTTGACATGTTTCCCTCCGTGCTTTGCAGAGTACCTTTTCATGCGACTGGGAAACGTGATCCTTCCCAGAGCTGTGATAGCAGTGGGTACTGCAAGGGGTCGTGCAGACCCCTGCTTCTTTGTTCCTCTGGTTAGGACCCCACGGGTCACTATGTGATGTGTTTCCCCAGTACAGGTCTCCTGCGTGATTTTTGTTATTGATGGAGCGTCATCATTAGCATTAATTCGAGAGCATTTTAACTCCACAGGATCCTGCTCACCTCTCCTGCCCTTCCTGGTGTCTTCTTCCCATCACGCATTTGACAGAATGAAACTTTTCCCCCTGTAACTTATGCCTGGTAGCTTCTTCCTTAAGCTGACAGTATCCTTCTGAGTTTCATGCATTCTGGTATCATGATTTGGGCACATTGTAATCCCATGGAGGCTAAACTCAGCTATGACTTCTTCCATGGAGGTTCTTCCAAGTTTGAAAAAATCCATTATTCTCTTCTCTGCACATTTTGATAATGTTTCTGAACTTGGAATCAATGTTGTTTCTTTATGAGACTATACATTCAATCCAACAATTGTCTCTTGCTTTTCCGTGAAGGACCTAGTGCTGAAATGATCACCCTCATATAGCATTCTATTTTATTTCAAAAAATATCTGTGAAAATGATTCCTATGGATTGAGTGGATTGATTACTGAAGTCTGAAAATACTCAACTATTGAATCTGAAGGTAAAAAGTATGGCCAGACATTTGAGGCACATTTTTAGTTACTGCTTATGAAACAAAATGGAGCCCCAGTTCCTGATTTCCTCATAGACGTTTGGGAAGATGTTCTAGAAAAATGGTAACACACCATTTGACTGACAGACTCTCTACAAATGTGGGCCAATGTGTTATCAATGATCTGCCTCAAGGATCTCTTTGTCAGCTGTACTACTTGATCACAAGTACTGTGAACGCTGGAGGCCACCAGTTTCAGGAGCATGCAACCTACCATTCTGCACGGCTTCCTCGACCCAGAGCTTCAGTCTCAGTCACACCTCTTTCAAAGTAGCAGATAACTGCACATCTACCTAACAACAGGCCTAACTGTTCAGTCCCTGTAGGAAATATGATCAACTTACACTATTCTCTAAGCCATGAGAACAAGGAGATAAACTCTACAAAACAATCATTGATACGAAAAATGCATTTTATATTTTTTTACGAATACAATTGTCAAAAAAATTTGTTTGGAATGGGCAACTCTGCTTCTAGTTAATTATACCGACTACAGCCTACCAACCAAATCTCTCCTGTGGCTTGCTTCCCTAAATGATGCTTACTGAAACATAGGCCTGACAACTAACTCTCTCTCATCTAGGATTTCTCCCATGTTGTAATACAGAGTTGAGTATTTGTGAGAGAAACGATATGGTCAAAACAAAGCAAAACAGAAAAGACTAAATATTGTCTCCTTTTCTTCTCAACAGAAGTCTACCCGTCCTAGAAACTCAAACTGCTCAGTATTCAGTTCTCATAAAGGTCCGATTGTGAGAATATATTCCTTAGTTACCATAAGAACTCAACTTCCTCCTATGACCCTGGTGAATTTGAAATTGTGTGCATTGGGATTCTTCTAGTAGTAAGGGTACTTCTCTTCAGCTTTGGCTATCAGAATGTCCAGGGCCAGCACTGCAGTCCTCAAGGAGAAAGGGAGAAAGAGAGAGAGAGAAAGAGAGAGGAAGAGAGAGAGAGACACAGAGAGAGAGACAGAGAGAGGAAGAGAGAGACAGAGAGAGGAGAGACAGAGACAGAGAATGAGAGAGAGAGAGAGGTGATAGCACCCTCACCCCGTCTTCATTTGTATTATTCTTGAATACTTTCTATTCTGATTTCCTAATTGTTTATTTTATTCTGATAGCCTTGTGTCATAATTAGGCACAGGTATCAACTTGACTGTTGAGGGTTTGAGCTCTGGGCACAGTTGTAAAGAGTTGATGGTTGAGTTAAGCCCAGAGCAAACCTGCAAGAGATTGTCTAGCTGATGGAGAAAGCCCAGCCTATGGTGGGTGGGATTAGACCCTGGATAAATCACGGAGAGCTGGTTGAGAGAGTCAGCATACTTCTGTTCACTTGGCCAGACATGCTGGTCTGGCAAGTAAGGATTGTTCATCTCTCAGCTGTTATGCAGTGATGATGTGGCCAGTTCCCTCGGCCCTGGTATTGGTGCGTGCTCTCCCGTTAAGCTGGACTGAGAACTGTAACCGGACTATCATAAGGAAATAAATCCCTTGTTCCCTTAAGCCATTTGATGGTCATTTATAGGCAATGTTGCAGGCTGACTGAAACGCCTTGTTTAGGATTTTTGGAAGGAGGGGAATAAGATCAGATATTTGTGCTTAAATAATATGCACTTTCCACACTTTCATAGTGGATTGTGTAGAATTAGCTGCTTATGTGGTCTGCTTGAATCTCAATTTTTAAATGCTTCTTGAAAGGACTGGGGGCATTGCTTTGTGGATTTGATTCTCGGTACTAACAAAAACTACCAATAAATCAATTAACCAACCAACCATCCAACTAACCCACCAACCAAGCAAACTAACTCTTTGCGAATATTGAGTATATTGTAAAGTTCATAGTATTTTATACAGTGTGCAAATACATGCAGGCTTATTTGATTATTGTTTTGTTTTGTAGCAGGTTAATTTTAGAAGGTGATTATTTAAAAAATAAGCAAAGTTTTAACAGAGTTGGCAGCTGCAGTATAAGTAATAGTCATTACGAGAAATCTGACATTGACTTTTTCCACTGACAGATGTACAAACTTTCCACATTTTAACAATAAAGATAATTGTCACTATTTACTAATTGCCTATCATTTTCAAGAACTTTGCATGGATTGTTGAATTTATTCCTTGTAACGCTTCATGGTTAGGTCTTGAAATTCACATTTCATTAGATTGTGATAATGAAACTTAGAGAGATGATATGTCTCATTTGGACAGAGAGAAAGTATGTAGAGTTCAGGCGATGATGGTTATGGGAATCAGACAGATGGATGGTGGTCGATCTGGTCAGTGGATGGAGAAGGTCAATACAGTGCAATAAAGAGTCTGTATACATGTGCAGAAGAATAGAGAGTGTGCACTTTGTCCAAAAGGGCGGCCACTACTAAGTCCTGCCACTCGCTGCCAGCCTCAGATATCTGCTCATTATTGCTTGAGTTCTCAGTGTTTTAAAAACTAGTAGTGAATTGTTTTCATTTAAAATCATTTTTCAGAAAGAATAAAAACCATGATGGGGTAGATTGGTATCTGAACAACCAGTTTTCTAACCCCAGGTCAAGGGGTCAGACTTTGGGGCTAACTAGTTGAATGAGACTCTTGACTAACTCCAGCACAGTCTGGGTTACATTGAACATCTTAACCCCCTTCAGCTTCAGTATCATCTGAATAAGACTAATATCATAGATTTACTGAATTTCCTGCAAGTGTTTAACCCACACCTACTACATAGTAGTACTCATGAAATGCCAACATACATATGGTTTGGTTTAAGGATATATTGCTACTAATTTCATATTTTGGACTTGCATCCAAGTGATCACAAAGCTACACCCTTTTCCCCCAAATTTGACGCTCATAATAAGTGGTTTGTTTTGTTCTTAACCCAGTTTGTCAGGATAGGAACACATAACAATTTGACAGACACTCAAAAGCTTTTCTTTACTAAAAAATTAAAATTAAATAAGTTATTTGTTCACGAAGTCACTCTAACATTCTCCCTACTCATTTTACTAAAATAAAAATTGCAGACATAATTCCATTAAATTCACTGGAGTCAAGAATCCAGAAGAGAATCTTGTATGAAAAATTATGACCTGCTGTTTATTTACAGTGTTAAATAATAAAAAATCATGCTTGGTTAGTGTATCAATATTGGGCATTCTAGTTATCCTAGTCAAGAGCAACATGATGATAAAAGACAAGAACAAAGGGCTTCTACATCTTACTAGCAGACCTAAAGATGCTTTCTAGTAAATAAGCAAACATAGCTGTAGGTATTAAGTGTAATGAGTAATAGCAGCAAAAAGGATGAAGAATTTTTCTAAGGTGAAAATAGAGTTAAATATGTAGTACAGATATTAAACAGCTCTTTACCTATATATTTTCACCAAAGAAGTTTTCATTCAAGAAAATAGTTAACAAAGTAATATTTTCTTTAATAAGACAGTTTAATTATACAAAATACTATACATGCTTACTATACATGCTGCTGTAGGTTATTATGTCCTGAAAGAGTTGGTTAATATGTTCATCTTGTAGCAGAGCACAGTGAAGAGCAATGGACAGAACACTGAATTTGTGAGCTGACGACTTTTGGTTCTTGTCTGTCTTTGTATAAACTACTCTGTGTTGAAGAGAACATCTTCATGTTGACCATGAAGATGCTTGCGAATGCTCTTTGCATTTAGATAAGACACAATACCATTGCAATGATTATTTTTGTGATATCATGGTGACAGTATAGAGCACGCATGAAATTATACACATTTTTCTACCAAGAAAATACAGTTTTGGTTTTTTTAATAGCCCAGATACTCTCAGTAATTGATTTTGATTTCATAGAAATCTATTAAGTTGAGGTCATTCATTTCAGTTTTTCCTGAGAAGAGACATTTTGTTGACAATGAAAGAGCTTAAAGATGTAATTATTGTAGAATGAATAACATGTGGAATGTAAAATAGAAATGACTGTGTTAGTAAAGTTGGTGCTCAGCCCATTAATGCCCCTCAGAGTATTTAGATAGCTTAATAAACCTGCCTCCTATCTCTAGCACTCCATTCTCCCTTCTTTTTCTTTCTTCTTTAGCAGTTCCTAGCACTACGCACTGGAACAGAAAGATAAATGGAATCTATTCATAGAGAACTGGTAATTTCCTGGAAGAATTCAGGAAAATGATGGAAGACAACCTTCTTAAAAGGTTTGGAGAGAGGTTTCTTTCCTTAATATACATCATGTTCTAGAAATAATGGGACAGGAAGCCAAAAGTGAAATCTAAAGGAGACTGGATAATTTGGTGGGAAAATGCCCCTGATGCCAGAAGAAGGCTTCATTGCATCGGTTATGAAGTTTAGATAGATATGAAACCATGTGTTGAAATGCAGTGTTATTCTGTTGCATACTTTAATGAAAAAACATGTTCACTTCTGTTTTTGTATTTTGTCATTTAAAAATACTTTGAAAGAGAGAGAAAGAGAGGGAGAAAAAGAAAGAGAGAGAGGGAGAGAGAGAGGGAGAGAGGGAGAGATAGATAGATAGATAGATAGATAGAGAGAGAAACAGAGAGAGAGAGAGAGAGAGAGAGAGAGAGAGAGAGAGAGAGAGAGAGAAAGAGAGCAGAGAGCATGACATGTGTGTAGAGTCAGTTCTCTTTCCACCATATGGGATCTAAGGATGAAACTCAAGTTATTAGGTTTGTGTGCACTCACCTGCTGGGCCATTTCACCAGCCCCTATTTTTTATTCTTTTGGTGTTTTATACATGAATGCAATGAATTTATTACATTTTCACCTTCCCCAGTTCTATTCTTCTTCCTTTTCCCATTACAATCCTTCCCTGCCTGTCTCCCTATTTTCTTGTCTTTTTGTATGAGTGGCCCACTGCATTTCATGTGTGATCAACCCCTGTTTTGTTTTTTTTTTTTTTTTTGGTAAACCTTTATGTTCATTCATATTGTTCTCTATGTATTGTAAAGTTTTTCTTTCTTTAAATCAATTTTACTTCTCTGACAGTTTCACACAAAAATACAATGGATTTAAGTCCTTTCATTATATACTATATGATTCCATCCCTTTATCTTTCATTGAAGACTTTCTTTTCCAAACCACTTTGCCTTCTACCTTGCTGTCTTGTTGTGTGTGCTCTAAAGTTTTTCTAACATGCACATTGACATAGAATGTTCATTTTTTCTATGATAATCATTTCTTCAATTTTAGAAAACTTTAACTTTAGTTCCTTACGTGTAATTCATCTAGAATTCATATTAATTGTGTCAAAGACTCTCTTTTTATCCTCCATTTCTGTGTGAAATTATGGTTTTATAGTACGTGATCAATAACATTTTCACAATATTATCTTTCAATAACATATGCCTTGCACATTTTACCTTTTGAATTCAAAATAAATATTAGTGAGAAAATGCCTAGCAAGTTACCTCTTTATCAGTTTGTCATCTTTTGTCATCATTTTATTTCATCCTTACTTTTTCCATTTTTCTTTTTAAATTTTTTAAAGTTTGCAATGACCTATGATTTTTGTGATGGACAGGAAGAAAGATATTGTCAGCATTGTAAAGACACTTTCAGGCCTCTGCCTTCCACCCCACAGAGACGGCTAGCATACTGAGTCCTGGCCCCATCATGCCGATTTGTCTGTTTTCAAGAGTGTTGTCACTGAAATAATAAAGTATATTTCTCATACTTTGCATCTTTTATTCACCTCATGATTAAGAGATTCTTCTATCTTATTGCTGAGCCATAGTTCACTAATTTTTATTTCTACTTAGGACTCAACTGTACAACTATGCTTTATACAATGGGACATATTGATAGCCCTCATATTTATTTATGTTTTATGGATATGTATATGGGGTGCATGTATGCATGTATGTGGCGTTTGCATGTAGGTAGATGTGCATGCATGTGCAGATGTATGTACATGCATGCATTTGAGTACGTATGCCCGTGGAAACACAAAGGTGATATCAGGAACTATCCTCGATTGCTGTTACACCATATTGTTGTGAGCCCAGGTCTCTCATTGTGCCCAGAGCACACCATTAGGGATAGCTTGGCTAGCCAGCTTGCTCTGGGCATTCCCAGGTTGGCCTTTTCAGGACCAGAATGAAAGATGCTACATCAACCTAGCATTTTTTACCAGGGATCTGAGGATCTAAGTGCAGGTCCTTGTGCTTGTAAGTCAAGAGCTTTAGGCACTGAGCCATCTCCCCAACTCAGTAGTCCTCAAGTTTAATTCTTCAAATTTATATATCTTTTTACTTTTCTACATGCAGAATCATATGACTGTCATTGTCACTTTTATTTCTTTATTTTTCTAATTTAAACTTTATTTGTTTTGTGGGTGTGCGTGTGCGTGCTAGCGCGTGTGCGTGTATCAGAGGGCACTGTGTGCCTTTATGAAGGGCCAACGGTGACTTCGGGAATCATCTGGATTGGTTCTACCTCCTCGCTTCTCTCTGGGTTTTCCCAGGCTCCACCCACCGGGGCAGGAGGTGCAGGCCTCTGTCTGGTGTTTTTACTTGGGACCTAGGATCTGAACTCAGGATTCTCTGCTTGCGAGGCAGTGTCTTAACCCCTGAACCATCACTCAAGCCACGTTTATCCCTTGCTTTCTAAGGTTATTTATTTAGTCACACTTTCATATGTTGTTTAAATTATTCCCAGCAATGCTGAAAAGAAATGATGAGAACATTCTTAACATATTTGTGAACCGTACCATGGCTTTCTTTTCTTGCATGTGTGAGTGCGTGCGTGTGTGTAGAAGAGGGGCACTTAAGTGTGTGTACCTGCGGAGGCCAAGCATGGTTTTGGGAGTCATCCTGGATTGTTCTAGCTTTCTGTTTTGCTCTGGAGCTTCTTAAGCTCTCTCTTCCAAGGCTGGAAGTACAGGCCACACCATTTTTGCTTGATATTTTTACATGGGATCTGGGACCCAAACTCAGGTCCTTTTGCTTGTAAAAACTTCAACCCTTGGCCATGCCTTTTTATGATCTTCAAATGGCACTTGTGGAAGATCAGTCTTAGGCATTTGAGTGTCATATGCATCAATAAATGAACGTCTTAACTCAACTTAAATACATTTATACTAAAACTTTCATGCAACTTCAGCAGTGTTGGTCATGATTATAACAAATTCCAGACACCAATTTTATTTAAATAATTGAAATCAAGTAAACAATACTTATGTGCAGTGTTTGCACACTTGAAGTTCATTCTCAGGATTTGTGTTATAGTTATTGATACAATTTAAAAATCTCATCCCAATGCTAAGGCAAAGCCAGTTACCAATGGATGAATTTGTTTCTTTTTTCAGTTTGCTGAAATGTCTGCAAACTTGTTTATGTAGGAAACAAATTGCTACTCTGACAGAAATCTGCTTTTCAATGAACTTTGTGGTTTCCAGCAGCGACAGGCAGTTGGAAATGTGAAAGAACTCCTAACTGTGGGAATTAAATGCTTAAAAAATTTAACATTTTATTAGATTTTATTTTATTTAATGTTCTAGGAGGTTCACAGCCACTAGCAATTCAATGTAATTTCAGGTGCAGTTGGGAGTTTGGTGTTCTCAGTGGAGCTGTTAGTTTAGCAAACCTCGTAGATGAAATAAGTTCATTTAATAGCACAAGTGAAAGGATTGTTCTAAAATTGATTTCAAACCGGATCACTAAACATGGTTATCATTTCTGATTTTAGGGAATATCTTCTTTTTGCAGTAAATTTATGACTATCAGAAGATACCAACAACACACATGGCACCATGGATTTCACAGTTTCCATAAGACTTCTCCACTTCATCTATTATGTTCTTATGGACTCCTACTAATTTCTCTCAAGAACTTAAAATATTTTCTTAATATCTTTTGCTAGGTCTCTATGTTAAGCTTTATCCCTGCTATAGAGCAAGCTCCTTTCTTTATCATGATTATCTATCTATCTATCTATCTATCTATCTATCTATCTATCTATCATCTATCTATCCATCCATCCCTATAATCTATTATTGTATTTACTTATTCTATTGTTTTATTTGTTGCAATATCATTTGTAATGCATTGAACATGCCAGTATGTAAACTCTGTGGTATATTAATGAGAAGTCAAATTGGGATCACTGTCATACCAAGGTAGACTGAAGACGAGAAGAAATTGAGAAAAAGAAGTTGCACAAAATCTGGTAGAAGGAAAACCAGTCTTCTAAATCAGCAGCATAAAAAAGTAGATATTTGAATCTGTAAAAAACAGTAGAATTCTGGGAACTAGAATGAAGGTATGTTAGGAAAATCTTTTCAAGAATCAAGAGAAGAGGGTATCAGTTAGTTGAAGACATTGATGAAGCCTATTGTGCAGGGTTGAAGCCATTTTTGCAGATGAAGTAGTTCTTAGAGATTCGGATCAGAACCCAGGCACAGTGTAGCAGGAGGGGATAGGATGGGAAGGAAATTCAGGGTTAGAATATGACAACTGAAATCATTCATTTTCACATGGAGAGGATGGGCATTATGCTATTAAAAGCTACAGAAATAAATTCTTGGGGAAAAGTCCAGACATGACAATGGGGAGAGAGCATGAGAAAATCAAAACATTCAGGGAATCAAAGGAGTAAAGTGACTGGCACAGGTCATGGTGGTGTCTCGTGAAAGTCTTCAGAAGGCTACTCGCCCACAAGACTTGGAATCTAAATATGGAGGGATGCCACACTAGTGGTGGGTATAGTGGCATGTGGGGACACATGTGCCTTCCCTTCAGAAGAAAGACCCACAGAACTCTTCCTGCAACACGTTTGGTTTCATTTTCACACACTAGCCACTAGTTGGACACTTCATCCTATTATCCTAAAGTAAGTCACTGTTAAGAGACCAAGGAGGCATGACCTCACAATACTTGTATATAAGGAGGTTCATTCATTCCTTCTACTCATTTAGCTATTCAGAACCAACTCCTTTAGGCTTATTAGATGTCACAAAGTAGTCTAGGTCCTGAAAGTACATTTGTGAGTAAAATAGTCAAATTTAATTTGTGACAGTGAGAGTTGTAAAATGAAGAAACAACAACAAAAAGTACACTTGGTTGCTCCCTTGAATTTGCAATCCTTGTCTTGCCTTCTGTATATCAAGGTTTTAGGTAGCATCATTAAGGGCAGCAGAACGTACATATTCTGGATGATTCAGTGGTAAAGGTGCTTGCCACCAAGCCCAATGATCTGAATTCAGTTCTAGAACCCACATCGGAAAGTGAGAACAATTCCTGTAAGTTGTCCTCTGACATCCATGTCCGTATTTTGGCAGTACTCACTCCCCTCCCCAAGAAATATAAGTGAACATTAGAAAAAAAAAAAAGAATAGCAAGACCAAGTCATTTAGCTATTGCTTTTCTGGCTCTTTCCTTACATGGGCTCTGAAGCTTAAGATATGAAAGTTAAACACACATCCGTTTATATGTGACTGCTAAGAGCTGGAGGATAGGAAGTAAATATGATAAGACTCTGTCCCTTAAGAAATACAGTTGTGAAGTATGGCAGACATGTAAATAGCAATCTCAGCAGTACAACAAAGGCTTTGGCAGAGTTAAGGGAAGGTTCTTGTAGTGACAGGAAGAGGCAATGCTTTCCTTGTGTTCTGAAGACCTCTGAGCTGGACTGGTGGGAGTGGGAACCAGCTAGGGGTGGTGGAGGAGACACCGATATCCAGCCTTCCTCCGTGCTGCCACATGCTGCTGTCTGGTCAGCATCTAGGGCACATCGGGCTTCTTTTTTTCTTCCTTCTGACTCCACTTCAGGGTCTGTGCTTCACTAATTCCTTGTCTGCCAGAAAGCAGGACAGTTGTGAACTCTGAGTGACAAGTGTCCATTGGTGGGGAAGAAGCGAGTATAAGACTTCTAGGGTTCTAGAATGTTCTAGATCTTGATGTTGCTGTTCGTTACATAGATGTGAACATGTGTAGAATCTATTGTTATATATTTCATATATATATATATATATATGAAACAAGAAGAAAGAAAGAAAAAGAGAGAGAAAAAGAAGGAAAGAAAGAAATTTTTTCTGGCCCAAGATGACTTTACTCATGTCAGTCCTATGAGATTTAATTTTTAGTTGGCACAATATAGCACTTGGCACCAAGTGTAAGTTGTTTATGTTTTGTTTTGTGTTTTTTTTTCCATGTCCATCTTCTGCAGATTATTTTCAGAAACCAGCTTACCGATGACATTCTGTTCTGGGCTCATACTTAACTTCTCACAGGGAATTTTTCCTCTCTTAAACTGGGATGACAGGAACACCACCCAAGACCCACTGCAAGCGAGTGACCACATGAGAGCCATCACATGGGAGCCCCACGGGGGAACATCAGAGGGAAAACCCACAGGGGAATACCTCAGAGGAGCATCACAGGGGAGCACCCACCACAGGGGAGTCACCATACAGTCTACCACCCAGGAGTCACTGTGCAAGAATCCACCCGTGGGAGTTGGCGCATGGAAGCCACTACAAGGGAGCTGCTGCATGGGTGCCATTGTGCAGGAGCTACTGCCTAAGAACCACACATGGAAGCCACAAGAACCACGACACGAAGTCACTGCTTGGAAGTCACCAACAGGATGCATTTAGTTTTAAATTCAGATTATGTGTGTGTGTGTGTGTGTGTGTGTGTGTGTGTGTGTGTGTGTGTGTGTGTAGCATGTGTTTTGTTTCTCTAAGTATCTTGCAGAAAGAGATAATTCTGCCTTTTCTCTTTACTGTGTCTGGGAGCTCAGGCTTATGTGCACAATCTGAGTCCTCCATAAATATTTTTGAGACAGTCTGAGTGTGAAAAAATCCAGAATATTATTTGTTTCCATTTTGATTTATGAGTTTCTTAGAAAAGGGGGGGAGACCCAAATACTTCACTTAAGGGATCTTATTTCTTCTCTATTCTTTAAACAGATTAAAGGAGGAAAAGAAATAAAACAAGCTTGAAGGTTGATTGAGGGATAAAACACTCACAGAGCAAATTTGACTTATTCAAGTTTTATGAATCTCCAAATAGCAGGTGTAAGTAGATTTGCTGGAACTAGATATACGTGTCTGCCAAGCAAGATAACCAAGCAAGTTCTTTGCAATTTTTCAGGTTAAAAATCGAGTTTCCAGTTTTGCATTATCAAGTGAGGAAAACATGATATTTGTGTCATGATTAGAGGCTGACTGGATGAGACCTCAGGAAGGCAGGTACTGTCAGCTGAGCCTCCAGGAGATAACCTAACTTCAGGAAAGGACACAGTCAGACAAACCTCTGTAACACAGAAGGAAGAGCAAGCCCAGGCTCTTTTTTTATTCTGTGCTGCTCATACTCAGTGAAATTTGAGAGTAGAAAAGGCAACACTTGATGAGCAATTCAAACACGTTCTGGATTCTCCTTCCCCTTGGTGGCCCTTTATCAAATTCTCCCTTCCTACCATTAGTGCTGGCAGGGCTTCTCTGGCTGAGACCCCTTCCTTTACAGGTCTCTACTTTGGTCTATGCTCTGTGTATGAGCCTAAAGCATAGTCCTGCCTTACGTATTTTTGGCCCCTGTCCTTGTGCTCCTGAACATTATCACTCAAACCTTATTTCTTAATCCTGGAACTAAACAGTGAAAATTTATTAGTGATGCAATTTTACTAATGGGAGATGTTCTACAATATTGCCCCTTCTCACTTTCACTGTTCAAATGCCATATTTATAGGACACTGAGTAAAAGAATCACATCTAAGAGAATGAAAGTGCAACCTCTCTTCCAGAAAACCTTCAACCTATACATGCACACATACTTTTATATACATGTAGGTCATATGTTGCACATATATTTCCGGTAATTTTCAAACTATTTAATCAAAGTTCTATATGCCAGTAAATGTATTTCCAGAACTTTTTGTATCCACAAAGTATATAATTTAAGCATGAACTATTATTTCTGTACTTAGTCTCTCTCTGTTGAGTATGCAGATGTTCATTTATTTCTGTACTAAATTACTAGAGAAACTTTAAAGTACATATCTGTTTCAAATAAATACTTATCTTAGGAAGATATGTATGAACAAAATTTGCTGTGTTTATAGTTAGCTTATCTGTATTAGAAATATAAACAAAAGGAGTTGGATGTAGTGCACATGTCAGTCATCCTGGCACTTAGAAGGTAGAAGCAAGAAAATTGTGAGTTTGAGGCTATCTTGGGCAGTGTAAGGAAACTCCTATCTCAAAAAATGTATTTTCATTGTAAGATGTCAAGTGATAGATATTGAAAATCAGCTTTATTCCAACCCCTAATCTCTTTTGATGCTATCCAGAAAATATTTTATATGTACATACAGGTAATATAAATGTTTTACATAAATGAATAAGTATATATTGCCCTAGTCTGACACTAAAAAAAAAATCTTGGAACTTCTTTTCCTTCACAGACATGGATCTAACACACATGTTTTCAGTCATATAATAAATGAAACATGTATAGATGATATTTGATATGACTCAATATCGAGTATAAGACTGTTGATGAGATGTTATCTCTGTTTCATTGAGACATGATGATAACAAAAGATGGTGTGTTCTTACATGCTATTAGTGCTGAGGAATTCTTGAAATTTTATCACTTTTGCTACATATTGTCAAACTGCATCATTAAGAAACAAAAAATTCTTACTCCATTATTATTATTAGAGACATGTTTGCATTTGTACCAAGGTGGTTTTGAACTCCCTATATAGTCCAAGATGACTTTAAACCTCTTCTTCACTTGCCTTTATCTCCTAAGTGCTTAGGAGATATCTCTCTGTCTCTCTCTCTCTGTCTCTCTCTTTCTTAGAACTTAAAGTTATATTGCAGTTTTTAAGATCAATGGTGAAGTTGACATCGTCCTCAGGAGAAGCCCGTGAAGGCTGCTTCCTGTTAATACCCTTCTGTCTCTCAGATGGATTAGGCGGTTCCCAGGCCCGCCTCATTGGTGTGTTAGTTGCCAACGTGTTCCTTCGAGGTCTTCTAACTTGAGCTTCCTCTCTAGCAGGATGCCATGATGCAGCTTAGGCTTATCTCATTGCCCATCCCAGCCTCAGCACTTCTTACCATGTTTTTCTTATTCTCCATCACCTCCCATTCTCAGGCATCTTTTCCTAATCCCATCTATCTGTCAGAATTTAAGCTTTTTCAGACCAGTAGATTATTTTGCTCACTATCTTGTATCTAGATCATGACATCAACTCAGTAAGCTTTTCTTAAAGAAACGAGTTCATTTCAACAGCAGAAGTTTCTAGGCATGCTCATATATCTCCATGTATTTCACTTGCTACACAGTTTGCACTACTGTTTTCTAATTAAAGGAAGGATCTTAGATGTAGTATGATACAAGATAAAATCAGATGTGTGGAGCCCAGAGTTTGTAGCTCTTGGCATATGTGCATGTGAGCATTTGATGGGGAGTGGGCGAAAAAAAAAGTTCTTAGTCCTTGGAAACCAAACGGTTTCATCTATTTTTATCTAAGTCTCCAAAATAATTCATCATCATTAACACCACAGCCCATGAGACAGGAATGACTCTATGTGACTGGCAAGTTGGGTTATTGTATCAGTTTCTCTTATCTGTTGATATGAGAGAATACCTAAAGAAAAGCAATTTAAGGAAGAAAGAGATTTATTCAACTTAGTATTCAGAAGGGAAATACAGTCTTTCAAGGCAGAAAAAGCATGACTTGCTGGCAGAAGCTGGAGACAGGCTAAATAATCATGTCCTTCATGGTGACTGACAGCTGCTAACCTACCATTGCTAGAGTAGACTTCTCCCGGAAGTAGGGTGGGATCAATCCATCTTGTGACTCGCCCTCTGTGGCTGCCTTCTTCCAGCAAAGCTCCACTTCCTAAAGGTGCCAAGTGGGAGGCCCATTTCAAGCCATGACAGTGATGCTTTGACTTCTATACATTAAGGTGACTAAATTGTAGGGCAAGCAATGTTTCGGGCAGTAAAGAAACTCATAGCAATTGAAATTCTGTTTTTTCTTTTGGAATTTTCTTTTAAAATAGCCTTTTTTAGTAGTAACTTTGAAAGCATGACAATCAAGCCAAAATTATAAAGCATTAAAATAAAGTGTATTTACTATCTTAATTAGTGTCACTTTTAGAGGAATAAACAGCATGGAAATACATTTGCTAACTGAAATTGCTTTCTGATTTTAGAAAAGAATTAGAAAGTACAAAATAGATTATTGATAAAATGGCTTAATGACATTTTAAATATTGATTTTATTTATTGTTGTTGCATGTGTATTGGGTGTGCATGTGCGCATAAGCATGCTACAGTACACTTGAGATCAGAGGACAACACCGTGGAGTTGGTTTTCTCTTTCCTCCATTTGTGCAGGTTCCAGAGACTGAATTCAGGTTATGTACAGCAAGTGCCTTTATATATTGAGCCATCCCACTAGCCCTTTACTCATACTCTATATATTTCTCTTTTCAAATATAATCTATATTAATCAATGTTTATGACTCATCTTTGTTACCCATATGAAACCAGTAATAAAAGAGTAATAAATTAGATGTGAAGGGTATTTTTGGAGCAGGGAATTTTTTTTTAACACAAAGAAAGCAACTGAATCCTGATTTTTCTAGTGGTTAATAATCATACTAAGAAGATCTTAGAAAAGGAGACTGCTAAAAAGATTAGAATGAGGAGTAGAAAAAATTTGAACAGATTCTTTTTAATTTACTTTTTAAGTAAATTTTTGAGAAAAATCATCAGAAAAATAATAAAGATATTATAGCATGTTATTTTCAGAATCAATATCGTCACATGATTCAGTTACCAAAAATCATTTAAAAGAAAGAGTTCTCAAATTAATTTGGATTAGATTTAATTTGTCCTCAAAGCAGGATATGTACATTTATCAATTCATTCCGCATTAATTCGACATCTACTGTATGTTAGTACTAAGTATAAAGGAGCACAATATCTTGGCAACTCAGAGGAATATAAATGAAGTTATCTGGTAATGTACAGAAAGCTTTACAGTGTTGTAGGTTGTAAACTGCAAACAAAAATGGGAGGGGTCCTTGCCATAATGAACTAATTAGAACTGTAATTGCAGCACCTCTGCTGAATAGGTAGAAAAGGGCACATGCTCCTGGACCTCAGATCCTGCAGCTTAGCTAAAGTTAACTTATCATTGATGTTCCCCTCCACTCTCATTAACCTTTGCCCCCTGCTGAATGTGCTTCAGGTGAAAGTAGTAAAGATAATATTGTGCTATGGACAAATTATACTCTTACAATTTAAATGCTTACTAATTGGACATAGAATTCTTAACATACCCATGGAATGATCAGACATTGAGTGATTATATGGTCACCTATTAGCTACAAAATAAACTTGAACAGGTATTATTACTTAAAACATTTTTTAATTAACAAAAAAATGGACAAGATGAATTAAAAATGGAGACCTGCGCTGGTTTTAAGTCATAAGCAATTTGGAAGTAGTAAATAGATATTTTTTAAAATTTGTACAAATAATCCAACTTTGTTAAATATGTTCCACTTCTATATTTTCTCAAATATAAAGTGAAACATTCATATTTATATGATTATTCAAAATCATGCTGTAGACTAAAATAGAAAATTTAAAAGAAATAGTTAAAATATTGTATTACCATATAATAAATTCAATGGTTGCAGAATCAGGCAGTGATGCAAATCCTATTATGAATTTTCAAAAGAATGCTTAGAAAACATTTCTATTTATGAAAACAGCCTTCCAGTTGCTTCCAATGGAAATTTATTTATCATGCATTTCTTGTGTTAGTCCTAGCCTTCTAGTTTTCTGTACTGCCTGGGAAGCAATTCAAGGCCTCATTCACATACAGCACAGTATGTTCTCTACTATTGAGTCATGTCCCAGTTTAGTTCAAGTCACAATATTAGAGCTATGTCACAGACTTTATGAAAACACACACACACACACACACATACACACACACGCACACACATGTAAACGTCCTGAAAATTAGAATAATTTCTTCTAATACAAAATAGCAATATATGTATATATCCATATAACAGTTCATAAACTAATAGTTATATAAAATTTACCTTTGAATTAAGATTAGCAAATAATACATAAAAAAGGTGATTTTATTTGTTTTCTTTCCCTTTAACAAACCTGATTTTAAAAAGCTGGGTAAGATGAAATTTACTTGTTACTATTAGACATTGTTCATTAGCATATACATTAGGATATATAATTATTCTTATATTGAGATTTTTTTATACACCTGGACTACATCCATGAAGAAATTAAAAAGTTATAGCATGCCAGCTTATTTTCAGAAATAAGACATTGGTTCTTCTCCCTTATTCTCATTGTCCCTTGTATATATGTAGCTTGTCATAATTCATCAAGTCTAGTAGGTGCCATATGGCAGTTTCTGCATAAACTCAATGTCTCTTTTAGTTTCATCATGCATTGATATGACAAAGAGAGAAGAAGCAAATTTAAGGAGGAAAAGGTTTAACTGACTCACTCAGAAATCCAATTATAGTCCATCACTGCAAGGCAGTCACATCAGTAGGACTTCAAGTAGCTGGTCACATTACATCCACAGCAAGAGTAGAGGGTAAAGACCAATGCATGCATATTGTTTGTGCTCAGTTCTCTTTATTTTTTATATTTCTGGATCCTTTGCTTAGGAAACTGCCCACAAATAGCTGGGTCTTACACGTCATTGCATTGACTAATGCAAAGAAGACTGTCCCTCACAAGCATAACCAGAGATTCAGGTATTCCTGGAGGCTGCTTCCTAGATGTCAGATTGATGATTGACACGGACCATTACAATGACCATTAAAACCCCCAAAAACTTCTGGCATTTTTCCCGTAATATTTCTGAAATAAAACTTGTTTGGACAAATAGTTTATTGATGAAGTATGGATTAACCCTTCCCCATCTTCACTTATTCTATGTTTCTCCTTCTCTCTTTTTACTAACTCTTAGAATGTCTTCACTTCTCTCAAATTCATCTTTTAAAAACAAATAGTCATGGGGCTGGAGAGGTGGCTCAGGGGTTAAGCCTCTGCCTTGCAGGTGGAAGGTCCCGAGTTCAGATCCTAGACCCCATGTATAGATGTGGGGTGGAAGCGGGGGCAGCCTGCGTTTCTGGTCCTGGTAGGGCGGAGCCTGTGAATCCTGGGGCAGAGTAAACAAGGAGGAGGTGGAGGTGGTCCATGGTGGTTCCCAAATTCATCCGTGGTTCTACACATACACACACATACATACACACACACACACATACACACACACACACACGCATACATGCACAATTGAATAAATAAAAAAAATTAAAAACAAATAGTCAGATGCTCCTTGTATCTCATCTAATCAGAGTTTGGGAAGATTATTTATCGTGTAAAAATGATCCTTTCAAAAACCTGGAAGCTTAAGTCCTTTCCAAATGAAGAGACTGACATTTAGATATGTTCTTTCTTTTCCTTTCTAAAATGACCTTTGAATGCAAAACAGTCCTCTGGAATGGTGACAGGTGAGGTTAGTGTTCTAATCTTGGCTCTTCCAGTAGGAGATTGTAATCAACAATTCTGTATACTAGCTCTCTGCCCTGCCTCTTTATTGCTTTCCTTTCTTTTTACTTTTTAACTAAAGCAAAAATCCTATTGATTTGTTAAGTGATGTGACCTTCCAAAATACTTAATGCTAATACTGGTGAATCAATGAGTTAAGCAATCAGTTTAGGCAGAAGAACCACTAGAGAGTGGAAATGGTCTTAAATAGGAATAAAGTTGTGTTGATTGTGGAGGTTCAAAGGTGAAGGTATCCTCCTGCCTCCCCTGTGGATGTGTGTGTTGGTGGTGGGACTTAGAGTACTGACGGTTTTACCATCATCTTGATATTGTCCACCAGTAGTTTGATCCAATAAGGATATCCTGACTTCTGACAGGCAAGGCAATTGTGGGTCCTTCTTGTATGGCAATGTCTATTAGCCAAGCAAATTCACCCTCCACCAACTGACTTCATATCCAAGTCACAGGAACTCAGGAACAGGATATAGCAGCTAAAATGGATAGATTGCATTATTGTTTCAATCTGAAATATCTTCCATAGATTCATGTTTTGTATGATTTTTTCCCTCAGTTAGTAGCACCATTTTGAGAGGTTATGGAGCCTTTAGTAAGGAACCAGCTGGTAAAAACAGGCCATTAGGCCTGAAGTTTAGAGTTGTTCTTGTTTTTTCCCTGCTCTCTATTTCCTGGCTCACCACAATATGAACAGATTCCACTTCATATTCCTATCATGACGGATGGAGTCCCTCCATCATTCCTTTTTTACTCTGAAATTTCCTCCTTTAAATTATGCCTGTTAAGTGTTTTGGTCACTGCTATGCAAAAGTAACAAATGAAGACTTGTTTGAAAAAGTTAGTTGCAATAGCAATCATCACAGCAACAGGTGATCATAAGTATAATAGTATATCAAGGAAACAACCAACAGTTTTCTGATGGATTTAAGGTCCACTTGTTAAAATGGAAAACTTTGCTATTACTGTAAACTAGAATAAGAACATGTGAAAGAGAAGGACATAGGTTCCAGGAAAAGCAGACTATGAATGTTAATCTACGAAGACAGTATACCAAACTGCTTTGTAAATACCCGTTATTACACCCAAAGATTGGAAGAGCATTCAACCTAGAAGTTTTCTTCTACATCAGAAGATGTTTGTTACTGAAAAGCGCAACTTGCCAAAATGCACAGAATAAATGACTGCAGACCACCTTTTTCTGAATAGGACATATATGATTCACCTACCCCTACCCCAAGGCTCAAGGGACATCGAGGAAAACAGGGTAGCACGATTGTAAGAGCCTGAAGTGGGATAGTGGTGGGCCAGACATTATCTCCTGGACATGACTGGGTTGTGATACACAGGATTTATGGCAGATACATATGTATATTCTTTCATAAGAATTGCATGGGAACTGTCTTACCAACATCTCACTATGAAAACAGAACATCTCACCATGGAAGTGGAAAGATCTCAAGAAGCTCCACAACTTTCTGAGAGATTGATAAGGACTAATGCTGATGGGAAAGAAAGTAGGATGCTTTCCTCAGTGGTATACCCCACTGATTTAGAATACTTGTTGGAACTTGAGTCATGTCAGGCATGTGTCATCAAAGACAAACTAGATGAAACACAATGGGCCACATAAATGAAAAAAATTGAAATAAGGGAGTCTGGCAGGGGAGATGAAAGATTATAAGGGGGAAAAGAAGGGATTCTGGGATTGGGGTCTAAAGGATTAAAATGTTGTAAATTCACTATATTCACGTATGCAGCATTAACAAAAGAATTTAATAAGTGCACAATGATATTATTTTGGTTAAAGCTACTTGAAATAATGTAAAACATGGAAAGGGGAAGAAATTCATATTTTCTCCACAAACCAATAGCCTGTGATACTGGATTCTTATGGAGTCAGAGGTGGGAGCAATAATAGAACTCCTCAAAAGTGGCAGTGTACAGCAGGCTCAGCATCTGGCAGATGATGGAAAGACTTTATGGATGGTGCAAGGATGAGAAACATGGTGATGACTCATGTTGGTATGACCTAGTAGGTAAGCACCCATGTAAGCTCATGTGAGGCACGCTGACATATGTGGGAGTGAAAGACTTCTTGGAGGTCTGAATTATTGAAGGGAAAATTCTCTGCCATTTGTGACTTTTCTCCAGATCAACTTTGCACCATGCGTGGCTCCTAGAGACACTCACTTAGTTTTGCAAAAGCAGCATATGATAGCACTGCTATGCATCAATATTTTAGTCCCAGGCCTATTTCTATTAAGTCAACTGTTTAAATAAGTGCTATAGTAGGAAAAACTAGGTGAATATTTTGAAAGGGAAAAAATAGATTGTGAAGCATGAGTAGTGAAAAACCATAGGAATGAGCAAAGGTAATTGAGGAAGCAAAGCAGGAAAAGTCGGTTTTCACATTACCAAGTGTATTTCTGCTGATCAAAATAGAGAGCTATTCATATACATGTATGCACAGGCTCTCTGTTTCTACAAAAACTAATCAAGAACTCTGGTACTGGAAATAAAGAGGAAGAAAAATAGTTAATTCTTGGTCTTAGTTTTTATTTTTTCAAAAGCATTGCAGAGAATTACATAAGAAAACTAGATTGTCATGGCTGTGATATAATGCTAACTTTCATGAAACCCTTTTAAGCGTGTCTTCATTATTTGCCCATTTATCTGTCTTATGTAAGTGGACATTAATTTTTCTCTTGAACTGTCTGTATATCGGGAACCTTCATCCTCTGAAAGCTTGTGTTTCTTCATGCGTGGACATATGCTGAATAGGGCTGTCCTTTTTCTAAATTAACATCTGCTTGCCCGTGCAATTTCCATGAGCAAATATGGGTATTTGCACACGCAAATGGAAATGCATGAAAATAAAATGTGCTGGGCATTAGCGGGCCCACCCAGGGTTTGGCTTTTTGGAGCTAAAAGCCCTGTAAATGGTGCTTGGATTTCTGAGTGCTTCCCTTAGCAAGCACAATTCAACTTCTAAGGCAAGGAGCTAAAATTCCATTAGCTAAATATTTTTTTCGTGAAGAAGAGAGACTTGTTTTCTGAACCGAAGGTGCGGAGTACTTTAAAGGGTAACATCTTACTAGGATATGGTATGTCAACTTTTAGCTTTGAACTGTTTAATAATATGCTATGGTTTGGAAATGAAAAGTACATTCTTCAGGGGAGGAGAATCAGGCATGCACAAGAAAGGACTCTCTGGGAATTGGGGCGGGAGGCACTGGGGGATGGGGAGGGAGGAGTAAGAGGAGGAGGAGCAGGGGGTTCGGGGGGGGGAGGAGGAGGGAGGGAACTGGTGTACCTATTAAGTTTGTATGAGCTGAAATAATAATAAAAATGTATTAAAAAAGTACATTCTTCAATTTCCCCTAAATGATTGCTTTAAAGGTTATATATGTATGGAAAATACAAGTAAAAACTTTAACATCAGGGTTATATTGCAACATAATATCCAAAAAGCAGAAGATATACAAAATTCAGTAAAGATGAATAATTGGGCAGAGCTGGTCCTCCTCCCAAAGGACATGCCATATTTTCTTTGTTTAGGGAACCGACATGATGATTTATTCCTGAAGAATTTCAACTCACCCTGTTCACTTATCGACACCTGCAGAAATCAGAATCTTCCATTCATGGTTTAAGAAGTGATTTTGGTCTGCTTAGAAACAGATTCCCTTAAAGTCATTCTGCAGATGGGCACTGAAAGCCAGACTCCCACCTTTCACAGTGTTGAAGTCAGACCTCCACCTTTCACAACACAACTGACTTGAAAGATATTCTTCAGTTTGCCCTTTCACAAAATATATCCATTAGTTAACAATTCCTGAACATCTTCCTGTAACTTTCACTTTGTCATTACATTGTGTTTCCCCAGCCTTCAACTGGAAACTCCATTTTTTAGGGAGGAAAAAGAGTACTTTAGAAAGGAAGCCAGGAGATGGTTTACAGGCTGTCAACCAACTGAATGAAAAGTGAAAAGTCAAGTCAATTAGCTAGAATTATGAGTCAATAGATAAAAATTGTTTTTTATCATCAGTTGAATCAAACAGGCAAATTGTCATGGCTGCATCATGCAAGTTCTTCTAGAACTTTGCCACTGCTGTCTTAAGAAGTTGTACCAACTTGTCGCCTTGAGTCTGAAGAGGTTTGTGAGCTGCTTGTAATATGTAGATAATTGTACAGATAACAAGGAATGATTGATTCTGAGACTTTGTCATAGGGGACAGTGGAGCCTTGCTGAGAAATTCATTTTTCCAACCCACACCCGTGGTACCAATGTCTGATCTCTCTGGGCCTCCACACTGAAGAAATTCACAGCACAGAACAAAGGGTAATTCATGGATACTTTCTTTTGACAAACCTAACTGAGGTCTCACAAGACAACCAGCATCATCCACCAGGCAAAAAGCTTGAAGATGTATCCAGATGATTCAGCCCAAAGCTGTTAAACATCTCCAGCCTTTGTCTAGCTTTGGACTTACACATCATAGAGGAGAATCCACAGAGATCAGTCATAGGTCAATAGAGGTGTATAAGGGTGACACTGTATCTGCATGCCTTTTCTTCTTTTCTCTTTCTTTTTCCTCTTCACAGATATTCGTCCCTTACAAAGTTAGCTCGTGTGCTTTTGTGGTGGTAGGTGATATGAGTGCCTAATAAAATGAGAAGTAAATGTGATTTAGGTCAGCTCCTTATCACACACATGTCTGATCATAAGAAAAGTGAGTTACATTTGAAATAAACCCAAACTTTCCATTTCACCTCATAAGTCAAGATGAGAAACAACCAATCAATTCATTACTACTTAATATTTGGGAAATGAGAGCATACAGTTGCGATAAAGCTGACCCACAGCTAGAGAGATCAGACACCAGTGCTCAGCCATGAATTTCCAGGATATTCCACACATGTTTAATAAAAAAAAGAATTGTAAGAAGAATAAGTAGTCAGAGTGGAAAAAAGAAGCATGAAATAAAGAAATAAATTGCAGAAGAGAAAGAATTCTGGTGACACTTCTTCCATTTGTGAGAATTTCCATGTGCTCAAAGAGAGACATGAGACGTCTCCATGATATATTATAGTTGACAAAGATGGACTAGGTGGACTATGGGAACCAGTGAAAACTGGAGTGGTAATAATAGTTCCCACAATTATGAGCTTACAGGCTTTTAAGACTCAAGTAGCTGGGAAACCAAAGTTCTAATGCAATTATATCTTCTAGAACTTCCACTTCAAAATATTAACTTTAGGAACAATTTGGGATTTGTTATAATTCTCTTGCTTATAAAGGAAATTCCAAGATTTACAGAATAATTTAATAATCTTATTTCTTCTTTCAGTACCCTATAATACATTGCCTGTCTTTGAGCATACCTCCAACAGCAACATAATTTTTCATGACAGTCCTTACTTTTTATATCTACTTTGCTTAGCTGATTGAAGAGACATTGGGAAAGTGGAGTAATTGGGCTATATTGTGGAGGTGAGGGGACCATGAGCTTTCCAGACAATCTGTGTTGGTTCTCAATGCTGATTAGATGGTGGCTAAAGGAAGCACTATAAGGAATGGCAAGAAAGCGTTAGCTTCCATCAATCTGCAGGAGTGTCTCTTTCTGACAGAGGTAGATGGATTTTTGTCAGGACTTAGCTGGAACTTTGTGGTTACTAAGTCTATTCCTTTGCCAGAATGTATTAATACATGCTGAATCAAACCTTAGTTCAATAAATCTTCTACTGGTACTGCTACTTTTCTTTCACAATACCTGATGCTTTACCCTCCACAGTGTGAATTCTCTTCTCAATATAGTCAATGAAGTTAATTGGACTTTGCATGCCTGCTCAATGTCCAACACACTATTGACCTCACAAAGTCTAGCATCTGCTAAAGGCACCAAGATCCTTGGAGGCAAGGGATTGACAGACACAGTAGTGTTCCTATGCTTAAGGGGAACACGAGAAAGGGTTCAGGGAAATGCCACTGGGTCCTTGTACATCATCGGAGAGGAGGGCCCAGAGGAGAGTCTGGCATGCACATTAATGGATTCTCCGGGGATTGGGGGATGGAAGGCACTGGGGGGTGGGCAGGGAGGGATGAGGGGAGGGGGAGCAGAGGGGTCGGGGGGAGGAGGAGGGAGGGAGGGAACCGGTGTACCTGTTAAGTTTGTATGAGCAGAAATAATAATAATGTATAAAAAATATAGTCGATGAAGCAAACTTGATAGTAAGATTATTTGCAATGATAGCTAAATTGTTAAATGATCACCACAAGTGCCTGGCCTTGGTTTAAGCATTTGATATGTATATACTCAAAGTATTCCACATAAGAACCTGCATCAATGAGCAAAGAAAAAGTCAAGGATGTAGGGTTTTTCTTGACCTCTCTGGAAAATGAGGGAACTTAATGAGTGGAAAGAGGGGGATATGTAATACTGGGACAGGGGACAGACTTTCTTCTTGTGGATTCAGGTAGCACCCAAGGTGATTTTATACCCTGTAGTCTTCTTTTCTGTTTGGATAAAACTTTCATTTCATTTTCTACTGTGGGAAAAGCAGTGCACAGTTACACAATGTTCCCTCCCTACACAGTGTTGTGATCCAATTGTCTAAGTTTGTTTAGATTTACAATGTGATAAGGCTACTGGAATTTAGAAAATCCATCTCTTTTTCAACAAATCTTACTTTTTAGTCTATAGTCTTAGAAAAGCAGTCTAATTGGAAACTTAAAGTACAGCAAGAATTGCTTTATTTTGTAGACTGCCATTAATCTCCAAAGCAAGAAATGCCATGCATTCAATGAATGAGAACTCACATGGAAGTATTCCATCGACACAAGTTTCCCCAACTCTTGTCTGACAGGTCAGAGCAGCAGCTCAATCCACGGCTGTACTTGTACTATATTTGTGATATTGTCTAGTTGCTTCTGTAATCTTCCATCTTTGTGTATTAAACAATAAATATTAATCTCAAAACCCAAATTATTAGGAAAACTAAATGAACAAATTTCATTTTTGGAGATCATTTATAAAATGAGTGAGTGATATTCTTTACAATTGGGCAAAATTACTTGGTATAAATTATGATACATTTTAGGAAATTAGTGATTACTTGTGCCAATTTGGTGTAGAATTCCCTTTTCCATGGGTAAAAAAAAAAGGTCCTATTTCACTGCTAAATTGAACGTGTGTGATCATGTCTTATGAAGAATCATATGATTCTTTTCAATTTCATTAAAATTTAAGAAAAATATGATTAAAAAAACAAATTCTAAACAAATAGACAGTAAAATACAAAAAAAAAATCTACTGGAAAGATCATCCTTTGCTTACCAATATGCTTTCACTGTGTGAAATCAAGTCCATTTCCGAAGGCACTCAGTGTAATAAATATGACTCAGCAGAACATTTATTCATAAGTACAGACTGTATTTTTCTTGATCTGCTAGAGGAATTCATTTTATTTCAATATAACTGTAGAAAGCTTATGAAGGCATCCCCATATATTCAGAAATACCACTTTTGCAAGAGAAAGAAGAAACAGCAGCAGCGAATCCTTTAATAATGCGCATTAAAGATGATTCGCTCTAAGACTGCAAGGATTCTGACTCAAGGTAACATTTTCTTGGCCTGCTTCTGGACTATGACCTCTCTCTCTCTCTGTCTCTCTCTCTCTCTCCTTTCCTCTCTCCTTCTCTCTCTCTCTCTCTCTGCGTGGGTATGAGAGAGACAGAGAGCGAGAGATGCTGATATAAAATGACATTTGCACCTGTTGTCACTATTCTCTTAATTAGCATAGTGCCCTAAGTGGTAACCAGGCCATCACATCCAAAGAGAAGCCATTAACATATTGCAGCTGTCACAACTGAGTAAGATACCAGAGCTGAGAGGCGTGAGCATCCTTGCCTACCTTGGCACAGTTAGCAAAGCTCTCCCAAGTGGAGTCACTCGGGAGAGAAGAAGCCTGGGATGTAGCCAGTCAGGAGTGAAAGAATACATTTTTCTTCAGGTTTACTTTCATGTATTATGCATGGCCTTCAAGGTCACTGCATGATCATTTATAAGATTTTAATGAGATATCAAAGTGGAAAGGATGGAATGTAATTAATGGAATCTTATTGAAAAGATAGACAGGTATTTAAAGTGCCTCAGAATACACTGCAATCTTTCAAATTCTAAGTAGGAGATCAAGTATCACATCACTATGGGGAAAGAGAAGGTTACTATATTAAGATAACACTTCATTACTAAAGGCCTTTTTATACTTCATCTTTCATCAATGCAAGAATTCCAAAAATTAAAGAACACATAGAAGTTTCTGTAAAGTCATGATGGTAGATTTTTCAGGAAAAAATGTTGTTTTCCAAATCCAAATTAGGGGGACAATCTATTCCAAAACTTCACAAAGAAGAGTTTTTGTTCAGTGTGATTACTCTCTGTGAATCACTGCAAAGAGGCACATCGGTCAGCTGTGTCATCTAGGGAGCACTCCATTCCCTAGAAGGTATTTTCGTTAACATACAGCCGAGTTTCTTTGAAGTTAGTTTGGTTCTTTGCATTTTCTCAACTTGTAAAATCTGGTAAGTTTATCTAAGTTGTCATCAGAATATAGATACATGCCATGGCAAAAGCCTATATAGGCTGATGGTCACCCAAGAGGGAAGAAAGTGCACTTACTATTTTACCTGAACATCAATGTAGGAGAAAGATGCAAATAAAAGGAAATCTATTGGAGGACAAGAGCTTAATAAACAAATAGCAGTTTACAGGGTATCTATGCCCCTAAATTATCCAGAACTTGATACCCACTTCCTGTTCAAGGAGAACTGATGTTAAAAATAATAATCCCCAGGCCTGAAATACTCTGAAGTCTTCCATAATTGATCAAAGAAAAATAGATCCCATGCAACACACTATTTCAACCAAAGAGGGGATGAAAAGATTTCAAAAAACTTAGTTGCTGGAAATCTTGGACAGAGTGCAGTGTGGTGGGGCAGGGTAGGGAGGTGGACTCATCTTAATTACTTAACCCAAAAATCTAGATATTTAGGTTCTTAAGCATTCTGGTAGACTTTATTAACCCCCAAATTCTGCATTTTAAAAGCAAGCTCTTTACACTGAGTAAATTCATTCTTAGACTCATATTAAAGAATAAGATTTCACCAAAATTTCTTGCATATTGTTCTTGGAAAGTTGCTTTTCTACTTTTTAAAATATAGAGAATGCTGACACTTGTCCTTAAATTATATTTAGTAGTTTATGGTAGTTATTACATGTGTATGTGGTAGAGAGGGTGGGAAAAAGCTAAATTAGTTTAACCAGAACTGTAGCACACATTGGCTGGCTGAATGATTAATTTTTCACTCTTTGATAATAGTCGCTTTGGAGTTGAAAATGTATGACCTTATGCATTTGTCAGGCTGTCATTAACAAAGATGAATATTTAAATTTTGAAAATTTTGTCTGCTGATTATCAAAAATGCAATAATGCATGAAAAACGTGTGCTAGACATAGACTTAACTGATGAAGCAGGGATTTTCATGCACACTTGCACAGTGCTATCAAAAAATGTAGTCTTTCTTCCAGTTTAATTGTAGAGAAACGAAGCTCTGTTTGATGAATTCTTGAACAGGTACACAAAACAAAAAAAAATCCTCAGCTAATGCAGATATTTAATATGAGATATTAAAAATAATGATCACATATTTTAAATTTTCACCAAGACATTTGCCCTCCTTGCATATTCTTCAGACATGTAAATATCTTGATTGAGAATCACTGACAAATTTGAGAAAGGAATTTTGCTTTCACACTGGGGAGGGAAAGAGGGAAGATGTGATTATCTTCAGTTACACCGTTTTACCAGTGGTCACTAATATGCTTCCTCTATGTGTGGCCACAAATACCAATACAAAAATTTACATTTTTCCCATAGCTCTGACTGAACAAAATTTGCTATTTGGGGGAGAGAAAGCAAATAATCATCTTAATCTAATCAACAATACTAAACATAGGAGACAAAAATAATGTAAAATTCATGAAGAAACCATCTTCCCATTTTAAAAAGGTTAAGTTCCCCTAAGCTATGAAAGAAAAAACACCCTCCGAAGACCCGGAGAAGCAGTAAACACTGGTGGCGAGTGACAAGAATTGATCCTTCTTGGCTGTGCCTGTCATGTCTCTAAATTTTATTTCCACCATCTCCAGAATGCTATGAAAGGAGAGAGTGGGCAAGGGTTATGGCCTGAGGGCTCAGAGCCTAGGTCTCTGACTTTTTCTCAATTAGGAGGCCTCCCTGTCTGATGGGGAGATGTGTGTCTGACTGGAGGCTTGGACAGTTGCAAGGTATTGATTAGCCATAATGCAAAGTCAAATCTGAATAAAAAAAGCTCCATGATCAAAAGACCTTCATCGGAAACAGTGTGCCCTCTAAGTCAAGGGTCTAGTGACAGTGATGAGTTCTCTTGCCTTTTTGAGAGAGAATTCCACTTTCCTTCTAAAGGATCTCTTGATAAGAAGGTCCAGTGGACCCTCTGTCAAGAAAGCAGGGGTTTCAGCTTTGACAGGCGCTTGTTAGTTTTTCATCCCAGATCACTCGACATTCCAAGAAGAGAAGAAAAAGAGGATTGCTAATATCACTGGATGCTGTGAAAGTCAGCCTGACACCTGATCCAGGAAGCTCAGCTGTCTCCACTATATGAAAGAAAACCCATGTCCCACTTGGCATCGACCGTATCCTTTTCTGCAGTGAAGGTTTTATCTCAACATAGTGCGTGGACATGTAAATACAGGTAAAGAGTTCTCAAAATCACCAACAATTAACACATGGCTTTTAATTTAATTTCTTAAAATTATCTTTTTTGAGGGATTACTTAAGGCAGGGGAGGAGTTGAGAGAAAGGGGGGTGGAAGGAAGGGACAAACACATGTTTTATAAAAGGAGAATTCTTAATAAAAGTATTTCTCTTTCAAGATAGGTACTTACACCATCAACATTAAGCCTTTAGTACAGCCCTGACACGGAAAATATGTGTCATTTTTCTCCTTGGAAGAATGTAGAGGCAACATGCATCTCCAAGATTAGGTATAGGATTTGAACTCAGGCATCCTATGTCTTACCATGACTTTCTCACCAAAGAACCTGGATGAGAACATTCGTTCTGACTCCCTAATGACAACATTTGCTGTCATGGCCAAATGATTCTAAGTAATCTCATTCCAGAACTGCCATATTCTCATAACTCATTTGATTAATTACTGTCTTGTTTTTAAAAAATATTTATGTATCTTGTGGGTGTGTGTCTGTGTCTATCTGTGTGTATCTCTATCAGAGGGCACTGTGTCATGTATCTGCCTGTGAAGGCCCAAGGGTGACTTCTGGAATCATCCTGGATTGCTTCTATCATCTTGCTTCACTCAAGAATTTCCCAGGCTCCACCTACTAAACCTGTAAGTGTAGGTCATGGCCATTTTCACCTGTTTTTTTTTTTTTTTATGTGGGATCTGGGATTTGAATTCAGTCCCTTCTGTTTGCAAGGCAGAGACTTAATCCCTGAGCCATCTTTCCAGTCCCAATAACTATCTCATTTTCAAAATCACCAAGGATGTAGACGTTGCTTTCTGTCTCCCTCATCGTGTCATTCATTTCCATGAGTTGACAGCAGGATCCCATCTACTTGTGCTCCTTCTTGGCTCCCAGTATCTCCTGTCAGTCATCTGTTGGTCTATTCTCAGGACTGGCATTTACTGAGCATCTACTCTGGGTGGGACATGGTATTGCATTTGGGTACACAACTGCAACTATCACTAAGGAAGTTCCCCAAAGTGACAAGATTCAGGGGGTCAAAGGCTTCTCCCCAAGGTAGAGGAAAGCAGGGAACAACTGCTGGGTGAGGCGATTCCCTGGGCTGCCCAGTGTGCTAGGGACCACTCTCCAGTGAGCCTAGCTGGCTGCTGACCGCGTAGACACCACTCCAGTGCTGTAGCTTCTGTGAGTGTCACCAGGCTGGAGTGGACTTTTCTGTGTGACGCAGCCTCTTTTGTGTCCTTTCTCCTGTGAGTAACTTTCACTCATGCTCCTCTAACCCCCAGTAAACTCATGGATTCACTGAATCAGATTTTGATATAACCATAAGTTTGATCTCTCATTGAATCACTTCTGGGGTGAATTGATGTGTGGCACCTCCCCAGGAGAAGTATCACACAATGAATATTCCTTAAGTGTGTGTGTGTGTGTGTGTGTGTGTGTGTGTGTGTGTGTGTATACAGAACAGAAGGCATTTAAGTCTCTGTGTCTGTGGAGGTCCAAGGGTGACATCAGGAATTATCCTGGATTGCCCTATCTCCTTATTGCTTTGCTCTAGGATTTTCCAGGCTCCAACTCCCAGGCTGGAGTGGCATTTTACCAGACCTAGGCATAGCTTTTATGTTCAGTGTATGAATGTGGAAACCAAAGCTCAGCAAATATGAAGCTCGTAAAGTGGGATGAGTCACTCAAGGATGGCAAGAGTTGGAGCCATTGCTATCATGCAGGTAAGATGCCATGTATGTTTAACTGTTAGATCAGCTCCTCTCAGTGCCCTGTGCTCTTTTGACTGAATAATGTTAGCAAATACACATATTGTACTCAGTGTGTAGCAGCTGAAAACCACACAGCAAGTAAGAGTGGAAGCTGAGATGCTGACTCCCATGAAGTTTGGGCAATCATTAAGCTTTTCTTTAATCCATAATATTTAACCTATAATACTTAGAATTTCCATTGCATGGTCTATGTGTCTCATTTGCTACTGACCCCAAAGCGTGATAATGCTTTGCTTGTGGTGACCAATGTCCCCAACTTGATTTTAAATGCCTAGAGGAAAGATGCTGCTAATTTAAAATCCCAAACTCAAGCTTTAGGCTTAAAGCTTTATTCAAAAGACACCATGTTACACCCATAAGACAAGCTCACTTATAAAAAAGACTTGTGTGGTTCATTTAGGGCCCCTGAATATTTCCAGTATGATACCCAGAGAATATGATATGGAATTAAGATCTTGTTAAGCACACTTAAAAAGCTGAAACTATTTTAGACACAACTGGGTGATTACATCTTAGAAATTTCTGATGTAATGAAATTTTGATATTCACCATCATAAAATTTTATAGTGTTACAAGTGAAATTGCTGGTTTCTTCTTCTATATGTCTCATTCTATCAATGAGTCATCAAGAAGATGTGTCAAGAGTCTGGAGAGATGACTTAGGAGTTAAGCCTCTACTTCAATAACAGAAGATCCTAAGTTCAGATCCCAGATCCCATGTAAAAAATGCTGGGCAGAAATGGCATTGACCTGTACTTCTGGCCCTGGAGGGGAGAACCTGAAAAACTCCAGAGCAAAGCAAAGAGAAGGGAGGACAACCCAAAGTGATTCCTGAAGTTCCCCTTGGGCCTCTATAGGCACACACATTGTTCTCTTCTACACACACACACACAGACACACATACACACACACATACACACACACACACATACACACAGACACACATACACACACACACACACATACACACACACACACACACACAGAAAAACATGCAAAAAAAAGAATATGAACTGAGTTTTTAAAATATAGAGAATGGCAGAAGGTAAAATAAAAGAAATGTAATGTAGATTATATTATTATATATATTATAATATATATATTTTTGTATATATAATGATACAAATTATATATTTTTATATATAAAGATTTTAGAATATATAAAAGAATTTAATACATATATTGAAGAGTTTTTAGAATATATTGAAGAGTTACATATATTTCATATATATTTTAAAAGTATATACATATATGCTTATTGAACAGTTCTAAGCATATTGTCTGATGCTTTGAAGCATAGGATTATTGAAATATATATATATTTAGCTAATGATATTTTGTTTATTGCAATTTGTCAGATCAAACTGATAAGCAAAAATAATCTATTTTATTAAATTATTCTCCACTCTCCATACTACCACAGAATGGATAAAATGTAATCATATAGTATAACACAAAATAACATATTATTATTATTATGTCTAAAGACATAAAGAAGAATAAAATTGTATTTTTCTTAGTTTAAAATAATAATTCTAAGCTGGAGAGATGGTTGAATGAAGCATATACCTTCTACTTTCAATCCATCACTCATAAAGCTTCCTATGCTCCTGGATTGACAGTATCAACATCATAAAAATGACCATCCTACCAAAAACAATATACAGATTCAAAGCTATACAAATCAAAATCCCAAAGCAATTCTTTAAAGAAATTGACTAAACAATCAAAATTCATATGAAGCACAAAAGGCCCAGGATAGCAAAAACAATTCTGAGTAACAAAACACTGCTTGAGGTATCACCATACCAAACCTTATTTATACTACAAATCCATAGCAATAAAAACAATCTGGTACTGGCTACAAAATAGACATACAGATCAATGGATAAGCAGTGAACACCCAGATATAAGCCCACACAATTACAGTCATTTGATCTTTGATAAAAGGGCCCAAAAAATTCAATGGAAAAAGAAGAGCATTTTCGACAAATGGTGCTGGCAAATCTAGATGTCTGCATGCAGAAGATTAAAACTCGACCTGTACTCATAACCATGCGCAAAAATTAATTCCAATTGGATCAAGGACCTTAATATTAGGCCAGAGACTATAAAAACCCTATTTGAAAGGGTAGGAAATTCCCTCCAGCTGATAGGCCAACATTTCCCAAACACAAATATAATAGCACAGGAGGAACTAGAACTAACACTCAACAAATGGAATATTATGAAATTAAAGAAATTGTAAATCAAGCAAAAAGGCAACCCACAGAATGGAGAAAATCTTCACTAACCACATATTTGATAAAGCTCTATTATCCAGAGTGAACAAAGAACTTTAAAAAAAAGCCCAATAAAATATATATTTTTTGAGTTTAGATTTTTTTATTAATTTTTACCTGTTATATAAGTTCGATAGGCACCCTCCTCTTTACCCTCTCCTCCTTTCCTCCCTGTTGTCTGCTTAGAGTGTCAAACCATTTTATGACTCATGGGAGATAATAGCGAAGTCCTCTTCAGGTTTTGCCTGAAACTCTCCGTTTGTCTTTATTTACACAAAGTATCATTTACTACAATGTTTTGAAAAACTCATCTTCTCAGACATTATCCGAATGGTGATACATGGAATGCCAGTACAAATGTCAATATGCATTTATTTTTATTTGAATTGATGCTAAGACACCCTTTCAAAAAGAAATCTGGAGCTATTAAGCTTCTTTGGCTATTGTCAGCTTGCCAACCGCTAGGATTTCTTGGGTTACAAAGTCTACATTGACTTTTTTAATAACCCAAAAAAGATATTTCAGAAATATAATCAGTCTTATATTTTTGAGATGTATTAATTTGGCTTAGAGTGTGTGTGTGTGTGTGTGTGTGTGTGTGTGTGTGTGTGTGTGTACCCTCAACTGGTAGTAGTTATATTGCCTAGGGGATATCTGGTAATGTCCAGAGGCATTTGTGCTAGTCACATTTGGGAAATGTTATTTAGTCCCTCATGGATCCAGAAGTGCAGGAATCCTGGTGAACATTCTAGAGTGCAGACCCTACATTAGAAATTTTCTGTCCAAAATGTAATAGTGTTATAGTCCAGAATCTTTGTTCAGCTTCAAGGTTTCTGACTCAAACTAAAAGGTCTAATGTTTTTGACAGAGTGAATACTAAGACTGTAATGAATCATTTGCATTTTAGTGTGCTTATTCTTACCTTATAATAACTTTTGATAGTGTAGACAGATTATTTCTGGAAGCATTACATAATATAGAAGAATGAATAGTCAGAATGTGGAAATAGGCTGACAGCCAAAGAGAAAGGTATATATATTTTTCCTTACATATAACTTCAATTATAGTAAAGTAAACAAGCAATGGGTGCACAAATCAAATTAGAACATTATATAAACGTGCCATTGTATAATACTCTAGCAATCAGGAATAGCATAAAAGTGTTGGAGGCAGCATCACAGCACTTACAATCTAATCTACCATTCTAATATTTCCTTCTATTTTTCTTCTATGTGATTTCTATTTTCCAGTTTTCTGAAAACTGAATTTACCTGGTTGCTCCAACGTTGGTTGACCTATCTTATTCCTGCATAACATTCATCACCTTTCCTTCCTGTTCATTTGTATCAGGCACAGAAAAGACTTCTATCTCACAGCCCAATCTAACAAATTACTGTGGACTAGTTATTCATTTGTTGGGGAAGACTCAGCGGTACAGAATCACTGGAAAATATTTTCAAGATATACATCATCCCTGTTCTTGACTTATTGACCTAAACATACCCAGTCATTGTGTTTGGACAGGTGTGGATACTCTCAATTGTAGTTTAGACCCAAGACAATGCCATGAGTGACATTCACTTTTCAAACTCTTGTTTTCTTTTTCTCCTTTCCTATAGTTAGCTGTGATATGTATGTATATATATATATATATATATATGTAGATGTATATATATAATGTACTTGCATATAATCTGTTCAGACATTTTTACACTAATTAAACATCATTGGAAAATGCTGTATATATTTATCTGGTAACAGTAACATATGCATGTAATCCCAACACTCAAGAGACTGAGGGAGACAGTCTTGAATTCTAAGTCAGCCTATATATTTAAAAGATCAGACAACAAACAACAAACCATTTATCACTGCCTATATTATTCAACAACATACAATTTAATTTTTTCTCTTAAGCATTTCTTATTTCCACTGGATAATTTTTACTTATTTATTTGTTTTTATTTATTTTTATTTTTAGTGTGTGTGTATCTGTGTGTTCTGTGTGCATGGGTGTCAGAGGGTACTATGTCATTGTGTGTGCCTGTAGAAGTTTAATGATTGCTTCAGGAATCACTTTGGATGGCTTCTACTACCTATTTGCTTTCCTCTTGAGTTTCCCAGCCTCCAACTTCCAAGACAAGAAGTATAAGCTACCGCCATTTCCACCTGGCATTTTTACATAGGATCTAGGATCTGAACTCAGGACCTTTTGCTTGCAAGACAGAGGTTTAACTCCTGAGCCATCTCTCCAGCCTGGTAATAATTTTAATTGGCCCTCTCTTTATAGCACATTTAGTATTTAATAAAATACCAAAAATATATTACTAAACTTGTAAGAGAATTTTTAAGAAGACCTATTACTCGAAACTTTCAGCTCTAATAATAACATGTATATTATCTATTTATGTGTCCATGTAAATATCTATTATGTATTTCTCCACGATGTTATCTTCAAAGAGTTGTGGATTCCTCATTCAAGTTTTATGCTGCCTGGCTTATTTATCATTAGACATTTCAGTGCATCTGGCTCTTCAAATATATCCATATCAGCTCTGTACCTCACTCACCTAATATGTAATGGTCATCTCCTAATAATTTATTTCTAATCCATTCACAACTATTGTCTTATATCTTCTTGTATGATTATTTTTATTTTTTCTTTACATTTTTAGTGCAAGAAAATATAACAAGAATAAGAATTTTCATTGCTTTTACTTGTTTTCAAATATTTTACATCAAGAAGAGGCGTGGTACATAGCTAGTGTGTAGTAAGTGCTGTTGATTAAATGTTGTTGAATATTCAGTAGTGTATTGATGGTATTTGGGAGTAAAAGCACAAATTACACTGTTTGGAGAATGCCATGGAGTATCCACTGGCCCTTTTCTAATTAAGGTTTCTGACTTTTGGCCCCAAAGACAGCAGGATAAAACTATTAGAGCAGTCTCAGAAATTATTTCTTTGCCCTGGGGCAGTATGCTGAACATAATGTACTTAACATAAAGACTATCTACTTTCTCATGGAAGGTGGAGGGTTTGATGTAAACTATGGATATCCATTGGTTTTTGCCATCAATAACTCCTTTCATATTATGTGAGTGTTGAGATATATAGATGTCAAGAGAACTGAGAAGAATTTGACAAATTGTGGAGTTTCTGAATTATTCTAAGCTCTGCCCATTCCTACATTATGCTCTGTTTTAGTTTCACATTCCATTGCATTGTTTTAACAAATACTGGACCAAACAATAGTTAACCAAAGCATAGTACTGCAATGGCTATAATTAGCTCAGTGTAACAGTGTAGCAAACATTCTGTAATGTATTTGGATCTCTCCAAAGAAAATATACAAATGGTGAGCAAGTACAGGAAAAGGTATTACATTACTAATCTTCAAGGAAATGCAAATCTAAACCATGTCTGGTATGATCACTTTTATCAAAAACAAGCAAAAGCTAAACAAGTATCAATGAGGTTTTAGACTTTAGAATCTTTATAAATGGATGGTGCAACCACTATAGGAAGTAATATTCAAGTTCCTCTAAAACTTAAAAATGCTGTATCCCCAGCAATCCCACTTCAAAGTATTAATATCATGATTTCCAAGAGATATCAGCAATTCTATATGCACTGTACTCTCATTCACAGAATCTAAGATATCAAAACAACTAAATTGCTATCATTTCTCTTAGCTACCCAGAAGAATGAAATGGTAAGACTCTATTACTGAAGGCCCTGTACACTTCAGTTGCATACTCTAGAGAAAGCAAGGTGACACTGGACTGGAAGCCTCTACCCCACTGGCTAACCTTCATAGTGCTACCAGAGAAGAAAAGGCATCAATGGTCACATTTGCCCGGGAGCTACCACACCAACCTGCTGGGTAAGTTGTGACTACTTGCGTAATAGTGGCATGACAATCACGAGGGACAGTCGATATTGCTCTGATTGGATTTGAGGCCTGCTCCACAGGAGAGAAACCATACCTGGTACTGTAAAGCCAGTTAAAACCCCAGATGGATGATATCATAGGTTCTATAACAGAATCTAATTCTGTTATTTACCTAAATTGACATAGCACCAAAGTACTTTCTCAATATTTATGTTTATACCCAGAAAGATATGCTGCTCTTGGTGTTAACCAGAGAAGCTTCGCTTTCTAGCGAATGCACAGACCCATGATGACACAAGATGCTGAGAATAAATGGTGATTGAGAGTTCAGGCCTGAACAAGACATTTACACCAACTCTGCTAAGGTTCAGGGAAGATTGTTGAAGGAATAGAAAGAATGTAAGAGCTGGAAGACAAGGCTATGAAATCCTATAATCCTATATTCAGGAGAAATCAGCCAAGAGAAAGCAGCCATTATAGGCATAAAATTATAGTAGTTGCAGATTGCTGCACTGGGCTTACACAGCATGGGTCTATTAATAGTCAATCGTAGGTGTAAGAGGGACTCAGAAGCTCAATCACTCACTGTTAAGCTATTTGATTCTAATATATAAAAGAAGGCAGAATTAGAGCCCTTAATTGTGTGTCCACTGGTAGAATGCCAGATTCCAGTGGAGATCTCCAATCTGATGATCATGAAGATGACCCTGATTAATCTCAGTGGGTCACAAAACAAAACTAAGCCATGAATCTGGCCAAGGGAGAGGTAGGGGTAGGAAAAGATAAAAGATGGGTGGAGAGATAGAAGAATACAACATATGAACAAAATCAGTTAAACCTACAGTGAACTATAGATTAACTACAGTGAAAGAGTTGGTCTTCAAGGAAGAAAGAAATCTTAAAATTTGCAATAACATGAACGAACATAGATGACATTATTCTAAGTGCAGTAAGCTGGCCACAGATAAATAAATACTATGTGATTCCATCCATAAGAGGTATCTTGAATAGTTAAACTCATAGAAACAGAAGTTATTATGGTGGGACCAAGACAAGGGACATGGAGGGCTGTTTCTCAGTGTGTTTGAAGTTTCTTTTATGCCAAATGAGTTCTGGAGATCATCTGTAGTGCATGACAAATGCTAAGAATTGCTCTGCCAGTCTGGGGAGATGGTTCAAGGATTAAGCCTTTGCCTCTCAAATAAAAGGATCTGAACTTGCAGATATTCCTAGATCCCTGGTAAAAATGCTGGTGATAGCCTGCAATTCCATCCCTGAAATGCAGAGCCTGGAGAACCCTAGAGTAAAGCTATAAAGTAGAGCAATCCAGGATGACTCTCAATGTCAAACTTGGGTCTTCACAGACTCATACACACTTAAGTGCCCCTGGTGCATGCACACAAACAACACACACACACACACTCACAATCACACGCACATGCACATGCACACATGCACCTGCCAAAACAAAAATGGTATCGAGCACCTTGAAATATGTTAGGAAAATAGATTCACAAAAACAAATGTACAAAAGAGTATAAGAAAAATTTTGAATGATATTAATATATTTAGCACCTTCAGTTTATGACATTGTCATGGGTATATTTATATTTCACAACTGATTGAGACCCGTACATTATATGTCTGCCTTTTTATATAAGTTATACATCAGTAAAGCGTTAAAAACAAACAAGTTTTCTACCATAATGAAACCTCATAAGTCAAGGAGCAATGATAAACCCTCAGAACCAGGACTGCTCCTAGGAAAATAGAAGAGGAGCAGTTTTCATACCAGTACTGAACTGAATATTTGATTTTCTGGATGAGAAAACTATCTAAGACATATACACTATAAAAATTGAAGCATAAGGAAAATTAATGGTTGCAATATATGAAATTTTGGAGTTTTTGTGGTCTCTGATGCTGGAAAACCTGCTGTCTCTACACTTTCTACACCTTTTCCTCAGCAAAATGTTACACAATTTTACTGTGGACACTTGTGGCCTCTAATGGTCAGATAATGGACCACAATAAAAGTTATGGTTCCCTAGCTAGAGTGCAGCTTATAATGGTTGGCAAGATCCATTATTTGGCCATTAGGAGTTATAGAAAAGGGAGATAATTGTCACCAAGAAGGAAAAAATTCACTGTATGTATTTCTCTTAGTTGAAAAAAAATTCAAATTTTCCCAAGAGTAAGTGGCAATATTATAAATGTAAGTTACTATGTATCCATTCTGAAAGCATCCAAGTTGATGGGCTGGCCACACTGGATTTCAAAGTAGTTAATTACAGTTCTCAGTATTTTGAAAGAAGTAAAATAACAACAATAAGAAAAAAGATAAAGAATAAATTTGGTTATGCTTAAATGGTTCTTCCCTCTCTCTCCAACTGAATAGATTTTCATGTTGCACTGTACAACATTTAGTAGTTTGTCCATTATCATGCATTCTGGACATATGTCTCCTATTGTAGAAAGAGTCAAGACCCTTTCCATTACAAGGGCAGTGAGTTATTAGTCCACTGTCTTAGTAATATTTCTTTTAGAAATCAATAAATACATCTTTAGCTATTTCATTTAGCCTTCAGGGACACTTGATATTTCAGCTATGGTTTCTAGTGAATCTAGCAGTCACATGATATCAATTTTTTTTGGCATGTGACACTTTTCTCTTGTCCCTTTTCAGTGAAAGTCCATTGTATTCTATTTAAGATATGGGGAAGGTAAAGGGAAATTTGCCTGCTAACCACACTTTGAGCTGTGAAAAATCAAAAATTTCCCTTGTTGAACTATTGTGAAGATTATTTGTATGAAAAATTTTCTATATTAATTTTTAAGTATAATCTCAACTGCCCATGATAAAACAATACCAGGAATTTCTATAATTTCTTGGAGCAAATTTCTATGACACTCCATTCTGTGTTAATTATAGGAAAAATGCTTTGTTAAAAAGCTGAAATTGATAGACTCTTTCCTCTTTTCTTAAGTTGTATCATTTTAATATAATGATTGTCAATATGAACACAAAAGCTAATTTTTCAAATTCTCATTGAAAGCAAGACATTGCATGGCACTCTTTCTAAAGGATTTGGTCACATGATGCTCACACTTCAGGGAAAATAATTTCTCTCTCAATGAATTTGTTCACCTCCAGTGTCACACACATAAGTACAAGAGTGCCTATCTCTGTCTACCACAAAATAAGAGCAAAGTAAGTACAATTATCCTTTTATCTAGAGAATAATTAAGCCAAGGGGATGTCTTCCATCTTATTTCATTTTTAAGCTTCACAAAAGCTTAAACAGAATGCTACTGTGGAAAATTCCAGATGAATACTTTTTGAAACTTAAAATTTGGCATAAGAATGTTTTCCAAATTAGAATCTACAATAATTTCATATGATTGCAGATTGGATACTTTTATTAACTTGAACATGGTAACTGTCTCTATAATGTTCTGTAGAACTGGAACACATGGGTACCTTCCCCAGTTTCAGCTTTTTTAATTTCTTTGCCATTTAAGTGGAAGCAAAAAATTTTCTGTGGCAATTTAAACATGCATTACTGAGAATATCTCAAAATAATTGATTTCTGCATTTCACTTTGGAACTCCACCCTTTCTGTCCTAACTCTTCCAAATGACAATGAAACAATTTCCCGGAGAGGAAGTGAAACCAAGATCCTTAACGAGCCCATTGCCAATGTCAACCACAGAATTATCATCATTATGCAGTTTATTGGGGTTAAATGCCTGTATCCAAAGGGTTCAAGTAAATTGTTCTTGTTTAAAAATGTGAGGGAACAAAAGGAAGACTTTCCATTACAGAAAAAACTAAAGATTTAAAATTATTTTGTTAGTAATATAATATTAAAATATTGGTTTGTAATATATTTGAAAACCTGTAAATCCAGTGACCAGTTTAAAATTGTCTATTTTCCTTCGAAGTGATCAATGTGAAAAAAGATGAGTTGTAAGTCATGTGCCACTCTGCAGAATTGCTGTATATTAGAGACCATAATACCTGCAAAATTAGATTAAGGTTAAGAGAAGAATGTATATTTTGTTAATAAGATTTCTATATTTTAATTCAAATCCAAACACCCTGCAGGTCTGTTGATAATAATCCCACTTAATCTTGCAAAAAGCTTTCTTGGTATCAAGGGATATGGATCAGTGCTGCCCTTTGTTACTTAGGAAATGAAGAATTGTCCTAAATCTTTACTTCAAAGTAGCATGAATGTAATGATAGTATTTCAATGATTATAGAAAACACATCAGTGACCTTGAATCAACTCAAATTTACAGAAATAGATACACATACATGCATACTTTCTTATATACATATTTACACCCAACACATATTCATATATGAATATACAACTCAAATGTTATATGCAATGTACATGTCTCATGTACATGTCTCATGCATGCATAACATGTTCATCTACTCCACAATTTTTTATTTAAAATTAATTCCATCTGAAATATGGATAATAAGTTTATTAAGATGTATCATTCAAAATGATTTGGAAGAAGTTGCTTAAGAAAACTTTATTATTAACTTCCATGCAGATCTTTCTGGTCTCTAAGGATGAATGGTTTCTCGCATGGATGAATGGCTCTTGAACTTCAGAGATGCAGGCATTTGCGTCTCTTACCTACAATTTCTGTGGCTTTCTTCTGTATGCTTTCTGTGGGGTTGGGGATTTAGCTCAGTGGTAGAGCCCTTGCCTAGCAAGCGCGAGGCCCTGGGTTTGGTCCCCAGCACCAAAAAAAAAAAAAGATAAAATTACTTTCTGTGCCACTTTGCTGTCACAAACCCTCCAGGGCTCACATTATAGAACATTTGAAATATTAGCATATGCTTTTCCTCTTTTTCATGTGAACTGCTTGAATCTTTGCTGATATGGATGCTGAATAATTAACCTCCTAAAAACTTGACTTATGAACATGCACACACATTCACACACACATACACACACACACACACACACACACAAAATGTACACTTACATATACTCTTGCATACATTCAGACCCACATATTCAGTCACATACATTCAAACACAAACTCTCACACATATGTACTCACTCACATACCTACACTCATATATTAATACTTGGATTATATATATATTACATATAATGACTTGGATTATCACATACAAACATACCACATACATGTGCATACTGATATACACACTCAAACATACACATTTACATTCACATGTAAACACAGCACATACTATCTCACAATATCACATTCACACTCATACTCTAATGCACAACACACACACTCATACACTCACGTGATATACATTCACACTGACATATACATTAAACACATGTAGACACACCTATACACATAAATATACAAACATATATAATGACACTTAAATACACACACATACATGAGCATGTTCACTCAAACACCTATGAAGCTTGAAACACTCATGTGTGCTCATGATACCACTCAAACTTGGTCACATTCAAGCATAATACCATGCAATCAAACTTATAAACGAGACACATTTAGATATACTGAAACATACACATATTTACAGAAATACATACACATACACACACACTTTCACATATACATATTTACACCCAACACATATTCATACATAAATATACAAACACAAATTCACCCACATATTCCATACACTGTCACAAACACACACACACTGACTCACACAGTCACATTCATACACAACTCTCATTCACAAACATACACATAGTTTCACACTCATCACTCTCATAACACATGTACTCACACACATACACACATGCTCTCTCCTACACAAAATTCAAAAGCACTGTTACACATACACACATTCACACATCCACAGACACACTCATATGCACGCTCATGTACATTCATGTAATTTCTAATTTTTAAAGGAAGTTCCTAATGCATGAAAACTTTAAGAATTAAGTTCCTTCAGAAGATAGTGACTAGAATGTTCAAGCATACCATAGTTTTAGTCAATGGTAATCTTTGCAAATGTGCTAACTCAAAAAGATCTTTCAAATGAGCCAATTCTATACTTTAAAATTTAGCATATTCTGGGTTACATGGAACAAAAATTCATATAAGTTAGTACATATTAGTCTTATGTATAATATTTATATGGAAAAGGGTAGATTCTGTATTCAATGTTCAAACAATAACAGGTAATGAAAAACATGTTCGGATTATCAAGTCTTCCAGACTTTATTGCACTGCTAAAGATTCCAAACCTCAAAAATACATAAAATGCTCTTAAACTTATTCCATTTTCTGCATAAAAATACAGCATTCAAAAAAATGCCAGTTTCATTTATGAGGCAATATTGACTGAGTGTATGCTATGATCCAGATATCATTCATTCATTCATTCATTCATTCGTTCATCCATTCATTTGACAAATATTTACTGAGAATGTAATTCATGCCAGAACACTGATAGCATCATTCTTAGTACTAGGTATGTGCCACTGAATAAGACAAGCAAATATCTGATGTCATGGGACTCTTGCCTAGAAGTGAAGATTGGCATTTATCTTTTCCAGGTATTATTACATATGTGAAGTAATCTTACATACTTTATGCTGATGGAGTTATAGCAGAACTAATAAAGGTCAGAGTGAAGACAATTTTAGATATAACTGCCTTGATTAAGTGACAAGGAAGAAAATTATGGCATGTGCACATTTATATATTTCTGAAACTTGCATCATTTATATTTCAACTGGGTAAAATTTAAAAGGATTTTAAATTTTTTACTGTTATGGAGGTGTGTGCATGTATGTGATAGGATCTAGGGCGGGTTTAATTCTATCAGCTGATCACCTATCAGGTAAGATGTGGTCTCAGCCCATCTTAGTTAATATTGGTGTGTCAAGTTGGCACCCAGGCTTAACTATCACAGCTACCTTTTGCCCAGTGTGGTCTGGGCTAGCCTTGGCAATAAATAAGAGATCTCTCAGGGGGCTCTACAGATCCCCTCCAGTAGATACCTACTTTTCAGGTCTCTTCTCATGAACAAAATACTCAGTGAGACTCTTCCCACGGTCCTTTAAAGACTTCATGGCCTTTGAAGAGGAAACAAAACACAACTAATTCTGTGATGCAGACGCTGTTTCTGAAGCACAAAACTCCCTCCTCTAATTCCTATGTATAAATTACGCCTTTTTAAGGCTAACGTAAATGACTTGTTAGATTATAAAAACAAAGAAGTGCTTCGGTTTCATCAGAACCTACACAGCATCACTGCTGTTTTGATTGCTTACATCAATGCAGTCTCAGCAACTATGAATCACACCCAATTTGGTTCTGGCACAACAATGAACAAACGGGCTGGAAAAACGCATGGGAAGGACTTTCATTGCTTTTAAAAAATAATGGCGGATTCTGTTACTTCAATATTGTCTTATTTGAAAGAAGATATAACTCAAGAATATTTTAAATTTGGTAAATAAAAACCAGAGAAAAAATGAAAAAAGACAACCTGAAACATGGTTAGCTCAGAGTCTACAAGAATATTTACTATAAATGAATGACATTATTCTTAGTTGTGATGATACTATTTAAATGATACCATTTAAAATCATTTGTATTTTTTTAAAAAAAACATCTTTTCTCTGGTTTTGACTTCATTTTGATATCCTGATTCTATGTCTGCCTGCCTACACAGTTGGAACAAAATCTTGCCAATCATTTTATTATGTGAGAACTATATTATGGCTGTAATTTTAGGCTTTGCTTTCATATCAGTTAAAAGCATCATAGAACCAGATCATCCTTTGCTCAGATGCTTAATGTAAAGTTATCTTCTTGACACCTCTGCAACTCTTATATCCCATGCCCATTCTTGATTCAGAGCCCTCTGTTTCTTCCCATAGGCTGTAAACACTTCAGATTCCTATAGAATGATCACTTTACTTTGTAGTATCTTAGATATAGAAAGCCTGATTTTTGACCCTTGTTCAAAGAGAAGACTTTCTTTCCTTGGTTTTAACTGGGAAATCCAAATTATTATGTACATAATTTTTCTTCTGCTTCCTGAACATGTATGATTGCATGACTGTTATTACTGTTTCTATTAATAAATCTCTCTGCAGCCACTTACATATGTACTACCACTGGAGTACCTGTGTTAGTGTCAGCTTTATTAACCTACCACCCAAGGCAGAAATGATTAACAATGCCTAAGGAAAAGCTCCTTGTGGCAAAAAATAGCTCCAGCCCTCAAGTCATGGAGGACTCCAAGCTGCTGTCTCCTTAACCCAAGCAATGAATCCATCTGTCATTCCAAAGCACTTGATTTAAATGTAAGTCAAATAAAAAAAATGCAGTTTTGTCCACAAGTATTTTTCAATGAGTGTGCTGCAAAGTGCAGCATTTAGCCTAGCAGTAACTACTGTGACATAGGGTGTCATCATATTACTAATTAATTGGTGTTCTTTCCTTAAACACTACTGATATTGTAAGATTTGGGGGTATGTTTATTTCTATCAGTAAAATGGTGCCAATTGTGGCTGCTCCCTAAGAAATGGACTTGAAATGAGAATTTCTCTGTACTTGCGATTTGTGATCCAAAAAGACGCACCTGCCAGTCAAGGAAGGTAGCCTGTGCTCTGCGCTATTTTCTTGGGTCCCTGCTTTATCATGCTTTTACTTTTCTGCACACATTTAGCCAGTATGGATGGTTAAGGAAGCCATAGCAGCAGTTTGTTCTGTGATAGCTGATCAGTTTCTCTGTGTTTCCAGGTTACAGGCTAACTCATAAATGGGAGCCTACTGATGGCCCAAGTGGTCTCAGTGTAGTCGCAGGCACAGACCATGGAGAATTTGAGCCCAATCAAGGTCCAAGCTTTTCAATAACTCTGAAGAGTGATATCAACATGTGTTGGTGCAAAACATAAACCAGTGGCATTCTAGCTATGACCTAAGGATTGTACTTATATTGAAAATCAAAGGGCTTTGTGCTTGTTATTTGATCTCAGTAGACTATCTTTCTGGGCCTTAAAAACTTGACTTAAATAATCACTTTATAACCCTATTTTATAGACATGTAAAGAAAACAAAGAAGATAATATAAGCACATCATTATAAAACTGTCATTAGAAATGTATACATGAGAACAGTAATAGCAGTGCTTGGCACACTGAATATCAGTTGTTTTAACTATTATCATAGTTATCTTCAAAAAAGCTAGCAATTTATTTGAAGATACTGACTTGGGTAGACCATTGGGGACCTTTTTAAGTCAGTGACTATCAACACCATTTTAAGTAGCACAGAAATTGCATTAATATACAAAGTACATCTTTGGAAATGGTATCAGGAATCTGTTTATCTTGGTTTCATCTCGATTTCATTTTAGATGTTTATATACATTAAATATTGCAGATGCCTTTCTAAAGGAATGTTAAAGGCTTTGTTAAAGGAAAAGAAAACCAAATATTCTTGATGATCTAGTGTAGGCTATAAACTTTCCCTCATGTGAAATTAATACTTAAACATAGTATAAAAATGTAAACCTGCTGTAGATAAAATTTATTAGTCCAGCTCAGTGGCATTTGTGTTGTTACTAGGGTATTTGCTGTTGAACACTGTAATTTATCTGTAGTTCCAAATGACAAACATCATCCTACTGTATATTCTTATATGTGTTATCAGCCTGACTGTTCTTCCTTTGGAAAAGGGCAAGTCAGCAAAGATTGGAAAACATTGGTCTCATCTTTCCACAAACACACCAGGTCTTTTGCTTCTGTTTTCAGTTATTCACTGCTGCAAAGCCATCTTTCCCCCAACAAAATATGAATATATTAAGTAAAACGATCTTCTTGTGATGCCAACATTTATAAAACATATTCAGAACCTATTATCACAATGGCCTCTCTGGTTTTTTATCTGTCATACTTTCTGAACTTATTCTTGTCACTCCTTTCAATTTAAAGCACAAAGATTGAGATGTAGACTTGCCTGACCATTAATGAGAAGCTGTGGAAGTAATCAGTCATTAGCATTTGTAGATTCTTTGGAGTCTGAATCCACTGAACAAATATGACTCATTAACATATATTTTCTGATTTCTCTTTCTATTAAAGAAATAATATAAGTCTGAGGACTCTTACTGCCTGTTCCATGTGCAAATAAAGCTCTATTTTTCAGAGAAAGTGAAGATTTTTTTTACTTTAGGCATCTTAAAGCCCATGTGTACCACATTTCTTCTCTAATAAAGTAATTCTCACTCAGTTCAATGTCTGGAAGCATTTATGAACACCAGGATGGGTCAGAGAGTGCTTCTGGTATTTAGGGGGTCAGAGGTCAAGGCAGCTGCTAAGGAAGCCCAGGCCAGCCATCTCTACAAAGAGTCATGACTGCTGCTCCAGAATATGAACTATTTCAAGATCCAGAAATCCTGTTTCAAAATGCCTTAAAACTAGATCTTAGATCTCAAAGCATTAAGATAAACTTCCTAAATCTCTGCGTCATTTAGGCATAAAGAACTGGGCTCGTTTGGAAAGATATAATGAACATTCATTGAGAAGTTTAGTGAAACCGGCTAACCCAAATGAAACAGAAATATTGTACGTATTCAGCATAAAGCACTCAAAAGTGCTTTTTTTAATGAAAGTAGACATTTAAAATTTCTTTTTTAGAAAATGTCTTTTCTTTGCAGTAGTTTAGAAAATTAGTTACTTTAGGATTTTACTGAATCAATTGCAACAGGATATTTATCAGAATTCATTTCAATCTTCTAAATTATCATGCTGCACCTTTTCACACAAAGGCTGATGATTAAATTCTTTTGTGTGATCTCTGAGTGTGCTCACTTGCTATTGATATTTAAGAAAATGCAAGTTACTGTTGGAGAAACAGCCCATGTCATAGAAACATATGCAGTCCCACAAATCAACAAAGATACCCCCAACTCTAGTCTTTTAGAAAAAGTACATACACATTTGTAAACAAAACATAAAATATACTTCTAGGCCATTTTCTATTGACCATCCAAGTTGTGTCGAATGTTCCATTTCTAACTCTTAAGTCAATTTATGGGAGGGGGTGCGTAAAAGCACTTTACTGAAGAAAACCAGTGATCGCAATGCATCAAAGTTAAGCGGTAGCAGGGTTACCACTTTGAAAAATCACATAAACATTTCACATATAAAATATTATTCATCAGGGCAAAACCCTCTATGGAGTTGAAGGATAACAATGGTGTCAGGGAACTCTGTAGCTTTTTTTTTAAACGGGAAAAAATATATTCACCACTGAAATGAAGTCTGCCGTCGTGCAGAAGGTAAGGGATGGGTATAATTGAGAAGAAAATTAGCAAATCTTAAATATCTGCCTCTGCAATATCATTACCCATAAACTTGCCCTTTTCCCACCCTCTTTTCCCCGAAGACCAATGTCCCACATCTGAACCGAGGGAAATGTGTGCTTTTTAACAGCTAAATCAACAAGGTCTCACATGAGTAGTGCTGTTCGGTGTGGTTGACTGATTTCATGAAAAACTAATCATGTATTCATCATTGAGATCAAACACTTCCCAAGTAATTATCATCCAAACGCAATCTTATAGGACCTGAAAAAGTGGCACTGCTGATGTAATCAGAGGCTTAGCTGAGTAGTCCTCCCAGCTTTTGTAAACCTTGGGTTGGAAGGCACAAAACTGAAATTGTATTTTGTAATTAAGGAAGGTAGAGTTGGCAGGCTGTAATCGGTTTTTGCCGTCAATCATAACAATTTTAGATTGCCTGAGTATTTACTAGAATGCATTTAAAATCGACTTTTCATGTATTTTTTTTGCAGTTTTTTAATCTCAAGAAGAACAAGGCAAAGATTTTTTTTTAATTACAATATTATCCCAGGGTGTATCCACTACAACATCAAATCATCACTTCCACGGTTTCCTTATTTGAGCTACGGTATTTATTATTTTTTGATGAAGAGTTATTGTTGCATTAAAGTACATCATTATGAAGTATTTGCTTTCAGAGCATCTTTTTTTAATTTTATGTCTGTGGTAATACATTTAGATGAAGAGCAATAATGTAGAGCATTAAATACTGTGCAAGATTCTTCACTATGATTTTTAGGTGCCAAAGTATATGCTTTCACATACTGTTTTTTTCCTTAAAGAACTTAATGAGCAAGATCAAATTACACTCCTGGTTGTAAATAAGGAATAGAGACATAGAGAGATAAGTATCTTGCTTAGAATCATAAATAATGAGGGGTGGAGTTGTGAGAGGATACTAGCCCAGTAAATCTAGACTAATGTAGCCTCTTGACCATTATTCTGCAGCTATGAGGCAGCTGTTGAGATTCAGGCTATGAAGGAGTCCTTAAGGATCTACCCACTTCACATATCACATATTATTCTCTATTTGATCTCTGTAACACTTTGAATCTGATAATACGTCACTCTTTTCTTACAAATAAGGCAGCAGATTTTGAGTCATTAAGAAATCTGAAAGTCAACAGAAGTCAGAAAGGGAAAGCAGGAGTCTTTGGTAAGCAGACTGATGCCAATCATAGCTCTACTTGGTGCCAATTCCCGAGCCTCTCTATTGTGCAGGTTTTTGATTTATGAGATGATGTCAATCCCTGGTGTAAGAATTAGTGAAAGCAAGGTAGGATCTACACTTGCAAATACAAAGAGTAGGGAGTTTGGAAATGGTTTTGTCCAGGGTCCAACAAGTGATGTGTCTTACAAGTTCACTGGACTGTGCACATCAGCCAAAGAGACTCTCAGGCCTCAGTCGTCACTGTTCAATTGCTATGTGCTCTTCATCACATCTCAAGAAGCAAGAGATTGCTCTTTTGTGTGCCTTTTGTGCTTGCATATGAATTTTGAATTGTTTCGTCAATTTCTGTAAAGAATTGTCTTAGAATTTTGATTGGTATAGAATCAAATCATTTTTATAATGTTAATTCTACTTATGCGGGAGCATGGAAGGTCTTTCCACCTTCTGGTGTTTTCTGTGACTTTTTTCGTTAGGGTTTTAAAGTTTTCATTGTACAGGTCTCTCACTTCCTTGATTAGATTTATTCCAACATATTTAATAATTGTTTAGGGGTTATGGTAAATGGGATTGTTTCTCTTAATACTTTCTCACTTTTTACAACCTTATTGTATAGGAAAGCCACTGATTTTTGAACATTAACTTTGTAACCTGCCACTCTACTGAACTTACACATTAGTTTCCAGGAGTTTCCTGGAGTTTTTTGGATCTCTTAGGTATAGGATCATGTCATCTACAAATATCTTGATTTTTCTTTTCTGATTTGAATCCCTTTTATCTCCTTCTCTTGTCTTATGGCTCCAGCTAAGACTTCGAGTACAGTATTAAATAGAAGTGGTGAGAATGGACAGCCTTGACTAGTTCCTGATTAAAGTGGGAATGCTTCAAGTTTTTCACCATTTAGAATAACCCTTGCTTATTTGTATATATCCTTTATCTTTTCTCCAAGGCTTTGATTATGAAGGGATGTTGGATCTTATCAAAATTTTTTTTTCTGCATCTATTGAGAGTATCATGTCGTTTTGGTCATTGGAATTGTTTATATGATGGATTACATTTATCAATTTGTGTATGTTGAGCCACCTTTATGTGTCTGGGATAAATCCTACTTGATCAGTGTGAATGATATTTTTTATATATTTTTGAATCGAGTTTGCCAAAATTTTGTTGAGAATCTTTGCATTGGTGTTCATCAATGACATTTACCTAGAGTTTTCTTTTTTATTTGTTGTATCTTTATTTGGTTTTGGGATCAGTGTAATTTTAGCTTCACAGAAAGAATTTGGAAATGTTCCTTCCTTTACTATTTTATCCAATAGTTTAAGGAGTAGTGTTATTAGTTGTTCTTTAAATGTCTGGTTATTTGGTGGGAAGATTTAATTTTGGTGGGAAGATTTAATTTTATCACTTATTATAGGACTATTTAAATAATTCAGTTCATTTTAGTTCAATTTTGGTAAATTGTACATACTTATAAATTCATCCATTTCTTTCTCATAATCAATTTTTGTGGAATATAGATTTTTTAAATATGACCTTATGATCATGCCACTTTCTAAAAATATACATAACTTTCCTATTTACATACTACTGATTAAAAGATGATTCATCCAATTTATTATTTCTTCTCAATATATTAGAATTTTTTTATTATCTGTCCCTTCATTTTTACCCCTTCAGTGAAATTAATGATTCATGAAAAAATATGCTAATGAAACACTAGAATAATTTTATGAGCTATTTCAATGATTTCAACTATGTTATTTAAAGAATAGATTTTTTCATAATACCTACCTATGTTTCATACTTTTTGTAATTATTTAAAGGTAAAACCAATGCATCTTCTTTATTCACATTCTGTGGATTCCTGTTCATTGTTTAAGATTAAATAAATCTAGTACAGTTCTTTAATTAGAGAATTTGCCTCATTATCCAGTCTGGATTTTATTGTATTTATTGCTAACATTAACCAAAATATTTCATGCAGCCATACTGAATTTTAAATACATTTATAAAATTTAATAGTATAAAATATTTCCTATGTGCCAGACATGTGTAAAATATGCTGTAATTTTACAGATTGGTGAGTTTAGAATTGAGAGTTCTAAGAATAAATCTATTCACCAAAATGAATTTTTATGTATTTAGACAAGACTTTAAAAGTTAGAAAATTGGGCTGGAGAGATGGCTCAGGGATTAAGACTTTGCCTCACAAACAGAAGGGGCTGAGTTCAGATTCCAGGTCCCACATAAAAATGCCAGTTGGAAATGTCAGTGGCCTGCACTTCTTGCCCTGGAAAGAAGAATCTTGGAAACCTCAGAGTATCCAGGATGATTTCTGAAGTCACTGTTGGATCTCCCCAGTCACATACAATAAGCTCCTACACACACACCCACCTACACACACACACACACACACACACACACACACACACACACACACACACAGAGCTATCTACATACATACACACACAAATAAAAGTTAGAAAATTTTCTTTTATATAATATCTTTCATTTTTTATTAAATTTAAATATATTGATGATAGAACTTCACATACACACACACACACAACACTCCCCCACACACATATATTCCCTCACAAAAAGTCACTTAAATCTCAAATTAGTCCTGTGGGAATGAGATGAAGTAAAATAAATTTCTTATCATTTCCTCTTAAGTGAAAGCTACTGGGCTGGAGAGGTGGCTCAGGGATTAAGCCTCCGCCTTGCAGGCGGAAGGTCCCGAGTTCGGATCCCAGATCCCACGTATAGACGCCAGACGGAAGCGGGGGCGGCCTGCGCTTCTGGTCCTGGTAGGGCGGAGCCTGTGAATCCCGGGGTAGGAGGAGGTGGAGGCGTCCATGGTGGTTCGCGAATTCGTCCGTGGTTCTACACACACATACACACACACACAGACACGCGCGCGCACATACACACAGTTGAATAAATAATAATAATTTAAAAAAAATTTAAGTGAAAGCTACTTTTTCCTCCTCTTCACAAAATAAAATTTGACCCCATAACCAAGAAAGTCTTTTTCTCTTATGTCATCATTTGTTGATAGCTCATATCCATGTTGATTAAAAATACCACTAATTTATCTATACACTAATATACTTGCTTCATGGTTTAGATCTTTAATTTTTAAGCTCAAAAGTGCTTTCTAAACTACATCATCTAAGTTTGCCTTGAAATATATTCATGTCCCCTTTCCCCACCCGCCCGTGATGCGCGCAGTCCAGCCGGAACTCATGCGACCTAGGTTTTTTATCTCTGGCCAGGGAGTGACATCCAATACCCAGCAGGATGGAGTGATGGGCATTGCAGGAGCAGCAAAACCGAAAAAAAATCAACAAACCATAATTCAGAACATCAGAGACTCTATATCAACCACCTGGAACTGGGCCAGCCTAATCTTTCCCCATCCTGAAGCTCAGGGAAATTTGCGGAAGAGGGGGTCGGTAAGATTGTAAGAGCACAAGGATGGGAGGAGTAATGATGTGCAAGATACTCCACACAAGTTAGGGCCGAAGCAATCATAATAGGACTTTGCATGACCTGCGCTATGTCCAACACATTATTGACCCCACAAAGTCTAGCATGGACTAAAGGCACTAGGATCCTTGGTGGCAAGGGATTGACAGCCACAGTAGTGTTCCTATGCTTAAGGGGAACAAAGGAAAGGGTTCTGGGAAATGCCCCTGGGTCCTTGCACCTCATCGGAGAGGAGGACCCAGAGGAGAGTTTGGCATGCACATTAAAGGATGCTCCGGGGATGGGGGGGAGGGAGGGAGGCACTGGGGGATGGGAAGGTAGGGGGGAGGGAAGGGGAAACAGGGGGGTTAGGGGGAGGTGGAGGGAGGGAGGGGACCGGTGTACCTGTCAAATTTGTATGAGCAGAAATAATAATAATAATAATAAAATGTTAAAAAAAGAAATATATGCATGTCTCACAAAGGTGATATCAGTGTTAACTTTTTTTAGACTGAAAGTTTAGTGGAAATAAAAAAAAGACTGAAAGTTTAGCAAGTAAGCTTAACACAAAGCAGGAATGTATTAAAAAGGAAAAAAGATCTCCATTTAGAATGTTTTCACTTCAGTATTTTTTAAGAAAAGAAATGATATCCGTGAGCTAAAATAGTTTTATTTGCCACTATAGGATGTATATTTTAAAGTGTTGTTTTTATTCCAATTTTAGATGTTAATTAATCATAGTATTCCAGTTCTTTTCCAAATTTTCTTTTAGATAGTAATTTGTAGATTATGAAATATTTAAAAACAGTTTAGACCTTATTAATGGCTCAAGTATTACAGATAATGAGTAGAAGCTGTTAGTTTTATTTATATATATTTATAATCCTTAAATCACTACTTGGTTCTCAAGTTATCTTGCAACTATAATAATGAATGTCCAGAAATATCGAATGCATTTACAATTCAGAAGTTTAAAAAAAAGAAAAAACAACTCTTAGCATAGGTTACCTTAATGAGTAATGTTAGAGTCCTGCAAACTGTCCAAATGCCTGACTTCCAGAACAATAGAATTATGTATCTTTAATCTTTGAAAACGGTATGTATGAAGAGAGAATAACAGATGATACATTTACAGAGATAGGAGGATAGTGAATAGAGTACTGAAGATACTGCAGAGTCAAAGCACCTGGCTTTGGCTCAATAGATCAACACTAGTTTTATTAAACTGTGAAACAAGAAGAGTTGATCAATTTCTAAAGTATGTGTGTTGACAATCAAATGAATTGATCCCTTCTCATTAGACTTTGGAATGGGCATATATTTTATGTATGTAGCTCTTCCCCACACAATCATGCTGTATGTGTTTATATGTTTATGTGCACATATATTTGTATGTTCCTGTGTGTCTAGGTACATGTGTAGGTTTACGTGTGTGTGTGTGTGTGTGTGTGTGTGTGTGTGTGAAGCCCAGAATTCAACCTCAAGTATTGTCTCTTAGAAGCTCTCCAATTTGTTTTTGAGTCTGAACCTGAGGCTCACAGATTTGGTTTTGCTGCCTGGCTAGTGAGCCACAGGGATTCTACTATCTCTGCCTCTCAGCACCAAATTACAAATGTATGTCACTATGTCCAGCTTTCACGTGGGCTCTGGGTGTTGAACTCAGGTCCTTACGCTTGCAAAGTGAGGACACATTCTCATAATATCATTCTTTCCCCATTTGTCTTTAGAGTGATACATTCTTTTTTTTATAATACATTTTTATTATTATTTCAGCTCATACAAACTTAATAGGTACACCAGTTCCCTCCCTCCCTCCCCCGAGCCCCCTGCTCCCCCTCCCCTCACCCCTCCCTCCCCATCTCCCCGTGCCTCCCGCCCCCGATTCCCAGAGTCCTTTCTTGTGCATTCCTGACTCTCCTCTGGGCCCTCCTCTCCGATGACGTACAAGGACCCAGTGGCATTTCCCTGAACCCTTTTCCTGTGTTCCCCTTAAGCATAGGAACACTACTGTGGCTGCCAATCCCTTGCCTCCAAGGATCTTGGTGCCTTTAGCAGATGCTAGACTTTGTGAGGTCAATAGTGTGTTGGACATTGCGCTGGGCATGCAAAGTCCAATTATGATTGCTTCAGCCCTAACTTGTGTGGAGTATCTTGCAAATCATTGCTTTTCCCATCCTTTTGCTCTTACACTCTTACCGCCCTCTCTTCCACAAATGTCGCTGAGCTTCAGGATGGGGAGAGATTAGTCTGGCCTAGTTTAGAGTTAGAGTGACACATTCTTATTTGATGCGCCAACTGGTGGAAATTAAAAGATTGTTAGCACCTTTGTTCCCTGTACACTAAGATATTGCATGTTGATGCATATCACAAAGGACAATGTACAAATTATTACAATGTCTGAATATCTTGGGGATGACATCAGTATTTATGCTTGTGTACATATGCTCTTTCAAATGACTGATCTGCTTATTTTTTAAATTGAAGCATAAGATATTGACTTCCTTCAGTGTTCTTCCTAGCACTTATTGCTTGTTGAAATCATTTAGCATTTCTTGCTCAATCATTAGCTCTTCTGGTAAAATAGCCATGCTTTTTCTGAGGTGTTCCCAAGTGTCCCCTCTTGTTTCAGATATCGGAATAATTGAAAACACAAGAGATTGGGTTCTGGAACCAACTACAAATAAAACAAAATAAGCATCTAGGAAAAACGAAACACCACACCTGAAAACATCTCACATGAAAAATATTGTAGCACAAATAGGGAAATTATATTCTGGGTCAGAAAAAAACAATCAGGAACTGTGAATGTTAAATAATTTGCAGAAGTCTTATAGATGTGCTTAAATTTGGAGAAATCCTAACACAAACACAAAACAGCTTTGTATTAGAAAAAAGGGGCAAGCTAGAAAAGGGAGATGGACTCCATGCAAGGAAAGGTTACAAGCGCTTGAGTCAGCATGAAAGAGACTTTAGAAAGAAGAAGGCAGACAGGAACAAGCAGGAGAGATCCTCGAGGAAGGCAGAGACATAAAAGGTGCTTTTTTCTGGTGACAGTTTTAAAATAAATCACTGCCAAAATAAAGAAAGTTAACCAGAGGTAAATCCTCATTTGAATTTGATAGAAGTGGTTTTTTTTTGCCTTATCAGTTAATTGGTTAATATGTATTGTATAGTTAATTGGTTAATTTTTTAAATGTTCCAAAAAATATTTTTTACAGATTTCACTATGAAATTAAATATACACTCCATTATAGTGGACCCCTGGTGGTTTGCCTCCCTATATGTGATCCCTAGCCTTTCCCGAACCATCCTCTTTTTAAAAACCTCATTCCCAGAATCCTTTGCTAGCATACAGTGCCTTTATGAATGCAAAATTCCATGTCTAATAAAAAAAGTGAACAAAATTGACTTTCCTCTAATTGATGGCAAGTAAATTTTCAGTCAGTAAATTCTCACCACAATTATCTGGCAACATTTGGCTGACGTTTTGTGGGGTGTCTTTTCCTGATGCCAGCTGGTATTGTTCAGATCATTCCATTTCTAGGTGAAGCAGAAGGCAAGACATTTTAAAGTTTATTCTGTATTGTGCTTGCAGAAATATTTAGGAAAGGCTTTTCACACTGTGATGTAGAATAACATCTTGCTCTCTCCTGGGGGGGGTTGTTACCCATTTATTTACCACCTTTTACAAGTGTATCTTAATTTAAAAGCTGTCATTACAGATTGTGAAGCAAGCTGAATAAATCACCCCATCCACATACATTGCCAGACACAGCAGAACATTTGAAGACCTATGTAAAATAAATGGAAACAGAGAAGTTCACATGACAATAGGAAGGGTTCATTATTCTTTGGAAGTGTTGAAAGAAATCAATATAAATCACTTACATTCATGGTAAAAAAACACTATTCTGTATTTAGTGCTCACCAGAGCACAGCTCCAATAGTTTAACAGAATTGTTTTCACATTTTATTCTAGCCTTAACCTGCGAAAACACAACTGTTAAAAGAGTCCCAGACTTACCTGTCTTTAATTTCTCTGAAAATGAGTACCTGTTAGCTACCTCTTCTATTAAGTAGTAGGCATCCAAGCAATGAAGGTATGCTATGATAGTAGACAATAGAAGGCTATCTTTTTAGTAGTTATGATCTCTGGTTTCCACTGTTTAAAATGTCAGTGCATAGCTTTATAAGCTCAGATCTTAGATGACATCCTTTGTCAACTGCCTGTGCTTTTACGTTTTCACACCCCAAATCATGATCTTTCATTAATGTACACCAAATATCTGTGACTAAGAAACTTAGAAATCAGTCAGCTTGACTTTCTCAGTACTGGGAACTACTACAGTACTGTTTAAAAAACAAAAGTTATCAAAATTGCTACTTTAAATGGAAAGGATGGCAGATGGACCATAAGGTATATCCTGTTTTGCTTAATTATTAAGAACATTGTGGAGTGGTAAGGTCCTGTATCCTTCAGTGGATGGAATGGAAGACAATCTCAAATTTTTGTATCATCTTCTGGCATCTCAAAGATTAGTTTTATTAGTTTATTGTGTGTTAATCATTGTGTATATGAAGCAAAAGAGGAGGAGTCAAATCCTTCAAACTAGGTTCTTACTAATAGCTGATTAAGCCTGGGAAGTGAATCAATGAGATAGTGGATACTTTAAAAATCATGATAGGCTGTTTTCTCTGTGTAGGTAAAGTCACAAACATGGGAAATTTAGGGGCTCAAGCTTTGGTATACCATATTTCTACCTCGTAGATGTGTGCCTGAAGCCAAGACAGACTTTCCTAGTGTGAGCATCTTTCTGCTAATAGAAAGGCTTCATCCTTTCTGAAATAAGTGCAATGTGCATTGCTAGGCACAGCCAGGGGAGACATGTGTGACTGACTGTAAGACTCAGCTCTGAGAATCCCCAGGCTTCAGCTATGGCCCGAGCATAAACCATGACCTAGAGAAAAGTCAGCAAATGACTTGAAAACCGCAGAGAAGATTTTGCTGAGAACATTGTGGACTCCATGAACTCTAAAAACCTTGAACTGAGCAACTTTGGCAGGGTAGGCGGTCCTCTGGTTAATGGAGTCTGGAGGAATGATAGCATAATCAGATAGACATTGACACTAGTGGTGCTGCACCCAATATATTCTCTTAAGAGATATTTGACTATTCAAGGTAGAACTCTTGTTTGAAGACCATGAGAGAATCAATAGTTTGTGAAATAAGCTTAAGGGCCAGATACTTACATTGTGATGTATCCTTATATGTGCCAAATCAAAGAGGCCTTCAAGGCCAAAGCATGGTCACAGCAAGGGCAAATGAAGTCACAGCAGTCTGTGTAGTGTCAGTTACCTCCATGGATATGGCTATGCACAATTTTCATAGTGTTGTGACATATACACATTAATATAGCAAAATGCACTCATACACTGATTGTGAAAGATGATACGCAGCTTAGATTTCACTGTCAAATTTTCGAGTGACTTGTCACTTAAAATTATTTAGAAAATAAAGTGCCCTGGAAAAGCAGGGATGCAAGAAAAATTTGTATTGTGGTCTTCATGCAGTGTACACTCTGCTCTAGTTTGCAGCAGACCAAGCAGAGATAATACAAAGTCTATAAGAGAAAGACTACGTGGAATTGAAGTAGTAGCACAGGATATGTTTTTGTGCTGCCCCATAGTGTGTGTAGAGAGAAAAGACAAGCCAACTTGCTCAACACAATTCTTGGTAAATTTCAAGTATCCAAGAAACAGTCTCTCTTCAAAGTTGTGTAAGAAGTAGAGAGAAGGTTAGAGACAGAAAAATCCATTTATACTTCTGCTATCACTAGACTGTGAACCTGGCTAGTTATTGCTGACTTCCTAATCTATAACATGATATCTCACAGAGACATGATAAGAGTCAAATAAGTATAGATGACCAGAAAATGGAAATAATGATAATACATGTCATCTAATGTGATACCAGGTTAGAGAGATATGAAATGCAAAAAGCCTTACCTATAGTAGAAAACCCAAAGAAGATTAACTACCATAAATTATTATTTTAAAATTAGTTCATATATACCATTTGTTCATTTCATGAGCTGCTGTTGAAAGAGTTACAGTCTAATGGGTCATCATAATTTTGCAGCAATTAGAATTCATCTATAGGATTAGTAGTAGCACAGGATATGACACTTTGAAGCTCCCCACACCTAGTTTGATCACAAAGATACAACTTCTGTGTGACCATAAGGGCATTGGTTGACCTCCCTGTGCCTTAAGGCATGTAGACATATGCCTTCTGCCTGTCTTCAAACGTGCATCGCTTACATGGCCTCTTTGAAGTTGGGCGTATGTTCTACAGAGTGCACAGTGTGGCCAGAGGCAAATCTGTCTCTTTATTTAAAAACAGAAAAAGGCCAAGGTAGTAGCATATTGATTGCAGATCATTTGAAACCAACAAAGCACTAATGCAAGTCTGTATTTTTAACTCACATGTGTTTGTAGGTGTACATACTTATGTAAAAATTATATCAATTTATATAATATATATCCATTTACATATGTATGTACATTTGTATATCTGTATATACAAATTATATCCACATATAATAATAATAATCCATTATACTAATGAATATCGCCATACATGAGCAAGTATATACAGTTATAGACACCAGAATGTCCATGGTGACTATTCACTAAATGCAATTAACATGGATTTCATAATTTTCCAACTATCCAGAGTAGCATACATACAGCAGTTTGAAAGTAAAATATAACATATTATGCAACTAATTTCCACTGATATTTCTTTTAACACATTTAAAATTGTGCACATGATTAGAAAGGTCACTCCATAACATTTTAAGTTTTCTGAGTATAATCCTTCAAGACCTTGACCAGCATTAAAGTTTTACAATATGCATATCTCTGAAAAGTCTTTCTGAACGGTGATTTAGAAGAATGAATCCTAGATTATTGTAGTTGTTTTAGTAGTAGTTAACATATCAAAGCATACACATTTGAAAAGAAATTGTGGCTATTTGTATTATTTTTTCCTTGTGAATATTAGACCATATGCCACATAATTACCAGAAAGTTCTCACTCAGACATTTCAGTGTTTAATAACTGTTGCTGTGTACATAGATCCAAGGGCCTAACTGATTTGTCAAGAAAATAGATTGATTTTCTACATTTTGTCTGAGTCATACCCATTTAGTATTATAAGGGAATGTTGTAAAAATTTCTTTTCCTTTTATGTTTTCAGATGAAAGGTAAGGATAAAGAAACATCTGCTCACTGGGTATGCAGAAGCATGTTAAGATTCTTCTTTTTTTGGGAAAGCACAGAGAAGCCTTTTTTGCCACTATGGCTTCAACCTTACATGTAGAAATTATGCATACTCAGCAAGCAGCAAGCAATATCTTTATGGAAGAGTAGCTGTGGCTAAAAATGCACCTCTTGAATTTAGTCTTCCTAGTTATTCATATACACCCCACCCTCAGTGATCATTTTCATCTCGGTTTTGAGTGCTGAAAGCAACACACCATCTTGAGAATACACATAGTATTCATTTAATCGTTTTGGAAGAACCTCGTGACAGGAGAAAGGCTTGCAGCCCTATTCTGCAAAGACTTTAGTGGAGGATCACTCCCTCATGGGGGCTACAGAAGACCAAATGCCATTGTAATTTACTGAAGTTCAGCCTTCAGAAGAAGCATCTATTTGTCAATTGCTTTATTTACTGATGTGAATAACCAACAAAAAGTCTAGTACACTAACATTCCAGTAGCTGTTTTTCTTTTGGAAACAGAAAGCAAAGAAATCAGAGGAAATTTATGGAGAGTGGCCCAAATTGAAACCTACTCAGAAGCACCTTTCCTATTTGCACAGCTAAACATCTTTGTGCTTTATTTTAAATGAAGGAGTACATAGATGGATAGCTCTAAGTTTGAAACATGCATTAGAATATGTTTCTATAAAAACACATTACACAATCAGCATTCAGAGAGGGCTATAGCTCTGGAAGACTTGCATGCCCATGGGTCATCCCTGGGGGACAAGCTGTATATAAATACCAGCTGCCAGTTCACAGTTTGTGCAAATATAAAGTCTGTTAGACCAAGATAACATGTATATAGTGTGACATGGCAGCACTTGGCTACATTCAGGCAGACCTCAGTATATTTAGTGCTTGATATTATTCCACTTCTCACTAAAGGGACATGCTGTTTTCTAACAGATTGGTAAAAAGACAATGGCTATAAGATATGTGGAGTAAAAAAAAAACTGAATAGCAATACGAATGATGGTCCAGAAGACCATGCAGGGAAGAAAGAACTCTAGGCAGCGTACAAAACAGGAACATCTTTGTTTCCTGAAGCATTACTGAGAAACAGTAGAGCACTTGGATCACAACAACTGATAGTTTTGTTCATAGTATATGTTCAAGGAATGTTTGTAGAAAAGTGACAGGTTCAGTTGCTTCTAAGTTCTCATGGCTATTACTGGTAATTAAATTTCTGTGTTTCCTCTTTACAAAATGATTAAAATACCCACTATGGGAGCTGTTTTTATTCTATAGTCATCTTCACTCTAATGTATCCATTCAATATTGAATTCTTAGGGTCCTGAGTAACTAGTCCTCTACTTATTCTTCTCTGGTATATCCAAGTGACATAATCACTTAAACACTTTCCATTGTGCTGCTTTTCCACAGCTGTACTGATACTTTTTCTTTCCCATGGCAGGTCAGATTGCCAATCCAACTTCTAGTTCCTCTTGGAAGGTACAATGTCCAGACCAGTTACACATATTCTTCCAAATAATGGGCTCCTGTTAGACTCTCAAAAAACTTTATGCATATTTTTTTATTATTTATTCAGACTCTCAAAAAACTTTATGCATATCTTTTTTATTATTTATTCAGACTCTCAAAAACTTTATGCATATCTTTTTATTATTTATTCAATCGTGTGAGTGTGCGTGTGTGTGTGTAGAACCACAGGCGAATTCGGGAACCACCATGGACCGCCTCCACCTCCTCCTTGTTTACTCTGCTCCAGGATTCACAGGCTCCACCCTACCAGGACCAGAAACTCAACTCAGGCCGCCCCTGCTTCCGCCCGGCGTCTGTACGTGGGGTCTAGAATCCGAACTGAGAACCTTCTGCCTGCAAGGCAGAGGCTTAACCCCTGAGCCACCTCTTCAGCCCCTATTCATATCTTTTTTAGAGACACTTTTATTATTTTTGTTTGTAATACTCACCCCCATACACCAGCTATTTCTTTAAGAGTAATAATTGATAACTTATACATCTTTGTAGACCACATGAAATTCTTTTGTAAAGCTTCCGATATGTTCCTTTTATTATAATTAAAATTATATAGACAATTGCATAATCTGTTTTAATGCTGAATCTCTCTAAAAGAGTTTAATAGTCACAGTCAGCTCTCTAGTTACTAGTATTGTGTCTTATCCTTAGTAGGCATGCAGCATATAATTGTAGAGATAAATATTAACAGATGATAGTTGATAATTTAAAGTTGGATGATAGATAGATAGATAGATAGATAGATAGATAGATAGATAGATAGATAGATAGACAAGCCAGAGACATCCATACCCATGCATGTATGTCTGTATATGGTCACATTGCTCTGCTCTCCAAAAACCACTGAGTTAAAGGACAAGAATAAAGCACTGCCGTTCAAAATCACACCTCATTCTTATTCCCTTTCCCTCTGAAATAGACAGCTTTGTCCAAATATCTTCCTTTTAATGTTATGTACTGTCTTAAAAGTAGAACATATATTTGCAGAATCATTCTCGGGGTGACCTAGCATTGACTTCATCCTCATCTCTTTCTTGCTTGTAGTTTTCAAGGATAACTACAAAGTATTTAGGGGCTGAGATATGGAGGAACAGCCTAAATTTTGTTCCTGCTTTTCCAGTGGAATGTAATTTATTGTTCAAAGAATAGCTTGTATGTTTCTCTCTCCCTTGGAAGGAGGATGTTGTTCAAAACTTTGCTTAGTGAGTCCCGGAGTACCAGAGATGCACAGCCAGAGTAGGATGCCTTTCTGAAGAGTCCTTCAGGTCTAATGTCATTCATAGCCATGATTCCACCTACTTCCAGGGAAGCATTATTAACTCTTAGTGGACTGGCTCACAATGGGATCTAGACTTTCTTTTTCTTTGTTAATAGTTGAGCTGGCTGCAACAAACCATAATTCAGAATACCAAAGACCCTACATTAATCACTTGGAACCAGACCAGCCAAATCTCCTCCCATCCTAAAGCTCAGGGAACCTCATGGAAGAGGGGATGACAAGATTTGTAAGACCCTAAAGATGGAGAGGATTAACAATATGCAAAATACTCCACACAAATTAGGGCTGCAGCAGCCAGGATTGGATTTTGCCTGACCTGCACAGTGGCTGACATGTCAACGAACCCCCAAAGTCTAGCATGGATCACAAGGGAAAAGGATCCTTAGAGGCAAGGGATTAACAGTCATAATAGAGTTCCCATACCAAAGGGGAGTGCACAAAGGGCCTCTGGGCTATGCCTCTGAGTCCTGAATCCTTACTAGGGTGGAGAACTCAAAGGGATGTTTGACATTTACACGAAAGGATATTCCAGGGGTTGGGAGGGAAGAAGGGGGAGGCACTGGAAGAGGGGGAAGAATGGAGGAGAGGTGAAAGGAAGGGGGAAGTAGGAGAGTGCAAGGTGGGGAGGGGAGGAGGAAGGGAGAGGACAGGGTACCTATTGAGCTTGTATGACTAGGAAAAAAATAAACTGTGGGAGAAAAATATAGTTGAGTTGGCCTCATTTAACTTGTGTTTGAATGTGTTCTGTCTCACCAGACTAGACAAATTAATAATCAGAGCTCAATGAACTAGTTTCATGTTCCTTCATCTCTATAGATATGGTCTGTGAATATCTGACTTTATTATGATTTCTTTAGAAGATCACTTACTCTCTGGACACTTTCATTTAGATGCCCTAAATCAAAAATTAGTGAGTTTTTCACTAAATCATGGCTTTTCCCTCATTCTCAGTTATGCCTCTGGACAAATTTCTCAGCTTTGCTTTCAATTGGACATAGCCATATTATAGAGTATGGGAATAGAATATTGATGAAAACTATTTGTGTTTTTGTAGATCTGATCCATAAAACGTTCCAATCTTTACCTCCCTCTCTTCCTGCTGTGGGTTGATGATTCATAAGAGAACTCTATAACTTCAGGGCATGGCTGTACCACACAGATGGAAGAAACCTGAGCCTCTGACTCATGAAACTATTTGGAAAGTTCTGGAGCCTTTAGGATGTGGGGCATAGTTGATGAAAGTAGGTTCTCCAGGGGTGGACTTCTGAAGGGTGTATTCTTTATTCTCTGGCTTGCGTCACATAATACCTGTAGCTGCATATGTAGGATATCATAGAGCTCCTCTTCCATGGCTCTCCTGTCGTGAGGGGCTGAAGTATCTAGAACATCATAAATCAAAATAAACCTGCCTTCTTAATGTGATTCTGTTCATTTTATTACAGTGGACACAAAAATGTCATAAGACACTGTGTGGAATAGCCATTCCATTCCTAATAACAGGTTCGAGAAAGTAAGACAGCATTCTAGTTTTGTTATTTCACTATGTGTTTTTTGGGGGAGGGGGTTGTTTGGTACTGCTATTGACCACACCTGCCTCATTCTCTTAATTCATTTGCTCTTCTGCCTTCCTTTCTCTGGTCTTTGTTAGCACCAATGTTTCACTGCGATGGTCTTAGATTGATAAAAAGATTCCCTGAGGTTTCTCTATCCTCATCTGTATCTTAGGGAGATTTAGATCAGATTATCACCCTTTCTTGATGTGTTAATTAAAAAAAAGCATATTAAATGGTCTTTGACATGGCTTGCCTCTAATCAATTTTCCATCTACACCCTAATCTTATTTTGAAAAGAGATGGATTCAACCATCTCTTCTCTTATTTAAATCTTTTCATTACCTTCATGAAGAATTAAAATTTGTAGAAATATATGATAACAAGTTTGTTGTATATCCAAAAGGATAAACATCAATATATTCACCTCCAGATTTATTGTAGCACAATGACAAAGCCATGGAAATAGCCCAAATATTTATCAATGAATGAATGGCTACATGAACCATGAGATCTATCTATCATCTATCTATCTATCTATCTATCTATCTATCTATCTATCTATCTATCTATCTATCTATGATATATCTATCTAAAAGGTAATATTATCAAGCTTTGAGAAAAGAAAGAAGGCAGGGGGAGATGGCTCACTTGGTAAATTGTGGTGGTTCATGCTTGGGATGTGGAGAAGTAGGATCCTGGGGGCTTGTCGACTAGATAGTCCAGCTAACAGTGTGCTGCAGGTTCAGTAAGAACTTTTGAAAGTGCTCAGGTACACATCAAAGGCAAATCAAGTGAAACTCAGTGGGCCACACATGAAAATAAGAGAAAAAATAGAAAACAAGGAGGAAGAAGAAGGAGGAGGAGGAGGAAGAGGAAGAGAAGGAGGAAGAGGAGGAGAAAGAAAGAAAGAAGAAAGAAAGAAAGAAAGAAAGAAAGAAAGAAAGAAAGAAAGAAAAAGAAAGAAAGAAAGAAAGAAAGAAAGAAAGAAAGAAAGAAAGAAAGAAAGAAAGAAAGAAAGAAAAAGAAAGAAAGAGAAGAGGAAGAGGAAGGGGGTAGGAGGGGAAGGGGAGTTGTAAAGGAAAAAGAAGTGGGGTATGGAATTGAGAATTCAAGTATGAAAATATTATAAATTCATTGTATTCATGTGTCAGATTAAAAAATAATAGAATAAGGTTGAACTTGATAGAAGAATGAACCTAGCATCAGCTTTGGGTCTACATGTACTCCATCTCTGCACACACACACAAACATGCTTACACATGTACCTTTCCTGCCCCCAAAGGGAAAGAAAATGTCATGTGTGACCACATGGGTAAACTATTCATTAGCCTAGGAAGCATTAAGTAAAAAAAGTAGTAGCAGGGCAAAAACTGCATGATCCCAATAATACATGATATCTGAAATATCCAAGTATATAGAAGCAGAGCATAGATGAGTGGCTCTTTGGAAAGAAGGTGGGGGGATATAAGAGGTTAGTGATCAACAACAGATATTTATTTCAGTAAAGCGATGGATAAGATCTAGAAATCTGCTTGATAACATTGTGCCTGTAGTTAAGGTCTGACCTCATGCTAAGTGCTCTTACCTCCAATTATGAAAGACACATGTTTCTGTAGCATGTCATCCTTTAAAGCCCACATATTCATACTCTAGCCATCTGCCACCATCATCATCAATTTGATTTATGTGACTGATAGATTTTCCTATATATGATATCTAAAATGTTCTCCTAGTAAGGCCCAACTAATCACCTCTTCCATCTTTGCTAAACTTCCATACTGATTTAATTACTTCTCTTCATTCTCATAACACTTTGAATATAACTCTCTAATGGTTATTTTGATTATTTGATTCAAGAACTTATAATTGAGTTGAAAAACACAGGTGTAAAGTCTTTTTCATTAGTTTATTTTCTTTTTTACATAAAATTTCTGTATGTGTTTCCATGTGAATGGATATACGGGCACGTATGTATATGTGTATTTGGTTGTCTAAAGTTGATGTCCAGTGTCTTTCTCAATTGTTTTCCACTCCATTTATTGAGGCAAGGTCTCTCAATTGTTAGTATAGCAAACTAGAGGTTTCCCTTTCTCTGCCTCCTGAGTGCTGGAATTTGTTTGTTTGTTTGTTTGTTTGTTTTTTGAGGATTAAGGTAGAGTTCATTAGAGGAGAGAAAGGTTGGAATTTATGGACTGTAGAGGTGGAGTGCCATGAAGGGCTAGGGCACCGGAGAACTCATGAGAAATGGGCAGCAGGAAAAGGAATTCATGGCACCTTGAGTACCACGAGGGACTAGGGCACCTCTGATGCTGGAGTTATAGGTAGCAGCAAAGGCTTCTCAGCTTTCACATGGGTCTGAACTCTAATCTTAACACATGTTTGCCAAGTACCTTATCCACGGAAGCCATCACTACAACCCTCATTTATTCATGTTCTAAATCACTTCTTTAGTATGACATTCTCTTGTCTTAAAATGTCAAACTCCTGGTCTAATCTTGTTCCATCTCAGAGTCTCCAGACCTATCTCTCCAGGTTTTTCTCCTGTTAACTTCTTGTAATAGTTACTCTTAGCTGTTGCTGTGAGAGAGCATTAAAAGTCAAGCAACTTAAGGGAGAAAGGGAGATTTATTCAGCTTAAGGTTCCAGAAGGGAGAAACGGTCTTTCATGGTAGAAGTAACCTGGCTGGTGGCTGAAGCTAGAGGCAGGCTAAGACACTGCAAACATCCTAGAGTCTCAGAACTGCACAGTCCAGTAGTCCATTAGTCCAGATGGCTAAAAGATAGAGGATTCCTGGAGAATCAAAGAACTCTAGAGTCTCCCTTCAAAGTCTTCTGTTCTATGGTTCTTTTTATATGGTCTGCTACTGGGAGGTTCCAATCAGATCTAGGGCTGGTCTTTGTATTGTAAATGTACTGATCTGGATAATCTCTTCAGGTAGTCTGACAACTGATCTCAGTTAATGCCAGGTATGGTCAAGTTGACACTCAGGATTAACTATCACACTTCTATAGTCATTGCAAAATAACTTTAGACTTCTGTCCTCTACCAGTACAGAACCTACTCATCCATCCCACTTGAATTGCATATTGCTCTGGAAAGTCTTCCTGGCTCACATCTGTTGCAAATCTTCTCTTCCTCAGTCTAAGAGACCCCAGTCTAAGCTTGGCTGTCACTTTCACTGTTACCTAATACATTTCATCTCTGGAGGAATAGTCTCTTCTTCCTAATTAGACTGCAAGGTTGTAGACTTCAGGGTCTGCATCTTTGATGTATCAGAAGCCCCCGCAGTAAAAGAAAAGGGAAACTAATATTTACCAAGTTCCTGTGGTGTGCCAGGCTCTATGTTAGATTCTTTACAAATATTGTTGGGTTTAATTCTCACACCAAGTCCTTAAGTTATGCATTATTAACCTCCTTTCAGAGTAAGGAAACCAGCACCTCAAGAAGTGAAGTACATTAGTGGGCATCACAGGCCAGTCATTAATCAAAGTGGTCTTCTTCTTAGTTCTGTCTTTCTTCTGATTTCTCTAGTATTCTTTATATTTATTAGACATTTACTAGTAAAGCCAGTCACTTTTATCTGCTTCTCCCCTGAGCATAATTTTTATGGTATGAGCATTATCGACCCATGCTAATTTGATTCTTGAATCTGAATCGTGTGTGCACGCACATCATAGACAACCTCCTCTGGGCTGGGCTCCATACATTCACTCCTACTCAGTTTCACAGGAGACTAAAAAACAGTTGATCTTTAGCTTTATTATTGTTTTTATCCATGTGGAATTGAAAGCTCAAATCACATAACAACTATCTACATACTAGATGCATTTTCTCTTATTTCTCATGCTATTTTATATTATAACCCATTTTTTAAATCTACTTTTTTATTATTACATTTTTTGCCTAGTTATACAAGCTCAATAGATACCCCCTACTTCTCCCTCTTCCTTCTTCCTTCCTGTTTTCTCTCATTACACTCTCCCCCATTCCCATTCTCCCCCACTCCCTCTCATCCCTTTTCCTTCCCTCCTCCTCTCTTGGTGCTTTCTGATTTCTCCCTCCTATCTTCCAGAGCATCTGTTTATATAGGCCCTGTATTTCCCTCTGAGTTGTCTACACTAGTGAGAGTTCAGGACTCAGTATTATAGCCCATTTTTAAGAGGATATAAAAATGGGAGGAAGACATATTGAGTGACTGTTTAGACAGCAGGGGGAGAGAGAGGGGAAGATTCGATGGAGATGTGTCATATAAATGTGTGAAATTGTCGAAGAATGAATGAAAATATTATTTAAGAGAACAATACTGAATTATTAGCCTTCAAAACTACTATTTACTTCATTAATATTTCTATAGGACACTTACATTTTGTCATCTGGTGCTTTAAAATAAAACACAAGATAATTGAAGTAACTCTAAATTTCTGCAAAGAGAATCCAAGAAAATTCAATCAATGGTTAATGAAACTATTAAGATGGAAAAAATAGATGATTTCTACTATTTTAATCCCTTTTAACATCTTTTGTGATATTATTGATTGGACAGTGATAATCTTCATAGCACCCATATTAGATTCTTCTTAATTTAGCCCAATCTGCTCATTTATCTTCTACTTCAACTCCTTTCCTTGTTTTTATCTCTTCTAGATTGAAGTTGGCTGAGGATATTGTGATCCCTCATTATATTACAGGCTGCATACTAGAGTTTCTAGGCAAACTGAGGAGCCTCCAAGAGTGTGTGAGGAGAAGAAAGAGCCAGCAAAGGGAAGATTTTTGTGTGTATCAAGTCAATGGCATTTCCCCTGCTTCTTGATTAGAGTAGATTAGATCTGGCTTAGATCTGAGAAAAACTGCAGCTACCGCCACAGTCAGAAGTTTAGTATTTGTAATCGTACAACAATTTTTTAAGCATCTCAAAAGGGTGCACACATGCATAGTGATTCGCTATTTTATTTCATCCGATCTTAAGCACATCAATAAATTTTTAGCAGCTTGTCTATTTCTGAGGCTCGAGGAAATGATGATTCTATATTTATCTCAATATATAATTAACAATAATTCATAAGTAATGAGTTTCATGCTCTAAAGACAAATTACTGGCCTTTCTTTTTCTCCCACATTTTTTGTGTAAGTGCTGGCTGGGGGTGGGGTTCTGCACGGTGATTTCTGTGACACTCTATTTGGTATCTTATGCTGTCACAATGAGCTCGTGATTTCAGGTGAGGAATAAGCAGGAGCACATGAACCCTGAAGCAAAAGAGATGAAATTTTCATCCGAATGTCGTGTGGAATAAAAATGATGGAGATAAAAACAGAAAATATTTGACATGGACAAAGTTGTTTCTAACTAGAACATTTTTCAAAGTTTTCCAGAGGCATCAATTGCTCTCTGTGCAAATCGTTTAGAACAGAACTGTAGTGAGAGCATTAGCAAATGATCCTCTTTTTCCTGCAATTAGATTAGTCGTGCACTAGTAGTCTGGAATTTATGTCATTTGTATTGCTGAAGAATCCATGTGCCATATTTTTCAGAAAGAAAATAAAGAAAACTACTAAAGTTTGAACCAAAGATTAAAGATGTTTTCTCTTCCTTTTTTAGACATTTTGAATTATTTACATTGTGTACACACACACACACACACACACACACACACACACACACACACACACAGTATATATGGAGGGTGCAGAATAGCTTGTAAAAGTCTATTTTTCCTTCCACCATATGAGTCTGACATCTGGTCATAGGGCTCAGGGGCAAGTGCCTTTCTTCACTAGGCCATCTAACCAATTCAGATGTCTTTTTCTTAAACTGATTTTTTAGTTTTAAAAATTTTGTCCCATGAAACAAATTACAAACACTGTAATTTAAACATTATCAAGCCCCAAACAAACCATTTGTTAGTATTGCAATGATGAGATCCATAATTATTTGTTCCTTTCCCCATGTATATTTTATGCATTTACATTCTTGATTACCCAGTTTAAAATTCCAAGAAGGAGAAACATATCTTAGATGCCTTTCTATCTTCTTCATATTATTATTATTGTTCTCATCACAGTAGGTAATTATCTGATTTTTAAAAATTAATTTTGGGCCTCCAGCAGGGAAGGTGCTATATGAACTTGGAAAATAAACTTGGAAAAGCACCTGATGGAATAGATTAATAAATTGTACCTGATCCTGGCTTTCATCTGCTTAGAGAGGATAGGATGGCTCCCAGATCTACTACAGACTTAACAACATGGACCAAAATAATAAGCAAAGTCTATGTGTAGATGATACCATGTCAGGCTGTGGATTTTGAATTCTGGTGGGAAGCACAGCCACATGTGCTAAAAGTCCCCACAATCGTTCCATTCAAGCCATGGACACAGAAGTTCCTCTTTTATCTAATTTCTGGTTTTCATTTTGAAATTACTTTCTCTTTCTAGGCAATTTTAAGCAAGTAATTAAATCTCAGTTGAGGTATGCAAATGAATCCAGTCTAGGTATGCAAATGAATTCCTAACTAGGTGGATGCCACCTAGCTAGGAAAGGGAGAACCTCTTATTAGCTAGGCGACCCTTTCTGGGTTCTACATACCTGAGAGCTTAGTGGGAAATTACACATCAATATAACATTATACAACTGTCACAGTGCACTTACATGAATTTCAGACTTGAGTAGAGAGTCTGAATATTTGAGATATTTGTAAGTCCTAAATGATAATCCTTATATTTAAAAATTAAATGAGAATGGAAATATTGTATGACTTAATTAAAACTTCTGTTGACACTTTTGTTAAAACTATTGTTGACGCTTTTGTTCTAAAATTCTAAAAGAATACTGTGATGAATCAGCAGTTCACGTGATTCGTATTGCTATTAATTAAACAGCCAATCATTTGTCTAAATGTTAATAGTGATGACTACTGTCTGCGAAATATATTCCAGAGTAAAGACTGATTTCCTTAATATTTCTTGGTTATGAGAAAGAAATCATGGTTTAAGTTGTGTTAAGTTTAACATATCTATAAACTTCACTTGGGAAGCTGAGATACAAGGAAATGAGTTTTAGGCTAGCCTGGGCTTCACTCTATCATCAAATAAAAGTGATTCACATTCATTCATTAGAAAATATAACCAAATAGGAAGAATCTGTAGAAATTACAGGCAACAGCTGGTGAACAGATCCAACCTTCTATATCTCACATTCTGCCTTATACCATTCAGTGATGTGAGAATTATTGAACAAACAAGGAGTGTTTACTGAATATGTCCTAGGTCTCATACAAAGTGATTTATATCTGATTCTCAAATGCATCTCATAGATTAACTCTATGCCATCACTTTGTAGCTTGGTAGAGATCCTAATCTCACAGCTGATCCCCAGTCTTGTAGCACCAGAATGTGCGCTACAGCCCTTGTGCATCGGGTGCCATGCTGTATCTCTAGAGTCCTCTCTGCCATCTCCCACAATTCAGACTCTAAGCCACCTGTAGGTCAGAGGCCATTTGGGAAGGGGTAGAGCAGTTCTAAGCAGCCAAATATCAGTTGTGCTCCCAGGACATGCTTCAGTTCTTTTTCACACATTGAAACCATCTCACCTAAATGATTCTTTGTTGTTGCTTTTGAGACAGGTTCTTACTATGCGTAGTGCAGACTGGCCTCAAACCTCTAATCCTTCAACCTCAGTCTCTGAATGCTGGGATGATTATATATGTCTAGGTTAACTAAATCATTCTCAATGCATCTTGTGCCAGATAATCTTTTACCCAAAAAATATCTCACTATACTTATATTCTTCCTGATTTTCTCATGAAACAGTTTCATTCTATATTATTGCTGTTGATGTTCATGAGGAAAGAAACTGTCTTTTTTCGGTAATAATATTCTCTAGATACAGAATCTACTGTATCTAGAACAGTAACTACCATATAATATGTGCTTAATGGATGCTTGAATAAATTAACGATTCCTTTTGCCCTTTAAATAAAGTCATTCTATAGTTCATTAGGACAAGCAAATCCAGTTTAGTATATTAACAGCTGTTAATTGCTTCAAGGTTATTACTGCCTAACTCACATTAATATTAATAATGATAATTCCTACCATGTGTACAGGATTTTATAAGATACGAAGCACTCCAACACCTAGGCTATTTAATCTGTATATAGAACTGTGGGATGAGGGCTTTATCACTCACATTTTACAGATAGAAATTCTGGGGTATAGAAATTAAGCAGTCACAAAGAATTTCAGAAAGATCTGAAGCAGAACATACTTTATAGAAAGACAGCAACTATTCATCAAGTGGCAATAATGGTGGACCTTTAGGTATTTTTGGTTTTCAAATGAACACAATTACACACTTACAGCTATGACAAAGGAAATCTGCAGGATTTTGAATTGTTGTTAGGGGGCTGGAGCAGATGAGTGTGGCTAAAACACAGCTGTAAAAAGAGCGTCAGGTCAGTGAGGTCTTTCGTGGGTGAAGGCACCAGAACACTAACCTGGAGACCCGAGTTCAGTCCGCAGAGTTCACAAAGCAGAGTGGTAGAAGCAGAGAAGTGACTTGTGAAAGTTGTCTTCTGACTTCCATACCTGGCAACCTCTCTCTCTCTCTCTCTCTCTCTCTCTCTCTCTCTCTCTCTGTCTCATAATTAAGTAGAATATTTTTAAGAAACCTGGAGATGAGAAAGTGCCATTGATGAAACAAACACAATATAAGGGGGGGGGCTGCAGAAAATATCATTTGGGGACAGAGACAGGTGGTATCTCACTAGATTCTAAGACAGGTGGTGTCTCACTGGATTCTCATTTTCCTGTGTTTGGCAGCATGATTACCATGTTGAGATGGAACCTGGAATTAATTGATTGTGTAGCTCATATCATCATGTGAGTGAAATATAAATTTGATTGTTTTAGCCTATTGAGAATTTGGGGCTGTTTGTAACTACAGTATCATTTCTATTCTAAGCTAGACTGATTTATAGGTACTACAAACTCTGTGTGTGTGTGTGTGTGTGTGTGTGTTGCTTGTAGGTGAGTGTACATATGTGTATGGGCATGTTTACAAGAGGGCACTGGAGTATGTATACTTATGGAGGTTCAAGAGTAATATAGGGAATAATCCTGGATTGTTCTTCTACCTTATTACTTTGCTCTGGGGTTTTACCCAGGCTCTACCTTCTACGGTTATTATTACAGGTTTCTGCCCCACATTTTTTGCATGGGATCTGGGGATCTAAACTCAAGATTCTTTGGCTGAGGCATCGCCTCAGCCCATCTCTAAGAGCTCTGTAGAGAGTAATGATGGAGGAGCTGGACAAGTGGCTCAGGGGTTACGCCTCTGCCTTGCAGGGGAAGGTCATGAGTTCGGATCTTAGACCCCACGTATAGATGCCAGGCGGAAGCGGGGGCGGCCTGCGTTTCTGGTCCTGGTAGGGTGGAGCCTGTGAATCCCGGGGCAGAGTAAACAAGGAGGAGGTGGAGGCTAGTCCATGGTGGTTCTACATACACACGCGCGCACACACACAATTGAATAAATAATAAAAAAATAAAAAAAGAGTAATGACTGAGTACAAGGGAAGTCACGTTCTTGGTTTTACACTGTTTATAGTTGTTTGTCTTGCCCTCTTAATTACAGAGAATGAACAGATTCATGAAAACAGCATTCCAGAACTTGCTCATTTTGCACTCATTCAGGCTAAGCAGGCTAAGACTTTTATCTACTTATTGATGCTATACTGAAGAAAGATCTGGTATTTGAAGTTAGCCCTGACAAGAATCTGTTCTAACTATATCTTAGAAAAAGTCTCTTACCTCACAAAGCCTAGCATCTGCTAAAGGCACCAAGATCCTTGGAGGCAAGGGATTGACAGCCACAGTAGTGTTCCTATGCTTAAGGGGAACACAGGAAAGTGTTCAGGGAAATGCCACTGGGTCCTTGTACGTCATCGGAGAGGAGGACCCAGAGGAGAGTTAGGCATGCACAAGAAAGGACTCTGGGAATTGGGGCGGGAGGCACGGGGGGATGGGGTGGGAGGGGTGAGGGGAGGGGGAGCAAGGGGTTCGGGGGGAGGAGGAGGGAGGGAGGGAACTAGTGTACCTATTAAGTTTGTATGAGCTGAAATAATAATAAAAATGTATTATAAAAAAAAGAAAAAGTCTCTTAACTAATGTGAATTCAACTTTAATTTACCAGCTAGGTGAGTTATATTAAGTACATAGATGGGGTTATCAACTCTCAATGAGCTACTATGAGTAAAGGCAGTTTGCAAATTTTAATATACTGTTTAAACAATGAAAAGCAAAATTTCACCACCAAACTTAAAAAGCTTCTCCTTCATAGCAAATAACCTATAGGTGGAAGATACACAGATTTTCAGAAATATTTGTAAACTATGCCTGATAAGAGATTGACAGAGCCCAGAAGAGATATTTCTCAAAAGAAGACATATAAATATCCTACAAATTTAAAAAGTACTTAATATTTGTAAACATCAGAGAAATGAAAACTGAAATGAAAATCAGAAATCAACTCATACCTTTTAAGATAGCTATTATTAAATAATGAAAGATAAGTTGTGGCAAGGATGGAAGAAAAAAGAGGCTTTGGTTGTATTACTATATAAAATAGTACAACCATTTTTGAAAATTTTGTAGGAATTCCTAAAACCCTAAAAGCCTGGATATAATTTGACCAAGTAATCTCACTTCTGTGTCTATATTCAAATCAGCATATTAAGAAGACATCTATAACTCCACAATCAGGATAAATAAGCAACCCATGTTTTTGTCAATGAGAAAATTGATTTTTAAACATAAATATATGCAGAAAAATATCATTCTGCTTTTAAAAAAACAGGAAATTCTATAATTTGTGGCCTCATGGCTGAACCTTTGTGATATTATATTAAGTAAAAGAAGTCAGGCTTGTAGAGATAAGACACAAGTGCATTAGATGATCTCAAGTATTTGTAGAATCAGAGCCATTTTCCCTCCATGTACTTGTTCCCAATAGCTGTTCTTACTTTTCTTCAATAAGTATTTTTCTTTTTCCTTTGTTGTTGTGACAATCTGCACCCACGTTTGTCTTCTACATTCTGAAGTCTGTCCTTCAACCTTATATCTCTCTCCTCTATTCCCTTCCTTTTGTCTCCAGTTCTTCTCCAGCCATTCTCTCTCCAACAGGCTTCTTTCTGGCCAACAGCCATCCTGGAAATGGCTCCTGTCAATGTTACCATAGACCTTCATGATGCTGTGTTCAGAAAACATTTGTGTCTATTAGTGGTTCTCAGCCTCTCGGCAGCATTTGACACAAGGGGCCAATTGTTTTTCGTGAAACGATTCCTTCAGTGTGAAGAGTCACTCTTCCCCTTATGTGTTTTTGTTTTTTTCCCTCTCACCTCAGTGGGCATTCAGCTTCTGATCCTTGCTGGCTTCCTTCTCTTGTTCAACTTAACTTGACGCTGTGACCCCCACTTTGTGTGTATTCTCCATCGGGGCAGATTCCCTAGCCCCTGTGTTTAAGTATCAGCTACATGGCGATACTTGCTTATTTAGCTTTTTAACTTTTCATACCAAATTATATGTGATGTCTATAACAAGAACTTCAAAGATGCTCCTTCTTTGGCCTTCATGCAACATGGTATTACCCTAAGGCCCAGATTCTTTGACGCTGCCACTTAAGTGTGTAATAATTAATTCAAACTCAGTCCTTAAATTTTTGTTGTGTATGTGTGTAGGTTAGAGAACAATTTTCAAGTGTTGATTCTCTCCTTTCACCATATGTATTTCAAAGATCAACTTCAGGCTTTCAAGCTTGCCTTTAGTCAATATGCTCTTTGAAACTACAAAATTGGTTTTGTCTTACTGAAAACATTTGGAATCATTTAGGTCTCTGTGTATATGCTACTTCATTGCAAAGGCTTTCTCTAAAATTCAGTGTAAGTGATCCTTTAAGTTACTAATTCTGTCTTATTATCCCAAATTACATCATTGTATTTATCTTTATTTGATGGTGCCATGTTTGTTTATAAACTCCATAAGGCGACATTGTCTGTTTATTCACTGACTTGGCTAATTTCATAGGATTTGGCAGATAATAATAACATGAAAGAATAACCAGATAAGTGAATACATCAATGTATTTGTCTAGTAATATTTGTTGCAATATAAGTTTCTTTGGGTATGTTTATAACACTATCAGTAAAAGAGACCTCATAACTGACTGGATAAGTAGTGATTGCACAAATGGAATAATTTACTTGACTGCTCCATTCATATGATATATATGTATGCACATAAATGCATGTTCTCATGTGTGGGCACTTGTGTGTGTATGCATGTGCTAGAATTTTGAATGTGGATGGGTGCTTGGGAGTGCGTACCTGTAAAGGTCCAAGGGTGGCGTCAGGACTCATTCTGGATTGCCTACCTCCTTACTGCTTTGCTCTGGAATTTCCCAGGCTGTATCTTTGAGAGCCAGAATTATAAACTGTTGCTATATCTGCCCAGAATTTTACATGGAATCTGGGGATCCAAACTAAGGCCTTTTGCTTGTGAGGCAAAAGCTTTAACCACTGAGCCATCTCCCTAGAACATGTAATTCTCTTTATGATTATCATATACAACTTGGCATTCATTGAAGAAAACATGTATCACTGTGGTCATGCATAGGTTTTTAATATCCTTAGTTTCCATACACTCATCTAAATATTTTCAGAGTATGACACTAGTCCTTCCAACTCAAGTGTATGTATTCAGGTAGGGAAGGTGGAGTGTGGGGCAAGGTTTTCATCCCAGAAATAAGTCTTCATAAGTTCTTTCATTGTACTGCCCCAGAATATCTAAAACGCAAGAGTCCAGTTACTGTACCTGTCTTTGTGAAGCTACATCCTCAGTGCACCAGCAGAGGGCTTCTACAGGATGCTGGAGTGGCCTCATGGCCACTTTGTACTACTATTTATTCTAGACATGAAGGAAACAATAGTTATTTCCTTGCCAAAGGGAAGCACTCTTACTATGTGCCTATCTGGCTCTCTCCTCTTGACCTCAGCCCTGGTGTACAAGTGTGTTAATTATCCGAATTTTCCAAGAAGCACTCCTTCCCAGCTTCTGACCCGTTTCATCTTCTGAAGCTTCACCTCAGCTTCCTCTCCTGTGTAGTTAGCATTTAAAGCACATGTCAGTGAAGGCCACATCTTTATCGGTGTCTGAGCCACTGTGGTTCAGCAGAGGGCACGGGCACAATGCATCTTTGTCTTCTGCCTGCTAATAACCCAGGGTGTAGCAGGCTGGGCCCGCCTTTAACATTTACTGATGCTCCATTTGTCTGTGCTGTATGAAAACCCGCATGCTGGCCTGGCCTGCCTCATTGTTTTCAAAACCTTGACTCTCCTTACCATTCGCATCATCCAAATTTATTTAAGGATGAAACTATTAGAAACACAATTGGTGAATTAATGTCATAGGGACTGCTGCTGGCAGCTCATCAATTTTTGATATGCCACTCAGACAAATGAAACATAAGCCACCCAGAACAAGGGGACCTTTTGACACTTCAAAGGAAACCCCTATGGGTGGTTTCCTCTTGAAGCTACACTAAACTGGCTCGATCTCCTCAGCTGGAAGCTGCCAATGTCTCATTAACCCCTAAAAAGGCCCGGCATGAGCTTTTCTTTTCAGCTATAATTATGCCATGCACTCCTGTTATGCTGCACGGAATCGCAACACTGTCACCAGCACATTATAAACATCCATCCTAATTGAAAAGCAGATTAGACTCTTGTGTTAATTAGCCCAAAAGCCCGCCCACTTGCATGCATTATGATTGCCTCTTAAATACTGAGGATGTTGAAATCCCTCAGAAAGACAAGGCAGACTTAATTGCAATAACCTGCAAATTAAGTTTAATTTACTTTAAATTTACCGGTTTAGCAGGCTCATTTGATGGTGTTAATGTTCTAGCAAATTAATTATCTGAATTAGTCATGCCTGGTGGAGTTTCACAGCAGAATAGATTGTACAGTGGCCTATTAATAACAGACAAACAGGATGGGATTAATGAGAAGATTATGCTTGAGTTCTTAAAAAAAAGGATCTTGCATGAATTCAGATATAATCACCAAAGTGCAAATACAGACTCAGAATATAAACAAACTGAGATTTATTATACTCTGTGGTCTGCCATCCAGGAGAAACAGTAAAATATGACCAGTGAAATATCCAACTGCACTCCCACACTCCTGCGGATTGCGCTCACCCTAACTGCTTCCTATCAGCATGCATATGTGAGCACCAGGGTGGGCCACTGAGTGCCTTCCACAGCCTATGGGCTGCCGAGATGGAATTTGTCAGCTGAAATAGTTTTCCCTGCTTACTTCTATTGCTCTTTCAGTAATTTATAAAGCTGTGGATGCTTTCTGGAACCTACTTTTAACTATCTCTTTGGCTCGATCCACGATACTGTTAGCCATAATGTCTTCTCTGTCCAGGAAAAATCTGTAGGTTTATGTGGGGAATTTATCAAGGGTTGGATGAGGGAGGGTTGGAAGGATGTAAATTCAATGGTTAGGGGTGTGGGAATTGGAGCATTAACTCTTCTAGATTCATCTCTCTAGACTCATCAAAAAGATTAGCTTTTTCTAACTCCAGATACTTAGTCAGTGTATACTGTCATTCTGAGGCTGAAGCACAGTAGACATTTCAAAAACATTTTCTTCCATTTTTTTCAAATAGATAAAAGTGCAAAATTAGCTTAACATCCATTTCAAAAAGAACTGCACTACCAGGAGACCGTTCTATGTTATCAGACCTCATGATGTGGAATCTCTTCAAAGTTGGTATCAGTGTTTCTGTTACTGTCAATAGTCTTTCCCTACTTGGTTTGGGAAGAGAGACACACAAGCATTCTCTCTGTCATCCACACAGAAAGAAATAGCCTCTGGGTGTGAAACTAATAATCTTTGACTGGCTGGAACTGAATATGGTCATGAAGTGATTGACCTCAACATGCCAGATTATTGATTGGGCTGGAAATGTCTAAGCCATCATTATTTTCTTGGAGCAGTCACTCGCTTTTGTCTTGATCCCATCCCCAGCTGTCACACTATGGTGAACCATCGGAAGAGTCCACATTTGCATCCTTCCTGCATCTTCTTCCAATCTGCTCTCCTTAAAATAAAAATACCACCACTTGAAAGACTGAGTTGTGATTTTATCTTTTGGAAAAAAAAATGTTCTCATTAAAAGCCAAAGGTTTCATTTGAAAATGAAAGGGAGACGTGTGGAATATTTAAACTTGTTTTTATGGGGGCATATTTAATTTGGGGGGAAATAATGAGAATAAAAATTGTTTCAATATGTTCTCTGTATTGTGTCAATACATCACACAGCTCTTTTCTGGAGTCACATTTGCTGTTAGGGGGGTTGGGTTTTTGTTGTTTTTGTTGTCGTTCTCTGTTGAATTACAATTTTCAGCTGTAAATGAAACTGGCACAAAAAGCAGGTGTTATTAAAACTGGGCAGGAAAAGGACAATAACAACATCATTCCACTTTAAGGGCCGATATGCATATGGGCTGAAACGACTCTGTGTGGAGCCCACAGGGAATAGAAAACGCGGCATAAAGAAAGGAGGTTCCAGTGACACATAAACAACAGGCAAATGACTAATATATTTACATATAACATGTGGTGTATTCATTGCACACCATGGTGACAGAATTGTTTATTTCATTCATAATTTATGCAGCAAAACCTTATTAAATGTGTAACTAGTTTGCCAGATGATAGCATACATTGGCGATCAGGCTTCCATTGTAGGATATCAGTAGCGACAAAAAGGTTTTCAGCTGCAAGCAAAATTTTTCCCAGTCCTTTCTTTCCTGTAGTGTACCCTTGGAATACAGTTCTGCATGTCTTCAGTCATAGTGATGCTATGGTAAGAAGGTGGCTTTGAATCTCTGGAGAAGTGAATTCATTGGCCAAATGGTGCCCTACTTTGTGGCTGCTTCCTAGAATACCCTAGAAAATCAGTTTTCAGAACCTACAAGGACAGTCTCTGGGCACATGTAAAATTCAAGGTAATGTTAGAGATCTAGGAAAGACTCTTCTTGGGCTGAATAGCATTCTATCAGAAGGCAAAAGCATTAGAATTCGGGATGAAACCAGAGATTACTTTAAAGACTCAAGAATCTGGGCTGGAGAGATGGCTCAGGGTTAAGACAGTCTCACCAGCAGAAGGTCCTGAGTTTGGATCTCAGGTCTCACGGAAAAACACCAGGTGGAGACTAAGAAATCCCAGAGCAAAGCAAGAAGGAGGTAGAAGCAATTCAGGATGATTCCCGAAGTCATCCTTGGTCCTCCAGAGGGGTACATAGTGCCCTCTGAGACACATGCACACACACAGACACACAGACACACATACACACACACACACACACACACACACACACACACACACACACACACACACAAAATAAATAAATAAATAAATATTTTTGAAAAAGACTCAAGAATCCCATAGCAAGTTCCATGATGAGAGTGAATGAGCACAGTGCTCCCCATTCCTTCCACTTGACCATCAGTCTAAAGACTTCATGGCAGTTTCAGACATTGGGCTAGAAACACCCGTGACACAGGGTACAAGCAGTGTGGGGAAATGAGCATCTGCAGGATATTAGCTAAGCAGGGGTTTTCCTTGCAAATCTTGAGCACCCATAGCGTCTCTCCTTTCAGAGATCAAAAACTAACTCAGTTCTTATTCTTCTTGCTCCATTTTAAAATAAGACCAGAGTACCCTATCTTTAGGATTTCCCTTTCTGCAGCATTGCCTGGATAGGATTAAACTATTGCAGAATGTTTGTGGTAGATCTCCTTCCAAGCTATAGGAGAGTGCTTTTCGAGGGGTGTGTGGGTGTATGCAGTTTGGGAGAGGGATAAAAATAGGATGGTAAAGAAATGCTTTTAAACAATAAAATGTATTTTACTTTCAAGGCCAGAACTGTCAGACTTCATTTCAAATAATGTATCCTGACAGTTCCTAGTGACTCTAAAAATCTGGGTGAAGCTTTTGCAGTTGCAAACTAGTGTGATAAAACATGAAAATACTTTATTCAGGTAAAGTGGAAATAGCTGTTCAGCCTGGTTAAGTTACATAGAAACCTTTTCCTTGCTAAATTAATGTACTGTGCAGACGCCCTGCCGCTGACACCACGGCTGTCCCCTTAATGAAAGTTCTTCCAAAGAGAACTGTATCTTACTGCATCAAAGCATCAGTGAGTCTTCCAAACCTAAAGCTGGATAAACCTGAATGCTCAAACAGGCATCTGAGGAACTGCATCTTTGTGTTGCCAATCATAAGTGAGAAATGCGCAGGATGTGTATTTATACTGTCACTATTCATTGAAACAAAAATTTCAGGTCTTCACTTTCCTTTTATTTTCTCGATTTTCTTGTTCATTAGTTTCTTAATTACCTGTGTGTGTTTGTTAAAGCTGGCCAATGTTAATCTTATGCTAACACATAAGGAGAATGGTAAAAGAAATGCAAAGTTATGTCTATTTCATTCAGCCAACATCCAACACTTCTTTGTACCACACCTAATGCTAAAAACAATAGAAACTGAAAAAAGTAGCAAAAATTACTATTTTTTGTGTGTGGTGGTGGTTGCTCATATAAAATGTTAGACCAGTCAAATCACCTCATGAAATCAAAGCAAAGTTGGTAATTGACAAAAGATGAAGACTTTTGACATCTTTGCTAAGAGCATCGTTTAAGTGAACCACACACTCTCTCCACCGAGTAACTGGAAATATGGGTTTGGAGTATGAACTGAATTATATCCCTCTCCCACTTATCCTTATATTGAAGTCCTAAGCCCAAGATCTCACAAAATGAGTGTACTCGTAGCTAAGTTCTCTAAAGAGGTAACCAAAGTGGTTACTAATTCACTGGTCTGGAGTCTTTTTTTAAGATGATATGAGTCCACAAACAGTCATAGAAAAATGATCATGTGAAGACACAAGACCATCTATAAGAGAGAGAGAGAGAGAGAGAGAGAGAGAGAGAGAGAGAGAGAGAACAAAGAAACAAATTCTGCTGTCATGTTGATTTCTTCATCTTATTCTGCAGACTGTGGGAAACTGAAGGAAGCTAATTGAGCCACAGCTCACAGTGCTTTGCTATGGCTGTGCTTTCAGACTAACACACTTGGACTGAACGTCGGGAGGAGATGCTATTTCTATCCACACAGAGATCAAATGATGACTGCATGAGGACCCTTGAAGGAAGAACTACAACATCTGATTTTCAGGTAACTCTGTAAAGATTTTAAGAGTCTAGAAGGGAACTTAATTTAAATCATACACCAGCACCTTGTTGGAATCCATTATTTTCTTTATCAGTCCAGTCTTCGGATTATTTATTCAAAATTAGTGGAAATTGTTACCAGATATGTTGGGAATATCTGCATCTTTCTCTTTACCTCTTAGCGACTCACAGATTATAAGTATGTAGAGGATGGTTGATGATATTTCAGTGAGCAGCTTCATTTTCTTAAAGCTGGCATTTCTCAAATTTTTAAATCTGTACAATTAATCTTATAATGCCTCCTAAAATTCATTACAATGGGGATTTATTTTAAATAGTTCTCATTTCTTGACACTTGTGTCCCTGTCTGTATTTTTCTATAAAGACTGAATTTTCTTTTGCCAAAAAAAATCTCAGTATTTACATTAGTCTACGAAAACTGCAGCCTAAGTGACTCTCAATTAAACTCATGACCTGTATATACTATTCTATCAGGCAGTCTGTCCCATCCAGACTTGTTCTACTGGCCATAATTCAAAATTCTTTTCAAGTTTTAGCTTCTTCATCCCCATTCCTCTCTCTCTTCACCATGGGACATAACTGATCCCTCTTACTGTGGATTATATTCTGGCATACACATTTAGTGTCCTTTGTGTTTATTTATTTAGGTGTATTTCTATTTCTTCTCCTAAGCTGGAAGACTCTTCAGGGTGCAAACTTTGCTGTACTCAGCCACTGTATTCATCATAGAATAGAATAGCTGGCACATGCAAGTACTCAATGAAATGCAGCTCAATGAATCACAGTGTGGTATTAGTTCATTTTTTAGTGCTGTATTCCTTGGCCACATTTCTTATCTACCTTTTTAATACTTTTGCAGTCATACCATAGAAATACTTCTCAACAGAACGTTGTAGATAAAGAGTATGGATTTAAAATGTCAAAAATAAAAAAAAATTACAGAGATATGGAAGAGAACAATAATCACTTAAAATAACAATAATGTCTCTTACTTGCTGCACACCTACTATGAGCCAGACTTGCGTGAAACATTCTGCAAATAATGAATTTTAGAACACTCTTAGTCACCGTGGGTCTTGGATTGCCTTTTTTTTAAAAGAAAATCATAAACACTGCTCAAAACACAAACTCAAATGAGAAATGTTTCATAAGGTATAAACTAAATTGAAGAAAAAATAGTTCAAGAAGTTCCTACAGTAATACCACAAAATCTTGTTCTTTGAGTCTTAATTGGTGAAAATAGCTTCTCATTCTCATTTATATTTCAAATGCTGATCCTTTTGGGTAAAGTCCAGGATAGTAAAAAACATGCAACCATTGATGTTTGCAAATTAACAAAAAACAGAATAAAGTTCGATAGAATGTGGTGAAGGGCCTACTGAACCTAGAGCTGAAAGATGTTATAGGAGCCCATGAAACAGCTCAGAAGCAAAAGAGACAAAATGGCCTCTCTGGAATACAGACGTATATTGTATATATTTCAAGTGCTGCTCACTGGGGAATGAGGACCTAGTGTCAGTTTTACATGGCAAAGCCTTCCACTAAATTCAATGGGAATATCATGCCAAGGTATTTTTTTGAGTTACACTGTAGGAAAAAAAAAACTGCACACTAAATCACTATATATCCTCATTGACTGAGGAAATCATTGCAAGATATCCATGACTTGTAAGGGATCATATAAGAGGCAGATCTAAGATTACCAGCACCCAGAACAATTATGACATTCAAAAACTCTTCACTGTTTTTCCTTCTTTTATCTCTTGTGTCCTTTTATCTTCAAGTCAGTCAATGTAGTATAACAAAGATGAGCACTCAGCAAAATGACTAGAGAAAAAGGAGAGATAGAGAGAGAGAGAGAGAGAGAGAGAGACAGAGACAGAGACAGAGACAGAGACAGAGAGCATGAGCTCATGCCATGGCCAGAAGAGAACTTTTGGAAGTTAGTTCTCTCTTTCCAACATGTGGGATACAAAGATCAAACTCATGTCACAACATTTGTTGGCAGGAGTCTTATTTACTGAGTTACCTCATCTACCCCAACACCTTTTATTTTCAGAATAAAAATAACTTTAATTTTACATCAAAACAACCATTATTATAATAAATAATCTGGCATTGTCTGTGTTCACTGCTTTTCTTGTTCCTGTGATTAAACACCTGATAAAAGCAACTCAAAGAAGAAGGATTTGTTTTGCTCTTTTTATTACATTTTGTTGTGTGTGAGAGAGAGAGGCAGAAAGTGGAGAGAGAGAGAAAGACAGACAGAGAGAGAGAGAGAGAGAGAGAGAGAGAGAGAGAGAGAGAGAGATGGACTGACAGAGACAAAGACAGAGAGAATGAAGAGCTGTCTGAAAACAGTGCTTGTCTATGATCCTTCTCCCAGCAATCCACTTTTTTCCAGCAGTGCTCCACGTCTTAAAGGTTACACAACCTCTCAAAAACAGTGCCATCAGTTGTTCAAACTGTGATGTTATTCAATTTCTTGTCACAGACTCAAGAACAGCAATATCTGCTATGGCCAAACAATGTAAAAAACACATTAGGGTCTAATCAAATATTCATTTAAAGTCACAGAATGACAGAGAACATTTTTTATGACCTTGTCAGAATTTGTTTGGTGGATAGGAATTTGGAGTGATCACTCTAGGAGAGGAAGAGCAAAAGAACAAAGTTCATTTTGTTTTCATTTTAATTTATTATTTAAATATGTAAAAATAAAATTTACTTTAACAATATAGTACTATATTATAAACATATTGTATGTATTAACTGCATAAGGACATTTTCATACATAGTGTACATTGAGCATGTTAATTGTACATACCCACTTTCCTCTTTCTCAATTCTAACCTCCCCTTGGTTCTCTTTGTTTCCTTAAACTGATTCAGTACTACTCTTAGGATTTTACATGATTTTTTGTTCCTATATAAAATCTAGGAACCACAAATGAGAGAAAACATACATTTCTTTCTGAGAATGGCTGTTGTATATCTAGGCTGGTTTAACTCTGTTGACTAATGCTGTAATAAATTCTCCAATTGAGCTTTAATCTGAATTTGTCTGATGGCTAGCAAAACTGAACATGTATGTTTATTGGTCATGTATATTTCATATTTTAAGAAATGTCTGTGAATTTCATCCATTCATTTATTTATTAGGTTGTTGAATTTCATGTTGATTAGTTTTATGAATTCTTTGTATATTCTATGTAAATAGTCTTGTGGCAGCTGTACAACTAGTAATGATTTCCCCACCCCATTCTGCAGCAGTCTCTTTACTTGATTAGCTGTTTCCTTTTTGACAAGAGTTCTTGTAATTTTATGAGCTATTTGTTGATCATTGTCACTACGAAATTGTCTAGGCGTTTGTCATTTTTACTAATTGTTTAGATGTACTGCATTTGCTTCGTGTATTTAAGAAATAATACCTTTGAATATTTTTACACACACACACACACACACACACACATGCACGCGCATGCGCACACACGATGAATAGGCTGCAAAAATCAGGATTTGGGAAAGAAAATAAAAAGTTAGCAGTAAGATTTCTAAATAATGGCAATGAAGAGCAATGGTGGCTTCTTAAATCATCCCAAAAGTGGAGACTGAGTTGAATGTTGAGCCATGTTACTAAAGGATCAAATGTGATAATTATTATGATCATATTCATATGAGGTTCTCAGTTTTGGTAAATACAGAATAAGATGAAATAGCTAGAGCCATAGACTACAAATGTTAATAATTTAACTTTTTAAAAACTACTCTATTGAGATGCAATTTACATGCAAAAGCTGCACATATTTAATGTATACAACTTGAGTTTATAACTATACACCTCCAAAACCATTATAATAACTGATGTCATAAATGAATTCCCTATATCACAAAGTTTTCTCCCATTCATTTTTTCGTTATTCGCAACATGATTATAATGTTTTTACAACTATTTTTCAAATCTCTTTCTCTTTGTGTTTTGGCTAAGTTACTTTATGAAAAGCATTTCTGATAATGCCATTTCTCACTTCACAGAACTGTCCATAATTGTAAATAAATAATAAAACTAAGAACAAACTTCTTTTACAAGAATACATGATATCTATCTTTATTATAGTTTCAGCTAAAGCATATGCCACACAGAATACACCCTATGGTTAATATACTGAATCTACAAATATTTAAATAAGTTATTTGTCCATAGCTATAGAGAGAAGCATAGTGTGCTCCAGAGATCTAAATAAGGCCAGGTTGAGACTTAAACCCATTCTTTTTTCTCTTATCCCACCTTTGTCAGACTCTATGGTCAATTACAATCTCTGCTCAGTTTCTCTAGCTCCATGGTAGTTTCTTGGCCACCTTGAAGTCCAGGTTAATCATGGATGTGATGGTATAGTGACCAGAAATTGCCTTCTTGCTTTACAGGTATGTACACTGATGGGATTAAGCCCCTGTAGTGGGAAGCCATGAAGTGGGAAGAGCGAATTCTTTTTCCTGAATCTCTGAGGAGAGGAAGACTCATGCTAAAATAGCTATGCACTCAATAAAAATTTATTTCCTGCAAACTTCTGGCTATTTGGACTCTTTATAGTTAATAAAACCAGATTCTTCTCATTCTTTTTTTTTAATTTATTTTTCTGCTCATACAAACATAATAGGAACCCCTGTCCCCTCCCTCCTTCCACCCCTCCCTGGACCTCCTTGTTTCCTCCCCCCTTTGCCCTTTCCTTTCCCCCCTCCCTCGCTTTCTCCCAGTGCCCCCTCCCCCCATCTCTGAAGCATCCTTTAATGAGTATATCAAACTTTTTTCTGGGTCCTCCTCTCTGATGAGGTGTAAGGACTTAGTGGCAATTCTTAGAACTCTTTCTTGTGTTCCCTTTAAGTATAGAAACACTATTGTGACTGTTAATCCCTTGCTTTTAAGGATCCTAGTGCCTTTAGTCCATGCTAGAATTTGAGGGGTCAACGATATGTTGGTCATTGTGCAGATCATGCAGAGTCCTGTTATAATTGCTTTGGCCCTAACTTGTGTGGAGTATCTTGCATATCATGACTCCTCCCATCCTTGTGCTCTTACAATCTTACCGCCCCCTCTTCCGCAAATTTCCCTGAGCTTCAGGAGATTAGGTAGGCCTGATTCCAGGTGGTTGATATAGAGTCTCTGATGTTCTGAATTATGGTTTGTTGATTTTTTTTCAGTTTTGCTGTTCCTGTAATGCCCTTGGCTCCATCTTGATGTGTATTGGATGTCACCCCCTGGCCAGAGATAAAAACCTGTTAAATTAGAGTCTTGTTATAAGAGTATATTCAAAGGTACATGGAATAAAAGTAGGAGACCATGGTAAGAGAGGGGTCAATCACCCATTTGCAAAATGGTTACTTTCTATCTGCCAGACTATATGCCCTACCCTTCTGGTGACATCATACCCCATAAGATGCAAATGATCAGGAAGGAAAGTCTGTGAACTTCACCAGATGTCTCATTACTTACTTGCAGTCCTTGATGGTGGCTTATTTTCTCTGCTGTAACATGGTCCCCTCTCTTTGTTTCTGGTGGGGCCCTCCTTCCCCATCCCTCCTGTTCATAATCTTTACAATTACTGTAGGTATTACAGAGATTTGTCTTTGAGTGTCTCTAAGTGGTTTTGGTACTATGATCCACCTATTAGGGAGTACATATGGCACTTAATTTTCTATGCCTGGGATACTTCACTCAATATAATTGTTTCTAATTCCATCCATTTCCTAGCAAATTGCATTAATTCATCATTTTTGATGGCTGTATAGTATTCCATTGTATAAATGTACCACATTTTCCTTATCCACTCGTCAACTGTTGGACATTTGGGCTGATTCCATGACTTTACTATTGTAAACAGTGCTGCTATGAACATAGTCATGCTTGTGCTATCGAGGTGAATTTTTGCTGTATGGGGGGTTATTCCCAAAAGTGGTATAGCAGGGTCAAATGGCATTTCAATCTTTAACTTCTTTAAGAATCGCCAGACGGCTCACCAGAGTGGTTGTATGAGCCTGCATTTCCACCAGCAATGTAAGAGAGTTCTCCTCTCTCCACATCCTCTCCAGCACTTGGTGTTGTTTGTATTGTGGAATTTTGCCATCCCAACAGAGGTGAGATCTTTCTTAAATTATCACATTTCACCAATATTTTTGAAAATCTCTTTCACTTCGTGAATGTTTCAAAAAACATATCTGATAGTGTCATTTCTCAATTCATTTAATTGGTTATAGTTGTAAATAAACCATAAATCAAGTTTCTTCTCTTCTGGGGTAGGATCTCATATTATTATAGTTTATGTTGGCCTGGAATTCATTTATCCAAGGATGAACTTGAATTCCTCAATTTCTCTGCTTCCACCTCTTAAGTACTGGGATTACAGATATGTGCCAACATTCTCGGTCAAGCACCTAGTCTTCTTCATGCTAGTTGGTTTTTGTTTACTGGAAATTGAACTCCAGATTCATATATGTCAGGTAAACATTTTACTATGACATAAAAGTCTCACCTTTCTATTAATAATTCTTTCAAATCAAGATGACAAAAGAATATTTCCTTGGCTGGCAGATTAATGAGCCATCCAGGCAGCCACTCTTAAAAAAACTCTTAAGTATCAAGACTTGTCCTCTGTCTATCTATCTATCTATCTATCTATCTATCTATCTATCTATCTATCTATCTATCTATCTATCTATTTATCTATCCTGCTGTTCTTTCTTATTAGTCAGGTTTTTGTCTTTATGGAACTGGTTTGTGCACTAAAACTATATTGTACTAGACCCTGAATAGTCATGTATAGTGGGTTATGCCTGTTTGTACAAATATGATCATGTCAAAAGTACATGAAAGTCTATGCTCTAAATTATTCTGCACTTATAAATAAAAGTTAATTTTGTATGAATTGGAGAACTGTATTAATCTGTCATTTCTTCCTGTGTCTGTAAGCCAAGGGCTGCTATGAGAGGAAAAATATTTTCTTTATATTTCATGAAGTCAATAAGGTCTACTCATGCTGCTGAACTTCCAAGGAAGAGATTTGAATATCCATAGCAAAAGCAGTAAGGACCGTGTGTCTCTGGTTTCTGGAAATCTTCTGTGCATTGTTTTTGCTGCTCCTCCAGACAAATATACCTTGAATTTGAATAGGTGGGAATGGACAACTGCCTGTGTCCTGGCACTCTGTCCTTTGAGTTAGCCAGCACACTGATTAGAGAGCTGTAGGAGTCACAGTATTTATTCACTTGAATCAGAATGATTTCTGTCTACTTGGCTCTTTTGTTCTATCTTACCAATCCTTCAAATTTCTGTTCTATTTCACTCGCTGGACCCATCCTTAAGATGCTTCTTGTGGCATTCTCCCATTTCTGAGCCAACTCAGTCCACAAAGCTTTCTTGAAAATATTTGGCACCCTGTCTACACCTGTAATATTTTATCCCTTAGTTTTAGGAGCTTATCATTGGAAAGTAGTAAACATGGAATATTGGATTTCATTTTGTAATGGTATATCTTACAAAGTCAACATTTTCTACATACTTGAAAACTGTAAAGCCTTTGATTAAAGATATTCTTAAGAACCCCAGAAAATATTCAAAGACTCTTAAGATTCAATTTTAGCATTATATATGAACAAATTTAATATACCACAGTATTGATTTTAAACTATCTGATCTTCAATTCATTGTTTTTTAGTACCAGGCTAGTGAAGCTTTGCTCCTAGCATGGTGGTAATAGTACTGGATAATGTTTGTCAATGGGATCATATTATTCTGACAGTTTCATATGTTTACTTCCCTCATTTTGGGAGACTGTTAGTGTTATAATAGCCTTTGTTTATAATGGCCTATAATAGATGAAGAAACTAGAATTGACAGAGATGATTTTTTTCTCCAAGCTCACCCAATGTTTTATTAGGAGGAATAATCAAGTTTTTCACTCTGATCTCTCTGAGATAGATTCCCAACACTTAATCGTAGGCTTTCCTTTGGATTTTCTTCCAGCACAAGGTAAATGCTTGCATGGAGAGTTGCTGCAAAAGTAACCTGAGCTCCTCTGTGATGTAGAACATGTGGCTGTTATATCCAAATGGGTCACCATGGATCTGTACTGCTTCTAGGTACCACCATAATAAGGTTATGGTTAGCTCTGTTGCCATGCTTTTTCCAGGTTTCATCATTTTAGAATAAGATAGTTTGAAGCTATATTTTATGCTGCGATATTCTAAAATTAAAACCCAGCTTGTCAAGTGTATGCTTTTTATTTTGATGCATGCAACTATAGGCTATGTGTATGGACAGACAATAGAGAAAAACAGTTATTTTTCCTTCATCCTTGGGATAGAGGAGCTCAGTTGGGGGACATCTGAGGGGATGTGCATTGAGACACAGGGTCCTCATTTCTGGAACACCAGTACTAAATCCAATCCAGAACAATAGTGACCTCAAGTAGTTATTTTGCAACTACCCAGTACTTTTTAAGTAATATATTTATGTGTGGTAGATTCTAGAACAGATCTATAACAGCCTCTAAATTTTTATTTATTTATTTTTCCCTAATCATACAAGCTCAATAGGTACCCAGGTCCTCTTCCTCCCTCCACCCTCCCCAGTCACCCTTGCACTCTCTCCCCCATTCCCTTCCATTTACCCCCTCTCTCCCCTCTCCCAGTGCCTCCCCCTTATCCTTTCCTATCCCCTCGAGCATCTCCCTGTGTGTATCCAAACTTCCCTCTGAGTCCTCCACTCCAGTGGACTATAAAGACTCAGCAACAGCCTCTAAATTTATGACTTTAGGGGGATTTGGTTTTTTTTTTTACTTAATAACTATATAAAAATGATTTGCTACATTATATACTGGAATTATAGGGAAAAACTTGAATGCCTTCTACAGACATGAGAAATATTACATTCCTTAACTGGTTAGTGAAAAAAGTGCTAAGTTTACTCTCAAAACTCCATGTGAATGAAGGAGAACTGTATGTATGGGTTATAAACCCACACAGACATTTGAGGAAATCTGCCTTGTATTTCTACATGTCTTGTAAAGTGCTCAAAACAGAAAGACTGATGAAATGATGTTCCTCAGTCTACAAGAGGATAGTAAAGAGATAGTAAAGTAAAGAGAGGAACTCCACAGTGCCAGACACACTGCTGAGAACATGGGGCGTTTTGGACTAAACATGTAATCTCTGCATCTCAGGTCATTTGTTCTAACAGGTAAATCATAATAGTATGTACCCATAGGACTACTGTAAAGGTTAAATGACTTGGTATTTGTGAAGAATTTAGAATAGCACCTAGAACATGTAATTAGCATTAGACAAGAACTTAGGGGATTACACTTCATGGCACATATAAAGGAACTCTTGAAACATTAAATTTCCATTTCTCAAATGAACTAGAAAATATTCTGTATGTGTTTGACATTGTCTGGGATGCCCTCTACCCAGCAAGTCGCCAATGACACAATCAGAAAAAAATAGAGTCCTTATCCTTGAGGGTTTTATCATCCAGAAGAAGGCAGGTATGCATCATGATGATTCTTAATTATTGCAGAGAATGCATGAATAGAGATGTCAAACTGTTATGGGTATATAAAGAAAAGATTGAGTAATTCTCCCTGGGAGAGTTGCTCCATTCAACTGGGTCTGGAAGGAGGAATTGAAATGAGTCTACTGATAATCAGAACCTGGTGATGGATTTGTCTTGTGGAAGATGATGATATGCATTGTACCTTGTACATTGCTTAGAGTTTATAACAAAATAACAACACTCTTTTCTAAACAACTATCACCTGATAGGTCTCACTACTGGATTTCCCATAAAAGGGTAGGGATAAGAGAGAATTGGGAGAAATAGATGGGACAAGGCTAGAAAACTAAAAATAAGAGAAAAAGGAAAGAGTCCATCTAATTTCCCCAAAGGTAAAGTTAAGCACATGAAGGTAAAATGCCTTCCTGTGTAATAATCCATTCAAAGACAAATGTCCCAGAGGCTTATTTTAGCAAATTAATCTGACATATTGAAGCCAAGGAAGGAGCCCTGTCTTGCTGCTGTGAACGAAAGAACTTTATTTAGGGATGGATTCCTCCAAGGAAACAATGCTATTTTAACTGATTTCTGCATGACATTCGGATTTGTCCCTCAGTAGGTAATGCACAGACATTTCAAATGCAGTTTGCCCAGTTCAACTTCACTGGTCATTGGGGAAATTCATCTAATGCTACAAAAAAAGACTAGAAATGTTTGCATCATATTAATAAATGGGAAACCGAGGACTCTGCCAACTGGCAGAAGAATGTGTTTTGGTGGTTTGATAAGGCTACTAAAGAGTTTATGATGTGACAGATGTTTCACTACACTATTGTGAAATGAATAGATTATGAGAAGTAATTAGATGTACATTGGAATCAATGCTGTTATCATCGAGGCCTTGGGGCAATGCAGTAGATGAGAGTCTTGGCAGCAGGTGGTCCAATGGCTCGGAGACAGGAAGACACACCGCGGGAGACTGAGTGACAGGTTTCACAGATCCAGGGGGTGAGAGATCTGAGCTGGGGCTTGCATTTGTAATCTTTACTCATGTATAAATAATAACAACTCCACCATTGACTTCATATGCTCTGTCATCGCCTCTGTTACTCTCACACAGACATAGTGCTGGTCCCATCCACACAAAGTTATTCTCCCCCACGCTCTCCTCAACTATGCATATGTATGTTTGATTGTAACTGACAGCTCTATCATTTTTCTGAGGAAAGATTTTATAGATAATCATCAGATGATTACATTTATTTTTAATGTCTGGCATTGAGCCGCCATTGTACAAAACTTACTATAGGTTGCAGATCAGAACCTGCAAAGTGCTTTAACTGCCTTTTATCAGGAAGGCATTTCTTCTCTCTGGCTCAGTGACTAACATTTAAAGGGGCACATTTGCCTCTCTACGCTGTAAAATCCCTTTGCAGGGGACTTGGCAGGGTCACTTTCCATGCTTGAAGCAACCATATGGAGCCTGCTGCTTTCAAGAGGAGGTTTTGGTTTTTGCCAGTTTCCAGGGTCACCTATTAGTACACTAGGGAATGCTGAAGTTTCCAAAGCACAGGATGAAGAGGGAGGAAAGAAATGGGAGATTAGGGGAATTAAGAGACTGATTCTCTGTGTACATCTGCTACCTCCAGGAAGAAGAAATAGTCGGTGAAATCATTTTATAATTTCTATCTGCTTAAAACAGTAATGGCATTCGTGTAAAATGGGAGCACCTTTCCTGACTGATATGAAAATAATATATAATGTTGATGACCAAAGTTGTTTTCATAATAAATGTGTAGCACATTGTTTATAGTGGGATACTCACCTACATATATGCAAGTTTATAATACTCTTATTCATGTATCCACTTGCTTCCACAATTAAATTTCCTATTTAGATTTCTAATAAATAATTATTGAACTTCACTGTAACCCTATGAGTTGTGCAGTGAGTATAAACTTAATTGAATATGTCCCAAAGAGTTCAATCATCTATCTTTTTGTGAGCATACAAGCAAATGCTTATATGGAACATGTAGCTTCCATGAGACACTAGATATCTTGTTATGTAGGCACACTGTGGGTGCTTTCATGCTAATACATATTGAGTATCAAATGTCATAAAACAAAATGAACACCAGCATAATTTGATGAAACAATGTGTAACTATTGTATAATATGCAAAATTCTTCTGAATTACAAGGACTATTAGTGTCTTCAACTAACTCAAATATTTTAGCGTAACTAGCAACTGAAAAGCACATTTTAAAAAATAGTTAATATTTGCTCCATACATAAAAACCAACTGATTAAAAGTATGATAAAAAAGATTTATTTTACATGTTAAGAATGATAAAGATCTAAATTCATGGAACAGAAAACTTTTGCCTTTCAATCACCTGTCATACCAGCCACATAGCTGCTTAATCAGAATTCCCTGGAGAGTTAAAAAAAAAAAGAAATCTGCAAAGTTCAGCTTATCATAGACAACAGGAGCTTTTCAAATGGGCATGAAGAACAATCTGAAGAATAGGACTATGAACTTGGCCTATCCCAAATGAGCATGAACTTTCAGCAATAATGGCAGGTATTTATGGAATATTATGTTAAGAGCTTTACAGATATCATCATTTAATGCACACAATCTCCCTCTCCTTTTAGTTGACTAAGTCTGAATGGCGTCTCATAAAAAGAAAGTGAGAGTAACTGCTACAGAAATTGGTACCAAGAATGGGGTGTTGATGTGTGGACTAAAAGGATCTGGTAGCAGAAAGTGAAGTTATTTTTGCAAAGCTGAAAGAATTTGGGTACAGAGAAGTATGACCTTTGTTGTAATGAGTCTGATATGCCATTAGAATTGTTTGTTGGGAGAAAAATGGAGAACTTTGGCACTTTTAGCTGAAAAAGCCTTTGAAACTTGGACACAGATACCAAAGGGCCATTCTAGTGAACGTTTTGAAGGCAGCAATGCCTTTAGAAACAGTAGAAGCCCAGCTTGTGATGGTCCAGAGGGGAGCAGAGACCTCTTGGGAACCAGATGAGGGGCAAATAGAGTTATGTGTTGGCAGAGAATTTGATCAAGTTTTGTATTCATCCTGAAAGCTTGTCTAAAATTAACTTCTAGTGTTTAGTGGAGAGAATTTTAAGACAATGTAGTCTTGATGCTATGACATGACTACTTTATTACTCTTGTTCAAAGTTATAAGAAAAAAACAGTAGAGAATCAGGAGAATGAGATGAAATCTCTGAGATTAACTTAAAGAATTGAACCGGGGGATACAGAAAGCAATATGGTGATTGTTGTTAAAAAGATGAACTCCATTAGTAAGTCAAAGTCTAGTCTTCATTGGATTAATAGAGGAGGCTATACCCTGAGGACAAATTCCTCACAGAAAGCCCCTACCCATAAGAATGCAAAATCTTTTGGAAGGAAAGAGGTGAAGGGCAGAGCTCCAAAGGAAACTTCTTGCTAATCCAGTCTACATACTACTATTTTTTTGCTTCTATCCAACTAAAACAACTGCCCAAGAGAGATTCTTCCCATAGTTAGCACAAAGAGAACCAACTGTGATTCAAAGGGGCCAATCGTGTGGTACTGGTTTTAAAAGCATCAAAAATACAAGAGGGAGGAGGTTGTGGATCCCTCCTTAAAGGTTTTAGGCAGAAACCAAGCTGTGTATGTCAGGATTGAAATACCTACCAAGAGGTCCAAGAAGGGCATTTTGTGTTGTGGAGTTAAAGCCTATTTTACCATTAAGAAGTAAAGATGTTAGAGATGCCAGCATCAATATGAGACATCTATGAAGGAAAGTTATAAGGAGAGCCAACCCCAGAGAATGATATATTCTTTGGGCAGCTGTGCTGGAGGGGTGGAACCAAAGGTCTTTTGAACTAAGATTATTTCAGCAAGAAGTTCATCTGCTGGATTTGAAGCTATAGGATTTGGAGTTTTCCTGCTGGTTTCCAGTCTTTGTAAGGACTGATCTTTCCTGGATATGCCCCCATTTCTCTTTTTAAAATGGTAATGTTTATTCTGTGCCACTGTATGTTGAAAGTATGTAAATTGTCTTTTGATTTTAAAAGAGGCTTTGAACTTTGGACTTTTTGGGGATTATTGATTCAGTCTATAGAGAGCTTTCAGTGTGCCTGTGGGAGTGTGATGGTTTGACGTGTGAGTTGTCCTCCACATCCCACATGTGCGTGTATTTGAATCTTTAGTTGTTTGGGAAGATCATGGTACCTTTAAAAGGTGGACCTTTGCCAGAGGAAGGCAGTCACAGGGGGTGGGCCTTGAGGCTGGTTAACCCCATCCTGCTTCGGTTAGTTTGTCTGCTCTTGCGGTTGCAGCTTGCAGCTTTTAGTCTCCATGACAAATGCATCTTAAGTCTCCTCCAGCTTTTGCCGGCCAGCCATACCTTTCCTGCCATAATGGACTGTGCCTTCTCTCTGGAACCATAAACTGAATAAGTCTCCCTTTCACCCCTTAAAAAAAGTTTCCCAAAGTTACTCAGGAAGTAGAAAATCTACATGAAATTAAAATATCTACATATAAAGCTCATGGTATCCCTTGTGTCTTCACTTTCATCTGTAGGACATAAGGTATTTCAGGCTTCAAAAAATTCAAAAATATAATCCTATTATTTTGTTGAATTAAAAATCAGATGTACAAAACAGAACATAATAATATTTCTAGGCACCAGAATTCTTGCTTTATTTCATATATTCCTTATTAACTGTAAAGTTTTAGATGGACTATGTCTATGAGACCAGTGAATTACCACCATCCTCCTAGTCACTGAATTAATAAAAATGTAGTAAATGATTGGCTGAAATAAGATCCCCAGATATTTTATAGGCTTATTAAAATCTGAAAATTATTAGTCCAGTCTAGCAATGCTTCGATATGTCAATGGATAATAAAACCAAGCATTCTGTCTTAGGACAGATGTGACTATGTGAAAGTTTGAATCTTTTGTCTCTTAGCCAATTTCAAATTAAAATTTTAATTTATATGTTGGATCTTTGTAAAAGGAAGATAGATAAAATGGTACCAAAGTTCACTTAGAAAAAGAAACATTAAAGGATGCTTTCTAAAACCATGAGAAAAAATTCTATGCCAGTTCTTTAAATAAAAGTGTCAATGATTAAAATAGCCTTATATTTGTGTGTGGGAAGGTTAATGGACAGAAGAAATGGAAAATAAAACCAGAAATGGACTAAAATACACAAGGAATTTAATATACCATACCATACTGGTTAAAAACACTTGAACAAGACAAACTTTGTAAACAGTGGTACTGAGTTGACACTCATGAATAAATAAAATTAGATCAATTCCTCATATTGTAAGAAGTATAAACACCACATATATCAAAATTTGTAAAATGAAACTAGTTATATAGATATGTTAAAGGAACTGCTTTTTGATCTATAACTCAAAAATCCTGTACAAAAAGGAAAAGTATTAAGGCCATTTTGTTCTTCTTTCAACCAAATAAACTCAAAAGACAATTAAAGCACTGGTGGAAAATTCTGCAACATCAGTCATAAAGATCTGATATTTTTAATATAGATAGAACTCTTAAAATTTGAGGACTAAGTCTTTGATTTATGAGAACTAAGTTACTGTTTATGCTCACAAATGCCAATGAATAGAAGAGAGTTTAATTAGCTGCTCTGTGGAATATTAAGCAGTTACAGATAAAAAATGTTGAACTGTACGAATAATGTGGAATAGTTTTCAATATATACTGAAAGGTGAAAAATGAAAAACATAAAGGAGGTTGTTTTGATTTTTAGAAATATAAAGGGAAAATAAGAAATGCAGATGCAATTGGTTATTTATAAAAATACAGAAAGGATGAAGAAGAAACTAATGAAATTTATTATCAATAGGGTTTGTGAGAAACAATAGGGACAAAATAGTGTAGTAGACATGATAAGAGAAATCTCAGTTCTCTCAATGTGCAATTGTTCATATAATTCAGAGTTTTAGAACAATACTAATAATTGTAGTTTGAATGTGATTGTCCCTCACAGATTCATGTGCTAAAAGATTGGACTCCAGTGTGATGGTAGGTAGGACCTTTAATCAGTGGGACATAGTGAGATGTCCTAACTCTTTGGGACTACACAACTGGAAGGAACTGATATAGTTCTAATGGGACATATTTCTTAATTCTTAGAGGGAGTTTTGAAAAAAAAATGTACAAGATTGACCACTCCCTTCCCACTAGCTCCTTGTTCTCTGCTTATCTCCTTATTTACTTCTTCCAGTGTGATGCCAACTGCAGAACCAAGCAGATGCCAGTGTCTTACACTTGACTATCCAAATCTGTGAACTAAATGAATCCCTTTTTCTTATCAAGTTATTCAGGTTCATGTATTTTATTATGACCATGGAAAATAGATCCATACACAAAAATTCCACAAGCATCAAAACAGACTAAATTAAATAAGATAAAGGACAAATCCAAAATACAATGTAAATATTCAAAAGTTAAACTAACTTTCAATTTAGTACTACATAACTTTGTACACACATAATGACTAGTAAGATCTAGGCTGCTAACAGAAAGAGAAGGTATTGCAATATAGTATTAACAAGGGGAGAAACAGCCCATTGGTATAGGAATTATAAGGATCAACTGATTCTTTCTGTCTTTTTCTCTCTGTCTCTCTCTCTCTTTCTCTCTGTCTCTCTGTCTTATTGCCTTCTTCACTCCTTTATTCCCCTTAGCCTTTGTGAGACTGAGGTATTGAGTATGGAACTCAAGCCTTGAACTATTAAGAAAGCACTCTGCCACTGATGGTAATTCAGAATTCGAACTCAAGGGTTTTAAAGTACAGAGACTAATATAAAAATTGATGTGTGTGTGTGTGTGTGTGTGTGTGTGTGTGTACTTCTTATGTAGTTCTTTCTGCTAAAAGGGTAAAAAGGTCTGGAAGTAATCACAATTTGGTAGCAACTCACACACCTCCAGATGCCACTCTGCATCAAATGGAATAAGAGTTTCCTGAATAAATGGCTGATTCCATGAAAGTCCTTCATAACTTTCTAGGTCTCAAACAAAGAAAAAATACAAGATTAACAAAGGGCTCAAAATGGTGAATGCCATTGGAAGTCATTGAAAAAGCATCACAAGAGAAGCTGTGTAATGAATTTCCACAGCTCAAACCACCAGAAGACAAAATACATTATTCTGATTTTGTTTCTACATTGATATAACAATGGTCAAGCCAATATTAAGTAGAAGGAAAGGAAAATTCTTCTTTAGCAGGATTTTAGTTAATAAATGTGAAGAAAATAATGTAGGTGATTATGACCATTTGTCAGGTATTTTATAATTGTTGCAAGTAGAAAGCACTAATAAATTCTAAAACTCGTGGATGAAACTATGAGATGATAAGTATTTACATACTCCTTAACTATCTCCACATAACTGCTGTTAAATGTGAAGGGGAATGTGTGTTGTATCTTTACAGTAGAGAGACATAGCAGAAGCCATTTCTAACAAGTGATTTTCCTTATCCTCGACAATTTTGAAACATACTGAACCATGTGCAGCTCCTGCTCTGAGGAACTAGGAAGGTTACTGCCACTGTTGTATATTTTGTATGAAAAAATTCATAAACCATATTTAATCATCAGAAGACCAGAGACATTGAGAGACATTATAGAAAACATGTGGTTAGTGTTCTTTAAAGGTGTTAAGGTCTTGAAAAATAAGGAATTCTCTAGGGATTGCCCAAGTTTGAAGAAATCAAAGTACATACATCTTTAACCATTATGAATGGTGCGGCTCTGATTTTATCCACTTCCTATCTGTTTTCTTTCTTTTTAAAACTTAATTTAATATTTAGTCTTCTTAATTACAAGCATAGTTGGTGGTTTTCCCTGACCCACTCTTTCTCCCCCCTTAAGTTCCCACACTCCCTTGCTTTCTTTCAAATAAGTTATAGTTATGCAAAATTCTCTTGAGATTGGCTGAAAAGGAGAAAGTATGATGTGGGGACCAGAATGAGAAGATATTTGTTCTTTAAAGGGCAAAACAAGCATATTCATTTTTTTTAGGTTTTTTTTAATTTTCATGATTATTATTATTATTATTCAACTGTGGTATATGCGTGTGTATGTGTGCGTGTGTGTGTGTCTGTGTATGTGTAGAACCACGGACGAACCCGCGAACCACCATGGACGCCTCCACCTCCTTCTTCCCCGGTATTCACAGGTTCCGCCCTACCAGGACCAGAAGCGCAGGCTGCCCCCGCTTCCGCCTGGCGTCTATACGTGGGATCTGGGATCCGAACTCAGGACCTTCCGCCTGCAAGGCAGAGGCTTAACCCCTGAGCCACCACTCCAGCCCCAAGTGTATTCATTTTTATTTGTGTATGAAAGTGCCAAAGAATTAAACAATTAAATGAAGAGCTGGGGAAATGACTCAGGAGTTAAAAGTTCTCTCACAAACAAAAGAACTGGAGTTTGGATCCCCAGAAGCCATGTAAAAGTGCCAGGCCTGGAAATCAGAGCCTTGGAAACCTCAGAGCAAATCAATAAGTAGGTAAAACAATCCAGGATGATTGCCAATGTCACTCTTGATGTTTTGGAATCACACAAACTTAAATGCCCTCTGGTACACACACACACACACACACACACACACACACACACACACACACGTGCGCGCGTTATGTTTACAAAAAGAAAAATCAAACAACATTTAGATTGAAAAGTCTCCATAAATATTATTTCACTTTAGTAATTGGTCATTTCCTGATATTGGATTCAAATTTTATGAAATTCCAAAGGAACCAGGGTATATAACATTAAAAGGTTTAACTTATGACTGACTAAGAGTGCCATCCGACTCTTTCTGTTATCTGCAATTACGTAGTGGTGCTACAGGTTCTCAGTGTAGAATCTTATATTCATTCCCACTGTATTTTATCTTCTAGATTTTTATATCATCAGTATAGCCTGATAGGAACTTTTTAATTCCAAAACTGTGACCAATGCTATGAGACACTATGCCATCTATAAAGGTACTGAGTAAGCCTTCTGTATCTTTGAGCCACAGATAACAAGTTCACCAAAAGAGAGCTTTTTTAGGAATGATATAAATTATTAAGCAGACTGTGCTTGCATTGTGCAAATTATTACCCAACTCACACAAAGTACCACTGGATTCTGCCAACTGGGCTCCATTTTGTTCACTGAGATACAAGGGGAAGTTATCAAACAATTTTTGAAGTTTCAAGGCTTCCAACAAAGGTTCTATGAATTAGTGTCCTACATTTGTTATCTGGCTGAGAGAAGTGTCTCTTGCGGTCTCTCCTATCACAGAGGTCAATTGATGTCTGGCTTCATTTCTGCTCAGTTGGCTTAGGATTGATCACTAAAAAACTGCCAACCTGTCACTCTAAGTGGCACCTAGAGAAAGCAGAGACATCGACAAGCCAATAAGGTATTTTCTGTCATAACTTTTGTCCACAAACAAAAATGGAAGATGAAGTGACAGGATAATTTGTATAGGGACAATTCATGTCACTTCTAGCTTGGAAAGATAAATTTTATTAAGATGGGACTTTTAACACTGTTTAAATGAGTATATTCCACACCATTAATACAAAGAGAGTGTCAAGATCACCACTGACTGTCCTTTCCAATGACTTTAGTTCACATGATAATTCTAATCCAGCTGAATTAGCATCTATTACATTGAATACTTAACTTTCAAAACTTTGTTGTTGTGGAAGAAAGTAAATTGAATAAATGATGAGTAGAAGTGGCATAGGGTTATAGTTATGAAAACTTCCCTTATTCTGGGACATTGGAAAGAAAGAATATTTCTTGTGTTTTACATAGAATATGGAAAGTTAAGTATGATGATGACCTTTAAAGTTATTTAAACTCTCTGCTTCTTGAAGACATGTTTGCTTCATTCCACAGTATGGAAGTTTTGACTTCTGACCAGCACATTCCCACTTACAGAAGACTTAATGCAGATCTCATTAAGTTGGATATTACTGACATTGGCAAATTTGAAGATAATCGAGTTTACAGTTTAAAAATTCATCATGATTTCCAAATTTAAATTAAAAATAAAACTATTTAAATTTACAATGAAAAGATGTGTAAGCTCAACCATACTAAAACCATTACTAGTCACTCCTGGTGGTGCAGGTCATCCCAGTTATATGAGAGACTAAGGCAGACAGACCACAAGTTCAGAGCTATACTTGGCTATAGAGTGAGTTCAAGGATAAAATTAGTGTGATCCTGCCTCAAAACAAAAAGGCAGAGAACCCTATAATCTCAAAGCATTATTTACTGAGCTAAGTTGGGACTCCTTCAGAAATCATAAACATCATTGGATAGGTAGATACTTAGTTTATAAGTGTGTTAGTTCACCACCTACCTGGGTGTGTCCTTAAACTTATTTTATTATAATGAAAATTATGAAAAACATTTTATATTGTTATATGCTATGAACATGCACACATTCTCAAACATACACATGTTCTTTCAAACACACATGTTTGATGTAAATTATAGAAAAAAATTCTGACTTTTACCATGTTCAATGTGCTGATATTTCAACACATTATGTACCAGTCTAATTTAAACCCTTCATGAAATATTAATTTATTTCTGATGTGAAAACGTATGCATATATGTATAGAAATGCTGAGAAAGCTGTTCATCAAAATGTTAATTGAAGGATTTCTTTTTGTTAAACTTATTGTGGGACATAACATTTTCTTTTCAGAAACTAGGAAGCAATTTCTAAAAGTAAAAGATACCTCAAAATAACAAAGATTAAAGGATAGTTAATCAACGCATGTCAAACCTATACTTACTGGATTAATCAGAATTCCCAAGACTCAAAAATCAATATCATTTTCTACACAATTCACATCATTAACCCAGTGAATTTATTAGGAATAAATGAGAAGAAAAATTGCCTTTCTTAATTATCATCCAAACTTTAAAATCTCTTCTCTTAGATAGAAATCAACTATTACTCTTACTGTGGTATTACATATAATTAAATCAAAATAAAATAATTGGTATTATGTTTAAGAAAATATATAAAACTATCAAACTTAAATATATAATAAAATATCCTCACTTTGTTATCTGCCCATAACAATAAACTTTGAAATTTATGTGTTTTTAAACACTGTAGATAAGATGCTTAACTCATTTGTATGTTAGATATAAATGAAAAAGAATGCAGAAACTCCTATGAATCTTGAGGAATAAATTTTAAAATCACTGATTTTGTTATAGTTAAGATTTTTGTATCTAATATATTTTGTCCTTGTAAAACAATGAAAGTTGAATAAGTTTTGCATGATGATGCTATATTAGTTGAACAGAAAGAAATCTTTTCTTCTTTGGTAAAAGCAATAGAACTCATCTCTTAAGGTAAACTGGCCTTTCAGCAACTGTCTTTACTTTCTCAAAAGTTCAGATACCTGCCTAGGTGATATGACACTGTGTGATTAAAGAATTAACAAACCACTCTGAAGCAATGAATCCCAGTGCTCCTACCATGGAAGTCATATCCCTAGTAAACTCTATCACTTCCTTGAGTTGTCCTTGAAGAGATTTCAGGGTGATAACACAATATCGGGAAATTTTAGTTGAATTGTTACATCCTGCCATGAGTCTTTTCTTTTGCAAATACAGTACAGTTTAAAATAATCCTATTCCTGTGGGGAAAAAGCTCTTTTTTTCATATCTCCACATATTAACATTTTATGGTTAAAGAAAGTATATGTGATGGTTAGTATCCAGCTGTAACCTCATTTGTGTTTTATCAAAGACCAATATTCACCCTGAAAATATTTGAATTCTCTTCATCTCATGGAGAACACTTTTGTTATGTAATTATGGTGGCCTATAGCCAAACAAACATCTAACTGAATCTCCTGGGAATTAATAAGCATGATTTTCCAATGACTTAGGATTAGTGGAAGTTTTTGAAGAATTGGTCTTAAGCTTCATAATGAAAATGTTGGGGTGTAACTGGATTACAATAGTAAATGACCCAAGAGAATAAAGAGAAGCCACATAACCCTGAGCTATGTGTCACATAAGGGTTGTGATAACTACAGTCCCAAAATATAAAATTATGTTGTAATTTTGATAAAATGATGAATTATGCTCACATAAATCAGCAAAATTAATGTAAAATTTCCTATTTGACCTTGGCAGCAAATATACCGGTATAGAACAGAATGAATTTTATCCACATGAGATTATAGGGCAATGGTTGAAAGTAGCATTGTTATGAGGATAGGTTGTACAAGTTCACTTAAGCTGACTTTAAAGTCTTATTCCTTGATCTCCACCTCCCTTTTTTGATAGAATAAATTTATAAAAATATAAAAAAATCAACCCTATGTGTTTAAGTATTCTATGATTAATTCTGAGTATTTAATGATGCTCTCAAGCATGCTTAGTTTATGGGAGAATTTGATAAACATGTTTTCCAAACTGGCTGAATGATTCAAGGGAGACTATCATTTAAAATACAATAAAGGCTGTAACATGATAATAAAGTTATGCACCATATGCCTGGAACCAATGGATTTTTTCTTCACCTTTGCCTTAAGATTAAAAAAAAAGCAGAAAGAAAGAGGAGATTTCGGTCACACCATATTTAATCCAATTTGCTTTGGGTTTAATCTCCAAAACAAGGCTGGTCTGCTAATTCCCAATTATACTGGCACATGTAATCAGAGTCCTCATTAACAAAGACTGTCTATATTGTCTATTAGGAATGAAAATTTGAAATGCAAATTCTGCAAATCAAAACATTAAATGAGCGTCTAAGCAAGATGCACAGAGCCCCCGCCAGGGCAGACCATGCTGGCCGACACCTGCCCTGGATTTTCCCTCTAGCTTCAGTTGCCTTCGGTTCCAGTCTTTGCCTCCTAATTGACCTGCTTATGATCTTTGCAACAATTAACATATGCTTATTAGTAATGGCTGGTTAAAGATTTCAACTGCTGCAGTTTACAAAGTCTAATAGAGATGGCACACCACAGGAAAGATGGAGCCCCTGTGCCCCTCATTGGCAGACTCACAATGGTTAGAGCACAAGTGGCAGAAATTGAATGATTTTTCAGTGTCTGAGATTGGAATCTGTACTAATTGAGAGCAGATATCAACACATACATGATTCCAGGCATCATACATCAAGAAAGATAGTACTTAGCTACTCTTTCTTTTCCTTTTAGCAAGTCATTTCTAATTTGGTCTTAGGAAAAAGGGAAGTAACAAAGCTTTCCTAGTTGGGAGAATAGTTGATGTATTTGGCTTTACTTTGAATCGGAAATCTTTTTTTTATTTATTCAATTGTGTGTGTGTGTGTGTGTGTGTGTGTGTGTGTAGAACCACAGGCGAATTCGGGAACCACAATGGACTGCCTCCACCTCCTCCTTGTTTACTCTGCTCAGGGATTCACAGGCTCCCCCCTACCAGGACCAGAAACGCAGGCCACCCCCGCTTCCTCCAGCGTCTATACGTGTGGTCTAGAATCTGAACTCATGACCTTCCACCTGCAAGGCAGAGGCTTAACCCCTGAGCCACCTCTCTAGCCCCTGAATCTGAAATCTTACCTTTTTTTTCCTACAAGATAATTATAGTGAAATTTTTTTAAAAGTTTTTTATTATTTATTCAATTGTGTGTGTATGCGTGTGTGTATGCGTGTGTGTGTGTAGAACCACGGGCGAATTCGGGAACCACCATGGACGCCTCCACCTCCTCCTTGTTTACTCTGCCCTGGGATTCACAGGCTCCGCCCTACCAGGACCAGAAACGCAGGCCACCCCCGCTTCTGCCTGGCGTCTATACGTGGGTCTAGGATCCAAACTCAGGACCTTCCGCCTGCAAGGCAGAGGCTTAACCCCTGAGCCACCTCTCCAGTCCCCATTACAGTGAAATTTTTAAAAAGCATATGATAAAAATCTTGCTGAAATTTTAATACAGTAATGACACTTTCATAAAATCATGTTCAGGCTTTACATTCTGTTTACCAAATAGCCACTATGGCTTCTAGCTATAGCCACCAGATTTCGAAGGACTTCCTCTCATGGTTCTAGTCATTAATTTGATGGAAGAAATACTCTATTTACTCTGAAGTAGACTGTATTATTCAGAATTGCATCTGAATACTTATAAGCATTATTCCACATTTTCTTGTTGATTAGAAAATAGCAAACTACCCCCTCAGTTGTACATGATCACGAACGAACGTCTGTGAACTTAACCAGGTGTCACATTACTTACTTGCATTCCTTGATGGAGGCCTATTTTCTCTGCTGTAACATGGGTATGATCTCAGATAAAAAGTAATCATTTTGCAAATGGGTGACTGATCCCTCCCTCACTGAGGTTTCCTACTTTTATTACATCTACCTTTGAATGTGCTATTATAATAAAACTCCAGTTTAACAGCTTTTTGTCTCTGACCAGGGGGTGTCATACAGTGCCCATCAGGATGGAGTGAAGGGCATTGCAGGAGCAGCAAAACTGCAAAAGAAAATCAACAAACCACAATCCAGAACTTCAGAGACTCTATATCAACCACATAAAACTAGACCAGCTTAATCTCTCCCCATCCTGAAGCTCAGGGACATTTGCAGAAGAGAGGGCGGTAAGATTTTAAGAGCAAAAGGATGGGAGGAGCAATGATTTGCAAGATTCTCCACACTAGTCAGGGCCGAAACAATCATAATAGGACTTTGCATGCCCTGCGCAATGTCCAACACACTATTGACCTCACAAAGTCTAGCATCAGCTAAAGGCACCAAGATCCTTGGAGGCAAGGGATTGACAGCCACAGTAGTGTTCCTATGCTTAAGGGGAACACGAGAAAGGGTTCAGGGAAATGCCACTGGGTCCTTGTATGTCATCCGAGAGGAGGACCCAGAGGAGAGTTAGGCATACACAATAAAGGACTCTCTGGGAATTGGGGGGGAGGCACTGGGGGATGGGAAGGGAGGGGAGAGGGAGCAGGGGGTTCGGGGGATGGAGGAGGGAGGGAGGGAACTGGTCTACCTATTAAGTTTGTATGAGAGGAAATAATAAAAAATGTATTAAAAAAGAAAATAATAAACTAGATAGAAGCTTTTTAATTTCCTGAAATTTCACTTGTTGAGTGTTGGACCTATTTACTTTGTATTTAGGGTCCTATTCAGAAAATGTTGGCATAGGCCAATCAGTTCAAGAGTACTCCCTATTTTTTCTTCTAGAGTTTTTATAGTCTCTAGCTTAACATTGAGGTCCTTAATGCATTTGTAATTAACTTTCATATAGTGTGACAAATAAGGATCCAGCCTCATTCTTCTGCATATAGATATCCAATTTTGCCAGCAACATTTGTTGAAGATGCTGTTCTTTTTCAAGTGTTTTTTTTTTTTCTGGGCACCTATGTCAAAAATCAGTTTACTATAGGTATATGAGCTTATATTTGGGTCTTCAAGTCTAATACATTGATCTATGTGTCTGTTTTGGAGTCAGTACCATGCTGTCTTTACTACTATGGAATTGTAGTATATATTAAAGTCTGGAATGGTGATACCTCTAGCAGAGCTTTATTATTCAGAACCATTTTTACAATTTCTGGGTCTTTTGTGCTTCCATATGAATTATTGGGTTGTTTTGTCAATTTCGGTGAAGATTTGCCTTGGTATTGCATCGAATCTGTATATTGCTTTTGTTAGGATGTTCATTTTTTATGATGTTTATTCTACCAATCCAGGAACATGGAAGGTCTTTCCATCTTCTTGTGTCTTCTGAAATTTCTTTCTTTAAGACTTTAAAATTTTCATTTTAGAGATCTCCTACATTCTTGACTAGTACTTCATCTTTTTTGGAGCTATGATAAATGGAATTGTTTCTCTTAAGACTTTCTTACTCCTTGGTGCATCCTTGGTGTACAGATTCTTGAACATCACTTTTGTAACCAGTCACTCTACTGAACTTATTTTAATTCCAGGTGTTTCCTTGTGGAACGTTTTAGAGTAATCTTCAAATAGGGATACTTTGCCTTCTTCTTTATTCATATCCCTTTCATTTCCCTCTCTTGTCCTATGGCTCTAGCTAAGACTTCAAATACATTATTAACAAGAAGTGATGAGAGTGGAAAATCCTGTCTAGTTCCTGATCTAGGTAGGAATTCATCAAGTTTTTCATGATTTAGGACAACCCTTGCTATATATTTGATGTACATGGTTTTTATTATGGTTACATGTGTATTCATGCCCTTTATTATGTTGACATATGTTCCTTCCATTTCTATTGTATCCATGGCTTTTATCCTACAAGTTGTTGAACTTTTGTCAAAAGTTTTTTCTGCATCTATAGAATCAGGTCATTCTAATCCTTGTGTTTCTTTATGTGATGAATTACATTTATTGATTTGCATATGTTGAACCAATCTTGTGCTTATGGTAAGTATCATTAATTTATCTTATAGCTTTTGATGTTCATTCAACCCTGCTTCTCAACCTTAACTTCACATTGATTCTGTTGCAAAATCATGCCATGTGATTTTAATTACAGCAAAATTTGAGGTCTAGTAATATGAAGAGAGTCTAAGTACATGGACAATAAAACCAGAAGCAGCCAGCCTCAAAAGGGTTTTCCTGGATTCTTCTAGTTTAACTCATTGAGCTCAGATCACCTGCACCTCAGTTACTCTAGACTTCTCTGGGTTTCTCCAATTCCCCTCATTCTTTTTATTTAAAACCTCTATATGTTCTGATTTTTCTACTAGATCAGCATTCTTCACCTACCTACATCAGTGCCACTTGATCTTTCAATCTCATTTCAGCTGTAATTACCTGGAGAAAATTTTACTTAATTTTCTGATTTTATATATGTAGTTATCTTCAGAAAAATTTGTCTCAGTAGAAAAACAGGATAGCAAGAAAGTCCAGCACTTCTGGCCAGATATCAAACTGTGACCAAATTCTGGCATTTCCATCTTTTAGCCTTCACATTTGTAAAGTGGAGATAATACCGCCACTACAAGGTTGTTAGGAAAATGGTATAGCTAATGCGCAAAGAATAAGCACAATAGAGACTAACAAGCAATATCCACTACAAAGCACTCTTGCTATGTTTTAGTTGCATAAGCCATTGTTTGGTATCTGTACCTCTTTCTGGATTGCAGGCCCCATGAAGGAATATCTGTCTTATTTCTAAAACTATGCATGCATTAGAAATGCAATGGAATACAGTAAACACATAAATGCATACATAGATAATGTAAATGAATCATAATGAGCATGTATTGCAGACATTCTTTCATCAGCATTCTTCAAATGCATAACTTTTTTTAAAAAAGAGGATTAAGGTAGCTTTTATTAGAGGAGAGAAAGAATGGAACCACAGACTCCAGGCATGGAGTACCATGAGGGGCAAGGGCGCCATCTAATGGCTGGCAGAGTCAGACATATTTGTGTTCTCAGGTAAACTGGAGAAACACGGCTTTTCCCCATTGGTTAGCTCCAGTGTTTATAAACCTGATTGGAGCTTGTTCGATCCTCTACGTCTCATTGGTCTATTCACCTTGGGCCCAACCCAGTTAATTTTTTGGTGGGGCTGGAGATTTGTTTCTTTGATGGGTTCAGCTTATCAAATGCATAACTTTTAAGGCTCTGATAATAGCAAAGGAATAATTTCCCAGTGAAGGTCTAAGTTTTAGTAGAAGGTATAAAATATAATGACAAATTAGTTCTCATCTATCTAATATAATTTTCTCTAGCATGACCAACATTTAGAATATTATATATTGCCAATGTTGTTGGGTAGATTATAGAATGTAGAAATTGGATAATTAGATATTTAACAGCTATAAATTGATATTTCCTTGTTACTATGTTAGAAATATTAAATAATAATAATAGCACCAATATAAAGTTTATTATAGCATATATTCTTCAAAAATCTTATAAACCATTGAGCATCTACCTGAGGGTTCCTACCTTTTAACTTTTAATTTAAATTGATCATGTGTTTAATTTATGAATGCTCAAAATATTATGAAATGTAAAGGAGAAAGGCAACCTCATAAATCAATGTGTTCTGAATTGCCAGTTTAATTTTCATATTGATTTAGTGCCCAGGCAGGTAGTATCTACTAAAAGGAATAAAGCATAGCATCATCATTTTATAAAGGGTCAGATGGATAAGACAGGAGTCAAAGATAAAGAATAGCCTCTGATTATTCTCCATAGTATAAGAAATAAAACTATTGATTAACTAGGGTTTTTATTCTTATGCATATTCCATCCTTATACTACTTATATTATTCAGTGTTTTGCCTTCATTGCAACTGATGCAACAAAGTGAGTGGTGGATGTGCCCTCTTCATAAAAAATATGATACATATGGATGTCAAATGCCTGTATCTAATATGATCTACTGTGCTTTGAATCAAATTATCATTCTCTATAGAAAAAAGAATAGCATAAACAACTTAAGTAATAGCTATTTGTAGATTAAAATAATATAACTTCTCTGTTAACTTGACTATTTAATAAACAGTGACCTTGATTAAGCTACAAAGTATATTATTGCACATGAAGTATGCTTCTCATCATGAAAGGCATATAGTAATTCTTCAACAAATCTTAGCTATACTCATACAATAATTGCAACCTCATCATTAATACAATATTATGTTGAGACATTTCTATTCTTATAAATAATAGGAGTTTTAAAAATATTTTACCACTTTTATGTATATTATTTTAATTTATTAATACTGGATGTCATACATAATCATTGTTAATCACTGTTGTAGTTACTTTCCTTTTTGCTGCTGTGAGGTAAGACTCAGATAGAATTAAAGGAGAGAGAGAGATTTATTTGGCTTATGATTCCAGAGGGGCTATAGCCCTTTAAAACAGAAATCTCATAGCAGAAAGCATGGAGTAGAGGCAGAGGCTGGAGGAGACCCATCCAGGTCACCCCAGGCATCATGAAGGCAGAGAGCAAGAACCAACTGCAAGAGGGATCAGAACTGGGCTAGCAAACTTCAAGGACTGTCCCTTGTGACCTGCCTTCCTCCAGTGAGGCTTCACCTTCTAAAGGTGATGCAGCCTTCCCAAATATTAGCATCAGTTATAAATTTAAGCACATCAGACTGTGCGAGACAACTCATTTTCAAACCATGACAATCACTGTTCATGTGTTGCTCATATAATCATTATAGTATTCCATTAAAATTCTTATTTAATTTTCATCTTATAGAAGAATAAAGCAAAGAATGAGAATTAAACGACCTGGCTGAAATCATACAGGTAGCAAGACAGAACCCCTACTGTGGCTAACACACATGCTTCCTTCCATCAGTAAAATGCCTTGGCAAGAGCATGCTGCCACAATCTGGCAGACACTTTTCTTTTTGCTTGTGCCCGGCTGTACCTACTGGCTGTGGCACAAGCTTCCAGGCATCAGATGGTCTGTTCCCAAATCTGTAAATGTAATAGCTATACTTGTCAATATTGGCACATTAATGAACTTTATTTAAATTTTACAGAAATTAGCACAAATTATTTGCATAAAATTAGTTTAGATATTTTATTAAATATTTAAGCTATGAGTAGGTGAGATACAAATGCAAAGATGAAGGAAAACATACAATTCTAGAAAATGCTTATACTGGAATAGAATGTGGACCATCCAGTCAAGTTTAAGGAAGCTGAACAGGATGTGGGACAAGAGAAGCCCTCATCAGCAGATTCATTCACAAGGACAGGAATTGATGCTATGATCAAAAGATGAATTAAAGTATGCATAATAATTTATGGATCATGTTAATAATGCACTGTTTTAGCCAGTTTTTGTAATCCTTGAATCAATCATTAGTTTTCTCTGTGTCAGAGAAGACACTGTTATGTATAAAACTATAAAAAACTAGAGATAATTATCAAATCTGCTGCTTCATATCGAAAACACAGCATGTTAAATTTGAGAAGTAATCAGCAAGAGAATCTAAGCACATAACTTTTTAAAATTCTAAGTTAATGATGACAAGAAGAAAGAACTAAAACATACCCGAGTAAAATAGTTTAAACATTAAAAAATGGAGAAATTTTCCATTTTTCATAAGTAAAATGTATATACTCCTCAGCAAATGGCAAAAGTCCTTGGTATTTGTGCCTCTACTTTTTTTTCTATATTATATTAGTCTCCATCTTTCTACATTTCACATTTTGATTAGGTGTCTGGAAGGGATCATTTGGTAACACTCAAAACACAGGTTCACATTCTTCTTTATTCTATTATATATTTTTCCTGCCATACTTCACATTAATTCAACCAATTTATAACAATTGACAAGCAATGGCCAGGACTGGGCAAGGTTTTCAGAACACTTTGCTGAGTCTCATGAAACATTCATTTGCTTACCTACACATCTGTGTCTGTTCCTACCCCATCTCTCTTCCCATTCTTTCAGTCACTCAGTGATCAACATTGATCAATGACAATTATGAGATAATATATATTGCGCACCTATTTCCCTCAATTTGTAACATTCCTTCATGGAGGGAAGAAAAAGAGATTTGGCAAGATTCAGTAAGTCAGTAAAACTTAGAAGGCTCAGGAGGAAAGCATTTTACCAAACTCAGGAAGTTCCTGAATTTAACAAGATTCACCAGGTTACTCCTTAAAATCAAGTAAATAGCAACAATAATGGGATAAGAGGCCATTCAAGCTGCCTGAAAGTGGTGCACAGAATCTAAAGGGATGCAGCTTTCATGTGTCATCACCAATGTTGTGGTATGATTTTCAGTGATGCAGGCTGCCTTTGAGTTGTTCATACTCCTGCAATTAACCACGAGAAAGTCACTAATATATTAAGCTAGACTTGGGTGGGATCTTTTCCCTTTTCTGTCATTGTTGCTTTATCTGAGGTAGATAGAAATTCATTAATACTTCCTCAGGAAAAGTCACACACCAAAATTGATGAGACCTATCCAATTGTTCCTTTTTTAAATATCTAAGACCAGCTGTCACTTACTTGAAGTAGATGAGAGTGGGCTTTTAGAGATACTCTCCACTCTGTCTAAAAAGCAATCTTCACATATTTCTAGCCCCTCATTTTCTTATAAAGTATTAAAAAATTGAAGAAATAATAAAGAAAGCAATTAAAGAGTTAGTCTGTACAAATGAGAAGGGAGACCCCCAATATTAATCATGGGGCCCCCAAAATAGAAAAGATTGTATCTACTACTGTTTCATATGAAAACTAGATGATAAGATCCTATGATTGAAAGTACCTTGTACTTCAGCTTTAGGATGTGGAGAAATCAAATTGAGACAATAGAGTTGGAAGCCCTCTCATTGGTGACTGGCGTTGATAATGCCAGAAGACACTATGCAGCTGCTGGAGAACTACCCTAACCCTAACAGTGGACACTGTATGCTATAATATCAAGAAATATGTGCCTTACTGTACAATAGTGATATGACTATTATGTGCACAACCAGAAACTTTCCAATGAGTTAAGATTTGTTTCAAAGGAAGGAACTCACATCTGGCAGGATAAGTCAGGACAAAGTCCAACAGGTAATGAAATACAGGCTCCAGTGGGAAGGTGATTCGCTGTTTTGTCTGAGAGATGTAGCATGCCAGGCTGGAGAAGATTCAGTGGTTAAAGACCTTGCTTCACAATCAGAGAGACATGTATTGGGATTCCAAAATACCATGTAAAAATACCAGGTGGGTGTGTAGACCCACCTGTAATTCTAGACCTGAAAGGAGGAGCCCAGGAATCCCCAGAGTAAGCTGACTAGCCAGAGTAGTTCCAATGTTGTGCTTTAAGTTTATTTAGAGACCCAGGCTCACAATAATAAGGAAGAAGAGTGATTGAGAATCATTCCCGATATGATCCTTAGGCCCCCACAAGTTACACACTTAAGTATGCTCATGTGCACACATCTGAGTGCACACAAAACCACACATACTCACCATACACACACATACCCCACATACATGCGTGAAATAAGAAAAAAAGAGATGCAATATGCCTGTAAAACAGTCTTCTAAACATTTAAGGAACTTTCTCTTTTGCAAGGAAGGTATTCTATAGAGACACATAATTAGAGAAGATTCTGAGATGAATTAATGACTGTTGCTTTGGTACCCTGGTCCAAAACTTAGTCATAGATGGAGAAAAATAATTAGACGTTCTTATCATCTTGTCCCAGCAAAGTTCAGAGATCTCATAGAAGAGGTGTCAGGAAAAATGTAAGAGTCAGAAGAAGGGATGAAGAGCAGTGCAACTACTTCCTCTAAGTTGTGAAGAAAAAGAGGCAGAACCATCCCAAAATGTCCCTTGCCCAGAAGAAAGATCCAGTAGCTCAAAAGAAGGCAAGTTTCTCAGAACTCAGGAAAAGGCTGCTGAGAGTTAAAGCAATTTTCTATGAAGGTTCTTTTTCATAAAGACAATTGACCAAGCAGCAAAAAAAAATAAGTAAATAAAAATAAAGCAGACTGGGAGCAATCCTATTTATACATATCTATGCATTGTGGACTTCAAGCATCTGGACACTGCAAAGAAACATAGGGTAAATAAACACTTTGACCTTGCAAGCTGTCCCTCAAAGACTTTAGCTACAAAATTGTTCAGGAGGGGGAAACAAATTGTAAAAACTTTGTTTAATTATTACTACTAAAGTTGCATAATGTGTTATTATAGCACATAAGTTGGAGGCTTTATGTTTTCAGGTGGGGTCACAGAATTTGGAGTCAATAACTAGAGCTGATCCTGTCCTAGGTTCCTGAGTGTCTTCCTGCAAGCCACTAAAGCCTCCAATCTTGTTTCTCTTCTGCAGTAGGTACAATACCAAATGTCCTTCAGTGTTCAGGGAGATGTATCCTTGCATTGTTTGCAGTTTACGATGCACATATAAAGTGCTAAAAACAGCTCTCTTAATCAGATGCCTACCCAACATTTAGAGAACAGTAGTATTTATTCTTGTATCCTGCAATCCCAATCAGAGAAGGTGACTGTAAATGAATGAATGAATAAATGAATGAATGAATGAATGAATGAATGAATGAATGAATGAAATGAAATGTGGCAGGTATGTATTGACTTGTGAATATCTCTTCTTTGACAGTAAGAGATGATTTCTCATTACCTCAAAGCTGTTCCCCCAAGTCTGATATTTCTGATTGAAGAATATGAACTCCATAAAGGTTTTCTGATTGACTTAATGAAAAGCCAGGCATGAGATTAATGTCAAACACCAAGTTTCAGTCATAGCTAATAGGTTTATCATTGTGCCAGGAATTAGATGCTTATACTAAAAATAGATGCACTAGACATCCAGAATGTAATAATGGAGCCTAGTCAGGATCTGAGAGTGCTTAGCTGACTGTAGACATGTAAGCAGAGGGGAGAGTATCAGTATTGATTGCTTTCCTATTTTTGACTTTATACAAAGAAATTTAACTGATCAAATCAGCAGCAGGCAGGATACTTGGAAGTTCTAATTGAATCCCTCTATACAAGTAGCAGCTGTGGGATGCCCAGCGCAACCTGCCCACATCACACATGAGACCCAATTATTGAGCCACAGGGAATTGGACTCATCAAATCTTAGGGTCAAGTTCAATTAAACCACACATTAGAAGATATGGCAGACTTTGTCAAGGACAGACAGGATGAAAAGCAGTGGACTAATCCTCCAGACCTTTGGTCACATGTGCACACACCTACACTCTGGTTCATGTGTAGTCTTTGAAAATGGAGACAATACCATTAAAACTTATTTCTGAAGGTCACCTTTGAATACATGTGTTTCCAATTTTTATTTTTATTTACTTATAAAAATTTGTGTTTCTTTTTCTTGATATTCTAGTACCCACTGTTTGAAATTTCAGCATTTGTCATTTAAGTGTCACCACTAAAGTTTTATGGATGTCTAGGATTCTTTCTTTCCTTTACTCTGACAGTCAGTTGTATTAGGTCCTTTTGTTTGAAGCATTTTTATCTCTATTCCCTATCAGTGGTTTCTTTGTACAACTTCCTATAATATCCTGGACAAGCAATCAGGCACCTGGTGGGCCCTATGTGCTCAAGGTACCATCATTTATCTCTTTGCTCTCTTTTCTGCTCTTCCCATTGTCTTTCCATAGTCCTGAACAACCTATGACTCATTCAGATAACTTCAATCACCTCACTATTCTGTCTCTACTCTTGACTTGGCCAATTCATCTTTCTTATTGGGACTAGAATGATCTTTTTAAAATGCTAATTTGATTCTGTCACATTCTGATTAAAATTCTTCAATGGATTCCTATTACCTATAGGAGAAAATCCAAACTTTGTAGAATGACATACAAGGTCCTTTATGATTAAATCCCTGCCTAGTTTTGTTCACTTATTCTCTTTTTCATTCCCTTCCTCATCTCATCCAGGGACCCCTGTTTCAACTGTACTGAATGAACTCAAGCCTTAATGCTTCCCATGTTTTGCAAGTTTATACCCTCTGTTTATGCTGTTTCGCTTGCCTGGATTTCCTAGATCTTACTGCTCCTATTGAAGATTTTTTGTCATCTTCTTACAATTTAGTACAAGCTCATCTCTTCTTTAAATAACATCTTAACCCTCAGTCTCCAGAGAAACTCTTATATATTTTAATTTCCCATCAGAACTTTGGTAGTATTGATTTCTTTTGAGTCTTGTTAATTGTGCTTGCTTATGTTACATTTTTTGTTTTATTACTTTCTATTTCCCTTATTATCCTCAAAGTCAAGTGATCAAAAAAGACTTACTTGAATTAATTTCTGCAATCACAGAGTCTGCTATGCAGTTTAGGCATACAGGAGGTGCTCAATGAATATACTAAATAACTAAAGTTTTATTGCTATTTTCTGTGTTGTGAATACTTTTGTGTTAGAATTTAAGTTGCATTTGCAATTTCATTAAAATTTCTCCCAAACATGACATATTTTTATACTCAATACTTTCTACTTTTTCATATCTGATGATATTTAAATTTGCTTTATAGAAGATGAATTTGTGAGTTTCATAAAAATAATAGTTAAAGATGGATAATATCCTGAGGAATAATACCCAAAGTTGACCTCTGGCTTCTTCTAATCACACGTACTTGCACACACAGAAATACACACACAAATAATCCCTTGAAATGATGTGATCATTTTCTTAAAAGACACATCGCTAATAAGATTCAGCAATCTAGCAAAATTTCTGGTGCAACACAAAGAACTTAACATTCCACTAGCACACAGGAGAAGTGCTGCTTAAGTCATGTATGTCAAGTAGCTAGTCAACACAGAACCTCTCTAAAGAACAGTGAATGAGTGTGATGTGCGAGCTGGAAATTCTTTGCCATGCATCATTACCCTGGGAATCCAGGGTTACTAGCAAAATTCACAGTTTTGTTATATTCTAACCTAGAAACCTAGGGCTAAAGAATAAAGTCCTAAGTACTTTAGCAAATTAAATATACTCAATTTCATAAAAAAGGAGAACATATGCTTCTGACACTTCCATCTAAACTATCTTCATTTGCAATAGACTTTTTGCTATATTTTTTGCCTTGTTATACAAGCTCAATAGGTACCCCCTTTTTATCCCTCCCCCTCCCTTCCACTCTGTTGTTTTCCCATTAAACTCCCCCTCTTTCCCACTCTCTCTCCCTTCCCTGTCACCCCTTTTCCTTCCCTCCTCCTGTCTTGGCACTTCCTGCTGAATTTCCCTCTGAGTCATCTACACTAGTGAGTGTTCAGAACTTGGTGGCATGGCTGGGTGCCTCTTCTTGGGTTGTCCGCTAGCATGGGAACTCTATTATGTCTGTTTAACCCCTTGCCTCTAAGTATCCTACTTCCTGCAGCCTTCTCCCCTGTGATCCATGCTAGATTTTGGGAGGTCATTGACATGTAACAGATTTTTGACATATAGGATAAAGAGAGATGGTATTCTGAATTCCAGGACTGCACCTCAATGGCTTCAACTTTTTGCCCTCTTAGAATACTGAAATATAGAGAACCTAAGAATTAAAGATCATAAGATAGGAAGGGAGAGAAACAGGAAGGGAGGACAGGAGGATGTGAGGCAGGGGGAGAGAAACAGAGAGAGAGCAAGAGAGAGAGAAAGAGAGAGACATCCTCCCAATCTCAGCTTAGTACCAGCCCAAAGTCATCAGCTGATGTTTTCAGCTCATGCAGAGTCCAGGCAAGGCTAGTGAAGAATCATTCAGTAGACTTCAGAAGAGTAAAAAGTAGCAAGACATACTTGCTTTAAGCTGCTTACTGCTACCATGGCATATTATTCAGTGAAAGACAACTGATAAAAGCATAGAAACAAATGGAAACATCGGGGTTCCTTTTCCTGCCAAAGTAGCGGTATAAACAACCAGAATACACTTTTTTTTCATGGTCCTAAGAATTCTGAATAGAGGAAGGTGAATCTGAGAGATGACGAAAGCATTTCCAGTTCATTATGACAAGTGACAGGAATAGAAAAGACAAGTAAGCACATACCTGCATTGATTCTGTAAATCATCAATTCCTGACAAACAAGTAGCAAGTAGAATTAAGTCTATGTGAGAGCTCCCTAAATGCTGCAGTGTTTCATCCAGGAAAACATGGAGACACAATTTAAGATGTTTTCTTTTTTTAATTTTTTTATTATTTATTCAATTGTGCGTGTGTATGTGTATGTGTGCGGTATGTGTGTGTAGAACCACGGACGAATTCGGGAACCACCATGGACTGCCTCCACCTCCTCCTTGTTTACTCTGCCCCGGGATTCACAGGCTCCGCCCTACCAGGACCTGCAACGCAGGCCGCCCCCGCTTCCGCCTGGCGTCTATATGTGGTGTCTAGGATCTGAACTCAGGACCTTCCGCCTGCAAGGCAGAGGCTCAACCTCAGAGGCTCAACCTCTGAGCCACCTCTCCAGCCCCCAAGATGTTTTCTTTCTGTCACATTTTCTCCTTGAACTACAAACACAAGGGCAAGTAAAAACTTAAAAATTTCTCTGGATACACTATTCAGGAAAGAAAATACATGAGAATAGTAAAGTGACTGGTAGAGAAAAAGGGTTGTAATGGGAAAATTAAGGGAGATAGAACTGGGAATTAAGGTGTGAAATCATCATAAATCTACTGTATTCATTTATAAACCTATGAAACAAAAAAACCCAAAACTCTCTATATTAAGGATTTTGCTAATGTAGTTACTTATAATCAACAATAAGATTTTTTTTATTCAATTGTGCATGTGTGCGTGCACGCGCGCGTGTATGTGTGTATGTTTGTGTATGTAGAACCAAGGGCAAATTCGCAAATCACCATGGACCACCTCCATCTCCTCCTTGTTTTACTCTGCCCCGAGATTCACAGGCTCCACCCTACCAGCACTAGAAACTCAGGCCTCACCCACTTCCGCCGGGCGTCTATATGTGGGGTCTAGGATCCGAACTCAGGACCTTCCGCCTGAAAGGCAGAGGTTTAACCCCTGAGCCACCTCTCCAGCCCCGACAATAAGATTTTTAAAAGGTTTTTAAAATGTTTTTATTTATTTACTCTCTGTGTGTGTGTGTGTGTGCGTGTGTGTGTGTGTGTGTGTGTGTGTGTGCCCTTGTGGAGGACCGAAGGTGACTTTGGGAATCATCCTTGATTGCTTCTATTTCCTTCTTGTTTCCCCTGAGATTTCCCAGGCTTTGCTTAGCAGAGCTAGGAGTGCAGGCTGCAGCTATTTCCACCTGGTGTTTTTACGTGGAACCTAGGATCCTAACTCAGGACCTTCTGCTTTGATCTATCTCTCCAGCTCCAACAATAAGATTTTTTTTTAAGTATACAAGATGCAAGAGATTTTGTACATGGCTTTGAGTCTCAATAGGTTTAAATGAGATATATGTCCATAGTTCAACAATCTATCTGATAATATTTGATTTCACACTTTATCATGCATTATGGAGAATGTACCCTCAGATGGGTAAGAAAAGTGGGGCTCAGACAGTTACTGGATTGTATAAATCCAAAGGTCATTAGGCTGATGAAAAGATTAGATTATTATGTAACCACATAATAATGCACAAAGTGGATTACGTAATAATGATATGCTAGTATTAATATATAAAGATCTTGTACTCCAAATAAGCACAGTTGCAATTACTTAAATGTGTTAAGTCATATTCCACATACACTGACCTATGAGATAAATACTATCTATATTCCCACTTTACAGATGATGAAGTTCAAACAAAGGCAGGTGAATAAATTTGTCTATACCTGCTAGAGTAACAAGACTATTGGGCTTGAGCTTGTATTTATAATATGTGCTCTTAACCACTGTGTTATAATTGCTTGGGAAATGAGTAATGTTTGTATTTCTAATGATAAAACAATAATTGCAAACTTTTCTCGGGCCTACAAATCTGCTTTTAGCATTTCAGTAGCTCCAAAGCCCCTAGTTGTACAAGGACTGACCCTGAAAATCATGATAAGACTTTTATCCAAAGGGATGGAAAGTGTTTGATATAAATCCTGTTTCAAGGTTAAGCAGACAAAGGACATACTGATATCACAATTACATTATGTACATGGAAATCTCAACACTGGATTCAGGAGTCTCCAGAGGGCAACCAAATAGCTAAAGATATACTTACTGATTGATTGCAAAGAACTATTAGCAAGACATTTAAATTTTATTTCCCCCCCTTTGTGAATGAATTGGTTTTGTCTTGAAAAACATTTATTTAAAAAATAAACTACATTCTCGTATATGGGTGACTAATATTTTTATTTTTCTAATGTCTAAAAAATTAAGCAAGAAGTCACAATATGAAGTATGTCTTTTTTTCTTAATAATCACCTTGTATTGCCAAGAGTTGAAATTCTACATGAAATTGGGGATATTTAGTCAGAGGATTTTTGAGACAATGAATTCTTTCATCCACTGATATGTACATGAACAAGATATGTTTTCTATTTATTTTAATGGGACAATGAATCTTTTGATATCTAGCAAGAAATCTCTTGATTCATGTCTCTGCTTTATCCTCTATATTTCTTTATTCACCAAATCAGGCTAATCAGACACCTAAATAATAGATCTACTATATATTACTGGCAACATTGACAGCATTATAGCAGCAACACTAGTGACAGCTCACATTTATCTCAGATTTTAATGTATGCTGTACTTGATATCCATATGACGTGTAGCTATTATCATCATTTTACATTTCTTGAAGCTGAGACTTCCAAGGGTAACTTCCTCCAAGTAAATATCAAAGCCAAGTTTTGGAATTGAAGACTCGCATTCCACAGATCCTGTTCTCTGTGAATTCAATTCATGTACTCATGTGCTGTAAGTGCTCAGCTCAACGAGCATTAAAAGCTGTGGAATTGGTATTATTTTTTAAGTATAGAGGTGAAACTTGTAAGAAAACGCACAATCCATGAGCAAATTTTGCTCTTGAATAAATAAGAATGGATTTTTTTTATTTAATAATTGCCCCCTTTCAGCCTAGGTTCTAATAGTGAGATAATGGATCTCGTCAACCATTATATGTCTTCACCTCCAGCTGGGGACACATAACTTTTATTGTGGTCCATTATCTGGCCATTAGAGGCCACAAGTGTGTCCCCTGACCCTCTGCCTCACATTATGCTGAAGAAAAAGAGTGGAAAATGTGGAGGCAGCAGCTTTTCCAGCATCAGAGGTAAAAGAAGCCTCAGCGTCTCCTATATTGAGGCCATTCATTTTCCTCCTGCTATAAAGTCCATCACGTAGACCAGAGGATAAAATTTCATCCAGATGCCACAGCCCAGCCTTCTGTCCTCACTCCCTTGCTTTAAAATATCAAATTTAGCAGCAGTCAAACTCTGTTCAGAATATGCAGTTTGTTTTTATTTGACTAAGAGAGTTCAACTTGCTCAGATATTTGATAAATGTGTTCAACTAAGTGACAGCTTTAAATTCTTGTTTCATGTACAAGATTGGCATCTAAAAGCAAATATGTAGAGATGACACTTGTCATGGTCTTGTTTTCAAAATTGCAGGGAAGCATAGTTAAGTTTAATTAGAGGTTGATACTTTGTAGGAAATTCGCACTTCCTGAAATAATTGAAAGCACTGTTCAAAAGGACTGAGCACCACCCACTGGTATTTACTAAGAGACTGGTAAATCTGTAAGAGTTATTTTTATTCTCACCCGGAGAGGCAGGGCAGCCATAGAATAACTCAAATCATGTATTGAAGAATATTGGATACTTTTGCAAGGGAGTTGTTGTGGGCTTTATCAATTACTTCCCAGCCAGTTTCTTAGTCTTGGTTTAAACAAAAGAAATGTAAGAACACTTTTTAAAAAATTATTATACCATGTACAACCTCTGATTTCTTTAAAGGTTTCCAGTTGCAGCATCTGCTCATCCCATAGCTTGTCTCTCTGCTCACATTTATTCAGGGCAGAAGTACAAATGGATGTAAAATTCTGCTTATAGTATATTTTTATTGTATTTAAAAAAAACTAGAATAGAAGTTTCTTGAGAGGTTGAGTCCATGTTTCCAATATGCAACATGGAAAGTTTTTTCTATATTTTGGGAGTTCTAAAATAGTGGAGTTTATCCAAAGTTTCTGCCTATTCATTCTTTCTACTTCTACTCCATAACTCTTCCTGAAAAGTGTATAAATGGATAGAACCAAAATGATTTCAAATGCTAAATACATAGAGTAGATACCATATAAATCACTGAAAAACTTGTAATATGGCTACTCCATCAAGGTGAGCATGGTGAGCTAGTTCTGCTAATGACCTGCTGCTCTACAGATGTCACCTTTAAAGATCATCAAACACCCTGTGTGGTGTGACCGAGACATCCCTGAGTATGCCTGTCATGCCATAAGAGCTTATATTTTCTTTCATTTTTATATTACTTATTGTTTATTTATGAGAGAGAGCGAGAGAATACCATGGTATATGTGTGGAGACCAGAGAACAACTATCAGGGGAAGTCAGTTCTCTTCTTCCACTGTGTGGGTGGTGCCGGGGAGCAAGCTGAGGTCACCAGGTCATGAGTCATTGCTTTTTTACCAATTGAGCTGTCTTGCTATCTTCTAGGGAACTTATTCTTTAAGTTATGTTTACAGCACCATGGTAGAAGGGACTTAGAACATTAGAACGTATTTTGTTGCTCCTACGCAGATGGCTGTGATTTGCAATAAACCATGGGTAAAGGGGGAGTCAAGTTTTTTAATGTTCTTCCTCAGATCACATGATTGTAGTAATTCTGCTTCATGAAACCCCAGACAGACTAAAGAACTAGGTTGACATCTTAATGAGATTGGGAGCTCCTAACCATCCAAAGATAAACATGATCACATGACTTGAAAGAATGAGGTTCCTATTCTATCCAGAGATTTATAGAGTGGGAATTATCCTGATATGTAAAACCTAAGTCTTTGTTCTGTTTCTCGGATGCCAAGAAAGTGGCTTCTTTTCTAGTAGATTTACAAGTTCTAAAATAAGAAGTTTTCAAATGTCAAAAGTCACTGTTGAATCTATGGGCAATACATTGTTAATATACATTTTATTTCAAACCTTTTGGCATTAGAGCTTTGTTTCAGAAATATTGATCATATAACAATTTGTAGACTGAGTTGAGAGAAGACTTCATGTGAGAAAACTGATCAGAAATACTTTATATTGTTGTCTAAAGGCTGTAATAGATATCAGAGCTAGGATAAGAGAGAGAAGGTATGGAAACTATGACCAGCATTACTCAGAAGAGACAATGTTGGTTCCAAAAGTACAAGCATGAAAGAAATGACCTACTTAACATCAAGATTCTAGTTTGTCACTGGATGGTAAACAGTATTAATAATGACTAACAAACACAAGAAAACAAGCTCTATGGAAAGACAACGAAATAAGTTTTAAAAATGTTTGAGTTTCAAGTGCATAATTCAGGATGATTCCTGACTTCATGCTTGGGAATCACAGGCATACACGGTGCCTTTTGACACACACATACACAGACACATGCACACACACAGATAACCCCCACACACACATATAGACACACACACACAATAATGAAAAGCGTGCGTGCCAGTGATGTTAAGGTAAGGGCAGATCTGAGAATACAGTCCTTGACGTTCATAGATGGGTGTACAGAGCATGACAGAGGCAACATGAGCAAGACCTGCATTTGGGAGAAAGAAAATGGAACCCGAGGACAAAAACATGAAAGTCGGAAGGCTGTGAAGAAAACAAGATCTTTCAGGGAAACCAAGGAAGAATGATCTCTTGAAGGTTTCTGTGACATGCTTCTGTTTACAAAATGAAACTGAGCTCTAACTAATTATTTTTGAAGTTAGATGATTAGAACACTGGAAATCATTGAAGGCACCTTCCAGTTCTACAGGGATGGGCAGTTCAATTGCTATGAAAAGACTATTGGATCGGGCATGCCATGGTGACCCTGGGAGAGTAATTTTAGTAACAAGATGATGACAGAAGCCAGACTAAGAGGCAACAGTTACTGAGAAGGAAGTAGGGGGCATGGAATATAGATTTCTTTCTCCCTCAAAAAAAATCTATTGGTGGTTTGGCAGTGAGTTAAAGAAGGAGAAAGTGACTGGCTGTTTAAGGGTAATAAGGAGAAAGGAATTTTACTTACTTGCTTTTTTAACATTAGGATGAAAGAATTTTGATTAAAGTCAGCACTGCAAGATGATGATACAGGAGAAAATATAAATGGAAAGAGAGATAGCATTGCAAGGTTATGGGCAAGAGAGGTAGCGTATAGGTTGCGCTTTAGTGACCTAACTTTGGAGAGGAGGATAGAATGGGAAAGGAGAGGTCACATATCAGGATACATTAATTGTGATATGCCAAGTGCTGCCGTTCCTGATAAGGGTATTGCTGCCAAGACAAAAATCCCTGCTCTTGGGAAGCTCAAATTCCAGGGAAAAAGAGAAAAATTTTAGATGTATACATGTGTGAATGTGTGTGTGTGTGTGTGTGTGTGTGTGTGTGTGTGTGTGTGTGTGTGTGTAGTTCGATAAATTTTATGAGGTGCAATGAAGCAGAGAGAGGTTAATGGGAAACATCTATTGGAATAGAGTCAAAATTTAGATAAGAGTATTCAGAAAATTCTTACCAATAGTGACTTTTGAGAAAAACTTCTATTTGTAGGATATAGAGAAAAGTGGGTCAATTGCTTGGTGAAAAGACTTAAGGATGAAGGTGAGAAAACAAAAGATCTCTAAGATAAAGACGTCTAATGTGTGTGAGATGTTCAGGAAAGCAAGCCAGAGAGGAAATAGGTTCAGGTAGAACATGGGATATGATGTGGGTCTCTGTTTCTATTCTGAGTGTGACATGTCTGCACAGGATTTTTCTAGCATATAAAATGATTTGATGTTTTTAACAGATTTCTTGGCCTCTATTGTGGGGTAGACTGGGGAGGCCAAAGTAAATTCGAAGCCCCTACAATAACCTGGGTGATAGATAATGATGGCTTAGACTAGGTACAGGCAGTGGAAGCAGTGGGAATTCATAAGATTCTAAATAAATATTGAAGACAGCACTGATGGTTTTTACTAATAGGACAAGTATGTGTGTGAAAGACATTCCAATAGTAACACTTTCAGCATCAATCATGATATTCAAATGGCAATGCCAAATAAGCAGCTATGAAAACAAATGTGGAATTCAAGAAACAACTGTAAGTTCAGAAGACACCAGTAGTTAGGTGGTATGTAAGATCATGAAAACAAACAAGAAAAGCAAGTATAGATGAAAAAGACAAAGTTTTAAGCTGCAACCCTTAAATATTCAAATGAGATTTTTGAAGAGAGTTTGAGCTTCAAGGAATCGACGATTTGGATCAAAAGCTGGAAAAATTTTAATCCCTTGATTCCAAGGTAGTCATGTAAACTGGGTAAAATGAAAAATTAGCTTATGTCTGGGAAGCTTCTACATCCTTGTAGATGTACTTATTGCCAGTGCTGCTATCGGCTGCCCTGTATCTAACTGGTTACTATTCCTCAACATGACTGTGGATCTACTTCATGCACAAAACAATAAGATACTCAAGGGTCTGGGATTATTTGGTTTAGAATTGTATCTACAAGGTCTGGTACAAACTAAACACTCAATAAGTGTAAGAACCTGAGCTGATCAGCTAGATATAAATAAAACTAGCAGTCAATTATACCTAGCCTTCAGTAAAAGCCTTCATCTCCATCCCTAGTCTACTACAGAATACAGTTTCTGTTGTTTTCCTGATCTTTATATGTTCCTTCTCCTACATACATATTATCCAACCCTAATGACCACTTCTTTAGTCCTTATTATATCTGCCGTCTGCTGCAATCAAAGCTAAATTTCAATCCCACTCTAATTGAATACATCTATGATCTGTCCTTCTGCAACTATTAATTTTTTTTATTTATTCAACTGTGTGTATGTGCGCACGCGCCCGTGTGTCTGTGTGTGTGTGTATGTGTGTGCCTGTGTATGTGTAGAACCACGGACGAATTCGCGAACCACCCAGGCAGAAGGAGGTGGAGACGTCCTTCTGCAACTATTTACCCCATCATAACTATATATCATTTTTTTCCAAATCTAGTTAAATACCATATATAAATATCTATAAATCTAATATATATATAAATCTAGTATATACATAAATCTAATATATATATATATATATATATGAATCTAGTTAAGTACCATATATAAATACCCATATCTTATATTTTACAAATCTGGTTAAGATATGTCAGTACAATTTCCTGAATCAAATAGAGTCCTTTTCATTTAAAATTTCAAATAGAGTAAATTAATTTAAAAATTGATGCAAACCTATTGATTTAAAAAAGTCTCCTATTCAACTTTCAGTTCAAATGGAGGCTTTTAAGAAAGGTATTCATACTAAAATTTATGCATATAAACTAGAAAAAGATGTCTTTTCAATTAATGCAACTATTTTTGAGAACAACTAAATTGAATATTTGAAAAGATGTAAGAGTCACCTGAGAGCTCTATTTTTTTAACCATTAACTTTAAGATAACTTTCTGAGTAACTTCTACACTGATCTCCCAAGAGGTTATACTAAGCACTCTCAAAAATTTGTCTGTAATGTTCCCGAAAGCAGAAAGCAAAACATATTGTAGTGCTTTCAAAATGTACCCACAAGTTCTTTATTATGTTCCTTAGACACTAGAGCACTAAGAATGGATTGGCCTTAAAGGATGGGGGGAGGGATGAGAGGACTGAGAGTCTGAAGACAAGGTAATAAAGGGTCTGTGGGTTTGCATCGCTTACTGTAAGTAAAGCCAAGTTCCATGATGTAGGATAGTATAAAATTGTACACACAAGGACCTGAAACTCCACCCAAAAAGCATGCACTTGTCAGGAATCAAGTGAGCATTGGAAGGTTTTAGTCACATCTAAGCCTTGTAACCATGGTCTCAATGTCTCCACACACTCAGATAGGAAACCTTGAGCCAAAGTCATCCTGCAAACACAAGAGGACACAGCATAAAATCTCTCGATTCTGATATCAAAGCAAACTTGATCAAGGGTGTCATTATCTCTAACTAACTTTTTCTCTGTTTCATGTACATTTCGGCCCTGGAAATCATTTAGTTCTCAAGAGAAATTATAGACTTTTATATTTGCTTGTTTTCATGCATCTCTAGGCCCAAGAAAATATTCAGTTTTTCGAAAGAAATTATGCTCATTATATATTCTTTAGTGTTAAAGATGGTGCTTAGTCAAGATGTTGTTAAACTGTATGGTTGAAAGAAAAGATTAGCCCTTTCCCCACCCGTCAGGGATTCGCACAATCCAGCCAGGACTCAGCGCCACCTAGGTAAGCTCCTTCCACCAGCTCCTCCCACCAGCCACCTGGAGCCAGTGCTGCTCCAGTCCGGGAAGGAACCCCTGGACTAAGTCCCAGCTCCTCAGGTTAAATAGCACCCGGACCACCACCACCTCCTCCTTACCCCACCTGCCCGGTTGCGCAGTCCAGCCAGGACTCATGGAGACCTAGGTAAGCTCTTCCCGCCCAACCCCAAACCCCAGGCAGCCCACTGGACCCAGCTCCTCCCACCAGCCAGCTGGAGCAGGAGCTGCTCCAGGCCAAATAATTCAGTTCAGTGAAAAACTGCACAGAAATTGAAAGAAGGTCTTAAGAGTTAAAACGACAATGCTCAAGTCAAAGTGCAAATCCATGAGAAACAACACTCAAGAAAACAAATCTCCTACTGAAGGAATTAATCCCATAGACTCCAACCAGAACAAACCCATGGAAAATAGCCAAGAAAGCCTGACCCATGGTAACGACTTTCAAAACATGATCATTACCATGTTCAATACTATGAAAGAGGAAATCCGGGAGGAATTAAATAACCACATCAATCACTTTGAAGAGGAACACAACAGACACTTGGAGGAGCTGAGAAAAACAATACAAGAAACAAAAACAGGTACAGAGCAGTTAAAAGATTCAAGCAAAGTTTATTTTTTATAACATTTTTTATTATTATTTCTGCTCATACAAACTTAATAGGTACACCAGTTCCCTCCCTCCCTCCCCCCCAAACCCCTGCTTCCCCTCCCCTCACCCCCAGTGCCTCCCCCCCAATTCCCAGAGAGTCCTTTAATGTGCATGCCAGACTCTCCTCTGGGCCCTCCTCTCAAGATGACATACAAGGACCCAGTGTCAAGTAGAGTTTAAAACTGAACTAAAAGACAAGATATTTTCAACCCAGAACTCAATAGAAAGTCTTATCAGCAGAACTAACGAAGCAGAAAATAGAATTTCAGACCTTGAAGACAAAGTGGGAATACCAACCAGCTCAATGGAAGAAGTTGTTAAAGCCAAAAAGATACTTGAGAGAAATATTCAAGAGATATGGGACACCCTGAAGAAGCCCAACATGCATATTCATGGAATACCAGAATAAGAATCCCAAAATACCACACCTGAGGATATTTTTCAAACTATCATCAAGGAAAACTTTCCTCATCTAAAAAAATACAGGCCCATCCATACACAAGAGGTATTCCACACCCCAAACAGATATGACCAAAATAGAAACTCACCATGGTAAATAATAGTTAAAACACTCCACATTCAAGATTAAGAAATGGTGCTGAGAGCTTCAAGGGAAAAAAAAACAAGTCACTTTTAAAGGTAAACCTATTAAAATAACAAATGACTTCTCAATGGAAACAGTAAAAGCCAGAAGACCTTGGAGAGACGTACCTCAAGTATTGAATGAGCAAAAATGTCAACCCAGGCTGATATACCCCGCAAAACTATCCATCATGATCGAGGAAGAAAGAAAAATTTTCCAGCACAAAGACAACTTGAAGGGATACATGTCCACCAAACCAGGCCTTCAAAAAAGTCTAGAAATGATAACTCAAGCTTGAAGAAAAAAACAGGCATATCCTGGGAGAACAGAAGGGAAGTATAATACCACCAAAACCTAAAAGCGAAACAGCCAGGACTCAGAGGAGAGGAAGGGGTGAGGGGAGGGGGAGCAGGGCGTTTGGGGGGAGGAGGAGGGAGGGAGGGAACTGGTGCACCTATTAAGTTTGTATGAGCTTAAATCATAATAAAAAATGTATTAAAATAAAAAAGCCACTAAACATAAATGTCTGGAATTAAAAATAGTTTCTCCATTATAACATTAAATGTTAATGGAATTAACTCACCAATCAAGAGACACAGATTACAAACTTGGATTAAAAATCACAATCCATCAATCTGCTGCCTGCAGGAAACCCATCTCACCACAAAAGATAGGCATATCCTAAAAATAAAAGGCTGGTCAAAAATTCTGTGAGCTAATGGAACCAGAAAATAGGCAGGGGTAGCCATTTTGCTATCGGACAAAGAGGACTTCAAACCAAAAAAAAATCATAAGAGACACAGATGGATACTATATTTTAGTCACAGGTACAATTCACCAGAAAGAATTCACAATACTGAACATATATGCACCCAATAAGGCCCCCCCCCCACATCCATTAAGCAAACCCTACCACGTCTAAAGCGAGAAATCAATCCCAAAATGATAATTCTTGGGGATTTCAACACCACCCTTTCAACATGGGATAGATCAAGAGGTAAAAAAATTAACAGAGATACTTTGGAGCTTAATCAAACCTTTACTGAAATGGACCTTACAGATATCTATTGAACTTTTCATCCACACACCAAAGAATACACATTTTTCTCAGCAGCACATGGAACATTCTCCAAAATAGATCACATATTCAGCCACAAAATGAATCTTCACATTTACAGGAAAGTTGAAATTCTAGCCTGTACCTTATCAGACAACGTCCTAAAGCTTGACATCCACAACATAACAAGCAACAGAAAATACACTAACTCCTGGAAACTTAACACTATGATGCTGAATGAGAATTGGATTCAGGAAGAAATTACAAAGGAAATTCAAGATTTCCTGAAAGTGAACGATAATGAAAATACAACTTACCAAAATCTCTGGGACACAATGAAAGCTGTCCTAAGAGGTAAGTTCATAGCTCTTAATGCATACATCTAAAAAATGGAAACATCAGAAATAAATAAATAAACAATGCAGCTAAAAGCTTTGGAGACACTAGAGCAATCTGATCCCAAAAGCAGTAGAAGGGAAGAGATTAGCAAAATAAGGGGAGAAATATCCGAAATTGAGATTAGGAAAGCAATACAAAAATCAACCAGTCAAAAAGCTGATTTTTTGAAAAAATCAATAAGATTGATACACCCTTAGCTAAATTAACCAAAAGCAAGAAAGAGAAAGCCCGAATTAACAAATTTAGAAATGAATATGGAGGTATCACTACTGATACCCAAGAAACCCAGAGAATTATAACATCATATTTCAAAAACTTATACTCTGAAATTTGACAACACAAAAGAGATGGATGAATTCCTAAATAAACACAACTTACCTAATTGAATCATGAAGTTGTGAATTATTTAAATAGTTTTATAACACATGAGGAAATTGAGGAAGTAATCTCAAATCTTCCCACCAAAAAATGTCCCGGACCAGATGGATTCAGTGCAGAGTTCAACCAGACATTTTAGGAGCTAGCTAATAACACCAATACTCCTTAAATACCAAAGGAAGGAATGCTACCAAATTCCTTCTATGAAGCTAATATCATCTTAATTCCAAAACCTACTAAAGATACACTTAAAAAAGAAAACTATAGGCCAGTCTCACTGATGCAAAGATTCTCAACAAAAGTCATAGCAAATCAGATTCAAAAACATATCAAAAAGATCATCCACAGGGATCAAGTAGGCTTTATCCCAGACACACAAGGTTGGTTCAACATATGCAAATCAATAAATATAATTCACCATATAAACCAGTCCAAAGTTCAAGACCACATATACTCTCAATAGATACAGAAAAATCTTTTTACAAGATCCACCAGCCCTTTATGATCAAAACCATTGAGAAGGTTGGAATGGAAGGAACCTTTATCAATATAATAAAAGCTGCATACAACAAGCAGACAGCAAGGATAATACTCAATGGGGAAAACCTTGAAGCATTCCCACTTCAATCAGGAACTAGACCAGGCTGTCCACTGTCACTACCTCTATTCAATAATGTACTTGAAGTCTTAGCTGAAGCCATAAGACAAGACAGGGACATAAAAGGGATTCAAATCGGCAAGGAAGAAGTCAAGTTATCTCTATTTGCAGATGACATGATCTTATACCTGAGTGATCCCCAAACTCCACCAGGAAGCTCCTGGAACTAATACAGACTTTCAGGCAGGATACAAAATGTACAAAAATCAATGGCCTTCCTATATTCCCAGAATGAAAGAAGTGAAAAAGCCTTGAGAGAAACAATCCTATTTACTATAGCCCCTAAAAAAATGAAATACCTTGGTATAAACATAACCAAGGAGGTAAAAGACCTTTACAATGAAAACGTTAAAACCCTAAAGAAAGAAATAGCAGAAGACACCAGAAGGTGGAAAGACCTCCCTTGTTCCTGGATTGGCAGAATCAACATCGTAAAAATGACCATCCTACCAAAGGCAATATACAAATTCAATGCTATACTAATTAAAATCCCAAAGCAATTCTTCAAGGAAGATGACCAAACAATCTCAAAATTCATATGGAGGCACAAAAGACCCAGGATAGCAAAAACAATCCTGAGTAACAAAAACACCGCTGGAGGAATCACCATACCAAACCTTAGTCTATACTACAAATCCATAGTTGTAAAAACAGCCTGACACTGGCTCCAAAATAGACACACAGATCAATGGATAAGGATTGAAGACCCAGATATAAGCCCACACAACTACAGCCATTTGATCTTTGACAAAGGGACCCAAAAAATCCAATGGAAAAAGAACAGCATCTTCAACAAGTGGTGCTGGCAAAACTGGATATCCACATACAGAAGATTAAAACTGGACCCGTACTTGTCACCATGTACAAGATGTAATTCTAAATGGATCAAGGACCTCAATATAAGTCCAGAGACTATAAAAACCATAGTTGAAAGGGTAGGGAACTCCCTCGAGCTGATCAGGCTAGGCCAACCGTTCCTAAACGGACATCCAATAGCACAGTCACTACAACCAACACTCAACAGATGGAATCTTGTGGCAAAAATCCACAATACAAACAACACCAAATGCTGGAGAGGATGTGGAAAGAAGGGAACTGTCCTACATTGCTGGTGGGAATGCAGGCTTATATAGCCACTCTGGCAAGCCATCTGGAGATTCTTAAAGAAATTAAAAATTGAAATGCCATATGACCTTGCTATTCCACTTTTGGGAATAACCCTCCATAGATCAAAAATTCACCTCGATAGCACAAGCACGACTATGTTCATAGCAGCACTGTGTACAATAGGAGAGTCATGGAATCAGCCCAAATGTCCAACAGTTGACGAATGGATAAGGAAAATGTGGTACATCTATACAATGGAACTCCCTCCAGCTGATTGGGCTAGGCCAACATTTCCTAAACAGACATCCAATGGCACAGTCACTGTTACCAACTCTCAACGGTTGGGATCTTGTGAAATTAAAGAGCTTCTGTTCAGATAAAGAGATTGTAACCCGAGCTCAAAGGCAACCCACAGAATGGGAGAAAATCTTCACTAACCACATATCTGAAAGAGCTCTATTATCCAGAGTGCACAAAGAACTTAGAAAACTAAACATGAAGGAAACAAATGGCCCAATTAAAAAAAAGGCCCTGGAACTTAAAAGAAATTTTACCAGGGATGAAATTAAAATGTCTAACATATATCTTAAAAAATGCTCCACATTCTTAGCCATTAGGGAAATACAAATCAAAACTTCCCTGAGATATCATCTCACCCCGGTCAGGATGGCAAAAATCCACAACGCAAACAACAACAAATGATGGAGAGGATGTGGAGAGAGGGGAACTCTCCTACATTGCTGGTGGGAGTGCAGGCTCATAAAGCCACTCTGGCGAGCCATCTGGAGATTCTTAAAGAAATTAAAGATTGAAATGCCATATGACCCTGCGATTCCACTTTTGGGAATAACCCCCTATACAGCCGAGGTTCACCTCGATAGCACAAGCACGGCCATGTTCATAGCAGCACTGTTTACATTAGCAAAGTCATGGAATCAACCCAAATGTCCAACAGTTGACGAGTGGATAAGGAAACTGTGGTACATCTATACAATGGAGTACTACTCAGCCATCAAAAATGATGAATTACTGGAATTTGCCGGGAAATGGATGTCATTAGAAACAATTATGTTAAGTGAAGTATCCCAGACCCAGAAAATTAAGCACCATATGTACTCCCTAATAGGTGGCTCCTAATACCAAACCCACCCAGCCCATCTTGAGACACTCATAGGTAAATTTATGTATTACCTACGGTAATTGCAAGGATTATGAACAGGAGGGATGGGGTTGGAGGGCCACACCAGAAACAAGGAGAGAAGTGACCATGTTACAGTAGAGAAAATAGGCCTCCATCAAGGACTGCAAGAAAGTAATGTAACACCTAGTTAAGTTCGCAATTCGTTCCTGATCATTTACAACTAAGGGGGTATGAACTCACCAGAAGGGGAGGGCATATAGTCCAGCAGATTAAAAAGTAACCATTTTGCAAATGGGTGATTGACCCCTCCCATTGCCTAATGCCATATGACCCTGCGATTCCACTTTTGGGTATAAGTATTACATCTACCCTTGAATGTGCTCTTATAATAAGACTCCAGTTTAACAGCTTTCTGTCTCTGGCCAGGGGGTGACATACAGTGCCCATCACGATGGAGTGAAGGGCATTACAGGAGCAACAAAACTGCAAAAGAAAATCAACGAATCACTATCCAGAACTTCAGAGACTCTATATCAACCACCTAGAACTAGGCCAGACTAATCTCTCTCCATCCTGAAGCTCAGGGACATTTGTGGAAGAGGGGGCAGTAAGAGTGTAAGAGCAAAAGGATGGGAGGAAAAATGATTTGCAAGATACTCCACACAAGGTAGGGCCGAAGCAATCATAATTGGACATTGCATGCCCGGAGCAATATCCAATATACTATTGACCTCACGAAGTCTAGCAGCTGCTAAAGGCACCAAGATCCTTGGAGGCAAGGGATTGACAGTCATAGTAGTGTTCCTATGCTTAAGGGGAACACAGGAAGGGGTTCAGGGAAATACCACTGGGTCCTTGTACGTAATCGGAGAGGAGGGCCAAGAGGAGAGTCAGGCATGCACAAGAAAGGACTCTGGGAATTGGGTCGGGAGGCACGGGGGGATGGGGCGGGAAGGGTGAGGGGAGGGGGAGCTGGGGGTTCGGGGGGGAGGAGGAGGAAGGGAAGGAACTGGTGTACCTATTAAGTTTGTATGAGCTGAAATAATAATAAAAAATGTATTATAAAAAAATCCACAATACAAACAACCCCAAATGTTGGAGAGGATGTGGAGAGAGGGGAACTCTCCTACATTGCTGGTGGGAGTGCAGGCTCATAAAGCCACTCTGGCGAGCCATCTGGAGATTCTTAAAGAAATTAAAGATTGAAATGCCATATGACCCTGTGATTCCACTTTTGGGAATACCCCCCATGCAGCAAAAATTCACCTCGATAGCACAAGTACGACCATGTCCATAGCAGCACTGTTTACAATAGCAAAGTCATGGAATCAGCCCAAATGTCCAACAGTTGACGAGTGGATAAGGAAACATGTGGTACATCTATACAATGGAATACTACTCGGCCATCAAAAATGATGAATTAAAGGAATTTGCCGGGAAATGGATGGAATTAGAAACAATTATATTGAGTGAAGTATCCCAGAAGTAGAAAATTAAGCACCGTATGTACTCTCCAATAGGTGGATCCTAGTACCAAACCCACTTAGAGACATTCAAGGATAAATATCTGTAATGCCTACTGTAATTGCAAGGATTATGCAGGAGGGATGGGGTAGGAGGGCCCCACCAGAAACAAGGAGAGAGGCGATCATGTTACAGCAGAGAAAATAGGCCATCCTCAAGGACTGCAAGTAAGTAATGACACATCTGGTTAAGTTCACAGACTTTCCTTCCTGATCATTTACAACTGATGGGGTATGATCTCACCAGAAGGGAGGGCATATAGTCTGGCAGATAAAAAGTAACCATTTTGCAAATGGGTGACTGACCCCTCCCTCACTGTGGTTTCCTACTTTTATTCCATCTACCTTTGAATATACTCTTATAACAAGACTCTAGTTTAACAGCTTTCTATCTCTGGCCAGGGGGTGACATCCAACACCCATCAGGATGGAGCCAAGGGCATTGCAGGAGCAGCAAAACCGAAAAAAAAATCAACAAACTATAATTCAGAACATCAGAGACTCTATATCAACCACCTGGAACTGGGCCAGCCTAATCTCTCTCCATCCTGAAACTCAGGGAAATTTGCGGAAGAGCGGGCAGTAAGATTGTACGAGCACAAGGATGGGAGGAGCAATGATATGCAAGATACTCCACAGAAGTTAAGGCTGAAGCAATCATAATCGGACATTGCATTACCTGCGCAATGTCCAACACATTATTGACCCCACAAAGTCTAGCATTTGCTAAGGGCACTAGGATCCTTGGAGGCAAGGAATTGACAGCCACAGTAGTGTTTCTATGCTTAAAGGGAACACAGGAAAGGGTTCTGGGAAATGCCCCTGGGTCCTTGCACCTCATCGGAGAGGAGGACCCGAGGAGAGTCTGGCATGCACATTAAAGGATGCTCCAGGGATGGAGGGGGAGGCACTGGGGGATGGGGAAGGAGAACGGAGGGGAGGGGTCACAGGGTAGTGGGAGGTCAGAGGGAGGGAGGGGTCCGGTGTAAGTTTGTATGAGTGGAAATAAAAAAAAAAAAACAGATGGGATCTTGTGAAATTAAAGAGCTTCTGTTCAGATAGAGATTGTAACTGGAGTACAAAGGCAACCCACAGAATGGAGAAAATCTTCACTAACCACATATCTGGTAGAGCGCTATTATCCAGAGTTCACAAAGAACTTAGAAAACTAAACACCAAGGAATCAAATGGCCCAATTAAAAAATGGGCCTTGGAACTTAAAAGAAACTTTACCAAGGATGAAATTAAAATGTCCAACAAATACCTTAAAAAATGCTCCACATCCTTAACCATAAGGGAAATACAAATCAAAACTTCCCTGAGATATCATCTCACCCCTGTCAGGATGGCAAAAATCCACAACACAAACAACAACAAATGCTGGAGAGGATGTAGAGAGAGGGGAACTCTCCTAAATTGCTGGTGGGAATGCAGGCTCATACAACCACTCTAGCGAGCCGTCTGTCGATTCTTCAAGAAGTTAAAGATTGAAATGTCATATGACCCTGCTATTCCACTTTTGGGAATAACCCCCCATTCAGCAAAAATTCATCTCAATAGCACAAGCACGACCATGTTCATAACAGCACTGTTTATAATAGCAAAGTCATGGAATCAGCCCAAATGTCCAACAGTTGATGAGTGGATTAGGAAAATGTGGTACAATGGAATACTACACAGCCATCACAAATGATGAATTACTGGAATTTGCCGGGAAATGGATGGAATTAGAAACAACTATATTGAGTGAAATATCCCAGACACCGAAATTTTTTTAAATTATTTTTATTATCTCCACTCATACAAATTTAATATGTACACCGGTTCCCTTCCTCTCTCCTTCTGCTCACCCTCCCCTCATCCCTCCCTCCCCACTCCCCAGTGCCTCCCCTCCCCCAATCCCCGGAGAATCCTTTAATGTGCATGCCAAATTCTCTTCTGGTTCCTCCTCTCCGATGACATACAAGGACCCAGCAGCATTTCCCTGAACCCTTTCCTTTGTTCCCCTTAAGCATAGGAACACTATTTTGGCTGTCAATCCCTTGTCTCCAAGGATCTTGGTGCTTTTAGCAAATGCTAGACTTTGTGGGGTCAACAGTGTGTTGGACACTGCGCAGGGCATGCAAAGTCCAATTATGATTGCTTTGGCCCTAACTTGCAGACACAGAAAATTAAGTGCCGTATGTACTCCCTAATAGGTGGATCCTAGTGTCAAATCCACTTAGAGACACTCAAAGACAAATCTCTGTAATACCTTCAGTAATTGTAAAGATTATAAACAGGAGGGATGGGGGAGGTGGGCCCCACCAGAAACAAGGAGAGAGGCGATCATGTTACAGCAGGGAAAATAGGCCACTATCAAGGACTGCAAGAAAGTAATGAGACATCTGGGTAAGTTCACAGACTTTCCTTCCTGATCATTTGCAACTAATGGGGTTTGATCTCACCAGAAGGGGAGGACATATAGTCTGGCAGATAGAAAGTAACCATTTTGCAAATGGGTGATTGACCACTCTCTCACCATGGTCTCCTACTTTTATTCCATCTACCTTTGAATATACTCTTATAACAAAGACTCTAATTTAACAGGTTTTTATCTCTGGCCAGGGGATGACATCTAATACCCATCAGGATGGAGTGAAGGGCATTGCAGGAGCAGCAAAACCGAAGAAAAAAATCAACAAACCATAATTCAGAACATCAGAGACTTTATATCAACCACCTGGAACTTGGCCAGCCTAATCTCTTCTTATCCTGAAGCTCAGAGAAATTTGTGGAAGAGGGGGCGGTAAGATTGTAAGAGCACAAGGATGGGAGGAGCAATGATATGCAAGATACTCCACACCAGTTAGGGCTGAAGCAATCATATTAGCATTTTGCATGCCCTGCGCTATGTCCAACACATTATTGACCCCACAAAGTCTAGCATGGACTAAAGGCACTAGGATCCTTGGAGGTTAGGAACTGACAGTCACAGTAGTGTTCCTAAGCTTAAGGGGAACACAGGAAAGGGTTCTGGGAAATGCCCCTGGGTCCTTGCACCTCATCAGAGAAGAGGACCCAGAGGAGAGTTTGGCATGCACATTAAAGGATGCTCTGGGGATTGGGGGGAGGCACCTGGGGATGTGGAAGCAGGGGGGAGAGGATGGGGGGTCAGGGGGGTCGGGGATAGGTGGAGGGAGGGAGGGGACTGGTGTATCTGTTAAGTTTGTATGAGCAGAAATAATAATAAAAAAAGAAAAGAAAGATTAGCGTTTGCTTTATTTGAAAATGAGTCCTTAAGTTCTGTAAGTAAGCTCCATCATCTGAATTTTCCAGAGTTGTGTTTCACCTTGAATCCATGTATATGGGCAAGAGTAGGATGATGTTGACTAAGTTGTATCACTTTCAAAGAAGCCATCATACTAATTGTACAAGTTGGTTTCTGTGATAATATAGAGGATGTATTACTTTGGCCTATAGTAAAACAGACTGTTTAAGAACTCACTTGACAAGTCATCTTCCAAGTTCAAGATTTTTGAACCAGAATCCAAGGAGGAATCCAGAATTACTCATGCTGGACTGGTAGATAGGTGGACTACGTAATAAACTAAGGAGCCACAGCATGATTCCAGGAGTTCAACCAAAGCAAGGTAGCTAATGCTGGATTCTAAGTAGGCAGAATTCAAGAAGGTGAGTGTGATTCAGAAACAGCACAGAATCTAGAGATGGGGGGGGGGTGAGTTCTGGTCCAAGACAGGCAGTGTGAAAGACAGTAAAAAAAGAAGTGAACCCTGAGACAGATAACAAAGGAAACAGACCTGTGATTTTGGGCAAGCGATATAACAAAACAGAGCCTAATCCCTTTGTGTTTTTTCAGGTTGCTATCAGGAGGATCAGAGTAAACAATCCTGAAAAAATGATGATGCAGGAAAGAGCTATTACTTTCTATGGTCAGTGTTTGAAAATCAGTATGAAATTAGTATGCTGCACACCTCATGACATGTTCGGCACTGCAGCAAAAGACCTCCTTTCTGCATCAATGTACAGTGCAGAATAAATTGTTCAGATTAGTACAATAATCGGAGGTCAGTTAAAAGGCTATAGGTGCACTGAGTCAAGAACAGAATACTAGAAGTTTCTTCTACCTCCTTGAACCTAGTAGAGTACTTCTGTCAACTCTTTATTGACCTGCAAGGACTTCATTGACCTGCAAGGATGGCAGACTTCTTTTTTTTCAGCTTGTATTCCTTTTATTAGTGATAATGGTTCTGAATTTTAGCAGGGCATTAAACCATGCTACATATTCTCAGCCACAATTTTTGTACAATGAATCCACTTTTGGAAAGGTTGACATGAATTTTCAGTGGTTAAATTTATGTAATGAGTAATATGTCAGAGCAAGACAAGAAGGCAAGAACTTCAGTCCTGGCCCTCACGTTGCAGTTCACTAAAACTGAAGTCATTCACTAAATCAGGACTATTCTAAAATGGACAGCTCAGCATGTTTAGTGAAATGTCTGCACAGCTCATTATAATATTATGGTCCTTGCATTCAAAATCTATTGTGAACTTTCAATGTCTAATCCACTGCACTAGGTACTGAATAGAAAAAAGAAAAATATTTGTTCCTCCCTTCCTCCCTCCTTCAAATAGAAAAAATTCCTTCTTCCCTCCTACTTTTCTTTCTTTCCTCCCTCTTTCTTTCCTTTTTCTTCCTTCTTCCTATCTTCCTCACTCAAAAAGCTTTCTTTCTTCTTTACCTCCCTCCTTTCTCCTTCCATCCAGGAGGCATTTACGTAGCAGGTGTTGCGATGTGCTCACAAGGGCAGGATGAGCATGAGCAAACATAAGCTCTACTTTCATGGACCTCACTGTCCTTGGACCACAGTAAATATTAATCAAACAGGCAGACGGTAAGCATGAATAGCAATTGTGATAGGCCTGTAAAGGAGCATTATAATAGAATTATTATATAGCATTATATAGAATTATGAAAATGCATATTAAAGAGATTTCACCTAGTCATGAGTGTTGGAAAAGTCTGTTCTAGAAAAGTTGAGATTGAAAAAGATCTAAAGAGTTAATTGTACTTCTCAGGCAAGTAATAGAAAACAAAATATGTGGATGTCCCATGGCAAGCAAACCACAACCTGTATACCATAGATTTGGATGCTGATTCAAAGGCAATGTGTAACTGCTGAAGGATTTTAAATAGAGCAATGCAACTATGTCATTGGATTCATGGTCAAATAGATCACTTGGAAAATATCACAATATATATTTGTCAGGAAGAAAGTTAACAGAAAGATCTTTTACATTTGAAATGAAAAACAGACTCAATAAGGGTGAACATTCTTAAATATCATCTTAATAACATGAACCAAGGATTTGAGAGAGGTTTTCTGCCTAGGCAAGTGGATTTCATGATATAATACATTAAGCGCTTTTGTAATATGCTTTCTCTTATGAAGTGTATACTTCATCTTGGTTTAGGAAGATGCTTTTTGGCATCATTAGCCAAATGATACATTCGAACTCTGCTTTCATCTAAGTGTGGAATTTGGCAGAATTACTTAGGATTGGCAGGCTGAACTGACAAAGTATATGCACTTTTTAAATCTTTCATTACTGATAAAATAGAGGGGAATCTATATCTGGAAGGTGATTCTGAGATTGATATCTGATAGTCTAGGCATTATGGCAAATACTTCTGGTATTTATGCCAGGAAAGTACTATGAGAAACTAACAATGAATTATACTGTATGGAAAATGGAAAATATTTCATTAATTATTGCTTTTATTCCTACAATATGTGAAGTTCCTTTCAAAATTCATATTTTAGATCTTACTCCTAATGATAATGGTTGGAATTAAAACACAATGCAGAAAATTTTCACCATAACAAAGAAGACAAACTAATTTCCTAGCCTATTTCTTGCAAAAGCTGCCCAACCTCAGGCCAGAATCGCTCTGGTTCTATTTACAAATATCTCAAACTAAACACAGATATACTTTTAAATTATTATCATCAATATACTTCATATTACTTTTTTATCCATTCTAGGAAAGGGATATCACTTTTTCTGCATGTAATCATTTCCATTTTTGAAGGCCAAGTTTCCTTTTATGTAGGCAGTGCTAACTTCTTTGGATTATATTTCTGGCATCCCTAGTGTTAGGTTCTCCTCCCAAATAAGAAGCATCTTAAAATTTTATGAGATCTGCATCCTCCCTCAACACATTAATAAAAATATTTAGTTAGAATCTTACATGCATCCCTATGGTAATCTTATTTACTACATCACACCAATTTGACAGAGTCCATTAAAATTACTCAGCTCCCATCAATAAACAAATATATACACCTACCATTTACAAAGTCCAGAGTTCATTTTCCAGCATCAAAATAATATATATAGTAGGACATTGAGGTAAAGATTTAAATAGGCTCATTTTTTCAAAGATTTTACTTATGAATTACCCACAAGAAACCATTTAGTGTCTAAACACCATCTAATAATTTTAAATTAGTGCAAAGTTGAGAAAAATTATTTCACTTGCCTAGATCTAATTCAAAAAGTTTCAGAGTTAACATTAACTCACAATATGTGAGGATTATTGGGAAATGCCTGTGTGTTTGTACTGTTTGCATGTTCTTTGCAAACTAATTCTTAGTTGGTGAAATAAATGATTTGGTGATTGAAAGACACTGGAGAAATTACTTCACATGGGACCTCTAAAGACTAGAGAGAATACAATTGCTCAAATGCAATCGAAGAGAGTTAGTAAATCAGCCAGCAGTCTTGCATTTTCTCTTTTCACTCTTCTGTGGTGCCTTGACAAATTATATCCACATTACACATGTCATCTTCCTTTATATGTTAAACTTTTAATGACTGCAGATATCCCAGATGAAAAGACCAGAAAATATGAGGGAGACTGGCTGGAAAGGAGGAGGTAAGAGAATGGAAATATGGGATGAAAACATATAGATTCAACGTATTTATGAAGAGAGTATAGAAGAATAAAAAAGGCTGAATCTTTGTGCTGATCCTATTATATTTCAGTATTAAATATGAATTTACTATATTTATGGTTTGATATGTCACATTATATAATATTGAAATGTCATATATAAAATGTCATTTTGGATGTGTGAAAGAAATACGGTAGCCTGCCAAATATGTTTCTTTTTCTGCTGTGGAAACATGGCTGCTGAACTAGAGATTATTTCTCAGCCTTCTTTAGAAACTCATGGCACTAGCTAGCACAAGTATCCAGTAGAAACGAAGTGTGTTACTTCTGTGCAAGGCTGTTAAATAATGAGCTCGAGAGACAGCTCAGTGGGTAAAGTGTCTGTCACGCAAGTATGAAGACTTGAGTGGTAGGACCCACATAAATGTTGAGTGGGTTTGGGAGACGATCTTTAATTCCAGTACTGGATGGCAAAGACAGGGAATTTTGGGTAAATTGGCTGGCCAGAGTAACTGCAACACACAACACCCAGGTTCAGTAAACCCTGCCTCAATGAACACATTGGAGAGCAACCTGGAGAAACACTCTAATTTCCACTTTGTGCTTCCACACACATATACATACATGTGCAGAAATAAACATGCAAATGTGCATACACACAATACAAGCATATAAAATTAATGAATTTGAGGTCTATACCTTTTTTCTCATTTTCTTATTACATGTAAAACACCCCAAGATGCTACACAGAAAAAAGTAATAACCAAAAATTAAAAGTCTAGGATATGAAATTCCTTAATAGAGGAAAGAAACTTTTTATTGCATTTCATGCATGCTATTCTATGAGCTAGCACATTATTTAGTTTCTTTTACTGGGATAAAAGACCTCAAATATTCAATTTAGGAGAGAAGAGGTTTGTCTTGGCTCTTTGATTCAGAGGTTTCAATCCATAGTTGATTGATCATGGTGCATATCATGGTATGCAGTGAGTCAGTTTATCATGACAGTACTGTAATGTGGGAAAACTACTTATTTCCTAAAATAAAGGAAATGAAAAGAACTGGGGTTTTAATATCACCTTAAGGGGCACACTCTAAATGGCCTAACCTCCTTCAAATGGGTCACCTCTTAAAGATTCAACCCCCTCTGGATATCACCATGAGTGGAGACAAAGTCTTTAAAACACGGACCTTCAGGGGACATTTTTCTAACCACTTGCAGTTAGAAATAAATGCTGACAGTAAAGTCAACTGGTTTGGCGAAAGTAAATTTTTACTACAGTAACTAGAATTTTCCTAACCATGACAGAGGTCATTAGGGAAAGCCCATGAGGTTAAGGGATTAATCCCATTTTGAGGACATTAGGCTTTAAACTGTGAAGATTTCCAATGGCTGCTGTCTTACACTTTGCCTTGGAGGAGTGAGAAGTCCCAACAATTATAGTAGAAGGGAAATGAAACAAAACATGCCTTTTCTGAACCAAAGAGTCTGCATTGGTATGCTACCTTTATGTTTGTGTTTCCATTTGTCTTTTAATGTGGTTACTAACGGCATTATCTTAGAACTGTTACCTCAATTATTACGATGTTGGAAGAACCTGAATCCTGAACCGCAGGTGGACCAAACCTCTTTCCAACTCACAGCCAACTTTGTGTTAGGAAAAACAAAGGATTGCTTTGAAGTTAAATCTTTGAAAACTTTAATTTCCCTGTTATAATTGTCACTACCAGTTTGAAATGTCAATGAGAAGCTAATTTTGGAGGCATATACATGGAAAGTTTGAAGATATTTTATATTTCTTGACTAATAAAGCAGGAAACATGCTAAGTAAATGAAGAGACTACTGACACATTCTAATGACCATTTTTAGAAATGCTTCTATAGCACTCTATGTTAAAATAATCAGACTGAGAAAATAAGAATAAGACAAAAATAAAAAATGATTCCCACCACAGTCACACTTCCCTAGAATCTGGAAGTCTGTTTTTAAATCTATGAGTTTACTATAGGCTTAGCATCTCTAATCTAAAACTCTGAATCTTAAGGTGCTCCAAAACCAAAATCCTTTCCAACACCAAGAACTTTCAGGTTTGGGACTTTAAAATTAGTGATGTTCTGTCAATGACTGCCTCCCATGGATCTAGCATGAGTTACAGGGGAGAAGGCTTCATGCAGTAAGATCCTTAGAGGCAAGGGATTAGCAGACATAGTAGAGTTCCCATAATAAATGAGGACCCCAAGAACGGGCTCTGAGCTATACCACTGAGTCCTTACCCCTCACTAGGGTGGAGGACTCAGAGGGAGGTTTGGCATTCACACAAAAAGATGCTCCAGGGAATAGGAGGGAGGAAGCGGGAGACACTGGGAGAGGAGGAGAGAGGGAGGGGGTGAAACGAAAGGGAGGAAGGGGAGAGAGTGCAAGGGGAAACGACTGGAGAAGAGAAGAGGGAAGGAGAGGATGGAAGTATCTTCTGAGCTTGTATGACTAGGAAAAAAATGTGGGAGAAAAAAGATTTAAAAAGGAAAAAAATGAATGATGTTAAACCAGTAAAGTCTATGACAATGTGTATAATTCTGAAACACTTTTAAACCCAAGCATTTTGGATAAAGGATACACAGCCATAACTAGATGAATAATGAAGTTATGACTTTCAGTGAATTTTCTGTCTCTTTGCTCCACTTTTTTCAGTCATGAAATAATTATAATGGTCTCTGCTTATCCCATCCTATACAATTACAAGAGAGATGAAGTTAGACAGATCAGGACAATAAAGTAAGACAAGACTTAATAACATCTAAGTCCAAGTTAGGGCCGAAGCAATCATAATTGGACATTGTATGCCCCGCACAATGTCCAACACACTATTGACCTCACAAAGTCTAGCATCTGCTAAAAGCACCAAGATCCTTGGAGGCAAGAGATTGACAGCCACAGTAGTGTTCCTATGCTTAAGGGGAACACAGGAAGGGGTTCAGGGAAATACCACTGGGCCCTTGTACGTCATCGGAGAGGAGGGCCCAGAGGAGAGTCAGGCATGCACAAGAAAGGACTCTGGGAATCGGGGCGGGAGGCACGGGGGGATGGGGCGGGAGGGGTGAGGGGAGGGGGAGCAGGGGGTTGGGGGGGAGGAGGAGGGGGGAGGGAACTGGTGTACCTATTAAGTTTGTATGAGCTGAAATAATAATAAAAAATGTATTATATATAAAAAAAGAATAAAGTCCAGGTTCAGAACTAAAAAAAAAAAAAAGATGAACATCACAGTGAACGTTGACTCAATTTTTCAATATTTTTATGTATCTCTTGTTATTGAAAAAAACGATCACAGTCTATTTTTATACTATTGACACTTTGATCTTATATAAATTATTGCATTTAGAGCTAAAAAATCACAAGGCATTTCTCTTAGTAGATATGTGATGCTGTCTATGGAACACACAAATGTGACTTGAAAGCTCTCTTGTATTCTTGTAAAGCAGATAAACACATGTTGAAATGTTAGTGATACCACAGAAAATAGAAAAGAATTTCTTTTTTTTATTTTTTTATTAATACATTTTTTATTATTTCAGCTCATACAACTTAATAGGTACACCAGTTCCCTCCTTCCCTCCTCCTCCCCCCGTACCTCCTACTCCCCCTCCCCACCCCCTCCCTCCCCATCCCCCAGTGCCTCCCGCCCCAATTCCCAGAGAGTCCTTTCTTGTGCATGCCTGATTTTCCTCTGGGCCCTCCTCTCCGATGACGTACAAGGACCCAGTGGCATTTCCCTGAACCCTTTCCCGTGGTCCCCTTAGGTATAGGAACACTGCTGTGGCTGCCAATCCTTTGCCTCCAAGGATCTTGGTGCCTTTCGCAGATGCTAGACTTTGTGAGGTCAACAGTGTGTTGGACAATGTGCAGGGCATGCAAAGTCCAATTATGATTGCTTCAGCCCTAACTAGTATGGAGTATCTTACATATCATTGCTCCTCCCATCCTTTTGCTCTTACACTCTTACCGCCCCCTCTTCCACAAATTTCCCTGAACTTCAAGATGGGGAGAGATTAAGCTGGCCTAGTTCTAGGTTGATATAGAGTCTCTGAAGTTCTGGATTGTGGTTTGTTGATTTTCTTTTGCAGTTTTGCTGCTCCTGCAATGCCCTTCACTCCATCCTGGTGGGCATTGTATGTTACCCCCTGGCCAGAGACAAAAAGCTGTTAAACTAGAGTCTTGTGATAAAAGCACATTCAAAGGTAGATGTAATAAAAGTGGGAAACCACAGTGAGGGAGGGGTCTATCACCCATTTGCAAAATGGTTACTTTTTATCTGCCAGACTATATGGCCTCCTCTTCTGGTAAGATCATACCTCCTCGGTAGTAAATGATCAGGAACAAAAGTCTGTGAACTTAATCAGATGTCTCATTACTTATTTGAGTCTTTGATGGAGGCCTATTTTCTCTGCTGTAACATGGTCCCTTCTCTCCTTGTTTCTGGTGTGGCCCTCCTACCCCATCCCTCCTGTTCATAATCCTTGGAATTACTGTCTCTAGGTGGGCTGGGTGGGTTTGGTACTAGGAGCCACCTATTAGGGAGTACATACGGTGCTTAATTTTCTGGGTTTGGGATACTTCACTTAATATAACTGTTTCTAATGACATCCATTTCCCGGCAAATTCCAGTAATTCATCATTTTTGATGGCTGAGTAGTACTTCACTGAATAGATGTACCACAGTTTCCTTATCCACTCATCAACTGTTGGACATTTGGGCTGATTCCATGACTTTGCTATTGTAAACAGTGCTGCTATGAACATGGTCGTGCTTGTGCTATCGAGGTGAACCTCTGCTGTATGGGGGGTTATTCCCAGAAGTGGAATAGCAGGGTCATATGGCATTTCAATCTTTAATTTCTTTAAGAATCTCCAGACGGCTCGCCAGAGTGGCTGTATGAGCCTGCATTCCCACCAGCAATGTAGGAGAGTTCCCCTCTCTCCACATCCTCTTCAACATTTGTTGTTGTTTGTATTGTGGATTTTTGCCATCCTGACCGGGGTGAGATAATATCTCAGGGAAGTTTTGATTTGCATTTCCCTGATGGCTAAGGAAGTGGAGCATTTTTTAAGATATTTGTTAGACATTTTAATTTCATCCCTGGTAAAGTTTCTTTTAAGTTCCAGGGCCCATTTCTTAATTGGGCCATTGTTTTCCTTGGTGTTTAGTTTTCTAAGTTCTTTGTGCACTCTGGACAGCAGAGTTCTATCAGATGTGTGGTTAGTGAAGATTTTCTCCCATAAAGAATTTCTTAATTTGCAAATTTCTGAGTCTCAGCCTTGCTCAGAATTTGCAGGACTTCATCGTCTTCCATTCTGTTAAGCCACAAATTTATCTTTTTCCTTAGTTATTCTTCTATTTTTAAAAATAACAAACAGGACAGATACCATCTTTGATTCTACCTCTCTTCTGTTTTCTGATTTCTCTACCACTTTTCTCAGCAAAATTTCCTGAAGATTATGCATGCTAACTGCCATAATTTCTTATTCTTTGGCCCCTTAGGCAATTTCCACTTGGATTGTAGTCTCTATAACTCCACTAAAGCAATCCTTACCAAGACCATCAATGACATATTAAAAATGCTAGTTATGTCTTCACCTTATCAGCCCACTTTATAGAAACAGAAGGTTGAGTGAAAGCAGCATTCAAAGAAAGAAGAAAATGATTCAAAACCTTCAAGACTGGGAAAGCAATTATTTTCAACCTAAATTAAATGTATAACCAAATTATTCAGTAATGCAGAAAAAACATTTTGAATACTCCAAGTCTTGAAAGTATATGCCCATGAACCCTTTTTTCTGAGAAACTAAGAAAATAAACAATGGATCAGGAAGATGTAGAATTTAGGAGTGAAGTGCTTCATGCAGGAGAAGAACTATTAGAATCCCTACATGATGCTAGAGACAAGACTTGGGATGGCAGCCAAGCTGTTCTCACAGAGTAACTAAGGTAGAGTAGCAAAGGGAAAGGAAAGCGCTAGACATGATAAAGAATTTTGTAGCTCTGCATAGAAACCTAGGGGATAATTATTTAGAGGGGCACAGGACACTAAACAAAGCAAACCTGTTGCAGTGACCCCTTCTAAAAGGAAAATATAGAGGGTAAGAAACACACTTGATCTTGCATAATATGTATGCTTTTATGATAAGGTAAAGTTGATTTAAATAAGACCAATGATTTGGTCTCACTTGAAGTCTTTATGCAATGTTGACATTTAAATTACTACATTTCATGGCAAAAACAAAATAGAAAATACCCAAATATTTAAAATCAAGTGATGTCTTCATAAGTATTGTTAATAGATGAATAATAAGACTTTCAATCCCTATGGTATTGCATAAAAAGATCTAAGAGTCACCATTCTAATGTCCATATAGCTTTCATGTAAAACATTTATAGTAGCACAATCTAATTATCTTTTGTAAATTATCAAATAGAGGCTGAGGAGATAAGTCAGGTGTTAGATTGTTTGCTGGTAGTCATTATGGCCCTCAGTTTGGATCCTGAACACATGCATGAAAAACCAGGCATGGTGGCAAGTGCTTATAATCCCAGCAGTAGGGGGACAGAGACAGGAGGTCCCCTGAGGCTTGTTGGCAAACCTCAAGCCAGTAGGTGCCCTCCAGGTTCAATGAGAAATGTTATCTCACAAACAAAGGTGGAGAGGAGATTGCTATGAACACCCAACACAATCTCTATCCTCCACACAAAAGTATATATATATATACATATATACATATACAAAAAATCTGTAAAAAGAAGTATGCACCCAAAAAAACCCAGAGACTCCATACTGTGAGGAGATATGCTTTATAAAAGACTATTTTTGTCACTTGAACAAATGTGTATGTATTGTCAGCCAATACTTAAGAGCCAAGTGGTAGTCATTCACACAGCTGACAGAGAAGGCAGCCAATTTGTGGATACAATTGCTCCAGGACTATCTGAATGCCATCTGCGGTATGTCCCTCATGTGTAGCTCTACGTGTAGCTTTTGAGTTGCCAATTCATAAATTCTAAGAAATGCTGAAAAATAAAAGGAGCAAAATGTGTATGGTATTGCATATGAAAAACTTACCTTGCAACTCTAGCAGTTGAAAAGATTTCTAATGATGAATTTATTCAATTTGATAAATAAAGCAGAATTCATTTAGAAATTACATGACTTAGTACTTTTAAAAATAACCGTGGTCTTCACTGATTTTTTTAAACATTATAAATCACTGTTACCAAAGTGCTTCTTGGCTAGGGATATTTCTCAGCCAAAGGGCACTTGTCTAGCATGCATGAAATCATTCCCAGCCTGACCAAAAAAAGTTTTTTTTAAATCTAATATGTAAATTACAATGTAATTGTGGTTAGGTAGAAATTTTATATATCAAAGAATGCATCAAATTTTAGTTTCACTAAAAATAATCGAGGAAATTCCATTGCCCATATTAGCTAAAATCCTTCTCAACATATCATGCCATTAGTTTGTCAATATTTCTCAAGCAAAGCAGTTGCTCTATTTGTCTCCTTTTACTGGCAATAAGTATGTTTACAACTTTCGTCTCAGTCTCAGATGCATTCTGGAATATTTTCCAAAATTCAATTCACATCCTTACTCAGCTAAGAAGCTTCAAGCACATCTGCATTTATTTTACTGCTATTTTACCTGACAACAATCTATATTAGGTTTGACTATTATGCTTCAATCCTTGCACTTCTTTTTAAAGCATGGTATCATAATGGACTTTCCTGTCTTCAGATACCATTTGTTTTCTGAGTTAAAGGTCCCTAATATTTTTCGATGCTGGTTTACTCTCACTAACAAGTTTAGCTTAGTGTTGTACACTAGTATTTAATGATGCATCCCCCCCATCCCTTATAAGTGGTTTCAAAGATAGTATATTTGTCTTCTGAAAAAGAACACACTCAATTCTCTAATGCAGTTACCTCGCCAGCTCAACATATCCTCAGGCTCCTCTGGCAAGGGGCTGTAAAAGATTGGTATTGATATTCTGTGGCATTCAATTGTCAGACTTCCAACAAGAGGAAGAACGTTTAGAAAATCTGGCCATGTGGCAGCTAATTACACTATTATAAACTAAATTTACAACAGGTGACTTGTAGGCTATTCATTGATGAGCATCGACACTTGCCTTCTTGTTTTCCCATAAACTGAGAGCCAGTAGTCATACTGCTTCTATAGCAGATAAAGACAGATATTTTGAGCATATAATTGTGATCTGATATGCTTCTGAGTTCTTAACAAGATTTTTCAAGATTTTCTTACTACTCCTATCTAATGTATTTCTTGACTTCTCTGATTTTAAGCTAGCAATGTATCCAAAGCACTAGCATGTGACATTTAAGTCTTTCGGAACTTCTTTCAACAGAACTTTCTTTTTTGTGTAGTTTCTGAAATTATGTAAGTTTTAAAAAATTTATTTATTTATTTATTTATTTTTCCCAATCATACAAGCTCAATAGGTACCCCAGTTCTCTCCTTCCCTCCACCACCCCAAGTCTCCCTTGCACCATCCTGCCTTCCCCTTCCTTTCACCCCCTCCCTCCCCCTCTCCCAGTTCCCTTCCCTTCCCGCCTCTCATCCCCTGGAGCATCCCCCTGTATGAACGCCAAACTTCCTTCTGAGTCCTCCACTCCAGTGAAGTGTAAGGACTCAGTGGCATAGCCCAGAGTCCCCACCCAGATTTCCCCTTAGTATGGGAACACTATTATGACTATTAATCCCTTGCCTCTAAGGATCCTACTGCCTGCGATCCATGCTAGACCCTGGGGTCGTCAACACATCAGTCATTGTGCAAGTCATGCAAAGTCCCACTATGGCTATTGTGGCCCTAACTTGTGTGGAGCATCTTCCATATTGTTGGTCCTCCCCATCTTTAGGCTCTTACAATCTTGCCGCCCCCTCTTCTGCACATTTCCCCAGGCTTTAGGATGGGGAAAGATTTGGCTGGTCTGGTTCCAGGTGAACAATGCAGGGTCTCTGGTGTTCTGGATTATGGTTTGGGATAACAGTCATTTCCAGAAATATGTTTCTGTTTAAAACAAAAGTCATCAAAATTTCCCAGGATTGGGCTGGAGAAATGGCTCAGGGGTTGAGACTCTGCCTCGTAAACAGAAGGTCCTGAGTTCGGATCCCAGGTCCTATGTAGAAAACGCCAGGTGGAAACTGCAGCAGCCTACACTTCTGGCCCTGGTGGGCAGAGCCTGGGAAATCCCAGAGCAAAGAAAAAGGGAAGTAGAAGCAATCCAGGATGATTCCCAAAGCCACCCTTGGTCCTGCAAAGGGACAAACAGTGCTCTCTCTCTCTCTCTCTCTCTCTCTCTCTCTCACACACACACACACACACACACACACACCACACTAAATAACAAAATAAGGTAAAATTTTTAAAAATTTTCCATGGATAACAATAGTTTAAATATAATTTTACTTAAAAAATCCTCAATGGTCAATTCAGAGGAAATGTTTAAAAGCATCTGGAATGCATTTCTTCAGCTTGAAGAAGAGCCCTGATGGGTGCTGTGTGGCTTCTCCCCAAGAGGAGAAGGAAAGGGATTCTGGGGCAGGCAAATCTCAATATTCATGCAGCTCAGGTCAGAAGAGTGTATCACTTGCAAGGCTGGGCTCAAGATCATCATCCAGCCCTATATCGCTCTGCCCACTAAATTCCCATCTTTGGATACATACTCTCTGACAAACCAATATGTTAATTTCCTTGCCATAAATTGGGGAATATAAGTATTTGTGTTTACACATATCTTTTTTTCATTCTCTTCTTTTATTATTTAAATTAAATTTATTTAGCTGATACATAAGTATAAAAATTGCATATGTTTGGCTGAGGGAGATGGCTCAAGGGTTGAGGCCTTTGCCTTGAAAGCTAATGGACCTAAGCTTGGATCCCAGATGCCATTTGGAAAATGCTGGGCAGTGGCCTATAATTGCTGTCCTGGAAGGCAGAGTCTGGGAAAACTTGGAGCCAATCCAGTAAAGGAATAGGACAATTGATAATGATTCCCAATGTCAGTCTTGGGCCTCCATAGGTACACACAATGCCTTCTGATACACACAGACACATAAACACAGACACAGACACAGACAGACAGATACATACATACACACAAACACATGCATGCAAAAATTATATTCTGATATTCCCTGAATAACAACTACAAAATGCCTTAGAATTATTTTATCTTAATTTCCACAGCATTTAATAAATATATAATAACATGTCAATCCATTTCAACAAATGGCAATTGGCCTAGAGCACATTAACTACATCAGAGAATTTTATACCCTGCTTTTGGAAAATACACTTACCTAGAAAATAAGGGAATATAAATGAAAAAAGTATATAAATGCATATAATAATAAAGCATATAAATGAAAAAGTAAATGACAAAGGGAATCATTGATATAAACCTGATATGATAGATAGCAAGTGGCACCTGAAGTCTACCTTCTCTTCCAGATTGCTGGTATCATCACGCAAGTATCCATGACAGTTCAGTGGTTCAGTCAGAGAGATCATTGGATAAGGCACAGCTTACAAATCTGCCAACCTGAGTTCAATCCCTGCAAGGCTATGTGGAAAGTTGTCTTCTGTCTCTCTTTCTTTCCATTTCTCTCTCTCTCTCTCTCTCTCTCAAATAAGTAAATAAAATATTTTTTAAAAGAAATACTCGTGCCCTCACTTTATTTTTGTTAGCAATACAGTGGTGTCTCCTGCACTGAGGTCAGTCAGGGTAATAAAAACAACCCTAACCTCCTATAAAGAAGGAGCTTTGGGAATCTTGCTGGCTTATGTGGGGGGTTTTCAAAGTGCCTTTTGTAGTTTTTCCTCTACCTGCCAGCATAGGCCTTCCCAGAGTTCTGGGAGCAGCTCGCCCCTTGACAACCCTGTATAACCTGTACTGGTCAGACTGTGAGAGGCAAAGGGAACCATTTCTCTGGCAGTGCTGAGAGTTCACTGTGTCCACAAAAGGGCCAAGAACAGAAGACATTCTTCTCCCGGGTACCTACTTAACCACTCAGCAGGAGAGAAAGCAGAGCATTCACAGCAGCAAAGGAATGTTTGCTTGATTTTCACACAGAGAGAAGGGTCTATGGGTGGGGCTTCACGTCTCCTGTAAACCTTCACCTCTCATTTCTTCCCTGGCTTCCAGGTTTCATCTCTCAGGTCCAGGTTTGCTTTCTGGTTCATACTTTTTCCTGGAAGCCCCTATATGTACAACAAAAGAAGTTGCTGGACTCTGTCCATTGCCTTATTGCTTTTCTCTCAGAACATCAAAGGCAGGGAGGAAGCTAGCTCACCCCCGCATGTGGATTTCTCTCTCTCTCTCTCTTTCTCTCTCTCTCTCACACACGCATGCACACACACACACACACACACACACACACACACACACACACACATCAGGAATTCAGAAGATCATCATTGCTATGTCTAAGCAAAAAAGCAAGTGGAAGATGTTATTAGTCACCCTTAGAAATCTTAGGGTACACAACAACTTGAAGGTCCCTTCTCTCTTCTCCCCTCAAGCCAGGTAGATCACTTCTACCTTTAGTGCTCTGCTTCTAGCATTTACTAGCACAGTATACAAAGGACTACTTGAAGAACTTCAGCTCATTTAGTCTTCATAGCACTACACTTATTCCCATTTTACAGGTAAGGGATCAGAGACCAGGAAAATTAAATGTTGCCTAAGCTCACACAGCAAATATAGTCAGGATACAACACAGTCTTCACTCTTACCTGTATTCATGTTTCATCTACTTGATCTCATTTTTCTTTCATTTAGAATCCTTAAAGCTATAGCCCGTCACTGAACATCAGAAAACTACAAAGATCCCAGTGATTAAGTGACTGTGCTATTCACAGACATTTGTAGTGGTGTCTTATTATTTCAGGAAAAGTGTGTAGTAGATTGCAGTGGAGGAATTGCCTTTGTGAAAAAATGCAGAGCTGGAAATTCATCATATTCAAGATGAACAAGGATAGTGTAGCCATGAAAGTGGCACCATTTTTGAAATTCATAAAAAAGGAGAAAAGGAGCTAAAAGCCTGATTTGGACTGATATGAACAGCAGGAAGTTCTGGGGGGAAATACTGAAGGAAATGAGACCAAGGAATGGATAAGAGAGAAAAGGTTGATGACTGGCAGAACTTACCATGAATCAGGACAGAGAAAAGTTGATATTGAGGAGAAAGGAAGATCAACAGTATGAACATGTTCAGGACTTACACATTGCTCTTCTCCAATGAATTAAAAGTCTCTAAGCATGATGCTGGGAAGAAATTAAGCTGCAGGATTGGATAGATGAACATCATCAACTCTCTCATGAGGTGTTGAATATTAATGATTATTGGTGGTTGGAAATCATTGACATGCTTCCAGGAAACAATTTTAGATGCGAGTCAGCTTCATAGAATGGCAGCAAGAGAAAGGTGATGTGTCACAGTGCTGCTTCCAGGCAGGATGCATAGAAAAGCCAAGACCAGAGCAGCTCAGTGCAGAGACTGCATGCACCCACCGTGTCATTCTAATGCTAGCTGACATTGGGCTGCTTGCCCTGCAAACATCAGCTACCTGTAATTTTGTGCTACATAATGTGGCCCTTTAGGAAGTCACTGGACATGGAACTTCACTTATTTCAGAATCAATAGAAGTAGACAGACTCCAGGCTGAGCATGCCGGAATCTACCACCAACACCAGAAATAACAATAAGAAAAAAACCCAGGTTAAACAGCATTCCTGGGGGCATAAAAGTAGGTATGAGGGAAATTTTGATCTCTGTTTATTAATTTATCTTTTCCACAAAAATGTGTGCTTATTAGTAAATATAGATTAATGTAACATATTATCATAACTCCTGCCTAGCACCTCAATAAGAATCCATAAAGAATAAGGCAAAAATAATCACGGCAGTTGTTAAGTTTAGAATATGGTAATGATGAGGAAGGAGATAGTTTTCTGAAGAGTCTGGTTTAAATGGAAACCTCAACCAGACAGATAACTGAAGGAATATGAGATAGAACAGGTAAAGTATTATCAACTTTTATAGGCCGATTGATTTTTGTCTTCACTGTCATTAATTAACATTCCAAGAGACAGAGCCTGAAGTGTTCAAGATTTTCGTTCCTTTGCTTTTTATCATTTTTGAGTTGTCAGAAGAAAAACCAAAGCACTATCTTATAGTGTACAAAATACCAAAAGCTAAAATAATTAACATTCAAATCACATCCAAGTGAAATAAAAGATAATTAATCATAAAGGTTTCAAATAGAACACTCATTTGAAAATTTGGCAGAGTTCTTTTTGGAGTTTTGACTATTAGCATGTAGTCACAGTGACACTTTGTGTTCAGTGCTGGGGAGTGCACTCTAGTGAAGACGGGTGAATGGAAACCCAAATCCCGGTATTGGGGAAGGAACCCAATGAAGAAACGAGAAAGAGTGAACTAAAGTGAAATTTGATCACACAGACTACAATAAATAGAAATATGATGTTTGTTAAGACATGGCCTTCCAAATTCACTCTATTTGCTAACATTTTTTGTTTTATATTATCTAATGACATATTATCTCTGTTTTTAAAATTTTTTGAATTCTTTTAGAGTTTTATATATAAATATAGTGAATTTATATTTTTACCCCTTAATCCCAATCCCATTCTCCTTTCTTTTCCCATTACCAACCTTCTTCTTCCTTCCAATCTTCTTACTATTTCATGTCTTTTCACATGTATGGCCCACTCAGTTTAAGTTGGATTGTCTTTGATGGCATGTGTCTCAGTCTTGCTGGATCATGAGTCGTGTATCAGTGGGTATACCATTGAGGAAACCACCTGTCCACTACATCAGCATTAACCCCCAGTAGTATCTCAGGAAAGTAAAAGGACTCTGATTTTTTTAAGTTGATTAATCTAAAAATCTATGGATTTAAAATACCTGATAAACATTACCTATTCAGAGATGTCATTTCTATTACTAAGATCTCAATAGTGGTACTGACAATACTCCATTGTAAAATCTGGATAGAAACTCATTTGGGTTATAAGATAGAAATTTTATCATGGAAGTAATATAATTTCCTGAACAGATGTAGTAAATGTAATAAATTTTAATAAAAACAAGTAAATGAAAGTAGTTTAAATTCAAGTATGCAATGTATAATTCTACAATATTTATTTAAAAATTTATATTTCAACATAAAAAGAGTATCTTTTCACCTTTATTCATAAAGGCTGTGCAATTCTGATTTATAGGAAAAATTATTTTAATTGAAAATTTGCCAAAATTAGATTTAGACCATTTGTAATAGTTATCTAAAAAGAAATTCAAAGCGTTTTAATAATTAAACTAGAGAATTATATTTTAATGCAATTAATTAATTAATATACCTAGGCATGAAATTCTTAATCTGTTTTCAGGAAGAAGCAGATCCATTGTCTTACTTGGAAGGCCAAAATCTAGAAAATATCTAGAATATTAGAATTATTACCGTGCATGGAGGCCTAGACTAATCTTGTTATATCTTTCTTTATGTAATTCTTTTATTATTATATATTTTTATTACAAGGTTTGTGTTTTAAGTCAACTAAATACAATTTGGAAACAAAATAATGTAGAAAACAGACAATTTCAGATAGGTATCAAGGTTTATTTGACAACTGTTGATAGGAACAGTCTGATTACATGAATATATTAACTCTGCGTGTACACATACTTACAAAGTTTAAATTTATTTTTATTTACATATGTTAATTTAATTGTTAAACTGAACAATAATGACAAATTAGAGATTAAATAATAGAGATAGAGACTTAAAATTTTATATATTTTTTGGCAATTTCCTATTCATTGCTTTTTCCTTTATCTTACTTTTGAAGATAAATTCATTTAAAGACAATGGTTGAAGTTTAGAGACTTTAGAAAACTTGTCCTGAGCATAGAAAACAATCAGGGGACAGACTAAGGTCTCGATCTCAGAGTCTGGTGAAGACTGCTTCTTCAGACTATCAATGATGCACTTCTCAACACACTTAACAGCTGTGAGTTGAAGAGGTATTTACAGGTTCATTTCACAAACCAGCTCTGGTCTGATCTCCCTTGTGATTCTTTTTTTCTTTTCATTTTTTTCTTTTTTCTTTTTCTTTACTTTGTTTATTAATTTAAAAAATCCCTGGAATTACAAGCACAATGAGTAATAATCTCTGCCCTCTTTCTTTTCTCCTCCCTCCCTCCCCTGGTAATCTACCTCCTCTCTTCTCTTTTCCATCTCTTCCACCCTTTCCTCCCTTTATCAATCCATCCCACTCCCTCCCACCCTTCTGTCTCTCTTCTGTGATCCCTGACATTCCTTCTGCTCTTGTAGGGGTTCAGGTCTCTGTTGCAACCAAAAGGACCTTTCTTGGGCAGACCCACTCATAGGGACACTGGCCTTCACCTGTCTAGCCCTAGCCTGTAAGGTATCTATTGCTTGAAATTAATTCTCCTGAGATCCTCACTAGTTGATGGGGTCATGTTGATTTGTCAGCCACTATGTAGGTCTAGTAAAGACAAGTCTCACAGTGGTGAGTTCCTACATGCAGCAGCTGCCTTGAGTGGAATGTCCTGTCCCGCGGTGGTCCTTCTCATCTTTAGGCTCTTACAATCTAACCGCCTCCTCTTCTGCAAAGTTCCCTGAGTCTTAAAATGGGGAGAGATTTGGCCAGCCTGAATCTGGTTGAACATTGCAGAGTCCTAGGTTGAATATTTCCCTGTTTTTGCACTGCACTAGGCAGCGTCCTGTCTGGGTGTTGAGATCATCTTCTATCTGTGGCTCAGGTTGTTTCCGAGGTGTTAGGGTGGTGTACTTGTGATTTCAACTTGGGAAAATCCCTGTGTATCTCTCTTAATACTGACAACTAAAAATCATAGAAGAGCAATGATTTCTTTTTTTTTTAAGAAACATTTGTTATTTTTCAAATGCTTCCTTTTGCATCAGGTAGTCATTAAGCATACACTTATGAAACAAATGCAAGTTAATAAAAAAAACAGTGATTTTATAAAACAGTTCTTTGTAAGTGTGGCTGTGTCTCTTTAGCAAACCCTGCATATAGAACCCCAAACTTACCAAAGCTAGACGTCTTACTGAGAAGTGAAATGCTTCAGAGAGTCTACCACTATTTTAAGGAAAAAATGTTCTCCTGGGGGAAGTTTCAAGGAAATAGAGGACACTGTCAGCTGAGGAAACTCTGAACATTTTATTTTCACCCTGTACATTATTGGATGTGATCAATTTGTATTTAGAATTACAGGATTAAAGATGTGATAATTTTATACTTGCAACAGAAATAATCACGTAAGTAACAAAAAAATTACAAATCTTGTATTTTGTAAGTTTGAAAAAAGAGGTAAAATGAAAATGAAAGATTTGTTTTCAAGTATTATCACTGGTTGCTAAAGTAAGAAAGCACTAGATAAATTCAAACCAATTAAAAGCAAACTTTGATACTACAAACATCACTCTACTCCCCGCTTATCTCTACAAGAAAATACTACCATGTACTTCATGGTATTATACTATGTTAATATTGAAGGCTATAAAAATACAATATTTTAAAAGTATAGCTTGGAAATACCACAGCTGAGACCATAACCAGGCCAGATTTCTTTAAAGTCTATTCTTCTTTGAAATGTCCAAACAAGAATCTTGTGACAGCAAGTAATAGAAAAATAAAGTGTTGAAATGGAATGCCGTTAATGTTATTGAGGATGGTATCTCATATAATTAAAGCAGGTAATATGTGAGCATTATAATTTGAAATTCCAGTTTTGATCTTTTCTTTTTTTTTTAATTAAAAATTTAATTATACATTTTAAAATTTTTTACCAGTTCCCTCCCTCCCCCCTCCTCCCCCTCCCCTTCCCCCAGTACCTCCCCCCCAATTCCCAGAGAGTCCTTTATTGTATACGCCTAACTCTCCATTGGGTCCTCCTCTCCGATGACATATAAGGACCCAGTGGCATTTCCATAAGCCCTTTCTCTTGTTCCCCTTAAGCATAAGATCACTACTATGGCTGTCAATCCCTTGCCTCCAGGGGTCTCGGTGCCCTTAACAGATGCTAGACTTTATGAGGGCAACAGTGCGCTGGACATTGCGCAGGGCATGCAAAGTCCCATTACGATTGCTTTGGCCCCAACTATTGTTGAGAATCTTGCAAATCGTTGCTCCTCCCATCCTTTTGCTCTTACAATCTTACCGCCCCCTCTTCCGCAAATGTCCCTGAGCTCCAGGATGGGGAGAGATTAGGCTGTCCTAGTTCTATGTGATTGATATAGTCTCTGAAGTTCTGGATTGTGGTTTGTTGATTTTCTTCTGCAGTTTTGCTGCTCCTGCAATTCCCTTCACTCCATTCTGCTGGGCACTGTATGTCACCCCCTGGCCAGAGACATATAGTCTAGCAGATAAAAAGTAATCATTTTGCAAATGGGTGATGGACCCCTCCCTCACTGAGGTTTCCTACTCTTATTACATCTACCCTTGAATGTGCTATTACAACAAGACTCCAGTTTAACAGTTTTGATCTTTTCTTAACTCTTAATATATTGCTAGGTAAGATCTTACTATGTAAGATCCAGTTAGCTTATCTACAAAACAAATTATTTTACCAAAGGCACAAGTATTGAGATGATTGTTTATTATTATTTTATTAAAGGGCCCATCCCTAGTGTTGCGTGACCCCATGAATCAGATATGACTTCCAATTTAATCTAATTACATTGAAACAGGTGTTACTTCTTCATAATGATTTTATAAGTTTTGATGGACAAGTAACTCTTTCTTTTTCAGACTTTTTCGTGTGTCTGTGTGTGTCTCTGTGCAAGCCTGTCTGTTTCAGAAGGTGGTGTGTATGCCTGTGGAGGCCTAAGGGTGACTTCAGGAATCACCTGGATTTCTTCTACCTCCTATTTGTTTTTCTCTTGGGTTTCCCAAGCTCTGCCTTTCACGACTGAAAGTACACTGCCATTTCCACCTGGCATTTTTATATGTGATCCAGGATCTGAACTCAGGACCTTCTCCTTGTGAGGCAGAAACTTAAGCCCTGAGTCATCTCTCCAGCCCAATGTTTTCTTTCAAATAAAATTATCTCACACATGAAATCCTAATATAAAGAATATTCCTTACTTTACATTTGTTGTATATAAGCTGTATAAACTGGCTGAGTGAATAATCATAAACATCTAAGGAGATAGATATTATTATTGCTTTGACTTACAGATAAGGTGACAGAAACTCACAGATTAAATATAGTCCTAAGATAACAACTAAAGAAAAAAAAACAGACAGTAAATCTGGAACTCCTTAATCCCAGTTCTATATTTTCTATCCATGCATTTGTTCCTTAAACAAATATTTATAGAATAGCAAATTAAACTAGGCATTGCGCTAAACACTTGGAAAAGAAATAAAATATGTACCCATCTATATGTTTACAATTTAGTAGGAAAATTATACACTAAATATTTAAACATAGACAATAAATTTATTGTAACAATTTAGATTTTTCAAACTATGAAGAAAAAGCCCAGGACATCATGTGAAACAGAGAGAGGGCAATTAGATTAGTAGTCAAGAAACATTCCTTTGAGAAACCAATATTTTTGGAAGGTTTAAATTGATATATTAAGAGTCTATATGAAGCAAATATGGAGGGAGATCCTTTTTCAGTAGAAGAAAAATACCACAGAGACCTGAACAAAGGGCTAGAATTCAATGAGTCACAAGAAGTGCAGCTAAAGTTGAAGTACTAGAGATAAAGTGAATCAAAATATTAAATATTACCTAGATTAATAATGGCACCTTAAAAGAATTTTTTTCTTTGCTTTTTTTGCCTGTGTGTGAGTGCATGCATGTGTGTGTGTGTGTGTGCCTGTCTGTGAACATGTGTGTCTGTGTGTGCATCACAGGGCACTGTTTGTGCACATTGGAAGCTCAAGGTTGACTTTTGGCATCATTCTGAATTGCTGTACTTTTTTTTGCTATTGCTCTGGGGTTTCCCAGGCTCTGCCTTCCAGGGGTCTAAGTATAGAACCCCCCACCCCAGTCATTTCCCCTTATCATTTTTATGTGGAATCTGAACTCAGGTCATTCTGCCTGTGAGGCAGATGCTTAATCACTGAGCCATCATTCCAGCCCTCCTTCAAACAATTTCAAGCAAGACTTCTAGGCTGACAGCTAAGCGCTCTCAGCCTAGAAATCTTGCTTGAAATTCTTTTAAGGAGGACTGGTGAGGCAGAGAACCTCAACACTCTGACAGGATGGAGCCTAGGGCAGCAGAGGAGCAGTGAAGTGGACAGTGGGTAGCCGGCCGTAATGCAGAGTACTGGTGGCTCAGTGGGACTCACCCAAAATCAGCCCAACCCAATCTCCCCATCCTAAGACTTTGGGAACCTCACAGAAGAGGGGGCAGTGAGAATGTAAGAACCTAAAGATGGGAATGTTCACCTTTGGACAAGACATTCCACTCAAGGCAGGACTGATGCATCCAGGAACTCACTGCAGTGAGACTTGTCCTTACCAAAACCTGCATAATGACTGACATACCAACATGCCCCCATAGAATATTGAGGAACTCAAGAGAGATAAGAATAAAAGTGTGGGCTGCAGAGAAGGCTCAGGGGTCAAGACCCTGTCTTGTAAGCAGAAGGTCCAGAGTTTGGATCCCAGATCCCATTGAAAGGCCTGCACTTCCAGACCTGGTGGGCAGAGCCTGGGAAATCCTAGAGTGAAGCAAGAAAGAGGTAAAAGGTTTCTGTCACCCTTTATCTTCTATAGGGACACATGGGGCCTCTGATACACACACACACACACACACACACACACACACACACACACGTGCACACACACACACACACAATGAATGAATGAGTGAATAAAGAAATAAATAAATTAAAAAAAAAGATACAGCAGAAACCTTAGGGGCTGAATCTGGATAAGTGAAGGGAAATGCCTCTGTCAGTGGGATGGCCCAAGATGAGGAAACCTGGTGTGCCACAGAGGTCTGAACCCCCACAGAAGTAACAAGCCAGGGGCAACCTTGGGATCCATAGAAGCAAGAAAGAGATATGATCAGCTAAAGTCATGGGAAGATAAGGTCAATAAAACCAAATTAATAGTCAATGTTGAAGAAAACAATGCCATTTGTACCATGTTGTTTAGACCTCTCTGAGATCTGATCACTTGAGAGAAAACTACAGGTAAATAAATCATTGGCCTACTCTAATCACAGGGCTATGGGTATAATGGGCAGTAGGGAGTAGAAAATGGATTAGACATCCAAAGAAAAGTTTCAAGGAAATAATAACTGCTTGAATGCACATGCTTCTTGAGATTTTATTTTCAGAACATTTTCCTAGTAGTGTTGATCAGGGCAATTTAAATTTGGTCTCTACAAAGAGGTGGCTTTAGAAATTCAGACATGATGACGACTATTGGATCTAGAATTCCAAGGTCCCAAGTTACAGACGAGTGAACTAAATCATATTTGGACAGAGTCACAGTTTGTATTGCAGAATTTTCACCACAGATGGTCTTCCAATACATGTTTTCACACCATGTTTGTTGCTTAGGGAAAACATGGATTTCTTTGGCCAATAGAAACTAGCTGTCACCAGCCTTCAGGAATGAGATAAATGCAATCTAAACTACACACTTAAATTCTGTCTTCAGTGGAAACATTATTTCAGTTTTGTGGAAGCATCAATTAACTTCATCAAACCCTGCATGGTATGCAGTTGCTCACATTAGGCCAATGGTAGAATTTAGGAAATGCAGTTATGTTTCTATTGGCATCTGCTTTCCTACCTGTGCAATGGCAGGGGGCCTAATGGATATGTGAAAATACTTCGGAGAAGATGGCTGTGTAGAGGAGGGGGAGGAGAGGGAAGAAGAGACATCATTCAAGGTAGTCGATTTACTGGTTGCATTCCCTGCTCACTACACCTTCGGAGCCAGAAATTGCTGTCTTCACCTATGTGATGGATTGTTATTTTGCACATGTGGGATTTGGCTTTCTCCTTCTTGTCCCATCATCTCTGCAAATCAGCTTGCCTCATAGCAGGGTTCTGAGGGTTAATCATTTATTTAGTGTGAAGAAAAGTACTTTGAGCATCTCAGAAGAAATATCTTGGAGAATAAATAATATGATAATAGCAAGTCTGTGAATTGTTGGTCCTGTTTATCCCTCATCTCTAGTCCTGAACGGATCCTACTGGTTTTTCGACCATGAGCATCCAGGGTAAATTACTGGAGAAAGCATACAAATTATTCCTGGATTTTGTGGCAAACAGACAGACACATTGATCTAAAGAAAAGAGGGTGAACAGAAATTCAAGGAGAGTAGATGCTTTTGTTTGTTTGTTGTTCTTAAAGCAGGGTCTCACTTTGTTGCTCCTATTAACCTATAACTCACTATTTAGACCTCAAACTTGTGACATTCCTCCTGCTTCTGTCTTCTCAGTACTGGGATCGCAGGTGTGTTTAAGGTGGACTCTTAACGTTTTATTATTTTAAACATTTTTTATTCTTTAAGAGTATTCTTCTAGAACTTCATAGGGTTTTTTCAGGACATTAGAAAATCTACTTTTTCTTTGTGGGTTGTACCCCTTCTCTACTTTGAAAATGTATTACAAAAATGCATTCATTATATTTATCTCTTTAAAGATAAAATATAAACTCATCTGCTCAAAGAAACAAATGATAAATATCAATGTGTAATCTACGAGTACAGGTTTATGCACAAAAACCATTTGCTATCTGCATGGAGCAACACAAAGCTAACAAGATAATTGTTTTGATCCTTATCACTGGCTGTAAACACTGCCCTGATTAGTCTTTATCTATGAGTAGAGAAACCTGCTCTCTCACCTATCATCATACAAAGTGGGTAGTTATGCATGGAGACCTGTCAGATCTGAACTAAATTCAGTCAGTTAGAGGCTTGAGAAGCGTCTGGTCTATCAACAGCTATTTTCTGATTATATTCTGATTCACAACCTGTTTAGTTAGGTCAAATTCTAAGTAGCAAAACTGATCACATACATGACCACTCTTTTTGTGAAGATCCCAGTAGTCAGAGAGGGTTGTTTATATTCAGGGGACAACTGGTTCAGTTTATGGCTTCCTTTTAAACTACTTAAGGAAACCCCATTGGGCGGGGTTTTTCATTGGAAGAGATGCAGTTCTGGAAAGTCAATAGAAAGCCGAACTGTCTTGAGCTCCTCTTGGCATGATTAAATCCTCCCTTATTTATGAAAAGTAATTAGAGTTGAATCCAAAGGCAACAAGAAGTTCTTGGGCTTTGACAAGTAGGCAGAGGTTATGCTAGTAAACTGGGGAGGGAGATGTTTGAGATTCTGAAACCAGACTAGCAGTGTGTTTGAAATTCTGTCTGGAATCAGAGTTGATCTGTCTCAACAAGAAGATGGGCGGGGGGAGCTTTCTTCCAGATCCCCCACATCTCCACCGCTCATAAGTAGATCATAAAGTGTGCTGCTCTTCTTTTTCTGCAGTGGACCTTTCTAAATTGTTACTTAACTCTGGCCGCCAACCTTCTAGCCTCCTGCTCAGCAGAAAGAAAGCATGGAGCCCACCGGCTGGCAGGATCTGGGTGACGCATGCCCCGCACTCCCGGAACTCGAGCTGCCTGCCGTCTGTACTGAGAGAAGCAAGCCAGCTGTCACAGCCTCCCAGCCGCAGGGAACTTAGACAGGCTGCTGTGCTAGGAGCCCCCATCAGTGGACTGAGTAGCTAGCAGTGATTAAGAGCGGCCCTGAAGGACGGTTTCCAGCCACTGGGAGCTGGGGAGGGATACTCCTTAGAGGAAATTGTACCGGGACAGTTTCATTGTACAGCAGGATAGTTCCACTGAAGGCCAGAGTTGAAGACAGGCTTCTGTGGTTTACGGTTAGAGGTGAAGATGGGAACCACAGCAAGTGCATTGTGTTCTCTCGTGTGCCTGGCCTAGTAGTACTAGCTCTCCTCTGGGCCTTGGGTACCATTAAGATACCCAGGTTCTTCCCAGGCCACATTGCCTTCACAAAGTTCACTATCTCTGGACCATTGTACCGAGCAGAGATGAGTCCGTTCACCCGCTAGTACCCTCCAAAGAGAGAGAGCACAGCGCAGGGACAGTGCGCTTTTGTGACCAGTCCCTGCTTTTCATAACAACAGCACTGGTCTAGCCTACCTGACTGGGGCTGGAGCAAAAGGCTTTGCCCAAGTTTAGAGCCCTAGTTGGCCTTCTTCCACCACCTCTGGCAGTTCCGAGGTTGTCTGGTGTCCCAGTCACTCACAAAGTCATTAGATCTAATTCTCTCCCGGGACCCAAAATTATTGATTCTGCCCTCCCCTCTCAGAGAAACAGCAGTTCTCCATTCAAAAGATAAATGGAATTGGGGTGAGGAAGAGTGGAAGTAACATTTGTCAGTTGGAGAACTCAATAATCCAAATATTAGCAGGCCTCATATCCTCTTAATAGGCTCATGTTCAATACTCCTTACTCCAGAAAAACTTTCATTTCCTTTGGTGAGAAATCTCCATGTGTAAGGAATATAGATGCTGAGCCCGAGGCAAAGACCACATGATTCTGTAATCTAAATAGTTTGTAGTTGTACAAAATAAACCATTTAATAACCAATATTGAGAAATATCGTTTTTTAATAGTGCTGCTAAGCTTTTACCATCAAACATAGTTGCTTATATATTCATTTCATCACTCAAAGCAACATATCGGTGACTAGGCAATTATAATACTTTAGTACAAGAAAATCAACTTTTTTCATTCATGTGAATTCCAATATCATATCAGGAATAGGATTTCCAAGAAAATTAGATCAAGATTTCACAAAACGATAAAAGGAGTTTATTTCTTTGTATTCTACACATTACATTGACCCAAACACCTATTTCAATGAATGAGTATGTAAGAAAGGCTGCACAAACTTTAAGAGGAATCCTAGTAGTATTGATCACCAGTTTGCATTCATTTTTTTTCTTGTGGTGTGAGTCACTTTTAGAGAATGAATGTACTTTTAATGAAGCCCGGTGTTTGCATGCTGCTTTAGAATTGTGAATGCACTTTCACAGAACCTACTTCAGGAGATAGAACATCTAAGTGAAGCGATTATATGCATGGCCATTTTAAAGCTGAGAAAAATGAGGTTCAGAGATAACAAACTTAGGCATCCCAAATAACAAGCAGATGGAACCTTTCCAAACTATTTGCACATCATTCAGGTTGCTCTCTTTCTTTTTCCTTGATTTTGCCGACAATTTCAAGTATTTTAAATAAAACTTGTCTTTATCGTTATTGAAAAAGAGCGACGTTTTCCATCTCTGAACTTTTGTATTCTGGTTTGACTCACATCTAGTTCAGATCCAGCCTCTACCTGGTCTCTCTTCCTTCTAAGTAACTTGATTCTAATCAATTAGGACTTCAGTTGCTATTATGGTATCTTCAGCAACGCTTCGATGTTCTACCACAAATTTGAAACCAAGTTTGGTAACAGTAATGAATGGTAGATTTTTTTCTACGTTCTCAGGAAATTCCTTCCATATTTTTGCACAGTGTACGTGGTTCATAAATAATGTCAGAAGTGGGCCTTCGTTCCTTTAGGAAGGTGGTCATTTAATGTAAGTAAATCCACATTAAATATTGAAGATGAGAAAAAAAAGTAGTCTCTTCAAAGAGGTCACATTTAAGTGAAGAAAAAAAAGTAAAGTTAAAACAATGTGTGTGCAGAAGGCCAGTCTGACGCTGGATGGTACAGAGTTAATGGCTCATAGAGAGCACATACATGTTTTTTAAAGATGTTTTATTGCTTACAAAAGGAAGTAGTCTTGAGAGACTGGATACATAAACTGGCTCCAGCCAGCTGCGGCTGTCGGACCAGAAAGGATCCTGTTCAATTAGTGTTGTAAAATAAAATACTTTGTAAAGGAAATAAACACAATGCGAGATAAGATTCATGCTTTCAAATATACACAAGGTTTGAATTTTTAATTAGGGCTGCTAATTACAGTCATCAGAAAGCAGAACAGAATAGATTTTACCTTACATTTAGCAGACAAGCCTTCAACCCCAGTGTATTTTTCAATTTCATTAATATTTTATGAAAATGGCCCTTGCAGCTTCAGCCTATTCCAGTCTCCTACAAAACTGCCCCACATTATGGATGCCAATGCCTTTAAGCCATGTACATTAGTGTGATGACAAAATGCAAAGCAGCATCTTGTCAAGCCTCACATCAATTGATTCTATTAGATAGTGTAAAAACAGTTGGGTGTGAGTTATAATCTCAGTGACACTAATGATGAGACAAGACACTGGCTGAGAACAGCCATTAGCGATAAGCCAGAAATTAATGATTCTAATATTTTTGAACAAATTAACCTTAATGAACTGGTCTTGCAAATACTGTATTATCTGCAGATAAGTCAGTTAGTCCAGCAGCACTGAACCACATGCACGTGGTAAACATACGAATATGGAAACTAAAGAAAGACTGAAATCTATGCAGAGGCGTTTTCTGTGTTGAACCACCTCTCACACTACTTTTATTGCCTCTGATATTCCAGAATTATAAGCTAATCATGTCAACGATTATGATGTAATTATTAGGGATTTAATACTTGATGAAAATGTCTGTAGCATGGTAGGAGTATAAATATAACATTCTCTCAATTTAGTTGGAAATGGTTAGAAAATAAGACCGATATATTTAGCATTCATGGGTCTTTCTTAAAATCTTTATTGAGGAAAACATGAAAGTTGAAGGGGAACTATTTGAGTTGAAGAAAGGGACCAGTTGGAGGAAGGGGAGAGAGGACACAAAATCGAGTTGAGAAAAGCAGAAAGCATCAAGGTAAGATGCATGCATATATGAAATCGCCAAAATGAAACCCATTTTTACAACAAATATATGCAAATAAAAGTAAAGAGAAGAAATGAATCCTTTTATAAACTGGTTGGATTTTTCCTTTATTGCGACTATCACCACTTCTCCATATCCATTCACTTGTTTTGCTTGGGTTTGAACTTATTAAATACTCTTATTTAATTTAATTTTTTAATGAAATAAACCATGTTTACAATACTCCTGGGACTGAGACATGTATTCACTCTCCATACCTACCTTGGCAAAGTTTATAACAATAGTGCCAACTTCACATTGATGTGGCATATTTGAAAAGTCAAACAAAGACAGCAATCTTGTTCACAAGCTCTGCCTGAGACCAAAATGCTGTACAGTGACTTTTAATGATTCTTTCATCCCCTGTAATTCTTCGTATGCCAAAGCTAAGGGGATTCTATTAGCTGCGACACGTTTGATGGGCAACTCTGATGGAACATGCCACCCCCAAACAGTTTGCTGTCAAATGAAATGGTAGCACATACACGCAAAAAATCATGGTATTCTGTAGGTGATTTATCACACAAGTCATTCTGTGTGCTGCCTCCACACAGCACTATGTGAGGTGTGTCTCATGTATCCACATTTTTCATCAGAAAGGACCTGTACTTTCTTTTTCTTTCATGTTTAATACCCACTCAAATCCATGGTCCCAAACCCTGGAAACCCATTCACAATTGCTGCATGAAACCCAAATGGCTAATTTGAAGAAGAGGAAACAACAGTCAGGCACTTGCCAAGAACAGTTTGTTGGCTTAAGTTTGACTTGCTTTCCTGGGAAGGAGGAAAACAGAATTTTCAATGTGAACTGTCAGCCCGAGTTATGACAGCAGCTCACTAGCAAGGGATCCAGAGCTGCTTTCCATTGGCAAAGAGAAGCAAAGAAACCTTCCAAACAGAATTCTTTCAAGCTTCCTCTACAACTTCACTTAAATAATTTACTTTTTATTTTTTTTCCTCTGACTATTCTTTTTAAAGTTGGCTGACATGTGCGCTGACAAGCATGCTTTATTGCACAGGATGGGTTGTGTATTTTGAAAAAGAAAAAGAAAAATCACAAAAATTCCTTCAACTCAGAGACTAAGAGAACTGCAACATTACTTTGGGGAAATACAGTTAGCTTGTACTGTCTCAGTCAGGGAGACTAACTATAAATTAACATAAGCAAAATAGATGCTTCTATGAGGAAAGTTGTTTACTAATTTAAAAACCAAGCCAGTGCCTGGATATCTAATTCAGTACATTCTTACTGGCCATAGAACTGTTAGATTTCAGCAGAAAGACCTTAAATCTGTTCATCAGGACTTAATACGTTAGGTTATTTAATTTGTGAAAACTTCATTTAAAAATTCATCCTTTTAAAATTCTGACAGTTACTGTAGAGAGTAGTACATGAACAAAATGATGTGTAAATAATGACTTAAGTGTAGCTACCGACTTCCTAGAACCTTAGCCTCTCACTTCAATATTTATGATGATGCCTAGTGACTAAAATAGAAGTGGAAAAAACAACAGGGCTATTTAAGTTGTTCATATATATTTAGATTACAAATGAAATTATTGACCTGTGCTAGCTAAGTGCCTTTACACTAATATACAAAAGAATATTTCCTATTTATTCTAAAGTAAAAAGATCAAAGTCGACTTCTTTATAGAAAGAACAATTCATGAATTGGTTAAAATAAGGTTATAGTTTTTGAATCATAAGTATAAAATTCTTTCAGGTAACAATTATTACTTCCCTTCTAGCCCCATGATATTTTCATACAGTGGCTTTGAAACCCTTCATATAATTCCACCCAGTATGCAGTTCTGTCTTATATAAAACCTATTCTGTAACATAGTATTGAAAATGTCTTTTGGATATTTCCTTCATCCCTCTTCTACCTATAAATCATTAACTGCTACTAAAGGTGAAAAATATCTAACCAAGGGTGTTTGGCACATGTATTTGACAGTTCTTCTGTCTACAAGGTTTTCACTATTAGACAGCAGTATTTTATTACCAGATCTGAAATTATAATCAGGCCAAAGCAACAAGTTAATAATTGTCCTACACTGGGGCTGGAGAGGTGGCTCAGGGGTTAAGCCTCTGCCTTGCAGGCAGAAGGTCCTGAGTTCGGATCCTAGACCGCACGTATAGAAGCTGGGCGGAAGCGGGGGCGGCCTGTGTTTCTGGTCCTGGTAGGGCGGAGCCTGTGAATCCCGGGGCAGAAGTAAACAAGAAGGAGGTGGAGGCGTCCATGGTGGTTCCTGAATTCGTCCGTGGTTCTACACACACACACACACACACACACACACACACACACACACACACACAATTGAATAAATAAGAAATAAAAAAAAATTGTCCTACACTAAATTTCTTTGAAATATATCATCTTGCAATAAAAATTACCCAGTACTATTTTGAAATTAGCCTAAAAAATAAGCCTTAGTAAACCCAAGTTTCTTAGAAATCCATAGCACACCTTATTTTATTTATTTATTTTTTTAAAATTTTATTATTATTATTATTATTATTTATTCAACTGTGCGCATGTGCGTGTGTATGTGTGCGGCGTGTGTGTGTGTGTGTGTGTGTGTCTGTGTGTGTGTGTCTGTGTCTGTGTAGAACCACAGACGAATTCGCGAACCACCATGGACACCTCCACCTCCTTCTGCCCGGGGATTCACAGGCTCCGCCCTACCAGGACCAGAAGCGCAGGCCGCCCCCGCTTCCGCCCAGCGTCTATACGTGGGATCTGGGATCCGAACTCAGGACCTTCCACCTGCAAGCTACCTCTCCAGCCCCAGCACATTTTATTTTTATAGCAACTAGTCTCAATATTTCAGTCAATGAGTATTTTAGAATATTAGGTATAAATAATTGATAGAATTTTTTGATTAGGTAATAATTCAAATGAGTTGTTTTATTCTAAAGTTCTGATGATTCAGATGACCCCAACCACTCAATAAAAGATTAAAAAGAGAAATGTTTGGTGACTTATGTCTTTATCTATGCAATAAACCTGAAGCATTTACTTTTCATGAGTACTTGACATTCATTCATTTATTCACTCATTCACTGATTCATGTACTCCTCCACTCCATTATTGAATATTTATGATTATACTTTTCTATCGCCTCATATGTCTCTTGAGCACTCACACTTTGACCGATCTGAGTTGAAATATACTACAACTGAAAAATAAAAGTAGAATTTCCCATTAGTGTAAAATTCAAAATTGCTTATATGTTGAAATGATATTTTACTTATCATGATAAATCAAATACTAGCTTAATCTTACAATTGCATAAGAAATAAAAATATTATTTTACCTTGAGCAGTATTGACCTAAAGAACAGTAAGCACTATGATAAGCTCTGGGGATTCAAGGATGAAAATACAGTGATCAAATTAGTCTTTAAGGAATGTACTTCCTTAAACTGTTTCTGGAACAGAGAAGTAAGTACAGGTGGTTTTCCCTCAGTCCTGATACCATGGCTTCACCCCAGGAACCCACAAGTGGAAGGAGAGAATCAACTCTTGCGAGCTGTCCTCTGACCCTGACTGTACCATGGATGTATCCTCTGAACCAACTGACTAATAAACAACCAAAAAATTAAATTTGGGGGTAAAAATATCATTTTTTTCGTGACTTGACATTCAAACTATATATTAAATTGCTTTCCGTTGAGTCAATATTCACAATGCATTAAAGTCATTTAATATTTGCATTGTTTAACAAAACTTCTCGTTTTTGTCACATTGTCTAGAGTGGGTCCGGAACATTTGCATATTAAAAGGAAGTGGCTCTGTTGCAGTTATTCTGCATTGTTGCTGATAAATTCATAACCAAATGGTTTAAAGGAACTTACAACTGTCCTCTTGCAGTTTTATTTCAGCTTGACAGAGGAGTTCACACCAACACTAACACCAAAGGCTGAAGAAACTGACTACACAATATCCACAGAAGTGCTAAGAGGGATAATCCTTATTTGTCAGACCAGCATTTCTGGCAAAGTATACTAAAGGATGCACATTTCCTACCCAGTTCCTTCCATGCTATCCACCTGCCTTGGAATTAGACATACTCACCATGGACTGGGCTTCCTCATTAATTTCCTGTAAACTTGCTTGGGGTTTATCTCAGCTACTAATTTATCACAGCTGTACCAGAGCTCAGAGCTTTCAGCTGCCAGTTGGTTTCAACATCCAACTGTGTCAGGCTCTATGCTAAACTTTTACTTCACGAAGACGTAGGGCAATAGCAATATCTTTACCATGGAGAAGCTGAGCCTGGTAGCCAGAAGCACTCTGGAACAGACTTTTCCACAATGTTTGCAATTGCCTTTCACGCCTAGTGCACTTTCCTTAGGGCCATTCACAAGGTCTTCACAGATAGGGATACACTCAAGTGTCACGTTTTTCTGTAGAGTTACAACTTTGATTGTGTCCGCCATTATTGATTTAACTCAAACTGCAAACAGCAAAGTGTGTAATCTTTGAGACATATCTAGTCAAATGTTTTTACTTGATGAACATAAGAATACCATGCTCATATTCTATCATGGAATTTCACAGAAATTATTTTCTGGAACTGTGCATAATGATTTCATGTATTGACAAACTTCTTTTCCCTGCCGTGTAATGACGCCTTCCCTGTCCCTACAACAAAACACTTTAGTAACTATAAGCACCTCTTTCTGTGTTTATCCACATTGTCTTCAGAATAGTTTATATTAATTTAAATTAATTCATGGTTGGGCATACATGAAACTTAATTTCAAAGGGAAGTAAAAGGAATTTTTCAAGTATCAACAATAGCATTTTCCTTGTAATGAATCTAAAATGTTTTTTTCCAACAGGGGAAAGCTAGTGACTTGGCAGTCATTTGCTCAAATTCAACTTCATTGGGGTAGAAAAATCTATTTGCTCGGTGTTGTACCCTGTGATCTAGGATTCCTTGCTTACCAACCGATTAGATGAAAATGGAGATCAACTGAAAAGTGTGACAAAGATCACAGGGACTATTTTTATGATGTGAATTGATGGTTCTGTAAATGCAGTCCTTTACCTTCAATACATTAATACAGGTATCTTAAATTTGCCTCTAAATCTGCATGTACCCTCTTCAACTGCTTCAGAACCCCAAAGACAAGATTGCTGACTTCAAACACTTTTATTGCTCAGCTGGTCAACTGAAATATTTATTTTCTGTAAGCATTTGATTAAAAATATTAATATTCTATTTCAGTGAATTTCAGTAAGCCTCCTGACAGATAACCAAGTTAATATGCTTTGTTTTCTACAAATATAATTATTAAGATTCATTGTTATAATATTAAAATAATATTAAACCCACAATTTATGCTTCCTTCCTTATTTCATGTACTAATAAACTATTCACTCAGGGTCATCTTTTTTGTGAACTCTTTGATGGTACTTGAGCACATGAACCTATATGGGATTACATTGGTTAGGGAGAATGTTTCTTTTTAAAGGCAAGATAAGTATTCTCATTTTAAACTATTGTTCTTTGAGATAAAAAATAAGTGAAGTAGCTGCTTTTCAAAAACAAATAAACTACAATGAAAGCTTGACACTTTAGTAAAACATGCAAAAGAACTTTCAGATAGTTTCTAAGTAGTTTTTATATTCCAGTGGGAAGAACATTCAAATGACAATTACTTTAGTTCAGCTGATCATCTAGAAATTTTGTAGTCATCACCAAATCAAAGTGAATTTCAGATTAAGATCACTTTTGTCACTGTGAAAAGAAAAAATAAGAAGGTTGTATGTAAATAAATGGTTATATGAAAGCTGTATTCTATTGCATTTGAGAATATTTTGCCATTTATGTGAATATACATTTCCATATAAAAGCACTTAAGCAATAAGCAAAATGTAAGGGAAGTAAAGTTAGTCCTCATGTAAGCCATCATATTATTTAGGTGATTAACAAAAGCAAAAAATTTAATAATTTAATTATGACTATATTAAAACTTAATTAGAAAATAAGTTAGTCAATTGCATGAATCTATAAGCACTTAATATTGTAGTTGTGCATAAGGATGAATCACTAATATTTTCTACTGTTAATACATGGTTAATTAATGATTAAACAGTGTTTTACTGTTCACTCAATGATTTATAATTACTTAAACAGGTTCTCAGATGTGAGTGCTTTAAATAGACTTCTAAAGATTTCATTTCAGGTTTGTGTTCTCTCTGTTGTACTGGTCTCAGCATTTTGCATTGCATTTCCCTCATCTAATTTCTACAACAAAAACCAAATATCCTGATTGCTTGCTGAGGGAGAGATCATCTATTAGAGTTGATTATGAGAACAAGCATCAACCTTTCCCTATTATATCTTCTCTATTGCCTCCTCATGGATAGTTTTGCCTAAACTTTAAGTGGGAGAAGGGACAATAAGACAATTAAATCCAATAAATCCAACTGATGAGTCATTTTAAAATCTACTTCCTTAAACATAAACCACATACAAACAATGGTTAGAAATATGCACACATTGTGGAATGGCTAAGTCAACCCAACTGATAAGTTTATTGCCCTACCCAGTTAAGTTCTCTTGAACTTGTTCCTGTGCGTTATTTGTATTCTTTCACAAATACCTCCCAAAGATCCTCCTTTCCCCCGGACTGAAATAACACTATTCTGTGGTCTATCTCTATGAATACACCTCTTTAAAATTCCACAAATAATAAATATCATGAGGTATCTTTCTATCCTGGCTTATTTTATTGAACAAAATCCTTTCCATTTCATCCATGTTGGTGCCGCTCAGGATTTCCTTCTTTCATGATCTTGAATAGTGTTTCATGACACATCTTTTCTTTAGACATCCATCCACTGATGGATACTTACATTGATTCTATACTCATAAAGAACTGTACAGAACTTATCTATACAGAACTTATCAATGAACATGAGAGTATATAACTCTCTTGTACATATTGGTTTCATATTTTTACAGGTTTGAATGAACTAATTGGATAATTCCATGTTTAATTTTTGAGCAACCTCCACATGATTTTCCAGAAAGTTTGTACTAGTTCACATTGTCACCAACATGTAACACATGTTTCCATTTCTCTACATCTTTATTAACATTTATCTATCATCTTTTTATGGCAGCTGTTCTAACAGTGTCAAATACTATCTTACTGTGCAGTTCTCAACCTTCCTCCAAGGAGTCCCTGTTCTCAATGGATGTTGCTTAATGCATATAATCACAACTAATCAAGTGACAGAGAACAAATTATGATGAAATACGAGACTGATTCGGGACAAACAATGCTGCCATTCCTTGAAGACTCAGGAAACATTGCAGAAGAGGGGATGGACGGAATGTGAGGACCAGGTGATTGGAAAGAAAGCCGTCAAACGGTAGCTCCTTGATACAGGCCACTATGTTCCTAAACTGATGGCAGCTGTGTGTACCAATACAAGACCTACAAACTATTGGGCCTATCACATTGTATCACTGATCAAGAAAGGGCTCACATGGCTCCAACCTTCTCTAATGAATATTGATGGCTAATGGTGGCTGAGAGACAGATACCCACTTGTTTTAGTATCTTTGTTCCAACAGGTGTCCAAGCATATACTGCTGTAAGCAACACTTATGGTGTATAGTGAATTATACACATGCAAATTGACATAAAAGGGAAAGGTATTTAGGTATTTAGGAAGAAGATTTCTCAATGAGAGAAGGAAAGGGAATGAAATGAAGTAATATGGAACTATAATTCAAAGAATAAAAAAATTAAACTTCTTCCTAGTTTAATGCTCAAGCTGCCCTTGACTCTAATTTTACCTGATATTAGCATTTGAGGGCCAGTTAGGGGAATGACAAATTCTATATGTGCAGTTCAAGATCTTGGGGAAGCTATGTGCTTCCAGAATGATTGGAAAATCATTCTGGGGTTAAGTGGCAGATTTCAGTTTTCTCATAATGAACTACATTATGTTGCATGCCAGAAGACATGACAGTAAAATAGCTTGGCCTTGCTGGGAACTGATTCATTATCACAAATATGCTTGGTATTGCTTCTGGATTTGACTAGAGTCACTTTCGATATGTGTCTGACAGCCAGACTGAGGTGTTTTCTCTTATTCGAGGAAACTACCTTCCGGGGTATGACACTGCAATCTCAGTGCTTGTCTTTATGTATCTATTCATCCCTATCAGGGGAGTCTGTGGCTGCTCAGACACTGTTTCGTTGGTTTAGAAATGACAGTAAAGCTTAGGATATGACTTTTTCTTAAGAAAAAAGGACAGGCACTGTGGTTGAGAGGAACCTATGGAATTAACTCTCTTTTTTCTCCACTTAAAAAAAAATTAGAGCTTTCCAGTTGACACTATCAGAGGGAACACATTAGATAAATTTAATTTTTACCACAACATTCTGAGCAATACAGATAACTCTTATCCGATGGGAACATGAAGATATTCCTGTATATAAGAAACCATTTTTCAATTAGGTACCAAATCTCTAACAGTAACTTTGCTAATGTAACTTAAAAATAACAGGGTACTTTTAAGTTTTGGATTGGTTAAAAATTCAGAAAGCTGAACACCAAATTTGAGTTGAGAAATGAGTGTAATGTGGGTTGTTTCATCTTCATGGAAAGAACAGCCATAATTGAAGGTGGTTCAAAATAGAGGAAAATTAATGTAAGTTACTATTTATTAATTTCAATTCTAACTTACAAAGCTAATACCAGCTTCATATTGGATTAATGGATAGTAATCTTATATGTGGCAAAGAAAGCATTAGAAATTAGTTATATTTCCTTTCTAACTCAAGTGATACTTTAACATAGCATTTCAGCATCACTTTGATATCATCTCTTGCCAGTATAAGTTTTCAATAGTTAATGCTTTCAAAATAGTTAATGCATCTTGTTTACTATCAACTTCATTTCTATGAGGTGAAAATTAAATACTCACCAACTTAAAGGAAAATGCTCAATGTGTGAAGATGAATCTCAATGAAATCAAGGGCGTTTTAATATTTTGTAATTTTTATACAAGTTTACAGTGAAGAGTATTAGGCTACAATAACCTTTGAAGGTCAGCTAGAGATCCTAGATATTGTTATTTTGTTACAATCCCAGCTGTAAAAACAGTTATTCTTCATTTATTTGTTCAACACTTGGTTAGTGATTTTCTTTTTGGATATTTACTACCTGAAAGACACTGGACTGAGCAAGGACAGAGAAACTAATTCAGAAGTGAAGTAGTCTCGGGTGCTGGAGAGATGGTTTAGAGGTCAAGACTCTCCCTCCCAAATCGGAGGTCCTGAGTTCAGATCCCAGGTTCCATTTAAACATGCCAGGTGGAAATAGCAGTGGCTGCACTTCCAGCCTTGGGAGAAGAAGCCTGGGAAATCCTAGAACAAAGTAAAGAGAAGGTAACATAATCCAGGATGGTTCCCAAAGTTAACTTTGGTCCTCCACAGAGACATATGGTGCCCTCTGATACACACACACACACAGACACACACACTCACTCACTCACTAAATAAAGTTGGAAAAGAGAAATTAAATAGTCTTATATGAGTCCTTAAAAGTAGTACAACAATCTGGCTATAGTACATATAAATAAAATAGCTTTATAGAAAAATATCAATACTCAAATATCTTAGTATGTATATTTTTATTTTTATTAAGGTAATAAAAATCTGTTAATAAGAATTAAAAATCTGAGGGTGGAGGGAGGGAAGGGAATGGGGTACTTATCAACATTGTATGAGTGGAAGAAATAAAAAAAAGGAAAAAAAAGAATTAAAAATCTGTTAACAATCTGTAAAAATTTAAAAATTATCTTACAGATTGGTAATCCTTCATCCAATCTTGCACTCTTTTGGTACTAGTCAAGGATAAATTTCTTAGAGACATTAAGTGGATAAAATTTGTGTTGGAGAACAGCTCAGTTCACAGTGCATTTACCACCTAATGAGAATTTGAATTCAATCCCTAAAACCCATGTAGAAGAGCTGGGCATAATGGCATGTGCTTGTCATTCCAGGGCTGGGAAGGCAAATATAAATGATCTCTGGAGCTTGCTAGCCAGCTAACCTTGTTTGCTTACTTAGTGAGCTGCAGGCCAATGAGGACCCTGTCTCAAAACATAAGATGTTTTGAGATGTTGGACAAGACATTCCATTCAAGGTAGGGCTGCTGCATCTTGGAAGTCACTGCAGTGAGACTTGTCCTTACCAGACCCGCATAATAACTGACATGCTAGCATGCTCCCATATATTAGCAGGGATCTCAGGAGAAATAAAGACATGGAGTGGAAACGTTAGGGACTAGAGCTGGATGAATGAAGAGAAATGCCGCTATCCGTGGGGTGGCCCCTTGGTATGTCACAGAAGTCCAAATCCCCACAATCCAGAGGGAATCCTGAGACCCATAGAAGCAGACAGGCAGGAGGATGAGGGGAAGTGGGTGGATTGATAAAGAGAAGGGATAGAGAGAGGGGAAAGAGGAAAGGAAGGGGGAGAAGGGAGGGAAGCAGGGATTAGTATTCAATATGCTTGTAAAACTAGAAAAAATATTTAAAGAAATAAGGTGTATATCTGGAAGAAAGATACCCAACGTTGACCTTTGGCCTTCATGTGTATCCTTATGCATGTGTGTGTGTGTGTGTGTGTGTGTGTGTGTGTGTGTGTGTGTGAAACTTACACACAGTGTACCCATACTAATATGCACCTCCTCCATTCAAAAAGAAGAGATGAAATTCTACATCTTTTCAAGAAGGAAAAGATATACAGACTTCTGAGATTGCAGACTTCTTTGTTAGAAACAAAGACTGTATTTTCAAATATCTAGCCCTCTCTTACATTTCTCCCTTTAAAGTAACTATGTTCTGAGGTTTTTTCTTTGAGAACAAACTACTACCTGGGATTTCCTTTAATAAGACATGACCAAATAACAAAGTATAAAGAAAGGATAAGGGGAGAAATTGCATAATGTCTAGGCCCCTATTTACCTTAAGTCTTAAGACAGGAAATTTTTGGTGTTGTACATGGTGAGTATGGGAGTACATCATTGCTTCAAAGCTAATCAGGCTGATGTGTATAGAGGAATTTTTTAAACCTCTAGTCTCTGGATATGTTGTAAGTAATTTGTTGGTGCCTATAAAATATATGTAAAATTTTGAGTGCATAGGAACTTTGAGGTAAGGACTTAGAACCTGCATTCGGGCTTGAAAAGTTTTAACTCTCTCAAACTAAAAAGAGCCTTTACAACTTATCTAAGTGGGGAAACTATTATTTCAAAATGCATTTATGTTAATTTTAGAAATGAACACTTTTTGTGCTAGATCATGCTTCAAAACAAGCATGCACGTATCTAGCCAAGACTCTCTACTGCCCTAGAAGCTGAGAACTAAAGCTGATTTCCATTATGTTGGATTGTCCATGTTTATTTCTTTTTTCTATAGATATGCAAACAGTGCCAAAAGATATTTACTACTGAAGTTTGAGAAAAGAATTGGTGTAAAAATCATTTTTGGCATGCATGCTGGCAGGCTCTATAACTTCAGGTAATTTATTTCATTACAGGTGGATTTAGCATAAATCTATCATTTTCTAAAAATCTTGGAGCAGCTGCATGGGGACAGGTTCAAGTATTTCTGGGTCTCTGAAGACACACACACACACACATCCTCTTAACTACTTTTTTTGTCTCTTTGTGTGACACACTGTATTTAATTATACTCTTTGGGCACATTACCAATCCACCATAATATGTGCAAAGAGCTCAGAACTCCTCACTATTCCCAGAGGAGCTACTGGCAGTAAAGGCTGAAGGAAGGAGGAGCCATATACCTCAATGCTATAGCCACTGGTACATTACTGTTGCTATTAAGATGATTTCATGACCTTACCCTTGTTACTTGAAAACTTTGTACAGTGATACTTTATTCTGTCCCAAAGGCACAATATGTCACTATTCACCTTCTTAAGAAAGACAGCAGAGGCAGAAAATGGCAAATTCTCGGGAGCTAAAGTTGAAAGTAATGGTATTTGGCATATCTAAATGCACTTTAAGAAAAAATAATTTTTCATGAATAAAAGATGGGGAAAAGTAAGTCATGTTAAGAAACTGCTCTTAAGCACATGATTACTTACTGCAATAAATGAAACTTTTCTCATAAGAGCAAGGCATCTTGATAGCAAGACATGCTTTATACACTCTAATGAAGTCCATTAGTTAAAAGTTATCTAAACAAAACAACAACGATAATAAAAATACCCACCATCCCAACCAATACACTTTCTTTGTTACAGATGCAATGGAATGTATACATTGTGACATTGGACTTTGAAATGTATGGTTCTGTTGCTTTACTGTTGTAGTGAAGAAAGCAGAAAGTATTTCTGTGTAAATTATGTCCATAGATAGTATAGGGGAGATTAAGTCCATCAAATCCATTGATGAAATTTCCAGTTAAGATTGCAGGTGTAAACAAATTCTCGAGTTACTGATAGGTACAATATTGTCACATGGCAAGCCCAGATGAAACTTTTCATAGATTTAAAAATAGCATGGCTCACTGTACTTAGATGCTAGGGCTGAATGGCAGATCCCTTTTGAAGGTACAGTTTAGAGTAAAACACATCTATTAATAATCAATGTGCTCATATGACTAAAAATGTTATCAGCTCATCCAAGATGAAAAACAACAGCAAACTTAAGCCAAGAATCATTTTATTTTTGTCCTGCTTACTGTATGCACTGGATAAGAACCCCACTGGCCCTTTTTTAGCTAGTAATGTCTAATGCAGGAAGACAGGAATAAGCAGAGTAGAAAGCACCTGTCAGCTCTATTTCCCACTCTCCTTGATTAGCATGAAACATTAATGGGGCTCTCAGAAATTCTGGCCTGAAATGGGCTTTGCCTGAGAACGTGTCTGTCTTTACTGCACAAAAGCCACTGTCATTTAAAAAAGGGCAGATAACTAAAGAAGACTCTTTCTTGAAATTTATACCTTTTTTTTCATACAATGACAAATTATTTTAATAATGGGAATCACACACACTGTCATTTGTATAATGTTTCCCATAAAATTCCTCCATTAAATTTGCTCCTTTACTTGACTCATCTCTTTTTTTTATAGAAGAATGACACACACAAAATGATACATCATGCTTCCTTATAAAGAAATGAAAATGAACATACAGTAATGGGTTAACACACATTTTAATAAAATTTTCACTGTTGTGCATTTCACTTTTCAATACTGAAAGCCAGGGGATGTTCCAGTAACCTGGGGCAATGCCTAAGGATAATACCAATCACATGGTGTGAACTATTTTCACCTCCCCATTCTTCCACAGAACAATGTTCATAAGCACTCAAGAAAATCAGATGTGCCCCCCAAAATACCATATTTGGCCTTAGTAGCCTTTGCCACATGTTCTAGGTGATCACCTTATAAAATGCATTTGAAATTGCTGGAATCTTCTTTTAAATGGTAATTTTTATTGAAGATGTCAGATTGATTTTGGTTTTCTGTAATTACCACAGAAATCCATATATATATGTCAGGGTTCAGCTAAGAAGGTCATAACAGATCATAAAATATAGCTTTTGCAATCCCTTAAAAAAGTATACCCATTGAATACCCAATATGCTTGTAAAAGTAGAAAAAAGTGTACCTACATATTTAAATTTTCAGGTCTGGGAAATTTTGATCGACTTGGGCATTTGTTATTAATCAGTTAATTTTCAAAGACATATGTATACTATGGAAACCATCCTCACAGGCGGCATGGCAGGCAGCATACTCAGTTTCTTTTGTATCCTAAAAGGGCAAATAAAGCAGAGAATCGCCCTAGGTAAAATGGGGTGTCTATATTGAAAACAACATGTTGTAGGAAATCCTGTCAACTGACCTGGTCTCTCTGCTTGACTGTAATGGGGCAACTGAAATGAAACAAGGGGCAAACTGCAATTTCCCTCTGCAGATTTTGTAAGTATGGAATTCTTGTGGCATTTACAGGCAGATTCTGAAGTTGCCAATGATAGGAAATGCTGAACGAACTTATTTTCTGCATTTTTAATTAAGAAATACTGTCGTTTTAAAATATCCCAAACATAATCTATTAAGAAAGATTTTTAAGTCAATTCCTAGAAGGATGCTGATAATAACATCATGTTCAGAACAAGAGGAATAGCTGAATTGAGAAGCAAGGTTGAAGACAAGCTACAACAATAGCAACACTACTAATAAACGCTGAATCTTATTGCAAGTAATTGTTCAACAAGCCCAGTGGACTGCCGGATGCTAGGAAATCTGCAGATTGTCAAACACTGCCTGAAATGTGATATTAATTCTATAGTAGTTTTCCTTACAGTGAATGTTTTGCTCTATGAATTAAATTTATATAAAGAATGCTTATCTGAACTCTGTGTATTCTTTTAAACTAGTTCTATGTTTCAAGACATATACACACAGTCTGTAAAGCGAGATGTACCCTTCATTGGCACTGACAACCGAGAATGATTTCTACAGCTGGGACCCAGAGAAGAACTAGTCCAGTCCTGACGCATCTCTGTGTGACATTACCTGCTGCCCTAATTGCTAGGAAAGCAAGCTGAGGTTTTCAACACAGTGTTACATCCTTTCCAGCCACTCTTAAGGAGGCAAAGGAAAACCTCATGTATTTGAAATACCAAAACAAATCAGCCTGTGAATAATGGCTGAGAGACTTTAAATTACTATTATATACAGAGAAGGGGAACTGTGAGTAGGCACATGTACAGATCCAACTAAACGCTAATCAATAGGTCTATAGAAATGTAATGCTTAATTCCAAAACTATTAATGTGAAGCAATAGAATAAAAGGAATGATGCATATTCACTGCCCATGCTGCATTTTCTAGTAAAAATGCGTTGCACTCTGCTCAGTTGTCAATCTTTAATAGAAACTCATCAATTATTTGTGGGCAGGAGATTGAAACGGCTAATAGCTCAAATATATTCCTCCATCTCATTGCATCAGTAGCTCTAAATTAATGCCTGTATTTTTCTTTAAATTAAGTTCTTCTTAAATAAAATGAAATACATGTGCCATTTTAGCATAGATTAAGTATATAAGCAAATGAATAAGCATTTCTTATTCTCCTGAGAGGTTAAAAAAGAAATATTTATTTCTCAAAAAGTGAATATCTAAGACAAAAAGAAAAAAACCTAACAATTCAGTTTTTTGACATTAAAATTCCTGTAGCAATTTAGCTTAATAAAATTCATGAACAAGAGAGACACAGCACAGGCGACACTCAGAACTTACACTGCTTCTTTCATATGACTGACATCATCTAATAACCCATCCTTCATAACATATATATCAAAATATGTAGTTGGGATGCAGAGCATTCTCCATAAAACAAAGTCCACTTATTTCTATCTAATTAAAAATGAAGACTCTCTGACATTAACAGGCAGTAAAGCGAATTTATAGGCAGACACAGAGTATTTCAGTCAAAAAAAAGTTAGCCTACAACTTGAGAGAAGAGAAGGAAGGTTTTGCCAATCACATGCCAAGAATCTACCCTCTCTGACCCCAGTCATCTCTCAGATAGTAGATACTGGCAATTCTCTGCACATCAGAACTATGCCAGCGGAGACCATTCATGAGGGAAATAGGAAAGCAAGTCACATTTGAGCAGACAACAAATGCTCCCAAACCTTGACCCACTACATGCAACAGTAAGTGAGCCCACGACCCAGCACCCAGCAATGTGAGGATGGACAGGCACTGCGCTATTTCCACCTCATCCCTGTCCTGCCGCAGGATGCTCCATTTCCTGCACGCAGCAGGTTTTTAAACAAATAATAAAAGGAGATTTGCATTATCATTACAAGCTAGTACCCGCACAACAGCACAGAACAGATGACACACTTACTGTAATGTCCCATGAAGCAAAGTTCCCATCTAGAGAGAGGCACTGTTTGCATTATTCCACTCCCTGAAAAAGGGTTAACCATTATGAAGAAACATTATGCCAGACATTAGCAGACAGCCTACTTAGAGATCACATTTTTCCATACATGATAAATCCTGGGTAAACCTGTTTTTCTTTTTAAACACCTTGCAGAGTGAAGCCTAGCACTGCATCTAGTTGCCAAAGCACAATCAATATGGAAGGAGCGGTATTTTATGATTGGAGAAGTTGTTGTGTTTTTGGTGGTGAAATTCATTATTTAGTATCTGAACCCTCAGCATTTCAGTATCATTTATTCATAAAGTCCCTTTTTGCCAGGAGGAAATGGATACAGCTGTAGAGAGAGAGAGAGAGAGAGAGAGAGAGAGAGAGTGCATGAGAGAGGGAGAGAGAGAGGAAAGAGAGGGAGAGGGAGGGAGACGGATTGATGATATTGATCAGGTACCATCTTGAAACAAAGGCTAGGTGCTCTATTTTAGTTGACAACTGTGACACATAAAAAACAAGCACAAGAGGGGGAAGGCTAGGGCCTTGAACATCACAAGCTTTAAAAAGCGTTTGAAGAAACCATTATGACAAGCAGGTCCAGGGAAGCTGCTGCAAAAATGTATTCAGAAGAGTCATTAAAAAATGATGCTTTGTTTGCCTTGTGAATATGAGGTTTCCAGCTCGCTGCAGAGCTTGCTCCTACAGAGGAAACGAGGATCCGTGCACACTGCAGCTCCGATGCTTTCTTTCCTGAGGTGGGGGAGGTGCGCAGGGAGATGATGGAGGGCTCAGAGTGGATAGGAGGATCCAGCACTTTCTTTCCCTTAATCCCACATGTATTTCTCTGTATCCTGATTCCCTAGATTTTCTTTATCACCCGTGGCTCTCAAAGCAGTTGACCATTTTTGATATCAGAATTATTGCTTTCTCCTGAAATAGCTGAATAATTTAAACACCTTAGAAGGTGTTAACTAGCGTCACGACTTCCTTGTATGTTTTTAGCACATTTATTTGAGCAGTGCACAGCTCCTGGCATCTGATCCCAGATAGAATTTTCTCCTGGCCAATCATCTGCACCGATGAGTGCCGTGGGGGCTGGTGGAATTAGGCAGATTCATTATCTGCTCCACCTGAAAGAAGTCTGGAGCTCTAAACTCTTGGAGAACACACTCCTCGGCAATTTTTGTAGGTCTCTCTGCAGACAGTTGTGTGTATTTTTAAAATGAGAATTCCTTAGAAGCTCTCCCAATCAATCTGGGGAGGGTCTTCTTGAAAGTTGAGCATTTTTTAAAAAAAAAAAGTCTCCTGGTAGTATGATCGTAATAGCATGAGTTTACATTTGAGGAATTTTAGCTCATGTTTCTGGTGCTGACAGTGGAAACAAGAAGATAAGACTTTGCTTCTTTGCTTTTTTAGAGATATTTATTGTTGAATAAATTTTTTATGTATGAGTCTATCATATAAATCATGTATTCTGTGTGACCTTAGGGAAGTTTCTTAACTTCTCTGAATCTCAGTCCTTTGAGTATAAATTGAGTCTAAATAGCATATGCTTTGGTACAGAAATAAGTGAAGTATGTATACATTCAGTAAAATGCTTGGATATTCCTGTCATAAGTGTAGCCATTATGAATTCTGTGTTATAGCAATAAAACCATCTTTTGATGGTTCTTCAAGAGAGATGGCACTCAAGTATGCGGACATTTTTCTGAACTTATTGTTTCTTCTCAAGTTCATTCAGCAAGATAAATAGCAAGTCTGCCTAACATTTTCCTCTTGTGCTTTTTCAAAACCAAAACGCTTAGTAAGGTGTACATTTTCGCATGCACTTGATATGCTAGTGAAGTTCCCAGAGTCCAATCCACTTGTTGGATTCAATTCTAGAGTAGGAAAGCAGTTTATTTGATATTTCAGTCACAGAAAGAAACTCTCTCTGTTCATGAGGTACTATTATTTTCATATTTTTAAAAATGTTTTCTTGGAGGTGTACCTTGTATGTTGAACTTGTTCCATTCCTCCTACCTTCCTTCTCCTTGCTTTTTTCTTGTCATTAGTCCTTTCTGTTCCCCTAGATACATTTGTTTCTGCCTTCATTTAAAACATGCACACATGATTGGATGTGACCATACGAAATGCAGGAATCAGGAATAAGCCACGGCATATACACATTTGTCTTCCTGACAATGGCTTAAGTCACTTAATGTGATTGCCTCCTTGTTGTGTCTTGAACTCAGTTGTTTCATTGTATTCATCCCTCCCTCCCTCCCTCTATCCATGTGGCAAACAGTTATTTCATCTTATTGTGAACTAGATACTGATTTATGCATTGTGGTGAGGTGAAAGTTAGCTATAAACCTGGAGAATGTAGCTGAGTATCAGAGATGTGTGCTATTTCATGTGGTCACCTAATACATTTAGAACCCCGACACCCAGATGGTGGCTGGATTTGTGCTCTTAAGGATACTGAAATAAGCAATGAAGTCACATGTGTACAGAGGTTGGCGTGTGTTGCTGTATCCCCTGGGCCAGCCAGGGGGAAGAGAAGGCCTCCAGGCGAATGGGTGAGCCGACGGGGTCACCACCAGACTCCGGGAATCAGGTGAGGAGCAGCAGTGGATGAGATGCTGCGGATTCAATGTCACTAAGGGCGTTTGGGTTTATATAAGGTCAGGATCCAATCAGGTGTTGCCCTCTCTCCTCTGGGGGACAGCCACCAGTCATTTAACTATTTACTAGGTGTCCTTTGCAGGGACAGGTTAGATGGCTGCTTCCCATTGGTTGTTCATCCTCCGCCTGCGTGGTGGTCTGTTGGGACATGTCCCAGGCATGTCTGTGTGTGCCCTGACTTGTCCCTAGCTGGGAGCCGGACTAGGGCCTCTCTGAATCGGTAGTGCCACAGGCGTGGACCAGAATATTCCCAGAACTGAACTTGGGATAGTGTTAGGACCGATCTTCACGACTTTACTTGGTGATAACCAACTCAGGCTTTAACTTCTGTACAACGCTCTTCCTTCAATCAGGAAAGCAACACTGCATCCTTCATCCATTTATTTGTTTACTTACTTACTTACTTTTAGAAAATGTTGCTGAACTGCAAACCCTACCATTCATGGTCTCCTTCGGCTTTAAGTTGCTTTGGTCCTGGGAGACCCAGGTACCACAAACATGGACTGGTTCTCCCCCTGGATGAACAGCTGAATCTCACAAAACACCTTAATGAGTTTCCTTGGGCTCTGGCTCTTCCGCAGGCTGCTCTCTCAAGGACTGGAGCAGAGGATGGCTTCCTCCTGCTTCCATTTGGTGATGGCTCCTGGGTAGGAAGTGGCCCACCTCTGACAAAGGATTGTGCATTAAAGCCCAAATCTCCTGCTGGTGTATCAGTCAGGGATGCTTTGGAAACTTTAGGATGTGGGATTTAATTAGAGGAACTATGTCATGGGAGATTGTTTTGGGGGGATATCTTGTCTCTGGAAAGTTCCTGTCCCTATTTCCTGGTTGCCACGAGCCTCCTGCTTCATGTCTCATGATGGGTCAGAGACTGAACTGTGGCCATATGTGGACTGGATCAAGCCTCTAAAGCAAACTTAAGCTGCTTTTGTTTTTGTCTTATCTGGCATTCTAGTGATGAGATGCTAATGAATGCACGTGACACCTGAATAATACAAACCAACTGGAAAGCTTCCAAGACATTTGCTTTCAACAAGGCCACATTCCAGTCATCTGACAACCCTGTACATCATACAGGTTTGAATTTGTTCCTTAGATCCCTAAAACCCAGAAAGATGGAGAGAGGTCCCTGTTAATCACAGGGCCTTTGCACTATTTACATGGTCTAGAATGCTCTTAGAGTATTCCCTTAATCGCCTCTAATACATAATGTAATACCATCTTCTTACAGACGTGATTCTAGCCACTTTGTCAGAATTTATAGGTCCTATCCCCATATTCCCTTCCCTTCAACTGCATGATATAATAAGTACACATGTTTTGGACTTTGTCATGTACCTATCCAAAATTCCTAAAGTTTTTGGTTAGAATATAAAAATCATCTTTTCTTATAATATTTGTTTTGGTTTTGGTTTTGTCCATATGACCTGATAAACCTCCAGAGTGATAAAGGTTTTATTTATTGACAACCAACCCTTTTCAACCACACTCAAGACTATGTTAACTCATGACTTTAGAAATTGCCCAAGATAGCTTCAGGATGGGAGTTGTTGCCAGGGGAACAACTCTGTGGTTAGATTAGAGACTGGAACTTTCAGCTCCACCCCTAAACAAGATCAGAGAAATGGAGAGAATCTGAGAGATGAATTAATCAGTAATAGTTGATGATTTAATCAGTTGTGCCTACCTAAGGATGGCCCTTAGACATCCCAAATTATGGGGAGGCAGAGAAACTATAGTATGTTGAATAGATCAAGATGTTGAGGAATAAACACTGGAGAAGGCCTGGAGTTCTGCAATCCTCTCACACTTGCCCTTTCAATGTTCTCCACTGTACTGTCTCTTAGTCTCTAAGTATGCAATACAATAAATCAAATAATGAAAAATCAAATTTACTATATGATTTTACTCAATGCTATATTGTGCATTTTTCTTCAGGCTAGAATTTAAGATTGATTTAAGAATCAGGATACAGAGTGTTTATTATTATAATTATAATTATTATTATTAATTATTACCACTTTATCTCTGGTGCCCAAAACCAGAAAGATTTGTGAAATGAATGAAGAAACTCAGTTTCCTGCATGATTTCTGTCAAAATGGGATATTTTTTTTGACTATGCTCTCCTTTTCTCTCTGTGTGTGTGTGTGTGTGTGTGTGTGTGTGTGTGTGTGTGTGGTGTGCAAGAGGGCACTTCAATGAGTGTGCCTACAGCAGCCCAAGAGTGACATCAGGAATCCTTCTGGATTGCTCTGCTTCCTTATTTCTTTCCTCCGGGTTCCAGACTCTGCTTTCCAGAGCTGACATTGTAGTTTGCTGTCGTATCTGCCCAGCATGTTTACATGTGGTCTGAGGATCCTCCCTCAAGTCCTTTCACTTGTAAGGTACAGGCTTTAATCCCTAAACCGTCTCCCCAGTCCAAGAGTGCTCATTTTAAACCTCCACTCCATGAGCACACCTTTACTGCCTTCCCTTTCCCTTGTCAATCTTGCAGAAGCTGCTCACCCTCTAGTGGGCAGGAAGCAGAAAGAGAGGACAAGATATAACTCTGAGAAGACAGCCCTAGTTACCATTTCCTCCATTTACATTCCAACTCCTAATGCTTCCAGAACTTCCCATCAATGCTATAATTGCTCTTGCATTACTGACATTTGCGAAGTCTTTGACTCTCAGAGCTTTCTTGTTTAGTTTTAATTGGCCTCTTTGGAGTTCATGACATTTCTCACTTTCAAATCTGTTTTTACTTTCTTCTTTTTTTGTGGATGGTGTTTTTCCCTCTGACCACCTCTTACATCAGCTGCTCTCCAAGATGTCATGCTTAAGTTCTCTTTTTTATTGCCATAATTCTATTTAGTGGTGCTTCATGCCTGAAATCCCATCGCTTAAGAGACAGGAGAATTGTCATAACTCCTGGGCCAACATGGGCTCTGCTACAAGGTTAGCTCAAAAGAAGAAGGAAGGAAGGAAGGAAGGAAGGAAGGAAGGAAGGAAGGAAGGAAGGAAGGAAGGAAGGAAGGGAGTTAGGGTATTGGAGCCCGGGAGGGAGCCAGGAGTGAGCCAGGGGAGGGAGCCAGGGAGGGAGCCAAGGGAGGGAAGGAGGGAGGGAGGGAGGGAGGGCGGGAGGGAGTGAGGGATCCAGGGCGGGAGCGAGACAGCGACAAAGATCGTCACGCACCCGAGCGAGAAAAAAAAAAAAGAAAGAAAAAAAAGAGAAAGAAAGAAAGAAAAGAAAGAAAGAAAGAAAGAGAAAGAGAAAGAGAGAAAGAGAAAGAAAGAGAGAAAGAGAGAAAGAGAAAGAGAGGGAGAGAGAAAGAAAGAAAGAGAGGGAGGGAGGAAAATAAAAATGAAATAGTAAATCTCAACAGTTAGCTTCTGTCAATATCTTCTAACTTTTATGTAATACATTCTATCAATATGTGTAATACCTAGTTCTTATAACTCAGTCTCTTTTGTAAAGCTTTTCCCTGAATTTTAGGATTTTGTTTTCCAACGATTGTGCTTTTCTATTATGGAAAGAGATTAAGACACATGCCCATACATTAATTGATCACATTATTAAAATGAACTCATGCCACTTTGGATTGAAAAGAAGCTGTGATGGGACCTTCTATTTATAATCTTTGTGACTTAGAAAAGTTACATTACCTCATTGTGTATTTTTTTCAAAAAGAAATAATAATATCTCTCTGATATGGTTATTAATAGTATTAGTGCTTAAAATAATATCTAAAGGTAAATATTCAAAAAGTATTAGCTGCTACATTACAAAAGCAGCACATAGAAAGCCCTTAAGATCATTTGAGCAAGGGTTTTGTCTATGACTTCCTGGCAGAGTTAAGCCTATGTCAAATTTGAAAGAATGAGGCAGATGGACCAGTTGCAGAAGGATTGAAAAGACATTTCAAGTACTGAAATTACAATGGTATTAGGAGGAAGTATAATCTATGTGGGAGAAAATAAAAATAGAGTTTATATTTGGAGTTAGAGAAAGATCTCAGGAGTGAAACTGGAATACTGTGCAGAGACTATGTCATGGAATGAAAGACCAATGAAAATACAACTTGAAGTAAATTGCAGAGGGCATTAGAAGTTTTGCCAAGAATCTTTAAGCTTCTCCTATGGAAATATTAAGAACGTTATAATATTTGTTAGCTTCTGAATATGCTTTATTTATTGCTGTGGCATGAAACAAAGTGACAATGTAGATAGCCAAAATCAGCTGCTGGGTAACATATTTAAATTTATTGCTACATTTTATAATTATATGTGTTATATAGTAGATTTTAAATCTCCTTCGGTTCAGGGATAAGAGAAAGAGAATACCAATAAGCCGGGAACTGAGGTCTTAACATTAAAATGTGTTTTACAAAATATTCATTACATTTTTAACTGAACCATATAATAGGTTGACTATGTTTATTGCAGTTATTAATTCAGAATGTCTATAGCTTTAGGGTGAAGTAAGATGTCAAAACCATTTAGTGAAATCTATATTCTGATTAAGACTATGTGTGCTGAACTGCTCATTCATTCAAAGTAATCACAGGTAGTAATAATCCATCTTATGTGTATATGCCACATTTAATCATGAGGGTTCCAGAACATTCGGTAAACTAAAATTGCTCCATTGTTCAGTTGTAGCAATAATAGTCCTTAAAGAAATAACATACTGCAAAATCTAGGAAACCAAAAAAAAAAAAAAAAAAAAAACCTAAACACATAAGTGTTAAAATACATTGGGGTAAAAGAAAAACTATGAATTCAAATTAATGATCTTGTTTATATACAGAATAGAATATTAGAATCACAGTACCTTAACAAAACAATAAAGAATCTTGGCAATCACCTCTTCAAGCATTTCAATTTCACTAGGAAACTAAATTCCCTGAGTTTGACTTCTTTCTGGTTCCTATTAAATTACCACATTATCTTCATGCTACTTCTGGCAAAAATACTATCATATTGCTTCCTGAAGTGACATGACAAGTATACATTTTAAGGTGTTGTTTTTGGAACCACCCAATTCAGAAATTCAGATTCAGATGAACCACTATAGCTGGTATTATGTTTATCACCAGAAGTTCTTAACTGAAGCCAGAAGTGTGCTAAAGTAAGGTCTGGTGTTAATACTGTGTTAGGAGGCTATCTTCCACCATTTTGACACTTTTCAGTGTTGTATCTCTGAATGTGCCAAAGTACCTGCTTCTCTTCCATCTGGAGAAAGAGTTAAAGATAAGCTGTTTACTACAAACTGTCCAATATTTAAAACAGGGATTTTTTTCTAACACATAAAAATCATATATTCCTTATATGAAACCAGAAGTATTTCAGATCTGACACGTTTTGTATTGAATTCTTTCTATAAGTACAATGAAATATATTGGGTAGGTGATCTAAGTCTACTAAATTTCTTATATGTCTTGTAAATGTCATATACATAACTGTAATACTTTATGTAATACTTTAAAGAATTTTGTGTGTGTTGTATTCATTTTGCAGAATTCCACTTCAGCCCATTAGGTACTTCTGATTCTGGAGTGTTTTGGATGTCATATTTTCAGTTGAGGGATGCTCAACCAATATTTGCCTGTGCATGTCAAGATTGCAATGCTGAATGGTTCTGAGATTCTGAGAACTATCTACTTACAGAACATAATTGTATGTACCTTCCTTCTGCATCTTGTCTTTCTTATCTTTTTCAATAAATTTTTTTCAAATTCCTGTATGAATTTTTTAAACACTTTTTTTCTCCCACATTTTGTTTATTTTTTCCTAATCATTCAAGCTCAATAGGTACCCCTGACCTCTCCCTCCCTCCTCCCCTCCCCAGTCATCACCCCTTACACTCTCCCCCCTTCCTTTCACCCCCCTCCTTCCCTCCCATCCCCTAGAGCATTCTTTTATACAAATGCAAAACCTCCCTCTGAGTCCTCCACCCTGGTGATAGATAAGGACTCTGTAGCATAGCCAGGAGCCTCTCCTTGGGCTCCCTGTTAGTATGGGAACTCTATTATGACTGTTAATCCCTTGCCTCTAAGGATTCTACTGCCTGGAGCCCTCTCCCTTGTGATCCATGCTAGACTTTGGGAGGAGGATCACTGACATTTCAGCCATTGCACAGGTCATACGAAGTCCAATTATGGCTACTGCAGCCCTAACTTGTGTGTAATATCTTGCATATTGTTGGTCCTTCCCATCTTTAGGCTCTTACAATCTTGCCGCCCCTCTTCTACAAGGTTCCCTGAGTGTTAGGATGGGGAGAGATTTGGCTGGTCTGGTTCCAGATGAATAATGTAGGGTCTTTGGTGTTCTGAATTATGGTTTGTTGTTTTCAGCTTTGCTTTTCCTGCACCGCCCTTGGCTGCATCCTGATTGGTACCCAAGGTCACCTCCTAACCAAAGATAAAAGACTGTTTAAATGAAGATCTTAATGTAAAAGGAGACTCAAAGGTAGATGGAAGAATAGGAGTAGAACACAGCAGTAAGGGGTAGGGGTCAGTGTTCCATTTGCAGGATGGTTACTGTCTACCTGTCAATCCCTATACCCTCCCTGATTAGCGAGAACTACTTCCCTTGCAAGTGACCAGGAAGGAAAATGAGAGTGAGCTGCACCAGATGTCTCGCTACTTATATACAATACTTGATAGTGACCTATCTTCTCTACTGAAATGTGATCCACTATCTATAGTTTTATTAAGTATCTTTATTAGGTTTTGGGATTAGTATGATGTTAGCTTTGTAGAAAGAATTTGCAAGTGTCCCTTCCTTTGCAATTTTATGTGACAGTTGAAAGAGTATTGGTGTTAGTTGTTCTTTAAATGTCTGGTAGAATTCTGTGCTGAATCCATCTGGTTCAGGACATTTTTTGGTGGGAAGATTCAAGATTATCAATTTCCTCATTTGGTATAGGACTATTCAAATAATTCAAAACTTCCTGATTAGGAATCCATCCATTTTTTGTGTGTTATCAAATTTCATGGCATATAAGTTTTTTGAAATATGATTTTATAATACTCTGATTTTCTTGGGTATCAGTTGTGATAACTCCATTTTCATTTCTAATTTTGTTAATTTGGGTTTTCTCTCTCTTGATTTTGGTTAATTTAGCTAGGGGTGTATCAATCTTATTGATTTTTTCAAAGAACCAGCTTTTTGACTGGTTGATTCTCCATATTGTTTTCCTTATCTCAGTTTCTGATATTTCTTCCCGGATTTTGCTAATCTCTCTGCTACTGCTTTTGGGATTGGATTGCTCTTATGTTTCTAAAGCTTTAAACTGCATTGTTATTTACTTATGATGTTTCAATTTTTTTGATATAGGCATTCAGGGGTATAAACTTACCTCTTAGAAAAGCTTCATTCTGTCCCAGATATTTTGATATGTTGTATTTTCATTATCATTCACGTCTAGGAATTTTTTTATTATTATTATTTCCGCTCATACAAACTTAACAGGTACACCAGTCCCCTCCCTCCCTCCACCTCCACCTGAACCCCCTGCTCCCCCTTCCCTTTCCCCTCCCTCCCCTTCCCCCAGTACCTCTCCCCCAATCCCTGGAGCATCCTTTAATGTGCATGCCAAACTCTCCTCTGGGTCCTCCTCTCCAATGAGGTGCAAGGACCCAGTGGCATTTCCCAGAACCCTTACCTGTGTTCCCCTTAAGCTTAGGAACACTACTGTGACTGTCAGTCCCTAGCCTCCGAGGATCCTAGTGCCTTTAGTCCATACTAGACTTTGTGGGGTCAATAATGTGTTGGACATAGCGCAGGGCATGCAAAGTTCTGTTATGACTGCTTCGGCTCTAAGTTGTGTGGAGTATCTTGCATATCATCACTCTTCCATCCTTGTGCTCTTACAATCTTATTGCCTCCTGTTCTGCAAATTATCCTGAGCTTCAGGATGGGGAGAGATTAAGCTGGCCCAGTTCCAGGTGGTTGATATAGAGTTTCTGATATTCTGAATTATGGTTTGTTGATTTTTTTCTTCGGTTTTGCTGCTCCTGCCTTTGGCTCCATCCCGATGGGTATTGGATGTCACCCCCTGGCCAGAGATAAAAACCTGTTAAATTAGAGTCTGGTTATAAGAGTATATTCAAAGGTAAATGGAATAAAAGTAGGAGACCAAGGTGAGAAAGGGGTCAATCACCCATTTGCAAAATGGCTACTTTTTATCAGGCAGCCTATATGCCCTTCCCTACTGGTGAGATCATACCCCATCAGTTGCAAATGATCAGGAAGGAAAGTCTGTGAACTTAACCAAATGTCTCATTACTTGCTTGCAGTCCTTGGATGGTGGCCTATTTTTCTGCTGAAACATGGTCCCCTCTCTCCTTGTTTCTGATGGGGGACCTCCTTCCCCATCCCTCCTGCTTATAATCTTTACAATTACTGTAGGTATTACAGAGATTTGTCTTTGAGTGTCTCTAAGTGAGTTTGGTACTAGGATCCACCTATTAGGGAGTACATATGGAGCTTAATTTTCCATGTCTGGGATACTTCACTCAATATAATTGTTTCTAATTTCATCCATTTCCTGGTAAATTGCATTAATTCATCATTTTTGATGGCTGAATAGTATTCCATTGTATAAATGTACCACATTTTCCTTATCCACTTGTCAACTGTTGGACATTTGGGTTGATTCCATGACTTTGTTATTATAAACAGTGCTGCTATGAACATGGTCAAGGTGAATTTTTGCTGTGTGGGAGGTTATTCCCAAAAGTGAAATAGCAGGGTCATATGGCATTTCAATCTTTAACTTCTTTAAGAATCTCCAGATGGCTCACCAGAGTAGTTGTATGAGCCTGCATTCCCACCAGCAATGTAGGAGAGTTCCTCTCTCTCCACATCCTCTCCAACACTTGGTGTTGTTTGTATTGTGGATTTTTGCCATCCTGACAGGGGTGAGATGCTATCTCAGGGAAGTTTTGATTTGCATTTCCCTGATGGCTAAGGATGCGGAGCAGTTTTTAAGATATTTGTTAGACATTTTAATTTTGTCCTTGGTAAAGTTTCTTTTAAGTTCCAAGGCCCATTTTTTAATTGGCCCATTCGTTTCCTTGGTGTTTATTTTCTGAGTTCTTTGTGCACTCTGGATAATAGAGCTCTATCAAATATGTGGTTTGTGAAGATTTTCTCCCATTCTTTGAGTTTCCTTTGTGCTCGAGTTACAATCTCTTTATTTGAACAGAAGCTCTTTAATTTCACAATATTCCATCTGTTGACAGTTGGTTGTAGTGACTGTGCTATTGGATGTCCGTTTAGGAACTGTTGGCCTAGCCCAATCAGCTCGAGAGAGTTCCCTACCCTTTCAACTATGGTTTTTATAATCTCTGGTCTTATATCAAGGTCCTTATCCATTTGAAATTGATTCTTGTACATGGTGACAAGTACGGGTCCAGTTTTAATCTTCTGCATGTGGAGATCCAGTTTTGCCAGCACCATGTATTGAAGATGCTGTTCTTTTTCCATTGGATTTTTTGGGCCCCTTTGTCAAAGATCAAATGACTGTAGTTGTGTGGGGTTATATCTGGGTCTTCAACCCTTATCCATTGATCTGTGTGTCTATTTTGGAGCCAATACCAGGCTGTTTTTACAACTATGGATTTGTAGTGTAGATTAAGGTTTGGTATGGTGATACCTCCAGCCATGTTTTTGTTACTCAGGATTGTTTTTGCTGTACTGGGACTTTTGTGCCTCCATATGAATTTTGAGATTGTTTGGTCAACTTCTTTGAAGAATTGCTTTGGAATTTTAATTGAATTTAATTGCATTGAATCTGTATATTGCCTTTGGTAGGATGGTCATTTTTATGATGTTGATTTTGACAATCCAGGAAAATGGGAGGTCTTTCCACCTTCTGGTGTCTCCTGCAATTTCTTTCTTTAGGGGTTTAAAGTTTTCATTCTAAAGGTCTCTTAGTTCCTTGGTTAGGTTTATACCAAGGTATTTCATTTTTTTAGGGAATATAGTAAATGGGATTGTTTTTCTCAGGGCTTTTTCACTTCTTTCATTCTGGGCGTATAGGAAGGCCTCTGATTTTTGTACATTTATTTTCTATCGTGGCACCCTGTTGAACGTCTGTGGTAGTTCCAGGAGCTTCCTGGTGGAGTTTTTGGGATCACTCAAGTATAAAATCATGTCATCTGCAAATAGAGATAACTTGACTTCTTCCTTGCCGATTTGAATCCCTTTTATGTCCCTTTCTTGTCTTATGGCTTTAGCTAAGACTTCAAGTACAATATTGAATAGAAGTGGTGAGAGTGGACAGCTTGATCTAGTTCCTGATTGAAGTGGGAATGTGTCAAGTTTTTCCCCAGTTGAGTATAATCCTTGCTGTTGGCTTGTGGTATACGGCTTTTATTATATTGATAAAGGTTCCTTCCATTCCAACCTTCTCTAGGGTTTTGATCATAAAGACCTGTTGGATCTTGTCAAAACGTTTTTCTGCATCTATCGAGAGTATCATGTGGTCCTGAACTTTGGACTGGTTTATATGGTGAATTACATTGATTGATTTGTGTATGTTGAACCAACCTTGTGTGCCTGGGATAAAGCCTACTTAATCCCCGTGGATGATCTTTTTGATATGTTTTTGAATCTGATTTGTTAAGACTTTGTTGAGAATCTTTGCATCTGTGTTCATCAGAGAGATTGGCCTATAGTTTTCTTTTTTAAGTGTATCTTTATTAGGTTTTGGGATTAAGATGATATTATCTTCATTGAAGGAATTTGATAGTGTTCCTTCCTTTGCTATTTGATCGAACAGTTTAAGGAATATTGGTGTTATTAGCTCCTTAAATGTCTGGTAGAACTCTGTGCTGAATCTATCTGGTCCAGGACATTTTTTGGTGGGAAGATTTGTGATTACTTCCTCGATTTCCTCATATGTTATAGGACTATTTAAATAATTCACAACTTCATGATTCAATTTAGGTAAGTTGTGTTTACTTAGGAATTTATCCATCTCTTTTGTGTTGTCAAATTTCACAGAGTATAAGTTTTTGAAATATGATGTTATAATTGTCTGGATTTCTTGGGTATCAGTAGTGATAACTCCATTTTCATTTCTAATTTTGTTAATTTGGGTTTTCTCTCTCTTGCTTTTGGTTAATTTGGCTAGGGGTGTATCAATCTTATTGATGTTTTCAAAGACCCAGCTTTTTGACTGGTTGATTTTCTGCATCATTTTCCTAATCTCTATTTTGGATATTTCTCTCCTTGTTTTGCTAATCTCCTCCCTTCTACTGCTTTTGGGATCAGATTGCTCTAGTGTCTCTAAAGCTTTAAGCTGCATTGTTATTTATTTCTGATGTTTCCATTTTTTTGATGTAGGCATTAAGAGCTATGAAATTACGTCTTAGGACAGCTTTCATTGTGTCCCAGAGATTTTGGTAAGTTGTATTTTCATTATCGTTACTTTCAGGAAATCTGGAATTTCCTTTGTAATTTCTTCCTGAATCCAATTTTCATTCAGCATCATAATGTTAAGTTTCCCTGAGTTAGTGTGTTTTCTGTTGCTTGTTGTGTTGTGGATGTCAAGCTTTAAGCCATGGTCATCTGATAAGGTACAGGCTAGAATTTCAACTTTCCTGTATATGTGGAGATTTGTTTTGTGGCCCAATATGTGATCTATTTTGGAGAACGTTCCATGTGCTGGTGAGAAAAATGTGTATTCCTTGGTGCATGGATGAAAAGTTCGATGTAGATCTGTAAGGTCCATTTCAGTAAGGGTTTGATTAAGCTCCAAAGTGTCTCTGTTAAGTTTTTGACCTGTTGATCTATCTCATGTTGAGAGGGTGGTGTTGAAATCCCCAAAAATTATCATTTTGGGATTCATTTTTATCTTTAGACATTGTAGTGTTTGCTTAATGAATGTGGGGGGGGGCCTGTAGTTTGTGCATATATGTTCAGTATTTTGAAGTCTTCCTGGTGAATTGTACCTGTGACTAAAATGTAGTATCCATCTGTGTCTCTTATGATTTTTTTTATTTTGAAGTCCACTTTGTCTGATAGCATAATGGCTACCCCTGTCTTTTCTCTGGTTCCATTAGCTTGCAGAATTTTGGACCAGGCTTTTAATTTTAGGATGTGCCTATCTTTTGTGGTGAGATGGGTTTCCTGCAGGCAGCAGATTGATGGATTGTGATTTTTTAATCCAAGTTTGTAAACTGTGTCTCTTGATCGGTTAATTCCATTAACATTTAATGTTATAATGGAGAAACTATTTTTAATTCCAGAAATTTATTATGTTTAGTGGCTTTTGTAAGTGTATTGTTTCGCTTTTAGGTTTTGGTGGTATTATACTTCCCTTCTGTTCTCCTGGATATGCCTGATTTTTTTTTTTTTCTTCAAGCTTGAGTTATCATTTCTAGAATTTTTTGAAGGCCTGGTTTAATGGACATGTATCCCTTAAAGTTGTCTTTGTGCTGGAAAATTTTTCTTTTTCCTTCGATCATGATGGATAGTTTTGCAGGGTATATCAGCCTGGGTTGACATTTTTGCTCATTTAATACTTAAAGTATGTCTTTCCAAGGTCTTCTTGCTTTTACTGTTTCCATTGAGAAGTCATTTGTTATTTTAATAGGTTTACCTTTAAAAGTGACTTGTTTTTTTTTCCCTTGAAGCTCTCAGCACCATTTCTTTATCTTGAATGTGGAGTGTTTTATCTATTATAATCCATGGCGAGTTTCTATGTTGGTCATATTTGTTTGGGATGCAGAATGTCTCTTGTATATGGATGGGCCTCTCTTTTTTTAGATGAGGAAAGTTTTCCCTGATGATAGTTTGAAAAATTTTCTCAGGTGTGATATTTTGGGATTCTTATTCTGGTATTCCATGAATACGCATGTTTGGCTTCCTCAGGGTGTCCCATAACTCTTGAATATTTCTCTCGAGTATCTTTTTGGCTTTAACAACCTCTTCTTTTGAGCTGGTTAATTCTCCCACTTTGTCTTCAAGGTCTGATATTAGTTCTACTGTTAAGACTCTCTGTGGAGTTCTGGGTTGAAGATAACTTGTCTTTTAGTTCAGTTTTTAACTCTGCTTGAGTCTGTTTAACTGCTCTATGCCTGTTTTTTTCTTTCTTGAACTGTTTTTCTCAACTCCTCCAAGTGTCTGTTGTGTTCCTCTTCAACGTGATTGATGCAGTTATTTAATTCCTCCTGGATTTCCTCTTTCATAGTATTGAACATGGTAATGATCATGTTTTGAAAGTCGTTATCCTGGGTCAGGCTTTCTTGGCCATTTTCCATGGTTTGTTCTGGTTGGAGTCTATCATTATGGGATTAATTCCTTCAGTGGGAGATTTGTTTACTTGAGTGTTGTTTCCCATGGATTTGCACTTTCACTTGGGCATTGTCATTTTAACTCTTAAGACCTTCTTTCAATTTCTGTGCGTTTTTCACTGAACTGAATTATTTGGCCTGGGATTTGGGTTGGGGGGGAGCTTACCTAGGTTGCCGTGAGTCCTGGCTAGACTGTGCGCGTCCCCGGCAGGTGGGGAAAGGGAGGAGGTGGTGGTAGCAGGGTGCTACTTAACCTGGGGATCTGGGGCATGGCTCAGGAGGTCCTCCCTGGTCTGGCGCAGCACTGGCTCTTGCTGGCTGGTGGGAGGAACTGGGGCTGGGGTTCGGTGGGGGAAGCTGACCTAGATTGTAGTGAGTCCAGGCTGGACTGTGTGAGTCACTGGCGGGTGGGGAAAAGGTTCCTGTATGAATTTCAAGTTAAGTTTCAGTGTTTATTTTCTCTTCTCCATTTCATTTGCATTTCCTATCCTAGAAGTCCCTGCCTCTTATCTGCTTTGATCACTCAGCATTTATAGGTTTAGGTTCTTAAACTCAATCTCAATTTCACACATTATAGTGTTATGTTACTTAACTATTTCACAGGAGTGTTTTCTTTTCTTATATTAGGTTCAAAGCTCCTAGAGGGCCAAACCTCCATATGTTTCATATTCTTTTGATTGTTATCAGCATCCTAATGATGCTTTAGAACCTCAGCAACAACCAAAATATTTCATCTTGAATCCTGAACTTTGTTTATCTGTTTGGCTAAAGTCTCCCTGTATAGAAATGTGTTCTTAAAAATTAACATTTACTAATATTCCAGGATTGTAGAAATGACTGCAGATCAGTTTGCACAAAGAAAAGGTTGTATTACTCTTTAATAATTTTTTTCTTTTGAGACAGTTAAGATCATAGCTTCAAAATGCTCAAAAAAGTTATTCCAAAATACATGAAAATTAATTTTTTTTCTTTTGAAGTATCAGCAAATGCTACATGAATGAAGAAAAGACCATTACCATGAAAATCAATGGCGCCTACTGTCATTATTGGTCAGCAGGTTAAGGGCAAGAAGTCAGGTGGCAGTGTACTGGCAAATTTATTACTAGCTGTGGAGCCTCTCTCCACCTTCTGGAGTCTTTGTCCTTAATGTACATGGTGGGAGAAGAAACGTGTTCCTCCTAGGATTTAGCAAACTTTAATGAGCTAAAGGATTCAAGTCACTTAGTCTGGGGCAGCTCAAGCATCTACTGAGCCAAATGTAGACTGAAATTCTAGCTGTGTGCTTAAATAGACATTTTGAATAGCTCTGAAGTGATGACAGTCTATCTCAAAAACACATGCGCTAATAACAACATCACATGTATCATTAGAATGGTAACTTGCTGAGTCAGAAACATGATTACTAGTTTCGTAGTAAGAGAAATAGTATGTAAATGTGGCTGTTGGCCATTCTTTTTGCTCTTGGATACATATCTCACAATAAGAAAGTCTATAAAAGCAGAAACCAAGTGCCAAAGAAAGAAATGTGAATGGGTTCAGCTTAGGAAAAAGCCTTGTCTTTTGACCTGTGTGTGTGTGTGTGTGTGTGTGTGTGTGTGTGTGTGTGCACACACGCGCATGTGTGCATGTGTGTGTGTTTCTGAGGGGCACTGAATTATGTGAATATGACTATGGATAGCAATGACTGGGAAAGTTATCTGTTGCGAGTCTCATTGTTTGTGTACATTATAACTCATTTTATGACTTGCAATTTTGCATTTGATTAACTGATGCTGAAAATTGGGACTATCTTTCCATCCTTAGAACATAGAAAATTCATAGTACTGGAGCCTTTCAATAAACCCCATTTACCTTCTCCCGCCCTGAAATGACTCAACAGAGTATAGTCACTATTGTTACCCTAGAAAAACACATAACCATACAGTGTGGTTAGCAGCAGAACATTTTTAGAAGTACTATAAAGCTGTTATAGAATTCTCTCCTAGATCGTGATATGGTATTATAATTTTACCTTCTGTGGATGATAAAAGACATAGGAGACCTTCAACCTGGGTGATTCATATCATCTATCTCAACTATCGATGGTCTCTGCCTCTGAATCCTAGGCTGCCACTTGTTAACTGTAGAACATTTCTTTCTCTCCTTCCTCCTCTCTTACTCTTTCTCTCTTTCTTTCTCTCTTTCTCTCTTTCTTTCACTCTTTCTCTCTTCTTTCTCTCTCTCTCTTTTTGTCTTTTTCTGTCTCTCTGTCTTTCTGTCTTTCTTTCTCTTTCTTTCTTTCTTTCCTTCTTTCTTTTCTTCTTTCTTTCCTTCTTTCTTTCCTTCTTTCCTTCTTTTCTTCTGTCTCTCCTTGCTTCCTATAGACATTTCATAATAATTTTATGGTGAATTACTTTTAACACTCAACTTTCAGAGCTTATTTCTCTGCAGTAGTCTAAAACATTTTGGAGCATTCGCTTCTCTTATCCCCTGCTTAGAGTTCATAGCAGCATCAGCAACATTGGTCCCAGAGGCTCAGAAGAGTGATGCTTCCCCTTCATGTCAAATGTCTTATTCTGATATTTTCTGTGCTGTCTCCCTCCTGACCATCATTCGGCACCTCATTCCTCACTTTACCCTCATTTTTCATGCTCTGTCCATATAGATGCATTTTGTCAGATCTTTAAGCAGGTCAGGATGTCTTCTGCTTCCAGGACCTTCGCATGTACCCTGTACCTGAAACACCCTTCTCTATGTAGCATGAGTAATGAATATTTGTGTTTCGAATCTTGGCTTAAGTGTCATCTCCTCAGAGGTCTTTCATGATTTTTATTATCATATTATTGAACAGGTTTGCACAAGTTCAAGAATACAATGTACTTTGAGCATATTCCCCCTTAGACACTCCAACCCTTCATAACTTTCCCCTCTCATGAGCCCCCTATTTCCCAGACAGTTTTATTTCTACTTTCATATTATGTCTCTCCCATTATTTTATGTCTCTATAAGGTCTGGGATCACAAATGAGAGAAAAATATGTGCTATTTGTCCTCCTGACTTAATTTGCTTAATATAATCTTTCCAGTTACACTATGCTTTAATATAATTTCTTAACATTTCTAGTAAGGAGATTCCTTTCATGTATAATGGAATCATGTCAATATCATCTGTTAAAGTATGAGATATAGCCCTTTCTGTACTTCAGTTTTCCCAGTCTGTGCAACAGAGGCAAGAAAAATCTCTGATTCCCTCTTAATCCCAGTAGCTTATTTTAAAAACTGAAGTTTTCCAATCAAATATACATTCAGTACCAAAGATAACAGACAAATTGGAGCATTAACAGTAGAACACACTTGTTTTCCCAGTGCATAGTACGCACCAGGCTTTGCTTGCAATTATTTAACCCATTTAACCTGTTTCCTTAACTTTAAAATAGCAGTAGAAATAACACTCTTACCAAATAATGAAGACTCCATCTACACTTGTCATTGCTGTCAACTGAAGGAGCATAGTGCAATGCCTTTGTCTTTCACTGCAAAAGGAAAATTAAAACTACTATCTGTCAATCAGTATTCAATAAGTTTTAATGTAACATTGATTAAAAAGCTATCTAGTATTCCAGAAATTCCCATCTGAATAAACACCAGCAAAGTCACTTCATACACTGGTAGTTGTTTTTAGTTTCATTACGCATTACTATAACAAAGTACCCGGCCAAGCAACTAAAGGATAAGGGATTTACTAATTCACAATTCTAGATTGCAGTCCACTGTGGGACATCATAGCAGCAGGAGTTGGGGCAACTGATCACATCACACCAAGATGCTAGCTAACTTCCTCCATCTTTATACAGTTTTGGACCATCTGCCTGAGAAGCAGTTCTATCCAAAATTGGATTGGGTCTTTCCACATCAATTTTCAATCCATATGAGGCATAATCAGAAGCCAATCCTAATCTAGAGAATACCACTCAGGTATATTCTGAGGCCTGCTTCCCTGGTGTCAAGTTGACAATTAATACTATGTATCATAATCATGATATGTTTCAATACCTTATGCTTACAAATTCAAATTAATTAATATTTGCTTACTGCAATGCTCCCCCAGCCCAGACTTGAGTGGAGTAGCATGCCTATCAGTGGTCCTCCCCATCTTCAGGCTCTCAGAATCTTCCCACCCCCTCTTTTACAAGGTTCCCTGAGTTTTAGAATGGAGAGAGATTTGGCTAGTCTGGTTCCAGATGAACATTGTAGAGTTTTGGTGTTCTGAATTACAGTTGGTGGTTGTTTTTAGTTTTGCTCTTTCTGCACTGCCCTTGGCTGCATTTTGATTGGGTGTTGAGGTTGTGTCCTATCCAAAGATAAAAGGCTGTTTAAATGAAGGTTTTAATACAAGAAGAGAAAAGTGCAGTCTAAAAGGTGTTAAAGGATAGATACAAAACGTTAAAACTAATTAGCTGTAAACTCTCTTGCTTATGTTTAAATTATTTTGGATGTCTTGAAGAGACTTTTATAAATATTTCAAAGCTCAAGTTAGTTTTCCTTCTTTGGAGACTTTTAGAGTTCACTCTTACCACCTCTTTTTTACTTGGTGTATCAGGATGAAACATCTGATCTGCTCTCCTTGCAGTTAGGTGGAGCCATGTGACAACACAGAAGTCTGGGAGTAGAGGTGACCCAAATCCCTCTAATGTGAAGCTACTAAGTTATCACTGTGAGACTTTGTAATTGGCACCCTCTCATTCAGATAAAAGAGGAGCTATTATTTCAAAAGTTTATTGAAATGTTGAGGCACCTGAGTTTCAGTTCTCAGGACAGTCTGAGGAAACTATCTCCTTTAAACCCACAATGGGTTTGTGGCATTGCCTAGAAATAAATTATTGGCGTATTACGCCTCTGGAATATCACCGTTAACTGATTACTACAGCAACTAGTTAATACACCTTGATAGGATTTTCTGAATGACATTTAACTAACACTTGTTCTTTCACCCAAATATCCAAAATGCCTCCCAAAAAGACAAAATTGATTTATGTGTAGTGTGATCCTCCACCCTAATAAATCATCTCTTCAAATTTAATCTCCATTGTGAAATACTCAGAGAGAAAAATCTGAATTCTATTATGTTGTTTAGAGACTGGGCCTGTAGCAGTTAAACTGCATGTTGCTGATTAATTCATGACCAAAGAGCTTAAGGGGGAACGTGGATTTTTTTTTCATCTAGTTATACAAGCTCAATGGGTAGGTACCTTGCTCCCTCCTTCTCCCTCTCCCCTCCTTTTCCCCTTGTTATCCCCCATTCTATCTCCCCCCTTTTTCTTTTCTTTCCCCCCCCTTTCTTCCTTCCTCCTCTCTTGGTGTTTCCTGCCTGCTCCCTCCCATCCTCCAGAACATCTCTTTATATGGGCGCTGAATTTCCTTCTGAGCCATCTACACTAGCAAGGGTTCAGGACTCAGCGGCATACCTTGGGGCCCCTTCTTGGGCCATTCACTAAAATGGGAACTCTGGGAGACTGATCCTACCCACTACTGTATCCTACTACTATTCTTCTATCTACCTTTAAGCCTCTTCTTGTAATAAGACCTTCTTTTAAACCGCCTTTTAACTTTGGTTCGGGTTTTATTCGTCTTTACAATTCAATTCTTGATTGCAGTTCGTTGTCCAGCTTGGTAGGAGAGCTAATACTAGCACCAACAGCTGAAGGAAATGGCCACACCTTATCCACATTAATTGAGGGAGGAGTAATCCTCACTTGCAAAGCCAGCATGTCTGCCCAAGTATTCCAAAGAATACCCATTTCCAGAACTAGCTTCCCACATCTTATTCACTTGTCCAGGCTAGTCTCACCCATCATGGACTAGTCCTTCCCTATCAATTAGATAATCTCCTGCAGGTTTGCTCTAACTTTTATCAATGTGCCCAAAGCTAAAACCTGCAGTTGTTAAGTCGACACTTGTAACTATGACAGGCCATTTGGGAGGTATTATATAATATCAATAGGGTAGAACTCCTATGATTTAATGTTAGTGCCTTTGTAAGGAGAGAACCTAGAAGACACGTGTATTCCCTTTATCATTCCCTGCTCCATACAGATTCTGTTAGCAAGGAGACTATCACTAGTCAGAACTCCAAATCAGTGAGGCAAATAAACCTTTTTCAAGTTAGAGTTTCTCAACTTTCAATCCTTCATAATAGCAATGTGGAATCGTCTGATATTTATATATGAAGGGCAGTAGGCCATTTCTAGCATTGTGATTTTAAATAGCATAAACAAATAAAAATATGATATAAGCAAAGATTTAAAAAAAAGAACTCATTTTTCTAGGGAATTGACTATTTTAGGTATGTATGTAGCTCTGTTAAACTCGTGTCCCCTTTAGTCAGGAGCCATCAATGGCAGAACTGTTCCAGAATCTGTCCCCATTATTTTGTCTCATCCTCTTTCCTTCTCAAAGACATCTTCTTCCAGACAAACTTTCCTCTTAACCCAGTGTCCCATCTTGTGCATATGCCCCATTGAAAGATTTTTCTTATTGCATATTCTTGGGTGCTTGCTGTGGCCCAGGCAATATTTCAGCAAGTGTACACTTGATGCATGAGAGGTCATTTATTGTGGCCCGGTTTTGACCATCAGTGGCCATCTCTAAAGAGGGTGGAGCCTCCTGAATTTCTCCCTCTTTTGGGTCCCATTTTGTGTAGGTCTTGCAGGTGAACAGTACATTCATGGTTGTACTGACTTTAGGTCTAGAATATAATGTTCGTCAGTGCTTCTTTCCTGATCTGGTTGTGTCCAGTCTTTCTGTTGTGTCTTGACTTTTGGTCTGGGGACATGGGAACACTTTGGTGTCTCAGTACCCTTCGCTTAATTATGTTCTGCCCTTAAAGTAGTTGTGATTTACAAAATGAGAAACTTGGGGCTGGATAGGTGGCTCAGGGATTAAGCCTCTGCCTTGCAGGAGGAAGGTCCTGAGTTCAGATCCCAGATCCCACGTATAGACGCCGGGCAGAAGCGGGGGCGGCCTGCGTTTCTGGTCCTGGTAGGGCGGAGCCTGTGAATCCCGGGGCAGAGTAAACAAGAGGAGGTGGAGGCGTCCATGGTGGTTCCTGAATTCGTCCGTGGTTCTACACGCACACACAGACACACACACACGCACACACACACACGCGCGCACATGCACAACTGAATAAATTTTAAAAAATGAGAAACTCTTAAAGAACTAGATGATTCCTAGAAATTGATAAGTATGTTTGGCTTTTGGAAATGTATCAAGAAGAGACACCTGTGTGATTGAGAGGTTCTTATAGCAACAAATGAAGCAACTGGAACATCAAAACTTACAAGATTTTCAATGAATAAAAATGCCAGAATTTTCTAAATTTGTGACTTTCTGATTACATTCAAAGGAAATAAAAACCCTCTGTGTTCACCACTAGAGGCTGCTAGGGCACCAATTTATTATTCCCTAAAGTGGCTGTGGAAAATTGGAAAAGGAGAAAACAAAATCAAGTATTTACACTGATTTTGCTTGATGGACTGTGTCTTATGGCAAGAGTTAGAAAAAGAAAGCTCTTTTCGTTGCTGCTACAAAGTCTTAATTGGCTAGTAGAAATTTTTGAAATTGATTGACCACGTGAAAACATTCAACTCAATTTTAGGAGTATTACTGGTGAAGTCACCAGATACTGTATGTCTTCTGATAGATTAACAAATCTATTTTCTAAATGATGGCAGCAAGAATAGGAAAATTTAGTTCTTGATTCTCATAAACACATCAGTTTGAACGTTCATTTATATTAAAAAAATCAGAATAAGAGGTTTTGGCAATTAATTTTAAAAACATCAGGGGCTGGAGAGGTGGCTCAGGGGTTAAGCCTCCGCCTTCCAGGCGGAAGGTCCTGATGTTCGGATCCCAGATCCCACAGAAGCGGGGGCGGCCTGCGCTTCTGGTCCTGGTAGGGCGGAGCCTGTGAATCCCGGGGCAGAAGGAGGTGGAGGCGTCCATGGTGGTTCCTGAATTCGTCCGTGGTTCTACACATACACGGGCACACACACACACAGACACACACGCGCGGGCACATACACACGCACATGCACACAGTTGAATAAATAATAATAATAATAAAAATTTAAAAACATCAACATTTTTGTTCATTCCATAACCAAAGTATAAGATCTAAGGGGTCTGGATGGGAGAGTAAACATGTGATATACAGCACAGATGGTAGAAAAGGTGCACAGAGTATGGAAAGACCACTGTGCGTGCCCTGTGCCTTGCCTTTCCTTAGCACTTACAGCAGAGTTTAGAGAAACAGACCCTCAATTCATGGATAGACAGTGAAAAATAGATTCAATTTCTCATTAAATCAGCTATTATTCCTGCCTTAGTAAACCCCCAGAACCAGCCAACCTGTGAAAACTAAGTCTTCAAGCCAAGCACAGGCTACACATACTGTCTTCCAAGGTTGCAAGCCCACTTTCTCTCCAACCCTTTTATGCTCATTTTACAATCTATCCTCCACTTCCACAAAAGAGATTTATCAGTAAGATTATTACTGATTTCTCAGCAGAAATCTTGCAGGTGAAGAATGCAGGGCAGATATTGGGATAGTCTATGAATAATCCCCTCTAATGTCTGAATCCACATAACTTCACATATGAAATTACAACAGCCATCATGTAAAGCTAAAAAAAAAAAATAAGGAGGTATTTTCTTTGGTTCTATACTTAGTAGTAAAGTGGAGATAGGATAATTACCTGGTGAATTGGTTCTCTCATGATTAGCAAGTTGAACTATTCAGGGACAGGGTGATTTCTGAATTGTCTAGACTCTTTCCCACACTAATAATGAATATTTATGAAATCCCAGCCTCACTTTGCTCTCTGTAAACACTGTCTGAATTATTCAGATTATTTGTCTATACTGTAATAGATGAGAATGTCTCCTTGCACCTTATTTTTAGTAGTAAAATAATAAACACAATAATGTTTGGGGTATAAGAACAAAATAAGACTAAGGCATCGGCCTTCTCCTATTGAGGCACCTTATTAGCCACACTCGTAATTGTGAAATGATTTTGTTTATGTTACACGTATATTGTGTGAATCTGATGTTCTCTGCTGTTTGACCTGTGGCTGTGCTTCAAATTAGTTAAGCCTTTAAAAACATTCCAGTGATTGTGCAATTCAATCAGATAGCCTAGCAGGAGATTAATTGGAAACATATGTGACTCTGGAAGGAAGAGGAAGGGATTCAGTTTGCTCTGCTCAGAAAAGGAGCAGAACACAGAGCAACGGTCAGCGCCTATAGGGCAGCAGGCAGAGACCCATACTTGTTTCAGAGCTTTGACTTAATTGATTATTGTTTTGTAATTAAGGCATCAAAAAGATAAGATTAAATTATTTGCATTGTTTTCTTCCAGCTTATCTATGTTTCTTTATTATGGCACCAGTGAGCAGGTTTTGGCATATTATCAAAGAAATTCTTGTTTTCTTTTACAGATTCCGCATACTGCTTCATGAAGTTAAAAGCCTACTACTCTGATGTGGCTGATCCTCCTTAGATTTTTCACTGTGCAATAAGATTAACTGCTTAGATTGCATAACTCCCTACTTAAGTTGTTTATGAACTGCTTGTAGTTTATGACTGTGAGGGGCAAATAAATTGAATCAAGGATCCTGGGCTCTTAAGGTATCTTTCACAAGACACTGACCCTTGATGCTTAAATAAAAGAAAAAAAAAATGAAAACAATCCACAGGGCTTCTATCCAAAATGTCATATCAAACTCAAAAGCTCTTCATTCTGCACCTTTTGCTTTGCTGTGTTTGATGCTGTTCACATATGACATTTGTGTACTAAGAATCATTTATATAATTTGCATGTAAGGATTCAAAATTTGAAAAGAATACTAGATGGGGGTAAAACTGTGCAAAGTGGGATTCTTTGGGAGGAAGTAGGTCATGGAGAACTTGGAGGTGTGTGTCTTCCCTGGTCCCTTCCTACTATCCAGCTGTCTGGCACTGTCAGGGGAACAAGTCGGTTTGCCTCACCTCCTCATGCTGTTCTTCCTGACATCCAGAAACTACGACTTGCGTATCACTGACGTGAGTCTAAATAAATCTCTTTTCCCTTTGGCTTGTTTCTCTCAGGGGCTCATCACAACTACAAAATGCTTACCTTAGCACGTTGTTTCTTTTTATTATTTCAAATAGTCAATATAAAGGTAAACCGGCTCCTCCTTACATTCTGATAATATCAAACTTTCAATTCATTTTTTAATTGTTAACATGCAAAAGTGTTAACCACCAATCAGTTATTTAAGTAAGAACAGAATTATTTAAAATTTTAAGTTTCTTCTCAAGGAAACTATAAGTAGGTGAAAGTTTTCCAGAGATATCTATTTTATTCAAAGTTTTAAAGTATATTAGATGTTGCAGTTTGTCTGCATGTTTCCAATAAACTTAAGACCAAAGAACTTAAAGGAACAAAGGGGTTTTATTCTCAGAATTCTCTGTTACAGTGTATAGACCAGTTTGGCAGAACAGTTCATACCAACACCAAGAATCAAGGAACTAGCTACATAATATCCACTAAAATAAATGTAGTTGAGGCAAGCCCTCAACTACATTTATTTTGATATTAAGGCTGATTTTATTAGAGGAGAGAAGGAATGGAACTCATGAGCCCATTACTAATTCCTCACAGATGTATCCCAAGCTCAGATGTCACTTGTCAAACTGACAATCTGTATTTATCACATTAGGAAAACTTTCTTTTTTTTTTTTTTACTATCTTTACTTTTTAATCTGTAGAACTTGCAATTGTACACTCTTAAATTCCTATTGTCTATTTTACCCTTTTTACATTTTCATGTCTTGTCAATGTCCTATTCTATATTATTAATTATATCTGAACTATACTTGTCTTCACTGAATTTATCCTGTTTATTTACACTTTAGTCATTTTTCAACATTTACCTTTTACAATTCATTGTCCTTTTGTACTTATTTCAGTCAGAATTTTCTCAATTTTTAATGGATGTTCAGTTATTGATTTCTACTCTTTTGTTTTCTAACAAAAGATTTAAGACTGCTGGTGGGTCTTAGATATGTAATATCATAACAACAGTCCAGAGAGTGCATAACTTATAAACTGAAATTTGCCATTTCCAAGATCTGGAGATTGACAATTCCGAGTTAAAAAATAGAGTACAGTCAGACCACTACTCCTTTGTCCAGTTCCTGGTCTGTAATAACAGACATTATGTTCCCGTCCAGCTTTTTAATTTTTTTCTATTTTTACAATCATATTCAGTATTCATCCCAGCTTTCCTTCCTCATTCTTCCCTCCTATCCCCTGCTCTTCCCGTCATCATTCCCTTCCACTCCCTCTTACTCTTCCACCTATATCCCTTCCAGTTTTTTATATATGTGTTCATGTGTGTATGTATATGTATGTGTACGCATGTGGGGGAGTGTGAAGTCCAACATTGAGTGTCTGCCTCAAGCTGCTCTCATCTTATTTTTTAAGACAATATTTCTCACTGAATGTGGTGAGAGCTTACTGAAAGTCTCCACCTTTTCAGCACTGGAATTACTCATGCACACCACTAGGCTGGGCCTTTTAGGTGGACTGTGGGATGGAATGCAGGTTCTCCTGCTTGTTTTAGGGGCAAGTGCTTTACTGACTGAGGCACTCCGCAGCCCCCATTTTTCAAGATTTACTATTATGGAGTGACTTATCTGACGAATGCATTTTCTTTGTGACTTGCATTGAAAATAATAAGCCCATTTTATGATTCTCTTTACGGGCATCTTTGTAATCAATAGCTCTTAGGTTATATAGTGCTCTTTGTAATCAGCAAGAGACCTTAGATATATTTAAAAATAATTAGTCTGACATAAATTACACAGGTCTCCAAATCTAGGTCCAAAGCGAGTCTGAGTCAAATAGGAAACATCACTATTGGTTAGATAAGGACATCAGAGAACTGGCAGGGTTTCGAACCTGCTCTCTAGTCTATGCAGTGGCATGGGGCACACACAGACACGGCACAGAAACAGTGACCAGAAAGAGTCCCTGGTGTTGAATGTATCAAAGACTGGGGCAAAGACATCCTTATCATTATAGGGCTTCAAGTCCCCTCGCAGACTTCCTGTGGAGATCAGCACCACACTTCTGACAAATTCCCGACAGTTTATTTGTCAGATATTTTATTCCAATTGCTTCCTTCTCCTTGCAGAGTGCACAGAAGAACAGCATTATCCCTTCCCCTCTGCACCTCCTAACTGCTCTTTCAAGGGATAATGAGCAAATTTAGATCTTCATTACAATGTTAGTTTGTGCAGCAGGCCCTATTTATTTTTCTCTACCTTTCTATTGTAATCACGGGAACAAGAAGGCTGACTCTGGATGCAAGTATTTATTTGGGGGAAGTGTTGCAAGGATACACGTATATTGAAATGGTAGGAACAACCTAGAACTGTCCTATAGAGAGAGTTCTGGAGGATCATTAAGCATCAACCACAGAGCTTCTGTAATTTTCCATGCCCAGGTAGCATCTAAAAGGGATATTTTTAATTACAATCTTCAGTGATTTCAAACAGGCAACACCTGTTTTCTTCTTTTTGGAACTGCATATTAATCTTATTGTTCCTTTTATTGGAATTCAGTGTAAATCTTTTTTGACCCAATACATTTTATTTATTTATTTATTTATTTATTTATTTATTTATTTATTTATTTATTTATTATTTATAGAAATCCAAGTTGGTGATGTTATTAACATTTATAGCATTCAAATCAGTTTCTGTAAGAAATTTTCTGTAAGCAATTTTCTGCTGAGGGCAGGGGCTCCTGAACTCTCTCCACTCTGTTCCCGGGCAGGACTCTTCTCAGAAGGGACACACGTGCCTCATTGGTACTTCTTTCATTCCCACTCTTCTATAGCCCATATTCTTCAGGTAGAGACCAAGATCTTAGGAAAACCTTTACTTCTTCCTGGGAGTAATCATCCAGACATCTAGGTACTGTCTGTGGCCGAGGCAACTTTTCCACTAAATTCTTAAGAATATCTTCTGGGGAGCTGGAGAGGTGGCTCAGGGGTTAAGCCTCTGCCTTGCAGGCAGAAGGTCCTGAGTTCGGATCCTAGACCCCACGTATAGACGCTGGGTGGAAGCAGGGAGGCCTGCGTTTCTGGTCCTGGGAGGGCGGAGCCTGTGAATCTCGGGGCAGAGTAAACAAGGAGGAGGCGATCCATGGTGGTTCCCGAATTCGTCCGTGGTTCTACACACACACACACTCACACGCATGCACACACACATACACGTGCACAATTGAATAAATAATAAAAAAATTTAAAAAAAACTATTAAAAAAAGAATATCTTCTGGAATAGCCTCATCTGGGAAAAGATGCAGACTTTGGATCATTGTTCTTCGCTGCAGGTTTTTTGTCAACATCCCACAAACAGCTGGTTTTACAATCGCCACTGGATCTTTAGGGTGAAGCTAGGCTGCTGTTACTTGTTTAACTCCACTGGGTAGCCAGTGTGTCAAGAGAACACTCTTTGCTCCTATTTGTTTCCAGAAAATGCAATGTATCTTGTGTTCATTATGACGACGTGGGCTCCACAGTTGCTCAGTTGATGGTACATTGGTTACGTAACCCTTGAAGTTTTACTGATGCCATAGTAGCAAGTTTTCCAGGAGGCTGCAGTTTTCCATCTTAGAGATACCATATTTGAGCAAAAGTGACTCATTGCTGGGGCGCCCTGGAGAAGCATGCCATGCTTCCCAGCAAGCCGTGTCCTTCTATTCCAATTCATTTTAAAATTTTAAATTTAATATAATAGGAATATCAATATAAACAGTAGAGAGAAAAACTAATAGAGAATCACTGAGTCTTGGTTTCTACATCATAAGAATGTTAGTAGTTTTGGAAAGGGTGAAAACTTTCTAGGTAAAACTACTCGAGCAATCCAAATTTCTATTATATTATTATTATTTTATTTTTCTACTTTAACAAGCATAATGAGCATTTATCCCTGGCTCTCTCCATTCCCCCAATAGCCCCTCCTTTCCCCCATTAATCCCTCCCACTCCTTCCCACCCTCCTGCCAGCTTGCTTTTATGGACCACAGGGTTCATTCTTGCCCATTTGTTCTTGTGGGGATCAGGTCTCTGACATACCGCTCTTCAGGCCACCCCACTGATATGGGCACTTCTTATCTTGCTTGAGTTTCTAAGTAGTCTATGAGGGCATGTTGGCAGATCAGTTATTACCCAGGTCTGGTAAGGAAAAGTCTCATTGCAGTGAGTTCCTAGATGCAGCAGTCTTGCCCTGAGTGGAATGTTTAGTCTAACGGTGAATCTTCCCACCTTCAAGTTCTTACATTCTCATCGCCCCTCCTCTAAGAGGTACCCAAAGCCATAGAATGGGAGAGAATTTCTACTATATTTTAAACTTCAGATTATTAATAGTTAATTTGTTCTTATTTGTAGTAAATACATTTCATGTCTTGGAATCTATTGTCAATGTATACGTACAAACCATTGACTTTCTAAGTTTGATGCCAAGATGCTAATGATACACTTTATAGAGAAATTTTATCCTACCATTTTTATTATTTTATTTTTCTAGTTTTACAAGTATATTGAGTACTTATCTCTACTTCCTTCTATCTCCCCCTTCCATTTAATTTTGCTTTGAAGAGACTACTATTCATTATAATAAGATTAAATTAAAGGTTCTTACTTGATTTTCAACTTTTAGAAAGAACGATAGACCATGTATCATATCATACAGATGTTGAATTTCCTCCAAAGACTCATTAGTTAAAGTTTTGAGGAGGAATTGGACTGAAGATTGTCCTTAGGTCATTGAGAGCATTTTCCTAAAGGGGATTTCACAACCTCAGCCTTCTTTAGTTTCTTTTCTCCTTTAAATCCTCAGGTGTCACAATGTTCTATTGTGTCAATGTAGTCCCCAAAGCCACAGGACCATTCTGTTTGGGGCTGATTCCATAAAGCCGTGGGACAAAATAACCTTTGTCTTTATGAGTCAACCATATCAGATATTTCATAAATACCTGTGAAGGTCAAGACTTCAATAAGAGATTAATTATGGTTATAGAATGGGACTTAAATGTTATGCATTTCAACAATATAAAGTAATTTCATATATGGCAAAAATGAAAAGGTACTGATTTAGGTACAGAAAGAAAGAAGGAAAAGTGGTTTAAATTTTGATCTATCAGGGGTCAGTAATAGCAATGACTATAATATGATATTAAACTAAAGATAGAGTTTGAGTGGTATAGCTGGGAAGTAGAATCAATGCAAGGAGAAAACAAATTAGTTGCTTTATTTTCTCACCAATTTTACATCATATATTTATTTTTACTATTTTTTCTTGTACATACTACTTACATATGTTTAGTATTTCTAAATCATTACTGAAGTATAAATTTAAAGATAACTACTTAGTAAGAAAATGTCTGAAGCCAATTTTCGTGAAAAAGTAAGATATTATCTTTGACTGGATATGTCTCCATTATAGAGAATGTCATTAAATTAAAGAAATGCAGCTGAATGTCACTTAGGTACATGTTTACAGCGTCGAATGAGCCTTATTCTGCTGTGGAAATCTAAACTCACAGCTTCAGTTTAAGTCCCTAGTGGACAAACATCCACTCGACATAAGCTTATAATTTTAGCAGTCTGCCTTGGAGGAGCGTGAGAAACCATAATGCTTCACTCTGAACAAAAAAGGAGGGAGAATATAAAGTGCATAGCACCCCATAAGAGTGAAATAAAAATACTACAGATCTGGTCCCTCTTTGCTACACTTGCAGTATTTTATTTTCAATACTAATGATTTTTAATAATTTATTCTAATTTTACACCATATATGTGTTATGGGTCTAGAGGTCATTCAGAGATTTCACCACATTGCACCAGAAACTTTATCAAATGGAGAGACTTTAACCAAGCTGATCACTGTCTGAGTGACAGGGAATTGGAATCCCAATCAGATGTGTCAGTTTTCAGAGGCAGAAGTACAGAGTTTTTAAAGGCGAAACTCGAATATTTGTGGATATCTGTTCTGGCCATTAAATCAGTAAGAACAATTCTGTCTTGTGCTTTGTATCCTTAAACAAGCAATATTCTGGCACTGTGAGTAAATAACATGTGAGTAGAAATAGTCTAGCATAAACACTGTTTCCTTCCTTGGACTCAAGACATAGAAACTGAATCACAATATATCTGTATCTGGCCACCACCTAGTAACAGCAATCCTGGCATGCAGAGTGTGACTGTAATTTTGAGCGAAAACAAGCAGTTAGTACAGAAGCTAAGATTAGCAGTTATTTTGCAAGCAGCATATTCCTGACATCCTGTTAACTAGCTGGTAGCCAATTTTTAACTCTAACTTATGTGTGTTAGAGTTACTACTATATGTGTTACCCAATAATTAGATATAAAAACATATAAAATTGTATGCACATTAAGATAAACTGATGAAAAATTGTACCAACATAAATAAATATATACATTTATATTACCAACAGTAATGATATGATTACTGTACCCAAAGCAAAATAATAAAAAATCACATAAAACCATACTAAATTAATTACAGAAAGGAGGAACCAATAATTTAAGTATAAACAAGATCACAAAGTCAGCAAAAATGCTTAGAGAAATACCTTTATTTTGCTTAATGCTAATAATTATATTAATCACTGTATGTGAATATTATATAAAATAATCATTAATATTTAATGATATATAGAAGCACACTTTTGAAAATAAGCAAAAGACTGAAAATATTCTATTTTAAAACTCTATAAGTTTCAGTAGGCTGAAAAGAGTGATTTTTTATTATTGAGAAAAATGTTTATGGAGATCATATCTCATTTCAATTTAAATATTAAATTTGCATGTCAGTCCATCACTTCAGGACATTCAATGGTTTTGATGATGACGATCAGATATCATTACTATCAGAACACATCTAGACTTAATCACAACTAGCCGAAGTGCAGAAAATAAGTAATTACAGACTGCTGAGACCTAAACAGGACAGCTAAGCTACTCCCATCCCAAGGCTCAGGGAACATTGCTGAAGAATGGGAGATAAGAATGTAAGAACCTAAAGTGGGGAGTGGTGTAGCCAGACACTATCTTCTGGACATGATAGACTATAGTATTCAGAATTCACCAGAGCAATACATATGCCCACATGATAGTTAATCCTGAGTGTCAACTTGACTACACCTGACATTGACTAAGAACAGCTGAGACCACCTGAAGAGATTATCTGGATCAATACTTTTACAATACAAAGACTAGTCCTAGATCTGCTTGGAACCAGTAGTGGACCAGACAAAAGAAACCACAGAACACTGGGAAGAAAACTCTCCAGGAATTCTATAACCTTCAGCCTTCATCTATTAGCCTACTAGATGTTTGCAGTGACGTAGCCTGCCTCCAGCTTCAGCCACCAGCCATGTCGCCTCCACTATGAAAGTCCTTTAGAACCATAAGCTAAATAAATCTCCCTTTCTCCCTTAAGTTGCTTGACTTTGAATGCTCTCGCACAGTAATAGTTAAGAGTAACTGTTACAGTCCACAAGACCTGAACAGTAATCAGCATATTGAAATTTCACCACAGAAGAGGAAAAATTTCAAGAGGCCCTACATCTCCTTGACAGACTATTGAAGGTCAATGTTTTGTGTGTGTGTGGGGGGGGAGGGTGAGGTGTTTTCCTCAATGTTATTTGCTTTAATATATGATTCATGCTCAAGCAAATGCTCAGCCACATGCCATCAAAGGCAACCCAGATGAAATACCATGGGCCACAAAAGCACAAAAGTAGAAAGAAGACATAGATGAATATTTGTGATGGGAAAAGGAGGCAGAATGGATTGGGAAGTAAAGGTCAAAACAACATAAATTCTCTGAATTCATATATGAACCTCTAAAAGAATAAAAATAAATTAATGAATTTAAAAAATGAAAATATCTAATACAAAACTTTACTTTGTCTTTGTACCAAGATTTGACAATGTTCACAAAGAACACAAGAATAAGTCCCAACTGTGCGCCAAACTCCCCACAAATCACTAGTTCTCTGGCACGTGACCTCAGGAATACCTCTCAGTGTCACTGAGCCTCCGTCTGTTCATCAATAAATGTGACATATGACATGGGAATGAAATAGCTGGAAATAGCTGGAATAATTCTGTCTTCTACAAAGAGCAGAGCACATTACTACAGTTCATGTTCTCCTGTGCCCGATAAGAAAAGACCTTTTCTTTTCAGAATTCCTTTCAGACTTACTTCATCAGCTTCTCTCTAATTTTAAGCTTTCCTTTTAATTCGATGTTTTACTCACTGGTGGGCCACTCATGGCCCACACAAGCACTGGACAATGTAGGTATCCTGGATGGGAACCAATAGACCACACATGGACAGTTATGTGGGATTGAGAGGGAGATTGAATGGAAAGGAAAACCTGAAAGATGAGATAGGAGGGGAATAGAGATGGGAAGTAGGGATTGAAAATATATAAACTCATTGTGTTTGTGTATATATAAAACCATGAATGCATAAAACAACTTTAAAATAAATAGATTTTTAATCCTGCTTGAAGAATAATACAACCAGAAAAATCAGGAAAGAAGGACCATCATTTTGTTGATTTAGGAGACTAAGAAACAAGTGCATTATCTCCAAAATATAGGAGCCTTTGTTCTCATGTGAACATCTTCATATGCATTCACCATGGAGCAGATGAAAGAAGAAATGGAAGATGGACGGCAACAAATTTCCTTTCCTCTTTTTCAGGATATGCCTTTCCAGGCATCACTGTTCAGAGGGTATGTGGTTTCTTTTAAATATAATCTATTATAGCAAATAGCTAAAAAGGGTCACTTATAAAATACAAATGTTAATTTTGTCTTTCAGTTTAGAGATCGCCAAGTGTGATCAAGTGGCTTTGTTGTTTAGGGCCTGTGAGAGGTAATTCCTATCTAAAGGAGATGATTCAGTAAAGTCTGGATGATATGAACTAATTAATTGAAAGGCTTTAGGAAGACAATTGTCTTCAGCTCCTGTCTGAGATCTCCCATACCACCCTTCCATGTAGCCTGACCTACAGATTTTTCGGAATTCTCCAGCTGGTCTACAAATCATATGACCTGATCATGTGCTATAAGTTTCTTTACATCTACATTCAACTGATTCTGCTTCTGACGGAACAGGTGTATTTATTTTGCAAAGTATTATTACATCAGAATTTCATTCACCTTGATATCAACAGCTAATTCCCCAAAGCCTAACTCTTTCTCAGATGAAAGACTGATCTTTCCTCTCATCTATATTAATCTCACAGTTAACCAAACACTTGGAAGCCTCTTCAAGCCCTTTGCTAATCTCTTGAGTATCTCTATATATGGAACAAAGTTTTAATTCTCTTCCTTATTGAATATAAGGTACTAATAATACCTTTGATTGTTTCCATCTGGAAAATTCATCTTACTTTAACCATTGTGTAAACTATACACATATCAAAACACCACTCTATGTGTCATAAACACACAATTCTGTTTATTAATTTAAATCAATACAGTAAATACATAAAGATGTTTCGAACAAATACATGCTTTTAACAAATACATGTTTTGAACAAAGACACCTAAATATTTTTGGAAAGTCAAACAATTTAGAAATAAGTCCTTTGAGGTCATTCTTATAATTCTTAATGCTTCTTGAGTTTTCTATTGTTAAATAAACTTATTTTTATCTTTTGACACTGGCTATTGTTCTTGTAGAATTCAGGAATGCTCCTTTTTCAAGGAAGGGTTACTTGCTTAGCATTTATGTTGACATTGCTAAATAGTATGTAAGTAATGTCTGTGGCTTTAGAAGCTCACAAGAGAGAAATCTTCAGTGCCTCTCACTCTGACTACAAAATCCCAAGAGGATCAACTCTAAGGCGAGTCAGGCTCAGAAGTTCCTTTTCCTAGAAACGTGTTCTTACTCTTCAACAGCACTGGTTTAGAAGCTGGAGATTCTTTTTTTTAAAATCTAATTTAGGTGTAATTATTAGACATGAGTAAACATCTCATTCAAAATAATAATAGCAAGCATAGCACAATGGTTCAACTGACTTTAATTATTATTGCAAAGAGCTCAAAGATTCTTATTTGCTCCAGATTTACCTTCATCAATCAGAAGCTGAGATTATTACATTTGTGTTTTGCTTGTTTTCCTTTGCTTTGTAAATAAGTTTTGTTTTTGCTATAGGAATTCATTCAATATTTATTAAGCATGTTAATATTTGAAGCAACTCATCACTTTACAAATTCTGGTGGGAGAATCTTGTCAAACTTGTTGAACATTACAATGATTTATCATATCTGATAGTGCCTCAGTACAATAAGACTTAGTGATCCAATTGTAGGGATGGTAAACACCATGTAAACCAACTCATTAAGCACAAATTAGACACACTGTACATCTAGGCCCTGTTTAATTAGATAGGAGTTGTTTGAATTTATACAATTTTTGTACTTAACTCTTTGACAAAGAAATTACATGTAGCATCTTCCTAGTTAAAGGTTTTATTGTGATTTTCTATATAACTATCTAAATTTTCTTCTGGGAAAGATTTCTTATTATAAATGTGATAGTCAAATGGAAGGAGGTCAGATGATATATTTAGTAACAGACACTATTACACCTTAACATAATAATCGGGTGTACATGAAAGCCTCCAGAAGTGGGTGTTGGCAGGTTTCCTCCCAATTTTTGAACCACAGATGGTAATTATAAACAGAGCTTAGTGTGCAGGGAAGCTTTTGACAGGCGTTGATCAGCAGAAATCCAATCCACATTGCTTCTTATGACATTCAAGGTCTTTAACTGCTGTCTCGAAATTAATTTCCATGACATCTTTATGTATTCTCTCCTAAAACCAATTGGCTAACTCATGATTAGTCAAATGTATTGTTGATTTCACATACAAAGATATATGTCTATCCAAAAGGCTTCTCTACCAGATTCTAACCATCTTTCAGGATCTAGTTCCTTTCTAAATCTGCTACTGACTATGGCAGTTATAAAATTGATTTTAAATATATACTTTTATTATTTTTAACTATCTTCCTACTAAGATGGTTAAGTATTCACAGACAATAATTCTATTAGTGGTTTAAACTTTTCCTTGAGATCTGCTTGAATCTTGTGTTAACATTTTATGTATGTCATCAATACTTAATTTCTTCATGAATGATTAAACCAGTGTTAGTGAATAAGTGATACAGGTGGTGTTCAAATCTAGGATGAAAGTAGGAAACCCATTTTTCCAAAGATGGCAGTAAAGCTCAGTCTTAGAAGTATGTTACTTTGAATTATTTAGATTTCCTTTCCATGCAGAAGATATTCGATCATTCTTAGTGCTTTAGTTTCAATGAGTATTTGTTTCTATTACTTAAAAAACAGGAAAACAGGGAGCGGAATACTACTGAGAAAGAGGTAAGTCTAAAACTACCAATTTTGATATATATAAGAAAATGAAAGCAGTACTCATAACATTTTTGTTTAATTAAATTTCAGAGGGCCTTATTATTTGATACTTTATTTAAGAGGCAGAGGAAGGAAAAGGGAAGAGAAAAAAAAGAGTACATGTATGTGTGGCATATTGGCAAAGGTCAAAGAATAAATTTCAGGATCCATTTCTCTTCTTCCACCACGTAGGTTTTGGGTGAGAACTGAGATCACCAGGCATGTGAGCAAGCATCTTAAATCACTGAACTCCTAACCTTAATTCTTTATTCTTAGAAAATGCTAATCCCTAAAAGGAGGACCTATCAATACAATGGTGAAGAGTTAAACTTAGTAACTAATTCTATTCATAATATAAAAGTAGTGATTTAAGTAATACAACTTAATAATCTGACAATAGATCTCCTGACATTATACAAATTGGTATCAAAGGATGAGTAAAACTGGTGTTAGGATCTGAACCTTGTAGAAACATCTCTTCCTTCAAATGACCTTGGCTAGGCACCAAGATCCAGATTCCTTCCTAACCTTTACAATATTAAAACTTCACAAGCAAAATTACCTGTCAGTTCTATTTATACACCTGTATTCACTTTGGCTAATTAAAATAAGTATGTCATGGTTAGAAATGTATTTGAATCTTTAATTGTTTGGAAAAGTCACAACACTTTTAAGAGGTAGAGACTTGATAGAGGAAGGCAGTCACAGAGGGTAGGGCTTGAGGTGGATTAGCTCCATCCTACTTTTGAGAAAAGTCTTCTTTTGCATTTGGTAGTAGCAGCTTTCAACTTTCTAGATCTCTGCAGTGACTTAGGCCCCTTCCAGCTTCTGCCAAGAGTCAACCTTTTCTGTTGTAATGGCCTGTATCTCCCCTCCGGATCCATAAGCTAAATAAATCTCAGTGATGTGTCTCAGCAACACAAAGAGTACACAGCTCATTGCCATGAAAAATGCCAGGAAATGTAATCTTTCCATTCTTAACATGCAATATGGCAAATCGTGGATAAAATGGCACACAGTATGGTGATCTTCCTTCTCAACACCTTATACCAATATTTATTTGTGGTAAACCTATGAAGACTTGTGCACATCTAGATATAAAAAGGGAACAACACAATGTTTTGTAACACAAATCTACAAAATGAATTTGAAGAGTTTGATATCACTAGACACATTGCTGTCTCCTCCTGAGAAATACTCCTAATTAGTGAGGTTTTGAATTTCAGCAATTCTAAAATATTTGCTCTCATACAAATGGATTATGGCTTTTTTTTCATTTTAAAATAAACCTTTCATACATGTTTTCTAAAAACCAGCCTCTAGTGTGATCTCAAAGATCAAGGCAAAACCAGACACTCGCCCCCACTGATCAAAGTTTGATGACCTCCAAATAACAGAAAACACAATAAGTGGACTTTAGATCACAAGAACAAAAAAATGCCCAGAAGCTACACGAGTCACTGCTGGTGTTCTTTACTCAGGATCCTTTTTATGAGAGAAGAATAAAGCGCAGCCTGTCAAGAGGCAGCAACTTCCAGTTCCTTGGTCTGAAGCCTTGTCTTAGGAACCAAACAAATAGGTTATGTATATACTCAGGAGAAAAGATACAAAATCACGGAAGGTGGGGTAAGCCTCAGGGAGTAAGATTTGAAGAACAAAATAAAACAGGTCAGAAGCTAGTTATTATTAGTAATCACGGAGCTTGCCCAGTTCCATATGAGCTGAAGAATCATCAGACTTTCTGGAAAAGGATTTCTTTGAAGAATTCTTTGTCTCAGTGATCCAAGTACTTTTCATAGATAAATTTGCTTTGATATTAAAACAGATATCCTTCGTTCTAATACTGAAAAAGAGTTTACGTCATTTCCAGAATAATCAGGTTGCTACAAGATATCTTTGTAGAAGTCTCACTTACTCTTATAAATAAAAGTACTCAGCATTTTAAAAATATCCACTAATTTAATTTTCACAGATGTAAAAGTATTGATTCATGCAGTATTCTGACTACAATGGATCTCTGCTTGAAAGTATAATGCAGAGATATTTGCTAAGAGAAAAAAAATAGTTTTTAAAAAGCAACTTAAAATTCTATTTTAAAAAAGCTGAACTAGACTCTTTTTGTAGAAATTCATCTACTTGACTAAACCCTATTTGTATATTTCTCCTGACGACCACTTCCAAAGCATCATCCCCGATGTTAATCAATGATGAAAGAGTTCAGAACATTAAAACACAGGAAGTCAAAAATGGTTGACTACCCTCTTTTACATTCTTGTGTTAAGAATGTGGCTTCTAGCTCTGTTTTGCTAATGCTAATACTCCACATCCTCCAAGTGCAATTCATATGGTACCCCAGTTCATAAACCTTCAACACTGCATACAAAGTTACAAAAGCTCAGTTTTACAGTGGAAATACTCATCCCTCTTCTAACATCCCCCAAAACAATAAACTGCATTACATTTGCTTAATCTCTCTGCACTCTTTTGCTGAACTTTTGAATGCTTATTCATTCTATTTTTCTTTGGCAGTTTCATATATGTCTACAATGAATTTCTGTCATTATTCTGTCATTGTACCTCATCCTCACACTGAGAATCTTCTTCCCAAGTTTCCCTTCTCTCTTTCTTTCTCTCTTTTCTCTGTGTATGTGTGTCCTCAATACACTGTTCATACACTTCGAAGACATATCCACAGTTGGTTTGTGGTTGATCCAGATGTAAAACAATCTCTTTCCCTGGTTGACTATAAATGTCTTGGTACACGGCCCCCTGCCTTGCTTCCCTTGGTGTTCCTTTGTAGCTGGTGTATACTTCAGCTTCTGGTGAGTTCCAAATATTATTGACTTTCTCTAAATGTCTATTATTTGAAAATAATAGCATTAATTTAAATAGCACAAAACTAAATTATCAATAGCTGATGATGAAATTGAAAGAAAACACACACACCCTTTAGAAAAACATTTAAATGAAATATATTTTTGTATCAGTGACACAATATAATTTAAATTACTAATATTTTATATTTCTACCTTTTTTCAAACTAAAAGCAAGGAAGTGGAAAGCAGCTCAGAGAAGTATTTGGTTTACTCTTGCTTCGGAAGAAGTTTAAGAATTTCTGGAATAAGATTCTCTACAAACGTGACATTTTTATTGTTACTCTATTCCTTTATGAACTTTCTTGTGCACCCGTTGAAATATTCAAGATGTTAATTGCATGCCACTAACATGAAAAAGTATCCAAGGACTAACTCCTCATTCTTCATTCCTTTAAAAGAGAAGTCTTCTATTCACACTTAGTTATGACTAACTTGATCAAGGCTGCAAGTTCTGCGGGGTTACTATAGAATGTATAGACTGAAGTGACAGCTAGACAAATGTTTGCCTTTGAGTCTACATTGTCACCTACAAAATTCTCTTGGCCATCCTGAGAATTACATATACAGCCTCCTGAAAATACAAATTAATAATTAGTGCTGAACTGTGAAAATAGTTCCCATCAATAAACACATATAGGAGCCAAATTAATTATAAAAGTGAAGCAATAATTTTTTTCCAAATAAATCCTTTGCTTGGGTTCAGACAAATGAAAATTGTTTTTATCATACATTTTATGTCTGTGGCTGATAATTTTCTTTCTGACACATGCATTCGTGTCCAGATACATGTTTAGAAGATCAAAACGTAAGCACACTTATGTTCATTTAAAGTTAGCATATTTTATTGAAGGTAAACATTTACTTACTGATAGTCATATTTTAACTTAAAAAATACTGCTTTACTGCCTGATGTGTTCTCTCATGATCTTTCCCTATCATTTTGTGATTGTTACTTGTCTTTGCCTTCCTGTCCTTATTTGTGTGCATGCCAAAACTAAGTACGTCTTCCTCTGAAGGAGAGTCCTGATGGCAACACATTGCACTTCAGAGATTTTTCTGAGGCTTATTTCCCAGGGAGAACATCCGCTTGAATGTCACTGTATAATCCATAAAGCTACTGAATTGTACAGTTTGTCCTGTTAGGAAGCTGTGCATGACATCTAATTCCTTAAGTCCAAAACCAAAATTGAACCTAACATTATTCATTTTACTCTTTTGATGTTGTTTCTAATAACTTCAGAAGACCCGTTTCTTGCCTGATGAATTTCCATTGTGATATTCCAATGACAAAAACCTTACTAAGGAGCTGCCAAGATCAATCACAAAAGTCAACAGAACATCATCTTGAGATGACAGATGTGTGAGCATATTGGTGCCATCCTAGGTTAAGAAGGACCTGTTAACTTTGAAATGTGTTATCCCTATGTTTTAATTGCGATCATCAAGTAGATCATAAGATTAATATAAGACTTATTCTTACTGGATGAATTTGATACCTCTACAGTCTCCATGACCACAAGAAAAATAAGCATATGGGTAACACTTTCCTTTTTCATAAGAAATGTCTTAAATTTCTGTGAACATTCATTATACAGTTATCATCTTAAGAAGTTAAGACTGATGAAATGGGAAGCCAACATAACATTCTAGGCCTAGGATATGCTCTTTAATGATGCAAATTCTTTTGCAGTACCACAATTATTGCTTTTCTTTTACTTCTCATATTTTAGAAGACATTTCTTTGCTGATTTTTTAATACCAAAAAAAATCACCCTTTACTGTGTCAAATTTTTATTCAGCCACACAATTGTGTGCTTTCAGTGTCTTCGTATCTGGGCAACTCAAACTAGGTAAAGTTCTTAAAATGTTCATAATCCATTTTAAACAACGTAATTTTAATTAATTGAGGTTTTCTTCTCTCCCTGCCTATGACTTCTTATCAAATTCATTAAAATACCATATATTTGGAAAACATACTCATTTCTTTCAGACGGAAGCAACCAACAGACAATGTCCTACCCCCAACCTCTCCCCCCCAGCTCACACAGGTACTGATCTCCCTGGCATTGCAGAAAGCAGCTGTGACCTGGGGGTTCCCTCCATTGCCCCAGAACCCACAAAAGAAACAACTAAAGCTTCTGTGGAATAAAAGTAGAATATTATAAAACATCATGCAGGGAGAGGAGAAAACCTACTGTGGCTGTGAAGGCCCTGGTGCCATTGGTGTCACATTAATATTCTCCGATGGCCATGAATTGATCATAAAACATCAGTTACTGTAAAAGCCATGTTGAGTGGGCCAGGTCAGTTTTCTGAGAACAAAACTAATGAAGTCAATTTTAGAGAGATCTTTTCACATGTGCTATCAAAAGTATACATGCATTTCACCTACAAGGTTCACTACTCTAACACTTTGCCGGGGTTCCTGAATTCCCTATTGCACCTGAAATTGCACTGGAACTGCCGATGGTTGAGAATTTCTTAGATTGTTAAATAAAATGAATTGTGATAAAGTGTTGAAAATATCATCTATTGATCCATGAGTGGGGGTACATTCCTATGTCCCCTGCACTTGAGAGTCTGAAGCAGTCTGGGCTATAAAGTTAGTTCCAGAACAATCTGGGCTATGTAATGAGACTATCCTAAAGAAACACAAAACCAAAACTAAGTAATAATCACAGATTTCCAACAAGAAACTTGCGCAGCCTGCCTTAGCAACTTTCAAGGCTTTTAATATGTCCCTCATATATACATATTCTTCATTCTGTTTTATCACCTTTCATTGCTACAATGTACTGTGAACCCTCATCTTCCCTACTGATAAGTCTTCAGATCCGGGCTCAGGTAAAATGTCAACACTCTGGAGAACTAAGCTGTCTTCTTTGACACCAAGTAGAGGTTGAGTAGTTATAATCACCCTAAAGTTTGCTAGCATTAAACTTGCAACAGTATATTTAGTTTTTAATAAGCTTCCTTCTTTTATCACTACCCTTTGCATTAAGAAAAAATACCCTGGGCTGGAGTTCAGCCTCTGTCACATAAGTAGAAGGTCCTGAGTTCAGATCCAGATCTCATGTAAAACGACAAGTAGAAATTGCAGGAGCTGAACTTCCTGTCCTGGAAGATGGAGCCTGAAAAACTCCAGAGTAAAGCTAAGAGGAGGTAGGGAAATCCAGGGTGATTTCCTAAGTCAACTTTGGTTCTCCACAGGCACATACGATGCCCTCTGACAACACCCCCCGCTGCCACATACACAAATAAAAAAAATTAAAATACCTTATCTAGTAGTAAGTTGACTACAAAACACACTTACTGAGAAAACAAAAGATTTATGAGGGGTGACTAAATGAATGTTTAAAACCTCAAGTTGGGGCTGGAGAAATGACTCAAAGGTTAAGACAGCCTCACAAACAGAAGGTCCTGAATTTAGGATCCCAAGTTCCACATGAAAAAGACACAATGCAGAAATGCACTTCCAGCCCAGTTGGTGGGCAGAACTTTGGAAATCTCAACATCAATCAAACAGGATATAGAAGCAATCCATGCTGCTAAACTGATTGAGAAATGATCGTGCATTAGAATATTTACAATAAATTTCACATTTATTTCTGACCAATACTAAGTTTTATATTTCAACATCAAGTATATAACCTTTTATTTTGAAAACTATGATGACTTTTATTCCATTGATTTAACTATTCATTCAGATGCATTTGAGTTTACTACTTAGAAAATGTTGATATGGAAACTATTTTGGTTGCTTGGGGAAGAATTTGTAAAGAGATTAATTTGCCACAATCAAGAATAAAGAAAAGTTGAACTTTTCTCATCTGAAGTGAGATTGATATTTTAGTGACCAATAAGTGAAGTTTAGCATTGGCTTTTTGATGTCATTCCTGGACCATCAAGAAATTTCATTGACTCAGAATCATTTCTCAGTCATAGGCAGGACAGATAGAGCAATTAAATCCCTGAAATGCAGATATGGCCTCCTGAAAAAATTGCATTTTAGCACCAAGAAGTCACTGCAATGCATTTGTAAATATGCATTCTAGTATTTGTGTGAAGTTGATTCTACTCTTCTTGACAAGGGGCACTGAACAAAACAATGTCTATATTTGTGCAAGTGGGTGCTTCTTCAAAACAGCAAGACAACATATACTTTAGACAAAGACAGCAGGGGAGGCTTCAAACAAGTTCAAAGATAGTTTACTATCAAATGTTCAAAGACAGTTTACTATCAAATTCTTTTTAATGAATTACCTTTTAACTATTATATTATCCACAAAAGTCTAATGATTCAGACATCAAAACACATTGATTCCTCTTCTAACAATGGAGTGTGTTTGAGAACAAAATAAATAAATTGAAAGTTACTAGGACATGAATTTACTTTTAATTTTACTCTTTTAAGTAGCTTTTCTAGTTCTCCTGAATAATTTTGAATTAAAAACTGTAAAGGTCTTTAGAGACTCTATTGCCTATAAACTCATATCACTTCAATTCTCTTCTTCCAGAACTATATATTCAGTGCTCAATGTGTCAATAATCTTACTAATTTACTTTCACCTTTCCTTAATCTATTATTAACAAATAGAAGCCAATGGGTCAATAAATAATGTCATTCATTTAGTTTGAAAGAAACCCTCTAGAATATTATCTGTGGAAAAACGATTGAAATAGCAATAGGATTATTTGCTGCTGGATAGAAACATTGGAGGTACTCAAGATGATTAGGCAATAAATTATCCACAGTTTAAACCAATAGTAATAAATGCCAAATCAAAATGAAACTGGGGCATAATCTTGGAATTCCAGATAATTCTTGTGAGAATGCAGAGGTACAGATTAGGATATTAATGGGACTTCTCCTTTAAGACATATCTGTGTAGCTTTAACAGTTGCAATCTCTGTTTGAACATTTTATCTTAATTTAGCACATCTAAGAGGGGACCCCAGCCCCAGGGGATTGGTCCAAGAAGTACTGGTGCCAGGGGAAAGTGCGCCACCTGCTGTAGCTTTATGGAAGTTCTTTCCCCACTCTGTGGAGTCTCTGGGAATGGGTGGATCAACTCTATTGAAATAAATATTTAAGTCCATTATCTGCCCTGTCCTGCCAACACAATTCATAGAGCTACAGGGAATAAATGATAGTCTCCTATAAATAGTCCATGGAAACAGAAGTGATATGAAATCAGTTGACATATTTGAGCTTTTAAAATGCAATTTAATCTATATAATATACATTGTAACTAACATACACTATATGTGATATGCATGTCACAACTTTCCAGCATCCTTGTACTTGTCTGTCATTTGAATACCTTTGTATTCATGTGACTTTGTTGCTTTTATCTTCTTCCTCCAGATACAGTTCTTCCTTGAGCTGCCTTGGGTTTTAGATGTTTGGAACAAAGGTTTTCACATTTTGAGAACTGGAGTCTAGTGAATCATAAAGATGCATTCATGGGAAATCAATAGAAGACCTTGTAAGGTGAACTCACATCACCTTCTCATCTGCCTTCTCAATGTGGAATCTCAGGCAGAAAGCTACCATTCCACAGCCTGGAGGAAATTTTCTTTCTTTCAGAAGAGTTGCAGATGAAGGCAAAGGTTAATTGGGTATTAGTAGATACTCAGAATGATGCTTCTCCTTCAATTTGGGCCTCCAAAGGGTATAGAGGGAAGATCTAGATGTCAGTTTTCTTTTGTGAAAGACTGATGTTTGGATTAGGAAAGTTAGCATGTCAGAGGTATTGCTCAACGCATAAAGGGTTTAAAATCAAATTACTCAGAAAAGTTAAGTACCATTTGAGCTCTAGTTAGAGCAATTTTACATTAGTGACAACCATGACAGGAAAAAATAGCATGGAGGATTTTAAATTTTAGCTTTAATTTGCACTCTGAGGATTATTCTTTAAGAATTTTGATGCTTCTGATTTAGAATGAAAATCAACCATTAATGAGCAGCATTTGAACAGATCCACATAGAGCCTTTTTTATTAGACTTCTTCAAGTTACAACTTTAGATAGACTTATATTTTGCCTCTTGGTTTCTGTGACACAATCTGAAAATACAAAATTTAGTGACAGCATTCACATTACGCTGCTAACAGTTACACAAAATATCTTTGTTTAGGAACCTAATAAAATTGGTCATATAAAGAGGAAATGAGATTTTTAATGCAAAATGAAGCTGACAGTGCTCTTCTATTACCAGGGTCTTATTAGGGAAAAATTCTCTGACATCTGTTTATCCCCTGCAGCCAACCTTGTATTCAGAATACAGTAATTGATTCACAGCATCCACTGGGGATCTAACTGGCTCACTTTTCCACACCGCACTACACAGGTATCTCTGCAGCTAATTCTGAATGTACATCTACATCGTTATCTCCTGGTGAACTGTGACCCTAAACACTTTGGAGGCCCAGATGAAAGTGCTTCCTCCACCCTCCAGTGCTAGGGGTGTAGCGGATTCTGCAGCATGGCAATTCACACAGGACATCCAATCAGAACCATCCCCTTTGAAGCCCTTCTCAGCTGGGAGACCATGAATGATTCATAGCTTCTCTACACAGACTAAAGAGGGAAGAGCAAAGCTAGTGTGTATTATTCAGGACTGCATCCTCAATAAGTCTCCATGTTCAGCAAATTGCTACAATGTTTTTTGCTTAGTCCTTACTTCCATACAGCATCTCTTTTGTGTACAAGTTTTAACAAAGAAAGGTCGTCTGTTTAAGCAAACTTGTTGATTGGGTTACCACACCCTCCACCCCCATAATGAATGTTAGCACTGTAGCGGATTTAGTGCACAGCAAGTATGTGGTAAGGACCAGAGGTTCCGAGGAAGATCTCAAGGTCTCAGCTTCACGACTAAGAAAGTGTATTTGGTGCCAGCATCTTTTTGTTTTTCAGTATTGGTGTCAAAATTCTAATTTTCCCACGTGCCCATGTGGAAAAAGCTAGTTTTGAACACTGTGCATAAACCAAATCAACTATTTTAGTGGTTGAAAATACGTTTTATCTGTCAGCAGTCTTTTGCTGCCTAGGAGACCTAGTGCAAGACCCTTTCTTTAGCAAACAGAGAGAGAGTGATCATTGTGATAACGATTACTAAGCATCTTCCTGGTCCCAGGATTCTGCAGACACAATAACTGGATATCACCCCCTAAAGAAACATCAGTTCTGGAATCTTCATTATTAAGCAAGCAGAGTTTTCTTGAGTCATCATTCACAGAGGGTTTATCCTCAGGCTGACACAGAAGTACCAGGAGAAAAGAAAAAGAAATTCTATTTGAAACTTCCTATAAGCTATATTCTAGAAATACGATTTTTCTTTTGAAAAATTAGTATTCACATGTTATCATAGTATTTCTAAGCATCTTTTGGCAAATCATCCTGATTTACATTTTCAAAATTTCTCTTTTATTCTTTATTCATAGATATAAGAATATTTCGTGAAATAAAACAGACCAAGAGTTTCTTAGAATCTAACCACAAAGTATTATTTGGGATTAGCCTGCTATGCCAAATTACCCTGATGGTAACCCATCTCATCTGGAAGTAACCTGGTAATTTGAATAAAATATGCAGGTTAAGACTCAGATTAAACAAACTTTGTCACTACATATGAATGATAAAATTTAGTAAATGTTTAAAAGTTGTTTTGAAATATCCAAATCACTTATTTTCACACAGTATATTTTTAAAAAATAAATACACAAGGATTTCACTCACTTTAGATCACCTTACATTTTTTTTCCTTTGGCCCAGGTTCCCAAGTGGTCTACCTGATTTGCTCATTGCTAGAACTGATTGACAGGTATGGTGACAAAAATGCAAATTATATGCAAATAGACACATTAGGGCAGCTCTTTGTAAGCACAATTGCTGTTTGTGTACATATGGTACTTTGTAACAATGGACTTCTTTTATAGCTGAGGAAGAATTTCTACAAACTCTTATATGCTTAGGCTTAGTTATACTGTATAAGCAAAGCACACAAAACAGAAACAACTCCAACATAGAGTTCTGTATTCATAACTATATCTCTTCAAGTGTTCTCATTTTTCTTATTATATCTCTCTTTACCAATCTAATCTATTTCCATAGTGTGAAGATATTTACTACTGAAGTAGGATTATCTAAGCAGGTCTGTTAAGATAAACATATCTCTGTATATTGCATATAAAACCACTTAATTTTGATTTTTGAAGTTCTTGACTTTAGAATTCGCATTTGCTCCTTTGTGTATTATATTCCTTTTTGAGACTTTTTATATTTTGATGATTTCAACAGCTGCTTAATAAAAGCTGCCTTAAAAATGCTTGTAAAATCTGTGTTATCTCAGCATTGCTAAATGGTGCCTGTGATTCTAGATTTTTGTGGTTTGGGCTTCTTTATGTGCTGCATACATTTGGATTGTACACTGGATAACTTGAATTAATTTCATGAGGCTTTGAGTACTAAGTACTATTACAGAGAACACTGATAGTCGCATTTAGCGAACTATTTTGGCAGAGTACAAATGGCGTGCCTACTTGCACCTGAAAGCAGATGGATCAGGTCAGGTTTGAGCTTTAAATGGCTACTTACCTATTGTGGGCTATCAAAGGTTTTTCAAAACCTCTGTAGCACTATTTGGGTCTGGCCTGCATGTGGATCCTGTCCGTGATGTGGGAGATGCATTATGTGTCAGTTCAAATCTCAGAGTCCTCACTATGATAAATAGATGGGTTCCACACATAAACTCAGAGTTGACTCTAAGCACTCATCAAAAACTTTAAAGAATTGCTTTTCTAATTCCTCTCTCTCTCTTTATGGTCTCCTCAAAGCTTCCCAGTTTCTGAGACTAATCATTTTAATCTTCCATCATCCTACCTGTGGTAGCTTTCACACAACCACCTCTGATTCTAGTAACAAACAAGAAAATTTCGAGTTTGGCTTATCCCTTAATGGTATCCACAAACCCACTGAATTTAGAGAAAGACTGCCTTCCTCAGAAAAGCTCCTGTGGGCAATTGATATTAGCCTCTGCCACACACGTGAGTGTTTTGGCTATTCAACAATACAGAAAAGAAAGCAGTAACCATAATAAAAACTAAACAAAAGATCCTCCCTGTCTTTTGATTGAACCACTTTCTATTTTCTAAGTAGGACAGAGGACTTGCACGGAGCTCCTTCCATAGGTTCACACAGATCCATTTTCACATTGGTTTAGAATACAGAGAATCTTCATGATGGCTTGGCTATTTTTTAAATCTATTATGTTTTACCAAACAATCTGGTACTGCTTAGTTTCAGAAACTTTGAAATGGTTCTTCATGAATTCTGTTTTGTGTCTGTTTCAATGAAATACAGGAAGAAGTGCACTTACTCATCTTTCTTGCACCAGAATTCTCTAGAATTTAACTTATTAAATAAAAATCTTTCTATGCAGCTCATACAAGGCTTGCACTTGCCAACCTCCTGCCTCCATCTTGCTAGTGCTGGATCGTAGAGTGCCCAACCACATCCAAGTTTTACAAATCCTTTAAATTACAGAAGAGTCCTTGTATTAAGACTCTTATTTTCTTATCTAGAATTTGAAATGGCAGGAAAAGTTGTGACTCAAGTTGCACTTTAGAAAAAATTCCAATGGGCCTAAAAGACACCTCAGTGGGTCAGGTGCCTGCTTGCAAACTTGATAATTTGAATTTGATCCCTGGAAGCCCACATAGTAGAAAGAGAGAAATGACTTCTGAAAGCTATCCCCTGACCTCTTTACATCATAGCATTTGTATTCTCCCTGCCCCATTACTCTCTCTCTGTCTCTCTGTCTCTCTGTCTCTCTGTCTCTGTCTCTCTGTCTCTCTGTCTCTCTGTCTCTGTCTCTCTCTCTCTCTCTCTCACAGTCTTCTCTCTCTTTTTCCCAAATAAATCCACTTTTGACAACAGTCACGGAGATAAGAAGTCAAGAAACAAAATATGTTGTATCAAGTTTATTGTAACTGATGGAATTTTTGGTTGCAGGTTAAGGCATAGGTTAAAGGAGCTTAAAGCTACAATATATATTTCAGACACTTATGCTTTTATTCCCCCACTCTTTTCTTGTTCTTCAACAGGTGAATCCAATTAAATATTCATTGTCCAAATATTTTCTAAGTGCCAGGAATGTTGCAAGCATAGGATGAACTCCAGAAGTTTCTGACTTTATAGTGTTAGTGTTCTCAGGGAATCTTAGATTTCTTTTTCATACTGTATATACTATGTTAACAGTCAGAAATGATAATGTGGTGGCTTTTCAGGCATAAGTGTAAGTTAGTAATCAAAGTAAGAAGACACCAAGGAGAATGTGAACCTCAAGTGGACAGAGTAAGCCACTGACTACATGAAATTAGTTTTGTGTTTTGAATTAAATTGTGAAATATTTGGACTCTAATTTCAAAAGAGAAACAGCAGTTTTATAGACTTCATAGAAATTTGTATCCTTACCGATTATTACAGTGATTTTTTTCAACTATAAAACTCCAAATTAGAAATCAAAACTAACAATTGCCTAGCAAGACAGCAGACACCTAACTTACCTACAAGAACTTGTGCAAGTGCTAAAACCAAAGGCAATAAAAATATGCCTCCAGCACTAGGAAAAAGTGCCACCTAATGGGTGGGATTGACAGCAGCAGGGAATTACTTTAAGGCAATGTAAGTTCTAAAATTATAGTTTTCATTGTTCACTGAATTATTTGAATGTGAGACTTTCATGAAACTTGAATTGCTTCTTGAAAGAGTAGTTGAAGAAAGATGAGAAGAACATTCATTTCAGGTAAGTACTGAGAATGCTGAAAATATGATTAAGAAAAAGTTCCTATAAGCCTGCATTCCCACCAGAAATGTATGAGAGTTCCCTTCTCTCCATATCCTTTCCTAGCTTCAGTGTTGTTTGTATTGTGAATTTTTGCCATGACCAGGTTGAGATGATATCTCAGGGTAGTTTTTATTTGCATTTCCTTGATGGCTAGAGATGTGGAGCATTTTTGAGATATTTGTCAGACATTTCGATTTCTTCCCTGAAAAAGTTTCTTTTGACCTCCAACGTCTAATTGGGCTATTTATTTCCTTGGTGTTTAGTTTTTTAAGTTCTTTGTGCACTCTGGATAACAGAGCTCTATCAAAAATGTGGTTATTGAATATTTTCTTCCATTCTGTGGGTTGCCTTTTTGCTCAGTTTACAATCTGTTTATCTGAACAGAAGCTCTTTAATTTCATAAGATCCCATTTGGTGAGTGTTGGTTCTAGTGCCTGTGCTACTGGATTTCTATTTAGAAACTGTTGGCCCAGCACAATCAGCTTGAGGGAGTTCCCTGCCCTTTCAACTAGGGTTTTTATAGTCTCTGGCCTAATATTAATGTCCTTGATCCATTTGGAATTAATTTTTGTGCATGGCAAAAATCACTCTGGCAATCAGTATGGCAATTTCAAAAAGGTTAAGGATTGAAAGGTTAAGGGTATGACCCTGCTGTACCACTACTGGGAATAATCCCCTATAATGCAGAAATTCACTACAGTGACAAAAGCACCCTATTGCAGCACTATTTACAATAGCAAAGTCATGGAATCAACCCAAATGCCTAACAGTTAATAAATGGATAATGAAAATGTGGCATATTTATATACTGATTATAAGTGTATAAATACTTAGCCATCAAAAAATGAATTAAAAAATTTGCAGGGAAATGGATGCAATTAGAAGAAATTATATTGAGTGAAGTATCCCAGACATAAAAAGTTAGACACTGTATATACTCCCTAATAGGTGGATCCTAGTTCCAAATGACATATTCAAAAAAGATGACCTTCCATACCAATCAGGATGCAGCCAAGGGCAGTGCAGGAACAGCAAAACTAAAAACAATAAACCATAATTCAGAACACCAATGAACTTATATTATTCACCTAGAACCAGGCCAGCCAAATCTCTCTCCACACTAAAGTTCAGAGAACCTTTCAGAAAAGGTGGTGGCAAGATTGTAAGAGTCTAAAGATGGGGAGGATCAATGATATGCAAGATACGTCACATAAGTCCGGGCTGCAGCAGCCAGGATATAGTCACAATGTAATTGTACCTTGCCTGACCTGCACAATGGCTGACAAGTCAACAACCCCCCCAAAGTCTAACATGGATCACAGGGGAGAAGGCTTCAAGTAGTTGGATCCTTAGAGGCAAGGGATAAAACAGTCATAATATAGTTCACATGCTAGTGAAGGGGGCCCCAAGTTATGCCACTGAGTCCTGAATCCTTACTGCACATAAATGGATGCTCTGGGGTCTGAGAGGGAAGAAGTTGTAGACATAGGTAGAGGGGGAGGGAGGAAGAGAGTGAAAAGGAGAGGGAAGGTGGGAGAGTGCAATGGGGGAGGCGATGGAGGAGGGGAGGAGAGAGGGAGAGGAATGTCTGGGATACTTCACTCAATATAATTTCTTCTAATTCCATCTATTTCCTGGCAAATTTCATGTATGTTTGCGTGATTAGCAAAAATAAAATGTGTAATAATGAAAAAAAGAAAAAAAAAGATTTTTGTATATGACATTATCATTGGTGGGGAAGATAAAGGTTTAAACTGCAGCTTGGTCATTTATTGACTTGTGAACATGAGCAAAAGTCTTCTTTCAATTCTTCATGTCTACAAATGGAAATACAGCTTCTACTTGAATGATTAGGAGGTTTGACAGGATGATGCACACAATCTACTAGGTAGAGCACAGATCACGGAGCATGAGATGCTCAGGGCTTTTTCCCATTGTATTTTTCTTCTCTTCTTCCTCTTTTTTCCTCTTTCTCAACATTATAATAATACTAATGATAATAATAATTATTATTACTTACCATGTAGTATGATTATTATTACATAACTACTATATGTCTAAAGTAAATGGGAGAAGGTAAGTGATAAGGATGGAAAGAGGCATTGAGAGAGCCAGTGGATGATCGCATACATTTTTCTAAAGAATATAGACTTTATACTACAGTTAATATAGAGAAATGGAAAGACTTACTAAAGAAATCCATCCTTCAATCTGCTTCATAATTATCATGAATTTAAGAGAGAAAACAATAAAAATCTGCAAATAAGATAAAAAGCAGAAAGTGACTGAAATAGTTCAAATAGTAATAGAAGTATTACATAGGACAATTTTAAGAAATATCAGTAGTTTAATAAATTATCAGACTCTCAGGGCTTCAGACTCCACCTCACAAGCAGAAGGAGCTGAGTTTGAATTCCAGATCCCAGACGGAAAATGCTAGGCAGCAATGACAGAGGCCTAAACTTCTGGCTCTGGAAGGTGGAGCCTGGAAAATAAGCAAAGCAAAAAGTAGCTAGAAGCAATCCAGGATAATTCCCAAAGCTACCCTTAGACCTCGACAGGCACACACAAGACCCTTTGATATGCACGAACACACACACACACCACACACATACGCATATAAAGAAAAAAGAAATTATCCATAATCTATGTAATGATTTGAATGTGGGTAGTTAGGGAGAAGAGAGAATAGAAAGGTTTTGGATTTCTGTTTTATTTAGGTATAAAAAAGATGGCATTATTAAACCAGAACTAGAATGAATTTCCAAAGTTCAGATAGTTCTTTCAGAACAAGATGAACTAGTAGATATTCCACATGAACATGACTTTAATGCCAGCAGACACATACACATTCTTAATGTTTGCTACCTATTAATCTAGAGAGAACGTTAAACTAGAGCACATTATCCACGAGGCATTAGTAGGTGGATATTTCCTCAGGAGTGTATGTGAGAAAATAGAAAAATGAACTGAGCCCTTGGGGAAGCTGAGAAACAAAGTAGACTCCAAGGTGACTCAGAGATACTCTACACATCCAGTGGGGAACAAGAAAGGAGGAGAATCATTACTTATTCTTCATGGTTTTAAATTAAAATGAATATAGGCTCATGTTTCAAAGCTTTGAGAAATTTCATATCAGTCATTCTAGAAGTCAAAGTTGTGAATACCCCAAGATATTGTCTCTACCTTAGAGTACCTAAGCCCAGATTTTCCATAGACAAATCCATCCTGCCTATGTATTGTTACAGTTTTTGATGAAGCCAATAATTAAGTCCTAGCTTTATGAGGTATAGAAGTCATACAAGTGCTGTTTTAATTACAAAAGTTCTCAGAGATAGAAATTGGAGAGTTCACATCTCACCCCAGTCAGGATGGCAAAAATCCACAATAAAAACAACAACAAATGCTGGAGACGATGTGGAGAGAGGGGAACTCTCCTACATTGCTGGTGGGAATGCAGGCTCATACAGTCACTCTGGCGAGCCATCTGGAGATTCTTAAAGAAATTAAAGATTGAAATGCCATATGACCCTGCTATTCCACTTCTGGGAATAACCCCCCATACCAAAAATTCACCTCGATAGCACAAGCACGACCATGTTCATAGCAGCACTGTTTACAACAGCAAAGTCATGGAATCAACCCAAATATCCAACAGTTGACGAGTGGATAAGGAAACTGTGGTACATCTATACAATGGAGTACTATTCAGCCATCAAAAATGATGAATTACTGGAATTTTCCGGGAAATGGATGTCATTAGAAACAATTATATTAAGTGAAGTATCCCAGACCCAGAAAATTAAGCGCTGTATGTACTCCTTAATAGGTGGCTCCTAATACCAAACTCACCCAGCCCACCTAGAGACACTCAAAGATAAATCTCTGTAATACCTACAGTAATTGCAAGGATTATGAACAGGAGGGATGGGGTAGGAGGGCCACACCAGAAACAAGGAGAGAGGGGACCATGTTACAGCAGAGAAAATAGGCCCCCATCAAGGACTCAAATAAGTAATGAGACATCTGATTAAGTTCACAGACTTTTGTTCCTGATCACTTACAACTGAGGGGGTATGATCTCACCAGAAGGGGAGGGCATATAGTCTGGCAGATAAAAAGCAACCATTTTGCAAATGGGTGATTGACCCCTCCCTCACTGTGGTTTCCTACTTTCATTGCATCTACCTTTGAATGTGCTCTTATAACAAGATTTCAGTTTAACAACTCTTTGTGTCTGGCCAGGGGGTGACATCCAATGCCCATCAGGATGGAGTGAAGGGCATTGCAGGAGCAGCAAAACTGCAAAAGAAAATCAACAAACCACAATTCAGAACTTCAGAGACTCTATATGGACCACCTAGAACTAGGCCAGCCTAATCTCTCCCATCCTGAAGCTCAGGGATATTTGCGGAAGAGGGGGCGGTATGATTGTAAGAACACAAGGATGGGAGGAGCAATGATATGCAAGATACTCCACACAAGTTAGGGCCGAAGCAATCATAATTGGACATTGCATGCCCGGCGCAATGTCCAACACACTATTGTCCCCACAAAGTCTAGCATTTGCTAAAGGCACCAAGATCCTTGGAGGCAAGGGATTGACAGCCACAGTAGTGTTCCTATGCTTAAGGGCAACACAGGAAAGGGTTCAGGGAAATGCCCCTGGGTCCTTATGCGTCATCGGAAAGGAGGGCCCAGAAGAGTCTGGCATGCACATTAAGGGATTCTCCGGGGATTGGGGGGGTAAGGCACGGGGGGATGGGGAGGGAGGGGTGAGGGGAGTGAGAGCAGGGGAGTGGGGGGGAGGGGGAGGGGGAGAGAGGGAGGGAACCGGTGTACCTACTAAGTTTGTATGAGCGGAAATAATAATAAAAAATATAAATAAATAAATGTGTACTGTTCATAAAAAAAAAGTCATACAAGTGCTGTTTTAATTACAAAAGTTCTCAGAGATAGAAATTGGAGGGTTCAATTAAAAAAGCCAGATGGCTCAGCAAAATGCATGGAGAGTTTGATCCTCAAATCAACATGTGGTAAGATAAAGAGTACTAGCTTTTAAAAGTTGTTCTGATCTCCACATAAACCATACCTCCCTCCCTCCTTCGCTCTTTCTATCTCTCTCTGACACACACACACAAGCACACACGTGCGTGAACGCACACACACAAAAAAACACAAACACAAATGTAAAGAAAGAACTACTTTTTAAAAAATAAATTATGTAAAATTGGTCATCAACTGAAATTAAAACATGCAGAGTAAATTATTTTCCTTTGAAGAGACTGTTTCTTCCCACTCTTGCTTCTCCATAGGATCCTGAAAACACAAAAGAATGATGAGTTGCATGAACTGCATGTATTTGGATTACAGGACACAAAACAATTCAAAATTAGAAGATAAAATATGATGACAGTTGGTGGGGTGTGGTACTGGGTTTCACTCCAAGGAAATGAGAACAGAAGACATATTATTGAGAATTCTGAGATAATTGAGGGGTTTTTTTCTCCCACATTTTATTTTTTTTTCCCAATCATAGAAACTCAATAGGTATCCCTGTCCTCTCCCTCTCTCTTCCCCTCCTGAGTCTCCCCTTGCACTCTTCCCCCCTTTTCCCCTTCCTTTCTTTCCCCTCCCTCCCTTCCCTTTTCCCAGTGCCCCCCCTTTCCTCTTCCCATCCCCTGGAGCATTCTTTTGTGTGAATGCCAAACCTCCCTTTGAGTCCTCCAGAGATACATTGAATTTTATGATACTTCTCACATATATATTTGAACTTAGCATTTTCAATAAAGACTTATGCAATATATAAAAGAAATTAGAACTTTTATTGTAAATAATTTGAATTATGGCCACGAATAAAAAAATAGCTAATGGATGAATAAAAATAAACACAAAATGTACCTTTACCGGGATTTTATCTTTTATTTTCTGGAAGTACATGAGCATAATTTATAAAAGAATATATATTTGGATTTATCTTACTGCACTCTAATGATCAGAAAAATGTAATTATTGTAACCAAGATGCTGTTCTAGATGGATGTTAGGTTAAAAGATTAGAGACATTCCCTGTCCTAAATGTATTTGTCAGATAGTTGGCCAGACAAGACACAGCAAAATATAATATGAATAAAAAAGACCTTTAAAGAATGGTTCAAGATCACAGCAGAATACTTGCCACCTGCTACATTTGTCACACAAATGTTGCAACAATTCCATACTATTGCAGTTCCAAAGATGTTTTAAATGGAGACAGATAGAGAAAAGGGTAGGCATTTTCATTTGATTCAAAGGACAGACAGAATTTAGGCAGGTGAAGAGAACATTACAAGGTCATGAAATGAGAGAAAATTTCAGGTGCAGAATAGTGTTAAGTGTATGGGGAATGATGAGCAAGCCATTGAGTTGAATTTAAATTTTCCACGTAGAGAGAAAATGTAGGAGACTTTAAAATGAAATAGAACAGGAGTCTTCAACTTCTGTGTAAGCACTACAGGATTCTGAAAAAAAAATTGAAGGAAAATTATGTGGCATGTAGAGTTCACAGAGATTTGGGAAAGAAATTCATATACATAGGCATAATATAATGTAAATAGGTGATAGGTGTGTAGATGGATGATAACTAGACAATGATAGGCAGATTATAGACATACATATATGATATATTGTCTATACTTGGCCAAGTAGATGATGATGGTAAGGATTGGTAGACAGATGACAGATAATTGATAATAAATGATGATAGACCTCAGATGAATGATAGATAATTAGATAAATAGAAAACAATACATAACCATTAAATACTTAGTTGTATGCAATTTTATTTCAAACACATCTGAATATTATCTAAGTCCCTGAAGGCCACTCATGGGGTGTGACAGACTTGAAAACTGGCTCACACATGGAGGCTAAATCTGTCAAGATGAAGACTATCCCATCATAAAAGAGCTAGGATATACTGAAGGAGCGTTTGGGATGATAATTGAGAGGACCAAAGCAAGTGAACCTTTGGAAAGTGAAATGAAAGAGATAATTTATTAATTTTTAGATGGATTTGAGAAAATTGTTAAGAGATTATTGTCCCCAAAACGGTGTTCAGAATCTTCATTATGCTCAGCACATGGAGCAGTATCAATGCACAATTATAAAAAAATGAATGACTTAGTGAACAAATGAAATGTTTTAGAGATTAATAAAATGTTAAAGAATGATGGAACTATTAACAACCATACTAGAAAATAGAGAAAAATTACTGCTGTCATTAGCTGATAAGTTGGATTTACCATGTGGATAGAGGTTGTGCCTGGGTAATACATGTAGTCAGATATGTGTGAAGATATATACAAAATAAAGGATTTATTTTAAGGACAGAAATGTTTAAGATTTTGAAGCATTGGAATATCAATCAAAGGACAACTTTTTCAATGTGTAGTTACTGGATTTTGCTAGCTATATTATGTTTGCTTCTGTAATGTTGGAGAAAATGACAGGCATTTGTAATGGTGAACCTATGAAAGAATGACACTGGAGCTGGTGGGAAAGACGCAAACAAAACATTGTATTTTTCTTGTTTGAAATGCTTTCCTTTCTCTTTTTGATGAAAACTGAGAAGGTCAAAGACTGTATCTGCATCAGTGTAAGTCATACATCTTTTTATAACAGAAAAACTTACGAGCATTTATTTAGAGTCTGAAACAATGAAGAAATGAGACCCTGTAAAAAATTCAGATGCCACAAAGAAATATGGCCCTGATACATCGGACTTGTATTATTAGAATTTCAGTCAAATGGCAAGGAAAGCATTATAATTTATACATATACATACACACACATATATATTCAATACAAAAATATATATATGTGCATATATATATACTTAGATAAATACAGGTATATATTCAAATCATAGGCTTGTTTTTTAAAAAAGTTTCCAAGATGGGAACTGTGAGCTGGCCCAGTTCCCATCTGACCAGTCAGGAATCTGAATTATAACATGTGCTCAAAATGTGTCTGATGCACACTTAAGTTTGGAAATCAGTACAGTTGAAAATTCTCTGCGCCCACAGATAGAAAAATTGAGTTTGCCACATATCACATGCCTGCTTTGACTGATCTGTCTGTTCACAAGTGTTGTGAAAATAACTGTTCTAGAGAAGATTAGTTATTCAGCTTTTGTTTCATGGCATGATTGGGAAATGTTTGTAGTCATTGGAAATTATGTTGTGAAATAAGCAAATAAACTGCAATAATATTTTATTAAAGTAATATCGATCATCAGTGATTTTGTTAAAATTTCTCTTGACATAGATAAAACACAGAGAAGTTGTCGTAGTCAGGCATACTCTTAGATAATGAGCTACATGGCGGAAAAATCTCAGCCACCAAGTGCTATGACCATCGCCAGAGCCATTCACAAAAGCTTTTGCTGCTTTACATTACTGGCTGTTAAAAGAGCCAACTTATTGAATGCAGTAAAGTGTTGTTAGATGAGCAAAGAAGAGTTCCTTGCTTAGTAGCATGGGGGGTTAATAGCAATGCAAGTTTCCGGTTTGAATAATGCTTTCTTTCTAAACATATGGTAATCTTACTTCAGTCTAAGGCTTTCAGATGAAGCAATAATCCGATTTGAATTTTTTCTCCAATAGTGTTTTGTGTAGTGGTAATAACTTAATCAAGAAACCAACGATTTATTGAATTTTCAGTAATTTGTTTGAAGTAAATATTTCACTATATATCTAAAAAAACCCTACTTTTTGCCAGTCAGGATTTTTTATTGTTATTCTTTGTGTCCAATTATATTATACTTAGAATTGTGTTAGTGTTCAATTTAAAAATTTTCAGCTCTTAATCATCCACAATTTAATTCTATTTACATAATAAAAATGATCAAGTAATAAAGTATTCTGACATTTGAAATAGAACTTTAAGTATTAATATTTAATTATTATTATATTATATTATAAGGTAATACTATTTCATCCACAAAAATTTAAAATAAGAAGAAAATACATTGGTAAACTACAAAACAGAAAGAAAAAAACAGGAATAGCGCCATCCACATGGAAAGCTGTTACTTAAGATCCCAAATATATTGCCTCTGAAAATGATGATTTTGATTCCTTCAAGCTAATTATCTGGGTCCTAACCTTGGCTGACTTCTTATGTTTCATCATCTATGGGAAACATTATTCACCCATATTTCCTGAGGCTTCTACCCCAATATATCAAGTGGAATGCAAATGATAATGATATCCTTACAAGAAAGTGCATAGGAGCAAAACTCTATATGCAATGTGAGGAATTGTAAAGTACTTATTGTTTCACTCAAATTCCAAAAAGATTTTCCGAATTCATGCTCCAACAATACTATGGAAGACATTTCTATTTATGCCAATGCTGGAAGATGACTCTGTACTTGAAAATTACTAGCTGAGTCACATGGACATATGAACAATCTTGAATTATTATAATACAAAGTATTTTGTGAGTGATATTATGTGTATTTGTTGTTAGACTCTCTGAGAAGTGAGCGATTCTCCATCATTTTATGATTCATGTCCAGAAATTGGAATTTTACTTATCACCATAGGCTATTTCATGTTCTGTAATAGGTAGTGGCTAATTAAACTTGCAATGACCTTGTTGTTCTAGTTGCAGATACTATAGTGTCTTGAGTCATTTAGTGAGTTGTCAGTGATGGATTGAGGTGCTCCTCAATAATTAGGTGGTAAACAATGTTAACTGAGCAGTAATTCACACTAGCGTGGCAAAGGTACTTTATAGAAACATAGCAAATGACTCATAACTGCCATCTTTGTAAAATGATGCAAAGCCCTTGGGATAAATCATACTTTTCATTGGTACAAGTGATATTATAAGGTTATCACATTTTTGAATTAATCAAGGAATATCAAATTAAATTTGTCCTATGCAAGAAGGACTATCTTATAAGGCTACCTCTTACAAGCTTTTCAAGTTTGAAGTAGAGATTGGAACATCTTTTTTTTAAAGATGTTAATAACAATTTTTTATTATACTGATTCAGTTGTCATACTTAACATGAAGGACATGAGGACGTGGGAATTTCCAATGGCTTATATGCATATTCAGAAAAGCACAAAAATAAATTTGCCAATTAAGAAAAATATTTTTCTATTTTTATTTTATTCAATTATTTTTTCCCTTCAACAGTCATACATCTTGTCCAGGTCTGTTTTAAAAATATAGTTTCTTAATATTTTTCTCATTTCTTTCACAGTTTTGGTAGACTGGCTTTTGTTATATTTTATACATTAAGAAATTCTGGGTTAGAATAATTAAACGGCAAATCATGACAAAGTAATAAATGCTGAGAAACTAATCTAAAACTTTAAATCTCAAATTATGAAGACACTGTTTCTAAAGAATATGGTGGATTTCAAATTGTAACCTCCTATAAAGGAATGACATTTGCTTCCTTTGGCTGATTCTGAAATCTGATTGATGGCTGATTGTAAGTAGCCAATGGCAGAATTTGGGCCCTTGTAACAAGAATGGAATTCAAATGACTCACTGGGCCAGTAAGTGAGGGCACAAGCGTGCCTTTTCTATAAGGGTCGAAAGACGTGGTGGCCAGAATGCACACTTGGGTTCAATGCATTCAAACAGCTGCAGCTCACTGATGCAATGCAAACATCTGGCGTTCATGTTATCTGACTTTTTATCCTCAGTCACATCTACCTTGCAATCTACTCTTAAACTGTCTTCAACTTTTAAAGGATTTTTATCCAGTCCCTAAATAATAAAGGAATCATGTGCTGTTTTTTCTCACTACAACAAACTGTTTGTTACCAAAGTAAATTTGGAAGGAACTAAAGAAATCTCTTGGAGAAAGGACAACACCTTCAACATTTTCATAGGATATCATTTTTAATTCCATGCAGTGCATAAATATTTTTCAGTTATTTTTTAAAAATCTATCACTTACCTTGAGAGAAGAGGGAAAATAGTAATAGCTTCTCCTCTCCCTTGTTGAACCCTCGGCCTCTCCTCCATATTATCTGCAGTTACTCGGGCTCAATTACTTCCTTCCAGCATTGCCGGCTCACCCCTGAATGACTTTCTGGGACAGATGGAAATGTACTAGCTTTTTAACTATCACCAGCTCAGAGGATGTCCATCTCATACTACGTTCAACAAGTGGTGGACATTTAGATCTAGGATAGGCTGTCATATGAACACTTTTCCTAGGAGATGCCAGACAACTGTCTTTCTACCCAAACAAGAGTTTCATGTAAAACCAAAGTCCAACTTGAAGAACCAAGGAGTTTATTTGGCTTTTACTTATGGGATTTGGGGTGAGGGTTACTGATAGGAGCAGGGACGATTCAAAGGCAACTCAACACAGCATGGCTGGGGGCTTCTCCCAGGCTACCTAGATATAACATCCTCAGCTAATCTAACTCAGTTTATATATTCTAGGGCCCCTTCCAACCTCAAGAGTTTGGAGGGGACATAAGTGAGAATGTGTATCTGCACCTGCATGGACAAGTGTGCGGTATCTAGTTTCTCCCAGCCTCATGTGTGAAGGCACATGGTGGGTGGACACTATTCCCTGGCAGGTGGATCTGATAAAAAGAACTGTCCAGTAAGTTGACAATCTTCACATACTTTGGTAGACTTGAACAATGGCAAGAAGCTGGCTCTTCTTTTTTTTTAACAATTTTTATTATCTCCGCTCATACAAACTTAATAGGTACACCGGTTCCCTCCCTCCCTTCTCCTGCCCCCTCCCCGACCTCAGCAATTCCTGTGGATGTGTTATAGCCGGTTCACTTGATTCCTGATGTTGGCATGAAGCTCTCCTGTCAAGTTGAACTATGAACTGTGATGGAGAACTGTAACAAGAGTAAAACATCCTGTCCCCCTAAGTTGTCTGATAGTGAATTTTTCAGCAACACAACAGACACACTGCAATAGGAAGTACCGTTAATAGAATACAACAAATATTTGATTAATCACAGGAAAAATATACATAATGACACATGCCCATAATCCTAGCACTCAGAAAACTAAGACAAAAGATTTCCATAAGTTCTAAGGCAGTCTGTGATGTATAGCAGAAAACTGTCTCTAAAGGCAAGCTGTGTGTGTGTGTGTGTGTATACGTACTGACAAGAGTATAAAAGCCAGCATAATCACAAATAATCCAGTATTATTCTTTAATGAAAAGGTGTGTGTGTGTGTGTGTATGTACCATGGCCATTTGGATATGGCAATATTAGAGGTAGGTTGCAGGGGGGGAGGCAAGCCAGGATTCGCTAGATAGGATGTTCTAATTAGAAAGAGAAGATAGCTATTTCAGTATAATTTACCACTAGGATAGCTACAGTGTAAACTTTAATGATTTATAAAATACTATTTTTCTTTCTAATTTCCCATGGGCCATATGGGTATTTTAGTCAAGTTTCAAGCAAGTAATGGACACCTTGATACAGTATGGGTTTTTCCATGTGTTGTAACTTTGCAGCACACTTATAAGGACCAATTTTTGTCTATTTATGCATGTGCACATTCTAGCCTTTATGAGAGATATTTAGTTCTATAGGAGCTCAATATAGATTTCCAATTAGAATATTTCTTAATTATTAGAAGGATATTATGTACCAAAGGACTACTGGTCAATCTTACCAGGCACGTATGCAAAGATACAGATTATAAGTATCATTTCAGGAATGAATTAAGAGGAAAATATAACAAGAAGTGTTCTACAAGGTCAATTTCCAGTTCAGCACTAGTTAGCAAGTTTCCAGTGACCAGGGTGATAGAATATCAAGTATGCTTGTTAAGTCTGCTGATAACATCAAGTAGAAGAAATAGCTGAAGTATTAGAGAACTGAATTACTATTAAAATGGCCATAGGTATGAACTATGGTGAAAATGGATAGAATGAGATAGAACATGTGTGCATTACTGTTGCAGCTATAATACAGCATGTAGACAAACTATTGATTGCAATAGGGCACTGGGAAAAGCCTAATATAATACATGGGAGAAGCAAGTGAGATACCAATGGACAAAAAAACACAACCCTGAAAGAAAACACTCTAAAATTTTTAATTATCCTATGAAGTATTGGGTTTTATCTTGGTATTTTTGAATACTTGGTTTCAGTTGATCTTCCTCCCATCTCATCTCCTCCTGTTCTTATGTCCCCTTACGTCTTTCTACCTGTTTCTATTCCTTTCTACTCCTTTCCACCTCATAGCTTTCATCTCCCATATAGTTCCTCAAAGAAGACACCCATTTTGGGATACATGGCCGTATAGCCAATAAAAGATCATTCTCATTTCAAGACCATATCATTCTGTGATTTCTTGCTTCCTCACTTGCCTGCGCCACTGTATTGCCAGGAAGCCTTCACAAGCACCGAACGCAAGTCATTGCCACATTCTTGGGCATCCAGAACCATGAGCTAAATAAACCTCCCTTCTTTATAAAGTAGGGATATCACCTGCAACAAAAGTACTAAGATCTTGTTCGATTACAGCACAGTCAATGTAATTGATAAGAAACAGAAATGGTTTAGCGTGTGGTTTTGAAAGTTGAGTGTCCAAGAAAGATCTAAGGCCTGGTGTCTAGAGAGGATACTTTTGTCCCATGCTATGATTTGACAGAAAAGAGAAAGAAGTTGGGAAAAGAGGGGGTTAAAGCAATTTTTATAGAGAACCCATTTCTGCAAAGATAGAACTTACAGTCATGAGTGTAGAGACCCCAAGAACCAGCAACTAAACCCCCACCTCCAAAAATGCTACATCAGAAATCAAATTTCCAACACAAGAACTCTTAGAAATAATACATCCTAACGGTCCCTTTTCTATTCTCCTAACTTATATCTACATAGACATAGTTATGCTTATATAAAAACTAAAAGTATCCACATACAAAAGAAAATGTAGTATTTGTCATTTTGAATTTGAGCTACTTTGCTTAACATAATTTCCAGTTCATCCTTTTCCTTGCAAGTGTGATTTTGTTTTCCTCATTTTGTCATCTTAAAAATTAATTATCTATAAAAGATAACTAAGAAGTTAAAGTAGGAACATTTACGCAAATTGAAATAGGATTATGGACACACATATATGAATGTATAGCCCCTTTTGATACCAAAAACACTCTATATTTTAATGCATACATGCCTTGCCTCACAAAGTAGAATGAATAATTTCAAGGTGCAAGGGTTGGATTTTGAGCATCCAAAACTTGAGGAAAGAATTACGGTTTTTAAGATACTTTTGGCTTACTTAAAAATTGAAATAATGGCAAATGGTGTTAAGAGAAGCCATTCTGAGTGCTGGGCTTGGAGCAGAGTGGAACAGTTTATTTGGCACATGTGAGTTGCCCCACCCGGACACCAGCACCACCAGTACAGAACCAATCAAAGTAGCACTTCCACTGCTACTATTAATGACAACAGTATTTCTCTGTATTTCCAAATGCTTTCTTTATTTTTCTTTTAATTGTGTGTGTGTGTGTGTGTGTGTGTGTGTGTGTGTGTGTGTGTGTATCAGAGAGCACTGTGCATCCCTGTGGAGGAGCAAGGGTGACTTAGGAATCATCACGGATTGTTTCTACCTTCTTCTTGCTAACCTCTGGGATTTCCCAGGCTCCGCCCACCAGGGCCTGCAGGGCAGGCCTCCTCCACTTCCACCTGGCATGTTTAAATGAGACCTGGAATCCAAACTCAGGACCTTCTGCTTGCTAGATAGTCTTAACCCCTGAGCCATCTCTCCAGTGACCTAAGTGGTTTCTTTATAATGGCATTTTAGCATCACTCATTTCTGCCCTGCATATGCTTCTTTATGCCTCTAGTTTTCAAGGTGCGGATCAAGGACTCATTGGGGTTCACCAAAAGCGATGCCTGAACTTATACTTATTTCATAATTTCCAAGGTCTTATTTCCATGTTCTACTGCTGTTCTCTTATAAACACAGTTTGAAGTTTTCTGCATATGTTATTTCATAGATTGAGCTTATGCAAATGTGCCTTTCATTCAACCAAACATTAAAGAGAGTTGGAAAAACTTAAAATATTACCATGTTTCTTATTTATTTTTTCTTATAAAATACAAATTATAAATGAACATTATTCATGTTAATACACCCTAGATTTATTGCTTTTATTTTTATTTATATAATTACCACATTTAAATTTCTTAGGTACAACCTCCAGTGTCCGAAGTATCATAGACATTACCTATATCAACAGTCTTTAGTGCTCTCAATTTAGGACTGAAAGGAGGTCCTGAAAGCAAAAAGTGTGAGAGCCATCGAATTTCCCTAATGGCTTCTACTTCATTAGGAAACTCTAATTCCAAGAAATCATTTAAAACTATCTCATAGGTTGCCAGGAAGAGAAGATAGTTGGTAGGGATCAATAGATCTCAACCTTGGCTGCACATTGGCGTCACCTGATGACCTTGAAAAAAGAACATTAATGCCTACCTAAATGTTTTGGGAATCTCTCCCTCTCCCTCTCCCTGTTCCTCTCCCTGTCCCTCTCCCTCTCTTCTTCAAGTTGAGTTTCTGTTTAATAATTTGGAGTTTATAAACCTTTCTGGATAACTGAATTATGTGCGACAGGGCGGTTAGTGCACTTGGGATCAGCTTATATTAAGAGAGCCTATGTTATCTTAGAGCATCATAAGACAGGACTGAAAGTTGCTTGGGGTAATCCCGTACTGAGTGGGGTGGGGAAGAGGCCAAAACTGTCACCTGAATAGCAGAAAGGAATAAAGTTGATTTATGAGTTTCAAGTAGTTTCTGGTTGTTTGTATGTGACTCATAGAATTTAAATTATAATAATCATTTCACTAATTTAATGATTAAATTATAATGCTGAAGTTAATTATTCAGCTCTAATTTTAAGACAAAACCATAGGGAATAATTTGAAATATTAAAAAACCAAATAACTCTTCATATTATTTTATGATTTTTTAAAATCTGAGAATTCAGGCTGAAAGCAGATTCCTGGAAAAGCATTCTAGGTATAAATTAAATAGCTGGGTCAATTCTACTTCTGTGTGATATATGATGCTTAAAAGGATCCAAATTTACTAATTTACTCATGCTGTGACCAAATCATGAAATAGTGGAATGGCAATTTCAAATTCTGTGGGAAAATTAAGGTAATTTAAGTTTGGGATCTATAAAATTTCTCCTGATTTTTTTGCATTCCGCCCCTTTAAATATAAGCTTTATTGAAATATATCACCAAGTTTTATAGTTTGATGGGCAGATAGAAAAAATAGTTATGGTATGCTAGTACATGGTGGGGGGTGAGTATTGGTAATAATAATACAAGGCCAAGCTGAAGATTTTTAATACACAATTTACATTGGACATACAATAGACATGTAAGTACATGTCTTTTTATTTATATTAATAAATATATGTGCTTTTTATTTATATTAATCTCATAATATTACTACTTAGGATAAATCATATTTTAAAAATAGGACAGACTTGTCATATGTCATTGAGATTATTGGTTCATTAAATATCTACTAGAATCATTTACAAACTTATTTTATGCTTTGAGTTATCATTTAGAATATCTATATGAAATTGTGTTGGTATTGCTTAAATGTTAATAGCATGTTTACATCACAGTATAATATTTTCTGAAGGTTTATCTCTTATGTGATACAATGAAATGACCAAATGATTTTATTCTATTAATCTTTCTATCTACAGTTGTAAAGAAAAATGTATAAAATTAATTGAATTTTCCCATATTTATGCTTAGTTCCCAACTTTTTCTGTATTACAGAGTGATTCCTAACGATTTTTGTCATCTCTCAAATTCCAGTTTACTAAAAGATTAGTAATAAAATATTAAATTGTCCATTAAGGTTATTTAAAGTGATTTTTCTAGATGTAAATTTGTTCATGGTGGAAGTAAAAGAAAACTTCTTTAATATGCAGCAAATTAACCCTTTTAAACTATTAATGCACAGCATACTGAAGAGAAATATGTTCACTACGCATGATTACTTGTAAATATATATATTCATTAGATATAATCTGTTCATAATTTACACTTTATATTAATTTTAAGCAATTAGTGAGAAAAACAGATTCTGCTTTTTTATTAAGCTATGATATGATTCTAAAGTGGATCTCTATTAGTATAATATTTTTCTTCACTCTTTTTTCTCGATTCTTCTTTATTATGCTCCAGAATAAACACCTTCATTCTTTCTTGTGTTATTTTTATTGGTTTCTTACACACTATGACCAAATTTTTTATTCCTTTAGTAACCAAGCATGGGATACTAATTTTTTTCAAGGAAAACTTATAAATTGTTCTGTATACAATAACATAGTAGTTGTGCAGAAATAAAAACAACTCTGTTTTGTGGTAATGTTCCTTTGTGTTAATGAGGACATATTCATTAATATATAATTCTCTGCGAAGATGTTTATAAGCTTTACTAAATACCTTTGATCATGATAATAAAGTTATGTGTGGAGTTCATTATTTTGGTGTCTTGTTTCATTTTTTATTCTCTATTGTATTCTCTCATTTAAGTTTTTATTGTTCATCCTGCACTATGGTTTACACATGGAAAAGGAACACAGTCCAGTTTGTCTTTTCACTTGTTAATTTCCTATATTTACAAATCCACTTTTTGGGCTTCCCCTAATTTTATGTTGCTTCATGTTTTGATATCACCAACTGTGTTTTTCCCTTTTATTTCTTAAGCAGGAAAGAATATCTTATGTTCCTCGTGGTTTCTTTTCCCTTGCAGAATTCCCCTGACTCAGTCCTGACAGATCTGGATATCCAAGAGGGAGTTGATTCACAGGATTAAAGGCAAGAAGAACCTCAATTAGACACTCTCTGATTTCTTCAGATGTTTTTTCTAATCTTTTAATATGGGATTATAGGCAGCTAGAACCTATGTTGCTGTTATAAAAATAGTGAAGATGCTTTGTTCTAAATCATAAAAGCACTTGCCTGTTTAAAAACGCCTATTTTTCTTAATTTGAATTAATTCCAGTCTAGATGAGGATAATGAACTTTGGTCAGCTCTTTGCGATTCTGAGTACGAAATACCGTGATGAGCCCTGGGAAGCTCTCATGCTCTCCTCAGTATCTGCTGGAAACTCCCTCAGAGACTGATTAGCTCACGCTTGTCACAAATAGGGGAGATAATTATGGGGCTTAACAGTCTATGTGGTGGATCTTTTGAGAGGCAATGGGTAGATCTAAGACTGTCTTTGGATCAACCCTAATTCTTATTATTGCACATATCTTGTGAGGGTATTTTTTTAGCACATCCCCAGAGACTAAACATTGTCTCTTCTCAGAGGATGATATCACATTTCTTTGCCAGAAGATAAAATTGTCCAAATTAAATTGTTCTTAATTAGTCTAATCCTAAGAATCATCCCATAAAGTTTATTGCACCCATGCTAGCACCTTATCACAAAATTCTTATTGAAAGAGCTAATCTTTTGCCATGGAAATAATGTTTATAAACAATATTGCTGATTCCTGTATTAAAAGGAAGATTTGCTTTCCTGAAGCTGGAAGCTTCAATCACTGTTTTATGGTTGTTAGTGACATCAGATGACTTGGTTTGAATGAGAAAGTGAACTTACTCCAAACGTCCCTCATTACTGTTATTCTACTGCACTATAGCATCATAGTGACAAAAAGGCAAATGATTGAAATTTCAGAAAATTTAATTTTATGAAAAGTTTTAGAACAGTGTTATTTCTTCACAGAACACAGGACCATGACCTTAAATAGAACTAGTCCAGCACTGCCTGTTGATGGGAGAACAACTTGAGGCTGTTGACTTATGCTGCGTATGAAAAAAGTGCCATTGAATAAGGGTGGTGCTGGTAAACGGCTCAAACCTTTATCTCTGGAAATCACTTTCTTTAATAAACCCATTTTATTGCTTTAGTTATCATTTGCTTTACAGAAACAAAGTACTTAGATTTTAAAGAGAAAATACATTCTCTAACTTAGAAAGGTTGATGAGATGCTACTAATGCATTGAAACAGATGAAAATTGCTAGGATTTACATTTTTTTGTTCTTTTTCTTTTCAAAGTGTCTCAGGGTCCTCCCTGTGTGGGCTGGGGGGTATGTGCAAAAATGTACTCAAGCATGTATGAGCCTATGGAGGCTCGAGGACGACTCTGGGAATTACCTTGTATTGCTCTATCTCATTACTTTGCTTTGGAGTTTCTCAGGCTCTGCTTTCCAGGTCTAGAAGTATAGGCTGCAGCTATTTTCACCCTGCATTTTTATGTGGGATCTAGGATCCAAATTCAGATTCTTTTGCCTGTGAGGGAAAGGTTTTAACACCTGAGCCATATTTCTAACCCCAGAGGAAAACTTTTATTTAGAGCAAAACAATAGAAAAAAAATCAGGATACACTGCAATGGAGCGGTGGGCCACGTGAGTGAAAAAATCCAGAGCCTATTTCCTCACTGATTTGTCACCTTTGTCGGGTCCCTTAACTTTTGTGTGTGTTGCAGGATGGAGGGAGTAGGGAGGACCTCTGTTTTCTGTTCTTTGTATTGCAGAAGATGGTTTGCATTTCTCAAGCGCATAGGCACATATCACATGCACTACTCTGTTTTGCCAAGAAATAATCATCTCAGAAAATGCTGTGTCTATCGTAGTGAGGTGAAGAACTTCCAAGGGTTTCTTGGAGGGCCTATGCAATTTCATATGGTATAACTTCCAATGGAACTTTTCTAATAGCAGATTCAATTGCCTAGATATATATTTTTTCAATAATATAATGCTCTCCAAGCGAAAAATTCTTCCACTAATAGAATAGATATCTGTTTCTTTCCATCTACAAATACCTTGAAAATAGAGTGAGTTATTTCTTCTCCCTTACTTCTAAAATGGTAAGGGTCTTCATTAGTGTACGCATTCAGTAACAGAGTTAATAGGAAAGAAAAATACAGCTGCATCCCCTTCCCAGTATTTTTCATAGAATGAAAAACGAAAAAAGGCATATGTTCATTTTTCCTTTATGACGTCCCAGAAAGAATACATATATAAAATGGAAAGTTACTTTTGATAGTTTATAGCTGTAGAGTAATCTGTTAAAAGGAGAGGGAAAATAGCCAAAGTGATGACAGCTGGTAATTTTGGAAAATCTTTAAAATTAAGAGACTGGCCTCAGAATGTGAACACTAACAAAAACGATAAATCACAGTACTTCTTTGCATATAAGGTGCTTTTCACACCCTCTTTCCTTCACAGTTACATTGTTCATATTATTTTTCTCCCTTTCTACTTCCTCCCAAATATTTGGGTTCAGAAGCAAGAAAGTTGACTATTGGTTCCTATGAGTCTTGGTTTCGCAGGACTAAAACATTTAGCTTTTTCATGAGGCAATGAAAGTGCAGTTAATCAGACTCCATGAGTCACGCTTCATTGATTTTCAGATGTGAGCTGCGATGGAGCCTGTCACTAGCCACCCTGGTGGAGCTGAGCAAAGCAGCTAATCCTCTTAAGCAGCAGTCAAGGCATCGAGATAAAAGCTGGCAATTCAACTTGTTCAAGTAACAGATTTGACAAATTAGGAGGGTTCGACCCTATGATTTCAAAAGTCTGATCATGGTGGTTAATATATGGTATGTTGCAACAACATAGATGAAGCAGAAATCAAGTCACTGTAAATTGTTAGATATAATGTAAGGGAAGTAATTCTCTTTATTTTGTATCATGAATATAAGAGAAATGATTCTCTTTATTTCATGTCTAAAAAGGAAATGGATATATGAATGAAAGTCAGAGAACAAAATTATTGGGAACTCAAAAATAAATATTAGACATTGCAAACTGATACTTTTTGAAGCTTCATGTATAGAAAAAATAACATGAAAAATAAAAATAAATTTAAAGAAGCATTAATTTTTCACATTATATACAATTTGCTTAGCAATGTTTAATTTATTTCTATCAACAGTGAGACATAGGAAACCTATCAGTTTCAATACCTGTAGCAGTAATATTTATACTAGGTTGGCTAATAAATTATTATCATTCAGATATAATAACAAATCAACCAACAACTTACTAAATAATTTTACTCAATTTACTAAATTGCCATTATTTTGTCTATATTATTTATGAGAGAGAGAGCTAGAGAAAGGAAAGGAGAAGGAAGGAAGAACGAAGGAAGGAAGGAAGGAAGGAAGGAAGGAAGGAAAAGGAAGGAAGGAAGGAAGGAAGGAGAAGGAAGAAAAGAATGAGCCAGAAAGTGAAGGACTAACAAAAGCCATGCCGACAACACCGCGCGAGCAAGACAGAGTGTAGTACATTACGCGTACCAGTCAGTCACATATGTGTATGTCATGGCACATGAGTGCAGATCAGAGGACAATTTTCAAAATCAGTTTATTCCTTCTAACAAGTGAGTTTCTGGGAACTAAATTCAGGTCACCAGAGTTGCAAGCATGCTGTTTACCATTTTATGTAGTGAAGGAAAAGTTGAGATTTCTGTTTTAATAGGCACAACAGGCTTTCAATGAAAATTATGTCTACCTTATATTGTATGCTTTTAGATATGCCTTGAAGTAATTTTTACTAACACATTTGTTATGAGAAGCTTCAGTGTCATTCATGTGGTTAGGAAGAGAGAAACAATAATGTTAAAGTCTTGCTAAGATTTCAATTTTTGTTTCACCTTAAAGTTGTAGATGAAAAATAGCAGTTCTCCCTTCAAAGGGACAGGAGGTAGCTTATTCTGAAGACAAATTTGAGTGGCCATGGCCTAGGAACACAGATTCACGTTGTGCCAAATTCCACATATTCCATTGTGATAACAGTTCTTGAAGTTTTATAATCACACAAAAAGGGAAGCCATAATCAAGGCACTTCACAAATACATTAATAGCACGATCACATAGGCAGATTATAGAAAAGTGGGGGAGATTTCTATTATAAGTTATTGATTCACTCTGATAACCACATTAACCTTAGTTGGTGAAAAATAGGGGTCTGGTTGTACATTCCAAAGAATTTATAGCCACAAGGATGCTAGGTCACATATAAAGATAAGCTATATACAGTTATTAAAGAGACTAAAGATGGTCCATTTTAAAACTCTTCATTTCATTGAGCTATTAGTCAATTAATCAAACTTGCAGATGCAGCTTCCTTCAGATTCATACATTCATAAAATAAAGATTAAAGTGGGGTATATACGTCACATAGAGGCAAAATTTCTTGATTCTGTTTTCTTCCCAAGCTTCTTTTCAAGTGAGTCTCTCTCTTTCTCTCTCTCTCTCTCTCTCTCTCTTCTCTCTCTCTGTATTTCTTCCTTTTTTGTTTTTATACTTAAAATATCACCTAAATCATAAGTTGCTTGATCATTGACATCTTGTTCAATGAATGAAACTTATTATTTTCTTTTCTCCTGTAGAGAGAAAACAGAATTAAACCCAGGTTATTATGTGTCATTTGCCTATGCTAGCTTTAAATAGGAAGATAAAATTTGCTGAGTTTTGTACTTCTACCATCCATTGAAGACAATTCCAATAAACATTAATCCACTCTTCCCTGAGGGGAGTTTTCAGTCCAAAAGCATCAATATGCTCATCAAATCAATGCAAGTAAGAATTGTATGCCTGATATTATCTATCAGGAAAAAACGTATAAAAAATCTCGTGATGATGAAGTGACTGGAGCACATACAACTCTGCTACTCTAGCACATTATTTGGCATCATAAACAAAAGCCTATGTATCAAATGTTATATTGAAGAAATTATAAAGTGATAAATAAATCTTACTATAAGAAACAGGTCCACATTATTGCATAAAGTTAGTGTGTCACAAAAGGGAAAAGCTTTCGAATTTATCAAAATGTTGTAAAATCATTGAGATGATTTATTAGAGGCAAATGTTACTATTCAGAAAAATAAAGCTCTAGCAGTATGGCTCTGTGACCTAGACATTTCTACATAAGTCAACAATCAAAAGTGGTCCACCTGTCAATGATATTGTTGCATATATTTGACTTTCATAAGAACAGAAGTCAGAACACTTACTAAATATTTAAAATATGAACACTTCCATGTTATTGCAAGGTAGAGATGATGATTAATATTTTACAAATTATGATAACAGACCAAAGATTGGATATGTCTGATGTTACAGTTACAGAAATATTTCTATTTATTGTTGCTCCCTTTATTAAAGTACAAATACCTTGCTCCAAATGGAACTTAAACCTTGTATAATCAAGACTAAGAACTAGTAAGTACGATGCTTCTCTTCCAAATCACATCACATAAAAGATGGGTGATCTTAGAAGTAGGGATAATTCCCATTACTGTAAACCAGGCTAAGTACCTATGGAAGGAGAGGATATAGGCCCAAGGGGAGGGAATTATTAAAGTTTAGCAGTAAATACTTTATATCATACTACCTCCTAATCGTTTGTTCTTTTACCATAGCTTAGAGGAAGGCTTGGCACTCAATCTAGGAGCTTCTTTTTGTGATGGAAAGTGTTTATTACAGGAAATCACTCCTGGTTAAATGCAGAAAATAAGTGACTGTGGATTGCTTGACCCTAAAGAAAACATCTGAACCATCCTCTTTCCAATAGCTCGGGAGCTTCTCAGTAGAGGGACAGTGAGAATGTAAAACTTGAAGGTGGCAAAGGGGCACGGTGAGATGGTATCGTCAGACATATCCAGGCCTCTGCAACCACAGACTTAATTCAGCTGGGGCTATTTTCACAGGAGTACAAGATTTGGCCTGTCCACTTTACATCATGAAAAGGGAGAGACCTCTAGGGCTCTCCACCTTCCTCAGAGACCAGCAAGGTTCAAGACTGGATGAGACGACGGGCATCAAATCCCCCCAGTGATATACACATGGACACACTGTCTTTGCTCCAGCAAATACCCAGAAACACAGACTGGACATACGCATATATGCACAGAAGAATATGGGTGTGGGAGGAAGACAGATGAGAAATAAGAAATTTTTTACATGGAAAAAAATGAGGGTTGGATTGAGTAATAAGGGATGAAAATTATGTAATAAATGTATAAAGCCTTAAAAGAATATAAATAAGAAAATTCAACATAATAATGGGTGGTTAATACATTGCAATAAGCCATAGAGTTCGCACATGTCTTGTGAGTATTTACTGCTTACTGTGAGCCAGATGTTGCGAAAAGGCATAGATGATATAGCAGTGCATAAACAAAATTCTCAGCTTTTGTGGAACTGTATTCTATGAAGACAGGATGCAAAGTAATCATCTGTGCTATATTTCAGATGAGAAAGATGAAGCAGTTGATGAACCTGAATTTGTGTGATGCCCATCAGAACAAGGAAGAGCACATTAAAATGAAAACCTAAAGAAAGATAGCAACCTAGTAAGATAGTTGCTTGAAGATGTTTCCATTAAGTGTGTTAGAAAAGAAGACAGAAGATCGCAGACATAGGATTAAACATGATACATTCAAGATACAATTAGGAAACTAATGAAGGTAAAAGTGAGTGAGAGATCAGAAAGCATGAGAGGAATTCAGACAGAATAGGAAGCTATATCATATGGGGCCTTGTTGATCACAGAACATTCTTTGGTTTTTCCATTAAAAATGAAAAAGGCATATGATATATTCAATGTGTTCAGAGTAATTCTCACCATCCAGGTGTGGCAGAGCCACCTATACAAGACCATGGAGGCCCAGGCAGGAAGAGCAAAGTCAAGGCCATCTTAGGCTATCTAGCAAGATACTAGCCAATTGTGAAAAGACAGATATATACTCATGATTTTTCTTTTTTGTTTCTACTCCTTATTTCGTTGCTGAAGCATATTTTAAACACATTAACAGGTATTAAACCTGAAGTTATAAAAAGACTAAAGAACTGAAAAAAAAATATAGTCAGTAAGAGACATAACTGGGTAGTGCTAGTCATGACCCAAAGAGTTCTGACTCTGCATTGAGCAAGTCACTCCCCATTCTCAATGTTATTATTATTCACATTTAAGTTATTGCTCTTTTCATGTTGGAAAACAATTCTGTATTATGTGGGACAGACACGTGAAAAATGATAAGGAGTGTAGGGATGCAGGACTTAGAGCATCCCTACACTCCTTGTCATTTTTCAGCATAATGGCCATCCATGTGTAAGAGGAACAAGTACCCCACGTGCCTTTCAATCACTTTCCTGGGTGGCAGTTCTAGACCAATTGGGGAAACACTGAAGGAGATTAAGAACACATTTCAAAGGGTTCCTGAGATTATGGGGAAAGACTCAGTATGGCAAGTTTAGCAGACCTGACTGTCCTGTTAGACCAAATGCTACATTACCAGGCATAAGGGAAAAAGCAGAAGATAATGCCAAAAAGATGGATATGAGTTAATATAAAACCATCATTACTCTTCAGATATTCTTTTATAGGTGAAAGTCTTGTCGCAAATTGTTTATCAGTATCCAGTAGTGTCCCACAAGCAATGTAAAACATCATTATCTTCTCTTTTCAAGCTTGAGATAGGAAAAGGAATAAATGTTTATCATGTCACAGAGTGGGCATATGAAGGGGTGAGTTTCATGACTGCTTTATATATGTCTGCTTCTCCTCTGATTCCAGTAGTGTCAGGAGGAAGCAGGGTGACTCATAATACGATTTTAAATAAAGCCAAATTTTTGCTTCATAATTATGTTTATATGATGTTTATTTTACATCATGTTTATCTTACATGTTAAATTGGGAATTCTTTGTCAGAAACATTGTGGTTATAACTACAATTAGAGCATAAAACAGGTGCTAAATAAATGCTTTATTAGTAGAAAAAAATTAGTAAAACACTCATTGGAGCTTTCTACCAAGTATTACAGCTCTTTTTAAGTTCCCTGTCCAATACTCTCTCATAAAACTGTTCTCATAAAAATGACAGAATTATAATCTGAGTCTTCCTATCAAGGATCATATCCCTAACTGTAATTGTAATATTACAACTGCAAATTAACATTTCCCCAGAGGTCATTTCTGTGCTGTTTCACCCTCTATGTGAGAATATCCTCTTCTTCATTCCTATTTTCTAACCTCCATAATGTAGCGCAGTTTTAGTCTAAGGTGAGCACCTGATAGAGAGACCCACGTCAGCTCCTCCTTCCTGCCCAAACATAAAGAAAACTATTAAAAAGAGCTAGAAGTTGTTTTTTAGGGTAAAGGAGAATGAGATAAGGAAAAGGGATGAATAGCCCCCATCCCCAGGCTCTGATTCCAGGCTTACTGTTTAATACTAGGTCTTCTGCAGTTTAATGATTAAAAATAGAAGAGTGTCTAAGATATTGAATAAATTATAATCAAACTAACACTGTAGGATTTTTAAAGTCTTTAATACATTGCTATGCAAAATATTCAATAAAGAGACAGTATTTCTCAGTTACCTGACTCTAGAAACACTTTTTAGTATAGAGAATATTCCAGAACTCATAAACTGAGTTCAAATGACAGACTTCCTTCAAAGTTGGACACTGTAATAGTGCAAAACGTTCTGTAATTCCCGAACAAGGTCAGGAAATGGAAGATGAAAATTTGATAATCCCAAAGCTAGTGAATTAGCCAGCCTGGATCATGCAACAATGATGCACTCTGTCTCAAAACAAGCTGGAAAGGTAAGACCCAACAGCCTTAACATCTGCTCACCTGTTGTGGAATGCATAGATCTGTCTCTCTAGAGGACACAATAAACAGTATGTAAAATTTCTGTTTTGCCCAACCTTTTTATTTGTCGATCCTAAATGTCCTTACTAGAATTTCAAGTTTTATAGCATAAGCAGTGAGCTAAGTGATCCTTGTCATGTGTAAAGCAAGACACATAGAGGGCACAGCATCACAAAGATTTCATCTTTAGTACCCAATTCTGGCAGCCCTGTTTTCCTATTACCTTCAACATAGGTTCCAGATTGCAGACATATAGTCAATAAAATAAAATGAGATAATTTTTGAAATATATGTTTTATATAAATATAACAGAAGCAGTAGTATTATTTACATAGTGAAACAATAAATATGTTGCATATTTTAAAAGACATATAGCTTCAGATTTCAATGAAACATGGCTTAATAAATACCAGAATAAAAGGTAGGACTCCATCATATCTTATATTTCAAGAGAGTGTATGTAGAAATGCAAAAATAGGTACCAGTTTCCTTCAGTGATTACTTTAGGTGGTAGTGAAGTGGCAAGAGCCCATGAATCCATTAACACTAATTCTTGACAAAAATGACAACATAATTCAAGACACTACATTTCCCACCCCCAGGGCCTTCAAGGGAGGTGGTAGAACAAGCAAACAAAAGCAAGCAAATATTTCTCTATGAGTGCATATGCAAACGTGTATGTATATGCATGCATAGATAAGTGATGGTTCTCACGGAGGACACCCCAAGCCCTTGCGTGCAGTGGTGGAAAACCAAGCTCATATTTCCAAAACAAAGACACACTGGGCAGCAGCAGGAGGCCTGACAGAGAAGCAGCACCACTTTAGAAACCTGAGGCACTTGCGGGTTGCCCCCCTCTGCAGAAAGATGGTTCTGGCAAGAGACTACAGAGTGGAATAGAAACCTCTGCAGTCGTCGCAGAATCAATAGGAGCGTCTCTTTTGATCTGGGAACAAGCGTCTGCCTGGAATGGAAGCATAAACCAAAGGAGAAGCCTCCAGAATATTCTAGATTCTAGAGCCCAAGGACATATCATTTTTTGTTTATGTATTTCCACCATCAGGAGAGAAGAATTTTATAATGTATGTACATGTCAGGCTTAAAAAATTGTCATCTCCATATAGTTAACTAGAAATAGAATTGCCATTGATACTCTTTTTGACTGTACCTTTATTTTCTCAAAGAATTGGTAATTAAAAGGAATCCCTTAAAGGAACTACTGAGCCTAAATCTCCGCAGTTTATAGGTGCAACATTGGCATCAAGAAACGAAAAGAAACTGCCCTTGCTTCTAAGATTCTAAGGCTCTGTACGTAGAGCTAAGACCAAGATCCTTTTTCTAGACTTTTGCCCTGCTTTCTATACTACTTTGTTATGCTATAGTATACTTGTTTCATTTAAATTTTTACCTACTTGTTATCACCAATAGGATAGCTATGCTGGTGTGTTCTAATACCCTTTTCTTTCAGATTCTAATAGTCTAAGTCAAATAGATGTAAAATATAAGAGACTAAGGAAGAAATCTTATATCAATAATGCTTGATAGTCTACTGCTTGCATTAAAGTCTAAGCGTGGTGAAAACTACCTTGAAGTTGGCCTAGACAGGAAGCAGATCAACAAAGAACTTTGGGCTATGCGTATAGACTCCAGATTGATTGTTCAATCAGGAACACAGTTATAACCTTGTCCCTGTAAAGGTGTATGAAATTTTTATCTCATGTTATGTTCTTTCTTAAAGTTATGGTAAAAAGAGGTCTCTTACACAATGCCCAGAGCCCACAGGTGACAGTGGCCAAAGAAGAAACTGGACTCTGTGTAAAAATGAAGTTGAAGCTTAGAGCAGGCATTGCAGGTTTGCATGTGAAATCAGAGGAACATTAGAAGGAAATATGTAGCCCAAGGTTATGAGACGTCAGTGATTCATTTATCAAGAAAAAGAGAAAAAATAGAAATAGCTCATTGAATATTATCGGTCTCAAATTTTGCAATAGATTTATGGCTTTATTTTAGCAAAGAGGGTAATAACAATGTCACTTATCATGCTATATTTTATATGTGTAAAGATGCCTATAGTTAATAGAATTCATCAGGCAGTAGGTTTGGGCACCATTTAAAACAAGGGTCAGAGGGGCATTAATTCTATTCAAAGTGCCCATCTGTTGCTGCCCAACTTGCACAGAGGGTTGCATAGCAACCCATAGTACTGCATGGATATGGCTGGCCTCCCTCTGCTGCTTTTGTTTGCCCTCTGAGAGAGCTGCCCTTGATGGAGAAGCCGTAGGTGTTCTTTTATTTATATATTTATTTATATTTTGGCTGGAGTCTTGGCCTGGTGAGTGGGGGCTCATTACAGCCTGCTGAGCTAGAGAGCATTATGCGGCAGTATCTGACATATGAATGTAATCTATCTTCCTGGCATGATTTTTAGTCCCAAACGGATTCCCAAATTTCTAAGACGATGGAAGTACGGCAAATTAAAAAGAAAATGCCAGGATCTTTTACTACCCAATAAAGACATTCAGCCACGCAGGTGGAAAGAAGGTTCACAAAGCTTGATTGAATTCGTAGAACTTATAGTCAAATCCCAGCATTCGACTGAAGCATGTTTTTGAACATCTGAACTCTTTAACTGTACAGACCGTGGAATTTGTTAAATTAAAACATTCCCTAAGAACCCAAAACTCGTGTGTGTGGTGTGTGTGTGTGTGTGTGTGTGTGTGTGTGTATCAGAGGACACCTATGTGCCTATGTGTGCCCAAGGGTGACAACGGGAATCAGCCCATATTGTTTTACCTCCTTATTTGCTTTATTCTGGGCTTTCACAAACTCTGACTTCCAGGGCCCAAATTGCAGGCCTATGTCTTTGTATTTAATTTTTTGCCAGTTCCAATTCTCTCTCTTTCTCAGTTAATGACCTTCAAATGACAATTTGATAGACGTGGTTGCCATGGGCAGCGCCTTGTTTCACTTCCTGTGTTTTTCAGAGTAAGCAGCTGAGAGGGAAAAAAAAATATTCTCCACCTTCACTGGACATTAAAGTGTTAGTTTTGTACTTTGGGAACTTTCGGGAAACACATCCAGTGAGATCACACCTCTACGAGTATAGTATATTTTCACGTGTTGAAGAAGTCACAGGTGCTGAGCAGACATGGACCTCCATGTGGGTGGCCTTACAACCAGGTACCTACCAAGTTATTGCAGTTTATATCTTTATTGCTTTTGAGGAGACACCCAAATGATTTAAAGTAATATTACTTATTTGAGAGAGACGGGGAGGAAGAGAGAGAAGAGAAAGACGGTAGCATGCACAGATGCCATGGCACGAGTAAAGGAAACAACTACTTTCCAAAGTCAGTTCTCTCCTCCCACCAGGTGGGCTCTTGAGGGCATCAAACTCTGGCCACCCGGTTGCGAGGAGGGACTTTGCCTGCTGAGCTGTCTCGCTGGCCCAAGGTTTAAGTGAAATAGGCATTCAAAGAAGATCTAGAAGGTCATTCAGTCCCAGTCCAGTGATGGAGTGTGGCAACAGAATCTGATTTGCTTTTGCTTAGCAGTCTATAAAATTTCTGATTCCATCTGTTCAGTGTTGTTATATTTGCTTATAGAATTACCCTAAAGAAAAATATTCATCCCAACAGACTGTTTATTTAAAAATAACACAATGTAGTAAACACTACATAATAAAAAGAAGACTAAAACATTATCTATTTAACTTTTATTAGGAATATAATTTGGAGAGAGGGAATGATTATAATTAACAACTGAAATATTGTAAATTGCACATGTATACCAATTGATATTAAGATGTCAAGTTGTGAGTAATTTCAAAGAGAACATGAATATATTATTAATTTGCTACATACTTCACAATTAAAACTTATTTTGTTATTTCATAAATTGTCAATACCTAGGAAATCTTTTTTTCTTCGATTAATATGGTTTAAGGTCATTGTACCCCAGATTAGATCCTCCTGTCTTGTCTCTTGTGCGATTTGTTATTCAGTTAGCTCCTTATTCATGTTTGAGTTTGATCTCTTTTATATTATGAATTTGTATGGGAACATGTGCTTCTTTTTTTGATCCGTGTTTTCTGTAGCTTGTATTTTCTTTTTGTTTCATTTTTATAACTATGGTTCTAGTATCTATGTTGCATTTACATATTGTTCACTTTTGTTACTTTGTACCTGTTTTTTGCACTTCACTCTCACAGCGATTGTTGTGCGTGGCCCAGGTCCTCTTTCTACACCTCTTTCTATGCTTTTCTCATGAGTGGGAGCTTCCTGCTACTACCTTGACAACATACTGAGGAATGCCTAGAATATCTTTTCACCTGCCACAGAAGGAGGAGCAAAAGAAAAGTGAAGGTCTTGTCTAGTAAGCTTGTCACTCACCAAATTGCATGAATCAGATGTAGTGTTACTGCATTATAAAGGTAATGTGATTCTCTTTTTTCCCCTCTTATTATCCTAATGATAAATATGCTAATATATGCAGGTTAAAGACATACCCACGCTCTATTGCCACTGCAAAAGCATCCCCAAACCTGATCTCAGCAGGATATGCTTCTCTTTTTAAGTGCTCTCTGTTGCACACCTTATAGACATAAGATTCAACTAGAAAACCTTGTTTAATTTAATACAAATGATGCCCAGCAGGAGTCTAAGTTAGTGAAAGGCAAGAATAATTTAACACCAAAGATTAGACATGAGGGTAAGTCCCACACGTGTACTTCCAGCCCTTAATTATAAAGGAAGATAGTTGTGTCACCTAACTGTAGGCAGCAATGCAAACTCTATTCATTTTTCTGATCAAATGGGATCCTGAAAGTATACTGCATTTTTAAAAATTAGTAATGTAGTGTGTGTGTGTGTGTGTGTGTGTGTGTGGTGTGTGTGTGTGTACGAGAGGGCACTTGAGAGTGTGTGCACTTGTGGAGGCCCAAGGGTGACATTGGAGTCATCTGCATTACTCTGCCTTCTTATTGTTTTCCTCTAGGGTTTCCCAAGATCTGCCTTCCAGGGTGAGAAGTATAGGCCACATTCATATCTGCCTGGCATTTTTATGTGGAATATGGGGATCTGAACTCAAGTCCTTTTGCTTGGGAGAAAAAGGCTTTAACCACTAAGCTATCTCCCCATCCCAGAAATAAAATTTTTAAAAATCACAAAAAATAATGAAACTTCAGATCATCAACTAAAGTGAGTTGAAGTTCCTATGTAATGAAAAATTAGTGAAAATATTTGTTTTATTTCTGACTCTCCTCCCACCCTTTAATCTGCAATATATATAATATGTATTATATATCATATATATAAATACATGTTAATTTTTCCTCTTGCAACTTTTAAAGTTTTATCTTTATCCATAATTTTTAGCAATTTACTATAATATGTTAGATCATCTTGGATTTTTTACAGAGGTTTTTTATTCGTTTTTTTTTTCCTTTTTACAAATTTTATAGTTTCTGACAATCTTATACAAGCCCACAGAAGGACATCCCTGACCTTTTAGTTTTAGTACACCTTTGAGAAGTTTGGGCACCATTCTGGCTCATGGAAAATGAAGTAAAAATGAAAAATACAGAAGACAGTGCAGCAATCTCAGACGGAGCATCCTACAAGCCTAGCACTCAGGAGGCAGAGATGGGAAGATCACCACAGAAGGCCAGCCTGCTTTACAAGTAAATTCCACACCAGCTATCATAGCTGCTGCATAGTAAAAACCTTCAGGCAGGAAGGGGGAGAAAGAGAGGAGAGAGGAGAGGAGAGAGAGAGAGAGAGAGAGAGAGAGAGAGAGAGAGAGAGAGAGAGAGAGAATAAAATATTGAACTCTCAAAGGACAGGGAATTTAGTTGAAATAAAAATTGTCATTGACTGCAAAAAACATGAAAAACTAGAGCTGCAGAGATGGCTCAGGTGTTAAAGCCTTTGCTTCACAAGCAAAAGGATTTGATTTCAGATCCTAGATTCCATGGGGAAAACAAAAAAGCCAAGCGAAATGTCAGGTAATTTTGGCCCTGAAAGATGAATTCGGAAACCTCAGACCTATGGTGCTTCCTGATGCTACCTTGGGCCTCCAAAGGAATACAAACTTACGGACGCTCTTGTACATACACCCACACATTATGCACACACAAAAAAATCTGAAAAGTCTACAACCTGGTAAGTTTATGGAACATTAGGGTATACTCTTTTCTCTAGAAAAATAAGAAAATCTTGGTAAAAATAGATAATACCATCTTCTCTCAGAAAAAGCATCTTTGCTATTTTTCAAACTCAAGTGAACAGTGCAAGACAGAATCCAATATCTGTTGTGACAATAGAAACTTAGAAGGTGTCACAAGGGGTTCATGTGTGCTCTGCACTCTGTCTACATAAAACATCTGATGATCTTTTATCCATCCATATGCATGATGTTTATTTGCATCTTTTCTAGCATTTCTTGCACAATGGACATATATAAATAAACTCCTTGACTGAGTTCCAGAAGCCACTTTACCAATTTAATCATACCCAAGAAGAGGATTATAAATGTCTCAATTTTATAGCTTGTGAGTTAAAAGTACAAATCACAATCTGGAAATGGCAGTTGGCATAGGGAAAGCGAAGAGATTCTTGGGGGTCTGAGCCTTCAAATTCTTCACTTTCTCCATGAAGACGGTATCAGAGTTGAAGTAGAGGAAACTCAGCCCAGTGTCCACTGGATAATTACTTGAAGAACATAATTACTTGAAGAAGATAATTAATTGAAGGCATGTGTTTCACTCACTTTTCTCCTGTTGCTGTGAAATAATACTCTTACACAACTTAAGGGATAAAGGGAGATTTATCTGGCGTAAGGTTCCAGAGGGGACATAGTCCATTATTGTTGGAATCACAGAGCAGAAGACATGACTGGAAGCAAGAGGCTAGTTCAGGTCACCAAAGCTGTAAGGAGACAGAGAGCAAGAGCAAGCAGGGCTAGGCTACCAAATCTCAAGGTTCATCACCCACGCTCCTCCATGACTTGCCTTTCTCCAGCAAGGCACCAACTCTTAAAGGTGCCCCAACCTTCTCAGACATTAACACCAGCAACTCTGGAGTTTATAGAGGGCAATCCATATTCAAACCATGACACAGTGTTAGGAATGTTGAGTAATTTGTGGAAGGATACGCAATCCTTTTTTTTTTTCTATCCATAATAATCTCTGAAATGATCTTTCTCTGCTAAGTACACTGGTTGAATTCTTTGGGATAGCACATAGCATATTTATAATGTTAATCTAACCTATTTGCTCAGAAAGAAGATAGTTAGGAGCTGCACGGTCTTTCAGATATGACTGTGGCAGTAATGCTTTAGAGCAAGGATGCTGTGTGAAATCTTTATTAAACTCTAGTTAGGAGAGTCACAATATGAACAACTCAGTTCCTGAGCACCATGTCTTCCAAACAAAGAAATCCTCACCGAGAAACTAAGAATAGATGAGAACTTGACATCACAACACATGGACTTTGAAAGCTGACAGAGGACATCCCCCTGACTTTCTAAGCCTCCGTCTTCACTCAGTCATCCAAGGGTTCTCTCTGAAGCCATCTTGAGAGGTCGAATGATCAGTTGTACTTGACAACTTCATAAAATCCTTCCTCCATCCTGTAACAGTTGCCCTCTCACTTTCACCTGTGCTGCTGTGACCCAATAAATAGTGTATAAACTTCATCTCCTCATTTTGCTTCCTTAGGCTACCAAAAATAAGCCAGCTCTACAGCTTAAGACTGCAGTGGTAAGCCAATTGTTTAAGTTCTGGCTCACTATTCTCTTTCAACACATGGTGACTTGTAGTTTAAATGCTGCAGACATCAAATTTCTTTAGATTCTCCATATAAAGCATGCTGTATTGGTTAACCTTTCTCACTTTCTTTTTAATTCTTTCAGGAATGTATTAATTCATTCTCATATAATTTTTATATTAATTAACTCAGGGGTGACTCTCTTTCTTGAGTGTGCGTATGTGTGTGTGTGTTTCCATATAGTGCTCCACATTATCACTTCCTTACAGAGGGTTCTCTGTATACTCTAAATCACTAGTGAAATAGATACTCAATAATCATGAATCTTCATGACATTTCTTTCTCTTGCTCTGATATACATGTACCACACTGGGGACATCTAAAACAAACTGAACAGCAATAAAAAGATAATAGGAAAGAAAACTACCTTTAAGAAAATGAACCTTTTGAAACTTTTTAATTGCCCAGAACCTGAAATTTAGAGTGTTCAATTAACAAAAGCAATCCAGAGTATCTTCTGTTGGGGGAAAAAAATGGTAAATAGATAAGATTTAAGAATACAAACCTCACTATGGGACAAAGGGAAGAAACTGGCAAGGACAGATTTCAAGTACCAACTTTTAGAATTTGGAAAACCACTGAATAGCGGAATCACAATCTCATTTTACAATCAAAATGAATATCATCGATGCTATATCAAGTGATTTCTTTTTGGTTCAAAGACTCACCATGTTTTCAATTAATTTCATCTTTTACTTAGGATGCAATAAATTGGTGCTTCTGTTTTTGAAATATTTTCATGCTTTAACTTTGCAACTTTTAGCTGAGAAGCTTTAGCTGAAAGATACATAAAATCTTTGTTGTTAGAACACTTGCTGTCTAAGGAGAGGCACATAGCAGTGCGTTTGATGCCAATTGAATTGCATAAGCAATGTGTGAGTGTATCTTCAGGATGCCAGAGGCAATCAGAGAGGATGCCTAGCACAGGGCACATGTACAGAAGATGCCCCACTATGAAACTTGATCTCTATAATACTGCACGGGAACATCTGTGAATGATGATAACAGCTCTCTGTACTGAGTAGGATCAATATATGCATGCATGATTTCAGAGCATTCTCACACAAAGAACAACCAGAATTTTAGGAAAAGTGGGCTTATTTACTATTTTCATCTTTAGCAAAGCTTTAGAAACACACTTCCCCTTTCTTCTTATTGTTTTTTTCTAAATCAGTAAAGACACTTTGCTTTCCATATACTTGGACAATTTTTTTGGTATCATTTTAAAAATAGTCCCTTCAGTTCTGTAGTCTTAAGAGATGGCCTTTTCTATTGGCATTTTATAAGTGAACCACTGCTGCTCTTGAAGCATAGCCCTTGAGACTCTGAAACTACTTCCCTTTAAATTCCCCTGTATCCCGCCTTCAGACACCATCCTCCTCACTCATTACTGATTCTGTTTGCTTACTGTCCTCTCAGTGGATCCACGCTGCCCTATTTGGTAGGCAGGAAGGAAAGATCTTTATCAATTTGCACTCTACCTGTTTCTGTCCTTTCCTCTCAGGAGTGAACGCACACATTATTAAGACTTTAGACTTCTTTGAATTCTGTTTGATATTAAATGAGGTTGTTTACTTCACAGTTCTGGAGGTTCACCCATGTAAAATTGAACAGTTCGTCAAGTGGGAGAACTGCATGTGGCTGTACTCATAGCCAAAAGTACCTTTGGATGGAAGGAGTATATGTCAATGGAATGCAGGTAGCAACAGGCACATGTGCTCTCAAGACAGAGGAACAAGTTTTCCTGTTTACTTCCTGCAGAACATAAAGTCTCTTTTGTCTCTAGTTGTTTTCCACCAAACAAAGAAGTCCCTTGGCTACACACAGCTCACATTTTATTTATTTAGTTGCCCCTGTAGTGTTTCAGAAAAGACTATCCTACACGAAGGAATCATGTCTATAGATTAGTAAGATCAGACTGTTTCTTAGGAAGTTTCTATGTGATCCCTACAAGGAATTAATTATTTGTCATAAGGAATTCTCTTAACCTTATGATGAAGTTAAGAAAGAAAAATGGCTTGATATTTGGAAATAATAAGCATATCATATATATATAACATAAGTTGTATGTAAAACTATGTTTCCTATTACAAAAACAGTACTATTTTGTCCAATTGAATTAAAGTAATTCAGATGACTTCCAGAACACTGCTATGAAGACAGTAATGATTTTTTTAGTGCTGCCATTTGCATCAAATTTTTCATTTCATTAGTGAAAAAATGTGACCTAAAGTATTTTAATTGCTGTTACTATTCCTGAGTCTTTTTTTTGAAATGATAAACATATGACTTCATTCCTGACAGGATGTTGGTACTTCACATATATAATTTTACAAATGGGAAAGAAATGTGAATTCTACGGTGATAACTCACTCCAGAAATGGTGTAAATGACGAATAAAACCTTAAAATGGCATGAGTTAGGATTCAATTCATTCTTATGTCTTACAGAAAAAGTAAAAAAGGCTTGAGTTCCAACACTTGAAGAAAAAAAGTATCAAAGAAAAAGAATACAGGCTGTGTATTTATCTCCTGGCTGAATAGACCCATTTCTAATACCTGCAAGAAAGAAACAGAGAACTTCATAGTTTACAAAGTGAAAACTGTGCTGTATGGGTTGCACATGAAAAAATGCTCCAGAGCACTGGCTTTTAGAAATCTGAAGGACAAGTACAAATGAGTGCTACTTAGATGATTGTAATTCTAAAGCCTCCAGTGGGATTTTTAATTTGTATACAATGATAATATTTTTAAAAATCCAAATTTTATATGAATTCCATCAAATTTGAAAGCATTAGCAAACTCATATTAGAAAGTTACTTTGTTGATATTAAAGTTACAGCTGCCTTATGATTCTTCAAGACAAAGTATTACAAAAGCAAGATACTGTAATCTTTGAACAAACTCTGAGCTACCTATGTAAAAGCTTTTTTCTTCAGTTGCCTGGGAAAATTCCTTTATATTTCTAGTAAAATGACCCCACATGAATCTTCATGTGCTGTATTTCAGTGGAGGCTCCTCATTGTTTCACTTACTGTGAATCAAGCATTGACACTACAAGTTCTATCACTACATTCATATTTTTTAAATTATTTTCAAGGCATAACAGTGAGATAGAAAAATAAAGTGGAAAATAAATGCAAAATTTTTAGATGTTAACAATAACCTTAAAATGAATGGAAGACTGCTAATGGAAATGAATTTATTTAAGCAGATGAAAGCCAATACAAAATAACCAATATAGTTCTTACAACATATATGTAAAACTAGAATATAAGAATAGTCATTGTCTTAGGTGATCTGATCTTGCAAAATTCTTGTTGCAGCTGGTACACTGGTAGGGCCATTAAGATAGCACCAGAGAACCCACAGAAACCATTCACCCCACACCGAAACTCTCAGCTCATCTGCAAATGTGCACAACTGACATACAGGCTCCCTACTCAACATGGATTTTCTTCATTCCTGATGCTTACTCAGCATCGTGGAGATGCCAACTATTAACTATTAAGCAAGGGTTGACCTTTCCTTCTTGCCCACCAGAACACACAAGGAGGGAGTGGACATTTTCTGTGGAAATCAGTGGATACACAGTTCAGGAGCACCCTTCCATAGCTCCACTGAGAGACAAGCACTGCAAGAGCACAGACATGATCCTTAGGATGTTCTTCCATGAAGACAGTATTCTAGGACTAATCAAGGTTTTCAGTGAATAACCCCCCCATTCCCCAGTTAACCTGTGACTTTGAAGGAAAGGGTTCTTCTGGGAAATGCCTCTGGGGTCCTTGCACCTTATCGGAGAGGAGGACTAGAGGGGGGTTTGGCATGCACATTAAAGGATGCTTTGGGGATTGGGAAGGGGAGGCACTGGGGAATAGTGATTGAGGGGGGAGGGGAGGGCAGAGCAAGAGGGTGAGGGGGAGGTGGCAGAGGGAGGGGACCAGTATACCTGTTAAGTTTGTATGAGCAGAAATAATAAAAATAAACTGTGGCTTTGAATTAAAAAAAAAGAATAGTCATTGTAAAGTACATTAAATCCAAGCACAACATATTCCATGAAAAAATGCCAGTTATTACAAGATAACAAGTACATGATTCCACTTATGTAACATACCCACAGTGGTCAAATTCAGGAAATAGATGGTGGTTATCAGAGACTGGACGTTAGTTGAAGATTATACAGTTTTTCAAAAAGAAAATAGATATATAAATGGATAGTGGTAATGGATGAATAAGTATGCAAATGTACTAAACACAATTGACTATAGTCTTAAGGTGGCTAAAATTTGGAGTGTATCTCAATGGTATAATTCATACCTATATGTACAAGAAACAGAGTTCAATTCCCAGAAGAAGGGAGAAATGTGGTTAAGATAGCAAATTTTACATTTGTATTTTGAAACAAAATGTTAAAAGAATTATTAATAATATGCAACTTCTGTGAAAATTTTAATTCATATCATTGAAAAATGATTGTTTTGAAACAATGACTGTTCTGAAAACAGATTGTTCTGTTGACCTATGACATATTCAGAGTAACTTATGAAAGGGATCTTATTTTGCAACAGATTTATTTTCCCTAGATGAGAAGAAGTTCAGATATGGCAAAGGATTTTGAAGAGACAGAACATTTAATATGTACCTGGCATGTAGTTTAGCAGCATAGCATGGCTAGCATGCACAATGTATCTCATTCCCAACACCACCACTACAACAAAGATGGAGTAGGTAAGTAATTTTTTTCAGGAGATGAATGAAAAGTAAAATGTAGTCTATATACATAATGGAATTATATTTAGTTGTAAAGAAAAATGTCTTGAAATTTGCAGAAAAAAAGGTTGGAAAAGGAAAAATATTGCATTGATTGAGGTAACCAATTCAGAAAGACAGTATCGTATGTGCTCTCTCATATGCAAATCTTAGCCGTCAGTTATTATACATGCACAGTAGTAAATGTCAGGGAATTAGAAAGGAGCAGGGTAGTGAGATGGTTTGGCAGGCAAGTAAGGTGTCTGCTTGCAAGCCTGGCAAGTTGAGTTCAACCATAGATGCTCAAGATGGAATGAGATAACCAATTTCTGCAAGTTTTCCTCTGACTTTCACTGAGATCCACTGCACACTATTTTTAATCCTATAGGAAATTTTTCCCATTGTTTTATTTATTCAATGTTGATGCATGAGTACAGGGAATTCATAATATTTTTGATTTCCAACCCTCAGTCTCAATTCTCACCCCTCTTCCCTTTTCCTTTATAATCCTTCATCTCCCTTGCCAGACTCCCTCCTTAGTTTCAAATCTTTTCACTGTCTCATCTAGATTGTCTTTGATTACATACACCTGACATGATTATACTATATCAAGTATCATAGATCAATGGATACACCTTTGAGGTAAGCATCCTCCTTTTCATCCCCATCAGTATTAGTCCTCATTAGTCTCTCAGAGAGGTGTGAGTCTTCTTGAGATCTTTTTGTTTTCATGGTGAGATGTTGATTTTGATTCCTGCAGTAGTATACATATCTGCACAGAATTTTATATATCATAACTTTATCATGTCCAGGATCTAGTCTTTTATCTATCTTTTATCATCTTACTGTCTCCTCTTTCCTCTTTCACCATGTTCCCTAAGCCCTGATATAGGAAAGTGTGGATATATATATGTCCTGTTTAGGGACAAGCAGTCCACAGTCATTTGTTTTCTACACTTTGGTTAGTTCTACTTTTTAGCAATAAACTCTGATATAGAAGGAGGCTTCTGGATTGAATGCTGAGTTCTTTTCTTCAAAACCTATGTCTTTCCCTTTCATAGGTTCTTCTTCTAGTTTACAGTAACAAGAATGTGTTTCATTCTGACAATCAATCCTTAAATCAGACCAGAAAGCCGTAGGGTGTCTCCTTGATATCCATACCACTATTACACTAATAGTCTCCTGTTGCCATGGCGATTGCTATTGCAACTTTCAGATTTCACAGATTGATGGGACCTTTGTTTGCTTCACTCTTCTGGTTGCTTTTGTAATATTCTCTGGTAGTATATAAACTATCCAAAAAGAAGGAAGCTTCATGACAAATTCCAGCTGGGGTTTTTGATCGTGTCTGTGATCCATGTGAAAGAAACACATTACTTTGAATGCTGATGAAAAATAATAAAGAAAAACATTCTAATATAAAGAAGTGACTTTGTTAATTTTAGAAACATGAAGAGATTTATCTTCTTTGTGGATTAACTTTTTTTGATTATGAAATGTCTTTACCCTGCTGGAAGATTATTCATCTGTGGATAGCAACATAAATTCCCTTCTGCCTGAAAATAGATGAGCATATCATCTGGCTACATTTTTTAAGTCCAGGAAATAAGAGATCAATGCGTAAAGAGGCATTAGGAGTGCTTGCATGACTTACGTAGAGATTTGGCTAAGGCTTCTGTGAGTAGTGCAGAACAACCCTCTGTGTGTTTCTCCTATACTCAAGTATCTCAACACATGAAGAGTCAGTCACTGAAATACTGCTAACACAGATCATTATCTTCTCAGTCATCTTGTGTGACATTTTGATTGTATACAAGAAGATTTTGATCATCAGAATTAGAAAGCAAAAAAAAAAAAAAAAAAACTACAAAAATATATTGGTTTTGAGCGATCTAGCCCCTCATGGCCCTCTAGTGCCATGAGTCCGTTTCCAGCTGCCTACTTCTCTTGGAGAATTGACCTCTAGAGCTTCAAATTACATTGTGCTATGTGTAAATCGTTCCTTAACAAAAAAACTGTGGGATCTAAGAGGTGGCGAGCACAATGTAAACCCCCTCTCTTAAAAGAAAATAGTAGGAAAAAAAAAGAAAGAAAATAGTAGGTTTACTTTAAACTTTTTATATTGTCATTGGTCATACAATGCTTTGCAAAGGCACAGACAATGATTGTCAATGCAATTTGAGTATTTCATATTGGTGTTTTGATAACAGTCAACCTAAGTGCCTGATGACTACTGTTGTCCCAGTCTGCAGAGAAGGGAAAGTACATGGATCTAGACTATTTCCCACCTTGGTGATTGCCGTCCTTCAAGAACTATAGGCCTGAATCTCAGTAAGCCAAAATCAAAAAATAGCCTCTCTTTCACTTTATCTTTCTGAACCAAGAGAATTCATACATAGCAAATAGAACATGCTTGAACAAATTATAAGAATAATTCAGGGGCTGGCTCAAGGGTTAAGAGTCTGCATTAGGTCCTGAGTTCGGATCCCAGGTCCCATGTAAAAATGCCAGGCAAAATTAGTAGCAGCTTACACTTCTCTGACACACACACATGCGTGGACAAAATAATAATAAATAAAGGTGCATCATTATTTAAAAAAAAGAGAAGAATAATTCAGGGATTTCAAGTATACTACATAGAGACCGTGGAGAAAATCATGAGTAGCCTGAAAATCAGCATAGCAGCCATTTCCAAAAACATAATAGTATAGGTTCAAGAGTATGGATTTGTTTTCTTCATAAAATAAAGAATTAAGTGGGGAGAGTGTTGAAAGTATTTACGCTATCTTAAAACAGAAAACAATAGTATTGAAGACTCTGATAATCCAAACATCTGAGAATCCTGGAGGAGGCATGCTTAGAGATGGGCAAGGTGATCAGGAGATAAACTTGCTTTTAGAAAAAAAAAAAGCAGAAGTAGTGAATGTTAGAAATTTAGACAAAAGCACGAGCAAAAGAAAGAGAGAGAGAGAGAGAGAAAGAATTTTACTCTTTGAAAAAGCTCACAGAGCATATGGCTTACAAAAATCACATCTTGGAACTTTCTTCCTGTTTTTGATTTGTCATGAGAGAAGAAGAAGGACTGGAAGGGCTGAGCTTTTGAGAGGACAAGACAGGCTCTGTCTCTTTGGTCCACCTTCAGGTAGGTCAGATTCCTGTGGGAAGTGAGAATCCTACCCAGGTAATGAACCCAGCTGATTAATTTAAAAATAGAAGCATATTTCAGTGTTACCAAGGAAATAGAAGCAAGGGCTAGCCAAATCCTTGAAAATGAGGAAAGAGGACAAGTAAAAACTAGGAAAAAGATGCTTTGGAAAGGAAGAGTAGCTCAACCATATGAGGAATACAAGCGGGAGGAGGAAATCTAGGGGTTGGGAAAGGAACAATTAAAGAAATGATAGATAAAACTTCTTAGAGGCTGAAGAACATTCCTCTTCTCTTAGGGAAGATAGAAAAATGACAGATACACTTGTAATGCAAATTGTAGACAGTATTCTAAATATCATAGACAGAAAGATAACTTTAAATTTTCCAACCAGAACAAGTTATTCACAATGGGAAAATACACTGTTAGGCATTGAACCTTCATCAATGATACCTAAAGGTAGAAGACAGCACAATAATGCCTTCAGATTTAGGAAAATCATATGAAAATGCCAACTAAATCTACTCCAACTAAAAGAAAAGCATTTATAAAGGAGTCTGGTAGTTACAGAAAAAAAGTCACATACAAAGAATTTGATATATGGCAAAGGTGTAAGCTTAGTTTCTTGACAAAATTATGATAACACAACTGACTTCTAAGAATAAAAAAGTGTATCCTTAGTTTACACTGTATTAAAAACCAGATTCCAAGATAATGAAAGAACTAAAATTAACAAAGCATTTGTTCAGATGGAAAAAAGATTAGTATTCATAATACAGCAAACTGAATTGCATTGAATGTCCATCAATAGGGGAATTGTGTAACAATTTCTGATCTATAAACTCAGATTATTACAAAGTCTTTCAAAATCAATTATGGCACTGTTAATTGGTTCAAAAGATATTTTGCTAGTCATGAGAGGAAAAATCAACAAAAAAATAGAAATCCAACAGAAAAATGCTATTATACCCACATGGCTAAAGAAATTTTTAAAGACAAATCACATTTCCTTCTTATGGGAAAACCTATAGGAATACACAAGTGTTTATTAAGTGACATGACATATTTCAGGGTTATGCTTGGTTTTGTTGATAGCATGTGACCCAAATTCAGTAAAACTAGAAGAATCAGATGCAAGTCCCTTTTTATTTCAGAAACATTTTCACAAACTAAATAAACAGAAATAAACAACTCAGATTATGTTTAAGACATTTAGGAAGGGGGTCCAAACTTCAGAATATAAACTTTCTCAGTAACTCAACTTGTTTAAATGAAAAATGCAGGAGTATCACATTGTCCTTCATATAACTCTCTTAATTGTATAACTAGGTAACTTCATTATTAGAGAATGACATCTTTGAATAATGCTTCTTCCCGTGCCAATATAATAGATAGACTCACTGACTATGACAGACTCACTGACCTATACAATGTTATATGTTTAGTTTTTCATTTTTAGTTAGCATTTGTATTTTGTCAGACTAGGCATGACTATACTGCTGTAACAAAGTATTCTAAATTCTTCACATCCTGTCAGTTAAGATTGATTTCTTACGCCTACTACATATTCTTCAAGGATTTCTTCTAGTCATTCAAGGACTCTGTTTTTCAGATGTTCCACTAGTTTTATGGGATGTACAGATTTTTCCTAGGAATATCTCATGAGGGAACTTTGGGAAGAGAAAAAAATTTTAGAAGTCCCCCCGTACTAGTATATAACTTATTCAACTTATCAGCTATTGAATTATTGGATAGAACTAGTCACTTGGCATGATCTAACTATGGGAGCAATTGAGAAGAATTTCCCACATGCTCTTCAGGAGGTAGGACTGAAACTGGATGATCCCTTGAATTTCTTATCAATGTTTGATTGGAGAATTTATGCTTAAATTTGCTCACATATAACCAAAGTCACAAAGGATAGTAGCACAGAATGGAGGTATAAAATATTTATTTGATGGAGAAATTTGCATAGAAGAATATAGATATCTGCTGAAATAGTTGAAAACAGAACACGTGAATTGATCATGATGGTCTATGATCCCAGCATCCAGAATCAGAGGCAGGATGGTTGTCATGAGCTCAAGGCCCACTTGGGTTGCATAGTGACATCTAGGCTAGGCTAGCCTTGGCCATGCAGTGAACCTCAACTTCAAAATTCACAGCAAAAAGAAAAAATAAAAAATGAAAGAAATAACAGAAGGACAGTTAGAAGAAGAAGAAAGAGAGGAAGGAAGGAAGGAAGGAAGGAAGGAAGGAAGGAAGGAAGGAAGGAAGGAAGGAAGGAAGGAAGGAAGGAAGGAAGGAAGGAAGGAGGAGGAGGAGGGAGGGAGGGAAGGAGGAGGGGGGGAGGGGGAAGGAAGGAAGGAAGGGACGACAGGAAAGGGGGGAGGAGATAAGGGAGAAAGGGCCAGGAAAGGAGAAAAGGGACCGGAGGGGAAAGGGATACAGGGGGGGAACGGGATGGGAGGAAAGGGACAAGTTAAGTAGATGGAGAGGCGGTGTCAGGGAGGGCAGACAAAGTTAAGGAGGGGTAAGGAGGGAGAACGGGGGGCAGGAGAAGGGGGGGAGGGAGGGACCGGGATTTGCTTTGCTCCTAAGATGATGTATAGTAGTTGTGCCCTGCCGAGCTTGCAGTTTGCCACACACTCTAAGTACAGTACCATAATTTGTCATCTCATATTATAGGATATGTAACTTGAAGTCAGGGAATTAACAACACCCAGAATTATGGATAGCATAATTGTTTTTACATGAAATACTGAGATATTCTTGAAGTTCTTTATTCTCAAAAAATGCCAGTTCTACAGCATAAGTTCCAAAATGTCATATTTTTATTTTTCAAAGACTTTTTTAGAGAATTTTCTTTATGCCCTGCTATGGTATCCAACACATATAACTGAGATTTTTTTCCAGCAAACTATATCAATTAACAAGTTTCCAGGGAAAATAAGATGTCAATGGTTGATGCCACCTGATGATTTTTAAATTAGTTATTATAAAACTTCTGTTGTTTGTTATTTGACTCATAAAGACTAGAAAGCATTTAGTTCTGTTGCCTCCTTTTCTACCTGTAGTGAATCCATATGGCACATTACAAGAATGGATAATGAAATGAGAGACTCAGATAACAAGATGGAAATTCAGCAAAGAAACAAAAGAAGTGACATTTAAAGTGTACAGAAATATAATTTTAGGATGGCTGACCTTGAGAATGCAGATACTGTTGCTGCTAGAGAAGCTTGATATATGGCTTCAAATGACCCAGTAAGGCATCCACATAAATCAAAGAGTGGTGCTAAGAGAAAGGATAAGCAGCTTCTTGGCGAAAACACAGTAGAGGAACTCCCAAAGATACACCATGGTGTTGAAAGTGCATGGAAAAGTGTTGGGAGGGTTAGCGGCGTGGCCATTGCCAAAGCAGCAAAAATATGCTTGCTGCACATTAAATTTATAGCAGAAAGAAGGCCATTGCTGCTCAATGTTTTCTTGATAAGCTGTTACAAAGAAGAAGAAAAATTCTTTTTTTTTAATTTTTTTATTTATTCAATTGTGCATGTGTGCATATGTATGTGTATGCGTGTGGTGTGTGTGTGTGTGTGTGTATGTATATGTGTCTGCGTAGAACCACGGACGAATTCGGGAACCCACCATGGGCGCCTCCACCTCCTTCTTGTTTACTCTGCCCCAGATTCACAGGCTCCGCCCTACCAGACCGGAATGCAGGCCGCGCCTGCTTCCAAAGGGTGTCTATACATGGGATCTGGGATCCGAACTCAGGACCTTCCGCCTGCAAGGCAGAGGCTTAACCCCTGAGCCACCTCTCCAGCCCAGAAGAAAAAAATCTTAATGTTCTAGTTGCAATATAAAGAAATATGTCTTATTTATTTTTTACCTTGCTGTGTATCAAGACAACTTCATAAAGGCTCACTCTGCAAGCTCTCTTTCAGGTCTGGAACCCTCAAGTGCATTGAAGACTTCCCATCATCCTCTGCCGATGAGCTTTCATTATTGAGTCCTCGTGCACATGTAGTGCCCAGAACATTATTTTCTCTAAGAACCTGTAAGACCAAATCGGACTGAAGAGACAATTTAGTTAATATATAGTGCACTTCACATCAAACCCACCTAAAGAAAGCCTTTGAAACTGTAGCATTGTTTGGCAGATTAAAAAGTTGGAAACAACCAATTATCAAAAATACCTTCACACCTTCACATTGGACTATTCTGCAGACTATCATGTTCATTGGCCTTTTAAAATGACATCGAAAATGAAAGGAAGGATACAAAATATTATGGGTATGATTTTAGATGTGTAATATATGCATGTAAAACCTCAAAAATGTAGAATAAAATATTTTATATTTGTATATGAACTTAAATCTTTGAGAAAACGCATGATAAAACAGAGGCAGAGGTATACATGTGTGGGTGATTGGCCAAGTCCTACGAGTTGTCTACATCTGTGGAATACCAAGGACAGGAGGCAAGTCTGAGCAGCAAACGCTTCAGATCTGAAACCGGCGAAAGAAAGGGAGGAGAAGCAGGACTTGCTAGAGAAAGCCTCAGACTACTGTGCAGACTTACACACTCTGCCAACCCATTAGTGGAGTTAAGCTTAGGTCAGAAATGCCCAATATATAACGGATAAGACAATTAAAAGTCAACCTTCAGTGTAGCAAACCAAAAGTAACTTATCTGAGTGATATCAGTAAACAAGATGAAACAGAGACAGCTTTAAAGTCATTGTATTTACTATGAAATGCTGGAAACACTACCAAGAGAAAAATCAATGGGCCCAATCTGATAATTTTGATTTAACTATTAAACAGAAAAGTGATAGAGTTGAAATATATATATATAACTTGAAAAGAAAAGAATGAGATTTTTTTCTTACTTAAAAATGATATTGTTTACATTGAAAATAATCCAAAACTTACATATAAACTAGAAAAATTAGAAAGAAGGGAACTTGATAATTGTTCTCCTCAGAAATATATAAAATTAATTTCATTCCTATAAAGCATAAATACAATTAGGCAGACATTATTTACAATGAAATGTTGTTCCAAAGGCCAAGGTTTCCGTTAAAATGAAAAACAACATGTTGACAATAAATAATAACATATACTTAAGTTTTGGCTAAGAGAATTGACCATAATTGTTCTTGTCATAAAAATGATGATGTTTTTAAATTTAATTTTAATTTTTTTCTTCCACATTTTATTTTCTTCTAATCATATAAACTCAATAGGTATCCCCATCCTCTCCCTCCCTCCTCCTCTCCCCAATCATCCCCCATTGCATTCTCCCTCCTTCCTCCCTTCCTTTCACCCCTTTCCCTCCCAAATGATGTTTTTGAAAGTGACAGATTTGACAATTAATTATGATCCTTATATATTTATCAAAAAATCACAAGTATAAATTTTGTTTATTAAATCTTGATAAAGTTGAATAAAAAGACAACATAAAGTTAATCATGATAAACCAACCAAAGGCTTGTAAGATATTGATCAATTAAATAAAAAAGATTTTATAAAGATATCACAAAATCCCTAAATAAAGAGCTATACCACAATCTTACTGGAAAACACAGAATTTAAAAAAAGAAGGACTGTTCATTATTCACCAGTCCTTCAGGAGAGTCAGTGCAGTTGTAGTGATGGTCCCAAGAGGAATGACTCTATAAAACTTACTTCATCCATCTTAGTATATTCCTTAGTCTAATTCTTGTACAAAAGAAAAGGCACAGAACTGTATTTATAAGACATTTACAATAAGGAGAGACATGGTTTAGTAGATACCAAGACTCATCATAAAATAACTATCAGGCAGTCAGAGTAGTACGGGTAAAGAGAGATTATCTGGTGACTAAGCACAGTCTTGCTAAGATGAAGATGAAGTTCAGTGGGCCACAGAGGAGAAAGGCATGAAAATAGGAGGGAGAATGGTAGTGCGAAGGGTTTCAACGGAAAAAATGATAGAGCATTGAAATGGGGATTAAGATGTGAAAATATCATAAATTCGGTGTATTCATGTGTGAAACTTTAAAAACATTAAAAAGGAGTACTCAGGAAGAGGGAAAGATATAGAGAGAGGAAGAGAGATTATATGACTGATAGAACAGAATAGAGGACTAAGTCCATGAGGGTGAGAGGCTACAAAACATTGGTTCGTACATGACAGACAGGACAACAGTAGTAATGATCAAGAAAATATACATTTTCAAAGCCAAGCTTTGATATTAATTCATTTATTATAACTTTTCTCTCTCTTTGTGTGTGTGTGTGTGTATGTGTGTGTGACTGAGAGCTGGGCCCAGAACCTCACACATGCTAGACAAGCAGCAAACATTCTACCACCAGACTGTATTTCCAGTGAGTGTAACTCTTAAAAAGGAAAAATACTCCTACAAAATATAAAGAAAAAGTTAGTGAAACTTATTACATTAAAAGTAGTAGTTATTTTTCATCCATATCTCTATAGAAACAAGCAAGAAAATCTGAGGGCAAGGTAAAGATACAGCACAACTAAGAAAGTCTTCTTCACCAGTCTAGTAAGAAAGAGACAAGTACTTCACATAAAGATGGGGAATGTGTTAACTAATGTTCACGTAGGAAAATCCAAATAACCTGTTGGCATATGGAAACAAAGTTCATGCTGGTGATAAAGAAAATGCAAACTCTGACCTTCATATATATTTTTCATTCCTCATATGGGAATTCTGAAGTTTCCCAGGTTAATCAGGGAAGACTAATTATGTAATAAAAGAATCCATTCATAATTTGATTCACAAGCTAAAATTTTTGTTGCTCATGTTGATGTGAGGACAATATGTTGTCCTCTATGTCCACTATGTCCACTATGATCTCCAATTCATGATCCTCTTTTTTCAACCTGCTGAACGCTTACTTGATTTCATGTGTACACTCCACTTCACCACTAGTTTGAAAACGTTTTTCTTGTTTACATGCAATCCAAAATAAAAATCCCACTTTAAAGTGACAGAGTCCTGGTATCCTTTTATCTTATACCTCTATCCTCTTTGATATGTGGCATCTAAAACCATTCTGGGGTGGTCTCCTATTAGCTAGTCTGAAGGAGGGTTTTAGAGAGATTATATGTGGTAGAAAGAACAATTTCTGTAACTTCAGTCCCTTTACAAACACTTAGCTACACTCCTCAAAATAAAAGGGATGTTACCAAAGGTCAAATACCTGCACAGGCAGGAAGAAGAAAAGGATACATTGCATTATCACTAAAACTGCCTTTACGAAACAATTTGGCATAGTGCAGTAACACTGGCAATATATACAGCTGTCACCCCTTTTTCATGTATTTGTGAGAGATGACATGGTCACAAAATTTTATGCTGTAATAGAAAATGATTAAATAGCTATCAGCTTTAAATAGACAAATTACAGAATAGCTTTACAAAGCTGTATTTAATGCAAAGAAGAGGATTCTAGAATGTGTTATTAAAGGATCACACAAATAAAGTATGTCTGCATGTAACTCTCCAGAGTTGTAATTGGGTCCTTTCTGCCCTTCTACAGTGAGGCATCTCAACTTGGAAACTTAATACTAATGTGAAGTTAGCCTTCATATTTTAATACAGCTGCTCAGATTAGCATCTGAGCTATCTTGCAATTAAAATTATGCCTTCTTGATCACAGACCAAACTCTTATTAAAATCATGTTCTTATCATAATAAGTCGACGGCTTATCTTTTCCTTCCCTCTTATTTCCTGTGTCTTCCCTTTACTAGTAAACTGTTTTCTCTCTAAAAAATTGTTTGCATGTTCTAATTGTCATTTTCTTATTTTCCCAACATTTTAATAATTATATAGCAAAGCTCTAATTATTGCTCTGAGCGCCAGAATTTTCAGTAATGTAGTCAATTTGAATTTTAATATATTTAGATGTCTTTGTACCTTAACGGCAAAATTTAATATCATGTCCTGTATTTTAACAGCACGGTACTGTATTATTTCTGCCACGAAATGGCATCACTCCTTCCATACGGTTTCTCATTTATCATGATGAAATACTTTTCTTGCAATTAATTATTAATACAATTTTAGCATGAGAGATTCTGTTTTATACCACATGGTTTTATAACAACTGCATTCTCATGAAGATATTCTCCTCTGAAAACTGAACATATTATAGCATATAGTAAATTATTTAGTCTTTTTAATTGCAGACAATGTTTAGAAACTATGATGCTAAAGAAATTATAAAATAGGTGACAACAATTTTCTGAAATAATAAAACATTTCTTTTTATAAGCATCACTTATTCATTTAGATTTCTAAAATAAAAATATTTGAGAATTCAGCTTACAATTGTTTCTGTGGTTACATAACCAACAGGGAAGAGGGACATACAAGCTAGGCATAGTGACAAAGTCCTGTAATCCCAGAAGTTGGGAGGCTGGGGCAGGAGGGTCACTAGTCAGAAGCCAGTATGGGTTACATAGCAAGTTTGAGACCAGTCTTTGCTTCTGGGTGAATCTCTCTCTTGAGAAAAAAAATAGTAGGAATAAAATCTCAATAACAATGAGAGGGGGAAAGACAGAGAGAAGAGAGAGAGGAGAGAGAGGGAAAAAGAGAGAAGAGAGAGGGAGAGAGAGAGAGAGAGATCATAATCATACTACCCTGGATTTCCTCCCCAGGACATTCGTTGCATTCAGTCTCTGGAGCTCCTAACCATTTGTCTGTGGCTGCACATCTAGTTTGATTCCATTTCCTTGCTATTGTGAATAAAACTATTATGAACATGGTTGTACATATGCTTCATTCACATCAACTATACACTCACATTAAACAGACTAGAAATTAGCACATGAGTAGTGAACACTAAGGGTAATATTTGTGTCTTACACACACACATGCACCCATAAAAATTCAAACATGTGTATATACATGCACACACAACACAAAGATGCATATGAAAATGAAGAAAATACAAATTTATGACTAATGTGTAGGTTCTTCCAGATTGATATGAGCTTCTAGCACAGCCTCAGGAAAATATCACAGAACTTCTGGTTTCTAGGTAGGATGGCTTAGCAAAACCTTAGTGCAGAACTTAATAGCACATGACATTGCTGACACCATAAATGTTCTGAAGGATTGTACTAACCAGCTCTATGACTACAGTGGTCGTCCAACTACTACGAGGCTGGAGAAAGACAAAGAAAAATCAGAAATGTCCTCAGATGCTTCTCCTTGCTGTTAGTGAGCAATCTAACTTTATATGTAAGCTCTATGAAACAAAGAAAGATCTTTCTTTATCCTTGTGTATAAATGGAACCCCACCCCGGAGATACACAGTTCTTCATAAGGGACAATGTCAGCAGATACATGGGCAGGGAGCAGGTATGTCAGCTCCGTCCTAAGCTGACATTCTTAGCTTTTCATACTCCAATGCACAGCCTTCAACTCTTCCAAAGTTCATTTCCCTCTCTCTAATGCCTCTGGACATAGGACATATTTTCAGCAAGGCTTATTTGCACAATTCTTTGGACATTGTCCTCATTGCATACTGAAAATAATTAAAATGCCACAGAAAGGTATGGCCTAAGGCAGTGGCTCTCTGATTATCACATCCACTTGAATGTAAGGCTCCTCTGACCACCTACGGAGGGAGACTGACCTGTTATAAATGATTTTAATAAATTCAAACTATAATCAGGTGTTTTAGGTCTTGCAGGATTGTCCCTTCAGTTGATTATCAGCTTACATGTTATTTTTACGAACCACTTATGAATGTCCTGCAATGATATTACATGCACCTAGCCTTCATTCTTCTGAGAGACATCATCACATGACCCTGTGCTTAACTGCTACAATCCTAGGAATGCTAAACCTTTAGTCAATGAAAAATTAAAAATACAATGACATTCAGCCCTGACTTCATCAAGCTGATGCTAAGGAGCATCTGTCACAGAGTTGCTATATGTATATCAGTTTCTTCCCCTTTCTAGATTCATTGGAGAAGATTGTTTACATTCACTGACCCTCTCAGCAGCAGCCCTGTGGTTTTTGATACCCTTGATGTAAACTGTAAACTTCACTTAGTTTTCCCTCATTGCATGTTCACTTTGTTCCCAACCTTTGTTTCACAGCTGTCAATGCATATCCTAAATTGATAGGGTTCATGCTTGAGTGCTCATTTCCTTATTTTTCTAGATTTAAAAGAAGTAGTTGATTTTTATTTTATATTAGATTTTCCTGTGGGGAGCTACTTGAAAAAAAAAAACTAAAGAGCATATGTATTACTGCTGATTTAAGGATATTAGCAATGTAGCAACACAAACAATTGGATAGATTTCTTTGATTATGTTATATTCTAAATAAAAGATATTAACTAGTATTTATATTATGGATTTACAGCTAAGAACCATTCAGATTTCTCTGGTTTTATTTTAAAGGAACCTAGAGGAATATTAGGGGTTACATGTGATCATGTACTTGAATTTGAGACATAAGTATTGAGATATGAAACAACTTTAAAAACTTTAAATTTCTCTTTGGTTTCATTTCTGGTTTTACCATTAATGACTCAGCAAATTTCCTATTAAGTAATAGATAGTAATAACGACATATAAGCATACTAAAACATTAACTAGCGAGAAATGTGATTTTTTAAAGTAGTATTAGATATAACAAGTTTTTGTGTCGGTCTGTGTTATCTTCTTCATGTTTTGTAGAATGAATTTTAGGGGGACGTGCATACATGTCTTATTAGTGCAAATAGCTAAGCTACCTGAAATCCTTTGCATTTAAGTCAGACTACAACAAAATCATGTAATTGTTCACTTTGCAAAGGTGGACCTGGAAGATAAAGTGACAATAACTTATTTTTATCTGTGAGGCTTGAGGTTAAGCAATATTAATGGTTGGTTAATGGCTTAATGAGTAGGCTACAAACCATTTAAGCAAGCAGTGAACCTTAGCTTTTCAATGACTTTCCTAATGAAAGATCTATATGACTGCATGTCTCATGTCACAATAGAGATAGTAGGGAAGCTACCTAATCAATGGTGATGGTAAATCAATTGATCTGTAACCCTGTTTTCATAAAGCAAAAAAGATACGGAGAGAGCATTTTACTATAGCCTGATTTCTAGCTGACAATCAATAAATAAAAGAGACAGCTTGCTATTTGAAAACGTTCCCTTTTACTGTGCGTCGAAAGCCAAGGCAGGCAGATTGATGTCCTATTTCATGTATGTGTCGGTTTCCTTTGTCACTTCTCAAAGATTTAAAGTTCCTCAAAATTAAATATATGATAAAGTATATCTGCAAGTCTAGACTTATTGTAATGACTAAGGTTCAAATTGAAGATAAAACTCTGACATGATAAAAATTTGCATTTTTCTATAATATTCATGGATATCATTTTTAAATGTCCAGAAGAGAAAATGTTTTATTATTCTCATTAGTTGATTTTCTTTTGAAAAAAACATAGTATAGGAAATTAATACAAGTAGCATTGACATTTAAAATATAATAGTTTGGGATATTACCAGGAAAAATGAAAAGACAAGTTAAAGATTCATAGGAAATATTTATAAAATAGATATCTGATAAAGATCTCATATCTAATATATATATACAAAGAATTCTGAAAAATCAAAATAAAAAAATCAAAATGAACTTAAATATAGGCCAAGATATAGACACACCACCACACCAGAGGATATATGAGTAACAAAAAAGCATACCATTTTATACTAAGTATCATTAGTACATGAAGCCTGCTGACTTATACTCCTTAAAATACTTCACTCTGTAAAGTTCAATATTTTAATAAAGATATCTCCAGATTTGGCAGATATTATTAAAATAAATGCCATGGGGGGCTGGAGAGGTGGCTCAGGGATTAAGTCTCTGCCTCGCTGGCAGAAGGTCCTGAGTTCGGATCCTGCACCCCATGTATAGCCGCAGAGCGGAAGCGGGGGCGGCCTGTGTTTCTGGTCCTGGTAGGGCGGAGCCTGTGAATCCCAGGGCAGAGTAAACAAGGAGGAGGTGGAGGCGGTCCATGGTGGTTCCCGAATTCGTCCGTGGTTCTACACACACACACACACACATACACATACACACATACACACACACATACACACGCGCGCGCGCACACGCATACATGCACAATTAAATAAATAATAAATAATAACAAAATTAAAAAAATAAATGCCATGGTAGAAGCTAGTCAAGCCTTAAAGTTAGCATTTACTCCATGTAAAAACGCCATCCTTGCCATCACCTAAAGCTCAGTTCACAAAATCAGAAAGAGTTCATAAAAGGGAAAAGTTTTATATTGAGAGAATTCAAGGAAATGTTATTTTTTATCTCACGTTTATTTATTTCACCCTTCTTTCAGATCCCATTGTTCTTATCTAAGCATTGAGTCTTTTTCTTAGCTTTATTTATTTACTCTGTGTATGTGTGTGTGTGTGTGTGTGTGTGTGTGTGTGTGTGTGTCCCTGCGGGAACCAAGGGTAACTTTGGGGAAATCACCCTGGATTGCTTCTACCTCCTTTTTGTTTCGCTCTGGTATTTTCCTGGTTTCTCCCACTAAGGTCAAAAGTGCATAGTACGCCTGGCCTTTTTGTGGGGGACATGAGATCTAAGTCAGGACTTGCTACTTGGGAAGCAGAATCTTAAGTCCTGAGCCATTTCTTCAGTTGGCAAGCATTGAGTGTTTACTAGACTTCTAGCTGGGTCTCCTGCTGACCAATTATTTTACCTGCATGCATGCTCGTTTTCAACAAAGTTCAACAGTAAAGTCGGTGCTTATCTTGGAATTGTTTCTCAACCCTTCAGCATTCAGAGTACTTCATGGTTTGCTTGCAATTCACTTCATTGCTGTTTTCATTTCCTACATGTTGTTTCTCCCACCCTAGTTTATTTCCAGGACTCAAACCTGCAATGTTCTCTGTGTTTACACATTTCTTTCTCCACCCTAACAGATCTTTTTGTGGCTTTTCTTCTTCTGGAATGTTAAAATGTTGTTGAATTCTGTGAAACAGTGTTCAATTCCCTGTATAGCATGAATGCATCTTCCTGAGGTTTCCACAATTGTAATTCTAATGCTTGTGGCATGCTGTCTTATTATCTAACATCTGTCTCGCTGTCTTGACTACTATTTCACAGGGAAGTACAGACAGCCCTGTCATTTGGTCACCTTCGACCACTCCACATGGGTTTATGCTTTGCAGGCAAAAATGAATGGAATGGAAAGGCTTTTCTAGGACCTGTTCCCAGATACCACAGAGACAGAGGAATGTCAGTGTGTCAGCTTCCTCTTAGACAAATATCATGATTTGTAGTCAGCAATTCACTGGCAGATAAAGAAGCTTTTTTAATATTAAAAATCAGGCACACTTTAATTACTATAATGAAATCTATCCAAGTTGCTTATAACTCACTTTCAAGCTATTTTATTTCAAACCTTTCCTTGCTATACATAAACTAGCACTGGCCCTTCAGTGAGTGATGAAGATGCCCAGGTAGCTAACAACCATAGAATGAAGATGGTTCAAAGGAAGTAACTTTAACCCATATGCAAAACCAGAGGGTAGATGGATAGCAGTGAAAGTCATTAGCTCTTCTTTTCTAAGCCAAAGTTGTCAAAGCAAAAAGGTTAATTGATGGTAATAAATGCTGGTAGCTGTTCCTTCCTGACTACAAAACTAAAAGGCAAACTGATAACAATAAACACAGTTACTACTCCCTATCTTTTTATTTTTAATTTATTTATTTACAAACAAACTGGGCTTATGTCTTTGCCCCATTCCCTCCACACCCACATTCCTCCTCTCCCACCCTTTCCATCCACATGTCCTTTTCTCACTGTCCCCTCCCTTCACTCATCCTGCTCTGTTCCACCCTCCTTCCTGTCCCTCTGCTTGTGTGTATCACAGGACTCCCTTTGGGGTGCCTGTGTTCCTAAGGGAGTCAGATTTCTGTTGAACTTTATGTGACTCTTCAGTGGATAAAGTTGTATGTGGGGAGGTTCCGCTTCCTTTGTCCAGAACTGAGATACTCTCTGAGAATTGCTTTTTCTTCTAAGATCCTAGTTAGTGCTTGTAGGTCTAGTGGTAGAAGATCTCATCATAGTGACTTTCTGGGTACAGCGGACCTGTTGTGGCTGAACAGTGTTGGTCAGGAGTATCTCACCCCACTTTTAGGTTCTTACACTCTTACTGCCCCATCTTCCACCACGTTCCCTGAATAAGATTTGGAATGAGATTTTGATGAGCTGATTAGAGCCAAGTATTTCAGTTTCAATAATATTCTGTACTCTGGCCTGATGTGGTTTTCTGCCTTACGAGTCTTTTATTGTCTTAGAGTGCAACTTGGTTGAGCTCGGAGAGCTTTTTTTATCTAAGGGTTAAGCCTTTCTATCTTAAACACATTTTAAGCTGTACAGAGCAATCTTAGCTGACTACGGATTTAATCCAAATAATATCAAAGTTACATAGTCTCCTCGTTGGTTGGCCTGGAAGATTAGAACACTGTTTTCATGGTTAAGGTCCATGTCACCCATGGAGAAGACATTTTTGTCTTCCTTCAATAAAATGTACAAATAATAACTATCTTGTGCACCCATTTTTCTCTTTTCTGGTGTACCTACCTTGTCTTCCAAGGTCCATCTTTTACTTTTACTCTTGTAAAGTATAACTTTCTTTCCTTTTTTTTCATGTCCCTTCTTTCTAGAAGCTGTGGAGCTCTTTTCCTTCTTGCTGTTTTCTCTTCTTAACCACAATAAAAACCATCCTCAAGCTCTTTTCTGAGTCAGTTTTTAACTTAACTTACGAGACCAAGAACCTGCAAATGGGATTCTGTCCCATGCACAAATTATGGGTGTTTCATAAGTGTTCCTTAATTTGAATTTATTTTAACTTCGGTTTTGTTAATTTCTTTGAAAATTGATGAAAAATTCAAAATTCATTAATTAATTGTCATCTTATATTTCCGTAGCACCTCCAATATTATATATCTACTCTTTACATTCTTGGTTTTTTTATTATTTATTATTTATTCAATTGTGCATGTGCACATGTGTGTATGTATGTATGTGTGTGTGTAGAACCACGGACGAATTCGGGAACCACCATGGATGCCTCCACCTCCTCCTTGTTCACTTTGCCCAGGGATTCACAAGCTCCGCCCTACCAGGACCAGAAACACAGGCTGCCCCCGCTTCCACCTGGCATCTATACGTGGGGTCTAGGATCCGAACTCAGGACCCTCGGCCTACAAGGCAGAGGCTTAACCCCTGAGCCACCTCTCCAGCCCCATTCTTGGTATTTTTATCTGTCTTATATGAAACTTGATGCTTGTTTTTATCCACCAGGTTTCAAATTCACCTGAACTCTTCATTTCCCATAATATTTTATTCTCTTATTCTCTTTCTTTATATCTCTGGATTAAAAGATTGTGAATTCACAGAGCGATTGCTGAGATGTGGCTTCACTGGAATCAGAGGAAAATGAAGCCAATACTTGCAAAAAAAAAAGACACTTTGTTCTTTTTTTCTAGTTTGAGTGGTGTTCTTAGCCAGATCTGCCTATATCTACAAAATTATTTATATGTGTGAAGATCTGTTAATGCCCATGGATGATGTCTACTGCCTTCTATTAAACATCAGTGCTGCCTGAGAAATATCACTGTTTTCAGGTGTTCCTTGTTTGCAACCTGGATGAAGCATATTGCTTAATATAAAATAAACTGTCTTTTCACTAATTGCACTCTTCTTAAACATTCTGTTCTTTGAAATATTATGCATCTCACTTAGCTAATAAGTGATAAAATGTAGACTTAAACCCATGTAGCCAACATGCACCTTTATATGCTTTGCAGAAAGCCTGCAGGAACTGCTGCCTCCATTGGGTGTCCCTATTCACTCTTAGCACAAAGATTTCTGGTGCCCAGGGTAGGCAAAATCAGATATGAAGGACCTCTATGATTTGTTACTTTTGAAAACAGATTTATGTTTTCAGGATATGGGACACAGTACCTTGTCATTTCTCGTTTTAAAAATGTTTCAAGTGTGTGACAATTTATTTCCTAAGTTCTTTATCTGTTCAGATACCTACTAAGCTGGGAAATCCTTTAAGGTTCAGAATTTGTATTTTCTTGATAGATCTATCATTGGCTGTCTCACAGGAAACTCACAGCATATGCTCACAAATCAGTAAATGAAAGCATGGCTTTAATTCTAAGGGTTCCTCAACTTCAACAGTTTTCAGTCTTTCCTTGAATTCTGGAAGATGTCTAATGATTGAAATGTAATGGTCCAATTTGTAAGAATTCTCTTTGTAATATTTTTAAAACTAAGATATAGTCTTATCAAATAAGCCTGCCATGAATGTGTGCAAAATAATTCACAACTATGTACTAAAAATTGCTTTTTTACATTAAACCATATTCAAAGGATTAGGATATTTTATTAGATTATCTTAAAGATATTTTACCTTAGAAATCTTACCATATTAATGTGCATTTCTAAAGTTTTTAAACCCTGTATTTAAGAACATTTTCCACAGAGTATTTTATTTTTGACACATACTGAACCTCATGCTGCCACTTCATTCTTTTTCATGTCTCATCTCCCAGGGCAGTGATTTTTTTTTAGTTGCTGCATGCTTTATGCAAATGTTAATACAGCACAGTCTTATTCCAAGTTCCATATGCCACAGGGAGCATGCCACTAGCCTGCTCTTGTTCTTTCACCTAACGCTGTATCTGTTCCGTTGCATGTGCCTGGGAGCACCTAATTCTTCACTAGAGTTCTGTAGTGTAGACCATCCCTAGGAATGTTGCTCAACTTGAAATGGTGCAAAACCCAAAAACGTTCAAACAAGCTGCTGCTATTAAAACACTGTATTCTATTCTCTTCTAAGTGTAGTAATGTTTAGTATACTACTCCTTCCATATGCTGTGAAGGTTAACAAGGCATAAAACAAACAGCGTTGTATATTGGTAGGTACTAATATTCAGAAGTTAAGAGATAATTCATTTTGACTTACAATATTTCAATGTCTATTGAGTTTATCAGAGCATAAACCAATTATAAGTCAAGAAACGCCTCTATTCCAATCAATAGATATAATATGATAGCAGCAATCAATCTAGTGATTTTTTCTGTTACACATATTGTCAACAACTTAACAGTTATTAGACTTGCACCATGTCATTTGATTGTTGCCATGTGTATTACTAATCCCAATGCTCAGAAGCAGAGTATCTGGATAAAGAGGAACTGTGTACTCTTGTTGGGATTCAGGCCTCTCAAGAATACCAGTTCCTCCTTAACCCAGAGACTCCGCTTAGACAAGCCAGAGGCAACTGTGGGATCCATAGAAGCAGACAGGCAGGAGGGTGGGATTGATGGAGGGATGGGAGGGAGAGATGATGAAGGGAAGCAGGGATACGTACTTAATCTGTTTGTAAAAGTAGAATTTTTTTTAAAAAAGTACACACATAGTAGGAGACAGGTAGGAGGGTGGAGGGAGTGGGATAGATTGAGGAAAGGGAAAGGAAAGGGGACGGGTAGGAGGGGGAATGGAGGGAAGAAGGGATAGGTATTCAGTATGTTTATAAAACTAGAAAAATAAAAAAGAACTGTGTTTGTGCTTTTGGTGGTACTACCCTATACTCCATCAGGAGCATCTAGCGGTGTCTCAGTGATCTCATAAACAGATCTTAACAACTTTTTCACTTTTTGTCAACCAAATATGAGGAAAGGTATCTAGCTTTTTTATGCATCTCTATTTACATGAGGTTTCTCTTCAACTTACAAAAAATAAAAATGAATATATTTATTTATTTATTTGAGAAAGAGACAGAAGGGATGAGAGAGAGAAAGAGAGAGCGCGAGAGAAAGAGAGAAAAGAGAGAGAGAGAGAACACATGCATACCATGATGGTGGATGAGGCTGGATGGCAGGCACATTTTGAAAGTCATTCCTCTCCTACCGCTATGTGGACTTCTGAGGATTGACAGCAAGTGCCTAACCCACTGAGTTATCTACTGGCTCCTCTATTCACAGATTGCTAAGGCCTGTTGGCTCGCCTAGCTCCAGGCTCAGTGTGAGTCCTTATTTCAAGAGAACAAGGCAGTGTTAATAGAACTGAACATCCTGACATTCTCCTTTGCTCTGTGTGTGTGTACATTGGCATGTACACCTGCATTCACACACATACACATAGTCTACACACATGAAAACCACACAAAAGAAATAATAAATAAATTAATAAATAACTTTAGAAAGATGAAATGCTGGCTGACTCAGGGAAAACAGTTGGTTTTCTGGTCATACGTGACAACTTTATGACTTCTCTCCAGATGTCCCTAAAGTTTAATCCACTATCTGGATCTCATATTCCAGTTTATAGTTTTCTTATATGTTATCACAGGTCACAGTGCAATACAGAAATTCTTTGAAGCTCTGGACTCCGTTTGGCCTTTAGAGATCTTCTGGCAGGTGTAAGGTTTCTGTTGAGTAGGCAGCTACATAACCTCAACCTGAAGAAGTTAGATTACAGGTCTACAGCTATGCTGACAGTGCAATACAGTCAATGATATATTTTCAGTCCCCCTAGGTGTACTGAGAGACTGGAAACATAATCAGTCCTCAGACCACTGGAGATAAGGAACAAGCCATGTAAACTATCCACATAACATAACACAACGGCCTGTACCTCTCACATAACAAAGCAACACAACTAGCCATACCTCTCACATTTCCGGTCTAGTGGAGGAATATAAACCTCTAGGTGGAAGCCAGGCTACCAACTGCCCAAATGTGAGCTCATGGTGATAGAATTGGATTAATATGTATGATTGGAAGCTGTTCTTACCATTATCCAGTACATCAGTTATTCAATGATGAAGAGACATTCTGCTCAAATCACATCAGTTTTGACAATAGTGAGCCTTGTATCACAGTCCCATTTAAGTAAAAAGTTATTGGAAGTTTCAGATAGTATTTATAAGTAATGAAAGGACAGGAGTAAAAGGTATGCATTTTGATTTTTTCTATTAGTTGTAATTATGGTTGTTTTCTTAAAATAAGCTGCCTCAACAAGCTGCCTTATAATAACATAAACCACCATTTATCTCTTTCTGTGTGTCAGGGATAGTTCTACTCATGAATTTTGATTGAATATTGAAACATTGTTTAACATTGTGAAGTCTTCTTTTCTTCATGTTGCATAAACTTCCTTGACTTTTAAGAATCACATAGTATCGACTTTGTGTTAAACATAAATTTTTTATGTTGAAAGCTTGCTGAATCATCTTCAGTTTTAACTGGATAGCTTTAAATCTTCTGAATGTTAGGAAGAATTTTTAAGTTTAAATTTTTGTCAGATTATTGTGATTTACCAGAAAACTAAATCAGCTTTATCATTCCTAAAGTTTTTATTTGAAGCACCACACTGTAACTGTCTGAGCACTGCATCTCTCCAAGACAACGACCTAAGTATGTGTGGATGACAGAAGATGAACAGAAGCCAATCCCATAGCTTTTGGAAGCTTAAAATCCAATATCTTCAATATGATGTTTTTATTGATCCTTAATCCTTATGTCTGCTATAAGAACATGACTTTACTACAAAAATATACAGAACTCTGAATTGCCAAAACTTCAAAAGGACTGTGGATAAACATACTTGTGTGTAAGCCTGATAGCCCAAATTTGATCCCCAGAAACCATGTAAAGGTAGAAGGAACAAACTGACAAGGCAAAGTTCTTCTCTGATTTCCATATACATATGTAGACCCAAGCCTACAACATATATGCATGCACATGTACTTGTGCATGCACACACACACATACAATATTATCATCAACAGTAATGACAATAAGTACAGTAAAATCCAAAAGTACATACTTTTCTTAGTATCACTAGTACACAAAACAAAGACATTTGGGTTCTCAAAAATGATTTATATTGAGTCTAATTTCATTCTTTCTAATGCAGATCCAATTGTCTCAGTACCATTTATTAAACAGACTACCTTTTTCTTATTACATGACAGTGGTCTTTGTCAAAACTCAGTTGACCTATACCCACACTCTAGGGCTAAGGGAACATAGTGAAAGAGGGGGCGGTAGGATTGTAAGAGCCTGAAATGGAACAGTGGTGGGCCAGACATTATATTCTGGGCATGATAGGGCTGATGTATTCATGATTTCATGACAGATAATTATACTTTCACAAAAACTATATGGGATCTGTCCTATCAACATCTCACCATGAAAGTGGAAAGACCTAAAAGAGCTACACACCTCCCTAAGAGATTGATTAGAAACAATGCTAATAGAGAAGAAAAGGAAGAAGTTTTCCTCAATGATACTTGTTGGAGCATGAATCATGCTAGGCATATGTCATCAAAGACAAACTAGATGAAACACAGTGGGCCACACAAGTGAAAAGATTTGAAAATAGAAGGGAATCTGGCAGGAGCAATGAAGGATTGTAAGGGGAAAAGGGGTTGAGATTGGAGAGTAAAGGGTAAAAATAGCATAAATTCAATATATCCATGTATATTAAAAAAATGAAAGAGAATGCATTTTTAAAAAATCACTTGGGTGTAAAATCTGGCTTATTTGAAAAAGATTCATTTATGTATTGAAAATTTAGGATTTTACTTACACATAAAAGATTATAGGACAGCAGGGGCTGGAGAGGTGGCTCAGGGGTTAAGCCTCTGCCTTGCAGGCGGAAGGTCCTGAGTTCGGATCCTAGACCCCACATATAAACGCCGGGTGGAAGCAGGGGCAGCCTGAGTTTCTGGTCCTGGTAGGGAGGAGCCTGTGAATCCCGGGACAGAGAAACAAGGAGGAGGTGGAGGCGTCCATGGTGGTTCCCAAATTCGTCCTTGGTTCTACACACACACACATACATACACACATGCACAATTGAATAAATAATATAAAAATTTTTAAAAGCTTTTAAAAAAGATTATAGGACAGCAAATATGACTTACTTAAATAAGATTGAGAAATTAGAGTCTCGATATGTCTTTCTACATTTATTTCTGCATCTCTTGACCTTCTGTAAACTAAAGAGAACATTGTGAACAAAGCTCACTAAGATCTTCTGGAACACATGGGTAGGAAATTCTCCGCTGCATATCTCGAGTTGTTTGCAATGCTGCTTTTCTTGAAAGTGACTAATAGCAGTTTTCATAGAGAGGGATAATTTAGAAATAAAAAAACTGAGATTTGATTCATGAATTGTGGGCTATGGAGTCATTTCTTAATTAAAGATGTTCAAAATGGTGGATGTACATTGGTGCTAAAATGAAATCTTGATCTCTGGACACTCTTTGGGGTGCCTGTGTTGGTAAGAGAGTCAGGTATCTGCTATAGTACATGAGGCTCTTCAGTGGGGAAAGTCATTAAATGGGGAGGTTCCTCTTCCCTTGTTTAGTACCTATCCCATAGACACTGTCCTAGTGTAATTGTTTCTTCTGAGATCCTCCCTAGTCCTTGGAGGAATGTTGATATGTTGGCCAGTGCATAGATCAGGTGATAGAAGTTCTCATTGTAGTGGCCTCCTGGAAAGAGGGGGAGTGGAGGGAGGGGATAGGAGGGTGTCAGGTAGTAAGAAAAACTCATTTTGTTTGTATATGAAAAATTCTGAATAAAAAATGAATCCTGCACTGTCAAAAAAACAAGCAACTTCTCTTTTTTACGAAAATAAAATGAAATCCTATCTCTTCCAAATCAGATGACAGAATCATCACATCATTTCACTAAGCCGTAAGCAAACTTAGACGGGTGAAAAATAGTCCTGGAATCCCCACTAGGCAATATGGCACCTTGTAATGAAAAGCAAGTCATCAGAGAATCAGAAAGATGATCATGGAGCAATTGAGAAAGAAGAGAATTAAATATTAAATTATCTGATGACATAGCAAAATCTCCAGAAAATGGAGAACTGTCAACATTGTTATTCTTAAATTTAGTCTTATTAACTACTTGCTTCTATTAACATGTTATTAAGAGGGGAAACTATAATTTGAAAGCCTTTCTTCTCCTCTTTAGAAATGGAACTAAATTCAGTACCCAGTTGGCAAGTATTGATAGTGAAAGACCTGGAGACAGTGGAAACTGGCTTGTCAGCAGGAATTGCATTACATTACCAAGTGTACAGGATGTGTGAGAGATGGAATATCAAGACTATTTTTAAATACTGTATGATCTAACCTAAGTGAGATACTCTACAGTTTAGAGAATGAAATTATATGACTAGGGTCACCACGATCCTCAGTGACAGAGCTGGAATTTTATTAAGTGTTATCATGATACAGTGCTCAATTTGGTTTGTCAAATATTTCCCATATTCTCTCATTAGAGCACTTGTCTTGGATAGAACTCATTTTAAGATGATACTTTTCACAATTAAATGTGGTTAGGTAGACAAAACTTTTGATCTACCCAAGAAAGCCACACAAAAAGAACAATGTTTCCAGTTTGTCATTGTTTGTATTGACAGTCACCAGTGATGCCATGGAAAGAGCAAGTTAAGAACTAGGAAGAACTGACCTCCAATGACCACCCCCCCAAAGTTTAGCATGGATCACAGGCAGGAGGATCCTTAGAGGCAAGGGATTAACTGTCATAATAGAGTTCTCATACTAACAGGGAGCTCAAAAAAGGGCTCTGGCCACCAAGTCCTTATACCTCACTAGGGTGGAGGACTCAGAGGGAGGTTTGGCATTCACACAAAAGGAAGCTCCAGGGGATAGGAGGGGGAGGGAGGAGGGGGAAAGGAAGGGGAAAGGGGTAGAGTGCAAGGAGGGACTGGGGAGGTGTGGAGGGAGGGAGAGGATGGGATACCTATTGAGCTTGTATGATTGGGAAAAAAAATAAAATGTGGGAGAAAAAAAAAAAAAAAAAGGATTGATCCCATAAAGAAATCCTTAAAGGGAACAAGCCTCTCTTTCATTGCATTCTTATCTCTGTGAGCAGAGAAACTATCATAATCCGTTTTTGTAAAATTCAGATTGCTGTTAATTGAGATGAACAGATGATAAAGGAGTGGCCAACCTGAATATGCATATCCTTGTATGTATAACTTTACTCTAGTCATTGATTCTTGAAGGAAGGAAGCTGCTTACCATCTACAGGGGTATGACTGGGTTCAGACCTAATGTGTTTCAAGTTGGAAGCACAAACATAAGACACATTATCCACTTTAGCACTGAGATTTTTTGTGTGGGGATCCTTATTTATCAAATCAACAGATGAAAATATCCCTAAGTACATTTGGAAGATTTGAATCTTAATTTTAGCTCTGCTGCTTTTCTACCTTATTTTCTTGGTCAATTTTCTTAATTTCGTTGAGCTTCTTGCCTAGAAAGACTACATTTTATGATTTATAGATATTTTTGACATATATTTATCTTAAATTAACAAGACCACCTTCTTGTCTCTCAGACACTCAGAACTTTTCACTATATGTGTATACACATACACACACTTGCGCACAGAGAGAGAGAGAGAGATAGAGAGAGAGAGAGTTGGAGTTAAAGATGCCAAATTAAGAGTGATTATAAGAATTAAATAGATGAATAGATGAATGAATGTACAAATAGATTTCTTTGTGTGTGTGTGTGCATATGTTTGTGTGTGTATAAAATTTGTGAAACACGCCATGGTTGTCAAGTAGTGGAGGTCAGAGATTGTGAGTTCGAGGCCAGTCTGGCAAATTGGACTATATAGGAGGATCTTATCTCAACAAACAAACAATAACACAAAGAAATAATCTTATTTAAATGTATACAAATAGAATTTCACAAATAAGAAAACAAATAAAAAGAATAAGCCAACAAAATTAGATTTTTGGCACTTAAAGAGACAACCATAATCTTAATGTGGACAGAAGCTCCTTCCCAGAATCCTGGGTATAATTTTCATAAGCATGTATAAAAAGAGTTTTCATAATACTCCTATGTAGGAAAGGTAATTCCCATTTTTGAATAAAATAACAATAATTACAACTGATTGATTGATTTTTAATCATGTAAAATGCACAGATATGTAATAATGAAATGAAACTTCTTTTTAGATCATGAAGCTTTGTGATCATTTCTTTCTTTTTACCCCACTAGGTGGGTAGCATGTAATATTCTCTCTGAATCACATATGAAAAAGCATAGGCTTTGCTTCTGTAGCTACAGAACCCCGGAGGATTATCCTGCTAGAATAAAAGCTTGTGGAAATCTTTCTATGAAACAATATAACTTGAAAAGGAAAGTCAAGAAGATCCTTTAATTGTCATCATTAGAACTCACTGCTTTTGGAGACACTGAGGTTTTCACATCAATACAATAGATACAGAGGTTACACTTGCAGAATAGGCTAAACAAACTTTATATTGATATTATTTGAAAAAATCTAGAAAAAGATGCTCAAAAGGAATAAGTGCAAGTCTGAAATGGCAACAAAAAAGGAAACTTTCTTTCTGACCTTTGTCCCAGCATCCTAGATTTATAAGCCCACCTGCTCACCCCAGGATGTGGTAACTGCCATTATTTTCGAAGAAAGCAATGTCTGCAAGAACGTCTAGTTACAAGATGCCATCTTTTGATAAATCACAGCAATCACTTCTTATCACACCAGTGATTTCACTGAAGTCACATCTTTGCTTAATACATCAAATTACAAAAGGAGAACTTTGTGTTTTCTAATAATTGCCTTATTGACAAGAAACATGGAGAGCAGAAGCATCAAATACACAGGGTTTTTTTTTTTGTATTTTGCTTAGATAGTCACACACAGATATCCTTCTTACATTCTATTAGTTCTCACTATCATTCTTTCCCTAACAAATAGATGGCTGTTGAATGTGGTAGCTTCCCACAGAAAACAAACCTATGTCATGGAATAAATTGATAATTTTGAAAGTCTTGACATGTTCTGAAACATGCCAAAGGTTTTTCAGTTCACTGCATATTGGAGGACCTTTCAAGAAAGTTAATGTTAATATAATATAACCTAAAAATTTTTAAAGATAATTTTTAGAGTAAAGAATTTTTCTAGAAAAGTTTAAGTGATTCTTCAAAACTTTTCACATATTCAGAACAGAAAACATCACTGTTGAGGCTTGGACATTTATTTTGAATCAGTAAATTAAATGGAAGAAATACATGAGACCTGTGTCCAGTAAAAATCAGTTTTGGAAATTTCTAATCAGATAATTAAAGAATATCAGGCATACTTCAGTCATTTTATAATGGCTTCTTTCAAGCAGAGTTTTACAACTTTGCATTTAAATTATTGTGCTGATAATTACACACTCAGAATAAGTCATATTATAGAGTATATTTCAGTTTTGCAGTTATACATCTATCTTTATAACACCCTTACAAATGTTGTGTCATCACTTACCTTAAAAGAAACCAAGATTAAGAAGAATTACAAAGCTCAAAGTTGCCCACTATGTGACCATGCTGAAATGTAAGTTATAGGTGTTCTAGTTAAAAGATGCCAGCCTTGGAATTAGAAAAGCAACTTCTCTCCATATTTATTGTTATATTTTGCTTTTCAAAGGTAAAGATTCTATGAGTAGCATAGTTGTGTGAAGTGACACGTGAATAAAAGCCCCTGAGTGTTACATACATACTGGATCAATTCCTTTATTTCTCACTGTGTGGTTGGTGCCAGGCTGCCCATCTTTTCTAACCACAACAAAGTGCAGATGGACTTTTGGATCAAGTTTCTAGTAATGATCACAGCTGATTATGTGATGGCTTCTGTTTGCTTTACTACCACTAGCAAATTTTTCTTGTTTATGCCTTCAAGGTTGTATGAGTCAGATTTTCATTGCTGTGACAAAATGTCTGAGGAAATCAATTTTAAAAGTACAATATGGCAACATGAATGGTAGAATAGCAAGGAAAACAAAGAAAGGGGGAAATCCAGAAACAAACATATACTCTTCAAAGTATGCCCACTGCCTCTATTTAAGGCTACTTTCTGAAGTTTCTATTTCCTCCCAGTACCATTAACCTACAAATCTGTAGTGATCTATAAATACATTTTTCCCATTCATGAGCTAGATCTCTCTTCTTTAAAAGATCCCACCTCTCGACACATTATACTCTGGACCAACTATTCAACACAGGAATTTTAGGGGAACATTTGAGATCCAACTGCAAAAGAGGTAGCTGAGTATATCACTAATGGTCCCCTCCATTTGGATAAGTACAAATGAAAGCTTCCTTATACAGAATTCATTAACTTGGTAGAGTACCCATAGGTACTATTACTCTTTGAGTTGCTCTTTGAGTTACTTTTCAATCATCTCTGTCCTTTAATTTCCACTTTTCCCATTCTGTTTTAGCTATAGGGCTAAATTGTAAAATTTTTCCGATTCATCACCTTGTGTGGATTTACTGCCCATCTCCACATTATCACGTCTATTTCTAAATTAGCCTCCAAAATAGAACTGCAACTCATATATCCCTTTCATTAAGAATTATGAGTACATTCCCATTGGTTCCAAGGCCAAAATTATCTCTTTAACTAGTAAAATTTATTCATTTTTGTAATTTTATTCCACATGTTTCCACATAAAATAGTTTAAGATATATTTTATAGTTATGTAACTCTGGACTCTTTTCTCACCATTTATGTCTTAGACTTATATTGCTGTTTATACCTTGCTGTCTAGTACTAAGTTAGGCATCATCTAATCTGTTAACAAATCTTGTAAATATAAGCCTTGTATGATCCAGAACTATAGCTTGCAATAGTAGAAACACAGCTTTATAAAACAAATTCAAAAAAATAAAAATATGTTGCTTTCATTTTACCTTATTCATTTTTCTTCATCTCATTCATTTCTTTCTCTCCTAATTATACATTAAAAAGGTAAAGTCTATGAGTTCTATAAATCTCAAACTCCTTAGATGCCTAACATAAAGACGGTCCCAATGAAAACATGCTACATACGTTGTAAATGACAATGTATCTGTCTAAATGAACAGAGAATGGATTTGTAATATGTACCTAGCAAGTTAATTTAAAATAAGGTGCAACTCATTTACACAGGACAAAAAAGCGAATTCTATTCTATAGCATCAAACATAAAGTGTAATTACAGGAAGGAACAATCAGATCTATTGGTCTCTTAATTTGCACAGAAATTAGTCCAGTGCTCCACAGTGTCTATAGTTTATTTAACAATGATGTAATAGATGTCTCAACTGCAGTTCAGGTATTCACAAGTGAGTGAGAACATAGTCAATGTAATTATCTTGTCAATTTGAGAAAAGACCAATAATTTTACATCATTTAGCTCTCCTCTCTATCTCAAACCATGAAAGAACTCTTGTTAATTGTGGCCAAAGTAGTTGATAATGTTGGAGAAATCATATCAGCTTCCCTATGCAGTGATTTTCGCCTTTGTGGGTCATAGCTAAATCAAATGCTTGGTGGGAAAATTTTCAGTAGCTCTATCAAGATCATTTTTGAAATGATTTTAAGCCGATATGTTAGGAAGCATTTTGACAAGTTGCTATTGCTTTACAGTTGCTCTGAATATGCCATTTTCCTCACATCTCTCAAGTGGGAAATCACCAGAGATCTAACCAGTGATTTAGTGTTCATCTGTGCCGGAGAGAGGCTTCAATGGTTCATTAATGTAGGCTGATTCCCTTTCCTGCTGCCTTTGATTCTGGCTTTAATATAAGCTTCCTATCTGTGTGACTGTCATGGGCATAACCCAAGCACAGAGCTGGCAGCTACAAAACCAGAAAGTTATTTTTCAGTCATGTATAGGCAGCCTCATTAGTTATACCCAAAGTAATAATAGTAACTTATAATATCACGCAAGTGACAGTCCTGGGTGTATTGTTTATAAGTGGTTGTCAGCATGTGAAGAGAAGATCTCTCCTGTTAAATATGGAATTAAAAGTGATTTTGTTTTTTGATCCCTTTTAGAGGCACTTGCTGTAAAATATGTTTGGAAATTTATATTCAAATTCTTGTTGGGAAGCTAACTTTTTTGTTGTTGTTTGTATGAGCTGCAGAGACTTAAACCATCTTTTGTGTTGCTCCTGAGTGACTCAGGATACTGAAAAACTTTACTAGGAGACAAACAGAGAAGTTAAATCAAGAACACCTGGATTTTTTCTTTCAAAGACACTTGTTAGGATGGAGACCTCCTGGGTAGTCTTCCCAAAGAAGCAATGCCTCGCAGGACAAGCCAAGAAAACAGAAGAAACAGTGTCCGGAAGGATTCTTTACAACTCCACTTGTACCTCCACAAGGGCAAAGCATTACTTGCAGATGTTTTTAATGGAAGGCATGAAAATTCTCTTTTTGAAATAATTAAATGATGTGGGGAAGCAGGGCATTAGGAGAGTTTAAAGTGCTGTCAGCCACAGAAAGACAGAAATGCATGTTCTCCCTTCTAAGTGGAACCTTGTACAAAAAGACATAACCAAGGAGAAATTACTCTAATATTCACTATAGACAGAGAGGAACTTGGGAGGGGGGTAGGGAGAAGACCCCAAGATACCAGAGACAAAGGAACATAGGTAAATAGATAAATAGATAAATAAAGCAACTGTAAAGAAAAGTCTCCAAGGGAAGGAAAGAAAACTGGTAAATCTTAATAAGGAGTAAGGGAGGGGTAAAAAGATCCTGAGCCTAACCCAGGAGTGAATCCTGTAAACCACTACAACTTCAGGAGCAACCGAAGTATGTAAGACTCATGGGAAAGCAATTACTCTTTGAACGGATGTTAAGGAAATCATGTAATCCTATCCAAATAAAGTAAAAGGGAAGTAAAAGGACAGGAGCAGATATCCTAGTGTTAGCTATAAAAGATTGATAATAAAATACCATCTCAGCACTCATTTTTCAACCCTTAGCTAAAACAAAAACAGGCCTCAACCAAGTTGCGTCTTATTACAATGGAAGACTACAAAAGCAGAAAACCACATCAGGCCAGAGTACGGAGTATCAGCAAACCTGGAATACTCAGCCCTAATCAGCCCATCAAAATCTTATCCCATGCCAAGGCTCAGGGAACCTCACAGGGCTGTAGGACCCTAAAGGCTGCATGAGGTACTTTTGACCAACGCATTCCAGCCAATGCAGGGCTGATACACCCAGAAAGTCAGGTGGATGAGTACTTCTATCCCCAGGTCTATACAAAAGCTGACTTATCAGTACTTTCCCAAGGACTAACTAGGAGCTTAGAAGAAGCGCCTGCTCTGAGAGAGTTTCTCTGGGGCAGGTTCTGGACAAAGGAAGAGGAACCTCCCTATTTGGACATTGCCTTCTGAAAAGTCACATAAAGTTCAACAGAAATCTGACTCCCTTACCAAAACAGCACCCCAAAGGGAGTCCTGTCATATACACAACATAGAGACAGGAGAGGGGGGATAGAGCAGGGTTGATGAAGGACGGGGAGGATGGGAAAAAGGTGTGTGGATGGAGAGGGTTGGAGAGGAGAGAGAGAGGCAGGGAAGGGTGAGACAAAGACATAAATCCTGTTTGTATGTAAATTATTTAAATAATAATTTCATTATAATATACTAATAATATAACAAATTATTTTACACTATATTACAAATTAAAATTAACACTAATAATAAATATAAATTAAAAAATAAAGTGCTATCAATATACTAATAATATAACAAATTATTTTACATTATATTACAAATTAAAATTAACACTAATAATAAATATAAATTAAAAAATAAAGTGCTATCAGCTAGAAGAAAAATTGACAAGGAGTTCATATGAGCTATAATTTGGGAAGCAGACAACTGCAATTGGGGAAACTGTGAATATTATCCTCTCAGGCAAATCCAGGGAAGGAATCTTTCACAGTATTTTTTTCTCCCAGATGTAGTTCATTGGATGAGCAGAAATGTTAAACTGCAAACACAACCTGATTGGTTAATTAGGGGGCTCCAGAGTAAAGAGATGTTAAAGGCAATGGGGATACTGATTTTAGCTGTTTCCCCAGGAGCATTTTGTGGTTTAACCTTGTGTGTGCAATGCTCTGAGAGTCTTCCAGGATCCACCTAGAAAGTCATAGACTTAATTTGTTCATTTTCTTTCACAGTATCAACCTGTGAGAAGAGCCGTGGCGTAGGTGCACAATCAACATCCATGAGATCTGAATGAAACACTGGGTTTAAAGTGGCTTTTATTGAGAGGAATGGGTCCTCCTTAATAGGTCATCCCTAATAGATGACATTTCATGATGTCCCGGATTAGATCTTGGGACAGAGAAAGAACATTGGTGGAACAACATAATGCTGGCGCTCAGTAACACATTCTATCAAGACGAAAAGAAGTTATAAAAGCAACAATTCATGTAACTGCAAAAATAAGACACAGCTAACTATGATTCAGTTGTATTCATACAACTACTCCAGTTCCATTTTTATCCATAAGGTTTTTCTGTAAATGGCCTTACCTATCATTCCACGTTTGTCTAGAAAAGAGTTCTATGGCAAAGGTCATAACTAATTAGTTAGAAACCCATAGTCTATATTTTTGTAGTATGCACGTTATATTAGTTATTGATTAAAAAAAGTAATGTAATATAATTGAAAGCGTACATACATAAAACATTAAATACATATGTAGTGTTTATAATGTTAAAATTTAGCTAAAGAAAATAATTAATAAGGAAACTTCCAAGGGAAGTTTGAAATTTTTCAACCATCCATTCTACTTTAAAATTGCTAAGTTGGGAGATCTTTTCAAGGCCCTTGACTGTTTCAAGCTTTAGTTCCTTGCAGAAAAATGAAAGTGGTAATAGCAGCTAGGTCCTAGACATTGTTAAAAAAAGAAAAAGAAAAGAATAAAATGAAATGAAATAATGAAGGCATGCTCCTGACAGCATTCAGAACAGCTTCAGTAGTCACAGAGAAGAAGCCAGCTTCGAGCACTCAAAGGCTACCAGTAAAAGGAGAAATTACATAAATAGACAGTGAGCTAAATTTCAGCCCTTGCAATACTCTATATGATTTCAAACAGCAGGAAAGTATTGAAAAGTTGAATTATCTGCATAAAGTAATCCAGTTTATGTCTTTTAAACAACTGTTATTATACTCATAGATTGGAGGAGCACTCAGCACTCAATTTACAAAGAAAGGTGTATATCACGGAAAATCAAAAGTGGATAAAATACAGACAATAAGTGGACTGCAGACTGCACAGCCCTGAGTAGGGCAGATCCCATTCTCAGGGAACATCGCAAAAGAGGGAGCAGCAAGACTGCAGGAGTATGAAGTGGGGCAGCATTGTGGCCAGACACTGTCTGCACGACATGACAGGACTGCTATGAATTCACTGCGGCTATGTATATTCCTACAAGATCTGCATGGAAATTGTCTTATCAACATTTCACCACGGAAGGGGAAAGATCTCAAGAGGCTCCACACCTCCCTGGGAAATTGATGAGGCTCATGCTAATGGGGAGATGATGCAAGATGCCTTCCTCAATGGTATATCTACTGAAGAAGATTCAGGTACAAGTACTCGAGTACATGACATCAAAGGCAAATCAGATGAAATCCAGTGGGCCACAATTGTAAGACTTGAAACTAGGAGAGAGTCTGGCAGGGGAAAAGAGGGGCTGAAATGGGAAAAGGAGAAGGCATGGGATTGGGGATTATGATGTGAAAATATAAGTTCACTATATTCACGTACAAAATATGAAAAAAATAGTTAACAAAAACAGGCTAAGTGAACAAATTTGGGATCCGTAGAATGTAAGTGCACTTTGAATACTGGGTTCTTTACGTTTTTCATGTGTTTGCTTCAATCTTGAAGCATTCTATAAAGCTACCAGCTTCTAACTGCAAAATAAGTAACTTGTCAGTGAAAACTGGATATCTGCTCAGCTGCAGTGACCAGAACTGGACCTGTTTGCCATAAAGAAGAATCTAGAATGTGCAGACAAAATCATTTCTCTAAATAAGGGAAGATGTCAGTATTCAGCATGGATGTCAGATAGATGTTATTTTGATTATGTGTGGATATATAACCACTAATTTGGTAGTCGCCACTTGAACTAGAACCTTCGGAAGCATCCTTTGCCTTCAATGACAGCATCACAGTGCCTAACAGGCTAACCCGCAAACAAGACACTACATGTCACTCCCTAAAGGAGGTACAAACAATGCGTTCCACCTTCACTGAAAGCACCTAAGGGCAGCACAGGAGCCGCACTGGGGAAAAAAAAAAAAAAAACGTGGACATGCCAGCTCTTCCAGTCCCTCATTCTTTCCAACTGCATTTTGTCTGAGTTCAAGATGACTAGTCACAATGCGCCGCTCTGCTTAATCAATTCTGCCATCTAGTGGACACTTTTTCACACTACTCCGGGTCCTTTCTGGCTTTCAAGGTCTGAATGTAATTGACGAGCAGATGGTGGAAACCCAGAGAGCCATTTTAGTAGTGGGCAGGGAAGAAAGGTCTGGAGGCTGTAGCCCTCCCTTAAGAAAAGTACTGAGTACATTTCAACAAGAAAAAAAATACTGTGTGTGTGGGCAGGGAAGGGGGGAGAAGCCCCTGGGGCTCTGTCTCCAGAAACCCAGGCAGGTAGGGGAGCCTTGCTGGGCAGTGAAGCTTCGGATCAGCAGATAGAGCAGCAGGCTCAGGGACCACCTGTTAAGTGAAAATCCAAAAATCTTCAAAGACCTTCCAATGCCAAAAACCCGTTAAGAAAATCCCCCTGGGTTTCTACTATCTTTGAAGGTAGCTCCTTGTTAGTGTGCACCCTGAGAGCACTTATGTCCTCCTGGGCTCCGAGCCTGATTTTTTGTTGTTGTTTTTGTTTGTTTATTTGTTTTTTAAGACAAAGAAAGGTTATTTGTATTCTTGCACACCTACTTAACTCCCTTCTGCTTGTAAACTCTGATAGCAGTGAATTGCTAGGTACTTTAGTCATAGGACTAAGCTAATGCATCACAGCTGATGACACAAATATCATCATATGCAATTGAGATTTACACTCACTTCATGTGATTGTCAGAGAAAAGAGGTAGAGGCTTTGGAAGATTAATATTCTTAGGAAAATAATCATTTCCATGATCTCAATAATTGCCTTCATGATGACTGCTGTATTTGCAGAAAGGAGGAAGAAAAAAATAAGGGAAGGTTTGCCTAAAAATAGAAATAAAACTTCATTAGAAACAAAAATATTAGAATTGTCTAAGTATTACAGATAGATATAGAGTTCAAGCGGAGAAATCCTTCATTTGTGTTGCTTTTCACCTAAAAACAACTTGAAAGTTTTCTCGGGAATCAGCATAACGAATACAGCAAATGATAACCCTTTCTTGTTGTAGCATATTTGTTAAATATTCAATGAACTATAGTGATGTATATATGTAGACATATCCTGATTGATATATGACTCACACTTACTTGCGTCAGTGTTACCTCTAGATCACCCCAGTATTGAGTCGCTCCTTGTTTTCCTTATGGTGATATTCCTCATTTCTATTGTGTACATAGCCTTCATTTCTATTTTTAATTGATAAATTGTATACATTTATATTTTAATAATATTTTGAAATATGTATACACAGGGAACTGCCAAATGAATTCATTCACATGTCTTACCTCTTAACCTTATCACTGCTCTTTAGAGTGAACATCTATAATTTCAACATTCAACCATGAAGTATCTCAGCAGTAAGTATAGTTTCCTGTTTGTCATAGATCTCCTGGACTTACCCCTCAGGTCAAACTAAGCCTGCAATGAATTTAAGGCATTTTTTGTCCCATATTACCCAATACCATCGCCTCTCTGTCTCCCAATGGAAACCCTTTTCCCAGTTAGTCTCAAGTTTCTATTTTTAATGTTGTTGTTGCTTATGGCTCCTCTCTATAGAGAGGGGATTTTGGACTCTCTGTGATGAAAAAGTTCCTTTATTTGCCATCACAGAATGCTCCGGAGGTTTTGGTAGCTAAGGCTCAGGTGTTCCGTTAATTTTTCTGCATACCGGTGACGGGAACGTTGATTTGGACTTGAAGTCATGATTTCTCCTGGGAGTGGTAGTGATTCATTGAGAGGTAAGTTCCATTAACTCTTCTAAAACTGCTCTTTAAGGAAGAGGCCTTTGCAGACTTCTGTACTCCAGGCTACACGGAAGTCATAAACTCACCGACTTTTTACTCTTATGGGTACAGTTGATTGCCAATATCTCTCTGCAATCACAACCCAGTTTATATTCTCATGCTATTCCTAAAGTGATTCTCTTTCACTCTGAATCTAGGAAGTTTCCTTTTCCTATGCTTCTGATTCATCTTCATACTTTTACCAGAATAATATTGTTATAGTATTTCATGAGTTTTAGTTGGCAAGTGTCTTACTATAGGTTAGTCTGGCATGCTGAAAAAAATATCTTTCTTTCTATATAGTGGAGCTACTTGAATTAGTACTGTTTATACTGATACCAAATTACTCTTGAAATCAGAGAACTAAGTAGATCCTGTCATGCAAGCCTTTCAAAGCTTCCAGGGTTAAACTCTAAGTCCTACCCCATCTGTCCTCTACTTAAAGATATCCACACTGCCATCTGTTTCTCACATGTTTTATGCTATGACGCTGTGGTCATTGCCCTTTGATACTGATTAAGGACAATTGTGATGTGCAAGGATCAAGATATACAAATGACAATTAATTTAGGAATTTACCATGCAATTTTAGAATATTACCTTAAGATCCTTGAGCTTAGTATTTTAGAGCTGGAACCTAACTTAGAGATCATTTCCTTGTAGCCAACTTGAAAAGAAGAAAACATACACACTTAGGAGCCCAGAAGAATCTCCTTGTCAAAGTCTTTAGATCTGAAATGACTTTGACAAAAATGGCTGTGAGCCATCAAGCCTAAAATCAAAATCAAACAGCATTCCATGTTAAAATAAGTATCCGGATAATCTCATTAAAATTATTAATTAAAGAAATTGGGGCATGGATAATTGCCTAAATAACATTTTTAAAAAATGCTTGCAATGTATTAGTTTCTACTCATGTTGCAATTAGTTAAAATATATCTATAATCACTTCAAAAAATTTCAATATAGCTAATGGAATTATGCTAATACCATGAATGCCCATGAAGGTATTTTGCATCTACACTTCTGTTTAACCACAATTTCAAAGATCCAGATGTATGAGCTACATACGTTTTTCTCCCTTATTTCTTCTCAGTTTTATCTGTGTGTAATTTGTGCTCTTTTCTATTATCATTTGTTTGTTCCGACTTGGCTTTATGGAAGAATAAAATCCTATGACAATGGTTTGAAAAGTAGTACAGTCTGCTTTGCAAGAACACTTGCTTCATTCCCCCATTATCCTGCCTCACAGATATCACCTATTTCAGTGAAAGAGGTTTTGGCTCATAAAGATTTCTAGAAACTACTTTGCTTTTCCCTGAGTGATATATCGTTTTTATTCCTGAGATCTTAAGAAAAAAAATTGTTTGAAACTTTTTATTTCTCAATTTTTTTCTCCACAGATACATGTAATAACTATACACATTTTCCTGGTCTCTTGGAAATGCAGATGTAATGTGAACAACAAGATTTAAATGGATCGATTCTTAATTCTGTATATGTGAAATGAATATAGAAACAATGATTTTTCCCGAGGGCCAATGCTAATGCTGGGCTAGAATGACAATCTAAAATTCATTTGGTATTTAGATTAGGGCAGATATTAGTTCCCCCCACAAACACATCACCCCCTGGCAGGCATTTTGAATTTCCACTTATTCAAAGAGGTGATATTTAGGATGGGGTGTTTCAAAACCTGGCACAAACATTAAATAACTAATATGTGGAGAGGCACAATGATATTAAAATGCTACAGGAGGCCTGGCTCTCCAGCCTTTGCTTTTAGAAAGTAGAACATGCCAGATGTTTCAGAGAGAAACATAAAATCTGCATTATGTGCCTAATTGTACAGTATTGCATCACAGGGGCTGGTTTGTTTTTTTTTCTTCCTGACCACAGCTGGTGATAACAATATGGCCTGAAGCATGAAAGAAACAGCCCTGAAAGAAGGCAGCCAGCCTCTTAGTATGATTTTTCTGGGAAGAATATAGAAGAGATGTTTAGCTTTAAAAAAAAAAAAACTTTACTTACACAAATGACAGCAAATACTCTCAATAAAAGCATCTTTGGGTGGAGACTGGGTTTCTCAGCAAACTAGGCTAGAACGACACTGATGGGAACCAGATAGATTGGGCAAGCTGGCAGTGGCGTCTGTTTTTGCAGCATGCGAGGGAACTGGACAGACCAGGTTTATGAGGCAATATGGCTGGGGCCCCAGCATGCCCTGACATCGATGAGGATCTCACCTTGTTAAAACGTGTCACGGCTCTGGTCCCCACAGATTACTTTACTCTTGCCATGTCAACCGTTGGGAATGCAAAGGGAATCATGGAAGAGGGAAAAGTGTAAAGCAGGGAGTTATTTTGTGGTCCTCATGAAACTTATGTGAAACTGTCATAAATTCACTGCAATCATGTATGAAACAATAAAATAATAATTTTTGAAAACTTAAATCCAGTATCTGACAAAAAATGAAAACAAGAGTCTAATAGTTTGCTTGTTTTAGCATTCTTGTCTAGACATGCAGTCTTCCATGTCAGCACAGAATAATATCTAGGCATACTCTTTATTTTACCTCATGCAAATAATTTTTATGTAAATTTTAGTTGCTTTATCAGTTTTTGGTCTTCCTATTAGCGTGTTTCACAGAGAAAGTTCACAATGTAAAAGTAATCATTAGAGAAAATCTATCGCATTTATTAAATTTAATTTCATATGGAATAACACTTGTGTCTGAAACCAACTAGAAATTATTTAAATAGATTTATTATACTTCTTTTCATTAAAGGGATATTTATGTGCAAAATTATTATTGCACAAGACATAATTAAGTGAATATCCATCCAGCTCTTAGAAATTCAAAATTGCCAATCTCTGCTCATTAATGACAGATGAAATATATGTTGTGTTTTATTTTAAATTTAGAGAAAACATAATAGAGTGATAAAGTTACTTAATTTTGACCAGAAAATTTTACCAAGCATGACAGAGCCACCATCCTTGGGTGACCTACGCATCACACACCCTCCAGCTTTTCCTGGTGTCAGTCTTCTATTCCTACTTCTCCCTCTCGGCCTTTCACTCATTTCGTCTTTTAATTCAGCTTTCTGTACTTGAATCAAACCTCTGATTTAGGTTTTATTCCCTTAGATACTTATTATCAGCACAACATTTATTATATATATATATATATATGCTACCTGTATGATTAACTTTTTAGATCATTTTAAATATGATAGTTTTTTATAAATGGAAGCAATAGTTCTGTGTAACACTGCCATCTAATGGCGTCCATGGTACTACTCCTCTTCCACACAAGTAAATAACCCCATTTTATAGAACAAGGTATCAAGAAGGGCATATAACTCAATTTTAGGAGCGTCTACATTAATGTTCATAAGTGCACAGGATAAACATATTTGGATTCAGTGTTTTCCATTGCTTGCATATTTAAAGAGTCTGTGAAGCTGATTTAAACTCAAACCATATTATGACTGTTAATGTGACAAGTTATCAGCTTTAGCTATAGACTTTCAATTTGCTCTGTTGCTTTTATGATTTGCAAGGAACAGATAGACTTATTCAAACTTATTCACTTATTCGTGAATATTTCTTGAAGTACAAATAGAAACTATAGGTATGCCTTCTGAAAGAACAAAGCTTGATTTCCTCATTGCTTCAAACTTATATAAAGACGGTCTTCTAGAGAGATCATGGAAGAGCACTCTTCTTCCAGTTCTTGTCCTTGGCTGTTACCGGCATTTGGTATTGCTTTAGCTAAGATCATCACTTCTCTGAACATTACCAACCACATTCTTGATTGAAAGGGTAATTAGTTTCTCAGACATTCTTCTGTTGCTATGATAAAATACCTGATGTAAACAACTTAAAACGAGAAAAGTTTATTTCAGATCATCTTTACAGAGGTCTCAGTCCATAGTTGCTTAGCTTTATGGCTTTGAACCTGCTAAGGCAGAAGAACCTCATATTAGGAAATAGGAGAAAGGGGGGCAGTGTCACCCTATCCCCTAGAGACCCCATTCCTTCCCAACTTCTAAAAGGCTCTACCAGTTTCCAAAGCTTTTAGAAACACCTATGAAGCCTTTGGAAACACTTATGGAAACAAGCAGAATAGATAATTTTCAAGTTTACACATAACTTCACATTTTATGTGTCACTGACTTAAATGTTAAATTCAACCCGTTTTATAACTTTGACCGTGATGACTAATCTCTGAGCTTTAGCTGAAGACTTTCAATAATTGCCCATCTATCTGTGGACATGGTAATGGAACACTCAACATGATTCACATAGAATGACAGTTCAATTTCATGTTAGAGGCTCTGTTCACCATTTCACGCAACAGAGCCATATGTAGAAAATTGTGATTATTACCTTAAGCAGACCTTAAAACTAGTAAGAGAACTGGCATACTCATGTTGCTAATTTAGTTCATCTTATTCACTCAAAAATAAGCAATTATGCAGATTTTTATTGAGAATTTTTCATATATACACAAAATGAATTTGTGTCATTGCCCCTACCTCCTCCCCACCCACTCCTCCCTCTCCCACTCTCCCACACTCCTCAGCATTAAGAGATTAAAGAGATTAAAAATAAGTCTTGTAAAACCAAAGAAATATTTAAGATATATTTCCTATATGCATCATTGTACTGTATTTATGTCATATGTTTGGAGAAACAATAAAGAGACACAATAATTCTTACATATTCTGTTTCAGGAAAGATTGACTCTAAATCATCATCAATGTCAAATAGCAAGAAGAAGAAATATTAGATAAGAATATAATTACAGAACAAATCAGGATCACGGCTGCTTGTACATCTCATGGAGATTGGCAGCTTCCCAATTCACAAGGGGTTCCTCTTGGAATAATACTGGCAAAATTTTGTCACATTTATTCAAATGCTACTTAAAAAGTTTTCCTTTAGGAAGTGAATTTTAGACTATTGTGTTTGTCTTATAATGTTATGATGTCAAGAATTTTGAGAGTATAAAACTGCCTCATAAGACAATTTTCATTTAATCAATTTACTTAATAAGAAGGCAAAATGGAGAAATATGGCTGTGTGGTTTTAAACTTTTTTACCCAAAGAGAATATGGGGGCTCTTTGTATAAAATAAAGAGAGAGAATGAAGAGAGAGGAGGGAATGTTATTTAACAGTAAGTAGCTGGGAAAGTTTGGAGTTCAATTGGGAATATGTTCAGACACACAAGACACACACATCGCTTTGCCTTCCCTTCATCTGTCCCATTTCTATTCACCTTAAATCTTCTCTTTTCCTTTATCTTTTGTTAATTTGCAGCTACATTAAGGAATAAAAAAAACCAAAACAATTCTTAAGGATGTAATACAAAGTGTAAGAGGTCCTTTCATTTAGTGTTCTCTGCCAGAAGATAGCTAAGGCTCAGCTGAGAAGAAACCAATCGCTTCACATTCATGTATACATCATAACTCTTGTGTATTTATAGTGAAATAAAAATGTTTACTGCCTGTCTGGATGCATTTCCCAGCCTTTATCTCGGAGGTCTAGTACTACAGAAGAAAAGGGTGATATGTTTTGCAAACACAGAAGTAATAAAATACTTGAGTAAGTTCTGAAGGGAGAAGAGAGGCAGAGGAAAGAGGCAGAGGCTAGAAATCATTAAGAAGAGTGATGTTCTAAATCTGAGCCAGATCTGCACACCAGAGAGAGAACAAGCCCCAGAATGGGAAGATTAGAATGTCTCAAAATTTGGTGCTCATCAAAAGCACGGTTTTGGGTTCTTTGGATGCTTGTGTGTCCTATTGCGCATCTCTGACCCAGATGAGTCTGGCTACTTGGAACACAGCGGTATAGCTTTGCCGTAACATTGCCCCATGGCTTAATTTCCCAATTAAACTTAAACAAATTTCTCAAATGCTCATAAAACCCTTGGTGGCAAGATCAGTGCACCTGAATATTTAATTATTTGAATGTCAGTCTGAGACAGAGATAATTGGCAGCTAATAGAAAATGTCTAAGACCTGAAAACAAAAGACACATCTATGGCTGATCAGGGAATAAATGAATAAATTTATTAAAATGGAGGTTGTTTTATCTTTATCTTAAATAAGTAGAAAGACTTAAAAACAAAAAGAAGAAGGAAGAGAAATCTCATTGTGTTGCAATTTTATGTCTAGATTCTGAACTTTGGCTGCTGTTAAATGAGAAAATTAATATTAAGAAACTATCTGTATGTCTCCAGAACAAGCAATCATCCACTGGAAAAGGCCAGGGTGGGTCTGATTGAAGAAAATTCTTTTCTTCTTGGCTGTAATATTTCAACATATATAAAGCTAAGTCAAATAAATATCTATCTCAGACAACATTTTACAAAACAGAAATTAATCTGGTGATCCTCATGCATCAACTTAATTACATAGCTAGCAAAATAGCTTGAGATTTGGCTGGAAGTTGATAAACCAGAGGTGGTGATGAAAGAGTTATGGAGCTCAGGAGAGGCCCCAGTGGGAAGCCCAGGGAATTAGTCTTAGGCTCAGTCTTACTTTACATCTTAATTACTGATTTCAAAGAAAGGCTAAACTGCACATTAACTAATTTGCAGATGGTCCTAAATTGTCAAACAGTGGGAATTGCAGATTAAAAATCCAAAGGGATTTTCAGAGGCTAGGGATCAGTGAAATCCAAAGAAATAATAGCCAGGATGGTGAGGCCGGGGATGAAACGGATAAAAACAGAAGTTCTGGTGCTGTTTTTCTGCAGAAGCATCATGAAGAGAGCTGAGAAACTTATTGGAATGAAACAAAGCAAAAAGATGAGGTCGGACAGACAGGAATAAGGGGTTAAAATCGAGCGGTGTCTGCTTTAATCCAAAAATCAAATGGGTCCGCTTCTTTTGGAAATAGGGCACTGGTCTTATGCTTTTGCCCCAATTAGAAACTTCTCCTTAAACCTGCACAATTGATCTTCCCATTGAATCAGAGAGATCTCTTAATTAGAGACTCTCAACTATTATATGATGTCTTTGAGAAATAAGACCATATGATTGACATCTCGGGTTGCCCCCATCTTTTATGCGATGCCAATGGAAACAGAAGGGAGCAGGGGTAGGTTTAAAGTGCCCAAAAGACACATTCCCAGACAGGTGAGGTCGATAAAAATGATTACCGATGCACAAATATTTAAAAAAAAATTCTGGAAAGCCAGAGAGGATGAAAGTGACTTGTTTAAATGCATCGATAAGTAAAGTCAGCATAAAATGTGTTACCAAGGAATGAGAAGTATCTCCTGCAGGGCCCATAGGGATTCTGCATTCAGAATTAGAAGATGGCCATGGTTAGGAAGAGAAAAATGACAAAGAAACCAATAAAAGGTTCTCTGTGCCACGCCCAAGGCTGGTTCTCTGTGCCACACCCAAGGGTGGCTGCCTGTTCCCAGTACAGGGTCCCAACAGTGGGCATTCATTGCCCACAGACAAGGCATTCCTGTTACTTCATCAACGACTGAAAATCCTTTACATCCTGAAATTTGGTAAATGGGATCTGCATTCTTCTTTCTCTGTTCTTAGCCCTAGAGCTGCAAGAGCAGTTTGCTCTGGTGGAAGAACAAAAAATTGCTACTGCCTCACCATTACCACTGTCACTTCACCACTGATAATATCAATATGGAAGGAGTTGAGCAGAAAGTTAAGGCTACTTGACAGGGATCAGGCCCAATGTAAGCTGATAACTAATTTTCCTGGAAAGTTAAGGGTGCTGTTGGAGAGCAAACAGAAAGGCAAATCCTCCCTAAGTGCCCCCTTTTATGCTGCCCCTGCATAGATAACCAACATAAGCTTATAAGGAACATCAGCAGTGGGAAAGAGAATAAGAACCAGAACACAGACCCCCCCCAGAAAGATCAGATCACATTTTTAGGTAGATCAAGACATATTATATGCATAAGATGAACAAGGGTGTAAAGATATAATGAATATGCCCAGCACAAGCTAAAAAGAAAGGCAATTAAAAGCCTTAACAAAAACAAATAGAGAATCTTGCTCATGAAATTCATTGTCAAGATAAAGAGTAAATTAAAAGTGACTTGAACTTAATAATTGATGAAGTAAAAAAAAAATAAGCTGACTTTAACTTTAAAAGCATTTAAAAGCATTTTCTTACAGTGACCAAGAAGTAAAGGCAAGAGAGGTCTAAAGAAGGGAAACTGGCTTGAGTAGACAACTTGGTGCAACATATTGAATAATACAGGTACAAGGAGACTACTGCAAACCCATAGCTATTGGTTTTCAAATGATAAAAACATGAATTGTCAAAACAAGAAAGACTTGGCTTGAACTACTGGAGAGACTATAAATGTTACTCTCTCGTGTCCATTGACAAGTCTCCATATCCTAAAATTTAGTAAGTAGATTACATAATGTTCTTCTCCAAAGTAAAGCTTCTAGTTGGATCACATTTGTTAAGGTTCACTCCAAGATAGACTTTCAGAAAGATAACCTTAGGAACTAAAGATGGATGAGTGAAGCAAAATGCCCCTATCAGTGGGGTGACCTGCGATCCTGGTGTACCACAAGAAGCCTGAACCCCCACAGGAGCAGATGAGCAGAGGAATCCCTGGGATTCATAGAAGTAGACAGGCAGGAGAGTAGGAGGAAGTGGGATAGATGGATGAAAGGAGGAAAATGGGAAGGAGGACGGATGGAAGAAACAAGGATAAGTACTCAGGGATAAGTACTCAATATGCTTGTAAAGTTAGAAAATAAAAATAAATTAAAAATATAGACTTTTAGAAAGATCATGTGGAGGCAAAAGGCGGAGCACTCATTTTCTCATATAATACAAGGGGAGTCAAGCAGTACTGTCCAAAGTTATAGAAAAACAGAGGTGAAGGACATTATTAATAGTTACAAAAGCAATAAAAAAAGAACTAATGTTATCATAGATCACCAAATAGACAATAAGATATATCCTCATGTTTTAAATTATGAAGGCAAGAGAGATGTTAGAGATTTTATTTGTCACGAAATGGAGGTCCAAACATCTTCTCTAGGAAATTGTCACCCCAAGCTAACACAACTCCGCATGGCAAGGGCAGATGCTGGCCAAAAAGCTCCACCCTGGAGAACTTGCAAGACCCGAAGCAGCAAATGACAGAGCTGGAAGCCACAGGCCACTATGGTGACCCATCACCCACACTGTACCTCACAGCTGCAAGAACAGCAAAAAGGCAGAAAATGTGCTAGAAGAGATTAAGTGGTGAGCTACTCTCCCAGGGCTACCACAAGTAATGACGGGCTCTATACAGAGAATGGCAGCAAGCAGAGATGCAATCTAAATGAAAGTCGGAAGATACTAAGTCATTCCTGGGATAGGATTTCAGAAACAAAATTTTGAAGTTGTGCTGTTGAATCAGATATTTTAACATGAGATTCACTGTTGGTCTGACTTCTGGAAAGCAGCATCTCTAGAAGGTTTTATTGCTCTCGTGTTTTTAATTTATGGTTCAGACTTTTTCAGGAATCAGAAATGGAAGGAATCTTGTTTAAACAATAACAAGTTGATGTTATATTTAGCTGTTATTCCCAGGATAAGCAATCCCAAATTTTCCACATGAGAGCTGCACTTCTTACTTGATGCCAGCAAGGGGCGTTGTAAGAGCTCTTATGTTTCCCCCACCAAAGTACTACGAAGACTGAAATAGTGGCATGGAGAAAGTTCCAGATTAAATCAATCACTTCCCTAAAATCAGCAAAGTTTGTTAAGGAGGAACAAAAATTTTCCTGGAGGAATTTAGAATGTTTAGGGGCATTTTGATGTAAAGATACTCTTAAGTTGTCTTTTGGTTTACTTTTGTTTTCTAGAATAAAAATTGTGACTATAACCAGACTCACCTTTGGGGGATGATGTCCTGTATATTTATAGGATAAGAATAAAGAAATATATCACCTTTCTCTGAACCCCAATTCCAACCCAGAAATTCAATAGAAGCATTCATTATTTTGTTTTGTTTTTGGTCTCTTTCTACCTCATAAGAAAAAGCATCTGAATTACATTTTTTTTCTTGTTAGTTAAGTTGGAAAGTGCATATAACATGAGGAAAAGGTTAAGCTAAAGGAATCAGCAGCTAGTAAAATGTGTATCTATAATAAAAATGATTTTTAGTTTTGTTTCTCTTGTTTCTATTTCTCATTTTCTACAATACACTCAAATAAGTCAGATCACAATGTCATATTTTCATGTAATTTTCTTATGAGCTAGCAGTTAGTTAAGTTCTCACATTTTAGTACAAATATTTTCCTAAGCCTCTTATTTCATTTCGTCTATTTAGTCTACTCGTCTTAGAACATGGCCCACAGTAGATTATCTAAGATAGAGAAGTATATTAATTGCAAGAGTTGCAAACATGTATATTTTCCAATGCTCAGAGCTTTTAAGACATATGTTAAAGAGTTATGCTCACCGAATAACTCTCATCTTATATATAATTTGATGAAAATATTACTACAATAATTTGTCAGCAAATGCTTATTCAAAAAGTATATTTCATTAAAATGTCTCATAACTCCTATATTCTCTTAAGAAAGGTAGTTTAAAATATTTTCAAACAGGAACCTATTGTGTTTTAAAACAAAAATTTGGGCCAGATCTCCTTAAAGGTCTAAATTTCCTCAGATATAAACAGCTTCAGCCATTTTGGAACATCCGTTAATACATCTGGAACCTTAAATAGCCTGTCTTAGCTACCTCCCACTTAAGACTGCTGCCAGGGCATTTTCTCTGCCTTATATGCCCTCTTTCCATGGTCCGGTCCTGGTAGGGCGGAGCCTGTGAATCCCGGGGCAGAGTCAACAAGGAGGAGGTGGAGGTGTCCATGGTGGTTCCCGAATTCGTCTGTGGTCCTACATACATACACATATACATATGCTCATGCACACACACACAACTGAATAAAAAAAAAAAAGACTACTAGCCTGAGGGTAACCTTCCTTGCCTACTGTTTCATAGTATTAGGTAAACAAGCAATTCCCAGTGAGATGCGATGTCTCCCTCAATACTACAGTCAGGCGAAGAAGACCATGTCACACAAGGTTTGTTCAAAACTCTCAATTCTCATCAAGGCACTTACTTCAATCCTATTAGCTGATGGATGATAAAGGGCACAGGTAAGCAGAGATGGAGAGCATATGAGGAAGTGTGAAGGAGGGCCTCTGCGTGGCGTTTTCCCCATGCGGTTAGGATGTGGTGCTCTTGAAGCTTATGGATATGACTATCAACCTACAATCTCATCAAATCCCCAACTTTAGGGATTTAATGAAGAGTTCCTCATGTAAGCGTGACCATCTAGTAATGAAATGATTTGAAGAATATTCAATAAATTAAAAGAAACCAATGATATTCACTGTATCTTTAAATACCTAATAAGATGCATCCAGATAATTGCAACTATTCTAGACCTAAGGAACCAAATGATATATGAGTTCGTGCTCATGACATCATGAAAAAGGAGGTCCACAAACAATGAATAACTCACTAGATTAAACAGCACGTGCAGAGATCAGTGTGAAATTTGGACATAAACAGTTTCGAGTTTTCAATAGAAGCTCTCTCTTTCTCTCTCTCTCTCTGTCTCTCTCTGTCTCTTTCTCTCTCTCTCTCTCTCTCTTTCCTCTCTCTCCCCCTCTTTCTCCCTTTTTGCTCATGCTCATTGTAACCAGTGTGAGGTGGTATCTTTTTGAGGTTTTTGATTTGTGCTTCCCTAATAGTGAGTGATTATAAATGTTTTTCATTTTTCATACATACGTACATACATACATATATACATACATACGTACATACATACATACATACATACATAAAATCAAAACTGGATAAATGAGTCTGCTGAGATTGTATCAAACTAAGTTTCTATGAACAATCAGCAGAGTGGTGAAAAGACAGCCCCCAAAAGGGAAATCTTTGTAACCATACTCTGAATGTGCTGCACTTGAAGTAGATGCTGAGTTATTCTCACTTTGTTGTAAAAGTCTCATCACCAAATCCACAAGGCACATTGTTTTATGTCATTGATTGTTGTCATTAAGGAAACAAACTTTTTGCTTTTCCCAGCTTTTCTTTTAGAGTTTCATTCATGAATAGAACAAATTTATGATGTTTTCACACCTAAATCCCCAATTTTATCCCCCCTATTTTTCCAGTTATAACTCGTCTTCCCTGCCTCTCATCTTCCTATTCTCACGTCTTTTCACATATGTGTTCCTATTGTTCATCTGGGTTTCCCTTGATGGCCTATGTCTAAGCACTTGCTGGAGCATGAAACTTAAATTAGTGGGTAAACCATTGAGGAAAGCATCTCTCCCCCATCTGCATTGACCCTCATCAATCTCTCAGAGAGGCATGGGGCCTCTTGAGGTCTTTTCCCTTCCGTGGTGTGGGACTGACAGGCCAAATCCTGCGCACATTTTGTGGAAGTATACATAGCTGTAATGAGTTAATGGTTGGAACAGCCCTGTCATGTTTAAAAGGATATGGTCTGGTTGTACTTCTGCCTCCTTCAGGCTCTTACATTCTTTCTGCCCCCTGTTCTATAATTTTCCCTGAGCTTTTGGTGGGTGAGGGATGGTTTAGATGTCCTGTTTAGGGTCAAACTGTGAGCAGTCTCTTACTTTCTGCACTTTGATCAGTTGTGATTTTCTGTAATTGTGAAAGGAAGTTTATAGGTTGAGCACTGAGTATTCTTCCAAGCTATGCATATAACCATAAATTTTCTTTTTTTCCTTTAAAGGTGGCTTTCTTCATTCATTTAATGTCTGAAAACTTCTCTGTCCTTAAGGTTTAACTAGTTAAACAAGATGATTCTTTGTTGCCTGCCTGACAATTACAAAGATGATGAAGTTGTGAGTTTCTTAAAACATGCTATCTTCATGAAAATCTGCACCTTGAATTCTCTCTTCAGTTTGTGAAATACTATTATCCTCGATTCCACTGACCTCTCTTCTACTTGAACTTACTGATATTTTATATTATATTCAAGTTCAGAGTCAACATTTTCTCCCTAATTTTTGTTTGTGTTTTTGTTTAGTAATCCCTCTTTATTATTTCAAGACATTTTGGAGCAGTAGTTTGATACTCAACATCTTTTTGTTTCTTGGTATTATTTTTCATGTATTACTTCTGAAATAACGTTATTTACATCCTTTGTTCACCAATAACTTCTTTTATTGTGTCCTTCTATTGTGAGTTAAACTGAAAAGAAATTTCATATGTTCCCTGGAGATATTTTTTAATGCAATATAGTTTCATGATTTCATGCAAGTCTTTTTATCTTCTTTCTGGTTGATAAAAGGAACTCTATTTAAATATCTATTTCTACCATATGTGCTTTTATTTTCGTTTTTGATACCAAAATGTTCATCCATCTCAGTTCCCTGGAGACTGAGCTGAGCTATTCTATATACTTTTAAATTTGTTATTAACTATGTTGTTTGACAACTTCAGATGTGAATATAGTGCATACTGATTACTCTTATCATCCATGCTCTCTTTTCTGCTTCTGTCCCTCTCTAGATAACTCCCTATTAGTTCCTATCCCAGATTCATGTCTTCATAGTATTTTTGTAACCCACTGGATTTAGCCAGGGTCATCTATGTGAGCATGAGTTTAAAGCTATTCATTGTAGCCTGGTGGGTTCGCCAGTGGGTACAAAGTAACTAAAAACAATGACTCCTCCTCTCCTCTGATCTATCAGTGGTCAGTAGTTCCATTCTCTGAGCCCCTCCACCATTCATGTCTGACTCTACATGTGTGCAAGTCTCTCTCTCCTCCCTCTCTTTGTCTCTGTCTTGTCTCTCTGTCTCTTTCTGTGTGTGTGTGTGTGTGTGTGTGTGTGTGTGTGTGTGTGTAAATGATTGTGTGGTACTCATGCATACAAATGCCAAAGCACCATTTTGAGTGTCTTCCTCTTTTACTGTCTGCCTTACCATCTTGAGACAGGTTTTCTTCCAGAATAGAAGGCTAACAATTTTGGCTTGGGGCATCCACTCTTGGGACCTGCCTGTCTCTGTCCTCTAGTGCTGGGCTTTTCCTAGTACTAGGGATTAGAACATCAAATTTGCAGAGCACATACTCTTACTAACTGAGCCATCTCCCCACCTCTTAATACATATTTTATAGTATTACATTATTTCCTTTAGAAAAAGTATAAAATTAGTTTGAAACAATTATTAAAGAAGTAATCCGCTTCAAAATGACTCTTAAAATAACATTTTTCTTATCTAACATGTGTGTTATGTCCACTCACACACGTATAAGTGTGTATGTGTGTGCATGGCCATGTGTGCATAATTTCTCTCTTCATTGTTTTGTGTCATAAGGTCTCTTGAGCAAGATCCTGAATTTTTTTCTTTAAAGTTGCTATGCAGCTGAAACGTGCCATATTTTTGCTGACTCAGGAAACATTGAGTACTGCTAAAAATTCCAAGACTGTTTACGGGACCAAAAACCGATGTGTCCTGTTGACACTAGCATCACAAAGGACAGGGCATGATGCGGCAATGACACCTCCAACACTGGCGAACTCATGATCAGTCTCTTGTTTCACCTTTAACATCAGGGCACTTTCTTTTCTCCCCAGCACCTTCATCACTAGGGACAGGGAAGGAAGAGACAGAGAGGAACTCATGAACTCATAAATTCGCTCTGATGCAGCCATCTGCAGGCCCATCCCCCACACACCAACATCTGCAGGGACTTGGGTGGAGCTGCTCCAAAGGGAAGTAGGGGAGAAGAGGGAAGGAGGCGGTTGCTCAACCTTGGCTTGTCTCCTCCTGTTGGGTCATTCTCTATAAATCATCGGAGACAGTATCAGCTCTGTTGACCAATGTGTTACCATAGTGACAGTATATCAACATTACTGGAGCCCCCAGTGAGAGGGTATATGGCTTACTGTATCCTGGGGGCACAGGAGCTCTAAATTACTTCCTCATATTCCAGGTATCTCATAGAAAACAAACAGCTCATGTGTTTTACTTCTAGGGTTCCTAAATCATAACAAGGTTAGGTCAGATTCAAAGATTCCATCTCTTTCAAAAATCCACTTCTCAATCTACCCAAAGTACTTTGCTTCTCAGTGTACTTTGCTCACCATTTATGACTCTGAGGACTGGCCCTACATTTTTTTTACTGCAAAATTCCAATCCCATTCAGGAATTCTCCATAAAGTGGCTTGGCTTTGAAGAGGGTTTTCAATGAAATTACAAGATGAGCAGATGTATCCACGACTCTCCCAAGACTGTCATGTGTGGGAGCCAATGTATGTTTATGTTCCCATCACCTCAAATAAACCCTCTTATAGAAGGAACAAAGCAGGGAATGAACAGAAATGATACACAGACAATTTAGCTTCCGTGAACAATTTAAGAATACCTTCCTTTTCCTATATATTAACTTCTGTTATCTATTCTCTCTGTGTTAGCTCTAGCACATGTGGGAAGGTAGACTAGAGTTTAATAAATTAATTGCACATTTCTGTTTTATGGAACACAGTCAGCTCAGCTATATTCTTGGTATTAAGGAAAGTCACAGGCACACCAATGTACATGCCATTGTATCAAATCATTGTTTTTTTTAATAGAATGATTGCATGTGTTTCCCATACAGGCAGCCTCAAGAAAGGACGTGGCTACTGGGTCCTTGTACATCATCGGAGAGGAGGGCCCAGAGGAGAGTCTGGCATGCACATTAAAGGATTCTCCGGGGATTGGGGGGGAGGCACGGAGGGATGGGGAAAGAGGGGTGAGGGGAGGGGGAGCAGGGGGGTCGAGGGGAGGAGGAGGGAGGGAGGGAACCAGTGTACCTACTAAGTTTTTTATGAGCGGAAATAATAATAATAAATGTTAAAAAAAAAAAAAAAAGAAAAGACGTGGCTAAAATAGTAGGAAATAAATAGCTGAACCTTGGGATTGAAAAAGTCTTTAAGAGTTTGGTTAAGGGACTGGAGAGGTGGCTCAGGGGTTAAGCCTCTGTCTTGCAGGCGGAAGGGCCTGAGTTCGGATCCTAGACCCCACGTATAGACGCCAGGCGGAAGCGGGGGCGGCCTGCGCTTCTGGTCCTGGTAGGGCGGAGCCTGTGAATCCCGGGGCAGAAGGAGGTGGAGGCGTCCATGGTGGTTCGTGAATTCGTCCGTGGTTCTACACATACACAGACACACGCACACACACGCGCGCACATACATACGCACACACGCACAATTGAATAAATAATAATAAAAAAGATTTTGGTTAAGTGATACTTAATTTACCTTAAATTTTAATGGCAAATGTCAGTAATACAGTCTGTTTTTTATTTTTATTTATTTATTTACAAACAAACTGGATTTATGTCTGCCCCAACCTACTCCCCACCCACCTCCCTCCTCTTTCGCCCTTCCCATTCACATATCCTTCTTTCACACTCCTCTTCCTCCATCACTTGTGCCTTGACTCACTCTCCCCATCCTACCCTGTCCCTCTGTTGTGCATATCACAGGAATCCCTTTGTGGTACCTGTGTTAGTGAGGGAGTCAGTTTGTGCTGAACTTTAAATGGCTCTCTTCAGTGGGCAAAGTCATAAGTGCAGAGGTTCCTCGTCCTTTGTCCAGCCCTTGAGACACTTTGTTAGAGTAGTTGTTTCTTCTAAGATCCTAGTTAGTCCTTGGAGGAATGTTGATATGTCAGCCATGGTTTTTAAGACCTCCATATTTGTTTGTCCCTCATACATTTCAAATATAGGAACAGACATGGAATTTTTTTAAATTTTTTTAAAATTTATTATTTATTTGGAGCTGGAGAGGTGGCTCAGAGGTTAAGCCTCCGCCTTGCAGGAGGAAGGTCCTGAGTTCGGATCCCAGATCCCACGTATAGACTCCAGGCGGAAGCGGGGACGGCCTGCGCTTCTGGTCTTGGTAGGGCAGAGCCTGTGAATCCCGGGGCAGAAGGAGGTGGAGGCGTCCATGGTGGTTCCCGAATTCGTCCGTGGTTCTACACACACACACATACGTACACACATGCACGCGCACACGTGCATACACGCACAATTGAATAAATAATAAATTTATTTATTTTTTATTATTTATTCAACTGTGCACGTGCGTGTATGCATGTGTGCGTGTGTATGCATGTGTGCGTGTGTATGCATGTGTGCGTGTGTATGCATGTGTGAGCGTGCATGTGTGTACGTATGTGTGTGTGTGTAGAACCACGGACGAATTCGGGAACCACCATGGACGCCTCCACCTCCTCCTTGTTTACTCTGCCCTGGGATTCACAGGCTCCAGGACCGGAAACACAGGCCGCCCCCCCTGCTTCCGCCTGGTGTCTATAGGTGGGGTCTAGGATTCAAACTCAGGACCTTCCTCCTGCAAGGTGGAGGCTTAACCCCTGAGCCATCTCTCCAGTCCCCAGATGTGGAATTTATTAGTCATTCAAATAGCTAATGAGAGCAACATGAGCTAATGAGTCATGAAGGTAGTAAATTTTTATGGTACAAGCTTTGGTATCTGGTCTTAAACTATAAAAAATGTTAATGTTTTGCCTGACAGTTTTTAATTATGTTTTTTAATTTTAATAAAAATATATTCAAGCCTAATTAGAAGTATTAACACTAATATACTTTGTACCCTTTACTCGGTTTCTTCTAATAAAAACAAATTGCAGAATCACAAACCAACATTGCAAACAGGAAATTAATGTTGATATAGTCATATACAAGATTTGCTGCTTGCTATGAAGATTCTCATTCTATTAGTCAAGATTCTTCAGAGAAGTACAACCAGGTCAATAAATTATAGATAGATAAATAATAGAAAGATAGATATACACACAGACACACACATAATATACATATATATATATATATAGAGAGAGAGAGAGAGAGAAATAGATAGTAGACGAAACATAGAAGAATTTTCTCTTGAGAACATGAAGTTCTCCAAGTCCCACAATATGTATCTGCAAACTTAAGAACTAGGGGGATAAGCAATTTAGTCTGAGGCCAAAGACTAAACCAAAGGGTTGATGATGTAAGTCTTAGAGGTTGAATGCCAGACGACCAAAATTTCTGATGTGGTAGAGAGCATGAGAACATGAATGTCGCAGCTTAAGGAGACAAAGCTCACAATTCCTCAACCTGCTTGTTCTATCACTGCTGTTAATGTTCTGAACGTTGGCTACCTAAGCTCATAAGGGTGAATTTAGTGAATTAGTGTATTGACTCAAATGCTGATCTTTTGTAGGAATGTCCCCAAACACACACACACACCAAGGAATAACATTTTACACTTTGCCAGATGGATATCCCTTTATTTGTCAAATTGACCATCATGCTCATTAGTGCTCCCTTTCATAGTCACATTTTGACTCATAGTCAAAACACAATAGAATACAGAGACACCTATCCGTGTACTTTGTAACCCATACCAACAACTAATGCCTCTGTTTCTATACTTATGTCATTTCAAAAATATCTCAGATGGAATCATTCAGCTTTTTGGTGCCACCTTCTTCACTTTCAAATCTGGAATATGTGAAAGAAAGAAACAAACAAAACCCCAAAAATTCTTTACTTGGGTCACAGACTCCTAGAACAGAAACAACTTCTAATCTCTCTACTTTTCAAAGACTGTCATATTTGTTCTGTTTACAATTCCCAAAGTTTAAAATTGTACTTCATGTAAGAAGCAGGAGATTAATGTCTTAATGTGAAAGCCTAATGTCTTAAAGAAATTTCCTTCTGCATATCAATATACCATATATGTCCAAATTTGCAAGAAATCCCAAGTAAACCACTGATGTCACCTCTGTTTCAACTTTAAATTTGCGTTCAAATGAGACCTTGGTGGGATAACTCTTTCATGTTGGAGGGAATTCTTCAGTCAAACACGTAAGTTCATTGAATTCAAACTACTGTGGATTTATAGAATTGCAAGCTTTGCTTCACAGGATCACTGAAGGTGAAGAATGCACCTATTACATCACATGTTAATGAGTTTCTCCTTTGGAGGACACGATACTCTAATTAGATAATAGCCATGGGCTGTCTAACTAAAATTAACTTAGTAAAATATATTTACTTCAAACTTTGCCTTAATTTAAAACTACATTTTCAGTTAGGTTATACCTTTTGTAGACAAGGAGATCATTAAAAATCATGAAGTTCAGTAATTGAAAACCTACAACCATTAAGAAAGATCCACATCAGCTTTTAAAGAAAATGCACAATAGAAAAACAGATGAAAAAAATAAAGACCAATTAGCAATGAAAATTGAAACCAAAAAACACTAAGCTGACAAGATAACTCAGTGTATAAAGGTACATGACTTCAGTTTGTTTGATGCAACCCACAAGTTAACTGAAAATCAAATTCTCAAAGTTGTCCACTGACATGCATACGTGATTTATACATTTGTGCACACATAAGCACACACACACATACACTCTAAATAAACAAATAATAATGTAAATAAATATTTAAAACATTTCAATAGACATGTTTTATTTCATTAAAACATTCAATGGAAACATTGAAGTTACTAAAAGAAAACATGCAGAAAATTTGTCAGTTGCATTGGCAATATGAGACACAGTTCCAAGAACCAACAAGTAAAATTACAGAAAATCAAAAACTTCTGCCAAGTGAAAGAAACTACCAGCAGAATAAACAAAGAGCCTTAAAAATGGGAGAAAATATTTGCCAACAATACTTCAGATGTGGATTAATATCAAGAATACATGAAGAACTATAAAAATTATACGCCAAATAAAATCCACCAAAGCTGCCAGTTAATTAACAAATCAATGATCTGAACAGACAGTTCTCAAAAAAAAAAAAAGACTAACATTTATAAAAGTATCTGGCATCCCTAGTCATCAGATAAATGGAAATTAAAACTCTTTTGAGATTCTGTCTTACCTCACAGCACAGCCACAATGAAACCAATTTCATCGTCCCACAGCTAAATAAATTCCACACAACTAAAGAAGAACAGAGGTCCATTCTAGCTTTCCATTCTTGGTTATGCTTCAGTAGCACAAGGAGAGAGTTCATACCAACATCAAGCGCCAAGAGAACTGGTCACATCATATCTACTTTGAAACTCCTAACAGAGGAGCATACTTTCTCACTTTCCTGTCTGTTTGCCAAACCATCTCAGCTTTCTCCATCTGAACCACAGGCCTAGCGAATGGGCTCACTCACTCACATCAATAATCTCTCACAGGTTTGCTTAAAGCTTGCTTTAACTAAATAACTCTTCACAAATGTTCCCAAAAATTCAGCCTTCATTGACACATTGGCATCTGCATCTAACTAAGAAATGATATCAAAAGCTGCTAAGGATCTTTGGTGAGCATGTAAGCTAGAATATCACTATGTAAATCATTATGGAAGCTTCTCAAGAAACATTAAAAATAGAACAACCATATGACCCAGCTCTACCAGTCCTTGGCATACACCCAAAGGTCTTGATAGCCTATTATAGAGACATTTGCATGTCTGTGTTTATTACTATTATTTTCCAAAGCAATGAAATGGAATCAGTGCAGATGTTCATAAACAGATGAATGGATATTCAAAATATGGTAAATATATATAATTGAATTTTATTCAACTGAGAAAGCAATACTCTTCAGGAAAACAAATGGAACTTGAAAATATTAAGTGAAGGAACTCAGGCTCAGAAAGACAAATATTTATGTTCACTCTCAAATGCAAGTTCATAACTGTTAAATACATGTGCTTATGTGGGAATAATAATGGATAAAAGGCCAAGAAACAAGAAAATGTACCTTATAATGAGAAAAAAAAGCATCTTTAAGGGAAGGCAATAGACCAAAGTAAAAGGAAAGAATAATTGGGGAAGTGGTACATTATGTAAAGGGGACAAGTGATGGAAAGCAACCAAAGGGTAGTGTATGTGGAAATCTCATATGGGGACCTATTGTTCTATAAGGTGATTTTAAAAATTAAGATTAAAAATTCATTAACAATAAATTCATAGAAAATGGCCTGAAAAATTCACCTGCATTTAGTACTATTTAAAAAAAATCAGAACATATATTTGAAATAAATTTTGTATAGATGTGGAACAGCTCCATTCCAACCCATTCCTGGTAAAATTAACCCCAAATTTGGCTAAATATTTTCCACCATCTAACATCATTTTCTCTCCATTAATCAATAGCTATAGGCAGGCAACTGTTAGCATGTTCTGAGAATCTATAAAATAAATTTAATATCTAAACTATTGCAATTATTTGTCAGACTATTTAAAGAGGTTGAGATGGTAGTTCCGTGTCAGAGCACTTGCCTAGCACACAAAAGGCCTTGGGTCCAATCCCTAGTGCCACCAAAATAAACCCCAAAAATATAAACAAACAAGCTCAGCAGATAAGACACCCACTTGCAAATCTGGCAACCTGAGTTCAATTCCTGAAAGTCCATATGGTGGAAGGAGATCTGAGATGACTTTGAAAGCTGTACTCTGACCTCTACTAATGTACCACAATAAGTATACATTTCCTCTCTCTTTGACTGCACTTCTCTCTCTCTCTCTCTCTCTGTCTCTCTCTCGCTCTCTCTAATAAATAATTTTAAAAACCCTCCATTGAAACAAATCCACATATAAGCAATCGATTGAGAAAGAAGTCAGGGATGGAGTGCAGGTTTGGCAGTTAAATCACTTGAAGTGTAAGAAAGAGCAGAACAAAAGCGTTTGAATCCCCAAATCCTATGTAAAGTGTTGCTTGCAATTCCAGCCTCAGAAGGTGGAGACTGAGAATTCCCACAGCAACTGGCTAGTGAGACTTGCCATATTGATGAGTTTAGTTTTGACCGCATCTCAAGAAGAAAAATTAAGAATGGTACCTTATATCAACCTTGAGCCTTCACATGCACACACAAATGCAAATACACAGCCAGCAGATATGCATATACCTCGAGACAAATGCACACACACAAAAAAATGGGAAAAAAGAAATCACTATAGCTACAATGCACTGTACAAAGACAAATGCCTCTTTCTGTTTATTTATTTAATATTTACTATCTACAAATAAAGGATCACCTTTATTTGCTGGGCAATGTGCTAAAAGCTAGCATATCAAGTAACTACTAACTTTTACAGTCATTATGTCTGTAAATACAGTGGGAGGTTGACCTATCAAACAGTGAACCACCTCATTTATCTCAAAACTGCTCTAGAGTATTTTAGAAAATTTAACAAGTAATGATAAATTAAATATCTTAGTTATTTGTGATCCTTCTTTAGATAACATGTTTTATTCATTTTTCTATTTAACAAAATAATTTAGACTGTAATGTAGCACAATTTTAATAATCATAAAACTATTTCTTTACAATAAAATTCTCACAAATAGTACGTTTAAGAATAAGGACAATGCTATGTATTCCACAATTTTGTATGCTTAAAGAAATATTCATATATGAACTTAAATATACAAGAAGATAATACAAGTAGCAGAAGCAGGAAGCTATAAATCTTTACGCATATGCCTCCTCAGGTTGGTCTTGAAGGGTAAATGAAAACACAACAGGAAATTGTCCTGTTGACAACTAATGAAGAAAAATGCAAGTTATGGACTTAATAAATTATTCTTAAAATGTATCTGTAACTGAGTTCAGTCTTAAACTCTTTGAAGAATACTACTTCTCTCATATTACCTACTTATAAAATGCATTTTTGAGAATTGCATAAAAGATTGTTAGAACTTTAGAATATAATAGAATGCAATATTTTACAAAGCTAGGATGGCACATTCTGTTGAAGGTAATAAAAAATTAGAGATGGGGTAATCTTCATTAGGTTAATCAATGACAAAATGAGGGAAGGAAACTATTTAAGGAAGAATTTTTTGGAATCATAATAAAAATTTGTATGTACAATAGTCTCTCTCTCTCTCTTTCTATCTCATTATTAGGAGGTGGGGGGGTCTCATTCTCACAATACGATCAAATGTTAAGATATGGAAACCTGCAATATCCCTGAAAAACTGTTGATGGTTAATGCTATGGAAAGAGAATTCACATGCCTTCAGTGCTGTCGTCACTGATACGCAAGCCCATGATCCAGCAAGTGCCCAGGAACATGCTAATGTGGCCATCCGAATTGCATTTTGTGGGTCACAGTCACACACAAAGACACAGAAGGAGAAGGCAAACTTGTGAAAGAGATTTTCCATCTGAGGAGAGGGGGATGAGATAAGGTAATGTGAGGTGAAACATGACTAAAATTCAATATGTATATGTAGGAAACTGTCAAACATTGAATAAAAAATGCATCTTTTGTTTGACACTTTTCCTGAGAGACACCACAAAAAATGTGGCTTCACCCCAGATAGGAATTAAACAGCAGACTGAAATAACAATTGCACCAAAGCCCATCTTGGTGAATGTCGAGTTTGCCCTAACCATTCCAGCAATTAAGTTCAAAGTTTATTCCAACTTTCATAAAGATTTACTATTGACTTTCTAGAAGTCTCAGGCTTGGTTTCAAATTTAAATGTACTCATTTGTTTTAGCACCCATGACACTTGAAATCCATTCCTCAGGTAGGATACCTTGATTTTGAGATACAATCAGTAAGGCTTACTGAAAGGCAGCCATATCACCAAAAAGCTCGTCTCAGTCTGACTGACGGCTCAGAGAAGAACCCTTGAGCTTTCTGCATGATTTGTAGTCAACTTCACCTGCTGAGCCTTTCAGAGTATCCTCCAGACTACGCAGCTGGTCAGGGAGTTTCCTTCTCAACAGCAATTGGTTACTGCTTTTTTTACCTTGTGGAGTCCAGCCCAGCTCCAAACCTTGTTAGTTATGGGAACTTACTGAGATTTTATAAAGTATTTACTTTCTGAGTCTTATAAGCCTTTCTCTAAGATAGAATATTTCAACGACAACATCCTCTTCGGGTTAGAGCAGGAACAAAGTTCCAGATGGTATCATGTGGTGCTCCCAGGAAAAAATGACATACAACATCTAAGGAGAAAGTATATGGAAATTATCTTACACATTTCTTGGCCCTGGCAAGGAGTAGTCTTGTCGATTTAAGAGTCAAAGTGAGTGACAATGGCATGGATTAATAGAGTTGGAGTTTTATTTTTTAAGAAAATTTCACAAGTTAACTTCCACTTTATTCATTACCTCTTATTTTATTGAAATGTTTCATTAACTGAAGAAGAGATTCTTCTTGGGAATATGTTGCCATAACATTAAAGAGATTTCACATCAATTTTTACAAAATGGTGAGAAAGACAAAAATCTCTTCTTTTCGCTTCATATCTTTTCTCCTGCTATTCTTCTTTCCTTGAGGATAAAACATTTCTGAAGCCACTTAAAACCTCATCTTACAGAGGGAACGTGTGGGGACTCTAGACCGACACTGGGACTTCTAATGATATGTTCTTTGGCCTCTATTATGATGATCTCTCTGGTTTTCTTGGTCATTGATCATTGTCCAGGTATCTCCTTTCCCTGGAAATATTTTCTCCTTACTTCCTTAAACAAATAATATGACTTCCAAGAAAGATGCATTCTTGGAAAAAACAATGCAAGGCACCAAGTCATTTGCAAAACATTGTGCCATGCATGAGTAATTTATTCATAAAAAACTTCAATAACCAACTCTTTAATTTGCCAAGACAATATTTTGCAGATTGGTCACTTATAAATAAATAAGTGTGATGGAAAGCTACAGAGAGTCTGAATTTTACTCCTGTTACATAAAAAACACTGCTGTTGACAATTGCACAGCTGCAATGGTTGTATGGGCTAAGAAAGTCACAAACTTTGTTTGTCTATTATTTTCCCAGAATACTTTTTACTTGCCAAAGTAATGTGATTATATTTTAATTGGTTTGAATTCAAGTTCATGATTTTTGCATTGAAATTTCCTTTGCTGAAAAGATGTCACCTCTGTCAAAGGTCACATGTTACTTCAGCAAATAACAGAAGATTCTTCCCTAAAATGTGATGTCCCAAGGGACATTGAACTATATTTTAACTTCATTTTTTTTTGAAATGTTAAACATTTTGACCCTAGATTGTTCGGCTGAAATGTCCAAAGGAAAATAAATATTTATGCAAATCTTGTTGAGCTATTTATGATTTATGCTGGATACACTTATGAAACATGCTTTTGAAGAAAGAACTAGTTTGACGTACTTTGGCATCAACAATTGAACTTTGAGTATAATGGATGAGTTTGTCAGTTCTAAAATGGCTTCTTCCTTCACATGGAAAAAAACAAAGATTTTCTTGTATTTTATAATTAAATACAAATAACAGAGTGTTTCTTTATTTTTTATAATGATAAAATAGAATTTAGTGTAAGTATTTCAAGATGGTTAAGATTAATGATGAAACAATTTTACATCTAAACATGATTTATAAATTAACGCTTTTATGGCTAAATCTCCTTAATTAATGGTTTAAGATTAGAATATGACTGGTGAATGACCTCTGTTTCAATCAGCCAAGCTGCATTTTTGAGACTTAGTCATCTGAATCATAAAAATGATCATAAAATACACCTAAATAAGTATAAAAATAAAGTTTAAACAATTCAGCAAACATCACATATCCAACAAAGCTGCTTTCCACATAAATTCAACTAACATTTGCAGAGTATTCACAAAGTGCAGAGCATCATTCAAAATCTACAAATGACACATAAATAACACAACTATATTTCCTGTCACTAGGACCCTTAGAATCTACTAAGGTAGGTGTATTAATAAATACAATGTAAATATGACAAAAACGAAACCATAATATGGGAACATAATATGTACAAGTTGTATTTTTTCAATGTTCTTATAGCTCAATACATTTGATCTTCCAAGGTCAGATAAATCAGAGGCAGAAGTTGAATGATGTCAGGACATGAGATATATAAACAAACTCCCATAGGTTAAAAGTAAAGCAAAAGTGAAAATGAATAGGAAATTCACAGATTTGACTAGGACTGTTTTTAACAAGCTGTATGAGTTGATAACTATGAAAAAAACATGCTCCCAAAATTATGAGTGGGGACTGCATTCTCTATGTATTAAGCTACCATGGGGTTTAGAATAAGGCAAACCCAATGAAGTGTACTATACTTGATTCCTCCTAAGAGTTATAATTATTTCTGTTTTTAAAAGATCTTACATCCGTTAAGAATAACAGCAATCCCACAATAAAAGTGGCTCATAAACTCACGGGATTACTTTCTCATAAAAAAGAGAACCCTGTCTAGAAAGTCTATGCTTGGGATTGGTGGTTCATGAAGTCACTAGACACTCAGACTCCTCAGTGTGTTTTGCTCAGCCATTTTTGGTGTCTTAGTTCCATACTCAAGGTAGCCACCCCATTAAGGATGGAAATGGAATTCCAGACAGCACACTCACATTACAAAAAACAGAAAGAAAAAATGAAGGAAAAAATGAGTTTGGGTTAGAAAGATGGCTCAGGGGTTAAGACTCTGTCTTGTAAGCAGAAGGTCCTGAGTTCGGATCCCAGGTCCCATGTAAAAATGCCAAGCGGAAATGGCAGCAGGCAGCTTGCACTTCTGGCCCTGGTGGATGGAGCCTGGGAAATTGCAAAGCGAAGCAAGAATGAGGTAGAAGCGATCCAGGATCACACAAACACACACACACACACACACACACACACACACACACACACACACACACTAGATAGATAGATAGATAAATAAATAAATAAATAAATAAATATTACAAAAATGTGTTTGTTTTTGTAATTTTTGGCATATTTTGGAACCCTAGAAGTGTAATGTGATAAAGGACTTGTTTCCCAGGGTGATGGTGTTGGGAAGTGATAAGGACTACTGAGGGATAGAGTGATTTGGAGGCTATTAAGTCATTGCAGGCATGACCTTTGGAAGAATCCTAATACCACAGTCTCTCTTCTTTCTCTATTCCTGGTTCAAAATGTAAACAGATTCTGTTCAAGCCTGGGCTATCACAGTTATCTGCCATATGGCCTGAACAAGTACTGCAGACTCCAAGTCTTGAATCCTCTACACTGTGAGCTAAATAAATTTTTTCTTCATTAGTAATCTGGGACAAACATTTATTTCATCATAATCTAAAGCTTGCTAATGTGGTCCCTTTAAGGAATCTTTTAGCAGTCTTTCACAATATAGCAACTCTCAAATGTCTTAAGTGCATGAGGACAACAGTCCTAGGAATCCCCATTAGTGTGCTATGACGGCCAAGCACAAGCTTAAAACCGACACTGCTAATGAGTTGTACTGTGGATGTGACTTACTTTGAAGTATAAGTTCAAAGTCAGCTTAAATTACAAAATAGTAAAATAAAAGTAAGGAGTGAAGGGGAATTGAATTAGCTTTTGACAGTCTATATTGTGATTTGATGAGAACACACTAAAGTACCGGTAACAAAGGTGAGAAAAGAAAACATCAGCACATTGCCTTCACTGAGTGGGAACACACTAACACACTTTCACAAAAAGAGATCTCTCTGAAACCAGAAGAATGAAAAAGTTATTTTTTTAAAAAAAGAGATCTTCTCTTCCCCAAAATCTAAGAGAATAGGAAAATCACAGAGCCTGGCTCTGCTTTAAATAAAAACTCCTAGAGATAAGAATTTTTTCATAGACTGTGACTGTGTTCACTCCTATGAACATTACTAAATGGCAGATAATCCTTGCAATCCAATTTCAAGGAATTATGAAGAAGAAAGCAAAGTAAGGGTAAAATAGTGGGTTTTCAATGGTCAACTCACATAATATTAAATACAAAGGTAAATTCATGCATCTTATTTGTGTTAATTAATGTTTCGTCCTGTTTAAAGTAAGTGTTTGGAGATCAAAAAGATAATGCCTACAAATTATCATCCTAAATTTCCTTCCATTTAAATCTGCTTGCTTGGACAGTGCCAAAATAATACCAGTAAGATGCTGCAGTGGTGACATATGAAGACCTGCATTCAAGTCTTGCTAGATCTGCAATTTGCCCTCTCCCTAAGACCCAACACTTATCTTCATATTTGCAGTTTTTCTATCAGTGAAAGGCTTCCACCAAAAGGTTGCAAAACTGCTAAGATTTTAACTGACAAAATTAAGCTCCTCCTTGAATTAAAGTACAGGCTGATTGTGCAACCTTTGGATGATCAATTGCGAATTATCAGTCTTGATCTATAAATTTACAGTGCAGAGATGATAATAATAGTATAAACTTCATGGAGTTAGTTTAAAAATTAATGGCTTGGTAGAATGCTAATACATAGCTAACAATAAATATTAACTTCTTTGTACTTGGAATAAGATTGATATTCTATGAAATTCTTTAACTAGTTAAATGCATTAAATTTCTAAGCTTTAAGGTTTTGCATATAGAAAACTACTAGGTTCTCTATAAAATATAATTTGTTATTATTTGTGTATGTTACTACAAAATACAAAGCATCTACAATCCAAATGAAATCATACAGAGAGAGACAGGGAAGAAGAGAAGAGAGGAGAAGAAAAGAGGAGAGAAGAGAAGAGAAGAAGAGAGGAGAGGAGAGGAAAGGAGAGGAGGGGAGAGGAGGGGAGAGGAGGGTAGGGGAGGGGAAGAAGGAAGGAGAGAGGAGGAGATGTATAAAAAGAGACCTTGCATTTCTTCTCATGTGAATAGAATAATTAAAGTACATCATCATATATGGGCAATAAATAGTGTAATTTACATTTTGTCTTTTGAATGTTGTTTTTCTTATACCTTCTAAGAAAGAACAATTGAGCTATCTCAGTACAGTGTTAATAGAATGATGTCAGGACCCAGGTTATTTAACTGGATTTGTTGCTTAGTGATTCTTCTACTATCATTTCTTATATGGGCTAAGAACCAAATGTTTCAAGGTCAACCATGTATTTTTATGGTAAAAAGCCATATTGTAGGGAATTGGTTGGATTATTTTACATAAATAAATTTACTGATAAATCCAAAGGTCAGTAATTTATTCCAGTACCACTGAAAGTTTATTATGTTTTAGAGGTTTTATTTATTTTGAAATTTTTTTAGTGTTGCATACATGAATATAGTGAGTTTGCAATATTTTCATCACTTAATTCAGAGTCTTATCTCCCTTTTCTTTCCCCTTGTAGCTCTTAATCTTTCATATCAAGCTCCCTCCAACTTTCAGATCTTTTCACTTATGTGACCCACTGTTTTTCATCTAGTTTATTCTTGATGACATAAACCTGACATGACTCATGCCCCAAACAAGTATCATAGATCAGTGGGTATATGACTGAAGAAAGGATCTTCCTTTTCCTCCCCATCAGCATTGATCAGTCTCTCAGGGAGATGTGGAGCTTCTTGAAATCTTTGCCCTTTTGTGGTGAGATGTGGTTAGAAAAGTTCCTGTACAGTTCTTCTGAAAGTATACTGCCATGAAATAAATCATGGATACTACAGCCCTGCCATGTCCAGAGATAATGTCTGAGCCCCCACTGACCTATTTCAGGCTCTTATAATCTTATTGCCCCCTCTTCTACAATGTTCCCTGAGCCCTGGGGTGGGGGTGGAGGTGATTTAGATGTCCTGTTTAGGATCAAGCAGTCTGTAGTCACTTATTTTCTGCATTTTTGGCCAGTTTTGTTTTTCTGCAGTAAACATCTTCTGTTGTAGAAAAAGGCTTCTAGGTTGAGTGCTGAGTGTTCCTCCAATCTATGGAGCTTTAAAGTATGATTCCCTTTCCATACATTTTCCTGAAGCATTTGTGAATCTTAACTAAGTGAATATGGGCTGCAATTGTCAAATTTCACATTTCTTTTGTCCTTTTAAATAGCCTAGAAATTTAGTCAGAAAGAGGTTCTCTTTTCACTTGAGTTAAATAAAGAGAAAGGACAGATGAAAGGGTCCAGTTGACTAATGTTCTCATAGAGTGTAAGAAATGGGTTCGAGGGAGAACTGCAAGACAGTGAATAGAGAGATACATAACCTAGAGGTTCTATAAACACCTGCAGTGTCAGTTACCAGGGCCTAACTACAGTTAGGGCCATTCATCTGAATTTCTATGGTCAAACTGAATTCTATAAAGGTTAAAAAAAAGATCATGTGGGTTTGGGAATTTTTGAACAAATACTTTTTAGGTCCAGTAATTAAGACAATGGCCATCAAGTGACAGTGACATTAGCTAGTAGTATTATCTACTTACAACTCCTTTGGGTTATTTTTAACAGTGGCACATGATTTTCTCTTAGTTCTAGTCTCACAATGCTAAACGCTAGGATTATTTGGATTAAAACAATACTTATATACCATACATCTCTTCAGACTCATTGTCAAATAAAAGTCAGGAAGATTTTGATATTGAAATCAGAACATAGTCACTTGAAGATGTCAACTTCGGGTTTCTAATCTAACTACCCACCAACTGTGTAATTCTCCCAGAATTGTTTTATTCTTTATAGAAGAGAAGTAATGAGAAAACAATTTTTGTTGTTCCTTTCGAGTTTAACAAGGACAAGAAAGACATTTAAGAAATATAGCATCAGTCTGAGTTAAGTGCCAAGAATAAAAATATTGCAGTGAAATATTGGACTTAAACCATGCTTTAGATGGAAAGAACCTAACAGACATTTATAGAACATTCCATCCCTAAACAGCAGAATACACATTCTTCTCAACAGCACATGGAATATTCTCTGTGAAAGAACATATGTAGAACCACAAAACAAGCCTCAATACATTTAAAGAAAAGTGAAGCTACATCAGCTGTCTTTAATCTTTTGTAAAACAACAGGAGAGAATTCAGAAGATTCACAAATACATAGAAGTTAGATATTCATCCTGAGCAAACAGGAACTATAAACATACATTTTCATGACACAGAAATCATTTCACATTTCAGTATTACTCTTATTTTAACTGTCTCTAGGGTACTACAATTATTCATAAGAGATGGTTTCTACCCATTGAGTTTGTGCCTGTACTTCTTCTGACATTAGGTCATTTAGATAATACCTTCTTCAGCCCAGTTTTCTGCTATGGAAGAGTCGTGTAATCCTTACTTTAACAGTTACTTTTCTCAGTGACTTCTTCATACATTAATAGAGCTTTGCATACAGATAGTGCTTTGAGAAGTAATCTAATCCCCCATCACTTTGATTTATTTCACAAAATTATGGTTATAAGATATTTTTGCTTTGACTTATTCTTTTAGAATATTTCGCCATTACATTAGAAAACACTGAAGAGTATATTGTGCCAAACAATGCTGTTCTCAGTACAGAAGAGCAGCCAGATGACCTAATGTCAGTTTCAAACATCTATGATATCTTACAGTATGGAATCTCTTTATATAATAGTTCTTTTTATGAAGAAGTGAATATATCATCTAACTCTATATTCCCTTTCATTCCAAAACACAATATCGCCTCTGACTGAGCTACACATTAAATTTAGAAAGCAGATGAACATCTTGCAACAGTTTCTGTAGTGTTTTGGTCACAAGGTAGAACTTGAAATGATGAGATCTGTTCATTCTATGATTATCTGAGTTTTTCCTCTGGAGACAATAAAAATGTAGACCAAAAACACATGATCCTCTCTCTTTTGGCTGTATTTATTCTTCATCACAACTTTTCATATACTTTTGAATCAATTCTAAATTTAGTAGATCATTTGATATATCATATTGATATATCAAAAGGATATATCATTTGTTATATCCTCCTGTTTTACTAGACATAGCACATGAATAAGGAATTGGATTTTAATTCTTATTAGGATTTTATTATGCTTAGCATTTTTTCTCTTCAAAGGTATTACAACTTTAACTACTATGACATAATTATAAGCACAGCATAACTTGACTGATTTCAGTGGATCTTTCTTGTCAGCAGTTATCAATATTTTGAAGCGTTTCAAGAAATTCTTCATTCATATTTTAGGCTTGCATTTACTTTTTTGCCTGTTCTATGCATTAACAGGAAGCAAAAAAACATAACTTCCATTTATTATTAAATAGTGTGACAGATCTTTGAAAAGAGTCATTTGTTTTTAAGTACCACAGAAGACAAATGCTCATCGTAAAATGTGGTCCCCAGAACAGGCCCTGACAGATGGTAATGTGGTTTGATACACAGCCATAAGCTTTCATTTATTGGATGACGTCCATCAGAACTATAAACAGATGACTATATATTAGATTATTAAAATGCTGTAATATCTGTTAATAACTTTTCACAACTTTCAGTTTTAGAACACTTTCAGGTTCACAGCAAAACTATATAATAGAGTACAAAGATTGCATATTCATAAGTTTTATAGCAGTTGAAATTGCTACTATCAAAAATACAAAATCAAGGTTGTTTTTCCAAATGTATTAATTCAGTATATTTAATGGAGGACAAAGAAGCTGAAGCAAGTAAGGCCTGCAGTGGTCATTTCACCTTTTGAAGTTATTCCTTTATTTTAATCACCTGCAAACAACTACAGTAATTATTCGATTAGCAGTTGACTGAATGCATTTGAAATGGAAGTAATGCTAAAAGAAAACATAGCAAAGGCCCAGAGAAAACAAAGAAAGGTCTGCAGGGTCTGGCAGAATACTCTTCATAGTCTTACCACCAAAAGACCATTCTAGCTAAGGACATTATGTGTGTTTTTTTAAATTTATTTGTTTGTGTGTGTGTGTGTGTGTGTGTGTGTGTTTATAAGAGAGCACTGTGTGTTCCTGTGGAGGAAAGTGTGATTTCAGGAATCACCCTGGATTGTTTCTACTTCCTTTAAGCTTTGTGTTGGGATTTCTCAGGCTCTGCCCACTAGGGCCAGAAATGCAGGCTACCAAGGTTCTGCCTGGTGTTTTTTAGTTTGTTTGTTTGTTTGTTTGTTTGTTTGTTTGTTTGTTTGTTTGTTTGTTTGTTTTTTCTTGGGACCTTGGATCCAAACTCAGGACCTTCTGCTTGGGAGGCAAAGTCTTAACCCCTGAACCATCTCTCCAACCCACTATGGACATTTTGAGTGAATGTTCTGGAAGTTAATTCTGAGACTCTGATACTCCTAAAACACCTTGCTAACCAAAGATTGTTCAGCAGACTGAAGTACTTCTGGGATAGGCCTAATGTCTTTAATTACTACATCCAAAAGATATTTGTTCAGTAATGCTCAAATTCCCATGATCTTCTATCAGGTCTATAGAATTCGTTCTGACCACAGCCGCTCAGCCGAATGGTATGTGGGGTTATCACAACTACTCTGGTGAAGTAAAGGGGCGCAGTGTAATAGGAGCTGACCTTGTGGAATACCTGTGGAAGCTCCACGTTATACTTCTCCCTTCTCTGTACTGCAATTCTCAAACAAAAGCACTCCCTACGCTAGGTGGAAAGACTATTCCACTGGAACCCGTTACACCGTTTTATCTTTATTTTATTCAAGTAAAGAACCTCTTTCTCATTAAATTTTAAGTATGTGAAAAGGCATGAGCAATGGGAAATTTTACAGTCCAAGCCTATTTTCGTTTAGTGAAGATTAATAAAAGCTTCAAATAAATGAGCTGATGCAGGTAACTTGTTTCACTTCAAGTTTTGTGAATTTTTTTCCTATAGGACATTCATTCATCTCTCCAGAGATTAATTTCAAAATCCTCTTCTTTAAAAAAAAAACACAGTTATGAAGCACTATAATCTTTTACGTGAGCTAGAAGATAAGCAAAATTGGTCTATTGGCAAACTTAAAAATTTTTTGTACTTACATTCTTATAACTATGTCATTAGTTACTACTCATTCTCAGTACACTTGACTGACTCAAGTCGGTCTACCCTGAATCTAGTTTAAATATAGCATAACATTCAGAAACTGTAAAGGGTATTTCCGTGATTTAGATCCTATTGTAATCTTTCTTTTCTCTTTTAAATGCTTCAGAGAAAGAGAGAAAGAAAGAGAATGTATATGGAAGTTAAAGAACAATTTTCAAGTCATTTCTTTCTTTTTACTATAGGGGCTCCTGAGATCGAATTCATCATTGCCCTATAGCAATCATTTCTGCACAGAAATGCTCAGTGACACCTTTCTGTGTCTCATTCGATCCTAGCATGGCACTTCCAGGTATAACCTCTGCCTACCTTCCTAGTCATTCCTGGTCCATGTTTCCCAGAAAACTGGACAACTAGTTTCCAAACTTGCCCTTCCCTACTGTTGCTGCCCTTCTCACCCTCAGCGCCATTACACTCATTCACTGTCTTTCACAATCCACAGCCTTAAAGGTTCAATTTAAGTTTTTCACCTTTCTTATACTCTGAAGCAGTCCCTAAAGTAATGTCTCCCTCCATCCTTTGGGCTGCCTTAAAACTGTACCTACATCTCTGACCTCGTTGATATTTATGAATATCATATAACTCTATGTATTTACATTAGGTGGAAATATGCAGCTAATTGCCTAGATATGCTGTCCATAAAAGACTCTGAATGGTTACGTCTTGAATTTAGTTTACGTCTTGAATTTAGTTTATGTCTTGAATTTAGTTTACATCTTGAATTTAGTTTACGTCTTGAATTTAGTTTATGTCTTGAATTTAGTTTACAGTAATTATGAGCTAAAGAAAGCTTTGAGACTATATTAATATCCTTAAAAAAGCTTTTGGTTCAATCTTAAACTATTATTTCTCCCTAAGCTTGCTTAAGTGCTTCCATGACTCTCTTTGGTATCTAAATAAGGAAGTTTGATGGCTAATAGCCTAAGATGATACTTATCTAATTCAAATGATTAAACTGTGTTAAAATAATATCCGTATTCATGAAGAGCCTAACATTAAAAACCAAGCTGCTACAAAAGACCCTAATAAAGCCACCAAAGCCCAGAGGACTACAGAGGTCAATGAGAACCACTCCCTGCAAGTTCACAAAATATTACAAACTTCCCACCCAATTAGTGAAGAAGAAACAAAGTACTTTAGCAGGGAGCTATCAGTTACCACTGGTCTCTGCCGCCAGCTTCCACCACTTACTCCGCCCTGGTTTCCTGAGGAAATGCTGCCAGTCTCCACTTCCCTAATGCTATGTGGCCCTATGCAAAGAGGGGAGGTCTTGCAAAGAATGCAAATGTCCCTCCTGTGATCAATATCCGTGTTGCAATTACACAGAGACTTGCCTCCTGTTACAAATCTTACATTCCTTTGGAAATTGCACAACGGTTTTCCATTCACAAATGGAGCCCTTTCTTTTAATTCACTTAAACCAAATGCATGATTAGTCAGTATCCTGAGAATACTTTCAGTGTCATTAAAAAGAATTCTGGCTTTACCTTTTAAGCCTTTGGATAGTTCACTTCCCAATATAGTTTATGGTGCTCCTAACTCCTCAGCCTTGAACCCTTTGAGAAGCACTAATGCCCATTGTTTATATTTCCCACCATTGAAGCCTAGGATCCATCTCAGAAATATTAAGGAGATAAGAACACCTATAAAAACTCTTAAGATACTTTAAATTTAGAGCAAACAATGGACTATTTACTTGCCTTATCTGAGGATGGGTGTTCCCTTCAGTTCATTAGAGAAGAGCAGGGCACAGGAAATTTACACAAGAGACGTCGGGCCTCACAAATCTCCTAGGAAGTGACTGGTCCTTCAAGGTACCAACCCATCTGACCTCACCAGCCTAGCCAGTCTCTACACGTAATGTATTGTTTCATTTAAAGCCTCACTCTTGTGGGAGCTATAAGTGTTTTATACCTGACACAAGAAACATGGGGGTAGATCAGGTACATTCAATATTTCTGCACCATTCTGGTACAGAAATACATGAAGACAACCTGAATACGAAAAAGAAGAGAGCGACTGGGAGTTGACTACAGAAAAAAAGTCAATCACAGTAATTTAGAATAGGAAAAACTGTTGTGAGAAAAATGAGGACTTGTTTTTGGAACAGAGAATGAAAAGTTGGACTAACTAGAAGCAGAACAGGCTGATCTTGAGTTGAAACCCAGGGCAAAAATTAGGGAAGTTGGTAATTATTGAGCAAGTCTTCACTGAGGTCAGTAATGCCGAGGTTGTTGTTTGACTTCCTGGGATGATTGTTGAGTTAGTGGGTCAAAGTTCTATTTATTATATGGTCTCACCACATTTTATGTTGTTTGGTGTTGGTGGGTTTTTTTTAACCAATCTGAAATGAAATAACATCCAGGAAATTTAGAGAACAAAGTAACCATAAAATTGTATCTTGATATTAACTCTAGAATGACTTAAGATTTTAAGGGAAAAAACTTAGTTTTCTAGCTCCAATTCTAGTAAGAAATTATTTTGAAACAGGTTAGGAAAGAACAACAGCATTTCTCATTGAGAAAAATTCTTTGATTATGAGCTAAAAATAACTATCCAAATAATATCTGTTTTTCTTGGTCTACTTTTAACATATTTTAAAATGATAAATGGCTTGGTGGGCAATCTTTCAGGCAACTACTGCAAAGCAAACAATTCTTTCAGAACCTACCAATAAAAGAGTTATTGATTGAGGCAAGCAGAGATTAATAGTGTTGTGAGGCTGGTGACAAATGTAGCTGCAAAAACTCCCTTGTTAGCTAAGTCACTGGACCTGCAGACTATGGTGCTGCAGAGAGGAGGAAAGGGGCATGGATTCTAGGATGCCTCCCAAGCTTCCAAAGTCAATGCAATGTAGATAATGAAACTTAGCTGAAATGCTGTGTGAAAGAGAAGGAACATTAAGAGAGTCTATTCATGCAGAGAAAAAAAATAGCTCCAAAACCACAAAGAGGATATAAAAACTAGAGATACAGATTCATTCAAAAATATTTTTGAATGGGGGAATTTCAAATAACAAACAAATAACTAAGTTGGTTGCAGTAACTGCTAACATGAAGCTAATGGTATTTTTTTTTTCAGGGGAAACTCAACTCTTACAGAGGATTTGGAAATGCAGTAGTGATTGATAAATCATAAACTATATATCTACTAAAGGAAACTAGCTGATCATGAGGAAAGAGATCATCGCTGGCACAGCATTGGTAAAAATATCTCAGATAGGGAGAAGTGCATTGAAAAATCTAAAATGAAATTTATGTGGCTAGAGGAAGTGTAGATATGATTAACAGACATCATATCTTCAAGAATTTTTGGTTCATATTCAGAAATTGGAATTTTTATTTTGATATAAAAGAGAAGTCATGAATATATTTTCACCAGAGGAACTACATAAATAAAATTCCATTTAAAAAAGGATTTTTAGTTATAATAAAATATGTGAATTCAGGGACTGTGACAGCACATGTCAAAGGCCAATATGGAGGCTATTAGAGTAGTCAAGGTGAAATAGACAGCCACTAGAGCTGGCATGTTGGCAATGGAGATAAATAGCCAGCATGAGAAATAATTAGAAGCCTTGGTGATTAGTTGAATGCAGAATAGTGTAGGCTTTTCTGTTTTCTAAACAAACATGAACTTGTGATTATCAGCATTCTATTTTCACACACACACACACACACACACACAGCATATAGTTAATTAGAAATTTATTTTTGAAAGGAGGGAAATATGATTTTTTATTTCTCCATCTATCATTAATTAAGACCATTTGTGCCATGCTTAGTAAGTACCTATTCCATGTCATATGCCATCATACTTAGCTCCATCAATAGACTGAGAATTTTAGAGCATGCACTGCATATTCTTCATTTCAGAGTTATCATTTAACATAATATGTTATTTGGCTGGATAAACAAATATGAGAGTAGTCTGAATAGAAGGGATTTAAGAGTTATTTATATAGCTGAAACAATGTAAATTCATACTACATATGAATGATGAGAAGGATCGTAAACATCTTAAAATTCAAAACAAGATTGCTTTAACTTTCTTGCTCATATTCAAGAGAAAGGGATATGCAGCTCGTCTCAGGTTCGCTATAAAATGGTGAAGATGTTCCTTCATCCATGCCTCAGCTCCCTGCTTAAAAATATTCCCCAAGGCAATGTCCTAGCATGTCTGTAAAAAACACTGGAAAGAAAATAAGTCACCAATAATAACTGTTTGCTACACACAAGGTTCTATATGTGCTAAAATTTGACATGCGGAATTAAAAATTACTTTTTATAATATTCTTACAGGTAAATTAACTTATATCCTAATTAACTAATGATACTATTTACATGCAAAATAGCTACATTTATTTTTTATTTTTTTCATTTCTTCCACTCATACAAAGTGATAAGTACCCATTCCCCTCCCTCCTTCCACCCCTCCCTGGACCCTCTTGCTCCCTCTATCCCTTCCTTTCCCCCTCTTTTCCCTTCCTTTCCCCCTCTTTTCCCTTCCTTTCCCCTTCTTTTCCCTTCCTTTCCCCCTATTTTCCCTTCCTTTCCCCCTCTTTTCCCTTCCTTTCCCCCCTCTCTCCTTTCTCCCAGTGCCCCCTCCTCCCCCCATTCTGGAGTATTCTTCCTCCTCTCTGGTGAGGTGTAAGGACTCAGTGGCATTGCCTAGAGCTCTTTTTTTGTGAGAAACATTTATTTTTATGGTCATTTGAGATAATAATTATATCGTAGTCTCTTCCTGGATTTTATATTATGGACTGTGTGAGAAAGGTAAACTACAGATATTTCTCTTCCAATTTTGAAACTAAACCAAAGGATATTACCTTCCAATTTTGAAACTAAACCAAAGAATATTACTCTTAATATCCTTAAAGTAGTTTTAAATTCTAGACATGTTTTTGGAGTTAATATGCTAAAAAATTTTGCCTTTTTCTATTTTATTTGCATATGCATAAAATTCTGTCAGTTGTGGTTTTCTACATCTATCAAATAATAGTAAAGAGAGGATAAGTTGCAACATTTGGATTATTTTAAGGAACAAGCAAATAGAATCTAAGCAGTGGAAAAGATCTCTCTCTCAAGGGAAGACTGGGAGAGGATTAGATTTCCACTTCTGAGAAGACGTCAGAGCTTTGCTGACTCACCCTCCAGCAGCACAAACAATACAGTGAACAGTAGTTTGGAGAAAGCAAAAAAAAAAAAAAAAAAAAAGTTACAATCCTTAGAATTTTCTCAAATGGTATACAACAAATAATCAAATGATGAAAACACATTTTATAGATCAGTAGGTCTGTTTTATTTGACTCTATCCCATAATACATATATAGCCCTTCCTCTCTTTCATACTCTTCCCTCTCTTTCCTCTTTCCTCTCTCTCCTATTTTTCCTCTCTTATCTCTCCTCTCTTACTCTCTTTGTCTTTCATCACCCTGGCTCTAATCCAGGTTAGTACAATTAAGAGAAGGAATGACTTTTCCATTCAGGTACAATTTAAAAGCTACCATGTCTCATTCAAAAGGGAAGATACCAGCAGATTTCATCCCCACAATCTAAACAGGTTAACTTCCCATTAAGAAGTCAGACCTGATGGACAATCTACTCTGTACATGGCAGACAAGAACAGTAGGCTTCTAATGCTTTGACAGCAACTCAATCTTAGGGCAGAAGTGTCTTAACAGAAGACTGAGAACAAGAGAGCAGAGAACTAGGGGCCAGTTCCTCCCTCCTGTTGAGGGATTTTTATCCAAGTGGAGAGGAGGTTCATAACTAACAAGACTTCTAAAGTCTTCTCTGAAGGAATTGACTTTTTAAAAAAATATATGATAAAATCTACACCTAAAGGAGGTTGCAAAAATAATATTTCTTTCTTATTAAGAGCAAAATGCTATAGTCAAGCATGTTGACCTAAAAGAACTAGAGAAAGTGACAATTATATACCCTATTAGAATCATACTCAACATTGCAGATGGTCATCTCTGTCTCCCTCTTTACCTATATGTAGGTTCCTCATTCACCATTCAACCCATAATTGGTCAAAACTATTTTTAAAAAATATTATGCTGACCTGTATATTTATGTAAGAAATATTTTATCTGGCCATTATCCTTCAAATAATATAACAATTATTTTATTACATTTATATTGTTATGTGTTATAAGTAAATTAAAGATGATTCAAATTTTACAAAAGCATGAATAAGTTATATATAAACACAAAGCTATTTTATAAAAAAGAAATGGGCATATGCAGACATGATATGTGTGGTACTCATAAAACAAACCTCCACAGATATTGAGAGATATATCATAGCGGAGCACATGACATTACAATTAAATAAAATGTTATCACAAGGAATTACTGCAAATGTCAAGATAAAGTATTGTAAAATTATGACTAAACAATGTGGTGGAACAAAGAAATACTATGATGTCATAATATATGATTATTTTGTCACAATATAGCATTGTAATATTACTTTGCATCACTGTCATGCCACAAAGCATGTGTTGTCACAATTTGAGCACAGTAATTCCATTATGATATACACATTGGAATATTCTGATGTCATCATGGATTGTTGTGATATCAAATGTAGCACTTATATCAGGAATAAGAATTGTGACATTAAAATGCAAGATTATATCCAAAAGAGCAACAATAAAATGAAGCCTTGTGTTATAAAAATGGAGCATCATGAAGTCATAATGAAGTAATGCACTTACAAACTAAGAAGGTAAAGTCACAATGGAGCATGTGATATCACAATTAAGAACTGTTGATGCCACAGTAGAGTTGTGATAAAATAACAAAATATTGTGAGAACATTATAGGTGTGATAAATGTGCACTGTGATGGAAAAGTGAGGCACTGTGATGTCACAATAAAGGATTATTATATATTGTCACATTATATCAATTGATACAAAAATGAATCTTTGTGTTACCAAAATCTAATACTGTGTTGTCATAATTGAACACTGTGAAGTACTGTGATGTCCCAGTGGAATATTGGAGATTAGTAACATAAATTATCATTGTGTTGTTGCAATGCAGAATTGTATTTCAAAATGACTCACCTTGAAATCACAATTAAGTGTTTTGTTATAGTGATATCACAAATATCATTGTCACATCATAATTAACCATTGAGATGCCATAATTGAGCACTGTGATTTTTTTCATGTCACAGCTAAGCAATGTGGTTGCAAAAAGAAGTATAGGGATTCCACAATTTAGCATTGCAATATGACAATAATTTATTGAGGTTTAATGGAGTGTGACAATAAATCATTGAGATGTAATAGTGTAATAATGTGAAGTAAAAGTTAAACATATTTATATCATGGTGCAGCATTGTCATGTCACAGTGAACAATTTTGATTTCAGAATTGAGCTTCATAAAAAGAATCACTGTATTTTTTAAATAAATTTATTTATTTTTTGCACTCATACAAACCGTACCCTCTTGCTCCCTCCCCCCTTTTCCCTTTCCTTTCCCCCTCCCTCCCTTTCTTCCAGTGCCCCCATTCCCCCTCCCCCCCATGCCTGGAGTATCCTTTAGTGTGAATGTCAAACTTCCATCTGGGTCCTCCACTCTAGTGAGGTGTAAGGACTCAGTAGCATTGCCTAGAGCCCTTTCTTGTGTTCCCCTTTAGTATAGGAACACTATTGTGGCTGTTAATCCCTCGCTTCTAAGGATCTTAGTGCCTGTGATCCATGCTAGACTTTGTGGGGGTCAATGATATGTTGGTCATTGCTCAGGTCATGCAAAATCCTATTATGGTTACTTCAGCTCTAACTTGTGTGGAGTATCTTGCATATTGTTGCTCCTCCCCATCTTTAGGCTCTTACAATCTTACCGCCCCCTTTTCCACAAATTTCCCTGAGCTTTGGGATAGGGAGAGATTAGGCTGCCTAGTTCCAGGTGGTTAATGTAGGGTCTCTGATGTTCTGAATTATGGTTTGTTGTTTGTTTGGTTTTTTTTTTTTTCAGTTTTGCTGTTCCTGGACCGCCTTTGGCTCCATCCTGATGGGTATGGGATGTCTCCTCTTAGCCAGAGATAAAAGTCTGTTAAAATAGAGTCTTACTATAAGACTAGATTCAAAGGTAGATGTAATAAAAGTAGGAGACTGTGGTGGGGGGGTCAGTCTCCCACTTGCAGGATGGTTACCATCTATCTGCCAGTTGCTATGCCCTCCCCGACTGGTAAGATCAAACCCCCTCAGTTGCAGGTGACCAGGAAGGAAAGTCTGTGAGCTTAACCAGATGTCTCGCTACTTACTTGCAGTATTTGATGGTAGCCTATTTTCTCTGCTGTAGCATGTTCCCCTCTTTCATTGTTTCTGGTGGGGCCCTCCTTTCTCTTGCCTCCTATTTATAATCTTTTCAATTACTGTAGGTATTACAGAGAAGAATCACTGTATTTTAATAATACAGCATTACTTTGTAAAAATGGAGCACTGCGATGACACAAGTAGGCAGTGTGATGTCATAACAGACTGTTACATTGTCACAAGTCATCACTGTGATGTCAATATTAAATATTAAGATGGAATATGCAGCATTATTTTGTCACAGAATTGTGATATTAGAATGAAATATATTTTTTAAATTTATTATTATTATTATTATTTATTCAACTGTGTGCATATGCATGTGTATGTGCGCGTGCGCGTGTGTGTCTGTGTGTGTATAGAACCACAGATGAATTCGCGAACCACCATGGACGCCTCCACCTCCTTCTGCCCCGGGATTCACAGGCTCCGCCCTACCAGGACCAGAAGCGCAGGCCGCCCCCGCTTCCGCCTGATGTCTATACGTGGGATCTGGGATCCGAACTCAGGACCTTCCGCCTGCAAGGCGGAGGCTTAACCCCTGAGCCACCTCTCCAGCCCAGAATAAAATATTTTGATAGGACACAAGCGGTGTGATGTCACAATGCAGGAATTTGTTGGCACAATGACTCATTACAACATCATAATGAAGGACTTTGATGTGACAATTAAGCACTGTAATGTCATAATTAAGACCCCGTGCCTGCTCGCCCCCTCACCTCGAGCTCTGAGGCCCTGCTGTTTCCCCTCCTTTTTCCGGCTGGCCTGGCAGGGATTCAGCAACACCTGGGGCCCAACATAGATGAGACGCCCTCTCTGGTAAAGTTCTGTGAGTTTGGCCCCTTCCTCTGGTTTTGTGCTCCTTGTGCTTACGGTGCCTGAAGGTGAGCAGGAGGCCCCCTCCTCTTCCCCTTTCCCTGTTTGTCCATCGTTGTGCTCTTAAAGTTAGGAACACAATTGCTCACTTGATTTGCTGATGATCAAGGAACCCCTCTTAATGCAGTTGCTCATTTGATTTCCTCACAATCAAAGAGCCCCTCTAAATCAAGGCTTTTCCTGGCAAGTTCACATGAGAAATTGGTCCCCTCAGAATTCGGAGCCAAGGTTCGATTACATTGAATCAGCCTGACCTGGGGACATACAGTCCGGGGGAATAATGAACCCCCGAAGTCCCTCACTAAGCACAGGACACTTAGATCCAAATCACCTCTGCATATGTCCTGCGCTAGGTCTCTCCTTGACGTTGGTTACCCTTTTAGGAGTTGTTTTAACTTTCACCTTGGTTCTAGTCGTTGCTTTTTATTTTCTGTGCTTTTTTGCCTTGTCTGCTCACCTGCTAGTCATCTCTGCTCCATTAGGGAACCTTTCTTCTCCATAATGGGTAACTTACTGTCCCATCAGAAGGCACCACAGCTAACTGCTCTTAAAGCTCTATTAGACTTACATAGAATCAAAATGAAACCAAAGGACTTAGAAGACTTTTGGGAGGAAGCTTTAATCTTAGCTCTTTGGATTTCCCCAGCAATGTCTGGGAGTCACAGATCTGGATGGAAATGCTCTTCTTGGCCCATAAGAGGGAAGTCCAGGATGGCCATATGCCTCCCACCCCCCTTGTTCCCATCCTCCTCGGCATCATAGCAAGCCTTAAAGGATCCTCCACTGAGGAAGTGACTAATTGCTACAATGAAAGTTGTGTAGAGAACCCAAAATAAGCCCTTTGTTCTAGCTCCAGATCCCTCTCCTTCCCTCCCTGGTCGAGGACTCTGAAGAGGGTTCACAGGTCCATGGAGGGGGCGACTCTCCCCCTGCCAACATCCCTTCCCTCATCCTCTTCTTCCTGTAGCTCTGGACTCCCCCTCTTTCCCGGCTGTATTTTCTGCTTCAGATGATACTGATCTCTGTCTTATGAAACAATTATTGGACAAGATATCTGCCTTCTTGTGTTTCATGTGCTTGTATGTTTATATGTTCTGTGTTTACATGTTGTGTGTCTTGTATTTCAATGTAAAAAATCTGTGACCACTTCAATTTTTTTCTTTCATTTCTGTTGCACGCTAATATTAAAATTTTGGCATGCCATTTTTAAATACATGTATGCATACTTAAAAATAAGAACAAATAATTTTGATAATATCTAAAACCTTAACTACTTATGTTTTATATTGATCACAATTGTTTTTCTAATATATTGTAAGTTTTCTTTCATAATTTTGATCTTTAATAGGACTGCAAATAAAAGCCATTGTGTTCTTGCATGTTTTTTTCATATATTCCCAAAGTAACAAAGCTACTTTACAGGTCCTCAGATCATCCATTCAAGCTTTAGACATTCCTAAGATCACTAAAGGCTCATTGGAAGCCTGGCTGTCCTCTATTGGAGCTATGCCTTACTAATTTACAATTGTTAGATTCTGATTTGTATCTCACCAGCTCTTCTGGATTGTTTCTGCGTCTGTGCCACCTACAGCCCCTCTGCCTGCTCCTGCCTGACAACAACCTCCTTTCCTCTGCCACATACTCAAGTTCCCCTTTGGGACCATGATTCCTTCTCTGTGATGGTCTCATGACTGGTAGTCAATGATGGGTAAGGCTCCACAAGAGGGTGTTTGTTGTCCAACCTAAGATAGGTACAGTCACTCATATTCTGCGAAGCTGAAGAGGCTCAGGGTCGCCCTAGCTATCATGGTCCCCACTAAAAAATTTATAAATAAATAAAAGGGTGAAAATGTGGCACCATTGATTCAAGGAAGCCCTAGCTCCAGCTCCCAAAAGGTCTTGTTATAGACAAGCCTGGACAAGTATGGACATGCCCTGGACATGTCCCAATAGAGGAACCATACAGGCGGAGGGATGAACAACCAATGGGAAGGAGGGATGAACAACCAATGGGAAGGAGGGATGAACAATCAATGGGAAGGAAGGATGAACAACCAATGGGAAGGAGGAATGAACAACCAATGGGAAGTGGCCATCTAACCTGCCTCTGCAATGGACACCCAGTAAACAGCTAAATAATTGGTGGCTGCTGTCCCCCTCCCCACCTTCGAGTGGAGAGGTGGCAATACCTGTTTGGATCCCTGACCCTATATAAGCTCAAGCACTTGCTGAAATAAATGAGTCTGCATCCAACTCCTCCTCTATCTGCTACTTCTCGCCTGACTTCCGGGGTGTGGGTGGTGACCCCGCCTGCTCACCCCCTCACCTCAAGCTCTGAGGCCCTGCCATTTCACCTCCTTTCCCCGGCTGGCTGGGGAAAGTCTTGTTACAGTCTTGTTACAATTAACCAGTGTGATGGCACAATGAATCATTGGGAATTCATAATATGTGTTGTTCTAAACCAGATATTTGATGTGAAAAATGCAGCACATTATAATGTCACAATGCATTAGTCATATCACACTATGGAATTTTTATTTCACAACTAAGCTTTGTGTGTTTACAATGAACCTTGTGACATACAGTGTAGCATTATATTAATTACATATTTTGCAATAAGTGTTTTGATCATGCAATCAAGCATTGTTAATGTACAATGCAACACAGAGGGGCAAAATAGAACATTTTGTTGCTCAGTTGAATATGCTGACATAGTTATATAGGCGTTGTTATGTCACAATGAAGAATTTTGTTATCAAAGAAGTACTGTGGCATTATGGATGACATGATGTCAGAACATCAAAATGAAGTTTCATAATGGCAAAATTAAGTATTGTGATGATACAGTTACACTTTGAGATTGATCAAATGGTATACTCCAGAGAGTTCCCATAAATGTTATAACAAAGGTAAGATTCAGTTTCATAATATAAAATGGTGATGTCATAATTCAGCATTGTCTTGTCACAATGGAGTACTGTAATAACACAATTGAGCATTGTGCTATCACAATAAATAACTTTGACATCACAGCTAAATATCATGACATCACAGCATTGTAATGTCAAAATTATGCAATGCCACATTAAAATGGGGATTTGAGATAGGACAATGGAGCAGTAAATAGGACAAATGGGTATTGTGATGTCACAACTATGCAGCAGAGTCACATGTGACATTGTGATGTAAACGTTTATCATTATGATTTCACAGTACACCATTTTGTTATGGCACAATAAAACAATGTTATGGTCAAGAATCGTGTATCAAAATGTAACTTTATGATGTCATAATAGAACACCACAATATCAAAATGGAGCATTGTAACATTACAATGTTTCATTGTGATAGGATAATAATTACTGTAGTGTCATGATACAATATTGTTGCTGTATTAACATAAATTGTGTGTTGTCAAATTTTGCAGACTGCAATTGATGGGAGAATTAAGCTTCATGGTGTTCAAATTAGGCATGATATTGGCACAATGAAGCATTGTAAATGTCACAATCCAGAACCCCATTGATAGAATGGAGCATAGTGATATCACAAAGCAGTCTTGTTGGTTCAAAGCAGCATTGTGGCTCCACAATGCGGTGAACAAAGGAGTACTGTGGCATCATGAAAGAGTATCGTGATTTCACAGAACACGACTGTGATGGCACAATAGTGCATTGTGATGTCACAGAATGTTATGCTTAATAATTAAACATAGTGATATCATAATTAAGCATTCTGATGACAAAATGCAGACTTTTCTTTTTTACAATATTTTATTATTTATTTGTGTGTGTGTGTGTGTGTGTGTGTGTGTGTGTGAAAAGGCAATGTGTGTCCCTGTGGAGGAGTAAGGGTGACTTTGGGAATTATCCTGGATTACTTTCACCTCACTTTGCTCTGGGATTTCCCAGGCTCTGCCCATCAGGGCCCAAAGTGAAGGCTGCCTCCGTTTCTACCTGGCATTTTTCGTGGGACGAGGGATCTGAACTCAGGACCTTCTGTTTGCGAGATAGAGCCTTAACCCCTGAGCCATCTCTCCAGCCCAAAAATGCAGAATTTTGATATCACTGTTAAGCATTATGATGTCACACTTGAGCACTGTGCTGCCACGGTAGAGCATTGTGGTGTGACAATTGAACATTGTGATATCCCAATGGAGTATTAAGACATCACAGGGCAACACTGTGATGTAATGATTAAGTATTGTATGATGTCACAGTGCATTATCATGTTGGAAGAATATGCAATTGTGTTTTTTAAAACACTGCATTGTGACATCACAATGTTTCATTTTGTTATCATGTGGCAATTTATGACATCAAATTGCTCTAAAATTCTAAGGATATTTTTGACATTACAGTACTCTAAGGTATTTTATAAAACAATAAGATAATCAGCTGGTAATTTCTGTAGGATAACTGATGTAATACCAAATAGGGCAAAGAGGCCAGCATATGGCCAAAGACACAAGACAGACTCTGTTATAATACTGTTGTCCCAGGTAACCGCCCTCTTAGGAAAGACCCCAAAGATTTCGCACTTTGGGGGACACAGACTTCACTATATAAAACAAACAAAACATGTTGCAGAGCAGGATAGTTACTGGTATTTACTTAAATCCAGAGAGGTGAACTATTTGGAGGATATACTAACTTTCTGTCAATTTGACAACATTCTTGAGAAAATCTATTTAAGAGAAAAAAGCTTTACTCAGACTTATGTTTTAGTCTAGAATATAGTCTCGTAAATCGACTGGTTTTTGGCTTGTCTAAAGCAACACAGCAAAGCAGACAGCACACAGCTCAAGAAAGCTGCTCACTTCAAGGTACCTGGGAAGCAGAGACAAGAAATGACTCGGTCCCAGATATCGCTTCTGAGACAAGTCCCTAATGACTAATCTTCCTCCAATTAGGTTCCACCTCCAAAAGTTTCCAGTACTTCCCAACAGTGTCAGGGGCTGGAACCAAATTTTGAACACATGATAGATCTATGATATTCAAGACCTAAGCCATTATCAAGTGAGGATGACAGGAGTGTGTTTTTTTGAATCGTGATGCAAATGTTCAAAAATGAATTGCAGTGACGGCTCCACAAGCCTCAGATCAATTACATGGTACAGGAACTACATTTCAGTAAAGCGTTTTTTAAAATCTTCAAAGTGCATTTTAGGCGTAGCAAGTGGAAGTTCATCCTCAAGTGCTTTAAAGTCTATTTAAACTGCCAAGAGAAAGAGATATTTTTCAATCACAACAAAAATGATAAACTTGTCTGGGTTTATTCAAATAGTTTGGCAAAGGACCTGTGAGAATTTGTTTGGGATTGTTGCTCAGCCAGCATTTCCAAGGAACAGCAGTGACAACATGAGGACGGCTCTTCATTTCTCATATTTGTTATCGGCTGAAGTAAACACTGCTGCCTTGGGGCCATGTAACTCAGCATGTGCAGTTGTCCCACGTCTAGGCTACAATTTGCTCCACAGCCCTGTGTATCTGACCACAAATGCCACCATAACTACAGGCCTATGAGCCTCATACTAGTAAGGACTGGAAAAGATTTCAGGTAGGTAGAATTATTCAAAAGTATCACCTTACCTCTACGGCTTTTCTTTGCTTAGAACTGTATTTGTCTGGGCTGGAGAGATGCCTCAGGGTTTAAGCCTCTGCCTCACAAGCTTTTGCTTGGAATCTGAGTTTAGATTCCATGTAAACTGGCTTGTGCTTCCTATTCTGGAAGGTGGAACTAGGAAGTCCCAGAACAAGTCAAAGAGGAGATAGAGCAATCCAGGATGAGTCTCAAAGTCACCCGTAGGCTTCTCTGGGCACTAATAGTGCCCTCTGACACACACACACACACACACATACACACACACGGGGGGCGGGGGGGTGGAGATAGAGAGAGAGCTATATTAATTTGAGTTTTCTAAACAGGCCAAGAGTGTGGTAGCTACGTACCCCAAGGAACAGTTCCAACCAAGTAATCACGTTCCTCTAAGATGTTCGTCTGATTACGTGTAATATGAAGAGTTCAGTTGAATGTCGGCACGGGGCGGTAGACTAGCTGGCCCTCGTACCCCAATGTGGACAGTTCCAACTGAAGTAGCCCACGGTCCTTTCGTTGTGAAATTATTAACACCGCGGGATTGAACTTCAACAAGTAGTATCCTGACAGGGGGCGACGTGGGAGAAGGTGGTCAAGTCTGTTCACGGTCTTCCTCTGCCAGCACCTGTCACATGAGGGCCTTCAGAAGGGAAAGGAGAAAGCTAGGCAGTCACATTTACAGATGGTCTGACTTGTTTTTAAGGACACTTCTAATCTCTGTGACTCACTTAAAAGGAAATCTGGAGGAGAGAGAAAGGAAAGTAAGAAAAATTCAAGGAGAACTTCTTGTTTCCAAGACATGTTCTTCCTTCATTTTAAAGTATTTAACATATCAGGGAATCATACTTTAGATCATCATGTTCTGAGCTCCAGTAGGCCATGGCGATGTCAAAGGTTTTGCCTTGCATTAGCTCAAGTGCCAACATGGCAACGATGTGCTAAACATTATTACTCTGCTACCTATGAAGTTAGATTTTGGGGGGGTAAAAGAGAAAGATTATTCCAAATCTTCATATTCAAAACAGTATTCATCCATATTTCTTCAAATGTCCAAAAGGGCAATAAAGCAATGCATTATAGATGTTTCTGTCATCATGACAAGTAGAATACATTAGGGCTGGAGAGGTGGCTCAAGGGTTAAGCCTCTACCTTGCAGGCAGAAGGTCCTGAGTTCGGATCCTAGAGCCCACGTATAGACGCCGGGCGGAAGCGGGGGCGGCCTGCATTTCTGGTCCTGGTAGGGCGGAGCCTGTGAATCCCGGGGCAGAGTAAACAAGGAGGAGGTGGAGGCGGTCCATGGTGGTTCCTGAATTCGCCCGTGGTTCTACACACATACATACACACACACGCATACATGCACAATTGAATAAATTCTTAAAAATTAAAAATACCAGCATGTTTGCTGCATTTTGCTCTAAATTACTTGCGAAATTGAAATATACTTAAAATCATTGTACATACATATATTTTCAAATTCTGAAAATGCTGCTAGGGTTCCTCAGTGTCAACAGAAGTTGTGACATTTAGCTGTTGCTAACAAGAGACCATAACCTAAAACAGAATGCTAGGAAGGAAAGAACATCAGAATTGATAAGATTGTCCCAGAAGAAGTTAATTGTTACACATCTCTTGAGTGAGATCAATAATTGTTAACTTGTATTTTGTAAGAACTAGCTTGAGAAATACATTGTAATGAAAAGCCCATAAATTATTAATTTTATTAATTTCTCAATAAGATTTCCATTTACCTCCCCCTTCTCTCTTCAAAACTAACACATTTTCCCAATTCTTCTGTGCCTTAGACACAACTCTGAAACTCTTAATATACAGCTTTTAGGATTATTTGTTTTAAAAAGTGATACTGTACAAAACACTAAATGTGATACATCAGTCTTCCTTTTGATAGTTTAGTAATACTGATCATGGTCTATGTTAATGTAATTAAAGCTATCTGTTTTTAAATTATTAGCATCAAAATAGTTTTTATTTTACTACATTAGATTGCTATACACACATATTACTATACACACATATTAATTTGTTTATTATTATTATTATTATTTATTCAATTGTGCGTGTGTGTGTATGTATGTGCACGCATGTATACACACATATTAATACATTATGTCTCCACTAATTGATAGGCTCTTCGTAGATATTTTTGCTATTTCCCACCTTTTTATCTGTAAAAACTCCTATACAACTCCTAATAGAAAATCTGTCTTTCTCTGGAAGATACATACTCTGGCATGTGAACACAGCAGGGAAAAATATGGGCAGCCAAGCAAAACTTCACATTTCTTTCTTTTAATCCAAGTTACACAGAAAGCATTGCTTTCTAACTGTGATGCCTATTACATATTATCCATTTATTATCCCTCAAAAATGCTTTTGCACAAATGGCCATTAGCAGCCCTGTTCAGCAGCAACAAGATAGAACCCTCTTAAATGTCTATTAACATAGGAATGGACAAATAAACAGTGCATGTGCATAGGATGGAATAGTATATAGACTTAAAAAAGAATTAAGATCTATCCATGTGCTAGTGTGATGGATTGGTGGCTGGTTAAAATCCTTATCTCTTCCTTCTAAAAATGGCCTCTCTTACATCCCTTTGTCTTCCTGCTGGAGAGAGATTCCTGACATTCTCTCTCTCTCTCATTCTCTTTCTCTCTCTCTTTCTCTGTGTGTGAGTGTGTGTGTGTGTGTCTATGTGTCTGTATCTGTGTGCATGTGAATGCATGTGTGTATATCTTAATCTCCTTCTTTCTTAGATAACTCAGATTTTGAATCATTTGCTTTCTTGGTGTTTCATGATCATTAATAAAAGCAAAGATTCAGAGGAACTTTGGTTCTCCTTAATCTACTGATATTTTTTGAGTGTCCCCTTTCCCTTTTACATTTTGAAGGTGCCCAGGTTCTAAGCATCAACACTGGAAATCATTGCTAAGCACTGATTGAAATATGGCTAAGCATCTTGTACCCAAGTCACGCCCCCAGAGGAGCACAGGGCACTGAAGTGTTGAGTTTCCAGCACACGCCAAGTGGTGGCACATTCCACTCTGCTATGCAAATGGATGTCCCCTACACTGACCCGCATGGCCATTGATCATCTACTAATTATACCAGAGAGCAAAACTAGGAAAGTTAATTTACATTCTCTTTGTACTGTTCTCAATTTGTTTTCCAGAAGCCAACAGATAAGGTATTGCAGAGGATTTTAATTATCAATCATTGCCCATTGCTTGTCCTCCTGGGTGTTAGGGTCCATGACGCCACCTGCCCCATAGTCATGACCAGGCTACCCTGATGAAGACTTCCAGGATTCCCTTAACTCTTCCCTCCCCACTGGCTGATGACGTGCTCAAAATACACACAGTGCCTGACTCAAGAGGGCTTCACTTTCTGTTTTAAACTATAATGACGTAGGGCCCACTGCCTTCAATAGAACCAACACTTTGAGTGTCATCTTTTCCCAGGCCAGTGATGTGTGCTGTAATGCCATGCAGTAGCAGAGCGTCTGTTCTTCCTCACTCACACTATCACAACAGAAAACACTCAGCACTCTACAGCGTGCTAAATAGTTAAGTTATGGTGTTCCGCAGGTTAAGTGCAATGTAACGGTTACTCTTAACTGTTTATGTGAAAGAACGCTTAAAGTCAAGGAACTTAAGGGAGAAAAGGAAATTTATTTAGCTTACGGTTCCAGAGAAGAGATCCAGTCTTACATGGCGAAGGCGGCATGGCTGGCTGGCTGAAGCTGAAGTCAGGGTAAGTCACTCCCATCCGTGTGGCTGAAAGCTTGAGGATTCCTGGAGACTCTCTTCTTCCCAGTCTCCTGTTCTATGGCTCCTTTTATCTAGTTCTCTAGTGAGAGGTCCCAATGAGATCTAGGGAGGTTCCAATGGGATCTGGGGCTGGTCTTTATATTGTAAATGTATTGATCCAGATAAATCTCTTCAGGTGGTCTCAGCTGATCTTAGTTAATGCCAGGTGTGTCAAGTTGACACCCAGGATTACCTATCACATGCACAAGTGCAGTGACATCCCCAGCCTTGTAAATGTGTCTTGACTTCATATTTTCACCTCTTGATAGTTTTATTGGAACACAGTCCCATGTAAGTTAAGGCACATCTATAATGAGAAATAAAACAGGACGTTTTGATCTATTACCTCCTCTCTGTGGACCATAGAATTCAACTGACAAGGGCTGGTGACTCTGGCTGTCTGCTGGAGGAACAGCTGTGAAACCAGCGTTCTCCTCACCGCTGAGCACTTACTGCCTCATGACCAGGAGCAACCTTTTTGTTCAGAGTTCATGTCTGAAAACCAATAATGCATATTTCACAGATATGGCATTTTCAATAGTATACATGGCAATATTCATTGAAACTAAAATGTGTATGAAGGTAAAGTTCTATTATTTTCTCGTTTCTTATACAGTTCCAGCTTACAAGTGCCAGATGTCTTTAAGTGTGTGTTAAGATATATTGACACTTGAATGTTCACAATTCCTTGAAATAGATAGTATCATCCTCATTTACTAATGACACACAGAACAGTTAAGTGCCTTATCTTGAGAAAGTGCCTGGCCTTAAATCTAATAAAATAAACATAAAGCAGTTCAATGACTCGATAACAGAAACAGGAATACAGTTCTCTACAGAGCCAGATTTTTAAGTAATTTTGTTGTACAGATGACTATTTTTATTTTTATTTTTATTTTTGGTGTGTGTGTGTGTGTGTGTGTGTGTGTGTGTGTGTGTGTGTCAGAGGGCACTATGTGTCCCTGTAGAGGTGCAAGGGTGACTTAGGGAATCACCCTGGATTGTTTCTACCTCCTATTTGCTTTGCTCTAGAGTTTTCCAGGCTCCACCCACCACGACCAGAAGTACAGGCAACTTCCCTTTCTCGCTGGTGTTTTTATACGGGACCTGGGATCTGAACTCAGGACCTTCTGCTTGGGAGGCAGAGACTTAACCCATGAGCCATCTCTTTGCAGAACCAGTTTTTATAGCCAAGATTCCATGCTTTCCAACCCCACATTGCCTTGAAATATCAAATCGTGGAAAAGAAGAGAAAACAAGACAGCAAAGTACGGAAGTTTCAATACTCTATTTTGACAACTTCAGAATATTTGCTTACTGAAATGGGTCTCAACTGTCCAATTAATTGAGTCTGAATTATAATATTGATTTCATATCATTATGGTTTCAATGTGTCACTTTAATTTTATGTGTTGGGAAATTGATCCTAAATTCACATTAATGGTGTTTGGAGAAGGGGCCATTGACAGTAATTAGAATGAGATAGGATTACCAGGACTTAACGTCATGATGGACTGGGGCCTTACAAGAAAAAGATTGTGTCTGAAATGACACATACTGTCCCCAGCCAGTCTAGATCCAGCCCAGAGACCTTAAGGTCAGAAATAGAACAGTACCGGCTCCATAACCTTAGACTTCCCAAGTCTCCAAACCACAAACCAAATTCACTTCTATTCTTTATACATTACTTGATCTTTGGCATTTTGTTATAACAAAAACAACAATAATAACAACCAAAAACAGACCTGGCAGTTTTTACATGGGATCTGGGACCTGAACTCAGGTCCTTTTGCTTTATTTACCATATTTGCCATATTTACTTTCAAAATTCCTTATAAATGTCAGGCATCTTTGATCTTTTCATGGCTACTCTATGTTGGTACCATCTAAGGAGTCCGCTCATTTAGAGCAAAAGTTTCATGTACGTGATCATGAATACTGACATTTTTTCATTCCTGTGTATGTGTGGGTTGCACATTCATTTTCACATGTGTGTGGATATGCATACTTATGTATGCACCTGCACACAAAGGCTCAAAATCAATGTTAGCAACCATTCTCAGTTGTTCTTCCACCTTATCATTTTTGAGGCAAGGTCATGATTAATCAAATCGGAGTTTCTGTAAAGGTCAGTCTGGATAACCAACTTGCTCTGAAGATTTCTAGGCTTTGCCTTCCAAGACTAGACTTACAGCTGAACTTACACAACAGCTAGGGTTTTTATGTGGAATCTGAGAATCTGAACTCTGAACACGCTGCTTACCTTACACAAGTGCTTTAACCATTGAGCCATCTCCCTAGCCTTTGATATGTTTTTGTTTTTGTTGTGTGTGTGTGTGTGTGTGTGCGTGTGTGTACATTGGAAGGCACTCACTGTGTGTCCCTGTGGAAATTAAGGTTGATTTCAGGAATCATCCTGGATGATCCTGGATGCATCTACCTCCTTTTTGCTTCACTCTGGGATTTCCCAGGCTCCACCCACCAAGGTGGGAAGTGCAGGCTACTACAACTTTGACCTGGCAGTTTTTACATGGGATCTGGGATCTGAACTCAGGTCCTTCTGCTTGGGAGGCAAGAATCTCTCCAGCTCCTGACGCTTTTAAAATCTATATTTCAAGAAAATTGTTTAACTTATTTAAGAATTATCTTATATCTACTATAAAAACTATTTGTGAGCTACCAAATTTATTTCAAATTGTTTCTAATTTCAGTTTTCATTTCAACATTTCATTTCTGATTTAAACAAATATTCCCAAAGCAAGTTTGTTAGCTATTTTCTTCCATATTTTTGGCTGCAGTTGGTACACATAAATATTTATTTAAATGGACCTATTATTTCTAAACCAATCTTATCAATCATAACCATTTAGGATTAGGATTAGTCCCTTCTCTTCTCAATTGTTACTAATAATGGTGGCTCACAAAGCCTATGGTTTGACTTGACCTGATTTGTTTGAACATTTTCAAGACATGATTTAATAAGCCTAAGGAAGGAACTTTTGTCTTGTTTTTTAAAATGATTCTGAAACTTTGAACTTCTCAAAATAAGATCTCACCATTTTGTATCAATCATTATATGAAGTGAAGGGCCACTGATGAAACACAAAGTAAACAGTTTTTTGTTTTAGCACAGGTTGTTTAGAAATTATGGGAAGTGGAAGGGCTCAAGATAGGGTGGACCATATGGATCAATAAGAACAAATTATGTTTTTAAATTCCATTATGAAACATAACATTTCTATACTAGCTAGAAAATAGCTTTGCCTATTAGGGCCTTCTCCACCTCCAAAATCACAAAAGAGCTCTTCATTAAGGAAAACTAAGAGCCCAGGCTTTGTTTCTTTGATTCTTTTATTGTGAGGTCCCACAATTGTCCCCTTACAAATATTATATGTCCAAACCTTTGGAACTTTGCTATTTTGACATATTTCATGAGCATTTAAGGTTTGAATTCATTAAACAAAGTCAAAAGTTTCTAACTCAACTATACCTCACTTGTAGTGAATTTTGTTTTTATTATTTTACCCCATAAACTATTTTCCCATAGTTCTGCTAGTAACTATTCTATGCAATAATGACTCTTTAACAACTTGAAATTTTTTTTTAGAGAAAATGTTGGTTCACGTGTTACCTAAGATGCTTCCTCCCAGCTTCAAAAACAGGGATGTTTTAAAATAGCAGATATAAAGCCTATCTGAGTAGAAGAGGTTTGCTTCTGATAAGTACAGAAAAAAGATTGCGAACTTTACCTCACAGGCCCCTTCAGAGGGCTCTCCACCCTACATGTGTCCTCAATTATGTTCTTCCTACATTAGAAGGGTAATGACCACCTCTCACAACAAACACATTCCTCATGTATTCTAGCAAAAAAAAAAAAAAACACATATAAAACTGATAATACATAACATTTAGAAAATTCTAGGACTGACTGTGACAATTATTTTGGACAATAATGAGGCTGGCATATTACTCTGGGGTGGGGCATGGGAAATGGGTCCCAGCATTAAGTTATCTCTGGTTCCCCAACCATCTACAATTCCTTTCCTGCAAGTTCATTTGCAGCATACAATGAACGTTGATAAGCTATCAGTCACATGATTATTTGAAAGAAGAAAAGCACCCATTGAAGGAAAAATTGTTAATCTTTTATAACCAGATTTAAAAGCATATTTTTAATCCTATTCCCTGAATATTATTGAAGAGCTGATACTTATGACCTAATGAGGCAATAAGCCCATATTTCCAACAAAATTAAATGAACTCTCCTTAAAGTCAGTAAGCAAGTACTTGCATTAAATGGGTATGCATAACAGACCATGCACTTCAAAAGGTAATTTAGTTGTTCCATTTTAATAATACCAAAAAACTCTGTTTCAATCTCTTTCCAAAGATCTCTGAATAAGAGATAGATGGATACCAAAGCTAGCAGCACTTGTGTGTATATATAGCTCCATACACACATGCACACGCACATTCACACACACACACAAACATACACATATATCTGAAAAAATAATAAACAATAAACAAATGAGATAACAAAACATAGAAAAAAATGAAAAATAGAGAAATATGTATCAAAATTATTTAAATTTTATTATATAAATAAAATATAAAATAAAAATTTTTAAAGAAAATACTAAAATAAAAATATGATAAGCAATATAGTAATTGAAAAAAATAAACAAAAGCACTAAACCTCTGAATCAAACTATTGACAAACTATTGGTCAACAGGGAGAAAATACTGATGTAGTAAAGAGAGTATTACATAGGAATAATGAAATTGAAATTATAAAAGCACAAAGTTGTTAAAAGAGAAGAAAAGCAGTTTTAAAAAGCTTTCCTGGCAATGCCACTGAGTCCTTACACCTCACCAGAGAGGAGGACCCAGAGGAAAGTTTGATATACTCATTAAAGGATGCTTCAGAGATGGGGGGAGAGGGCACTGGGAAAAAGGGAGGGAGAGGGGAAAGGAAGGGACAAAGCGGGGAGGAACAGGGAGGTACAGGGAGGGGTGGAGGGAGGGAGGGGACAGGGTTTCCTATTATGTTTGTATGAGCAGAAAAATAAAAAAATAAAAAAATTAAACATATATTTCATACTTTTAAAAAATTAATTAATTAATTAATTTTAAAAAAAGCTTTCCTGGCACTCCAGGTAAAGACAATAGGAGGAATGGCAGTAGAACAACTTTGAGAAAGTAAGTGACTACACATTTTTGATTTGGAGGAAGATATGAACACTCATGGCCAGAGGCTTGTCTCTTGGGTAATTTTAGACCCGCATCCTGTTAACAACTGAGATTAACCATCCCAGTAACCAACAGGCCTGTGTGTTAAAGGCTTGGGGCTCTGGTCTGGTATTGTGCAAAGTCTTAGAATAGTAAGAGTTGGGGCCCGAAGGAAGAAAAAGATTGTGGGAGTTATCGCTTATTCCTCTTTCTCTCTTTCATATCTCATCATGAAGTGAGCAGTTTTTCTCTACCACACTCCTTGTTATGATACGCTGACTTTGCCAGAGATCTAAAAGTGATGGGAACATGTGGGTGTGGGCTGGACCTGGAAATTAAGATTGTTTCTCTTTATAAATTGACTATTTCAGGTATTGTGAAAGTGATGGCCAGTGGACTAACACACTTTTCTATTTCTATAGCACTCAGCATAAGAAAGTAGAAAAACATAATAGCAGAGTAAACGCCAAACAGTAGAAGAAATGAAATTATAAACAACAAAAATCAAAGAAGAGGAAAGCACACAGGAAAAAAAAGGCTCATAACTTCAAGGTGAGACAGTTATATAGCATATTCAAAGCAAGTGGGTTAAATAGCAACACTGTCTCAAAAACAGACAAAAATTAGCTAATAAAAGAATATAAAGGCAGATGAGGTTAAAAAAAAGTAAGCGATAGTAAGAGAATCAAAATAGCTCAGTGAGCGAATTACTTAAGGAAAAATACTCTTCTTCTTATGCTAACAGAATATTCTCCTTTAGTAATCTCTCTTGTACACATAATGTTAATGACTGCATGTTCCATTTACCCTTCTGTTGTTGTGATAAATACGCTGGCCCAAGTCACTTAGGAAGAAAGGGTTTATTATTTTGACTTAACATTCCAGAGGGGCAATTGGGGAACACAAGAATGCAGGCAAAGAAGGCAACAGAACAGAACTGGCTGTTGTCTTGCAATCCTCAGGAAGAAGAGACAGTGAGACCAAGAAGTGGAGCCAGGTTATCAAACAGCATCACCTTCCTGTAATGATGCATTTCCTCCAGCAAGCTTCCGCCTCCAGAAGTTCCATATCCTTCCCAAACAGTGCCACCAGCAGGGACCTCAGCTTTACCACACCGGAGCCTGCAAGGGGCACTTCACATTGAAGCCATGACACTGAATATATTCTGACATTTCTAAAATTGTATTTCCAGAATCTACTTCTAAGATTCAGAGCTATAATTCTGAAAGGTTTTTATTAAATATACACCAGTTTCTCAAACCCAGCATATTGTTCCACCTCAATTTCCCTTCCTGGCAATCAATTCTTTAATTTTCCTTCTACATTTCAATCTGTATTAATGAAGTGGCACCTTTTATATACCAATAGAGATAACCTTTCTTAGCCTCTCATTTCTGTTTTACTATTTGCTGATCTGGGTCTTTGAATTCTTTCGCTGACTTTTATAGAAATACATTCAGCACTTAAAGTGTTTTGGACAAAATATGTACTGACATTATGAGTTTTCTTAATGATAGCGTAAAACACCTTTATGTTTTATTCAGTAATTATGTATTTATTCTGGTTTTTATTTTTCAAAAAGGCATCATTTTGCTTTCAAGAAAGCAAATAGTACATTAAAAACTAAACAAAGCTAAGTCCATGCCTTACTGACTTAACCTTGAATATTTGCAATTATACCTTCATAGATTATTCATGATGCTAAATATCCTCTCCATTTTACCAGGGCACAGTCTTTGAAAAAGAATATTGAACCACTTTAAGCAATTTTGGAAGAGCAATAGGTTTAGAAAGAAAAAGATGTCCTGCTTTTCATGATTTAATAGTTGTTTTTATTTCATTCAACACCAGTGAATATTGCATTGTAGGGTTTGAGCGAATGGAGAAAGACTCCTTAATGCTGTGATGGAGACAAATACACAAATTCGCATGAGCACTATATCTGGTCAGATTCAGTGAAATAAAAATGAAATAGGAGAAGAGAGTTTTGATCAAGGAGTATTTTAAACAAAGGTTTAAAGAAAATGACTGAGCCAGCCTGGCCAGCTCATAAAGATAGTAATTTCAAAGGGCCCAGGCATTCTCCCTGTTGGGAAAAACAAGGCCACCAAAGTGGTCAGGGAGGATAAGTGGAAAGACTGGGTGGAAGATAAGATTGTGAGGATAACAGGTAGCAGGTGGGGTAAAAGGGCTGGATGACCGGTAAGTCCTGATGGACCACTATGAGAACGGGGGGGGGGGGGGGGGGGCTTTATACTGAGTTACATAGAAATCTACTGATGAAGTAGGCAAAGTATAGAGCATGTTTCTGTGAGTTCCCTTATTCTAACTACACTCCTGCATCCACATTTAAATGTCTCTAGTGACACAATTAGTATTAAAAAAAATGATTGAAGCTATTGAGTAGAAAAAGCAAGGGGGCTGGGAAGATGGTTCAGGAGTTAAGACTCTGCCTCGCAACAGAAGGCCCTGAGTTCAGATCCCAGATCCCATGTAACATCAGGCAGAAAATGGGGTCTGCCTGCACTTTTGGCTCTGGTGGGCAGAGCCTGGGAAATCCCAGAGCAAAGCAAAAATGAGTTAGAAAAAATCCAAGGTATTCCCATAGTCATCCTTGGTCCTCCACAGGGACACACAGTGCCCTCTGATACATACACACACACACTAAATAAATAAAAGTTTAAAAAAAAGAAAAAACTTATTCTGTGATACAAATCTAACTTTTTACATGCTTTTATTAGCATTTGTTAATCACATGTAATAATATGTTTATTGTTTTTCAAACACCTACATAAATTATTTCTGTCATATTCATTCCTTCCCTTCCTTTATTCCAAATACACTCCTGTTAATCTCATTGTTCTTCCAAACTCTCCCCTTTCTTCATGATGAGAGAGAGAGAGAGAGAGAGAGAGAGAGAGAGAGAGAGAAATAGAGTTGGGGTAAGTTATAAAAATATTCTGTCCAGGCTGAGTATTCTTTAAATGTTCAGTCACTTATTCTCTGAACTTTGACACTGTGTCTGTATTAACTGCACTGCATTAAAGAAGCTTCTCTGATGAAGGCTGACAACTGTTGGAATCTATAAGCATAAATACAACTATTTAGAAGACAGTTTGATGCCTTGTCCGTTTGCAGGCAAATGGTTGAAACAGGAAATGCGGAGTGAGATAACACAGACATAGAAGGATAAACTGCTAATGTTCTCTTTTACAAGTGGATCCTGGCTGTGAACTTTCAGACTTGGGGGTTTAACTTGCAATATATGTGAAAGCTGGGAAATTATATAGGGTCATTAAGGGAGGGTGAACAGAAAATCCTTAAGGAGGGAAGACAGAATAACTCAGGTGCTAAGTCAGGGGAAGGGGAAATAATGATGTGTAGGATGCGCATAAGGGGTGAGTGAGGGAAAAAGATTGAGGAGTGTATAAGGAGGGATATTCAAAATCTTTTTTAAAAAATGTTAAACTAATCAAATGTAACTTTCTTAAACAAAAAAGCAGTGGTTTTCCCCAAATAATCATAAGACAGTTCTGAACAACATTTTTGGTTTAGAGAAATCAACCAATTTTCAAATATCTGTTTTTTTCTTACAAGATGATCACATAGAGATGTAAAATGAAAGGTAAACAGAAAATAAATATTTTATTATATAGAAGAGAAAAATAGCAATATCATATACCTGTGTATTAAAAGAGCTCTAAGCAATGCCACTGAGTCTTACACAGAGAGGAGGACCCAGAGGGAAGTTTGACATGCACACTATAGGATGCTCCAGGAATGCAGGGGTGGGAGGGGAAAGAGAACACTGAGAGAAAGGGAGGGAGGGGGAGAAAGTAAAGGGAAAAGAGGGAAGGGAGTAAGGGGATCCAGGGAAGGGTGGAGGGAGGGAGGGAAATGGGGGCACTTATCAACTTTGTATGAGTAGAAGAAAGAAATAAAAAATAAATAAATAAATAAATAGAAAAAAAATGGAAAATAAAAGAAAATGTAGTGATCGAAATGAAAAAAAAAACTGATTTCAAGAAACCTGAAAAATGCTCTGAAAGATAGGCATGTTCCAAACTCTGTCACTCAAGCAGAGGTTTTTAAAAAATTGTTGAAACTTTAAGGTTCTGATGAGAATCATAAGAACAAAGCATCAGTTGAAGAAATGGCAAAGCAACATGCTATGCAGCTTTGGTCAGTTATTACTAGCAGCTTTTTAGAGTTCAGAGAAAGGACTTGCTTAATACATTAATCTGAAGAAAGTGTGAATCATCAACTTGTAGTCTCCAACAATCCTCTGAAAGTGTAAAGATTGCAGCAATTCTTTACTAACAACTTAATTTTCTTTTCTCTCTGCAGAATAATATAATTCAGATGCCATCTTCAAAAGAGAAAGACAAATTCTGAAAGTTTAAGTCTTTTAAAGTCTTATAAAGGAACATACATTCGAAATAGTGCTTCAGAATCTCCGTATGCTAGCTTAATCTAGTCACACTACAATTTTGGAGGTATGATCTTTTACTTGAACAAAGGCTGAATAACGAGTAGAATAAGGTTTTTACCTTCAGTTGTATAGTGTAAGGATTTTAGGAAGTTTTGGGTGATAAAACAGTTCTTTGAATCTCCTGACTAGAAATTTGCCTGACCATGAATGCAGTTGTATAGAAAGACAATACCAAAGCTCTTTGTGACTTGTCTGGGAACAAGCTGACCCTTCCACAGCTATCGCTGGAACTTACCCCTGCTTCCTCAGGCCACCTGCTTCAGTGGTAGGCTATTACTGGGGAAAGCTAGCGCCTAGGCCTGGCTTCTCTCTTTGTCCTCTTTAAAGATCAGGAAAAGTGGATGAAGCAGCATCCTGGCAGAGTGGACCCATTTCTAACCCCTCCCTTTAACTTCCTGTGCACCTGCAATGCACATTGTATTGTGCAAAATGAGATGATGTGGAGCAGATATTAGCCCTTCCAGCCAATTATAATGACATTCCCATTCTATTTACTGAGAAATGGAACATAGAGATGTCTATTTAGGAATAGAACTATGGAAACAAGCTTTCCTGCCAGTTATAATTAATGCACATTCCCTATTCGTAAGATACTCTAATTACATTATGCTTATATCTATATTTCTGTTCTATGCAAGTTGCTTATACACTGGTCTGAATTAGAGTATTTCAGGTTAAAGATACTAACTACTTATATAAAAATAAAATTTTGTGAACTAAAAAAAGATCTTTGATATTTGTAAATACCAACTATAGAAAAAATGGCTTTGTTGAATGGGAAGTCAACCACAATCGCCATCTTCACATAAACATCTGCCTCAGTACACAGTTTACAAAACAAAATCTATTCATAGCCTTCAAATAAGCAAGGTTTCTTCCTAAGCAGTTTTTTGTCAACATTTCTTAAACCCACAGTCTGGCCCCATCCGTTCTGCACAATGTTCCCTTCGCCTTGCTCTGAGAGAAATCTGGCTGTCCCCTAAGAATCTCTCTCTCACACCCTCTCAAATGGAGCTTTTTATCTTCTTTTTCCTCTGGCAACTTCTTATCTGTGGGTCTGGTGATGCGGAGTTCTTTGTGATAATTCCATTCTAAATGTTTACTTCTTTACCCTCAACAGAGCTTCATTTTTGAGGCTCTTGATCTCAAAGGGTTACTGTGATTTTGTGGCACATGCCTTCAAGTCTTCGGGGGCTCTTCCTGCGGTGTGTTTAAATTTGTTTGAGCAGATCACGATCTTTCACTCCGTGGTGGTCGCCATCATAGAGACTTATTTGGTGAACTGTCTAGCGCTCTGCTCCAGAATCCACCTTCTGCCTGATATTCCCACTCTATTTTCCACTGCAATCTTTGCACTCTTCCACCCCTGCATCCCATCTTCCCAGCTCACTTTCTTTAGTACCAAAATTCCAGTAGTCTTTTAACTACAATGGTGCAGTTACTGTCACTTTTATTTATTGTATCTATTGTGTATTGTATCTATTGTTTATTTACTATTTTTTCTTTAAAAAAAAAAAAAAGTCGAGAGCCAGAAAGATGACTCAGAGATTAAGACTCTGGCAAGCAGAAGGTCCTGAGTTTGGATCCTAGGCCCCACGTTAAAAACTGCCAGGCAGAAATCATATTTGGACTTTGCACGCCCTGTGCAATGTCCAACACACTACTGACCTTACAAAGTCTAGCATTTGCTAAAGGCACTAGGATCCTAGGAGGCAAGGGATTGACAGCCACAGTAGTGTTCCTATGCTTAATGGGAACACAGGAAAGGGTTCTAGGAAATGCCACTGGGTCCTTGCACCTCATCGGAGAGGAGGGCCCAGAGGAGAGTTTGGCATGCACATTAAGGATGCTCTGGGGATGGGAAGGGGAGGCACTGAGGGATGGGGAGGGAAGAAGGAGGGGAGAGGGGCACAGGGGGGTAGGCGGTTGGAGGGAGGGGGGGGACTGGTGTACCTGTTAAGTTTGTATGAGTGGAAATAAAAAAAAAAAGGAAAAAAAAAATACTCACCTGAACACCAAAAAAAAAAAAAACTTTTTTCAATAGTCAGAAAAAAAAAAAACCCAAAAAACTGCCAGGCAGAAACGACACTGGCCTGCACTGTCAACCCCGGTGGGTGGAGCCTGGAAAATCCAAAGCTAAGCAAGGAAGAGGTAGAAGCAATCCAGGATGATTCCTGAAGTCACCCTTGGTCCTCCACAGGGATACACAGAGCCCTCTGATACACACACACACACACACACACACACACACAGAGTCATAAAAAATAGATAAATAAAATATTAATAAATAAATTAATAAAAATTGACAATGACTTAATCCACTTCATGTTGACCAATTTTCCATCACTTTGTCACTGGTCCTTTTTTCTCTTAAATAATTCCTTCCTTGATCTCTGATCATAACTTCTATTATTTTTATGGTTTTTATTCTTTTTTATTTTATTTTGTATGTATGTGTACATGTATATTTTATTTTGTTTTATTATATAGGACACTTCCATATACAAATACAATGAATTTATGTGTTCCCACGCCTCACTAGCCAATCCAGGCTCCCCTACTACATGTTTTCTCCTTTCTAGTCAGTCTTATTCCTATTTTCATGTCTTAATGCATGTGTGGCCCCCCAGGTTTCATATGGGATGCCTATACTGGCAAGTGTCTGAGCATTTGCTGGGGCATGGATGACTGATCAGTGGGTAAATTATTGATAAAGAAGCTCCCCTTCCCCTATGTGGCATTTTATGGCAAAATGTTGATAGGCCAATTACTGTGCAGGGACTTATGAAAGTGGAAACCAATGCAGGGAGTTCTTGGGTGCAGCCCTGTCTGACCAGAGGACACTGTCTGGTAGCTCCCGCCCCACCCTCAGGCTCTCACAATTTTACTGCCCCTCTTTTCCGAGATTCCCTGAGTTTTGGGAAGGGATAATTTTGATGTTCTGTTTTGGAGCAGAGTACTCAGCTATTTACATGACCTCTTACACTCTCATGTGCTCCTTTTACTCTCAGACATGCTCCTCTGGCAAAACCACAAACTTAACTCTACCCTTTGCTTTCTCCATTTATACTATGCTCTGAAATACTGCGGAAAAATGCTCAACCGTGCTGATCTTAAATTACACTTACTTCCTGTGTTTGTTTATTCCTAGCGTTTTAGCGCTATCTAACTCCTTACTCTCCAGTTTAGATATTTTATAATAATTGTTTTTTTGGTTTGTGGTTTTTGTTGTTTGGGGGTTTAATTTTTTTTTTTAATTAGCTTTCACAGTGGCAAGTTTCCTTCTGGAATTTTCATGCATACTTACTTTGTTTGACGCTTTTTCTACTCACTTCATTATATTTCTTGTTACATAAATTTGACTTAAATTCGCTCAATTCGTCAGTTATTGTATTAGTAAGATAATAAGCAACATACTCTTATGTTTAGCTTTCCTTATTTGATATAATTGTCATAAGGACATTTATGTTGCATTATTCCCCAGGAATTCATCATTTCTATTTCTGACTAGAATCCCATTGTAACAGTTTTTTTTCCATTCACTAACTTATGGTTATTTATTTCTTTCCTACTTTTATCTTTTGAAAGTAAAGTTGCACTTTGTTGACAAATTATCACATGAACTTGAAAGTACATGTTTATCATTTTAAAGGATTGCCAAAATGTTTTCAAATATGGCAATATTCCCGTTTTTTATGTTTTCATATATATTTGGCATGTTTAGTCATTTTAAATTTTAGCCATTCTGATAGAAATATAGTGATATGCCATTGTGATTTAAAGTGCATTAACTAATTCTAAGGTAGAATGTGTTTACAAGTGCCTGCTTATCATTATATATGTCTCCTTTGGTCAAGTACCCCTTCAAACATGTTGCCACATTTTATTTTTTATTTTTTTTAACATTTTTAATATTATTTCTGCTCATACAAACTTAATAGGTACACCGGTTCCCTCCCTCCCTCTTCCTTCCCCCAACCCCCTGCTCCCCCTTCCCTCACCCCTCCTTCCCTATCCCCCAGTGCCTCCCCCCCAATCCCTGGAGCATCTTTTCTTGTGCATGCCAAACTCTCCTCTGGGTCCTCCTCTCTGATGACGTACAAGGACCCAGTGGCATTTCCCTGAACTCTTTCCTGTGTTCCCCTTAAGCATAGGAACACTACTGTGTTGCCACATTTTAAACAGATAGTTTTTCTAGAAAAATTTCAAACTTGGTTCCATATTTTGGATTTAGTTTATTATGAAACAAATGACTTGCAAATGTTTTCTCTTAATTTGTGACTTGTCTTTCATTTTTTGTTATGCCTTTCAAAGTTCAGAAATTTTTAATATTAATTAAGGACAATTTATGAACTTGTTTAATTACAGAGTATTTTTAGGTATTATAACTAAAAATTCCTTTTAGTAACTTAGGGTCCCAATTTTTTCTCATTTCTTTTTTCTTATTTTCTTAATTATTTTTCTTATTCTTATTACTATCTTAATAATTTTGTACTTTAATGTTTTACATTTAGTCTGTAACTTATTTTGAGTTTTTATATGGTATAAAATATGGAAAAGTTTTTCTTTCTCTCTTTTTCTTGCTATTTCTTCCTGGGTGTGTCTGTTTCTCTGTCTCTCTCACATGTACATATACATACACACTTTCTTTGTTCTTCATGGGGGAGGGATTTGAATATCATTTAGCACAGATTCAAGACATGCTTGAACTACAGAGGAAGATCAAGGTCAGCCTAACTAATATATGAGACCAGGTCTCCCAGTGGAAAACATTTGTCTACCATGTGTGAGATTTGAACCTGGTTCAATCCCAATGCTACAATAATAATAATTTAGCAAAACAATGTCATTTAGTCAAATAATACACTTTCAATTAGTTTGTTTACTTCTCAGAACACATTTAAGATTCCTCCATGTCATTTCATGATTTAGCAACTTGTTTCTTTTTAATGTGGGCCATATCCTATATACCATAGTTTGTTTATTCACCTGGTAATGGATAAAAACTTCCTTCCAAGTTTTAAATCAGTGAGAGTTCCTCTTGTTTCACATCCTGTTCAGCATCTGATGTCAGTGTTTGGATTTTTGCCATTGTTATAGGTGTGTGGTGCTATTTCATTGTTATTTGAACATGCAGTTCCCTAATGGTGGTATGCATCTCTTTAAAGCTTCTTTGCCACATCTGCATATCTCTCTGACATGGTTTTTATTGAGATGTGTTTATTTTTAACCTGCATATTTGCTTTCTTGTTATTTTAGGAGTTCTTTGTGTATTCTAACTACAGGTCCAAAGTTTTTATTATTACCTGATGTGTTACCCATGGGTAAGCTGAGAGGTCTGGATTAAACACATATCTTGGTTGATCAAGATGCATTTGCTTCTGTTTTAGTCCGAGGAGCACAGTAAGTTCCTCACCAGTGTTTTCCTTTGTTTATTCTTAACTGAACCTCTCTGTTGAAGTACATTTTCACTGTAAAAGGAAGTTGATATTTGTAAGTTCTTCAAGAAAAATTTTTCCTATGCTGATCTGAAGTTGAGATGGATATACATACATACATCCTTGCCATTTCCCTATGGTATTAGATAACTTCTTGGTTCCATATTTTCAGTAAAGAATTGACAATTTGGGACTAGGGAGATGAGATGGTTGATAAGGTGCTTGCTGTGCAACCATTATGACTAGAATTCAGATCACCAAAATCCATGTAAAAACCTGGCAAGCATATAATCCCATTACCATAGAGGTAGAGAGGTAGAAGGTCTCCACAAGAAGCTGGATAACTAGACTAGACAACAGACGAATTATAGGTTCAACTGAGAGATCTTTTATAAATAAGTGAAGTGGAGAGTGATCAAGAAAAATACTCAATGCTAACTTTAGGCATCCACGTATTTGTGCAAACATGTACACATATAGCTGCCCACACATTAGCCCACACACATGCAAACATGCATACACACACCTCATATACACATACAGAAAAAGACACAACACTTTAAACCTTACAATTGTATGGAGACATCTCTGTTTCTTGTTTTCTAAGGCCCCTAAACCCAAAATCCTATGAGGCAAACCAACAAATTTCCAGAACCACCACAGTCTCAAATTAAAGTCAGGTTTCCATCTTTGTTGTAGGAGTCCTTCAACTTCACTGTGAGCTCAGATACAAAATTCAAAGTATAGTTTTCTTCATTTCTATATTTTCTATTGAGGTTTTAATGTCTAACTCACTATTTTTCTAAAACAATAAGATTAAAAAATTTAACTGCATGCATTCAGTTTCTTTTTCTCACAAGGTCAACAGGTTATTTAAATTTGGGCTGGTTGTCTAAGTAGCAATTATTTGGGCTTTATTCAAAATATGTTACTTTTATTCTCTCTTCAGAATTGAATCTTAGTCTCATTTCCACAATACTTACATTTGATAAAAGGTGAATTTCAAACTGTCTAACATTGAATAATGAAATGCATGGATGAAATGGTTGTTAAACTGAATAACCCCTTTATAATCAGGTTCTCTTCTAATGGTAATTGAAAATCCAGTCTTCAAATACAGTTAAGCATTTCTATTTGGGGAAGCACTTACAAGGCTCAGAAACAATATTATATCTTAATTCTTGGGGAAGAAGTGGTACACAGCTACCATACAGGTGTTTCCTGTTGAGATTTCCCATAGAAGAACTTAGAGGACAGCTGAGAACAAAACTGGGACCACTTAATTACATTTGCTCTGTGTGTTGGATAGAAAGTCATTGACCAAAAATAACATGCTAAAGTTCTGTTCTAGCTGACATACAAACCAGCAGCGGTCAGGAAATTCAAAATTAAATCTGATCTCCACCCTTCACTCGCCCCATTGTGCCCAAGCGGCACCAAGGTCAGAAATTAATTGGAGACACAGCAAAACACATTGCCTGCAATATTTCAACTCAGTGAGGTCAAAGGGAAAACTTAGTTAAAGCCTTATTAGAGCAGTTTACAGGAGCACATTACTGTGAATATAAAATTAGAGTTTTGCTTGATGGATGTGTCACCTACCGAAGGTAATTTGTTGGGAATAATTTGAAACTGCAAGTGAATAATTAAGCTTCTGTTTTATGATAGGCTGGCTATTTGTCTCCAAGCACCCTTGTCTCTATAGATTCAACACTGCGAATCCTTAGAATGTGATAGGATATATGTCAGCCACTCAGTTCAAAGTTAATATTTGAGTGTCTTTGAATTAAAAGATGGCCTTATAATTGGCAGCAAAGCTACAGTTAATTTTATGGAAAATCTTTCTGCAGAACAGACATACCTCAATATTATCATGAAAATCAAAGGCATAACGCAATATATTCTATACTACAGTGGAAACTTAGGTCAGTGTTTCCTAAAGGGAAATGAACCACACTTGGCTGGAATAATAAGTGGAAGCCTGGTTATTGAAATATATGAAGAACAGTAATTTCTGTATATTACTCTATTCCATGAGTGTATTGATTCTTTGTTCTTAGAAAGCTCTACAATAACTAGTCAAATTCATCAAGCTCTTTCAGTTTAATTGGAAACATGCAAGACAGTATAGCTTAGTGTTAACTGTGTGATTGTGTCTGTGTTTATACATGTTTGTGTGCATGCATAAGCATGTGTAAGTACGCACACATACATGTGTGTGTGAAGGCCACAGATCAATGCTGGGTGTATTTATTATTCTCCATCTAGTTTTGAAACAAGTTCTCTCACTAAATATGGAACTCAGTTACACTGATTGACAAGTCCAGTGAGTTTCTTGTCTTTGCTTCCCTAGAGCTGAGATTAAAAGCATTCAAACATGGCTGGCTTTTACATGAGTATTGGGAACCAAACATTTCTTTAACTGAGATATCACTGAAGTTCCTCATTCTATCTTCTTCAAACACATAAAACAATATATCTTTTCTCTGGAGAGTAAAAAGGAAAGTATAAAAGAGAAACAGTTGTAGAAAACAATTGGAATTGACAATTTGATATTTTATCATATTTAATCATCTATAATATACTAATTGGAGAATATGATTTAATTTTTACTAATGCTTTCAATCCTACTAAGATTGGAACAAATGATAAACATGTCATTAACTCAAAATAGCTACCTCTCAACTTACAGTTTTCTATTTCACTTTTCATTTTAGAACTTAAACTGGAATAAATTATTTGGGATTTTAATGACATTTGTTTACTTTCAAGTATGTTCCAAAAATATTTTTATAGTTTTGAAAAGATGTGATTTAATCATATTTGTAATGTTTCTTTCACAGTGTTATTCAGCATTTTACAGACACCGTGATTCAGTATACTTTCAAGTATGTTCCAAAAATATTTATATAGTTTTGAAAAGATGTGATTTAATCATCATATTTGTAATGTTTCTTTCACAGTGTTATTCAGCATTTTACAAATACTGTGATCCAGTTTGCAAGTGCTCATGCATCCTGTCACTGCTTATATTGCTTAGAATGAAAAACATAAAATTAACCAGAAAAAGGAACCATAAATTAAATATTCTTTTAAAGTCAGACTTCAGAAGAAAATGTTTTAGAACTGTTTAAGTTTTTTTAAATCCAAACTTTTCTTGAGAATGAATCTACTGTTTACTTTTACATCAGAGACATGGATTAGATGCTCTGTGCTGCAGTTTGTCCTTTTCTCGAGAGATCTGGGAAAAGGACTCAAGGAGAGAGAATACAGTGTTGTTAGGCATGTGGGTTCAATAGTCAGATAGTTTAGTTCTTCGGGCATCTTTTCAGTTCTCTGGTTTTCCCATTAAATTTTTGCCCACTGACTTCTAGGCTTTCAAACAGCAGCAGCATAAGATAAATGCTCTATGGAAATGACTGGTTCTCTCACTACCAGGGAATTACATGAAAACAATTCTGCATTCACCATTATCAGGCACAAAAGAAGAGCAAAAGCCCACCCCAATGTGACCTGCTGCACAAAATACCTTTTGTTATCTACTTAAGCACTCTTTGGATGCTCAAACCACCCATTGACAGAATTTCTTTTTCCCACATACATAATTTATAAGCCACCTAATTAATATTTCATAAGTTAAACAATTGTAAATATTAGTTACTGGCACTCGTGAATGACAAAAATTAATTTACCCCACTTCTATTTGCAATGTATTTTCCCTCACTCCAACATTATACAGAGACTTGAATGCTTGCAGCTTTACATTGAGGAGCAGTCTTACAATTAAGTCTCTAACCAGACAAATACTTGCACATTGTGAAGAAGTCTTAGCTGACTATGGCTTTAGGGGAAATCCCAGACCACATGATATATCACTGACCTTTCTCCTCTATGCTTGTTGCAGAGAGATCTGAACCCCTGCTCTGGCTCCATTTATACAGGATTTGACAATGACTGATAGTTCTATGTTTTTCATTGCTGTCATTGCATTGAAATTCAGCTGCAGTGACATGGAGATCTAGAGAGAAAAGAGAGAAGCTGAAAGGAGCAAAAAAAAAATATATATATAGACAACCTTCATCTGGCAGGTTCATCAAAATCACTACCTCAAATTATAACTTTTAAATTCTTAGTGCATAAGAACTTGGAACAATCGTGTAACTACAACAAACTATTTGAAATTCAAACTTGGAACTGGTGTCTGCTCCTCTGGATTGAGTAGAGATTACATCATTCATGAGGCCTTGGTGACTTTCTTTATGTATGCATCAGAAAAAGGATTAAAACCCCCAACATGGGGTCAGATAAGGGACTAGTGTGAAACAAGAATTTGGTGTGGAGAGTTAAGCAGTAATGTACTCTATCTTAGATTAGATTGTCTGATTAGAAAGAACAAGCAGAAGTCCTGTGTTTCTTTCTGAAATGGCAAAATTTAGTTGTTCTTTATGCGTCTCTTCAATCTGTGTGCTCTGTCCGTATCAAAAAGCCTTTACCTTAGCCATCCTCCATTTTTTCTGCAATCTATGTCCTCCTGAATTGGTAATCAGACAGCCCATCTTCCTGTTGCCTAGCCTCTTAGATCAGGATTCATCATCCTACGAGTAAAACTAACTATATCTATATGTTGCATAAGGTCCATTCCTGCTCCTTCTATTCAACCTCTTTTCAGCAGACAGAATAGTCCTTTGAAACACTCCATCTTTTCTGCCTTGTCTGTTTTGGGAGCATTTCAAAAGCCTCTCATTTAATTGGAATAAACTCTTAAATCCCTGACCTAAACTTGCCCACATTCTTGGTCTTGATGATCTTTCCAAACCCACCCAACACCCATTGATGTTCAGGAACCTTTAGTTACCCTTTATTGGAAGGTTTTCTTCAGTCTCTCTAACAAGTCCATGCTGCTCCCACTTTGGGGCTTCTATCTCAGCAATCCCCTCAAACTGGAGGCTCTCGTCATGTTATTCTGGTTTCAGATAAGCTTTTCTTGGTACTAACAAACAAAAAAGTCATCCCACCATTGTTGTTGACAAGGTAGGATTATCTGAAAAGGTCCGTGTTTAGTAAATAGTAAGTATATTTGAGCAAAATAATATACATACAAGTAAGGGAAGATGACTGGAGAAATTCATTTGTCAATTCAAGGGTTAAGTGCCATAACAAAACAATTTTATTGAGCATTCCAATATGTTAAGATCTGCCTTAGGACCCTGGAAGAGCTTTTATTGCTCTGTTCTACCAAAGGATTTGGCCTTTGTTCCTGCTACTTCATTTCACTATTTTGTTGATGACAGATAGTTGTAGTATAGAGGAAAATACAGGAAGCAAAATGTAATTTATTATAGAATGTGCAAACAGGAAGAAGATGAGTAGAGCAGGCCGGCTTGTATTGCCATGGCGGAGGAGAGACTGAGAAAATGAGAATCAGCTTGTTCATCAGAGGTGTCAGGACCTTCAGATGTGTGAGTTTAGTTTAGTTCTCTGCTCTCCACAAAGATATATGGCAATCTCAGAGATCTGGCTATTTTGGATTAATGTTAAGAGAAGTACCACCATTTCCCTTATTAGAAAAAAAGATCTTTATTAAAAGCTATGTGTAAAGTCACAGTATAGAAATTTATTCAGTAATTTTTCTATTCCTGAGACAGACAGAGAGAGAGAGAGAGAGAGAGAGAGAGAATGAGAATGAGATGGGGGAATTCAATTTTAACAGTTAGTATGCAATTTTCTATGGCTATAATAAAATGCTGGCCTATATGCATATTTCATTTGAAATTAAAGAAAAGCAAAATAAATTGCTCCATTCACTTAACAGTGATTGTCACATCTTTGATAAAAAAACATGAAACCACACTATATGCTCAGATCTTGGGTCTTGAAAACAGTCCCTGTGTTCCTCCAAAGACTGCAGAAACAGCTGCAGACCCGACTCAGAGCGTAGAAGAACCTCCACAGAATCCCGATGCCAGGGCTGCCTACAGTGCACGAGGTCATGGCTGACCTCTGACCCTGCTTGACAGCCCGCACTCTTGTCAGGCTCTGTACAAGTGGAATTAGGCTGTAATTACTCCATAGACAACGCTTCCAGCGTCTGGCAGGAGGAAGATGACTGCGGCTGGCCGGAGATGAGGAAAAGTCAAAAAGTCAAGAAACAAACCACTTTTTGATACTTTTCTCCAAAGCCTGGACTGTGCTGTGTGCTCCCCAAAGGGGAAAAGGAATCGAACTGCACTGGAGACACCCACTCATTCAAAACATCACAAAGACATTGCTCTCACTGGACACGAGTCGACTTGATAGACTGAAGGCTTTGTATCGAATAAAGAAAGAAAGAAAAGAATAGAAAAGAAAACTGGTTTCCTCAAGTTTATCCACATATGCTGTTTTCTTTCATTGCTTTGCCTTCGTTACACAAAGTTAAGCTGGACCAAGGAGGTGCCAGGGGCAGGGGGAGGGAACAACAACAGAGCAACTAGGAGAGACAGGACATGGCCATGTTTTCAATACAAATGTATTGAATCAGCAACTTTATTTTTTCTCTATTGATCTAAAGTCTGAGAATTATTCATTAGGTCAGCTATTCTAAACAAATATTTTAGAACCTCATTTTTAAATTTACAAGCTGTGTTATAGCAGCATACTAAGTGGAATAAACAGTTTACGAAGACCGACTGAAGTAGCGTTACCCTTGTTGTCTTGAAGATGTCTATGAAATTGTCTGTGCCCTTCGTCTTCCCTATTCAAAGTTCCAGACTGACTACAGTTTGCAGCTTCATCCAGGATAACTTTGTTGTTTACCAGTTTTCTGATATTTGGGTGTTCTCCATCTGCTCAAAAGCCTCCAAGGCTCAATTTCCTCATGTGGCAGTCGGTGCTACCTTAAAATAGCACTGGCTGTTAAAAATGGCCTTGTGTTAAACCAAACTAATGTCCTATAATCATTAGCCATTCACCCCAATTTGGTTTCTTTATCTAAGTCTTTGTACATATTTTACTTGGAAATTTTTCTATTATTTAAAGATAATAATAATACTCTCCCTCTACCCTTCGTTTCCCCTGTGACATGACTTTGCTTTTACCCATCTGTAATAGACATCTACCAGGATGATTGTTTTAAGATAACATTCCAGACGCGTCCAATGCACTCAAATACTCCATCTATTGTTCTGCTCTGAAGTTCATAAATCTGTAGTCACAGAAGTTCTCTGAGCACATACATCAAATGTTGCTTTATCTGTGGGTGCTCAGGAAAGGCTAGAACCTTAAAGCTGGATGTTGCTGGTTTTTTTCCTTTTTTTTGGCATGGATTTTATTCTTATACTGTCCCTTCAAGAAAATATTACTAATGGGATATGTTAAGCAAAACTGCCCATGATGCAATTGATGCATAATTTTGTACAATAAGTTAAATAGAAATGATATTATTATATAACGTTCTTGTGTATACTTGGCCAGAGATGCTAGTCTAGAAAGTAAGGATCATCTCTCTCTTAGCCATTATCTGAAGATGATGTGACCAATTCCCTCGGCCCTAGTGTTGGTGTGAGCTCTCTTGTCAAGCTGGACTAAGAACTGTAAGCAGACTATCATGAGAGAAAATAAACCCCTTGTTCTTTTAAGATATTTGATGATGATTTTAGCAGCAACAAGGCAGGTAAACTGCTACAGGTATATTAAGCAAAACTGTCTGTGAAACAATTGATAAAGTGCCGATAAAGTTAAATAAAAGTGATATGACTATATAACATTGGATTATGCCTTCCACATTTTATTCAACAAAGCAGTTTATCTGAACTAAAAAGAACCAAGCTCAATATAGAACAACAACTGCTACATTAATCCACTTGAGGGATATTGACCTTGGAGCCAAGAAACATCTGCTCACAAACAGGCCGGACTGTGTTTCCTTGCAGAGAAAACTTACCAAATTTTCTTAATCCTTAACCTGTAATTTCCTTGTCTATGAAAAAGTAACACATATCTGATACATTAAATATTAAGTAAGACAATTCATATGTTTGGCACAACAGTAATACATTGTAAGTGCTCAATAAAGTGTGACTACTAGATTATTATTACACAAAAGCTGAAGAAAATCACTTGACTCTGAACATTTTTAAATTTTTTATTATTATATATTTACATCCATACAATAAATGTAATTTTGAAATAATCTTGAAACAAATAATTTTATTTCAATAACTTTGAAACAAATTCTAGAATGTATTCTTTAAAAATTTTGAAAAACAATAAGGCAGCATTCTATGTATTACTTAGAGATACCTCACATATATTATTAAGATTTTAAAAGTTACAAAGAATTGCTATTTTAATTTTATCTTTATATGTAAAAGAATAATATAAGTACATATAGAATAAATATGTATATGATTTCTTAGAAATATATTCCAGATACAATTACTCATGTGTTTCTCAGAGGCTGATATAACACATTGAAGTCTTGGGAGTTTTCACTTCATGTTTTTGTACTATTTTAAGGTCTTCATTTCACTTTTTTAACTTAATTCCCTGATTCTTGGGAGAGTTGGGTGTCCCATCTGGAGCTGAGTGGTCTACAGTTATCTTTCAAACATTTAATGTATTAAAGCTAGTCCATATTTTCCATCTCTTTACCATTTCTTAAGAAAATATCAAATGTTTTGCTATGCATTAGTTTATCATATAACTGCTATATATTCCTAACCAGGTAAGATCATGAAAATAGGACATGATTTCCATATGCTACAACTTCTTCCAAATGTCTTAGGGAGCCCATGTAAAAATCCACTCTATATTGTACCTAGTATAAATGTCCAGTTCATGTATTAGAAATTAATGTTTGTATAAAAGATTTTAGTTCTTCCTTTGTTTACAAATATTTTTAAATAAGGTTTTAGTAACCTTTTTTAAAAAAAATTTATTACTATTTATTATTTATTCAATTGTGTGTGTGTGTGTGTGTGTGTGTGTGTGTAGAACCACGGACGAATTCGGGAACCACCATGGACGCCTCCACCTCCCCCTTGTTTACTTTTGACCTGAGATTCACAGGCTCTGCCCTACCAGACCCAGAAACGCAGGCCGCCCCCGCTTCCGCCCGGCGTCTATATGTGGGGTCTAGGATCCGAACTCAGGACCTTCCTCCTGCAAGGCAGAGGCTTAACCCCTGAGCCACTTCTCCAGCCCCAGTGTTTACAAATATTTATTCCATGTTTGTTTCCTTTACCAAAAATCTTGAAACTTACATTTACTGATTTGAAACAGAAAAGGAAGAGTGTGTAATTTTTCTCCATGTTGCTGATAAATACTGGACCAAACAATTTAAGGGAACAAGGAGTCTTACACTGCTTAGGACTCATGTTATAGTTTATAGTTAAGTTTGACAGGACAGTTCATATCCAATATCAAGACCGAGGAAACTGGGTACACTATACACCCACCAGTCTGTGAGACTGTCAAGTATAACAGCTTCCTGTTATATTTTCTCCTCTTATCCACCTGCCCAGGGAGTAGTTCTGCCCACTATGGGCTGGGTCTTTCCTCATCAATTAGATAACTTCCCAAAGTTTTGTTCTGGGTTTGTCTAAACCACCAAATCTGCACAAATGTACCCAAGCCTCAGCCTTCAATGGTCAAGTTGACACCTGGATCTAACTGATATAAAAATATATTACAAAGGTTCTTATTATCTGCTATTATTTTCCAAAACTTTTTTCACAAATTTTCACAGTTATGTTTCAGCCAGAAATCTCTAGAAACCAAAGCAAGCATCAAATATCAATGATTATGTTAGCCAAAAATCAAATTCATGTACTGATTTAAATGCAATGATTCAAATTCTAGACAGAAAGTTCTAAGACTCAAGGATATTTGCTGTTACAAGTTCAAAAAAATATAGAAATATATTGTCTATTTTCATCATCTGCTGACAAACCTGAAGAAAAAAAATCTCTGAAGAAATATTAGAGTCATGTACTCGCAAAGTCTGGGTTTAGCCACTAACTTTCAATTAACTTTTATATTATTTCATCCTGGAGATTCATTATTTCCCACATATTAAATGAAATGAGATGTTTGATGAGGAAGAATTCAATAAATATTAATATTAATGACACAATTAATAATTATTATGTAATTAGTAAAGTTTTTTCCACTTCCAAAATTTTGTCCTTTTTTTCTTTCATGGATAAAATGACTCAAAACTTATTAAATACAAGTTAGCAGACATCTTTCACCTTGCCCAAGATTGATATGTCAATCTTAATATACTATCAAAGCATAGAAATGCATGGAGATTGATGATTAAAAAGACAATGGCTTGAAAATAAAGGGAAAATGGAAAGAAGGTTTATAATTTGCAATCTCCATTTCTCTGTTCTCACTTTTTTTACATTTCAAGAGAAGCTCAGTACTATCTCTTCATATTAGTCACCTGTTTTTACCACCCACCCCTTTTCTATGGCTAATATTTGTACTATAAGTTACAGAAAATTAGTATTTGATTAAAAGTGATGGAAAATGTTTGATATGGAGAATCACAACTGACTAAAATGCAGAGAATAAGTGACTGTGGATTGCTCTCGGCCCTAAACAAAACATCTAAATCACTCTCTACATAAAAGCTCAGAAAATGGTGGAAAAGAAGGTGGTAAGAATGTAAGAGCCTGAGGTTAGAAAGGGGAGTAGTCAGATAATATCTTCTGGATATTAGAGATCTACTACACCCATGAATTCACTGCCACTATGTCTACTTCCACAAGATCTACACAAGATTTGGCCTATCAGTGATTCACCATGGAAAAGAAGTAGATCTCAAGAGGCTTTATGCCTCCTTGAGATTTGGGGGGTCTGGTGGGAAAAGCAAGTCCATGCCATTAAAGGGAAGTTCAGTGAGCCCCTTACCAAGACCCGATATTAGGAGGGAGACTGGTTTGGAAAAGGAAAGGGGTGAAAAAAATAAATATGATTTGTAAAAACTACAGAATGTGTTTTTATAATAAAAATGACACTCTTTAAAATCCAAAAAGTTTGTAAGATAAGAGACCTCTTCTTTACGGTTTATAATCTAATCAAAAGGCTTAGTGTCTTCAAATTTGGCATTGAAATGTGTTTAATATTTAGGATGATATTTTTGGTGGCAAGAATTGCTCTTGCTCATAAGTTAAAAAGGAAGATTTCTACTGGAAGATGGGAATCCACTTGCTTCACTAGTGTAGCAACTGATGATTCATGTCCCAGTTGGCATCCAGACCCATGCTAATGAAGGCAGTCCATATTAAACTCACACACACACACACACACACACACACACACACACACACACACACGAAAAGAAATGTAGGAAGGAGACATTTTGGGAAGAAGAAAGTTTTCCATGCAAGAACGAAGGGAGATGAAATAAAGAGGTAACAGGTGAAAAATGACAAAAAAAAATCACTACACACATTCATGAAACTGTCAAAGAATAAAATGAACTAAAAATAAAAAGAATGAAAACTATTATAACATTTCATATAATCTCTGAGGCACTGGGGATAGGACACATTCGGGGCAGGGGTAGAGCTGTAACTGAGAAGTTTCAGGGAACACTGTCTATTCTCTATAATCAGAAAATCTAGTGGCCAAAAATGACCGACTTTCATCTCATGGAGTAGATTGAATCTGTTTTGACTTTCTCACCTAGTAAAGATTATACCCTTCTGAGGGATATATTTTATTGCCCAATAGCTGAACATGTGCACTAAGATCCACAGACGCAATGTTCACACTGTAATAAAGCCAAATAGCCATTGCTGCAAATGACCTCTCTTTATTAAGTCTGTCTCTTAAAATGTCAACACCTGTCTTTCTGCCTATCACTTAATGGTAAGAACTGAAGTTTCCTGAGTGTTTTATTTATTTACTTATATGGCATTTGCCTTCACATTTCCCAAGCGATAATACATAGTAACTGAGACTGATGGAGATTCTATATCTCCTTTCTCTCAGAGCAATCCAAACACAAAAATATCTCTAACTTAAATAAATAAATAAATAAATAACCAAATAAATAAATAAATAAATAAATGTAAATAAATAAACACCCACAATGTGTGACAATAAATAACAGTAAAATGGAAGAAATGATTTCCTAATGTAATCTTAGGAAATTACTGGTCAGAACACCATCCTACTCAGAGAGGTGAAGCCTCAACATCTTTCATCTCACAGGTTTTAGTTTTGTAGCTCAATCTTTCCCCACTAATCAACAACCAGGTTACTTCTAAATCTGATAACCTTTCATTTGGTTTCAAGAAATTGCAATGGCTGCCAAAGTTTTTATTCATAAAATGCTGTCTGTTACAAAAGATGCTGAAAATACAGAGATTTCAACCAGATACAATTGTTCAAAATGAGATTACTTCCTGCTAATCAATCACCTGCCCAATATACAGCTTATGTTTTTTGATTAGGCACTGACAGTACAAGAATGAGAAACACCATTGAGGGGGAAGGTGGATGATTAGGATGAAACCTTTTAAGGGGGAGATTTAGGATACGATGACAAGTAGGGTAGGGAGGGAAAAATGGAAAAAAATACCCACGGTGGCATAGGATGAAGGGAATTAAAGAAAAACCCTAACATTGTGAGATGTAACTGCATAGGAATCTCCTATGTTAGTAATATATAAAAAAAACCACATTTCTTTAAAAAAAATCCAAAAATGGATAATCCTTATCAAAGGAGCATAGAAAGAAGAAAACAGAGCAAAACAAACAAACAAAAAAAATGCCTTGAGCTAGGCCATTTAGAACACAATGACAATTAAAACTATACTACAGCTGCATTCAGGATCTCACTGCCAAGAGACCTACCTTCACTATACCTGCACAACATTCCCCCCTTGGCCAGCTAGGAACTCAGGAGAAATAACTACAGGGAGTGGGAAAGGTAGGGGCAAGGGCTAGATAGGTGAAAGGGAACATCCCTATCTGTGGTCTACCCAAGTAAGAGCCTCAAGGATTGCCACAGAGGCCTGAGCCCCTATAAGAACAGACAACCCAAAGGGAACCAAGTGACTGACACAGACAGGTATGAGGGCAGTAGGGAGAGAGATGGATTAGTGAAGGAAAAGAAGGGAGGGACAAGAAATGAGGTGAGAAGAAACAACCCCCCCATTATGTTGTATAAAATGAGAATTTGAAATCAAAAAAGATGCATAGGATGGATCAAAGAAAGGGGGATGAGTTAGGAGAACGGGAGAAGGTGGTTGTGAAAGTGCAAGTAAAAAATATCAAGACAAATTACTAGGTTTTAGCCCATAACATATTGTCCACTAATGACAAAGATATATCATTTTCAACAATGTGCTGAATGTGGCCATTCCTTACCCTGCTACTTTTATCCAAGGATGAGTTCAAACCGGTTCGCAATAAAAAACAGAATGGAGCTATGATTGAAACCTTTCATGGCCTTTAAGAAAATAACGTATGGGGGCTGGAGAAGTGGCTCAGGGGTTAAGCCTCCGCCTTGGAGGCAGAAGGTCCTGAGTTCGGATCCCAGATCCCACGTATAGACGCCGTTCGGAAGCGGGGGCGGCCTGCGCTTCTGGTCCTGGTAGGGCAGAGCCTGTGAATCCGGGGGCAGAAGGAGGTGGAGGCGTCCATGGTGGTTCGCGAATTCGTCCGTGGTTCTACACACACACAGACACACACGCGCGCACGCGCACATACACACGCACATGCGCACAGTTGAATAAATAATAATAATAAAAAAATTTAAAAAAAAGAAAAGAAAAGAACGTATGCATAACCAGTAAAAACTTTCCAGGTTCTAGTGTCTTAGTTTCATAGCCATTGCTATAACAAACACCTGTCCCAAACAATTAAAGCAAACGAGGACATTTTATTGGCTCACAAGTTCAGGTTATCATAATCCATCGTGGCAGGAGAGCTACTAGCAGAAGACAAGGGAACTGGCCAAACCATATCCAAAGTCAAGATCAGAGCTGGGAAGATCTGATGCATATCAGTTTGCTACATGTCAACTAGCCCTCTCTCTACCTTCATCCATATGCCAGGAAATAGTCCCACCCACTATGGTCTGAGTCTTCCTATATCAATGATGCAATTAAGGCAATCTCTTATAGGCATCCCTAAAAGCCTCTCTTACCTAAATAATGTCTCATAGGTATACCCAGAGGCCCAACTCACAAGAAACTTTCACACAAGTCTCTAGCCTACCCAAGTACACTTGTACAAAAGACTTATCCCTTCTACATTTGGGAGCAGCAGCATCTCTATCAGTGCCCTCCTAAGTCCTTCTATTCAGGAGAAATCTCCTATAGAGATTTCCTTCTGTATTCTTCATTGACTGGACTTTTCTCCGCCTTTCCAAAGCCAAAATTTCCCACCTCTGGTACCAGAATCCCCCACCATTAAGCAGCCCTATATATCTTAGCAGTCTGGCGTGGATCCTAGTAAATTATATTTAGAATTCATATATTGTTGATTTTGTAAGCCTTCACAGAGCCCCATCTCTCGACTTTGTCCAAGAATTTTCAGAAGTAATCAAAGGGAATTAAAATCCTTTTTCAAAGATCAATGGTTCTTAACCAAGTATGCTTTTGCATCTTGGAGCCATTTTTCATGGTTAACGATAAAATGTTTTTGTTTGTCATAACTGCAGGACAGATGCTCTTGGTATCTATTGAACAGAGGACAAGAACACTGTTAAATATTCCTTGATGAACAGAACAATCCTTATCCCTAAAGAGTTATCCGATCTAAAGTGCTAAATAAAGAAACCATTGCCAATATATCTGGAATGTTCAGACAAGTCTAAACATAGGACCTCCTCTCTGGTTTACTGGAGATCTTACCATGCATCCTAGGCTGGCCTTGCAGGGACTTCTCCTCTCGTGTCCTATATGTGGGGTTACTTGGAGATAGATTTCAGGGTTTTTCTCTCTTCCAGCAGCCTTTTGTCTTTATCCCAAGAAGAACTGCTTGCTCTTGTATCTGCAGTTCTCATCAGGAAATGCACATTTTATTAAGACATGCAATAATAATTGTGCTTTCCAGGATATGTGTTACATAGAAGATTATGGTTTAAGTGTTTCTTATTTTATTTCTAGAGCAAAACAGTCAGTTGTGTATTTTTCAAAAATATAGCTATTAATATTGATTATGGTCTAGTTGTTTTCCCAATTGTATGCATTGCTAATAGAAAAAATGCAGTTTTAGGTTAGAATAATTTCTGCCTCGATCCTTACCTATGCTCTCAATCAATTAACTAACCTACAGAGTCCCTGTAAAACAGTCCTTTATGATTGACTGTGAGTTTGCAGGTAACAGTCCTTTATGATTGACTATGAGTTTGCTTTGTGTAATGATGGCATCCTTCTCAAATTTCCTAAAGCCTTGTTCTAAAAGGTCTATGGGCTGGAAATAAGCACAGCAGTAGAGTGTTTGCTTAGAGTGTAAGGCTCCAACTTTGATTCTCCACACTACAAATTAAATAAAAATCTAGAAACCCAACATCATAAAATATTAGAAAATAAAATAAATTTGTGATAAACAGAAAATGTTTTCACGGTAACAATTTTTAAATCTCTGTGTTGCAGTTTGTTTGCCTGTATGTTGCTTACAAATTCATGACCGAATGGCTTAGGGGGAACAAGGAAGTTTTATTTGCGCTTATGAATGTCTGATTATAGTTGTTAGTCTATCTTGGCAGGAGAGTTTGTATCAACACCAGGAGCTAAGGAACTGGCCACACCATATTCACAGGATTGCTAAAGGAGAAGCAGTCTTCCCTTGTCAAGCAGCGTGTCTGTCCAAGCTAAGAATGACAACTTACTTAACTATTTCCCTCCATTTTATTCACCTGCTCAACGAATTGTCCCACTCACTATAGACTGAGCATTTACCCTCATCCCCTACTCCCCACCCCTCTACCCCTCACCCCCAGCAACGTCAATTAGACAATCTCCTGCAGGCTTGCTCTGGGTACAACTCAACTACTAATTCTTTACAAATATGCCCAAAGCCAAAGACTTCAAGTATCAAGTTGTTGCCTGTATATAAACTATCACACTCTGAAAACATTTATATTCTTTCCTTATTAAATTCTCAAAGTAGGGGTTGGGGATTTCGCTCAGTGGTAGAGCGCTTGCCTAGCAAGCACAATGCCCTGGGTTCGGTCCCCAGCACCAAAAAAAAAAAAAAAAAAAAAAAAAAATCTCAAGGTATAATTCCTTCAATAGGCTTTGAATACATGGACCTTAGCTTGTGGTGCTATTTTTGAGGGTTGTAGAAGTTTTGGGGCATTGGACCTAGCCGACAGATGACTAAGGACAATGGGAACCAGATGTGAGGATCCCAGACCTCATTCTGGTCTTCTGATGCTTGATCTACTGCAAGGCGAGCAAGCATCTTTACACTCCAACCACCTCAGACCAGAACTGGAACTAGCATCATGCCTGCCCAAATATGATGGACTGTATCCCCTAAATTATGAGCCAGAATAAATCCATCTTCACTTACACTGCCTTTAACAAGCACTGGGTCATAGTGACAAGGAAAAGCAAGATCTTGTTTCTCAAGATCTCTTTCTAACCAAATGTTTCTCTCTCCTTAGTTCTATACCCATCTCTCTACCATGCACACACTTCTGTAATATCTGCTACTGTCTGGAGCAACTGAGTTTTGAATCTCAACTTGCACAACTCAAGAAGTTAGCAAAAAATAGAAGCAAAGAAAAGGAAACAGAAGGTAGTTGTTCCTTTCTAGTTTAAAAAGCATGTCATCCATTGTTTCTCAAGTATGCCTCTAGGGGGTTTCTGTCTCAGACCTCATCAAAATCTTCTAAGCAAAGAATATCCCTTCAAAGAACTGAGAGACTTGGGGAATACCAAGAGGTACTACTCGTAAAAAAAATTTTTTTTAAATTCTCTTTATCATCTTTACATACATAATTTAACCAGTGTCTGAACTTTTAAGATTTGTTCTACCTGAGTACAAGATTCTTAAGAAATAACAGTAGGCACATAAACACTGTGCATTATATGTCAGGCATCAGGCCAATTCATTTGTTTATAAAGTTGGGATCAGGAAACCACAGACCAAAGGGCAGATCTGTTGTACTTACAATGGACAGATGGCCCACATACACAAAATGACTTCTACATTTTTAAATTTTTACATTTAAATACTTACACAGACATATATGTAATAACCTCAATCCTGTTTGTTGGTCCATACCTGATTTATTTGCTATATATATAAAGGACTTAGTCCATTTCCTTACTTCTTTCCCTATGAAGTTGATCATAATTAAATAAAAATCAATCCTGTCATCAGTCACAAGATTGTGACAAACAGGTGGCATAAGTACTACTCTTGTGGTGACTTTTGATTACCTGCCTTAAAACTCCATTTCCATTTCCATAACTCATCCCTCCCATTTCCTTGTAAATAAAATAGGGACAGGAACCATTGTGATATTTATAAAAATAAAACACTCAAAATCAAATGTAGCATTAATGGTCACAAAGGTCATGCATTACAAATAGCTCACAGCTTTAACTCTTTACTATAAAATAAAACATCATAGTTTTGGAAAGGTGGCACCTGGAAGTCACAAAGGAAATCACCAATTCAAGAAGGTGTGTTAGAATGAACAATTTGGGGACAAGTCACCATGATCATTGTAGGCAGAAGTGATTATAGCTACGATAAGGCTTAATCCTATCAATACAGACAAGTAATAAGAAATTGAGTATTAGCAACAAGACAAAAAAGCAATTTCCATAAAATAAACTAATTTTCCCATAATAAAGCTACTAAGAGTTTGAATGTGAACTGTCTTGAAAGGCTGTGGGTTCTTGGGGATGTATAGTCTAGCTTACTGAAGTGGGTCACTTCAGAGGTAGGTTACTGAAGACAGACTTTGAAGGTTCTAGTCACTTGTTCCTGGTGGAACTTTCTATTCCTTGTCTGATACTATTGTCTTATTGACACGGTTAAACCATTCCATGTCATTCTGTCCATGATAGACTGCTTTAAAAATAAACCCTCCTTCTCTTTAATTGCTTCTGCATAGTATTTGATCACAGTGTCAAGAAAAGTAACTATTAGAAAGGTCAGCATTTAACTTGCAGTATTGGGTTGAAGAATCAAAATGGATTACAGGAGCTCCTGATTCTAAAAGTAGAGAACAAATCCTCTGACTCTTCCAAACCTACATATGACAATTAGCTAGTCACAGCTACAGGAAGAAGTAACTGCAGCACTATAAATTGGACACCATCTAATGACAAAAAGTAGTAAGAAAAAAGTAGCATTAAAATTTCCACTGGAGAATGGGCAACAGGATGTTGGATGAGAAGTCTTTGGGAAGGAGTGGACCTGAGAAAAGTGGGTTCCAGGTGGAATGAAGGTCATCAGAATAACTCATCAGTGAGGAGTTATTGGTGGGGAATGACAGAATCATTATGTGGCTGAACAAAGACTGTGAATTATGGTAAATGAGGACAAGATGGACCCAGACAGTGATAAGCCTCTGGCACTCTTTTGAGGAATTAAAGAAAGTAGCATTGAGAAATGATAAGTAAACAAAGGTGAGAGGTAAATGACACAGAGTGGGCACATTGAGAGTTTAGAAACCATAATGAAGAATTTAAGCTTGCTCCTGCGGACACTGGCTGACAATAAATATTCAAGGAGATGATTTACTAACAATAACACTTTTTGAAAAGTAACAAGAGTGCATTCTAATATGGAACAAATGAAATAAGCCTTTAACTAGGACAGCAGAAATAATGTCATCAATCATTTAGAGAAGCATTAGCCTGGCTAAAGTTAATTATTAAATTAATTTTATATGTCAACTTAACCTGGCTAAGAAATGTCCAGATTGCTGATAAAATACCATTTCTGGATATGTCTATAAGGATGTGGTAGATAGGTACTGATGTCAACTTGGCAATTGAAGCCTTAGACTCTGGGAATATTTGTAAAGAACGAGTAATTAAGATGATGCTTCCAGAAGTGATGAGAATTTGAATTGGTAAACAGAGCTAAGAAGACCTTTCTTAGTGAAAACAGGCATCATGTAATCTACCAAAGGCCTGAAGGGATCAAAAAATTCCAAATTCACTGTCTCTGATTCAGAAATCTGCTTCCCCTTGCCCTTAACATTAGCACTTCTGAGACTCAATTCTGACTTACAGAACATGCCTCCCGTCCTCCTCAAACACATTCTCAGACTTTCACACCTGAGGAAAGCAAACCACAGGAACTTTCAGCTCCAAAATGGCATAAGGTTTCTGTAAACTATTCTCTCTCTCTTTCTGTCTCTCTCTCTGTCTCTCTCCCTCTGTGTGTCTGTGTGTGTATGTATATTCAAAACAATTGAATAGAAGGAATTGTTTCAAAATTTTTTCTGTTGATAACATGCCAAAATTTTCCATATATAATATAAAATTTAAATATATTAAATATAAAAATAATGAATAATATATACATATATACATGTATATATATACACTATTCATTATTTTCTTTCTTTTAAGAGTTCAACAAGATTTGTGGTATTTTAGTAAAGACATTCATCTCAGTTGTTTTTCTCTCCTCACCTTGACCTTGGGTTAATATTTCATTTGGATCAAGTCAAGACTACGTAGGAGAGATATTGTTATTTTAACAAACAGGAAAGTGAACAAACAAAATGGAAAGTTTGCCTACATAAAAGTTAAATTTATGTATCTTGGTATAATTAAACCATGTTAAGAATTAATGATGCTATTTTCCACAAATTAAGCAGAAAACCATATTTCCTAACTTAGTTTAAAATTTTTTATTATTATTTATTCAACTGTGCGTGTGTGCATGTATGTGTGTGTGTGTGTGTGTGTGTGTGTGTGTGTAGAACCACGGACGAATTGGGGAACCACCATGGACGCCTTCACCTCCTTGTTTACTCTGCCCCAGGATTCACACGGTCCGCCCTGCCAGGGCCAGAAACGCAGGTTGTTCCCCGCTTCCGCCCAGCGTCTATACGTGGGGTCTAGGATCTGAACTCAGGACCTTCTGCCTGCAAGGCAGAGGCTTAACCCCTGAGCCACCTCTCCAGCACTTCCTAACTTATTTTAAAGTATTAAAGTATTACTTTAATATTGTCAAACATTAATTTTATATAAGATTATAATAAAGTCATCAGAAAACTGTTCCTTTAATCAAGAAAATATGAAGAACATATTCTTTCACCCAAATGCAAGTGTTTTAATGATTAAAAATGAATGAAATATTCTTTGTCTGGAGTTACAAAAGAGAAACGGATGGGATACTAAGGATAATTAACAGAGAGTTTGGAAATAGAAAAAAGGAAATATCTGTGTAAATAAAGTGGCTTTGTCTAGTAGTTATCCACCATTGGTTTACAAAAAAAGTGGCTTCACAGTTTCACCAAATTATAGTCTGTATACAGAATTAAATGTATCAGTGTCATTTAAACACATTACCAACTTAGGCATTCATTTCATGGACCACTTGTGATAAAGGAAATTACAAAAGACCCACTGTTCAAAGAAAAACGTTATATGACACAAATATTTAGATAAAATAGAAATGGGCCAAATGATGGCCTCAAAAATAAATCTTGGGCTAGGGAGACAGTTCAGTGGATGCAGGGCACCACTGCAAACACTGATGACTTGAGTTCACTCCTGGAGCTTGCTTAGTGGAAGACAAGAACTGGCTCCCACAAAATTCCCTCTGATTCCCACACACATTGTGGCATGCATGTGTAAATAAGTAAATACATACGTAAATAAATGAACGGAAATGAATAAATGCTCTATAAAAATAAATGAAGTCATTCTAGTTCATAGTATTTATTTGACAAGGAACTGCTTCTCAAACAACTAATACTATGTGTGTACACTAGATAAGAAGCAGTTAGAAATTAAATCATTGCAATAAATTATTTGTGTCTAGAATTTTTTTAAAAAGTCAAGCACATCAATGAGAAGACACATCTAAATAAAAACTGACCAAAAGTTTAAACAATTTTTTGCCAAAGAAGATCCATGAATGACAGATAAGCACACGAAGATATATGTATACAAATAAATGACAGGCAATTGGAGAGATGTTCAATATCATGAATAATTTGAAATGATGATTTAATAACAGTAAGGCCACAGTATGCATCAGCTATGTACGACTGAAATTAGGATTACTGGTTTTATAAGGTTTGGTGGGGGAAATTATGTATCTTTCACTGGCAAAAATACTCATTAGTGTAGCTGTCATGGTTTGAAATGTGAGTTGTCCCCTATATAGACTCATGTCTTTAAATCTTTAATTATTTGGAAAGGTCATGGTATCTTCAGGAGATGGAGCCTCATTGGAGGAAGGCAGTCACTGGAGGTGACCTTGAGGTGGGTTAGGCTCATCTTGCTTGAGTTAGTTGGTCTGCTGTTGAGTTTGTAGCCTCCATGATAGATGGGACTTGGACTGCCTTCCAGCATCTGCCAGAAGATCATGCCTTTTCTGCTGTAATGGACTGTATTTCCCCTCTGGTACCATAAGCTGAGTAAATCTCACTTTAAATTGCTTGAGATTGAGTGTTATCTCACAGCAGTAGAGAAGAGTAACTGGTACAGTAGCCAATGACAGAAAACTGTTTAAACGATTCATAATAAAATCAAGACACTCGGCCGCTTCAGTCTCTCCTGCGTGAGAGGTTGCTGGAGCCGCCCGGCGCGTCGTTAAATAAAACCTCATGCTATTGCAAAATAAATAAATAAATAAATAAATAAAATCAAGACACTCTTAAAAGAATCACATGTGGGCTGGAGAGGTGGCTCAGGGGTTAAACCTCTGCCTTGCAGGCAGAAGGTCCTGAGTTCCGATCTTAGACCCCATGTATAGGCGGCCTGCGTTTCTGGCCCTGATAGGACAAAGCCTGTGAATCCCGGGGCAGAGTAAGCAAGGAGGAGGTGCAGGCGTCCATGGTGGTTCCCGAATTCATCCGTGGTTCTACACACACACTCATACATACACATACACTCACAATTGAATAAATAATAAAAAAAATTTCAAAAGAAAAAGAATCACATATATAACTGTTGCACAAGACTAACGTAAACATATGCTCTCACAACTGCACATGAATATTTGTATCATACTGTGCCTTCCAGGCAGAAGGTCCTGTATTCAGATCCCAAATCTTACGTAAAAATGCCAAGCAGAAACAAATGCAACCTGTACTTCTGGCCCTGGCGGGCAGAGCCTGGAAAATCCTAGTGTGAAGCAAAAAGGAGGTAGAAGCAATATAAGATGATTCTCAAAGTCACCCTTTGTTTTCCACAAAGATATACAGTGCCATCTGACACACACGCACGCGTGCACACACACACACCACACACACACACACACACACACACACTAGATAGATGATGATGATGAAGATAGATAGATAGATAGATAGATAGATAGATAGATAGATAGATAGATAGATAGCGTTTAAGAAAAGGAATCACAGGCGCAAAAGACTATTCAGTATATGGCTTCATTTTTCTGAAACTCAAAACAAGACCAAGTTCTAGTGGCAAAATGAAGATCAAAAATTAACTGTTTCCATGGAAACGGGAATATTTGGTATCCTAATCACAAAGGTGGTGTACTGCACACTTGTCAAAATTGCTCAAATCTGTACTTAAAATGACCATATTTTATGTATTCATCAATAAAACTCCTGATCATTACCCCTATACTTACTGTGACAAAGTAGTTATCAGAAGAGTTTATTGGAGGAAGTGCTTGTTTTCCCTCACAGCTTTGGGGAATTTTAGTTCTCCGTGGAGAGGAAGACCGTGTGTGGGAGCTCTTGTGTGTGGCAATGGAAGCTGGTTCCTGTCATGACAGCTGACAAAAAGCAGAGAATGCGGCAGGAAGGATCAAGAGATTATTCAACTCGAAGGACTCAACTCAATGCCCTTTTTCTTCCAACTAGACACCACTTCCTCAAGGTTCCACAGCCTTCCCTATACAGTGCTACCCCCTAAAGGAGCAAGCGTTCTAGTACATGAGCTAGTGGTGGTCATTTCATATTCAAACCATAACAAAATTCGCCTCTAAAAACCTACTTAGAAGGATAATCTCCATCCTTCTGTAGATGCCATCCAGAGGCCTACTACCTACAAATTATGGTTTATGCTGTAGATATCAAATCTTATTATCTGAAGGAATTTCAGTTGGTATAAACTTTTCAGAGAAATAGCTTCAATCATAACATAGAAAAATATTTAGAAGTCATCAAGTTTATAGTTATTTTATTAGCTATATTAGAAAAAATTCATTAATCTGTCTAGAAAAATAAAGTTGCTTTAAAAAAAAAGAAAAATACTAGTATCAAGGCATGAAAATTGGAGTGTTTCTTGTCCTTGGTACATTCCTAAGTATTTCTCAATTGATCCTTATATTAAAGATGAAAAGAGCTTCAGTCTCCATTTGATAAATGAAAAAGAAAGCAAAAGTTCAAGAGATTATCTATTATTTACAAGACTAAGAAGTGAAGATTCAATATATTTGTACATAAGCCTGTCTAAAATCAAGATTATATAGTGAACAGAACTATTCACATTGGACTGATATAAATACTATATGATACATAATACATACTATTTCAATTGATCAGTACAATAATCCTGCATGGAGTCAGGTCAGGTGTTATTGTTTACATTTGTACTTGATTAATTGAAAGTGAAGTGAATTAATTTATCTAGAGTCCACGCAAATGAGCAACTGGTAGTGAAGGCAGCAGAAAGCGAAGGTGGTCACCAAGCGTGTACCACAGAGAACACACTAGAGCTACAGGATTATTATTTCTAGTGCATCTCTGAGATCATAGGTGTGAACAGTTCCTTAAAATAAGCATTGATGTTTGTTCGCATCATGCTGCTGAAGCAGACTGTCTCGTTCTGACTAGATATAAAGTTTTATTTGGTTCATCATCCTAGTGACTGGAAGGCACAAACAGCATGGCACCAGTGTCCTGGGGGGCACTGAGCTGCAGCAGAAGGCCCTGGGCCGAAGGAGCAGACATCTAAGAAGGCCAGGTGATTGGGGACTGAAGCTGGATGAGTGAAGGGAAATGCCCGTATCAGTGGGGTGACCCAAGCACCGACAATCTGGTATGCCACAGAGGCTTGAACCCCCACAGGAGTAGAGTGGCCAGGGGCAACTCCGGGATCTATGTAAACAGGCAGGCAGGAGGGTAGGATTGATGGAGGAATGGGAGGGAGAGACAATGGAAAGAAGCAGGGATAAGTACACGCTATGCGTGTAAAAGCGGAAAAATTAAAAACAATGAAAAGAATAGACAGGCCAGAGGGAGTCTGGACTGGCGGAGGGTGGGAGGGAGCAGGGTGGATTGAAGAAGGGAAAAGAGGGATGGGTGGGAGGGGGATGGAGGGAAGTGGCAATGAGTACTCAATATGCTTGTAAAACTAGAAAAATAAAATAGCTTAAATTAAAAAAAAAGAAAGCTGGGTGACAGATGACCCCACTTTATGAAAACCCATTCTTGTGGGAGTTACACTAGTCCCAGGAGCCCTCCTCCTAGACAACACTGTTCATTCATAACAGTGTGGTCACGTGACCTAACTAACTTCCATTAGGTCCCATCTCTTACCTAATGCTTTGACCCTGGAAACATGCTTCTAGCACATAAACCTTTGGAGGTGAAAATATCCAAATCAAACCAGTAGGAAGCCATAGTACTCAAGAATCACAGGAACAGAATAAGAAGCTTCTAGCAGGTATGGGAAGATGTTTTATTTTAAATATATTTCAAGGTTTTTTTTCTATCCTGGTCTACAAGTAATTCATAAATATAATCAATTGAAATGTCATAATATATGTGAAATTATCGAAGACAAAACCTTATATAAAAAATTAATTTAAAAAGAGAATACAGAACCGGAGTTTTGGAAAGAGAGGCAAGTAGCCTTTGTCCATATTTTTTAAAAATAGTAAGGAGATGAATAGAAAGTAATGCGCATAAGAGTGAATGAGTTTTCTGAGGGAGAAAACTGTAGAAAAGAAAATCTTTCTCCAAAGACAGTGCATCACCTATTTGGAAACTACTGAGTTCACAACCCCAATTGAAATGCAAAGCAGCTAGTGAGCTCACAGTATCATTAAACATCTCAAAGAGTCTTTGCTCCCTACGCAATTACTTCACTGCATAATGTCTGGCAGAGAAAGAAGCTCCAGCTGCCCCAGTGTGAATGCAGAAAAGACACTTGAATGTAGAGATGTGAGAAAAATAGATTGAACTAATTTCTCGACTTTGTCTAGAGAAGATTCTGAGTTTAAGTATGATGTATGCAGAGTAATCAATTGAAATCCTACTACAGGTACTACTTTGATCAATGTTAATCAACATTCCAGTCTGCTTAGATTACCGGCTATATGTTTAAGAAGGAAAGATTTCTTTTGCTACACAAAACATATAAGGAATCTGAGTTCCCCCCATTGCAGAAGACAGACACTGGCCTGACCGGCTGCTCGAAATTTGAAAATAAGAATAGTTGTCATCTGCGGGCTGTTTCCTTCACGTCCTTTCCTGTTTCTTGGTCCTCTGGCACATATCACCACACCTCTCTCACAACCCTGCTACAGGTGAATGGTGACCACACGCTACAAAGTCCAGACTCTCACGAGATCTCAGGGTTGCATAACTGTTGGTTCTGGAGTTAAGAGAAATCATCTGATCCCAAAGTCCCCCTGACATGTTTCTTATGGGTGTGGGCATTTTTAATTAATGAAATGAACTAGTATTCAAGATGCAGAAAAAAATGAAGGACTAGAATAAACTTTGGAAGTTTGTGCTAGAAGTGATCTGCCCTTGCATATCATCAGTGCCTATTTTGTTTTGACGAATGGAATGGGAAAACTTCTGACCGACTTTAAGTTCTTTCCTAACTTTCCTATGATAAGTTTCCCTCAAACAGTTTAGACAAATAAAGCTTTAACACAAACACTCCCTTTGATAAAATCTATAAACTTATCCCTTTGTAATCCCTAGCTGAAGTCACTTATTAGAAAATACTGCTTTAGAGATTATCTAGCTAAGGAAAGAAACCCCGCAGCCTCAGTGGACTACGGACAATAAGGTTTGGTTGCTAGGCTCATTTACTCTCTGCAGAGTTTAGGAGGCATGGATGCATTTAGTGAGAAGAAAATATTTGTTCAATTCTCTAAACAGTCACAGCCCTGGAGTAGGAAACCAAAACAGCAGGTTCAAGAGACAATACCCAAGGGAGTGGCTAAATGTCATCAGAGAGGCAGGGCTAATTGTTATTTATTTATTTATGTGACTGTGCTGTGGGAACCTTCTGTCATGATTCCTCTGAGTCCTAGAATCAGGATGTTCAGGAAGAGATTTGAGTCACGCCTCCCCACTTAATCCCTAATCTTAGCTCAGGAAACTAATGTGGTACAAATGGACATACCAGGATGTTTTCCTAGCCCTTAGCAAAGACATGATCATGAAAGAATTGTTCTTAAGGAAGGTCACTGATGCCTTGCATTATCTAGGATTCAACACATATGATGAGTATCAGAATATCCCCTGGATAGACTCATTCTCATTGAAAAAAATCTATAAATCTGAATGAAATGTCACATTCTCGTGAAATAAAGGTGCCGGGCTGCATTATAATCAAAAGGAAGAAAAATCGTCAAAGAAGTCAGGAATTTCTTTGCTCACAAGTAATATGTTTTAAGCAGATACTATAATGTTTTTTAAAATATTTAATTCTTATGTGTGAAAGAACTCCAAACAATACTTAAAACTTTAACAATAAAAGAAATTACTATATGGCTCACTCTTCGTAGTCAATAAGCCATGAAACAGATTTTGTGCCTGAACCCTAAAAAGACAATAGATTCTGGACATTAATATCAGGAACACTTTTAAAAGAGATGCAATTTAAAAAAAAAACAAAGCAGAGCTGGAGAAGTCGTTCAGGAGTTAAGACTCCATCTTGCAAGCAGAAGGTCCTGAGAATCACCTAAAAAAAATATCAGGCCCTTCCCACCTGCACTTCCAGACATAGTGGGTGGGTCCTGGGAAATACCAGAGCAAAGTAAAAAGGAGGCAGAAGCAATCCAGAATGATTCCCAAAGTCACCCTTGGTCCTCCACAGGGACACATAGTGCACACACACACGTTTGTGCATGCATGCATGCTTAAAAATAAAGTAAAGCATATATTAAAAATATACTCGGGAAGCAAACATGGTACAGGCTACTTCCCCCTTAATGCAAACAAATGGGTTTTGAAAATAACTTGAATCTAAACTTCCTTTTCATTTCTTTCTATTTTTCAAGATTCTATTTCATGTGTCATTTCTGTTTTCCAATGCTATAGAAGTCTTCTCAAAATCTTAAAATCTGGTGAACAACTGTTCCAGAATTTTTAATGCAAACAAAATTTGCAAGTTTGAATGCTACAAACTTCAGTGATTTTCCTGTAACTCAGAAGATGTAAACTTACATGACAATCAAGCTTTAGATTGTTAACTTTAAAAAAGTACCATGTGGCTGTGTATATCATTACATGTATACACAAACATACATAAGTCTTTCTTCAATTATATACAAATATATATATAAACAACTCATACATGTATGTCCAACTGTTTCTGTTGATAGCCCAGTTTTCTATTCCAACATATCTATCTCATTAACTGTGTCTTAGAAACTAATATTGCATTTTAGTCAAAAGCAAATTACAGAAAATAATTCATCCCCATTTTCATTACTGACTATAAATCTGGTATCTGTTTTTATATGAAGAAGAATTTTAGAGACGTGATCATCAATCTGATATTGAGTCGTATTTGGAAGGGTGAGAAATTTTTAAACCAGATGTAAGATGCCATAATATAACCTTCTATGAATGGGCAAGAAATTTATATTTTTACAAGGATTTTGTTTAATAGATTAAAATCTTTCATATATATTTATATGATGCATACACATTCATATATTCATATTTATAGTTTTCAAACCAAAATGTCAGCAAATGAAGAAGTCAACAATAATGAAGCAAACAAATATGAGTTTCTACATTTTAGGCTTTAGAAGCCATATTGAAACAGACACAGAAACAAAATGTAATTTAAACATACTGATATTATAGTCACAAAATGGTTAAAATTTTCCAGACATCTTTATTCATTTCAAAATTTAAGTAATTAAAAAAGTAGGTAATTTCTATTAAAGGTTGAAAATTGCTATGTCTTTGGTAGGGAGAAAACATATACTAGATAAGTTATCATATTTGCTTTTCATTTTTTTGTGATGAAAGAAACTTAAATGACTTCTCTCTGTGACTCTGGGTAATGAGCCAATAGTAGAATAGGAAGGAGAACATAACACATGTTTAGGAAATGTGAAAGGAACCAATGTCTCATCAGAAGTGCTAAAAATACCCTCCTGCTAGGAATTTCTTTTTTTTTTAATCAAACACCATGGTCTGGCTTCTCATCCTATGAACCCCAGAGAGGCCTGTGAGAAACAACCTGTCATTTATATATTCAATATTTTTGTTGCATCTTACCTGGAAATCTGAACAGAAAGTGTCTCTGGATGATGAAGACTGTAGTATCTTGTCTCCTTCCAATGTAGACCAGGCCTGTTATCAATATAGACTAGTATATTTTGAGGAAATAGTTGTATAGAAAAAGTTCATTTGTCCCCTACTGAAGGAAAAGAGGAAATAATTTTAAAACATGATAATTTGCAGGAGACACAAATCTTATAACCACACATGATCCACTGAGTGAACATCACCATCGTGACTTAAATCAGAAGAAAACCCGAGTTAATTTATGAAATAAAATATAATGCTTTAGCATAGACAAGTGGTGACCTTCTCAGTGTAAAACACAAGAAATAGCCTTTTAAATTGCAGGCAATAAAAATCTAACAAAAGTATAATCCAATATTTCAAATCTTTCTATACAATTTGATGTAGTTAAGTCTTTCTTGCAAAATTTAATCCAAAAGTTGCTTATGCTTCTATTTCTATACTTTCTGCTTGAGATAAACAATCCTTTGAGAGTAAGCAAAAAAAAAAGTGCTTTGCATCTGAGAAGAACATTCTTGACACTGAAACACGCTTAGTGCATTTTTCATCCCCATCGACATATCAGTGATGAAATCATATGTACTCAGATTTTCCTCTCACTGACTTTTGCCCTCAGCATGAATAGACTTTCTGAGCAGTTTTCAATTCCTACTGCAACAGTGGCCTCCTTCTAGATGGTGCATATCACAGAAGAGCATTTTCTTATTTGTTTGAAAGCTTAATTCTGAAACAAATTTATAATTATATTCTAAAAGATAACTAAATTTAGCTTCCCAGTTGAAGAAGAAATCTATCATTTACTATTATTTCATGAGCCAGACATGAGAAAGTAAATAATTATTCTATAGTTTGGACAATATTTCCTTTAAGATATTTCGGGAGAACGAATGGTAGCAGTAATGTTACTTTCTTTAGTAGGCTCTTTTCTGAGCACTTCCCCATAGTACGTCACCATGCATTGTGAAAACAGGTACCTGAATGCTACCATGGACCAGATAGGGAAGCTTGGGCAATCTGTGACACAGATTCTGTGACACAGTCAGGGTTAAAACCAGACAGCTTCATTGGATCGTTGTCATAGTTAAGCACAAGTGTCAACTTGACAGTTGAGGGTTAGAGCTCTGGGCACATCTGTAAAGAATTAGTTGTTGAGTTAAGCCCAGAGCAAACTTGCAGAATGTCTAGCTGATGGGGAAAGCCCAGCCTGTGATGGGTGGGACTAGGCTCTGGAATAAAATACAGAGAACTGATTGAGATAGTGGACATCCTTGTATTCACTTGACCAGACATTCTGGTCTGGCAAGGATAGCCCCTCTCTCAGCCATTATGTAGAGATGGTATAGCCAGTTCCCTTGGCCCTGTGTTGGTGTGAGCTCGCCTATCAAGCTGGATTGAGAACTGTAACCCGACAATCATAAGAGAATAAACCCCTTGTTCCCTTAAGCTGTTTGATGGTGATTTACCAGCAACCATGCAGGCGAACTGCTACAATCATCCATGCTCTTAGCATGTATAGGATGCCTCTGACATTTCAGAAGATAATTCACTTTTCTACCTTGATGATGATCCAGTCCGTTGGCTGCAAAGCAGTGCTTGCTAATTTTCTTTTGCAAAATATTCCAGTGGAATACATAATCTGTCTTTTTATTTTATGATTCTGTAAGTTATTTCTGGGGGTGGGTATTTTTTATTATTTTATCTTTGTGACTTTTTAAAAAATGTTACCATTTTTCTAACTCAGGAAAAACATCAAGGATTAATTTAATGTATACATTATTATTTGCATTATTTTTAGCTTTTATATTTGCTTATTTTATAATAAAATACTAAAAACAATGAGCTTGTAATTTTACAAATGAAAACAGGAAGATGGACCCAAGTCTCTGCCATTTCTAGTTATCTTGAGTTTGTTTCTTTGTCCTCTTAGCACTGTGAAGGTTGAAGTTTGAAATCAGCTAAATACAGCTAAACCCATCAAGTGATTGTGGTTTCTCCAAAAATGGAAGGACTTTCCATCAACGTTCTCAAGAATCTAGTGAGACCACCAAGGAAGATGGGTGAGGGATAATACAGGATCATTTCCTTTAACAGCAACAAAAGACCTTGGAAATACTTTGGAGACTTTCTAATCTAATCATTAAATTGTACGTAACACGGTCCTCTATATTAAAGCACAATTTCATAGAATTGAAAGTGTTATTATTCTTCTTTTCTGCTGCAAAGAGAAATGGGAAGGAAAGAATGCTCACGCCACCACACTGTGAATGTAAAGAGTGCTGCAAATTGTTCTCATCTTCAATAACTAATTACTCAATTTTTCTGGTGCTTTTTCTATTTAAACCCACCAGACAATAGTCTTAGCAAGTTTATAAATAGATAATAACTTTCAGACAAAATAGGTGTGCCTTGTAGAGCTTTTCTTTTCCTCTAAAGCTGATCTACAGTTGTTTTATTAAGCAACCACAAGATAAATGTTCCTGCGTTCACTGAGTTTGATGGATCCAAAAATTTTCCATTCCCCATTCCCTCTTCCACTCCTGCCTGCTTTGAATTATTAACACCATTCTTGTTAACATACCAAACAATAATCAAAAAATGGAGAAAAGTTTAAAATGCACCTGTTTTTTCCTAGTCAAGTGCACCCATTAATGTGATGCTTCGTTCGTATTTTCTTCAGAGGGCTGGGGACTGGGGACCATACAGCCAGAGTTAGAGAAGAGGCCTCTGTCCACTGGAAACATGAATCAGAATGGTAAGTTCCTGGTGACAGAGCACTCTCTTTCACATACTGGAAATGAGCATATGGATGGACTTCATCTTCCTCTTATCTTTGCCTTGGCAGGGACTGTAATCTCTAAAAAAAAAAACTGAGCAAGAAAAGGGGTACACGGCAGGGAGGGGGAGAGGGGAGTACCCTTGGTGAGGACAGGAGTGCTAACCTGTCCTCACTCTCATGGACAGCCGCCTACGACCTGTCATTGAGTTTGCTGGATTTGGGAAATTACAGCATGAGGTATAATCATTTCTGCCTCTAGGAAGAGATTTTCTTCATGACTTTAGCGAGACTATGATGAAAGGGTGGGAGTTAGGGGGAGGCAGTAGAGTAGTCACTTCGAACTGTAGAAATGGGTAAAGATGAACGATTGCTGCAGTGAGAGCACATGAGAAACAGTTTGGACGTTTACTTGAATTTTGATGATTTTTTACTTTCATATTTACTTTTTAAAAGTTAATATTCTTAGGAAACATTCATATTCCTTTTTTAAATTTTTTTAAATTTTTATTCAATTATGCATGTATGCGTGTGTGCGCGTGTGTATGCGTGTGTGTGTGTGTGTATATGTGTGTGTGTGTATGTGTGTGTGTGTGTGTGTGTGTGTGTGTGTGTGTGTGTGTGTGTGTGTGTAAAACCACGGATGAATTCGGGAACCACCATGGACGCCTCCACCTCCTCCTTGTTTACTCTGCTCCGGGATTCACAGGCTCCGCCCTACCAGTACCAGAAACGCAGGCCGCTCCCGCTTCCGCCCATGTCTATACGTGGGGTCTAGGATCCGAACTCAGGAAACATTCATATTCTTCTTAAGAATGATAATCTAAATGTTGAAAAGCAAGATTTAGGAAAATTGGTATTGCATCCAATTACACGTCACTACTAAGAAACATGTACTAAGTCTGAGCGCACAGAAACTCTGACTTTCTATAATGTGCATATAGATGTATGGATTCCTTAGTAATTATGAACATAAGTGTTATTGTTAATGTCTAGGAAAATATCCAAAGAAAAATAGAGTGATTACTTTCAAATTTCAAAAGCCTCTAGAAGATACAGCCTCTTAAATAATCACACACTCTTTTTTTTCTCCCACATTTTATTTTTTTCATAATCATACAAGAGCTCAATAGGTATCCCTCCATTCTCTCCTTCCCCCTCATCTCCCCTGTCATCTCCATTGCACTCTCCCCCTTTCTCCCCTTTCTGTTATCCCCTTCTTCCCTCATTCCCCCCTCTTCCCAGTGCCTCCCCCTTCTTCCCTCCCATGCCCTGGAGAACCCATGAGCGTCTAACCTCCCTCTGAGTCCTCCACCTTAGTGAGGGTTCAAGACTCAGTGGCATAGTCTGGGGCCCCTTCTTGGGGTCCCTGTTAGCATGGGAACTCTATTACAACTGTTTAATCCCTTGCCTCTAAGGATCCTACTGCCTGAAACCTTCTTCCCTGTGATCCCTGCTAGACTTTTCCCATGTCGTTGACATGTCAGCCATTGTGCAGGTCAGGCAAAGTCCAATCCTGGCAGCTGCAGCCCAAACTTGTGTGAAGTATCTTGTATATCATTGGTCCTCTCATCTTTAGGCTCTTACAATCTTGTCCTCCCCTCTCTTCTACAAGGTTCCCTGAGCTTTAGGATGGGGAGAGATTTGGCTGGTTCCAAGCATCACAGATTCTTTATACATATGAAGACAGTTTCTGATATTCAATAGAAAGGAATTACTTTCATGCTTCTTTTGGAAAATATGAACATACATTTTATAATACACAGACTTAACCACTCAAAGTTAAAATTCTGCAACTTTATCTGGTAAATCTTGCACTCACATAGATACTTTCATTGTGTGATTTTTTGATACTTATAGTATCATTCTTAAAGTATTCACTTCACCCAGTGCAGATTTGCCAGGGAAACAGGGGAAATGAGTAGTTGCAGGCAAGAAGAATTCATTAAGATAACATGAGACCCAGACACAGAAAACCCTGACCTACACAGCAACTCGTACACAACACCACAGAGTAAGGAACAGCCGCTTATTTTAATCATATTCTTTTAAAGACAGGTAATGGATGTTTCATTTAGAAACATTTCAGAAAAAAATCTGTTCCAAAAGGTGAATATGAAGATGAAAAAAAAAGATAGCTGGTTAAGTATCTAAGAACACTACATTATGGAGACCAGTGTAAGTTCGATGTTCATAACTAGGGCCATCACTTTATAGGAGCATTTTTCCAATGAAATACATTTCTTACTAGTTATCACCCTGTCTTTAAATCAGAAATACAATAATCTCTTTGCCTCTACTTGGTCCCAAGTGAGTCTCTTCAATTAGTAACTTGTGTGTCTTGATCACCTGAAAAAAAATCCTTTGAAAATTTCACTTTTACATGTTGAAAGGAAAAAAGCACTTGGAAAAGACATGCACCAATACTGGAGAGTTTTTTATCAAACCACGAACACAGATGCAGCTTCCCTTGGGAAGCTTCTGGATAGCTTCATTCACTGACTGGGGCTGTCATACTCTCTTGGGTAACACCCACATTTTAAGACTTATTTCTCAGAAGTTTGTTTTACAAGGTCACATGATCCCCAGGGTATATATCACAGTAGTGGAAACAGCAAAGGGGCTGTCTTCTGGTTCCGCCTGGAAAATCCCACATGAAAGCAGCCTAGCCTTTGTGCTTTGACGTCATCATCGAGCAGAGTACCTCTCTGAAGTGTTGTTCCCAGGAGTCTGTTTTTCCATTCTCCACTTGCCCCAGACTGGCCAAATGTAATCTTTTCATAATGTCAGCTTCTTTGAATGTTTTCATCTAATTTTCATTGATGTGCTGGCATACCCTAGAGAACTGTTTAAAGGCTTCACTCATTGCTTGTAAGCTTTCAGTCCATCATGGAAGAGAGAACATGGAAGACCAGAGCAATACATATTATGGAGCTAGGGAACAGAAAGAAAGAGCAAGAAAGAGCACTGTGTTTCCAGGACTATTCCTTTCCGTCTTTATTCCATCTAGCACCCAGCCTTGCAATGGTATTAGCAGATCATTAGCTATATAAATGATAGACCAAATCTTATGAAAGAACATATGGCTACAGTGAATTCATGAATGCAGTAGCTATATCATGTCCATAAGATACTGTCTGGCCATAACCCTGCACACCCACTAGCTTTTTCATTTTCACCACCGCCTCTTCTTTGTGTGGGGATGATTTAGATGTCTTGTTTAGGGCCAAGCAGTCCACAGTCACTTATTCTTTGCATTTTGTTCAATTGTGATTCTCAGTATTAAACACTTTCCATTGCAAAAAGAAACTTCCAGAATGAGTGCTGACAGATTTGCTAATCTGAGTACAATCAATAAATGTTTAGATGGCAGTTGGTAACATGCCTTCATTACTAAACCTTAGTAGTTTGTTCCCCCCTTAGAGCCTATGGTTTTCCTTCCACAGGGTCTTGGTCTGGTTTTCTGTGCCAGGCATATGTTCCCTGCTAAAAGCAGTATCCAATCAGAAAGCAGTCAACCACCCCTACAACATTAGAGTTTTGGTATTGCAACAGATTTATTTTATTTTAGAGCATCAATAAATAATCTATTCAGAGTCAGGAAGTTGGGCATAAATTATTTTAAACCAGATACATAAACATTTATGCACTTCCAAAAAAATCAAGCAGCTGAAGATATTGCAACACAATTATAAATGTGACATAATATGTGACAGAATGGCAGCAGTCATAGGGAGAACCAAGGGAGGGAAAAGGCACAAGAGATGACTTTTCTTCAAAGAGATGGTTTCTAAGCTGGAACTGTGAATGTGGTGAGAATATTATTAGGAGACAAAGTCAACTATAGGAAATGGAGTTGAGAGCTAGCTGGAAGGAGGAAGCATTTTAGGTAAAGAGCATCATATTCATGGTTAGGAAAACAGAGCATAGAGCATGAGTAGGATCAGTTTTAATATAGGCAAACTTGTAAAATTTCTAGGTGATATGAGTCTGGATGGGAGAGCAAGGGTCTGTTATAAAAATGATGAGTCACACGTGGAGTCTACACTTCATCCTTAGCACAGTGTGAATCACTGAAGGATTATAAGCAGAGCGTAATGGAAATTGGAGTTAGATTTTAGAAAGGTCATTTTGAATTTTTTTTGTGTAGCATAATTAAACCAAAGGGAATATTATGAAATCAAACACATTTATTGGAAAGTTTTCTACAGTTGCTTAGGGCAGTTTTGGTATCCATATTTAAATAAAACATATATGAGAATAGGAACAAGAAGAAACGAGTCAGCAAGATGACTCATAAGGTAAAAATGTCTGTTCACAAACTTCCAGCAACATGGTGGAAGGACAGAACTGACTCACAGAAGTTTTCCTCTGATCACAAGTATACGTCTGTGTTCTCTCTCTCTCTCTCTCTCTCTCTCTCTCTCTGAAAAAAGAGAAATTTAGAATATAGTACTTTAATAAAATGTGATTCTGTTGTATCAGTTGTTGCATATAATTAACGAAGGAGGAGCATAGTAATAGATACTACTACTATTAGAAATGAGATAACATCAGTGAGCTCAAATTAGGCACGTCAGGTTTAGAAGCAGAGTACACTAAGGTCAGAACTATCTAGAGGGAGAAATAGACAAGCATAACTCAAGTTCAAAGGAATAATCTGAGATGGTTCTGTGATTTGAGAATCAACGACAGAAATCAAACTGAAGTCAAATAGCATACGATTGTTTAAGAGATCATGAAGCTTAAGAAAGTTAACAAGGCCAAGGAAAGACCTAAACTCATTATTTCCTATATATTCACTCATTATATTATGCTCCTCATATAATTGTTTCCTGAGTTTGCTAAGAGAGGAAAACAGCACAATCTATATAAGAAACTGAGAGTCAAAGGTGTTAAGCAGCCTGAAGGATTCTGGTGCTCATACATGTGAGAACTGACCTTTGTTCTAAGTTCAGAAGGCCTTTTACCATACCCATTTATCTCTAGTTTACATTAGACATTCTTATCAGAACCACTGGCTATTCAGAAATCCTCACTATGCAGTGCTGATGCTAGGAACACAAAACAAGAAAGTTTTTGATATAGAGAAGTTCAGAGTCCTCAGTTAAAGACTAATAATACAAGATGACAATCTATGCTAGAGGCAGCCACAAGGTATTGACAAAGTTCTAGAGGGATGGAAGTTCTGGGAAACAAGAAATACATCAGAGGCTTGTCAGAAGAATCAAAGAATCATACTACCACTTCAGAAATTGATTTTCCAAGAATATAAGAATGGAAATTATAGCAAAATGAAGGGCAGGATAAGATAAAATTTGTCAGTATTGCATTTAACTTATAATAATAAATAATATCTTTATTTTTCACAGAATTTTATCACCAAAAATTGTTGTTATATTAAATTAAAGTAAGAATGTAGTATCTGGAAATATTATGTGATCAAAGTGGCCTTGGTGTAGAAGGGTGATAAAGTAAACTCAAGAATAAAATAAAGTTGTGTTTAGGGCTGTATGTGCATATCATACAAAGTTTAAATGAGTGATTTGACTGATTGATACTGTCAAAGTCAAGGTCTTTAAGCAAGTGTGAGAACAACTTAAATGGAAAAAACTATCGAAAAATACTAAAAGTCTTCATGATTTTAGGCCAGTGAAAAATACTACAGTAAAGTAAGGGAGGTAGATACTGGTTTAAGAGAAAAAAACTAATTTCTCTGTTAGAATGTTGAAATTACAATAATCAGAACATGTTAGAACGGCATGAGAAGGTAATACAAAGGTTGAAACATTAATGCCAAGTATGACTGTATTTTTCTAATTAAAAATGGGGTTTTCAATGAAAAACATAAGATTAAATAAACTAATAAGGGTAGTGTGCAGTTCAATGGAAATTATCTCATTTTAGAGGAGGAAAACATCCTAGGGGTATAAACACAGATGAAACTTGCCTGAATTCTGAAAATGAGGCCATCTGAAAGCTAAAGAGAAAACCCCCTGGAAATCACACCTGCTGACCTGTTAAACTTGGACTTCATCCTCCATAACTCTGGAATAACTAATTTTCATTGTTTAAACTATCTAGTCTTTACTATCTTGTTATGGCTTCCTAGCAAGCTAATACAAATGAATTCAGATGTTTGGGAAACAAATATACAGGAATATTCTTAGCAACACTACCAAGAAAAACCAAAATTTGGAAGCTGCTCAGAAACCCAGTATGTGTACATTGTATAAATTCTGGTAATTTATGTAATAAGGTATAACTAGGGAGTGAAAATCATTAAACTATAGCTAGACACAACAACAAGCTACACAAGCATAACAATGAATGAAAGAAACCAGCTGTGAAATAGTACACACTGAATGATTGCACTCAGCAGAAAATAATAAATACAAATTTAACTTGTGATATTGCAAATCTGTAGAATGGAGGCCAACAACAAGAACAAAGTATAAATGGCCCTCCTGAGAGATCATCTATAAAATGATTCTCAGTTTCATTGCGTTCTGGTTGCGTATGTCTGCACTGAATGAATTTTGTCTTTGCTCATGTAGTTTCTTTACCACGCATACTCGAATAATGGCAAGAACATGCTAGATCTGGGATTGAAGCCCAGGATTCCTGACTCCAAATCTGTTCATTTTATATTGGTTTTATATTCTGATCATATTAGATAATCTTAGAAACATGCATATGCTTCTTAAGTAATCTACACCAATAGCTCCTCTTGCTAAAGATGTGAAACTTTTATCAGAATAAAAAAGTTTGTAGGAAAAAACTTTCTTCTCCAAGGCACTCCTGACTCCCAGCTTTTTTTTTCTAGAAAAAAAATTGATTTCCTCAGTTGAGACATTAATGGTCTTCCAAAGTGACTGTTTTCTCCCATGAAGCAAAGAGACTGCAGGGTTTTTGTCAATCACCAAACCTCCAGCCTGCATTTGAACGACTGAACTTTCTCATGCAATGCCCATTTTCAGAAACTATGTGAATTCTAGTTCTTCAAACATATCCAGGTCAGGACCTCGTAGATTCTCTCTTCTTGCTTTTTAGCAAAAGCAAAAGAGTTAAAGTTATATCTGTGTTATAAAGCTGTTCCTGGGATCCCAAAACCTGGAACCCACTGGAAGAACTGGACAGCGAGAAGAAAGGAAACATAGTAGAAGTGACAGAGATATCTCTCCAGTCCCACCTCTGAGAGAGAAAAAGGAAACAATCCATGGTTCAACATACAGACAAGAATCTTAACAGCACAAGAAACTATGGTCGTTAAGGAATAATCAGCTTCTAAATTGAATTGAAAAAGACCTTTGAACAAGTAATGAAAGAACCTGCTACAACCTAATTTATCAGACTGTGGGACATTTTAGGCAAATGGAATTACACTGAATACTGTAAATACAGGAAGGCTAAGAAATATAACTACCCACCACTTCTTGAGGTAAAGGCTGCATAACCTTAAGTAATACAAGAGAATACGTCCCCAATGGGCTGGCTCATGATAGCCATTAGGAATACTTGGCATTGCTGGCTGAAGTCCCCACGAATGTCAAGGAATGGAAGGACAGAAATTACTGAGGGGCACTGGGAACAAGAGAAGCAGTATTAGATGCCCATTTTGCTGAGCCAGAAAGGACTGTGCTCATCAGAGGGTTAAGACCTGGAGACTTAGGGACTCTACTTGTCCAACAGTAAGAGAGGTTCTGGGGGATCAGAATGAGTTAGACCAACAGACAAAACACATCCTACATATAAATCGGGTCTATAAAGTGATAAAGCCATCAAGAGAGGATAAGAAAAGGACAAATTAGACAAAACTGTCTGTCTGTTCACATCTCTCCAGGGCAAATGCAGGAAGATTTGTGTCTGGGGCTCCTAAGATAAAATATTAATAAAAGGCAAAATGTTATGCAAGTGAGTTTCTGGGAAGCTTTAAAACCTGAAGAACAGTTCACATCAGACCTGATTGTTAAAACTGTGCAGATGACCGTGACTAAGCTTGCCCCAGGAGTGGGCAGCAATCCCCCCAGCGTAAGCTGTGTACTTTTCTCTCCTGCATTAACAATCTGGGGGTGGAGGAGACATTGTTCTTGTACCCTGGGATTCTCACAGCATCTGGGTGTGGTCGAGAGAGAGACAATGAGTTGTGGCTACAAAAGCAGTGCCATCCAAGAGCCTGTCCCACCCTTAGCTCTTATAGCAGCTGGTGTGACTGATGGACAGCCAATAGCTGAGGCCCTAACCACAGTGCTATCCCAGAAGCTATTAGACCCAGGGAAACATTCTGAGCAACAAATCGTGGAAAGAAAGAGCAAGTCCTCATTTTTCCTTGGCCCTGGGCAGAGCCTGGCAGCTTGATCCTATCCTATCAAGCCCACTGGGGTTGGGGAAAGAAGCAGAGGCTCCCTGGAAACAGCCAGCAATAAAGAAGCAGGATGGTTCGGAGAGCATCACTGTGGATTCTGCAGAGCAAGATAAGGTAGTGCCTCCCCACCCAGGCCCCTGTAGCCAACATTGCTCTCTTAAGCAAGTAACTGAGCAAAGCAATGGAAACCATTTGTGCTGTTGGATCTTGTTGATGTTTTCTTCTGACTCCTGAGGACACCTACCTGGTCCTGGGATAGGCCAAGGTGGACTTTGGGCGATCCCACCTGCCCTTTGCAAACATGAACACCACAGTGCCAGGGGCAGACTACTTCTCTACAAGTTGAGGCCCCACAAAACCATAACCTTTTGTTAGTGTTATTGGCTGCATCCCAGGATAAGACAGTAAGACCGTATTGCTGAAGATACCCCCACATGCTTTGGTCACAGGACATGGAGAAATAGAGCTGGAACCGATTTGGAAGCTCCCTCCTTACTTTCATAGCATAGGCAGATGCTATGCAGGATGCTAGGAGAGCCCGTCACCACCAGTCCTACCCATTGCATGGCAAAATGCCAAGGAAGATGTACCTACAATACTGTGCACATGCAGTCGTAGTATGAGCATTATAGATTTCTGATTAAATTCAAGTCCTGTTCCACGGGGGCTTCTGTATCTGGTATAATAAGCCAGGACAAAAGCTGTGACTAGAGTACGAAGGCCATGGCGAGTCCTTTGTTTAAGTGGATATGATATGCCTATCAAACTGCCTTCTAAACAATTGTGCTTATGTCCATAAAGTGTTGCTATCAGCTTTGGGTGTAGAGAAGATCGTACAGTGTGTGATGGTTGTCGATGGAGCAACTCATAACCACTGGTGAAGGTCCTGGGAACAAGTGATGCAGTGGTCTAATTAATGCCTACCCACGAGCCAAAGCTCCAGAACATTCCAGAAGGGATGGTAGGACAGAATGTAAGAGCCAGGGGAAAGGAGTTGAATGCTTAGGATATTTTTTTCCTCTGGGTACAACAAGATGCTGCTTTGAACTTTTGGCCTTGGTCTAACATAAAGAGATTGCTGTGTAATTATTAGAAGCATTCTATCCTAGTGGAAGGCACAGAGAATAAACAACGTGTTAGACTCAGGAAGTTCCTAAAACAAATAAGGGGTGGGCAGCTCCACAAAGCAAAGAAGTCAGTAAACAACTCTGTGGACAGCCCAGCAGTCTAGAACACACTCCCAGGAGCCTAGCAGTGGAGAAGAGACTCTGACCAGTTGGACAGGCTCCAAGTCGCTCAGGGAGCAACAGGGGTGCAGCATCTCTGAGCCTCACCCAGTTTGGGGTGGGATTCTCTGTGATGTTGCTGTCTTTGAGTTCCTGTAAGTAACTTCCATCCATACTCTTATAAGTAATCCAAATAAATTTATTGGTTTTCCAGCTAGACTTTAACATAACTGTTACATTAGTCTGTCATCAAGTCTGCATTTGCAGTAAGCAGAGTTTTGTAGTGTCTCTCAAGGAAAAGTGCCAATCAACTGATATTTTATAAATTTAATCAAAATTATGAACGACATTTCTTTTTATTTTGCCACAGTCTATATGGAACAAACGAATAGCCCTGTGTGGAGAAGAATAGAAAACTAATATGTAACCAGATCAGTATTATTCATGTTTGGATATGTTCACCTGGGCTGTTATTTGTAGCCAAATCTAAAGTGAAATCTAACTTACAGGTTCAAAATTTAGCTCCTTGAGCCATTTTCCCCATTTTCCAGCCCATTTGCTTTCTAATGTCTTATAACTTTATTTGCTACAAACATCCTCAATGAAAAATATATATATATACTCATTATATAATGTATAGCTATATAGCTCTTTATATGCAAGTCTAACTTTATTAATAATTCCTTTATGCAAACATAATAATTGGTTGTCCCTTCCTTCCTCCTCTTCCCTTCCTTACAGCTTTATATGCAAGTATAACTTTTTATTAATTTTTTTATGCAAACATAATGATTGGTTGTCCCTTCCCTCCTCCTGTTTCCTTCCTCTCATCTTTCTCTCCTTCCTTCCCTTCCCTCCATTAATCCATCTCTCCCTCCCACCTTCCTGCCTGTCTGCTTGTGTGGACCACAGTGTTTCTTCAGGTTGTCTGCTCTAGTTGGGGCTCAGGCTTGTGTGGCCATTTAAGTGGCCCTTCTTTGGTAGACCACCTAATAGGGATCTCCCTTTTACCTGTCTAGCCTTAGCCCTTAAGGTTTTCACTATATAGTTAGTTCTCCTGAGTTTCTTGTTGATACATGGGGAGATGTTGATATGTCAGCCATTGTGCAGGTCTGAGGATAGGTCTCCTTGCAGTGAGAACCTGAATGCAGCTGGCGAGACCTGGCTGGCAGTAAACCGCCTCACCTTCAGGCTCTTACAATATCACCACCCACTCTTCCTCAGAATTCCCTGAGCCTTAGGATGGGAGGAGACTTGGATGATCTGATTTAGGCTAAGCATTTTAGGGTTTCAGATGCTCTGCACTTTGGATGCTAATTGTTGTCTATTTCATTGCATTTACATTGCAATAGGCTGTGTCTTGCTTGGGTTGATATCTTTTCTTATCTGAAGATACAATGAGAGATATGTAGATAGTGGTTTACTATTAGGTGTTTTTGGTTAGTACTGAGGCATCTGATCATGTCTAGTGCCAATTTTCTCCCCTTCCCCTGTTGCTTATACTAGTTTGCATTACTGGGCGTGTATTCCCTCTCATTCACAAGGGTTTGGAGTTAGTAAGCAGGTAGTTGTTTTCCTGGAGGCTCATTCTTTAATGTGTCCTATTTCTATGTAAGTGTAATTTTTGCAACTTTAAAAAAGTTGACAATATATACTGTGCATCTCTCCAATAAATTGGCATGATTTTGCTTTACTACGTTGTTTTTTTTTTTATTTTCAGGAAACCTACTATAATACATCAAAGTTATTTAACCTTTCTTGTATAATTCAAATATAAAATGATACCAAAATTAAAATTAAAAAAGAAATTACCATATTATATCCCCACATCATTTATATTAGCAGATGTTCTTTTTTTGTTTGTGGATTATCAAGATCTTCTTATCCACTATGAGGGCTACAAGTGTGAACAAGGGAGACAAGAAACAGCAATACTAATAAATGCATAGCATGACACCTGAAATGATTTAATTACTAATAATTAGCACACTGATAAGGAAATTTTTTTTAAAATTCTCATAGTAGCACCAAAATGAATAAAATATTTAGGAATAAATCTAAATAAAGAGGCAAAAGGACTTGTATACAGAAAACTATTGAACCATGTTTAAAACAGATGGAAAGATAAACATGAAATGTTCACAACCTGAAAGGATTATTGCTACTTTAAAGAAGCAAAAATAATCTATAAATTTAATGTGTTCCCTGTCAAAACCACAAGGGTACATTTCACATAAAAGGGAGAAGAGAAAACATCATCTCTTCAATAACCAGTATTGAAAAAATTGGATCCTATCATACAAAGAATGAAATTAGACTAGAAAAGTGATGAAAAATAAAATATATTTTAAGCTCCCTCAATGAGAAGATGGACTTTTTCTGTATTATTGAAATCATTTCTGTAGTCGTATGAAATAAGTGAATTTGATGAGTTGCACAACCCCATTAGAAAATCAGTTCCTGAATTCTGCACTTACATACTGCTTGAAAAAGAAAAGGAGAATATTAAAGAAATGTCCCAAACAATTTTACACAGGTCAAGAAAAACCACATATTTTTCAAACAACATGGTCCTTATTTATTTACAATCCTAGATAGGCGCAGGCTTCTGTGCTGGTGGAATGCAGCTAACCTCCCAGAAGCATTTGTGTGCTCAGTTGCACTTTGAAGATGTTAAAGTTTTCCAGAGCAAATATCCCAAGTCTGTGATAACACAGAGCACAGTGTGTGCAGCAAAGTGTTGGCTTGAAACAGACTCAAGGTCTAGAAAGCAAGATGGTAGTTTCCCTTCATCAATACATTATTCCTGCCCAAAACAGTGGAGGCAGGGAAGGCTTTGAAAGCAGGATAAAGGTTCCTCATGACTTTCCTTGTGAACAGGGGCCTCAGATCAGCCTGCAGTGGACATCAGAGAGGCTCACGTTACCCTGGTGTGATAAATAATGGAACACAATGCATAATTGTTCAGTGAGTTCTTAGAACCTTCTCAGATCCAAGCTACCATGCAGAATGCATTACCCCAGGCTCCACAGGGTCACGAGGGAGGTAACCAAGTGTTGGGATGAGTAAATAGACATTATTGTACCAAACTCCTGTCGTTATAACAACCCTCTAGAAATACAGGAATTCCATTTTCTCAGCTGCTTTCCTACTCTGTGGGGGAAAATACAAATGACCTTTGCAAACAGCAATGCTGGGTGCCTAAATTTACCTTTTAACACTACAATTCCACCATAGACCTGCCTGTGCAACTGACTTTTCAAATACTTGCTTTATTCATCCATGGCAAATGTTCCTGAAATATTCTTGTAAGAAAGACGATTGAAGAGATTTAGTCATTTCAAAAGTGAGGTCGTGGTACAGGAAATCTAACCATGCTGGGATTATTTTACTGATAGAAATTCTAGTATCACAGAACTGAGGCAAGTATCTCCAGAGTATTGAGGACTGAAGTAACTCAGGTAGTTCCATGTCGTGGAAGAGTGATGGAAGTCAGACTCCTACTGCTCCTGCCCATTTGTCCGACCTCAAGACTGATGCAGGGCAGAGGAAAAGTTTGTTCACTTGCCCCGTTGCTTCTCTTCTTTTCACTTCTTTTCAAGAGGACGTACACAATCTTGTGCCGGCATCAGCACAGACCCTCTGTCCCAGCACCAGCGCAGGAGGCAGAAGACTTGAGTGTCAACTGACTCGCCAGCGACCTGTGAGCTAATTCTCCCACGTAAGAACATTCTCCACCTACCTTATTTCCTAGCATGACCCCTTCTGTTTCCTTTCTAAAAGGGAACAAAACTTAGGATTATACTTTTTACATATTTGCTAACTCTTCCATTGCACTTAAATGACATAAGAACAGACAACTTGCCTATATTGTTTTGTATTTCTAGGATCTAGTGCTGACACAAAAGAAAAATTCAGTAAATATCTATTGAATGAGCAAGTGTACGAATGAGGAAATATTATCTATAACATAACATCAAATGAGATCATACATTTGAAGTATTTTGTGAAGTAAGCATAGACTCAAAATGAGTTATTATTATAAAATGAGTTATTACTCTACACAATAGTGTTCTAATTGCAGAGAAAACAGAAACTCCTTAAAAACTCAATGGGATACTTATTCTTCGTTTCATTTTACATAGGAAGCATATTGATCATAGGCATCTATCTGTGAACTAATTTTCACATTTAAAAGCACAGAGAACGGGGAGATGACTTGGGGTTAAAGCCTGGGCCTCACAAGCAAAAAGACCCGAGTTCAGATCACCAGATACACACACACACACACACACACACACACACACACACAAAGCCAGGCAGTTCTGGCAGTGGCTTGTAATTCCGGTCACATAAGGCAGAGCCTGGGAAATCCAGATCAAAACAATAAGGTGGAAGAACAATCCAGGACGATTTCCCATGTTTTACCCGAGGGCCTCCACAAGCACACTCACTCAAGTGCATTCATGTACACATGAGAGTACACACACACATGCCTAACACAGACAGAAATAGTTTCAATATTGCATAAAAATTCTATGTTGCTTTATTTTTAAATTTTCATTGAAAAATAATTGATTTGATATAGTACAATACCACTCATGAGGCAATTTTATCTGAATTCACACAATTCCTCAGGAGTTTAGGGCATAAAATTGAGGTTTTCATGGCACACTTTCTTTCTGTCTCAAATTTGCATGAAAGATGCATTTGGATGCCTTTGTTTAGAGAATCCAAAGAGAATACCAAGGAAGAGGGAGAAGCAAGGCAGAGGACACAAGAAGAAAAGGATGCCTTGAGGCAGAGGCACCTCACCTAGCAGCTGACCTGGCTAAGACTAGGATATGCGCAACTGCAAGAAAATCAACCAATACTTTTTAAAAAGCCCAGCCTTTTAGAAAAAATTCAAAATACACCTTTAACAAGAATATTAGCCATTGTTTGATAACTGCAATTCCCTTCTGAAGTAGACTGTGCTTTTGAGATAGACTTGTTGATTAGGAATGGAGTAAACTTTAAGTGACAGAGAGCTCACTTTGCAGAGGTTTCATGATAAGGGAGGAGGAGTCAACTGCTTCAAGTCAAGGAGGAGTCAACTGCAGGCAATAATGTAGTGTCCTTAATACCTTGGCTGCAGTGGTGACCTTGACCTTTTCATTCAGGTTAAAGAGAAGAGTGATGACTGCGATCACCGTCAACATTTGCTGCAGGAGTCACCTACATCTCATTGGCCAGCTCAGAGTCATATGGCACGTCTAACTGGAAAAAGGGCAGAAAAATACATTATTTAGTTTCTTGCAGTAAAAAATAATAGCCTCTATAGAAGTTGAGGAAAAACAAAAGTGAGTTCAGAAGAGAATGTTGGAAAATCAGCCTATAGTGTCTTCCATACTTTTTGCCCATTAGTGTATGTGGTTTTGATGAGACTGACTCCAATAATATCCTCAGAAGGAGAAATTTTATTTTTTTTAAATTTCCTAAATGAAGACTTTGGCAAATAATAGTAAGGATCATTTATTTGCTAATACTCTTACAAATGCTTTTCACAAAGGGATAAAATTAAAATACAAGCTATAATTTTTTTAAACAAGTAGTTAGTGGATGAAAGCTTTTTAGAGGATTTCCTAAGAATCTTGAATATTTGAACCAAAAATATTTTTTCTGTCCCTTTGAGAATTCAAACTATTTAGGATTACATAATATTCTTCCAATACATATGTAGCCAGCTGCTAGTAAACTACACAAATGTCACCATTTCGACTAGATGTTCTCAGAAGAAAAGATAAATATGAGAGACTAAAATATAATTTTACTGCTGCAACGACCCTGGCTAGATCTCTGCTTATCTGTGTTGAAAGACCATTTGCGTAAAAGAAGTTCATATTTTATTTTTAGGAGGCAATGAGAAAAAAGCATCCAAAAGGCCATTCATGAGACATTTCTTCTCATTTATTTTATTTAAAATTAGCATTCCATGCTTGAGAGTTTGGCCCTTTGGCACGTTCCTAATAAAATCATTCTGAAAAAATCCTTGTCAGAGGTAGTCGTATTTTGCCCTGTAAAATAGTATTCAGGTCAATCGAAGTTTTTTCAGTAGACACACCTGTTAAGTGTACACTGTGCATTAAGCATCGCTTTAGACACAGAGTAAAAGAGTTCACAGTGGAGTGAGGGAGAGAGAGATGCAGCTGATGTGAGATTGTGTGGTCCATGCACACCACGGGAAAGGCTGCTTCAATGCTATGGAACTGAAGCATCCAGAGAATTCCTGGGAAAAGTGATTGATTCCTCTATCCTGGAGTGGAAACTATTCTTAGAGCAACAGTTATAATCAATATAGCCCATTGTTTCTCTCTTTGTGTTCTCCTGGCTATGTTTTAAGAATCCACTTTCAATATTTTGGAATTTAAATCTTAATGTTACCCCCATCTTTTTTCTTCCCTTTCTTTTTCTTTATTTTATTTTTCTAGTTTTATACACATATTGAGTACTTATCCCTGCTTCCCCCCATCCTCCTTATCCCTCCCTTCCCTTCCTCAATCCATCACATTCCCTCCCACCCTCCTGCCTGTCTACTTTTATGGATCCCAGGATTGCTCTGGCTTGTCTACTATTGTGGGGGTTCCTCTGTAGAAGTTGCCTCTCTTCAAGTGTTCCCACTAGGGGCCTTTCCCGTCACTCATCAGCTTTAGTCCCCAGGTTTCCACTCTATGTTCCTTGATAATCTGTGGGGTCATGCTGGTAGGTCAGTCATTATGCAGGTCTGGAAAGGACAAGTCTCACTGCAGTGAGTTCCTGGATGAAGCGGTCATCCTTAAGTGGGATATCTTGTCCAAAGGTGAACTTTCTTATCTTTTGGTTCTTACAATTTTTCTTCCCTTTCTTGTGTAACAATTCCAAACACAGTATTTTTGTTCCATGCTGATTAAAAAACTGAGCATTCTCTTCACAAAAGGATGTTTCAGAAGGAAATTTTAATTCATCCTTCTTCATTTAGATTATACAAGGCAAGTAAAAATGATCAGAAACTAATAGCATTATAAAAAAATAATAGAATCATGTTTACTTGCTTTCTGGCCAGTTCTTTAAGTGTTCCTTCAGTCCTCCCTGTACATTATTGTTTTCTCCTCCAACTCTAGGTTTTGGTCTCTCTGTCAATGTCAAAGTGTCAGACATGTTGATAATCATCTTAATTGTGATAAGAAATTGATTTATATGAAGCAAGGAAAATCATTTTAAAGCCTAATGGTCATGCTTATCCAAAATGCTTACTTTCTACAAAAGCTAAGCTACAGCTATTCCTGACTCCTATTCTAATAAGCACATGCTCTCCTGGGATATTTGGTAGGTGTTTCCTGTATCCTACTTTAAAGTTTTTCATCTTGGTACCAAATTATTTAATTCACTCCTCTGCAACTCAGCAGATGCAAGGAAGTTCTCATCCATCCGAAGATACATGCTCATTCTTCTGGATGGCTAAGCCTGCACCTCTACCTATATTCCCATTCTACCAGTCGTGTGTGTGTGTGTGTGTGTGTGTGTGTGTGTGTGTGTGTGTGTGTGTATATAAGAGGGTACTTGAGTTTGTGTGCATATGGAGATCCAACTCCTTATTGATTTCCTCCTGGGCTTCCCAGCATCTGCCTTCCAAGGTGGCAAGTGCAAGTGGGCACCATTTCTGCACCACCTGGCATCAGGTCTCTTTGCGTTCAAGGCAAAGGCAACCCTTCTACTGGTCTTCTAAGATTGATTTTATTTCCCTGAAGACTTGTACTATTGGTGGATATGGAGCCAAAAAAATTTAAAACTGGTATATATACTTGCATACTATATCCCAAAGAAAACTATATTGTGCCTATCTTTAACATTACTTGGACCAATGAAAAAGTACCAGCTACTCAGATATTAGGTATTTCAATACTTAAAATAATGTTTTTTATTAGATTTCTATACTTCTTCAACACTATTTTTATTAAACCTATGATAACTGTAATTGATAATTCTACAACTTGAGATGCATCAGGGTAATGGCTTGAGTTTTGGCTTAAAAAAATCTGTACAAAGGAAACAATAAATTACAAAGATGTTGAAAATATAAAATGTATGTCTTACTCTCGAAGTTGAGAATTTGGTGTCATCTAAGATACCCCAAGCTATTGACGTCTAAACCACCCCAGAGGTGGAGGGCCAGCTATCCCCAGAAATCTTCACTCCAGGCCATTTGTTGAGTGTTTTCCACAAAGACCTGCTTGTGCTAGCTGCAGAGGAATGCAGCCTGCCTGGGGCCAAAGCTTTGCCAGCACATCCATGAAAAATCAGTGCCTTACTAGAGGACACAGTATCAACCGACAAAGCAACACAAGGGCCCCTTGACAGGAAAAACGACATCTGAGATTCAGAGTATCATGAGATTTAGTATAAAATTGGCTCTCTACTTTAAAAACACATCTGCATCATCTTAGGGAGTTGCTATTAATTTTTTTCTTCTTCCAGAGTATTTTTTTCATTCAAAAACAAATACAGTGCTGTAAGTTTGGTTGCGTTTCATTTAGCTTTCTGCATACAGCCTTTGCCACCTGTTTGGTTTTCTAGAGTTCTTGGATATTCAAATAACAAAATTTCTAGAATACTTTAGAATCTATGTATGAATATGGTATTGTGAAAACCTTTTGTAGAATCTTAGAGTGACTTGTATGAGCAATTCTAAGAGAAACTCTCAGCCCCATTTTGGGGTAAATTCCTCCTTTTTAGAAATTGATAGTACTCTTCTCCTTTTTCAATCTTCTTTCTCAGCCCACCCACATGTGTGAGTTTTCCAGAATTTGTATTTGATAAGTACTCAACACACTATTTTTCTCAATGGCTTCTCAGTTACTCATTTCTACCCATTTTCTACACAGCACCTCCCCCTGCTCCATTTAAGGTTTTGTCACTGTAGTGGTCTGTCGGGGTACCTTGAGATACTCTTACTTTCTACTTCTCTGTTAAAATTCCAGTTTGGTTGACAAGCATGTGGGGCAACATTCATCGCAGTGGGAAAGGGCAAAATTGTGGAACAGTAAGAGAATAATGTGTCCCCATGGTGAAGAGGGAAGAAGGGATGAGTAGGCAAAGAATAGAGGATACTTAGGGCAACAACGTTATTCTAGGTAAAGTAATGAAGATGCCACAGACCCAGGTTTGTAACTCAATACCCAGGAGATGAATGTTTAGACAAAAAATTTGGCTTCACAAGGATGCTAGCTAGCAAACTGGAAGAAGGTAAATTAATATCTTCTCCCTCTCAAGTCTTTGTGTAAGAAAATATTTACATGATGATCAGGTTAAGGACTAAAATAGGAGATCAGTACTTCCTGTGAGCCTAGATTAGGTCATCTGGTGTTTTGACAATGACCAGAGATGATAATTTTATACTGCTGTCCTTTCTTATCTTAGGGGAAAAATGTTCCAGAGTGTAAAATGAACATCCTGGGAATAAGAAAGGAAACAAGAACAAAACAAAACAAAGGTACAGATGGCAGCAGCCTGTGACAGATAGATGTCATATATGCATCCAAACCCATAGAACATTTCTGGAGTGAATCTTAGCGTAAATTATGAACCTAGGATGGTACTGGATATCCAGAGAGTTCATCAATTGTAACTATGATCTATTCTGCTGGGGAATGTTGGCGTTGAAGGGACTGGAAGGGCCTTGGAATATGGGGGCACTTTCCACTCAATCTAAAATGACTAAACAAAATTCTGTGATACCTGCTAGTGTGCTGCTTGTCAGAGAGACCCCAGAAGCCCCCAAAACAATACTGTATAGGCTTTTGCCATTGTTCTCGGTTTCCCTCCAGAACTTGATAGTAAGACCCTATTGCTCAAGATGTTACATACATTGATCATAAGCTATGGAAATGGCCATTGGTACAATAGTGGCGTGTATGGTTATTGGACGAAAACAACTGCTTTTTGATTGGATTTAAGACCCACTTTTACGTAGGAAACACATGGCTCATATTGTAAATCAAGCCAAGTCCTTGAAGTTTGAAATAAACTTCTAAGGTTTAACTGCCCAACTTAACATTTATCATTACATCTACAATCTTTAGAAGCTCTCAAAAACTGACCAAGAAGCATCCTTTTGCAATGGAAAATGTTTAAAGCAGAGATTCACAACTGAGCAAAGCACAGAGAATAAGTGACTGTGGAGAGGTTAGTTACAAATAGGACATCAGACTCACTCCCCCTCCCTCCATTCTAAAGCTCAGAGAACCTGGTGGAAGAGAAGTCTGCAAGAATGTTTCTGAAGGTGGAAAGAGGTGTTTCTAGGACAGTATCCTCTGTTTACACTCAAGGACAATGTCCACTTCCACAAGACCTTCACAATAGTTGGTCTATTAACATTTCACCATGGAAAGGGGAAGCTGTCAAGAAGCACTAGACCTATGTGGGCATCTAGCAAAGGTCAATGCCAGACAGGAAAGGGGGAGATAAATCTTTCCTCGGTGATTTATCCGAAGTCAGCCGTGCCCCAGCAAGTACTTGGAACCTTGTCAGCACAGGCATCTTAGATGAAACCCCGTGGGCCCCACATGCAAAAAAGATGCAAAAGTAGGAGGGCTAGCTAGCTAGGAGAAGGCGTGAAGTGGGAGGACAGATGGATTGAATAGGAAGGGGAAAACCCATATATCCATTGTATTTCTTCATGAAAGTGTCAACAAATTAAAATAATTTTAAAAACTTTAATAAAATTGTTTTTAAATGTGACAGAGTGCTACCAAGACAATGGTAACTCTAGATACACATCACTGTAGCCACTAAGAGGGACAGAATTTTAGTCACAAGATAAAGAAAACTCAAATCGAATTGCCTTAGACAAGAGGGGAAATGTGTTCACTCCTGAGACCCAAGGACCTGATGAGTCACAAAAGTTTGAGAAGGAAGTGGACACGGCCAAGACTTAGGAACAATCACAAGTCCAGGTTGCTGGACTCTCGCCATCTAATTTCTAAAACTCCCTCGTGTTGGCTTTCCTTCTTCCTGAGACACATGGATTTCTTCACATGACAGTAAAGCAGGTTTCTGAGCTTTGTGATGTGCAGTTTCTGCTTGGTGGATCTAGGCTGTTAGGAGAAAAAGCACTAGGCGTCTTTAAACTCAGTGTAATATAAACCGTATATTTCTGACAGTTACATAGGATGGGAAATCCAAAGTGATGACATTCGCATATTCAATGTCTGATGAGGGCTTGCTCCCTAATTCACAGACTTGGCTTTCCACTGTGTCCTTATACAGTGGAATGATAATTCTGGTCCCTTCAGCCCATATAAGACATTAACCCTATTTTTGAGAGCTCTAACCTCATGGTCCAATCACATCCCAAAGTCTTTACCTCCCAGTGCCATCACCCTGGAGAGTAAGCTTCAATGTCTTAACTTACAGGCAACACAAATATTCAGCCCACAAAAGCTTCTATTATCAGTGAGAACCTAACCTCTATTCTCTAAACACGCGCTGAAGCTCCTGGAAAAGATATCCACTAGTTTAACTTGATCTCAATGTTCACCATGGATAAAGCATCCTGTCATGGGGAAGAGTCCAGTCTGTCAGGGGCTTGTCATTGAGTCAAACAGCTGAGTTCAGGAGAGAGGTCTTATACAATCACGGCCCTAGAGCAGCTATATACCATGCAGCAGCACCACCAAGGAAAAAGGAAATAACAGCAGGCAGCACCATAAACATCTGTCAGAAGAATACCCACTGAAATACAGCCCTCTCTCCCACCAGTCAACTCAAGTGCTTCCAATATGGTAAGCATTGCCTGTATCTTACCAGATAGGATCAGAAAGCTTTCTCTTTTTCAAATATAAGACATCTCATTTACTTATCACTGCTACAAACCTCTCCCCTTTCTTGAAAGCAGTTTTATGTCTTGATTCATGTGATTCAATCCTAATCTCTCATCTGTGATAATTGTTCCATTCCAAGTTTTCCCTGTTAGTTCCTTTTTACTTAATATTTAATGGAACACCAAAATCCCATAACTTATTGTAATAGCTTCCTATTATTTTTCCTGGCTCTGTCCTTGCTTGTGTCTCTTAATTTCTTTTTATTCCATCCAGTAATCACTATGAAGCAGAAATTGAGTTGAAATTTGTATGTACTTTGGGAATAGTTCCATATAGATTTTCATGTAATGTTCAATATCTGAAGTGTTGAGTGTGTCATGAGTCTCATTCACATTCTATTTCAGGCTTCCACACTCCTGCCTTCTCTATGGCTCCCGACAGAGCCTTCAAACCTCAGTCTCTTCTCTGGATAAGGATGCATTGCTTCAAGTCTGTGTTCCCATGTTTGCTGTACTGGGTTTCTTCTAACTCCCTTGTAAGTTCCTGTGAACTTCGGTTCAATAAGCGCATTTAATAGATGGTTCTTAGGGTTGAAAATCTAATGACATCCTTGCTTCCTGAGAGTCATTAAAATCAATCCCAGATGCATTTAGAAAGACATATAAAAATTAAAATCAGGTCGTGGAGAGATTTTTCAGTGGCTAAGCCTCTGCCTCGAAAGCACAAGGTCATGAGTTCAGATTCTGGATCCTGGATCCATCCTTCAGGTGGAAATGGTTGCAGCCTCTACTTCTGGTCCTATAAAGCAGGGCCTGGGAAACCCTAGAGCAAAGAGGAGGTAGCACAGTCCAGGGGGATTTCCAAAGTCACCCTTGGGCCTCCAAAGGCACACACAGTCTCTTCTCTCTCTCTCTCTCTCTCTCTCTCTCTCTCTCTCTCTCTCTCTCTCTCTCCCACACACACATATACACACACACACACACATACACACACACACACACACACACACACACACACACACACACACACACACGCAAAATAACAATAATAAAAAAATTTTAATTAAAATAGGAGCTATAGGGCAGTGGAGAATACTTGTGTAGCATGAATATGATCCTAGGGTCAAGTCCCAGAATAGGAACAAAGGCTATGGATAAGACAGACAAGAGAGACAAAAACAGACCATTTATGCTATTGACTCTCTGAAAATAACACTTGAAAATGAATAAGGAAAGGATTATGGCCCCAGGAGAAAGTAAACTTTAAAAAATAAATTTTAAAAAAGTATAACATATGTATGTAAACGTAGATATATTTATTCCAAAAGAAATATAAGTACTCCAAATTTCAATAGTGGTACTAGTGATTAAGATGAACAGATATTTTTTCTTCTCTAATCTTATTTTTTTCCGGATTTTACAAATTACCACAACAAAGTTATATTGTACTTCTAAGCATGTGCCACTACAAGGTTGGTGACACAGTCTTGTAATTCCAGGAGGCCAAGAAAAAAGGATGACAAGTCCAAGGGTTGCCAGGAGTACAAGACCAATCTGCGCAACTTGATGAGAACTCGTCTCAGATACAAACTTTTTTTAAAGAATGCAGCAAGGGCTGTGGGTGAAGTTCGGTGTCAGAGTGCTTGCCTCCATGAAAGAGACTACAACATGGGACAATCTCCTGCAAAAACAAAATCTGGATACAATGCTTCTGGACAGTAATTCTCCAAACAGAACTGAAAAGAATAGAAGTCTACTAACTGAAATCAAACATCAAATATTTTAAAAGTCTTATCAAAGTCTTCTATTGCATGTTGCATCGGGTTGTAACTTCTCAGAAGGGCTAATGACTTTCTTACTCTACTACTTCCCTTTCCTTTGGCTTCATTCAATGCTGCTTTCTAAACATACTTCCATAAACTGAATCTGGAGACATTTCGCTTCCTTTTCTTACCTGCTAGAACCCTGAGCCACCTGCAATTACATAAATATATCATGACTTGTAGCACTGCCTTCTCCCTTTTGTCTGTCAGATGGGCACTTACTTCGCCTTTGACGCTTCAAGCATTATTTCAGTAGGTTTTCCCCAGCTTCCTTAAACAAAGTACAAAACTTTGCTTCCCACGGTCTATCAGAACCCAATGTGTCTCTTCTGATCCATGGCCCACTGGAGATAAAGATTCACTGGGGCAATTCTTTAGAAAACCAAGAGCGAAAGAAGCAGGGAGATCAGAAAAGGTTCTAGAAACTGTAAAAAGGGGAAAGAAGAGGAGAGTAGGAGGAAGACTGTCAAACCACAGTGAAATCTCAGCCATCCCAGGGGAAGCGCCCTCTATCCCAGCTCAACCGTGAAACAGTTTTGCTGTCAGTCATGGTCACTCCCTGCTCCTCTGCTGTGTTCAGTCTTTGATGCACCTCTATCCCGTGCAGATCAACCCGAGCTCAAACAGGTATAGAATTTATTGCAACTGGAGACTATCTCCTAGACTCCCTGTTTACCATTCATGTTCTCTGGAGGAAAAAAATCCACATGATACCCTGGTACGACTGTCACAGAACGTATTTTACCGTCACATGATTACCGATTACCTTTCATCTTACATGATTACCTTAAAAATAAAATTTTAAAATTCAAGAAATAAAAGTACTTTTCTGTTTTTGATTTGTAGAGGTATTACATGATTTATTTTCATATGAACAAAAGGATGGTCAATAAGGTTTAGCAAAATAAGTTAGTGGATAAATAAATATAGTGAGAACTGCCTCAGCAATTTAGCTATGTTTTATACATATATATATTAGAAAATATACAAGTAAAGTATATTTTCTACTCTGACTTCTCCTTGTAGTAATTTCATCTCATTATTAATATTTGGCTGTGACTTTTTTATACAAGTAAAGTATATTTTCTACTCTGACTTCTCCTTGTAGTAATTTCATCTCATTGTTAATATTTGGCTGTGACTTTTTTAAACAATAAACAGTGGGAAAGTGACTAATGTAAGCCTTGAGTTTGAACAAAATAAATTCACATATAAATATTCTCAAAATAAGTGGCATTACAAACCTATGTCTCGTTTTTAGTCCATTAAGTAGACTTTCATGAATTCCTACTTCACTGAGAAAACATAAACCACATGTAAGGCATGAATTCCAGATCCCCTCATTGACTATTTGAAAATAGCGCATTTGAAAACGTCCTTTGAAATTCATTAGTAAATGAAGATGTAAAGAATTAAAGAACCAGGGCCAGCTAGACGACTCAGTGAGCATCTTTGTTTAAATGTAGATTGTCCCTTTATAAGCTCATGTGCTGGAATGCTTGGTCCCAAGTGGAGGATGCAAGTCACCTGTGGCAGTCTTGAAGTTTGTAGTCAACACCAGTTCCTCTCTTTTCCTCTCTCTCTCTCTCTCTCTCTCTCTCTTTCTCTCTCTCTTTCTCTCCCCCTCTCTCTTCCTTCCTCCCTCCCTCTCCTCTCCCTCTCTCTTTTTCTCCCTCCCTTCCTTCATGATCCCTGAAAAATAAAATATAAAAAAGACTTACAGAAATGGCATGTATTAAACACTCTCTGTGTACCAAACACTGACCTGTGTAAGTCTCCACCATCAAGTATTAAATGGGTGTCCAAAACCGTCTTCTACTTTGAGAGTAGAGATGGAAGTCAAATATGGTTGGCTTCCAAACATGAACGTGTTACCCCTCAATCATTGACTCTGTCTTTCCAATTCTTGCTTGAACCCACAAGAAATCTAGTTTATTCAGAGACTTTCAGGGGAACTAGACTGATTAATCCCTAAAAACAAATCCTTTAAGCACATCTTATTAAACCATCAGTGACTAGTCTGTTTAAGGCTTAGATGTTTTTAGAAAAATGCAATTGAGTGTTCTGTCATATTAGAACAACTCTTTTCTAATTGCTATTAAAAAAACTAAATTCACTAAATATATTTGGTTGAGATATACTTATATATTTTCATAGAGTTAAAATGAAATCATCTTTAAACTTTCGCAGTGGTCATCCAATAAGAAATCCATAAAAACCAACCTTACTGTTCTTAGATGAAAGTAGGATACGTGAAAGAAATGATAAATTTACATGTGTTCATTATTATATGGGATTGAAATAAATCCCCACCTTAAATACATATTCTTTAATCTGTTATACCCAGAGTTGTGATCAATGTTAACTTCAATATAGGATCTATCCAATCTTTAAGAAAAACTTAACCTAATCATTCTAAAGCTTTTTAGGAATAGGTTAAATTACATTCTTCTTCCTGAATCCTCCTCATAGAACATGTTTTAAAATTCTTTTCTCAGGTCAGTGCTTTTGCTTTTTTTTTTTTCAAGAACCATTTCTCACCCTTCTAAGTGTGGAATAGACCAGTTATATAAACTTAAAACTGCCTAGTGTGATTTTTATGGAAATAACAATGGCCGTTCAACAATGGGACTGAGGGTGGGAGAACAAACTGTTATAAATACATCACTAATAACGTCAATGTATTTCCCGTGTCTTCCACACAACTATCTCTGGGGAAATAAAGCTCCGCTACTCAGTCACTTGAATTCCTGTCATTGTGTTCTGTGAATCGGTCTCTGCAGACCCAGGCTTACAGCGTATGACGGGGGGTTATCATCTACTGTGACATATGCCACTTCTGTCAGAGAGCTGACATCCATAACTTCTTTTTCTTAGGCAAGGAGAGGCAAATGCTGCTTGAGTTCAGCCATAAATCAGAGGGAGCCAAAACAACTGAACAGTAGGAGAAATCTTAGCTGGAAAACCAGAAGTTTCCAAAGGAAACGATATTAAATATAAACTCCTTCCTATGTGTTGATAACTGCATTTGTTTCAAGTTTCTAAACTATTGGGAGCGATGACATATCTAGCTTTCCAACTTGCCAAATGCATCACTTCCTTCCCTGTCCTCTACACTCCACCCCACACTCAGGAGAGAAAAGCTGAGGGCAGCAAACTGTGCGAGATTACAGGCCAGAACTTCAGTCTGGCTTATCCTGGGAGGCGGCTGGTTCTTTTCTTTTGGTATCAACACTTCAGCAGGGAAGCAGATATGTGATTTCTCTGTGCCATGTCTGCATTTGGATTCTGCTCACATATACAGTTCACATGTTGGCTTTTATATCAGTCTGACTTTGTAATTATCAGGGCTTCAGTCATGAATCAGGATTTGTGACACAGCGTAGTCCTAAGAACTGAAAAATTATCCCAATAGGTAGGAAAACCTGGTTTTCACAGTCTGATAATGCCAACGCTGTGTCAAAGCTGAACCTGCTGCCATTGCCTGCTATGTGTCTTGGGAATATGATTTCCCCCGGTTTCTAGTAGGTTTCATAGTATTTTGCTTTAAAAATAAGTGTAACAGAATGTATGAGACAATAAGAACTCAGAAAAATGGTCCTCAAGTGTGACATTTTATATTACTGTTTAAAAGATGGCTGTGGTTTGATACTTGTTTAGCTGTAAGTGCCAGAGAATTTCAATTCCATCCGTGTTTATTTCTGAGTCCTCTGTTCACTCGGGTTTCCTTAATCATCTGTGCTGCACAGCTGGCTCCCCTGAACCTTCCCTTCTACTGGAGTCCACTTTGGGGTGTTGCCAACCCAGAGAAGTAGATATCGGCTGTGACTTTGTATTTGCCTTTCTTTCTTGTTGTAACAATCTTCTCTAAGACCTCACTTCTCTGATGTGCCCAAAGAAAGTTTTCAATTTTTCAGTAGTAAGCACAGCACCGAATGACTTCTAATCCTTTGGGAGCCGAACTCAAAACCCCTGTTACTGTCTGGGGTGGCTGCAGGCTCATTAGCTTTCGTTCAAAAGAGGACAAGTGATCCCCTCATCATCTTCTTAGAAATTTTGTTTTTGTTTTACTTTGTTGATTCTGTGGTGTTTTCTTTTTGAACAATAGCAAGAAGGGTTTATTTTTAAATATTTCCAAAAATAAAAATTAGCGGCATAAAAACATAAAATGAACATGCACAGAATCCATAAAAATCAGATCTCCCCAGGATAGACATCACCACAGAAGAGCAGTGTCACAGAGCCCGGTTCCAATTCTAAGCTAAAGGGCAGCTGCATCCCTCCCAAGACCTAAGACTTCTCACATGGAAATTTCCCTAACAAAACTCAGTCACCTTCCAGATTAGTTTTCTTCTTGGCCACAGGTATGCATATGCAGGGCCTCAGGAGTCTTCCTTGATCATACACTACCTTTTGCACTGAGACAGTGTCTCTCAGTTGATCCCAAAACTGGCCAGAGCAAACCACCATGCTTCCGGGCATTTGCACAGCTCTTAGTTCCTCACACGTGCAATGAGCGTTTCCTCCCCTGAGCCACCTTCCCAGCCCCTATCCTGGACCATTCTCTAAGCGTTGTTCTCTTCTTCAGAACAGCGTTTCTGAAGCTGGGACTCGTGGTTTTCCAACCCATATCCTCTGAATTTCCCAACGAATTAGAAGTTTTGCAAGATGATAATAAAGTTTGAAATGTTAAAGGTTTCACTTGACAATCTGTCAGTCAGATTGTTTTAATTAGGTGTGAAGTCACAGCAGCACAGTTTTCCCCATGACTTTAACTCTTTAGATTCTGTGAAGTGATCTTTTAGCCTGGATCCCATCATTTATAGTGTTAGGGTTGCACTTTCCTGAATTTCTGTAGTTTATTGATGCCCTTCCCTAATGTGCTTCAATATAAAAGAATTGAACTAGCGCATAGAAATTTAGCAAAGTGCTGATAGCTGTATTTGTAGGTTGGAATATTCTAGAAAAAAATTGTTTACTTCCATAAAAAAGACTATGTTATCTGAACTCAAAATAGAAGGTGTATTTCTGATCTCTGAAGTCAGGAAGCCAATAATGAAACTGAAAATGCCCGAGAAGAGAAAGTAAGATAATGAAGGGAACATTGAGGTTCCATGAGGAAAAACCAAAATAATTAAATCAGACATGATAAAGCTGAGCATAGGACATGAGAAAATGTAAAGAATGAACTTTTAAATGTTTTGACTATAGTAACTATGGCTGACCACTTCAAAACCATAAAACTAGAAAATACTTTTAAAAGGTTGGTTGAACTCAACACCACTAGTTAGGCACTAATTATAAAATGCTTGCACTGGTACAAATCACTGCAATAAATGATACTTCATAAAAAAAATTAAAGAAGGTCAAGAAAAGTTTCAGTAAAGGGATAGACAAGCTCCATGGATTATAAAGAGAAACACAAGAGCCCATGAGTGTAGAAGAAAGCTATGCAGCAATAGAAACATCAGACCCTTTTTATGTCACTGGTCTGCACAATAGTCAAGACCCACTCAGACCTTTAGTTTGACGGACTTAAAATAGTCCAAGGTGTGAGCATAACATGAAAACTATCTGGAGAACAGAGTCGTACATGTTGCTTGAGTGTTCACATGTAAATCTTTTAGAATCAATATCACATTTAATCAGTATAATAATTCTTTTGACATCTTAAAATGTCTACAATGAGCAAAGCAGCCTCATCAGAAAATTGGCTAAATCTTCCCAACAACTGTTTGGAAAAGAATTACTTACACATGTAAATAAAACGCAAAGCCATCGCATCGGATAATGATGAGCATTAAGTTATAAATTCAGAGTACTAGCTGACTCACCTAGCTCTCTGGTCATAAGAATAAGTGTTTCACAAGCTAAATTTTGAAATGCATGCTGGCTATGATATTTTCAGGTATTTGGAAATGGGTATGAGATGTTAGTATTTTACGATTTCCCCAGAAACAAATAATTCCAAAAAAGGATATTTGAAGAGCCGTCAAAATAACCCATGACATCCTCACTTTTTTTTTTTTTTTTGGTCCTCACTTCTTAAATAAACATTCATGCTACACAGAAGAAATTTACATGTTTCAATTCTTGGCAGCACATAAAAGTTTGTCTCTTTAATATGATGTGCACTTTACATGGTCTTGATAGATTTATTCCTACTGGATATTCTCCAAAAGTCATTATGTTTCCTGATTTTTTTTTCATTTGTTTTAAATATAGAATGAAATTGTACTTGAAATTTATGTAATTAAAACATTCAAGTTGAACTCTGTCTAAAAAAGGATTAGAAGAAAAACTGCTTTGGCAAACATCAGCTTTCGGAAAGAATTGTTTGGTCTTTTTCGTTTGGGTAATAGTCGGTGTCCTTTACAGCAAGCGTGCCAGAGAGTCAGCAAAGGAGCTGCTTCTGCCGGGTCAGGGTAAGCCTGACCAAAGCATTTGATTGAGAGAGAACTCTAGATTCCTCACAGATGGACTTGGTCCGGGACTCCAGGACTGTCTGTCATTTATTTGTGCTCTGACACATTTGCTTGTGTCATAGGCACATAGGCACTGAGTCTCAGTGGTCTCAGCTTTAATGCTATAAAAATATAAAATCTTGGCGTGTATTTTATGAGATTCTGTCACACTAGAAACTTCCAACAGTGAAACAAGCCTGATAGCTCATAGCTGTGATGCCAGCGCTCAGGAGGCGGAGGCAGGAGGATGATTCAAAATCAGCTTTGCACTACAAAGCGAGATCTAAACCAGACTGCACTGGAGAAAGAATCTGCCAAAGAAAAGAAAATCCCCTCGAGGTGCATCAGTCAGTGGCAGGCGGAGATGGGAGAGGTTATGTCTATGTCTCCACGCTGGATGCTGTGATTTGGGAACCTTTGAGGGATTAGTAGTCTGCCACCCCTGGTGTATTTGCCAACCCCCTGAATTCCAGTATTCATGAGCTAACAACAGGGCCAGTCTCCCATGGATCTGGGCTCTGTGTTCTCAGACGGTGGGAAGTCTTCCCCCAGACAGGCTCTGCGAGCTCAAGCACGGATGGTCTCCTGTGGACAGACTCCCACACTCCCAGGTTCTGGGGTCTCACGCGGTGGACAGCCTTCCCTGGGCCAGGAACCGAGTACTCACGCAGAGGGGGCCCCTCTCGCCTAGGGTCTGGGCATTCGCACAGCTGACAGACTCCTGCGGACTGGGTTCCACCAGCTCAGTTGTGAGTGGTCCCTTGAAGGCAGGGTAGGCTCCATGCACTAGCACAGACAACACTGCCCCTCTTGAGCTTTGGATCATGGTTTGGTAGCCATGAGGAGCTGGATACTTAATCATAACAGCCATCTGTATCCTGAATGTTCTTCCTCTTATTGCTCATATGTTGCTTTACTTTGCAGTTCTCTGTTTGAACAAAAGAAGACATGAGATAGGAGAGAGATATATTGTTGGCACATTCAGGGAGAAGGAGGATGGAAGGAGGTATTTGATCAAAACGAGTGGCATACATGATGATATTTTAAACAAAGAATCAACAAAAGAAGCCATGAAAGGAAAGAAGTTGAGAGATGAATACAGCATTGGGATTTCAATAAATAGATAAAACATGTTCGTAACATTATTGTTTTTGTTAATGAGCTTTGTTAAGGAAGTCACAGAGACCCACTCAGATTTGATCTGATAAATTCAGTCTGAGAGGAGCTGATAGAAAGTCCAGAAAGGTGACGAAACTGTCTTTGGCACTCACTTTATTGCAGAAACTGAATCTGTTTGGTCCCCAATCCTGGCTCCATCCCCTCATGTGTACATATGCTTTTCTGCCTTCCTCTCTAGAGGAACAAAATCCTTCTCTTCTTCACACTCGTGGGTCTACACTCAACTGACTCTCTACATTTTTCTTAAGATGTAATCCACCTAGTTATATCTATAAAAACTGTGTCCTAACATTACTTTGGCTTAATTTTATATAGAAGAAACACAACTGAATCATCTAGGATACAGTTACACAGAAATTACTTTGTGGTACCTCGAAAGAAGACTTAGGAGTTAAAAGCCTTTGTCTCTCCAGCAAATGGACCTGAGTAGGATTCCTCAGATTCCACATAAAAACACTGGATAGAAATGGCAGCAGCCCACATTCCCAGCTGGGAAACTCTAGAGTGAAGCATGCAGAGGAATGGCAATCTAGAATGATTCCCAAAGTCACTCCACACACACACACACACACACACACACACACACACACACACACACACACATTCTTTCTCAAGTGCCCTTTTGTATACACCCCAGACACATATACATGCAAAATAAATAAGTAATTGCTTTGTGAATGTGTATCCTGTGCTGCAGAGAGCTGTTGTTCTAAGATCTGAGCTACATTAGCCAATGCATCTAAATACTGAAACTATTAATAAACAGAAACATATTTACTAATAGCCTGAACTTCAAGCATGACAGCTAATCATCCTATATTTTTAGGATGGAGAAATTCTGTTTTGTTGCTGTAATCCTTTTGTTGTTATGATTAAATACTTGAACCAAGGCGGCTTCAGGAAAAAAAGAGTTAGTTATTTGCCTTACAGCTCCAGAGAGAATATAGTCAATTTATGGCATAAAATGCACAGCAGATAACATCGTAGCCAAAGCAGCAAGCCAGCTGGTGCCCTGCGGCCATCAGGAGCGGACAGAGCAAGAGAAGCAGAGGAAGTTCAGCCAGGACACCAAACTTCAAGACTCACCTCCTGCCTGCCCCCGCCTCTATGAAGTGCTTCCCTGGAAGCTCTGGAAGATACCTTCCTAGACAGTGTCACCAGCTGAGAAACAAGCATTCAGATCTATCCAACGACGATGACATAGATGTAGAAACAAATGACAGCCATTTGAATAACTAAAGATTGCCCAAGACAAAAACAAACTGCTGCCCTTAGCTCAGAGGAGCAGTTCGAAGTTTGATGCTTAATAACTCTGAAGACTTGGGAGCTGAATCTTCATCATGGCTACGATATGACTTAAAACATCCTTCAGGGTGGATAAACAAACTAACAAGCCAATCAAAAATCAAGAATAAGATCAAGACTAAGCCATTATCAAAGAGCTAAGAGTTATTGAGCAGGGTCAATGTATTATATGGATATTTGTCTCTTTACATGTTTATTTTTGAAAAATGAGGTATTATGCTAGATTTTCTCACTTACATACTTAGTTTTATTTAATCTTTATTAGCAGATGACAATTTGCAATTCTATTTAGCATCTGAAAAAAATTCAAGCTTCTTATATTGTGTTGCATAATCCATGTGGTATGTGTTGAGAATTACAAACTGAATTCCCACAACATAGGATATTTACTTATGAAAATTATTGCAAGCTTTCTAGGAATTGTCACAAGGATCTACCTGCATTACCTGGTAGACCAGATCTTTTATGTGTAATTTATGTTCTAAAATGTAACGTGCTAGGACTCTGTCCCTTTGTTTTTTCTGAAATACTCCTATTCTCAAAAGTTACTTGATAAATGAGTGTATAAACTGAATATGTACTTATTATGAGTTTCAATTATAATTTTGCTAGGAATCTAAGCAGAGGGGTAAAGAAATATTTCATGGGAAAATTATAAAACATGTAGCAAGATAATTGAAACCACACATCCATACACCATCTCTGATGCACAGTCTGATGCTCTCAATCCCAAGATGGAAACCCAGCCACCAAGCAAAAAACTGAAGCTATCAAGAAAACCTCTCAAAAACCATAGAGTAACTTGAGAATTCATTCCTGCATAGAAAAATCAGGTTATTTTATGATGGAAATTTTCTTAAATTTTAAAAGTCATAATTTTTCTGCCAATTTCTTCTGTAAATGGACATATTTCTATAGGTTATCAAATGACTCCTCCTCTAAACTACACCAAGATTACTAGTCAGTTGACTTAGTTGATCCCGTTAAAGATTTCTTGGTTTACACTGCACTGAATAAGCACTGAGTGAAAAGTAGGTACATTTTTCTGAATGATATTATATAGCTTGCTAATGTGGAAAATTAATATGTAATATTTTTTCATTGGTTACTTTAATTCAGACCTCACTTACATTTTTTGTTTTAAACAATGTAATTTCTACTACAATGTCAAATAGTTGAGTCTGTTTATTCATATATATTTATATATACACATACATATATATTATAAATATTTTATTGGATATGTATAAAAGAAGCCACTTTTAAAAAAGGATTTTTTTTTAATTTTAGACTCAATTTGGTTTTGTAAACAATGGTCTCTGGCAATGTTTCTAATTCTTTCAAGTATGATATTTATTTTACAAATATAGTTCATAAACATTTATGTTGTGACAGTAAGTTTCTTTTCAAAGCTATAGAGGCCACACCTTACATTAGCCTCCATAAAGCCAGTAATTTTTAAATGACTTTCTTGCTCTTTATGTGCACCCATATGTTTATATATACATAAATGAATCTTTTTTTTTTTATTCAACTGTGCGCATGTGCGTGTGTATGTGCGCGCGCGTGTGTATGTCTGTGTGTGTGTCTGTGTATGTGTAGAACCACGGACGAATTCGCGAACCACCATGGCCGCCTCCACCTCCTTCTGCCCCGGGATTCACAGGCTCTGCCCTACCAGGACCAGAAACGCAGGCCGCCCCTGCTTCCGCCTGGTGTCTATACGTGGGATCTGGGATCCGAACTCAAGAGCTTCTGCCTGCAAGGCAGAGGCTTAACCCCTGAGCCACCTCTCCAGCCCGAATCTTAATTTTTATATTTACTTAATAAATATTTCTAAGCAATTCTATTAGTTTTTATGAACAAAAACAACAAAATTGAACAATTCTAAATGCCAAACATTTGTAAATCACATAGTCTGGGGACAAGATCAGTAGTGGAATACCTGATTTTGGCCCAGGGGATGTCATTGGATTGTTGACTGGGGATTTAACCATGTGAAGCTTAATTCAGCTTTTAGGATTCTTTTCCAAGTTCATGCTCATGAATATTAACCAATTTGTAACTTGATAGTAGCCAGAGGCTTTACTTGCTCTACTGGAATATTTCTTCTACAGGATTTCCTTGATGGGGCAGCTGAATTCCCTCAGATCCTGAGAGAGTGAAAGAAAGAAAAAGGAGAGAAGAAGGGAGAGGATAGAAGAAGAGGGAAGAGGGAGAAAAGAGAAAAGACGCAGGGTTTCTTTTGACCTAAACTTGATGGTTTCTGCCATATCTCAGGTACACTTATATTTTAGTGAAATTTGATAAACAATTTAAGAGGAATGTGTATAATTTTTCAAAGTAAGATAAAGGAAGTGACAACATAAAGTTGTTCAAATAGGTAATAAAGTTCCGATTCATGGTTTCTGGAGCAGATATGAACTACTTTCCGAAGACTATGGAAAGATGCCCTGATGAAAATAACTCATCAAAAGGCAGAGTTCTTTAAATACTCTGTGACTGCAGCACTCCAAGAAATTAGAGTGCTAGCTGGGCCTCAATGCAGTCATGAAAGACAAAGAGAATAGAGCTCTTTTCCATAACTTCTTGGCTAGTTGGCTGTTATTGTAGTCATGGTTGACCCTATGATGGAAGAAAACAGTATCTCCTAGAGAAGCTGCTTCCTTGATCTACTTCTAAACAAATAAATGGTAGAAGCGTTGATAGGCTAGAATGGATTAGGTTCCCTCTCCGATAAGCTAGAGCCAAAAAGAATGGATCATATTGTTCAAAAGATAGTTTCTGGAGGTACAGTGGAAGGTCCAAATTTATCTGCTCCAAAGAGCTCTCAGACAAAAAGGTTGATTAGAAGATTTCTTTAATGATTTGAGGCAACATTCTTCCAAAACACAAGAAAGGGCAGATTTGAGAGCAAGGTTTTAAATACAAACTCCAACAAAATTGAGCCAATTCATCAATGTCCTTATACTATTTGAAGCTTCATTTATTTTAGTCCCAGCTATGCATATAAGTGTTTCGGCTGTCCTATTAAAAAAATAGATTTCTGGCTTTGTGATAGCTTTAGGAAAACAGGCTGAAATTATCCTCATCAACATTATCATGACATTGGGCAGCAACAACTTAGATGCTGCTTTTCAAAAACAGCATCTGGGAACTGAATTCCTATTTCTCTTTGGCTTGCAAAAATCACATTTTGTAGCTAAATATAGAACTATGTATAATAGAATTTAGAGTTTGGGTCTTTACCTTATAAGGTAAAAGTAGGTGTGGGACTGTCATAAAATAGATAGTGCTAGAAATTCCACTGGCACCATTAACAAAACCCAGCTGTGCATATTAGACTCTTCAATGACCAATTTTTAGGTGCTCTATGCAGTTAGCCAAGTCCCTCTATTTCTGAGAACATTTCAGAGTTGCTAACAGTCCTATTTTGGTATGTAACAGATGTATCAACAAATGTTGAATTTTTAAAAATAACTTATTTTGTATGTACTACTTGAAAAGTCAGTAAGCTACAAACTATCAAGAGTCCTGATACCATGTTAGTCTCGGGTCCTTATCAATGTTAATGGTTTATCACCACCTTTGTGGAACTTTCTTTCTGAAAACATTTCTCTATCTTAATGCTTTCGTCTTACTGAGAAACAATACAAAGAATCAACCAATCAATTGTGGTGATTTATAGTAACATGATCTTTTTTGCATATTTATTTTGTTTATTTTTCCCCAATCATACAACCTCAATAAGTATCCCAGACCTCTCCCTCCCTCCACCCCTCCCCAGTCTTCCTTTGCATTCCCCTTTCACCCCCTCCCTCCCCTTCTCTCAGTGCCTCCTCCGTTCCCCCTCCCATCCCCTGGAGCATCTTTTTGTGTGAATGCCAAACCTCCCTCTGAGTCCGCCACCCTAGTGTGGTGTAAGGACTCAGTGGCATAGCCCAGAACCCTTTTTTGGGGGGGTCCTTGTTAGTATGGGAACACTACCTTGACTGTTAACTCATTTCCTCTAAGGATCCCACTGCCTGTGATCCATGCTAGACTTTGGGGGGCCGTTGACATGTCAGTAATTGTGCAGGTCACACTAGCATGATATTTACGATATTATGAAATTATATAATAAAATTAAAAGTGGTTTTCTGAAGTAAAATATGAGTCCTACACTATAGTTTCTATTTATTTATTTATTTATTTTATTATTTAATTGTGCGTATATGTGTGAGTGTGTGTGTATGTGTGTGTGTATGTATGTGTGTGTGTGTAGAACCAGGGACGAATTCGGGAACCACCATGGACCGCCTCCACCTCCTCCTTGTTTACTCTGCCCCGGGATTCACAGGCTCCGCCCTACCAGGACCAGAAACACAGGCCGCCCCCACTTCCGCCCAGCATCTATACATGGGCTCTAGGATCCCAACTCAGGACCTTCCGCCTGCAAGGCAGAGGCTTAACCCCTGAGCCACTCTCCAGCCCCACTACTCTAGTTTTTTATAGCATGCTCTCTGAAAGATTGCTTATTTTGAAGTATACTTCAAAATATTTTTTATAAGTGAGTCATCATTGGTTTAGATCTTCACTTGATGCAAAATCTGCTGTCTTCTAAACTATTTTTATGGGTTTTTTGCTTGTTTTCAAATGGTTATCATTGAATTGTTGGGAAGACATGTCTTTTCAGCTAGAGAATCAACCAGAGGCAATTATTCCCTATCTCCTGACAGACATACAGACAGACACACACACACGCACATGCATGTGCACACACACACACACACACACACACACACACACATTTCCTGGTCATCAACAAAGGAAATTGACCAAAGAAGGCAGGCCAGCACAGTCAACAATTCCAGTATGTGCAGACTTAGCTGTATCTATTTATTGGAAACTCACCCTTGCTGAACATACACCATACTTCAGTCCAACAAGTGGTATTCCTTGTTAATGAAGGTGATGAATTAATGAAAATTATATAGAAAGTCAGACATGGTAGCACAAATCTTTCAGATGGTAGCACACATCTCTAACCCAGCCCTTGGTAGGTGGAAGCAAGAGGATCTTGGCTATATATTGAGTTCATGACCAATCTTGATTACATGAGCCCCTGTATCAAAATAACCAAATAACAAAAAGCTCTGATATTTCCAAAATAAACCCATTGTTCCCATATTTAATGATTTTAAAACATAAAATTTCAATCTTACAGTGGAGGTATTATTCAGGCAAAATGATTCACATAAGAAGTTTCCAATAGATAAATGACCAGATACAGAGATGCTGAAGCTCATGTTCCTCATATATATATTCCTTTATGCATAGCAAACCAAAGAAAACAAAACTACAGTTTTGAAAATATGATGATATTATTAGAGCAAGACATAATGTTAAATATATGAATTTCCTGTCACTTGACCTAACCGATGGTTTTGTGCTCTTTATCTCTATTCAGAGGTTTTAAAAGGAAGCTTGTTATCAAGAAGGTAGAAAAATATTTGCCAACCTTGTATAAATCAGTCTCTGAGACATTGACAAGATCTCATAACAATTCTTTAAAAGTTAGTATTTCATTACTCTAATCTAGAAAGATTTAGTATTTCATTACTCTAATCTAGAAAGATTTCAGTTCAAAAAATTAAGGGCACCTATTCGCACAGAAGAGAAAATCTGTTACAATGTCATACTTGGAAAAGAAAATCCATCTAAAGAAAACACAAGTTACAGTAAAAGAGCCAGCAGAAGTCAATACAATTTTGTTAAACATCAAAGAGTATTCTCACATATATAAGCAAAAATGTGCATTTCCTGTGAAGAAACTTTACCTTAAATCCTTCCTCCAACATCATTATCTGTCACTGTTAGGTAAGATACGGTTCTTTATGTTTCAGTCCTTTACTCATATGCTGTGATTATTTCTAACAGAACAATTTTTGGCTTTGAGTCTAAACTATATTTCTGAATGCTGCACAAAAAAGACCTTTGCATGACTATTTTTGCTGTCAGTCCCTTCCAGAAATCTGTTGTAACAAACAGTGTTATGAAAAGTGAAGGAAATGAGTCACTAATCTTTTGACCTTCATCGATGTCTGCACCTATGATTTAAAGCCCACACATGTCTGCATATGACAATTCAACTGGAAATGCCTACTCCCAAAGTTCTATTGTTTCTTTGCATCCCTATTTCATCTGTTACTGCTGTGGGTGGGCTTTAAATAAATTTAAAGACTACAGATATTAAGATGTGGGCTAAAATGGATTTTGTTACTGTCAAACTGAACATTAGAAATATCATAAGATATACATAGAAAGTTCATAGAGTATTTGGTCGAATTTTTGCTAATACAATGACATTTTGCCTTTGCTTCTTATCCTTGGAGCAAATTCATCTTTTCCCTAGGGTAAAGGTAAGAATAGCATTATGTTCAGACAAGGTCTTCTCTTGACTCTCATAGAAGCTGTGTTATGTCTGGAATTCCAAAGGAAAAGGCCAGTTTTGTTTTTCAGGCAAATCCATTTTCATTTATATATTTCAAATTAAATAACTTAAATATGTTGTTTGGTAGAGCTAATTTTAAGCCACATTGTTGATGTCGCCAGTGACATTTTCAGGAAAGACATTCCTCCTGAAAACAAAAGCTCCTTAAAATACCATGTGTTCCAGCTAATTTTATACCAAAAAGCACTACTGTGAAAAAAAAGCATATGTAAAAACTTGGTAGTTATACAGAAATCACCTTGTAGTAAACAAAAGGACAGAAATGTTCCTCTGAAAACATGTTCAGATCATACTGTTCTTGACATAAGGTGGTTGCTCTAAATACAGTTTTGAAAACAGGATGATAGTATCAGGACAAAACATAATACTAAGCTTACACATAAATTCAGTAAAATTGACATCTGGACCCCTGAAATTTTATAAAGGATTAATTGCTTATCTATTTGTTTTCATATATGATTAAATATACCTGGGTAGCAATAATACTTGTCCAAAAATATTTCACTACAAGGCAGGTATTCTACATTGTGAATATCTTAGTAACATTTTCGACAATTATTCAAGAATTCATTTCCTAAAAACATGCTTCTGTTTCATAATAAGAACTATCCTAAACACCCAACTCTATATATTTTCATACTTACCATGTTTACATAAGACTACAAAGATGGATCAAAGCGTTAGAAAGTAAAATTGTGATAATCTAAATGTGTTATATTTATACTGTGAATAAGTTCCACCTATAGTATTCTAGTGACACAAACCTTCACCCACTTTTTAAACTATTTTTTAATTAGAAAACTGTCATGGAAACATTTAAATGAAGTTCCAGATTGTCAGATTCACCTAAATTCTAAGTCTACTTTCTCTTTAAATTGTCAATAAGAGAATTTCTCTTAGCTTTGTCTTGGGCAGCCCTTCCTTATTTGCCCTTGCCCTAGTTTCTTGATACAGACTCCTTCAATCTTCAAATTCCCAGATGCATATGCTCAGACTCTTGTGTAATTCCTGGCCTGTCCAAGACCTTCATCAGTCTAGAACAAGACTGGGCAAAGTTCAAAGTCGCAAGCTCTAATCTATCTCAACTTTAGAATCTGGGTTTACTTTCACTCTTAGATATATACTCCTTCAGAGTTTCCAGGACTCATTCAATCTCAGACTTCTACAGCCAATAGTAGAGAACTGTGTAATTATGAATATCCTTTCTACTGGTGATTAATTGATACACATAAAAATATGCATATACATATATCCATGCAAATAGTTATATTTCAATCTATATGAAGTAATGAATTTTTAATCAGCTAGATGTAATCATTATACAATGTATTTAAGCTGCCAAACATCATTTTGTGATTGACAAGTATATTATTTTTCTGCCAATTAAAAAATCCAACAAGGATGGGGAGGGAGGGGTGACGGGAGGGGGAGCAGGGGTTTCGGGGGGAGGAGGAGGGAGGGAGGGAACTGGTGTACCTATTAAGTTTGTATGAGCTGAAATAATAATAAAAATGTATTAAAAATAAAAAAATAAAATAAAAAATTCAACAAAAGCATATAATAAGTCAACCTTCCAAAGAAATGAGGCTAATTTTTTTATTATTATTATTTATTCAATTGTGCGTGTGTGTGTGTGTGTGTGTGTGTGTGTGTGTGTATGTATGTGTGGAACCAAGGGTGAATTCGGGAACCACCATGGACGCCTCCACCTCCTCCTTGTTTACTCTGCCCCGGGATTCATAGGCTCCGCCCTACCAGGACCAGAAACGCAGGCCACCCCCCCCAACCCCGCAAGGCAGAGGCTTAATCCCTGAGACACTTCTCCAACCCCGAGACTAATTTTTTAATCCTGGGGTTATGCTACTCCCAGGTCTATTTCCAGAAAATGGTAATCTGTTATCCAAGCCTTTCAGAGCAAGGAAGACAAAAGCAAGAATTTAAGGCATGCCATAGTAATAGTTATAAATTTGTTGCCTCTTATCATATTATATTTATATTATAAAGTGTTGCCTCTTAAGACCTAACACAATATTTGCCAAAAGATGTTAATTCAAAAGATAAAGAGCTCCCCCAACATCAAGCCACCTTTTAGAAGCCGTATCATGCAGGACATTAATAGTTCCTTCCTCAAGACAGTTTTTTTTAAACACTCAAGCAAAGAAGTCACACCAGTTTGGGTCCAAACACCTCTGTTCCCCAGACCCAGCTTGTAGTTTCCTGCTTGCCACCCCCAGCCTATCATCTCCCCATCAAAAAGGCTTGATGTGTTTATTGGAAACCAACAGCATCTAAGGTCACCAATGGCTTTAAATCACCACCAAGTTAGTGATGACCATACCTTATCCTTCAGTCCTGTAGTAGTCGTGACAGTTTTCATTCATTAACTTTCAGTATCTGTAACAGTAGATGGTCCTGTGTCGTCTCTGCTTCCTCAGACCCACACTCTAGGGGAATCTCCTCTCTTTGCAAAAGGTGGAAGGATTGCAGGTCTCTCATTCTCTTGCTTGATCCAGTGGAATCTGGGTGCTGATGATAAATCATCCTACAGAGTCGTTTACCTGAGCAGAGCCTGGTGTGTCAGTGAAGATGGGCACTATGCCAACAGTCACATCAGGAACTCATACAGATCTCGCTGCATTCCAGCCTCTAGAGGAATGTAGTTCCTGGAGATTCCTGACTGCAGCTTTAGAGAAACCAGAATGAGCACCACTTGGCTAAGAAATTTCTGGATTCCTAATCAATACAACAGGGATTTGTTGTTTGATGTTTCTAAATCTTGTCGGACTGATACTATCACTTGTTTCCAACCTACAACCTCTTCCTGCCCCATGGGTCACACATGTGGAGGGACAAGAGAGGGAGAGAGACCTGGCAGAATGGAAAACCTGCAGAAGGTAGAGAAGTAAACAAATTGAAAGAAAGTAGGACTAGACCATGAAACCTTGAGACTTGTCCCAGCCCATCCTCTGTGACATGCTTTCCTCCAGCAAGGCTCCATAGCCCAAAGGGGCCACAACCTTTGAAAACATTAACATCAGCTAAAAATGCAGACACATGAACCTGTGTGAGACACATCACATTTAAAGCATGACACTGTTTCCCTAGCAATGGCTTACTACTTTCTTTACATTGGGGGAACCCTCTCTGCCCAGTCTTGATTGTTTTAGGAACTTCCTCATTCTCACAAGTCTTCATCAATAATAATACTTTGAAAAAGCTGTACAATACTTTCTTGGTTAGATGACAGGCAAAGTCCAAGATGGTGCTATGTTGCACCCAAAGGAAAAGCATCGTACATCAGGAAACAGAGAAGCGTGCATGTTGATACTTAGCTTGTTTTCTCATATTTTTTTCTTTTTATTTATGACATAGCAACACTCACATTCCGGGTCAGTGTTCTCTCCTGGAGATGCCCTCACAGACACATGCAGAAGTGTGTCTCCCAGGTGACTACAATTCCGGGTTACAAGCTTGACCATCACATAGTGTAACTGAAACAAAAATATGCCATTGTTTTGCATCATCTGGCATATACCCATTGTACATTGTACTGGGCTGCAGATGGACATTTCCATACAGGTATATAATATACTGTACAGATATTCAAGTTTAGAGGATTCCCTGTTGATATCCTGCTGCACATCTACTTGCTAGCTCTGCAATTTTTCCTCTTAATACTGGCCTTGCAGCTCCTGATTGTTCTCATATAAAGTAATACTCTGGGGAATTCCCTGTGAGATTATGTAAGAAGTTTCCTTTAGATAATATGGTTGCTACTAAAGCCATTTCGAAATCACTTTCTCAACAGTGATAGTTCTTTTTTTCTGCAGGGCCCAAAAGTAAAAGCATTTTTTTGTATGTTCATGCTAAATGTGGGACCAAACACTATCTCAGGAGTTGGAGCTTTGAAAGCCACAGTTCATAAACCTTGACAAAGGTGTGCCAGAACTGTGAGCTACTCATTTTAGAGTAGACTTCAGTTCTAACTGTTCATCTGGTGTACAGTAGTGGAAATTTCCAGGAAATTCCATGTTTCCTTTTAAATTTTGATACAAATATTTCTGGTCCCCTACAACTAAATCCCTGGGCATGACTGGAGAATTTTCAGAGGTATTAACAGATTTTTCAGAGGAGGTTAGGGACAGGGTCTGATACATAACATAAATTGGCCTCAAATTCCCGATAGCCTTCTGAATGCCAAGATTATAGGCATGCGCCACCATAGCTGCATTTCAACAGATTTTGACTGAAAAAATTCCATTCTAAAAGCTTAGTAATTAGCAGAAATGAGATTTAAATGTCTGCTTGACCAAATACAATTGTTACAAGGGAAAAAGATTTCTGTGGAAATTCTTCTTGGTGTCTCCTAGGATACTCCATTCCGTACTGCAAAGACTTTTCCTTTCTTTAGAAAACAGTACTCTGTTCACTGCAGATAGTTAGTCTAGTTTCTCCGTTCCTTCTTTCTGTCCTCTTCTGTTTCACGCCTCTTTGAACATTCCATTCAGATATTGAAAGAATTTTTGATTTTCATTTCAAAAGAATAAAACAAGGAAGGTGAAAATTAAAGAAAGCTAAAGAAAAACAATTGCAGAAGAGATGTATAGAATTAATTAATAGACATAAATTATATACCACATGAATAAATACTCCAAACGACACTTTACATGGATTAAATTGCTCTAAACTAAAATTACAATAGTATTTTCTCAATGATTAAATGACTTAAAATAAGTGTCAGAAATATCATGTGCATTGATAAACAGGAAACACTAGTGGGCTCAGATTGAAACTCCTAATATGTTTTAAAAATTGTGTCAAAGAGTTCTCTGAACATTTTTAAAACTTTAGATCACCCCATACTTACCTTCCTTTTATCCAGATTTGCATAAAAAATCAGAGCTAGAAAAAAAATCTTTACTTAAATATTCGAACTTTAATTTAGTACATAGCCACAAATAGCTGAGTCATAACTCTTTTCACAGATATTTTTTAAAAGCGAATGTAGCCTTCCTGATTATCCTATTTCCTGTAAGCAAAAAATAATTATTTATTTGTTTCTTATTATTAAGTCTGCCAATTTTTCACTATATTGGAGGTATAGGCTGTAACTAGCCACTATCAACACTGATAAAATTTTAAACCTTACAGTCTCTTTTATAAGCACACTTCTAACCACAAGAAGTGATAATTAATTCTATATTTAATATTAAGGTAGCCGCTAAAACGAATATGGCAAATTTATAAGACAGAAATGTTTTCATAAAAATCCAAAATACTCTAATTTTCCTAGTTCAGGGGAATAAATGTAGTTTCAGAATGGCCCTTAGGCTAGGGGCAATGGCTCATACATGAATTCTAGAGCTAAGGAGGCAGACACAGAGGTTAAAGGATGGCAAGAAGTTTGAGGCCTTCTAGTCTCTGGTCTAGTCTCTGGTCCACATGGGCAGTTAGCGAGTTCCAAGCTAACCAGGCCCATCTATATAACACTATATAATGAGATCTGTATAAAAATGTTTTTCTTTACAAAAACTTGCTACGGTATGTGTTGGTCTCTGAGACACATTGATGAAAATTCTCTGAGCTGTATATTGAAGTTTTTGACTATTTAGCTGAATTATAAATTATGCCTCAATTTCTACCTGGCAAAATTATCTTAACTATCAGGCTCCGATAGCCACAGCCATTTCACAGAAATGAAAAAACTTAAGAAACAGAAATACTCATGGTGGATAGATACTATTGGTTGTGCCATCACTTGAAATGTCTCTTATGCTCTGCCTGTTGCTACCATTTGATCACGGACCTAGACCTCAGGGAATGTGCAAAGCAGCAACTGAATCAACTCTGTCTCCTTTCCTCACACACCTGGTCCCTCGGCTCTCATGATATAGAGAGCTCAAAATGGTTTCAAAGAGGTATATCCATGGCAAGAGGACTACATGAAAGTATTAGCTTTTATGTGGCTAAACGGGCTTTTCCTTTTGCTCTCACTAGAGAAAAGAGTTTGTCCTTGGCTAACTCCCCATGGCAAGTCTCTTTGAAAAATCAGTTCTTCAGTGTATTCAGCCGTGTCCAGCCCCTTCTTGTTAAAGAAAATGTGGGGGCATTGCCTACACTGCCTTTCAGACTTTGGGAGGTGATCTCAGTCAATGTGAAATTTTGACAGAGTTTCTAGACGAACGCTTTGTAAAAGTGTCTTTCTGAAAACGACCTTCTGAAAAGATTCCACCTTTCTGTACTCCCACAATATAAATCCTTCATAAATGCAAAATTAGTTCAACCCCAAAGGTTTGCAGAAACAGATGCTTAAACTTTGTGACAGTTTTTGCTCATAAATGCAAGTGAACCTTAATGATAAATTCATAAAGAGATTTCGAGTCAGAATGTGCAAAGAAAGATCCAGCTGCAGCAGTACTATCCAGTACATGAGTAGAGACAGTGAGGGAGAAAAACATACCTGGCCCTGACTTGTCCTCCTCCTATAGGCTGTTTCCACCTTATAAACCTTATTTATTCATTTATTTAAAACTAATCCCCAAATTGCTAGATAAGCAAAAGCCACAGAGAGTCAGTCACTGGATCTGTTTTTCTCTCCATTTTACAAAAGGAAAATTGAAACCTAACTTCTTATGACTTGGTGATGGTCATTTGTAAGAAGCAAAAGTTTAATCTTCATATTTTACATGGTTAAGTTTATTTTTATTTTTTAATTAAATTTATTTATTGGAGAAAGAGTACATGCTTGCATGCCACAATATGCATGTGGAGGTCAGAGGACAACTTTCAGAAATCAGTTCCCTCCTACTATGTAGACTCCAGGGATCCAACTCAAGTTGCCAGTTTACACATAGATGTCTTTAATCACTAAGCCATCTGGCTGGTTCACCTTTACACTTTAAAGTAACATATTGAAGATTAAACTGCAAATAACTGTTTACAGTATATAAAACAGTTTTTTTAAAAAAATTATCAGGTTTCTATGCAATTAAATCAATCAAAGTATTATCTGTACAATGGGGTAGACACGCATTTAAATCCAAGCTCAGAGCCTGGATATAAAAATGACTTTTTGGCATTCAAATTTACTACTTTCAAAGCCATGAAAATAATTTCAAGCTCAAAGACTACTGTAAGAGAGTAAATGAGCCCCTGTGTATAAAGTATCTAATGAGGTCATGGGCTGCCACATGCCCATCATATCAGAATTTAATTACAAATAAGAAAATGGTACATTCACCTTAAAATTATTTGCCATTGCTCTTATGACTAGAGCTATAAAATATAATTAAGTAATTTAAATGCAACTACCAGCCTACAAAAAGTATTTCTTTTGTTCAAGTTGTGGGAAATGTTGTAGTGGTACAGAAAGAATGCAGAATGCAATCTTTGTCATGAAGAAGAAATTAATTTGTATGAAATCACAATAGGAACATCTTCATTTCCCTTCTGTTACTGTAATAAAATAATCCCAAAGGGATTTAAGAAAGGGTTTGTTTCAACTCACGAGTAAAAAGTATGGTCAATTATATAGTAGGGAAGCCAAGGCAACAGGACAAACTGTAGTGGGGTTTTTATATTCAGGCTTTTTTTCAGAACATGCATAGAGAATTAAAGCAGATTTTATTAGAGAAGAGAAAGGATGGAACTTAAGGACGTGGGTGTCTTCCAGGGCAAGTGAGTCAGAGATAGCTGGCAGGGTCAGGGGTATTTGTAAAGTTAGGTAGGCCCCAGAAAACTAGTTTTTCCTTATTGGTTAGCTCCAGTTTCTGAAATCTGGTTGGAGATTTTCGTCCCTACATCTCATTGGTATCTTCATATCAAGGCTCAGTCCAGTTGATCTTGTGGTCACCTCTTGATCGAACTGTTGCTTTTGAGGAATTTAGCTTATCTGCAATCTCCATATCCCTTCACGATTGGAGGGTTGGTGATCTAATCTCTGTGGAGGATTAGAAACAGTTCCTCCAGAGTAGTAAAATGTGCTTCTTCAGTATAATCCCAGGAGTGGGGAATGACCTTCAAAGACCTTCTCAGCATGGCTCTTTCTGAAACTGCCTAAACATTGGAGAACTTGAATGAATGTGCTCAGCTTGCCTTCTCTGACTCAGTCCAGGACCCCAAGCCCATGGAATGGTGTTGCCCACTTGTAAGCGGGTCTTCCCACATGAAGCAGCACAATCAAGACCGCTTAGAAGTATGGTGTCACAGGTGATTCAAGTAGAAAATGGAAACTAATCAGAGGAAGCTAGCAGGAGCATCCATGTCTCCTGGAGGACATGGGAATGGATGTGCAGAGAAGTCACCTCTGGGAATCTTACAAAAGGAAAGAATTAGGTAAGGAGACAGCTAAGCCAACCACCTATACTCCAAATGCACCCACCGACTTCCGTACTCATACAACACTGTATTGCCACTTGGCTCCACTATAAAGCAGTTGAATGCCAACCTCGTTTTCACTGAGACAAGGCAGATAAGCATTGCCCTCGAAACAACCAGATTTGGAATTAACATTCACACTCAGAGCATTTTTCTCATTCCTTAAACCCAACCCTCAATCGTATTCTTAGCTATAGTTCACAGTTAAAAGTTCACTTTTTAAAATAAAAATTGTTTTCTGTTTCCAGTTTCTTGGAAAACATTTGACAGGAGTCTCCAAAACCCAATGCTTGGATCCTAGCTATATCATTAACTAGCAATTAAACAGAAGGGAAAAACAAAAACTGATCTCTTAGAGAAATTGCTGCATGGCATGGGTTCTTTCTGTTTTAAACTTTGCAGACCCAGCAGGATTTTGCTAATACCCCATGCACTTCACAGTCTGAATCTTGAGGATATTTTTCCATTTTCTTGTGTATGTGTAGGGTGTGTGCATGCGTTGCACATGGGTGGGTGCATGTGTTTGTACAGGTGTGTGTGTGAGCACACATGTGCCGGCATGTGGAAGCATAAGAACGAGATCAGGAATCTCTGTTCCATCTTATTTCCTCCAGACTGGGTTGCTTTAAAACCAGGGCTCATTTATAGGGTGACCTTGGCTAGCCAGCCTGTTCTGTGAATTCCCAGGCTCTGCCTTCTGGGGCTGGAACTACAGAATCAGGTCCTTCCGTTTGTGGAAAAGGTTTTAATACATGAGACATCTCCCCAACCCTGAATTTCTGAATTTTGTACCAGCTTTGGGCAAAATTGCCAGTGAATAGTCTTTCTGCTGTGGGGTTTTTATGTCCAGGTTCTTGTGCTCGAGACTCAAAGATTGAAACCAGAACATGAGTAGAGGATTAAGACATTTTATTAGAGGGGAGAAAGGAGAGAACTCAAGGAATGAACATGGAGTCTGTGAGGGGCAAAAGAACCATCTGCTAGCTGGCAGGGGCGGGGTTATTTGTAGGATTAGCAGGCCCCAGAAAAGTGGCTTTTCCTTATTATCTCCAGTTTCTGCCAACCTAACTGGGGCTTTTGGTCCCCTCCATCTCATTGGTCTGTTCATACTGGGATTTAGCCCAGTCGATCTTATGATCAACCAGCTGTTTCTTTTGAGGAATTTAGTTTATCTGCCATGGAGAGCTCGTCTCTACATCCTTTCATATTAAAACAAGTTCTCCAGATTAATTTAGGTATTCCTGTAGGATAATCCCAGCATCGGGGGTGGGAGAGGTGAACTTCAAAGACCTTCCCAGCATGGCTTTTCTGCTTTGTCCAAACTACCTAACAAAATTCTCTTTCTTTCATTTCCTTCTGCTCCTTAAAACTCAAGTTCGTTTTACTGCTCTGCCTGGCAAGTTAGCATTCGGATGCTTAAAGCCTGTGCTTACTAATTATTTTCATGCCGCTCGTATGAGGACTCTCAGATACAGGAGGAAGATTCCTATGAAGGCCTAACCGTACCACTCTGAGCTGGGCCGCACCAATGAAGAAAGACTTAGAGTCCTTTTCAGAGGTATTTTGTGGCCCTGAGAAGAATAGATCCTGCTCTTTGGTGTTGATTTGAAACTTCAGCGCAAAATAAAAATAATGGGAAAAGCAGCGCTCCCCCCCCCCAAAAAAAAGCTCTAGATCTCAAATTTATCATTGTGAGATATTTTATAAGAAAGGAGTCAGAGTACTGAAAGTTCAGGTTAAGTTACTCAATGTAAGGGTTCCTCCTAGTCTCTCCGGCCCCACCCACCCTTAGCACCTGGAGATGTGTTCTAGGACAAATAAATAGCCTCAGGTGTGTGGGGGGATGGGAGGAGAGGGACATGTCCGGGCTCTGGACGCTCTCTCCCACAAGCAGTTCCTGCTGATAATGTCCAGGCATCCCCCTAGGGGAAAGGTTGTGCCTTGGTAGAAAGCACTGGAGGAGTCTGGCGGTGATTGATGTTTGGGAAGGGACAAATGAATAAAAGTACTTGTCTGAGGACAGCGGAGACCAGAAGCCAGCCGAGGCATTCTCAGCGTTTCCTCTGAGCCAGCCGCCCCCAGCTGCAGGAGGCTCGCTCCACTCCGGAGCCTTCCCGGACGGAGCTGACCGCCTTGGGCGACTCTGAGTCCCCAGAACGAGGTCTCCAGACTGTGACTCAGTGTTTGGTGTGGATACTGGAGGTAACCATTCTGGCTTGCTGTTGGGTTAAAAAAGCGCTCCAGCGCTTCTGCTTGTCTGAGTAGTTTGGGTCTTGCAAGGAAGTAAGAGATGGAACAGCCGATGTAGCCGAGTTGAGTTGTGTAGCGTGTGAGTGCTGGAGTGCACTTGGGGAGGACAGAAGTTAATGGTGCAGAGTTGATTGACGAGCGCCCTTGGCCGCCAGTACTGTAGACCCGCAATTCCTCTTGCTGAAACCAGCTTGCTCCCTAGGGCACAGCTTAGTCTGGGACACTGAGATCTTCCTCCCGCCACGCCCATTTCCACAATGCCCCGCCCCAGGTCTACCCCTGGCTAGAAGGGGGAGAATAAAGCCTGGGCAAACAGAGTCAGACAGGAGGCTGATCCCGAGAGGGCGGGTGACGCGAGCCGAGTTCTTCACTGGCGCGCAAACTTAAGTTACTGTTGCAAGTGGGTAGTGGCGAAGCGGCTGGCGCAGGAGGTCTCAGAGACGCCATTCGCAGAGGCAGCTGGAGACCGTGTCCTGTCTTCATTCTGCAGTAGATCCAGTGGATCCCCGGAGTGGCAGAGAGGCCACCAGACTCGCACTGCAGGGCGCCCACTGTAGCAGGCTGAGCCATGCAGCCGCCCGCACGCCTGTACGGATGCGCTCTAGTGGCGCTGGTGCTTGCCAGCAGCGGAATGCAAGTCTGGGGAGAGGAAGGAGGATCCCCACCTGCCACTCTATCCATTCTGGGGACCGGAGAGGTAATGACGCCGCCCACTAAGACCTCCTGGCCTAGAGGTCCCAACTCCAGTCTGCCGCGTTCATCAGCACCTGCGGAGGAGCCCAAGGGCGGGAAGATGGCTGGAACTCCTCCGCGCTCCCTCACCCCTCCCCCGTGCCAAGATAACACCGAGTTCAAAGAGACTTTCAGATACATCAATACCGGTTGTGTCCTGCCTCGTGTTTGTGCTGGGCATCATCGGAAACTCCACGCTGCTGCGAATCATCTACAAGAACAAGTGCATGCGAAACGGTCCCAATATCTTGATCGCCAGCCTGGCTCTGGGGGACCTCCTACACATCATCATTAGCATCCCCATCAATGTCTACAAGGTAAACGCGCCTAAAACTCTAGTGGGCTAGGGGAGGAGGGATCCGCCCGACAGCCTTAAAAATTAAGAGGCCTCCAAAATATAGCTTCTGGGCTTTGTAGCGCTTAAGACGTAGGCAAGTATAGTTTTCTGACTATCACTATCACTGGGAACTTTGTGCGTGTACGTGTGTAGTGTGTGTGTGTGTGTGTATCAGAGGGTATTGTGTGTCCCTGTGGAGGCCCGAGAATCATCCTGGATTGCTTCTATCTCTTTTTTGCTTTGCTCTGGTGTTGCCCAGGCTCCTCCCACCAGGGTCAGAAGTGCAGGCCAATCCGGTTTCTGCCTAGTGTTTTTACATGGGACCTGGGATCTGAACTCAAGACCTTCTTTTTGGGAGGCAGAATCGTAACCCCTAAGCCATCTCTCCAACTTATTGGGAAGTTTTTAGAAAGGAAGTCTTCTATGTCAAGTCTACTAAATAAAAGACTCAGTGGTAAATTATAGTAATGTGTATATGAAAAAAACTACTGTATGTGATTGCAATAGACAGTAAAGCTTGAGAAGTATTGATCCTAAAGTTCAACTTTCTTTAGGTGCATCCTCTGAAAGATGTGATCTACATACTGGCAGTACTGATGTTACCTAAAGATTTTTAGGGATGTGAGTTTGTAACAAACTTATTACAGCTTCATTTTAGGATGATTCACAGGTAAGCTAACTTTGGGAAGCATTGTTTTGAGGATATTGAAAATAGAGGAGTTTCATTAGGATCTTAGGGAAACAAATGGTTTAAAATAAAGAGACCCAGACTGGTAAATAGATAGCACAGTTCATTGCTGTACATGGCTTTAGCTACTCTTCAAAAAATACTTGCAGTGATACAAGCACTGGGTTAGATGTGTAACTTTATCCATTCCAGTAACTCACAGGAAGATACTCCCAGTATCTTGTGCAGGACTAATAAGATGCTCACAGTCCTTCCGTGAGTCATGTAGAAGGAAGATGAGCCTCAGGTTTATTAGTTTCCCAAGTGTAAGCTATAAGACCACACTTCTAAAACATTTTTTCATGGGACAGTCAATGACTGTAATAGCTTTAGTACTTAACATTGCTGTGTGATGTAGATACATCAATGAGGACAGGCTCAACGTGCAAGGCAGGATACTCCATGCTGTGTTGGAGCACTAGAGTCCAGCACCTTTGGATCTCATTTTCTTCAATGCTACAAGAAAGTTGCTAGTGCCCACTGATTAAGGATTTGTGTTGTTTAGAAAAACAGACTGAGTGAAAGATGTGGAAATGTTCAGAATTGTTCAAGCATAAAACTGCAGTAATAGAAAGTCACACAAACAAAACCCAAATGTAAAGAGATGAGAATTGACTTGGTGGACTTGCCAAAGGCTAGCCGTGGCCTCATGCAAAGGGAAGAAACTGCGCAGGGTTGGGGAAGGTCATAGAGGAGGTTTCTACCTCCGTGGTGAGAGCAGTTACCATAAATCAGCCCTGACATTTCCCTTCATGGATGTCTGGAAATCCTAATCCCAGAAGCTACATTTTTAAGGGAATTCCAGACATTCTGAGTCAAAAAGATGGGACCCAGATTAGGATGCAGGCCCTGGAGGGAAGCACTTCCAGAAATAAATAAAAGAAATCCTAAAATCTAGGACGACATGCTCTGTGGGGTCCCTTAAGGGTACGCATGACTCTGGTAGGCACAGAAGTAACCCATTTAGTTTTAAAGAGGAGCAGGTTAAGAGTCCCTGTGGCATTTGGCAGAAATCTTTCAGTTCAACTCATTAGAGCTGAACAGAGACTTTCCAATAGAAAGTGGGAGAAATTCGAAATTAAGTAAAATAACAGAGGTCTCCAAAAGCAGGTTATAATCTACCCTTAATAGATGAGCACAAAAGTTTGCACAAGTTCTGTTTAGGGAAGTTTTGGCAATCTCACACATTTAACCAAGTTAGAAAGGTCTCTAAACAAGATAGTAGCTGTAGGACTGTGTAAAAGGTAGCATGAGAACATTTTTTTTTCCCTTGTGTTGCTTGTTTTTCCTTGTGTTGTTATTGACTCTTTCAGTCTGGTCAAAGGAGCATTTATAATAAATCTGAGACTATTTCACTGAGCATGCAGATTTCTTTTCAAGTTCCTGTATTATTTCCTTAGGAAGTGATATCCTTTCCCTCGAAGCCATGCAGTCTACCAAAGCTACGTCTCTGCTTCTGAAATAAAGTGATGAGTCATTACAAATCAGAAACAAACCCAAGATTTCAAGTTAGGCTCCATCGCTATGGCACTAACATGAAATCCCACTTTGTTACCTGGGATTTAGTTTGGGCCATGCTGTAACAATGGCCACTATTTATTCAGTACTTGGTTTATTTCATTAAATGACTGTGATGACCTTACAGAAGAGGTATTGCTGTTATCCCAGATTTCGATCTAAGAAAGTTACACAATGAAGAGGTGAAGTGACTTGCCCAGTGTCACACCACATGAAAGGTATTACACTGGACTTGAACCCAGGCCATCTGACTGTAGCAAAAATGTGGCCCACCCTATCTTACTGAATTTAGTGTTTTCAGACACAGCATGACCTCGACTGAGTGCTCTAGTGGAACTGTGGATACAGTCCTAGTAAGAAAGACACTTGGTAAATATTTTCATGATGTACTTGAATATCTGAGGATTGCTCTTTCAAAGTCCTCTTCGGATGATCTTTAAATATGATATGTATATCATTAGATGCTATTCTAAATATGTTCTTTATTGAAATACTTAGTTTAGGACAAAAGACATTTTGTGACCTTTTATAATTGTGTCACTATAGTAAATTTTTAAAATATGTATTTAAAAAAGAATTTCAAAGCATCGGGTGTTATGATTCCTAAATAACACTTTAAGCAAATTATGAATGCTATTTAGATGTATTCTAAAGTAAACACTAGAATTTCAAAGGAAGCGATTCCTAATCTCTTTTTGATGAGTTGTTACACTTCTCTTTGAGAATTCAGTATATGCATCCTCGGGAACTGGTAGAGTCTCCAAAGCCTTCTACTGATAACGTCCCAGGCGCCCAGAAGCATCTGTTTGCATCTATTATGCTGATCTGGAGTTCAGTAAATGTCACAGTTCTTTGTGGAAACCATGCTCTTTGATGCAACTCTAAAAGTTCTGCTGTGGAATTGACAATCTTGGGAAACACCCCTGCCTGACCCACCCCTGCCATGCTTCTTTCCAGCATCTGGGTGCCTAGAAACTTCCAGGAAAAGTCATTCTTCTCTGTGGCATTCAGGGGTTTCTATGTCACAGGCCCTGGCGTACCAGGATGCTGAGTAAACTGAGGTTGTAAAAACACTTCAAGTGTGTGAGATTACTCTAGCAACTATTACAGAGTAACGCAGTTGAGTGATCCCCATACATCCCATCATGCAGATAACTTATAGGTCTATTAACGGTGAGATTGATAAAGTATTACTTATTTAAAAAAATAAGATTATCTGAGAGAAAAAAAGACAAAAAATTATTTGGTGTGTCCATCTTACATGCTTATGTCTCCTACAAAAAGCTTACTGCCCTAGCAGTGGTGTAATGAAAAGTTACGTCTTACTGTTGATGTTCATATGCTCTGGTCACAGATATAATTTTGTTGTCACAGCACTACAGTGAGATACATAAATAAAACTTAAATTCATGTAATGACTAAATTGCATTATGTGGCAAGATTGATTTTTGAAAAGCACTTTAAATACTCATGTAAACATGCGGGAAACAGTCAGTTTTGTTAGCCTTTCACATCAGTACATATGGGACTGTGCCTGCACTGCAGGACACAAAACATGAGAAACGGAGCATTTAATCATTCTCAGTGATATTTTAAATAATACATGGATAACATATTAAGTGACATATGAATTTATAGATACATAAATAGAAAGATAACACTTGGCCCTGGGCCTAGATCACAGTACTAACAATAAATGGTATTAAAATGTGTATGTGTGCTTGCATTGGAAATTGATGTTTGGGGAGAGCTTTGATTTTGTCATGATAAACACACCTACAAATATCATTTTTGCACATACAGGCTCACATAGGTATATGACCACATTTAAAGGGCAAGTTTCTAAAACTAGAATTGCTAAGTCAAAGAACACATGAATTTGTAGTTTTGATAGATATTGTCATATTGCGCCTCAGAGTCATCATTGTACTCTTGGCTCTGATCACTATTTCTGATCACTGCATATATATACATATATATGCATGCATGTATGTATAGATGTTATTTTATATATTTATATGTCTCTAATGCACAAATACCTATGCTCAATGTTACATGATGTGTATATACAGTTGAAACAAAAACAAGTAGTTTAATATCTGCTTAGTATGCACTTCCTACAAATAATAAAGTTAGTGGAGTCATCTAGCTTGTTGCATAGAATCTATTATCCAGTTACTGAGTTGTCGTAATCTAGAATAAAAGCTATAGAGAAAGCAAAAAGTTGAGAGTGTTTCACACTTAGTCCTTTTCAGTGTTGTTGGTTGACTCACTAACTTGACTTTCTTTGGTTTAGTGGTAAAATTTAAAAAGACAAACTTAATGGTCATCTGGGGAGAAATTCTTATGCAACAATGAGCTTTTAAATTAGTTCTGACTTTATTTTAAAAATTTAACTCTCTTTGTGCTATATCTACATGCATATCTGAATCTATGTAATTCCCAAGTATAACTTCCATTATGTGTAAGCACGTTTTTAAAAAATTCCAATTGCAAATAGATAAAGCAGATTAGACATCTACATTAACTTTAAATGTAATCAGGTATGCAGAGGTAATAAACAGCTAAACATTAGCCTGGTAACCCATTGAATGCTTTTAGATGGCTTCGCTGTTAAAAGTTGTAAACTACCTAAGAGGCAAGGAGCTTCATAACTTTTAGAGGTCAAATTGCTGATCTTTAACATTTAGCTAATTAAGTTGGAATACATCCAAAATTAAAATACAGGCATGTCATAATGTAGAATTGCTTCATTAACCTCCTCTCCCCCCAAAATGAATTTGAATTGAGGTGACCTTGGTAGGTAGTTAGACATTGTCTGTTTGTGATGCTGTCAAATTATGCTTCTAAACAAACTTACCTGTCTCACTATCCTACATACCACTTGTGGCACTTAACAATTTTGTATATAATTAAATGTTTTAATAATTAAAAATAAAATTGGTGGGACTTCATGGAGTTTAAAGTTTAAAGTTAAAATTTTGCTATCAGTAAAGCATATACACATATAGCAATACAAGAAGTAAAGGTATCATTGCTTGTGTTTTTTCCTAATTTAATAATATTGTTCTCATTTTCAGTCTACTATTAAGTTGCCAGTAACTTAGAAATTTCCTTGATATTTTAATAGCATTAAGGTATTCGTGTGTGTGTGTGTTTGTGTATGTGTCTATGTTTGTGTGTGCATGTTGTCTGCATATGTATGGTACACGTCTGTACATGTGAGAGTCAAAGAAGGATGCTGGGTCGTACTCTCCTTATTCCCTTGAAATAGGGTCTCTGATTGAACTTGGAGCTAGCCTGGAAGTCAGCAAGCCCCAAGAATCTTTCTGTCTCTGCTCCCTACAGTACTGAGGTTACAGGCCATGACTAGCTTTATCATGTAAGTGCTAGGGATTTGAACTCAGGTCCTTACGCTTGAACACCAAGTACTCTTACCCACTAAGCTATCTTCACAGCCCTCATTTAATAATATTTTAGTTATAGAAGCAGTTTTATTTTTACAAAAAATAAAACCGATATGCATTTGAGACTTGTTTATTTAAAGCAAAAAAAATTAAGGGCCACTGAGCAAGCACTTGTAACTATTGTCTTGAAAATGTGCTAATAAAGAGTAAGGTGACTATCTCTGAGTAACATGGAATCAACTAACAAATACTCCTATGCACATTTAAAATGGTGTCTGTAACAGCCAGTGACGGACAAATACTTTTCGACAAGTGACATCCGCAAAAGTTCATCTGAACAGAGGTGGAAAAGCTTCCGTTTGAAGGTGTTGGTCATAATTAACTAACAGATCAACAGCAGAATTCAGAGGAGGCAGAAATTCAAAACCACAGGTCCCCTTTGTGTGGCTTCACATGTTGACTCGAGATTCCTGTGACAAAATGGTGAGCAAACACTGGGCTCTATGCAGGGAAAGCTTCTCCAGGTTGACTCTGTGGTACTTGTGTTTGCCTGTGATCTCACACTTGGCCACTCCACAGGCTGAGGCTTTTAGAAGTGTCAGGTAATGTTTCTTTCGGTGGTGTAAGTCTTACCTATCAAAGACTTCGTGTTTTTTCTTTGCTCACTTAAAGTGTGGTGTTCGAGATTGAAGATATTCCCATCCTTGCACAAAAGCATAAAACGTGGTCAAGGCCCTGCTGTGCTCAGGGTCAGGGAGCCATGTTCATTTCACAAAGAAAACCATATAAGGCTATCTTTGGGTGGCTAGTATGCTACAGTTGATTATTTTTAGAGAAACATGTCAAATGTTAATAAGCGATTAAGTGTTTCAAAGTGTGCTGACAGAGAAAAGCTGAGCTGAAATAAGACTTTAGATGTAATTTATGATGTGAAACAGTCTCTCTGAGTTTTGCAAAGTCATGGAGAGGTTGGTTATGTTTGGAAGAAGATAGCTCAGTGCAGCGTATAGGCATACCTTGGCCGAAACACAGTTAAATTTAGACTTCTTTATTTCCATTGCTTGCATAGTGATTTCTCTTCCCCTATACGTACTATAGTGAAAATAGAAAAAAAAACTGACCAAAATATGGTGGAAGAAATGTGGGAGATGGGTGGGAAGTAGGAAGAGGAGGAGGTTAATAAAGATCATCCTTGAGTCTGAAATCTATTAACCAAGTTGGTGGACGCATTTCCCAATCAACTCTCATTCCCTGAGGCTCCTACAGTGTACTGATCTACTTCTCTGCTTAGGTTTCCTTGTGCCTTCCAGAAAGAAAGTAAACTACCTTCAGGATGTTTACACCCATAGCCTCTTGCCTTTCACTCTATTTAAAAGGACTTTTAGATTACAGAGAATTCAGGTATCTAACTTATCTAACACTATTCCAGGTGCGCTTGTGGGTAACAGGTGTCTCATTACACAGATAGAATCTGGTTTCAGTAGAGCATGAAAGAACTTCAAGAGTTTGCTTGAATTCACTCTCTCACTTTATGTTGAATTCTGAGGCTGTAGGTTCTGTGCTCTGTATCATGAGATTCTCTTTAAGAGATCTAGCTCAGATACATGTACCTAATGGCTTTGTGATCTCTCTTGGTTGGATGTGTTCAAAATAAGTAGCCTGTGGAAAAATCTTTCGAGTGCAAAGTGAACATATTTGTAAGTCCAGATAACAGGAGAGTAGCAATTTGTCTTTATGGGGGAAAGGGGTGTTGTACTGGGATCAAACCCAGGGCCGTGTAAATGCTAAGTAAACACTCTGCTTCCAAGCCTTGTTCCCATTCCAGCAATACATTTTTTTACTGGTCCATAATAGACTTAGAAATATATATATCATTTATTAATACTGATAATTTAATATACAATAATGCAATATTATTACTAATAATGTCATAATTAAGGAAAACTTCGTATTTCTCCTAAATTTTTAAAATATTTTTATAACTATGCTTCTCTTAGAAATTGTGTTACAAGTACACCTTAATTTATTATCATTAAAGTCATTTTTCTATTTCAGTAAGTCATAGAAATCTTTCAGAGCAAGAATGGTCTGTTTTGTCCTGCAAAATGAATGGGTTACCAAGGTCTCTGCTTTACACAACTCCAGGGGGTGGCGTTCACATTATGTTCTACTTAAATGGTGTCTCTGGTGGGGGGAGCTGACATTATTTCTGACCCACATATTTCTAACCCACCTCATCTAATATTTAAATGACTAGTGCCTTTTGATGGATACAGAGTTAAACTTGCAATTTGTGTATGTCCTGAGGGCATGGTACAATGTAAGCTTTTTGTTTTATTTTAATCCTATGCCCTTTATCAGAAGCTTAGTTTCAATTCCTTTATGTGTGAATGAAAGAGTTCTGATATAAGTATTTGGATGAGAATGTCCTTTCTTACTGAAATTCTAGTTTAACTTCTAGTTAACTCAGAAAAACTGATCTGCTCCAGGAAACTGAGATAAAAATGGAACATATCCTTTCCCAAAGCTGGAAAATGTGACTCTTCCGTTATTTCCCTCTTTTGATGTTTATAGAGTAAAAGCTCTTCTGTATCATCAGTCATTGAAGGAAATGTTCACAATTCCTGGTGAGATGGAAGAGACTGACTGTTATCCCTTTCTATTTGCTTTGCTCACCCACCTCCTAAAACAATCATCTCTTTCAGCACCTGTGTGTACTGTAATCTAAGTCCTTCTAGGAATGAAAGTGTTTCATAGGATCCTATGGTGAGAAACTGCAGGATCTGTTTTATGTCCGTCATTCCTTTGACAAGTCTGAGTGGGAGGTTGGGAATTATTATCTTTCACCTTTTCCAGACCGCTTGTAAGGTCAGAAGTCTAATAAGAGCGCAGCTGACCACCAAAAACCTTCATCCTGGAGATTCGGACTCTGTGTGAAGATACTCTGCTTATTTGGATTAGTAGATACAAAAGGCAAATCCATGGTTATCTCAGTTCTCTAAGGAATATATTTGTACCATATAAAACTTGAAAACTTTATATCAGTTTCTGCCTTATGGTCTTACTCATTCATTCACTCACTCATTTGTATTTAAATGGACAAGTGACCACTGTGTACCACACATTTTACTAGGTGTTAGAAATATTGTAATATTCTAGAACTACTTTTAGTTCTTAGTATGCACTTTTTTTTTAAAAGAAAATGACTTGTAGGGTTAACGGGCTGGGTGAATGAACATTTACTAGCACAAGATGGTTACCTTTGACATTTCCTGACTTGATGACTTGAGCCCTTGTGATATAAGTCAGGAATTAGCAGAGGGTCCCCATGCCCATTTAATCTCTCAAGAATGCATTTTTAATTAAAAAGAGAAATAAAAAATGTAAAGCTCCTAGCTGGAGAGATTTTATATCTTTTACAATGCTCTTAAATGAAGCTTATTTGTTTCCTATTTATGCTTCTTTTCCTTTCAGAAAAGCTTTATAACTATAGAATCCAAAAGTCATTTTATAACGTAATATAGCAAGTACTCATTTGGATACTTTTGCTTTTTTTTCTTTCACTCAACAGAAACATAAAATTGTAACCATTCCTGAAGAGAAGCTTTATAATCAGTATTTTACTTCATTTTTTTTAAATTTAGTGTTTGTTTTTATCATCCAAAAGAAATATACCCTAGAAGTAGTAAAACACATAGGGGAAAATGGTCCAAGACAAATGTAAGATTCCACTTTGCCAAGTAAACATAGTCATTCAATGCCAGTGGCACCTACTGCCAATAAGAGTTACGAGTTACGGGGCTGGAGGGGTGGCTCAGGGGTTAAGCCTCTGCCTTGCAGGCAGAAGGTCCTGAGTTCGGATCTAGACCCCACCTATAGACACAGGGTAGAAGCGAGGGTGGCCTGCCTTTCTGGTCCTGGTAGGGCGGAGCCTGTGAATCCCGGGGCAGAGTAAACAAGGAGGAGGTGGAGGCGGTCCATGGTGGTTCCCGAATCCGTCTGTGGTTCTACACATATATACAGATACATACACACATGCATACACGCACAATTGAATAAATTTTAAAAAAAAGAGTTACGAGTTATATGAGACAAAATGGTGTGAGAACCAGTGTCCATCACAGAAGCATTTCCTACTAGGCCCAGCTCGGTAACTATTGCATGATATAGATTCAAACTTACCTTTGAAAGGATCTATAATTTTAATTCATGTAAAAGAAAACACATCAGTATTGAACTTTAGCATCTTTTTGCCCCTTCTCCTCCCCTCACCCCTCTTGAATACATGCTAAGACACACTTCACCACTATTAAGCAATATCCCCAGCCCAAGACTAACTTTAAAAAATATATTTTACTTATTTATTTACTACCTATTCATTTGAGAGGGGGAAGAAAAAGAGTGGGAGGAAGGGAGGTGAGGACAGTGAGAACACATACTAGGAAATACAGGTGGAGACCAGAACACAGCTTTTGGAAATCATTTGTCTCTTTCTACCATGTGAGCTTCTAGGCACTGAACTCAGATCACTAAGTTTGTGAGCAGGTGACTTACCCCCTGGTCTGAAGGAAATTTTTTTAAAAAGTGCTCTTTCTGAGCTCAAAGCAAAGCTGCTTCCTTTTGACTAAAGTGAATCAATTTCCAATGATTGGTGAAAGAATTAGTATCCACAGATCCTTAACAATCTCCAAGAATAATCTTTCACTGGATTTTAAAGATGGCATTTTGATTGACAGTAGGTTTCTTACAGATTGCCCATATCCAGAACTTTAGTATTAAACAAGAAGTTGAACTCCAAGCACTGTATTTTCCAAAAAGTAGAAGTCGTAGAAATGACAGAGCTGAACATCAGTAGTGAAAATGGATTCTGCCACAGGATACCAAGTCTGCTGGATCTTCACTAAGCCTTCTGACTTTACTCCTTTAATGATATAACTTCAGGCAAGATCTGAGTACTGAAGACAAATTGGAACATCAGTCTTGGACTTTGTAGAGGAAGAGCATACACAGGCCCAGCATGGCTCTTGCTCCAAAACGGTGAAAGTAACGGTATTTTCTTATCCCTCAGCTTCTCTGGCATCTAAGAATCAGCAGCTGCCAGTTTGGCATCAAAAGCATGAAATACTAAGGGTCGATGAAGGTTAATGTTCTCCCTTTTGCAGCCCTTTTCCCTTCAAAATTGTACATCAGAAAGCTGTAATCTCTCGGTTACGGTTAGGTTCCACACTATCTCTGCATTGAATTTGAACAGCAGTGTTACAATTTTCAGTTTATGTTTCCCTGTCTTCTGTGATAACTTGGGTCAGAGGTTGGGCTGCAGGCCTTCCAGCGGTATGAAGAGCTAGTCCAGTTTCTAGTCTGAGCCAAAAACAATAGAAACCTCAAAACAGAGTCTAGATTCAGGACCGAGCATATTTTCATGGCCAGCCTGTTTCCCCTTTGATGGTCTGAACATTCACTCATCTTAATTCTTCTGATAGTTGCACCCACATACCAATATTAACTAACTGTGTTTGAAATAATTTGAGACAGAATAAAAATTTGAAAATATTTAAATACTTGAACATGATGTGAATAAAGTAGGCAAAATGAACAAGTTTCTAAACAGAAACAGAGGCAGTTGAATAGATGAATGAGCGAATGAATAGATACATGATGGTGGATATCTGATGAGATGATGATAGATAATAGAAGATAGAGGACAGATACATGATTGATAGATTATAGATAAATGACAGAGAAATTGATTAAAAGATGTTACAATGCTGAGAAGTTCTCTCTGCAATTCATAAATTGGAATATTAGGGTTATGATTCAGTCTGAGTTCAAAACTTGAGAAACAAGTGAGTCATATTAGTTTCATCTTCCCAAGCTGAATGAACATAGGACTCAAACAGTTTAGGGGAATTTACTATGCTGTTATCGTCATCAGCATAGCAGGAGAGTTGATACTAACATTGTGAGTTAAGGAAAAAAGTCACATCCTATCCACAGGAATTGCTGAGAAAAGGACATATGTTCTTTCTTGCCTGCAATGCCTATATACATGCTAAAGTATGCCAAAGTACTGAACCAGCTCTCTACACCTTATCTACCTGGCTAGGGAATGGTCCTACTCACTATAGGCTGGGCCTTCCCATGCCCATAAATAATCTCCCATAATATTGCTCAAGGCTTACCTTCACTACTATTCTTTTTTCACAGATATGCCCAAAAACTCAGCCCTCACCTGTATCTAGCTGATCCTGGGGAAAATCTAAATTCAAGAATCAGATAAGCCCAAAGGAGAAGCTTAAATTCAAGCAAGTAGGTTGGAAGCAAGGGATAGTGAATTCTTCCTTCCTTCACTTTTCTTCCTTTCAGCCCTAAGTAGATTGGACCGTGGATTCTAAGTCACAGTTTCAAGTTGTAAGAGGAGAGCTATGCATACAATGCAGTGATAGAACTCTTGCATAGCATGCTCTAGGCCCTGGGTTCAGCCTCTAGTATCACAAATACTAATTTACACTCAAAAATAGCATTTATGCTGTGTTCTCCTGAAGCCAATCACTCAGACACATCCAATTAACTATCACATTAGAAGATAGGGAGAAATTCTTGTGCCATGTGTACACATTTCGCCAGTATTTGACACATAGCTTGGAGTTTAAGACTATTTTATTTAATCTACTGCATGTTCTTTCTTCGGAAGACCTTTTTTTTTGACACACTGTTTCACAGATATCATTGTGGTTGTAAGCATAGATTCTGGGGTCAGACCAGCTGGGTGCACATGTGGATGGATTACTAAAGTGAGTGACCTAAATTAGGTATGTTGGCTGTGTTACTCAGGATTCTCTAGAGTGACAGAAACAGCAGAATGAATATATAAAAAGAGAATTTAGTAGATGGGCTTATGTGGCATGGTCCAGGTAGCTCAACAATGGCTGCCAGTAACTGCTTCATCCAGAAGTTGATTATTCCGGCAGCCTCAATCTGTGGCTGAAGGCTGGAAGATTTCTAGAGTCTCTGAACTTCAGTCAGGTTGAAGGATGGGAGGGTCTAAGAAGCCAGGTTGTAGGAGGGAAGGCGAGCTTGCCAGCACAAGGCAAGTCTTCTTGAACTCTTCTGTCTTGTGGTCCTTTGGTCTGCTACTGGGAGGTTCCATCCAGATTTAGGGTTGGTCTTTGCATTGCAAATATACTGATCCAGATAATCTCCGCAGGTGGCCTGACAGCTGCTCTGTTAGCTAATCCCAGATGTGGTCAGGTTGATAACCAGGGTTAACTAAGTTGGCTATCTCATGAAGAGAAACTACAATTTTGTAGCGGTGAAAAGGTCGATAATCTCTTCTGTACCTCTGATTCAGGAGTGGCTCAGCCGGACAGGCCTGAGGCCGAGTTCTTCCTGAGGGTATGCTGAAGGGATCACTGTACTTGAAGACTTGCCCAGACCAAGACACTCCCCGCTCTCCTCCCCAATTTCTTCTTGTTTGTCAGATGTCTCAGCTCTTTGTCATGCTGGTTTCTCCACCGATGAGATTCTACGTCCCATGACACAGAAGCTGGCCTCCCCCAGTGAGTGACCTCAAAGTGGACAAGAGGAAGTCGTTCATCTTTTTGAAGCCGGTTACAAGCAGTGTCACTTTTGCCAGATTTTATTCATTAAAATCCAGTTCCTAAGTCTAATTCAAGATCAAAGGATTAGAAATTAAGCTTCATCTTTTAAAAAGTAAAATAACAAAATAGCGTGGGCATATTTAAAACATATTTAACACAGAGAGTTAATAAATATCTAGGGGCTTCATTGAGGGTAAGTAGTAGAAGTACTTTTCATGATTGCTTAGTACTTGTCAAGTATGGTGCCTGGCCCATTGCAGGTGGCCTGTATATGTTCTAGTCAGGACCCCACCCCATAAGTGGTAAGATTCTGTTTTGCTTTGTTTTCTTGGCTCATCTAAGTTCCTAAGATCCATGTAATCATAAGAATGGTTACATGAAATATTGTCTGAATAATTTGTAGCAAGCTGGGTCTACTATCATCTTTGTAACCAACTGAAGCCTTTTATTCAAGGGCAAGTAGCAGTTTTTCTCAAACAAACTGAGTTCATAGCTGGTCCAACGTTGCACTTTCCTAATGTCCATAGAAAACCCACCATTCTCAATAAAGAGTTCTGAGGATTCTGACTATTTGCTTGTATGCCAAAACGCATCAACAAGTTCTACTAAGACCACGTCTTCTCAATCCCAACATATTACTGAACCTCAAAATCTAATTAATGTGCCTGAGTTATGTAGCAAACACCAACATTCAACAACAATTCTAAGAGGAGAGACAGTTTCATCCAAAAGGTACAAACCAAAAAGTCATAAGACAAGATTTCATATGTGTCTGACTGCAGCATGTGTGACTATGAGTCACATCAAGTAAAAGGTTCAGCTTGAGGAACTGAAGGTGAGATGATCATTTCATAAGTTTGCAAAGGTTTCCTAGACTTCAGTAGTCCGGTAGACTACTGAATTTATTGACTACCTCATTCTTCTGCAACTAAAGTAATGGGGTCATCAGTTGACAGTTATAGGAGTGGACACAAGGAATATAAGCTCCAACTCTGGTCTGCCTGGTATATTTTAACTAACTAGGAAAGGAGAATAATACAAACTTCAGGCATGAGAGAACATTTTACTAATTTCATCACTGATGCTTACTTACAAATCCCTGATGTCTATTTTATCATTCCTCAGTATCTTGGGAATAGAGAATAGCCATCTGGCTACCTCCTGCTGAAAAAGAATAAAATTATTTCACTTGATATTTAAATCACTTATAAGTTCTTGGGGTAAATACAGGTTTTGTAAGGCCATGACCTATATTCTTTATGTAACTGTTTGATTGCAAATATTCTGAAGCATATTTAATTGTAACATAATCATAAATAAGATTGATAAAACAAAAATTATTTACCTAAGTAACACAGGAAAAAAAACACACAAACCAAAATCTGGTATTGGGAATGTCCAAGAAGCAATCCTGAACATAATTCTTTTATGCCTAGATGCCTATTTTCCAGTCTTCTCTGAATTTCAATGTCAGCATAAGTGTTTACTTAAACACAGTAAGAAGTATTCCCCAGGCACAAGGCTTCCTACTCTGGTAGGGTATGCTCTAGAACAATCTAATTATTGTGTATTTCTTTAAGGATTTTATTCCTTTTGCTAAGGGGAAATGGTTCATACAATTTGATCAGGTAACAATTTTCAGGATGGTGGGCAGATTTCTAATCACATATTGATGGGCTCCTAATCCTTATCAGGACAAGAAGGTTATACTGCATGAATGTGTACCAGAATCCATCTTCTTGTTATACGTGTAAATAGTTGTAAGTCTCTTAGCTTTATTTACTTGCACTGTTGGAGAAAGGACACAACTATATGCATACTAGGCAAACCAGGGGTCTAATCACTGTGCTTTGAGTTTTTGGTGTGTGTTGTATTTGTTGGATTTGCTGATAGTCAAAGTATACTCTTTTTTGTTGCTATGAGAGAGAACACCCAAAGTCAAACAACTTAAGGGAGAAAGGGAGATTTATTCATCTTACGGTTCCAGAGGGGAGATACAGTCTTTCATGGCAGATGTGGCATGATGGGCTGGCAGAAACGAGAGGCAGGCTAAGTCATTCCAAACATCTTGGAGGCTGAGAGCTGCAAGACTGTCTGCTGCAAGAGCAGACTTCTCCAGAAGGTAGGGTGAGACTAATCCACCTCAAGTCTTACCCCCTGTGACCGTCTTCCTCCAGCAGGCTCTACCTCTCAAAGGTACCATGACTTGCCCAAACACAGGAGACTACGGGGGATACATTTCAAACCCTGATACAAGGTGAGAGTCTGGAGTAGTTGAACTACTCTTGAAATATTTGTAGTGAGAAGAAAGTGGACATTTGAGCACCAACCAATGGGTCTTCTATGTGTCAATTAAAGAGAAAGAGTACAGCAATTTCTCTAATCATGGTAATCCTGGGAGACAGAAGCCTTTTAATGTTGGCTTTTGCGCTGAATATAGCTGAACTGTGGGAACTGGTGATCTAATCAGCTATTTGATTGATGAACAGATTTGGGGAATGCACAACCTCAGAATCTATGGCATAACTCAAGCTTCTCCAGAAACTGTGGGGAAAAAAAGAAAAAAGCAAAAAACAAGGGCTGGTGATACATAGCCTCCCAGGAGGATACCCTTAATGTGGTAGTTTATTTTTGTAATGCCTTTTACTTTATCAGGTCTCACAGTAAAATTAGAAGCCACAAAGAAGTTAGTTACAATTATAAACCAAGGGATTGGTATGGCCATATACAAAGAGAGTTTGGACAATAAATGTCTGCTTGAGACAGGTTTTAGAGAATCCTAATCATAAAGTTACCATTCCATACGAGTTTAAGGATGACAAAGGAATAATGTAAACAGAAATTATGTTGATAAGTTCTGAGAAGAATGACAAAAATGCAAATAAAGAAAAATACAGCTGAAATCATATGTAGTTTTAGCTATTCTGAGAAGAGGGTTTTTAAAGAGAAATGTCTTCATTCTGTGATCACATTGCTGATTTCCTGATCTTAAGTTGCTCGATGTATGACTGCCTGGGTCAAGCTTCATTTGGGCGTAATAAAGACAAGATTTATTATTATTATATGCTAACAAGAAGGTACCCTAGTGATCAGAATGTGATGGAGTCTACTCCATTGGAAAGTACTATGGTCTTTGTTCTTTTAGGACGGAGGATTATTGCACTTCACCTGTATAGTTTCTGATAAATGACCATCAAACAGTTTAAGGGAATAAGGGGTTTATTCTCTTACGACTGATTCCTGGTTACAGTTCATAGTCCACTTTAGCAGGAGAGCTAACACCAACACCAGGGCCAAGGGAAATGGCCACATAATATCCATATAACTGCTGAGAGAGGGATGATCCTTACTTGCCAGACCAGCACAACTGGCCAAGTGTACACAAGAATGCCAATTTTCTCAAACAATTCCCTCCATTTTATTTATGAACAACGAATTGAAAGCAAACTCCTGAGAAGAAAGATTATAATTTATTTTCTAGGAAAGAAAAGGAGGAGGGAAGGAAAGAAAGAGGGAAAGAGGGAAGGATAGAAAGGAGGGACAAATGAGGAAAAGTCCATCTAATTCTGTCTTTTGATTGGTTGAGTCTTATTTTTCCACTCTTCTGACTTCTTTAGTCTGGGGCAGTCATTTTTTAATCCTGTGTCCCACTACCTTGCAATAAGCACACTGATTGTTTTCACTTAATGACTCAATTTATTTTCATTCTTTCAGTTCTTCTACAGTCCTTTCCATTTTTCCCTTATTCTAAATGAGTACTGCTTCATTTTCCCTTGTTCCTGTGCTTCCAACTCCACACTTCACCTCTGTTACTACAAGCTTTAGAAACTACTGCTGCTATTTGAGAAGTAGATATTCCTAAAGAATTTTTTTTAATAAAAGAGGCACTTGGATGGGTAAAAATTGTGTATCATTGATGGATATGCTCAACATTGACATTCCAAAAATTTTGAAGGGGAAATAGAGAGATGACTCAGAAGTTAAACCTCATCCTCGAAAGTACACAGACCTGAATTTGAATCCCAAATCTCACATAAAAATGCTGGACAGAAATGATAGAGGCCTGCATGTCCAGTCCTGGAAAGTGGAGCCTGGGAAACCCTAGAACAGAACAAAAAGGAGGTAGAGTACTCCATGATGATTCCCAAAATTGGGCCTCCACAGGAGTGTGTGTGCTCACACACACACACACACACACCACAAGCATACATATGCAAAAAATTTTAAATAAAAAATTATGAGATATGAGATTTTTGTTTAACCACCTGGACTTTAACACTTTAGTTATGGTGTGTTTTTTGGAAGTTCTGTCACTGGGCATCTCATAATTCAAAACACATAGCAAAATCTGTTATTATTTATATCTCCATTGTGGCTATCTGTCTAGCAGGAGTCATTGAATCTGATAGATGGGGAACTGGGGTTTTCTCTCTTCCTTTCTCAAGAACCATTGGGGGCTATTCAGCTGTTAGCATCACATTTATGAAAAACCTGAATATCAGTCTAAAGGAGTGATATGTAGGGGGAAGAAAGCAAACAAATTTTTCAGTAGGAGAGATCATCTTGACAGGTAGAACTATCATTTTCCTAATTATTTACTGCCACAAGAGTTTCCACCACTGATTGAGAAATTTATGGTAACAAAGTCATTGGTGAATTTAGAGCATTTAAAATTATTTCTTCATCTTTCTCCAGTTATGTATCAGGGAAGACAGACCTGGGGATTTAGCATGAAAAGGAACCACAGTTTTACATTTGCACTCAGCAGGTTCATCTTGATAGAGTAATGTGAAATCTTTACATAATTGGTTTCTTTCCATTTGCCTTCTATCTTATAAAAATAATTCTGATTGTCAGAGAGAATGATAACTTGGTAGTTCCACTTCTGAGGGATTTTTCTGCTGAATTTAAAGCATATTGAAGGTGGACATTACAAATAAAGACACCTTCTTTCTTTCTCACGAGCTCATAAGTTAAGCAGTCTAATCCACAACTGAAAGCTGCAACCCAGAACTGGAGTTGCCCAAACATAACAACTGATTCTTGTGAGGGGAAGGAGGAAAGTGAAGTCCAATTCCTTGTAAGTCCTCAAAGCAAGGGTCCCCCTTTTCAAATTGCCCAGGGGCTTCTTTCACCTAAGAAACTAAATTCAAATGGAAAGAAAGGGAATCCAGTGACCATAAGTACTGAGCCAGCTTACACAAATGCTTCAAATTTAAAGTACACCAAACCTTTGCAATTCCACTGCATAAAATGTTTTTGTGCCAAGGTATTTTTTCTTGCAGAGAAGAAAATATTCAGAATTTCCTGGGCAAACCAGTACCTTTGAAGCTTCATGGATTCCCCCGGTGTCTGATCGTGTTCAGCCTACCATAGTCATAAAATTGGCTGCTCACCTTATCTTGTTACAAAACTCCAAATCAGATATGGGTGTTAAAAAAAAGGAAAAAACAAAGTAGAGAACCTAATGCTTAGAGAAAGTCCAACCAAAAAATACCCATCAAGAAGGTTGAAGACAAAAAAAAAATTTCAAATCCACCTTTCGCCATGTTATGGGTTCTGTAGAGCAGAAGTCACAGCGGAGAAGCTGGTAGCATTGTATATTTTGATAAATCAAGGTCCCGACTTCTCTGCACCAATAGGCTTCTGGAGTACCACTGAAAGTCAAATTTGCAAATTACCCTGTGATACTCTGAGTTCATTTTTATTGCAGAATATGTAATAATAAGGTTACCAAATAATTAGAGAAATGGAAGAAGGAGTACATGCTCAAGACCTGATCTGCTTTTTTAAAACTGTAATTAGGGAGACCCAACCTGATGAAAGAGAAATCATTGGATTAATCTCACTATGAAGTTTGGTTACAAGAGTACCTACCACCAGGTCTCACTGATGTGCATTTCCTTGTTCATATTCTGAGAAGCCAGAGTTAAGTTTTAAATATCCCATCATGCCAGTTTCCTATTCAGAATCTTACAATAGATTGCCTCATGAAGTATCCAAATTCTATAGTTTCATCTCCTATTCCTTTGGTTGAATCAGTCAATTCCAGCTATCTCTCATGGTCACTAGACTAGGTTTAATAAGACTTTTATATTTTCCATTTCTCTGCACAATCTGCTCTTTCAGGATTATTGTTATCTTGCTCAAATCTCTACTTTAGTGTTATCTGTTCAGAGAAATCCTGCTTTGAAGCTTATCAAGAAATACCTCAAATCCCATCAATAGATTTTTGATTTAGTTGCTTCTGTTTGATCCCAAATCAAGGATTGGTTGATGATTTTTTTGTTTGTTTTTTCCTCAAACTACATGTAAGCCCTACAAGAAAAGGTAGCTTGCCTTGTTCATTGATAAGCACCCTGTACCATGAATGGTCTTTGTAGTAAATGGCTTTTAAAGTGAACACTAGATAATCATCTGTTTAACCCAGAATTCATAAAATAGATTATAGAATCTATTGTGTTAATATATTATGTGACAGTGTTCTCAAGACATGAATTAACTAGAAACTTTTATAACATTTCATATAAAATTCCAACTTCCAACTTCCTCAGAAAAATCAAGTATCTTCATATTTGTGATCACTTAATAAAAAGTATTTGTTTATTAGCAGCTGTCCTTTTAGTAGTCCTTTTAGACAAGGACTACTAAAGACTCCACCATGCCTGTTAAATTTTCACCAGTGACTTGGTTCCTTTTACTGCTCATTGATGTGCTTGGTTTTATGAGTTTTCATTAAGTACATATGTGGTAAAGTCTCCCAACACTGTCCCTTGCATCGGTGTAATTTTTCATGTCCCATTTAGAAATGAAATTGGTCCTCTGCTCAGTCTTCAAATCACATTCATAATAAGATGCACATTTAAGCCTGTGGTACTATTCCAGTTATAGAACAATCCACCCAGCCTGACAAACTCGGTTGAGTCTTTATTACCACTCCAAGGACAGAAATACACGTGTTTTTCAGAATAGTTTTCATTCTTGTAAGGTTATTTTTAAAAACTTTTAAACCCATAGATTTGAAATATCTGTCTTTATTTTCAAAACCTCATGAACATTAGATCCAGACATTTACCTAGATTGATTCAATTAGCAGTGTAGGGCACACCCAGGAGTCTTAAGAAATAACCACATTTAATAGTGAATGGTCGAGTAGTCTGAAGTCAGATAAATGCATCTGAAGAAAGAGATGCACATGGAGAAAGAGAAAACCATCCCTTTTACTGCGTGTCTATGTATTTTAGCATATGAATTTTTACGGTGCATCTGCTATACAAAAGGGACTACTGTAAACAACTGAAGAACCCATTCTATCAGACAATGGAAACTAAGCAAGCAATAAAGTCTCCTTCATATGCAGTAAGAGTGGGAGGTATGGAGGAAAGGACAGTGGAGTAGATGAGGGGAGATTGGAAGGCCTGGACACGCCTGTGGTTTGCAGTGGGATCAGGCTGGCCATGCGGAGAAGAGGAGCTTGAGCGGACCTGAAGGATGTGAAGGAAGCCATTTGAGTCTGGGAGGAAAAAGCCTCTTAGTGTCAGGAACAACCCAGACCAAATGTCCGAAGCAGGAATATGTCTCGTGTGCTCCAGGTGCAGTATGGCTACTCTGAACTATGGTTAAGTAAATTATTTATAGATAAAACTAAGTATCTGAATATACTCTCCAGAAAGTACCATCCTATAGGAGCCATCTAGTATTTTCCCTTTAGAAATATTAATCATCTCTTTTGATTTGGCCATAACCTGAGCTTTGAGTGGTTTATGACAGTAATAAATTCAGGTTGTTTGTGTGTGTGTGTGTGTGTGTGTGTGTGTGTGTGTGTGCCTAAGCCATCTCTCCCGCCCACAGTTTCAGTTTTATAAGAGCACATTAAGCAACGGTTCCCATTTGGTCCTTCTGAGGAGATTCTGACTAAGTCCCTGTATACAGATGAATTCTTATAAAAAACTGGCTAGCTACATTTTTTTCTCCAACACACTCTCCTGTTGCATATATTAAACTCTGGTACTTTCTGAGGAATAGCTCAGGATAACAAGAAATTAGTTTCGTCATCTTCCTCTTCCTCTTAATCACTCTGCACTCAGCGAGGCTGTTCTGGAGGAGCTTTGTGGGAGCTTCTAACAGAAGCCTTCTTCTCCTCAATGCAGTTGCTGGCAGAGGATTGGCCGTTTGGAACTGAGATGTGTAAGCTGGTGCCCTTCATACAGAAGGCTTCTGTGGGGATCACTGTGCTGAGTCTGTGTGCCCTAAGTATCGACAGGTAAGAGTTTATTCGTAAACTAAAAAATATCTCCAACACTGAAAAACTGTGTTCTTCATGTGACATAAGAAAGAAACTATGCAATTCAATAAAAACCAAGCACTACCAGGTCTAAGAAAACAACTCTGTTTCCATCTTCAGATATCGAGCTGTTGCTTCTTGGAGTCGGATTAAAGGAATTGGAGTTCCAAAATGGACAGCAGTAGAAATTGTTTTAATTTGGGTGCTCTCTGTGGTTCTGGCTGTCCCTGAAGCCATCGGTTTTGAACTGATTCAGATAGACTACAAAGGAAGGTCTCTACGAACCTGCTTGCTTCACCCCATTCAGAAAACGGCCTTCATGCAGGTAAGTTTTTATTTTCCTCCTGCTCATGCCTTATAAATATTTAACTACTTTCCCTAGATCCTCCTCTTTGACAAGCTATTGATTTAAGACTATCCTTGGCATAAATTTAAGACTGTAGGATTAACCATGAATATTGACTTAAGTTAAAAGAATCAGGATTACCACTTTTCTAAGAACAACTTGCGTCTCAGGGACAAGGATGAAACAAATTTATGAGATGCTGTGACTTCATAGCTTTGTACCCAAAGCCTCATGAAGATTGATTCCCACTGAGCATCCTGCAAAAGACAACCCAAAGGTCAGAAAGTGGACAGGTTAACTAGTCTTTAAAGGGAAACCACCTCATAGGAGTAGATTGCAAATGGGACTCTATCCCACCCACCCACACATATTGAATATATTTTGTTTGTAATTTACCATTTGTGGCATAAGGTTTGTTTATTTTGTAAACGACAAATAGCCGCCATAAGCTTTTTTTTTTCCCACAGTTTTACAAGTCAGCTAAAGACTGGTGGCTGTTCAGTTTCTATTTCTGCTTGCCACTCGCAATCACTGCATTGTTTTATACCCTGATGACCTGCGAAATGTTGAGAAAGAAGAGCGGGATGCAAATCGCTTTAAATGATCACTTAAAGCAGGTAAGAGGATGCAAAGAATGAGATGACTCACAGCCGCAATGACAATGAAGGTAAAATCCTGACAATAATAAAGAATTAAAAGCTAAAAGTGGGTATCAGAGCATGTTTACATTTTCTTTCTTCCTTCTGCTATTTTCGAATCATAAAGAATATTTCATATTATCTACTTAGAGATAATGGATGGGATCGAAAAGGACTTATTAAGAACCAGGACAATTTTAGTTGCTTTGTTTGGTCTTACAAGAGAATTTCATGTTGCCCAGAATGGCCACAAACTCAAAATGTTCAAGAATAAGCTTGAACTCCAGACCCTCCTTTAAGTGATGAGATTATAGATGGGCACCACCTTGCTCAGCCTGAATCCTTATTTTTTGAAAATGAATTATAGGTCATTTTAGTTCTAATTCATATGAACTGTTTAATTGAAAACATGCTGCCCTCAGTCTATACAAGTGCCATCGGTTTCGATAAATAATTATTAAATATCTTATTCTGGAAGACTGTATGCTGTGAATACAATGTCATCACTTTTCAGAGTCTGTGGTTCTATTGCAGAGACGAGAAGTGGCCAAAACAGTGTTCTGCCTGGTCCTTGTGTTTGCCCTCTGCTGGCTGCCCCTCCACCTCAGCCGGATTCTCAAGCTCACTCTTTATGACCAGAGTGATCCTAACAGATGTGAACTGCTGAGGTAAGGAAGCATGAATTCATGGAAAGAATGACATGAAAAGAGACGGGGTGGGGACAGATGCTTTAAGGGAGAGAGAGGTAGGGGAGGGAAGTAAAAATAGCACAGAGTGACCTGTATGTGTGAAGATGCAAGGCTAAATCTGTTCATTTCTATGGTCACTTAAAATTAAATAAGAGGAAAACTGGAAATACTTGTGCAATTTAGTGCCATTCAGCAGTGTGCATCAATCCTTCTTACAAGCAGCGAGAACACCAGTTCTGATCCTTAGAGAGCAATTAGGATTCCCAGTTTTCCCTTCACTTCCATTTTAGATAGAGGAAGACAGACATAAGAGAACTCCAGAGAATGTCAGCAGAGAGTTGTCAGAAATGATGAGTGACTGGCAACACTGAAGAGATCAGACCTGATTCTCCCGTGCGCCTTCAAATCTTTCTTTTCTCTTCATGGCTAAGCACTTCCGGGAGAGATTTCATTTTAAACACAAGAGTTGCAGTTGGGAGGGGTTGGAGGAGGAGGGCATGAAGATGACAGAGAGAGGGAGAGACAGAGAAACTCTACTTACAAATCAGGGGTTAAACTCAGAATATCTGTAACTTTTTTCCTTCACAAAAGTACCACAATCAGCCGTAGATACATGCTCAATAATATCTTCAATTGACTTATTTTTCCCACAGCTTTCTGTTGGTATTGGATTACATTGGCATCAACATGGCCGCTTTGAATTCCTGCATTAATCCCATTGCTTTATATTTGGTGAGCAAAAGATTCAAGAACTGCTTTAAGGTAAGAAAATAACCCAAATATAAAACTCCCTGTAGTCTTACATCAGATATAGACCTTCAAAACCATTAGTATCTCCCAGAGAGAAGTTTGACATACACACTAAAGGATGCTCCAGGAACAGGGGGTGGGATGGGGGTGAGGGTGGGAGATACTGGAAGAAAGGGGGAGGAGGAAAGGAAGAGGACAAGGGGGAAGGAGCAAGGGGACCAGGGAGGGATGGAGGGAGGGAGGGGTATGGGGTACTTATCAACTTTGTATGAGTGAAAGAAATAAAAAAAATTAGTATCTCTATTTAATTTTCCCTGTATTACTTTATTCATGGTTTTCTGAAATATGATTCTTGCATATAAGCTACATTGTCAATTTTTACCTATAGATCATAACTAGTAAGTCCCTGATGCATTAGCTAATCTGTTATACTCATGACACTACTCAGGAAATTGTCAAAAACTACATATATTGATGTCTAATTGATGTTAATCTAAGAGGAAAATATGATCATCCTCTGTTTTGGGCAGACTTTGAAACTATGTAGCTAAATTTGAGACTATGTAGCTAAATTTATAAGTAAGCTACTTCCTTTTTCACATGGAATATAAGAATAATAAGTTAAGGGTTCATAACCCAAGCACCCATATTAAAAAAAAAACAAGCGTAAGTTACTGCTATCAAATGAAAAAAGGCAAGCATGACCAGGCATACTCATCCCAGTGCTGAGGGGCAAGACAAGGAGGGTCTTTGAGACTTCCTTGTTGCCGGCTCCAGGTACACTAGGAAACCCTGTCTCAAATTAGAGAGTGATAGAGATAACCTACTCCAGCATCTATGTACACAAGACACATACATCCCTACAAAACATATACACTATATTACACATACACACACACACACACACACACACACACACACACAAATAGCAAGTCAAAAAAGAAACTTGAATCAGTTCTTCCTTTTCCTTTCTACCTTCTGCTTGTATAGCAGCAGTATGCTGCTCCATAAGGAATATAATTATTCTTCATTCATATATATATATAACATTGATTCATGCATTCTTTCATTTCTTCAAAATTCCAATAGCAAGCAAAACATTTTCCCTCAAATGACATGAGCCAATTTTTTTTGATATTCCATTATTGAAATGCCAAGATTTTGCCTCTAAACACTGTGACAGCTGGAAATTTCTTTGTTTATTCATAACTGAGACATTAGGACTAGAAGAAAACTTCTATCAATGTTTCTGCCACCAGTGTTCTACCTCCTACTTTCTGATTATTTCTGTTCTACTGTCAAAATCAAGTCCTCTATTTCACTGAACAGAAAACCTCCTGTTTTCCTTATACATATACTCTATCATAAAACAAAGCAGAATTTAAAATATTAAAAGCATACAATATTAAAATAGAATAAAACCAAGACACTACATCATAAACGTAGTATCTAGCAATATTACAAAGCATATGAGAATAACATGTAGCTAGCAAAGCATTATTACATTCATTGACATGGAAAGATGTTTATGATTCTGTCAAGTGAGAGAAAGCAGATTCTGGAATATTTACACAAATTATGTACTCAAAACACAAGCATATGTATAGTCAGTCATATTTCTGTTTGCAAGGGAAAAAGTTTTACTTCCTCCAATTAACATATATTGTGCGTGTTTATCAAGTGAGCTAAATTAAATATCAAGAATTAAGAATGACTTTCTCTTGGGGACTTTTAATTTTATAGCCTCTTTGCTTTCCACAGAAAAAAATTCACGTGCACCAATGTGAATGTATCTTTTTTAAAGAGGAAACAAGAGCTCACAGAAAGGAAGGGACCAAGAGCTCTCAGCTGCAGGAAAGCTGAGAGTCCCAGAGAGCAGCACAGCGCCGGGCAGGCCGGGCAGGTTTGTGCACATATGTAACCTGGTGCTTTGTTTCGCAGTCATGCCTATGCTGCTGGTGCCAGTCATTTGAAGAGAAACAGTCCTTGGAGGAAAAGCAGTCCTGCCTCAAGTTCAAAGCTAACGAACACGGATATGACAACTTCCGCTCCAGTAATAAATACAGCTCTTCTTGAAAGAAGGAATGCTCAGTGAATCTCACCGTCCTTTCTGATTTTGGACAGACGTCACTGAAAGAAGAATGAAATTGCCAAATTTAAGAGAGAGAGAGAGAAAATTTATACCTTTGCACAAAACCATGTAGAATTGCAAGAGGGATTATTTTGAACTTTCACAACTTTCCACACCTGACATTTTATGCGCCGTTTACAATTTACGGAAACCAGTGGGCATCAATGAAGTTTTGCTGGGATAGCACTTCCTTTTTCATAGCTAGCACTTCAGTGAAGCCCTTAATTGCTTCCAGCATATTCAGACACCACCTACATTTTAAATAGAGCCCACACATAATGTCTGTGAAGGGGTTGATTATTAAACCAAGTGAATCTGAATAAAGAAAAAGTGTGTCACTGCAAGACCAAGTTTTAAATGCAGTTCCAGTGATTCCATTTGAAAGCTAAAAGGGTGATTTAATAAAGAACTTCTTTATGAAGTGTGTCACGCCGTTGACCAGACTAGAAAGGGTGAAAATGTGAATATGACATAGCTTGTGTGTTTTTGAATATTAGATTTTGATATTGAATATTAGATTTCAGTAATCAGGAGGGAACATGAGAAAGAACAATGGTAAGTTTCTGGAAATCACTACTCTGTTCATTCAAATAATACCAAATGCTACAAAAAAGAGAAAGGAAGGTCTGTCTTACTATCACCCAGACCACTCTGAAGAATCCCATTCACATATGCTACAAAAAAAAAAAAAAAACTACCTGCCAGTTTTTTTTTTTCAGTTTTTTTTTTCTAAAATTCTTATTTCATTGTTGATGTTTAAATTCTATTTGTTTAGTTTCCTCATCTGGAAACATTTAGCTGTATGCACTACATGTAGATGACTGAACAAGGGCAGGCCCCTGTGTTCACAGCTTTACTGCCAGAGATGCCAGGGATCCCAGACAGAATGTGAATTGCCTGGTGCAGTTTCCACATGGCAAAGGGGCAAGGAGCATCCTCTCTCACCCATGCTGTAGCTAGAAACAGTCTCTAGGTAATATAGCTACAATACTATTTTTAAAGTCACGCATATTAGTCAACTTAACAGCTACTTGCGAGATTTCTTACTAATTTTTGTGTTATTTTTTGCAAGTTACCAATAGAAAGGCATTCTTGACACGGTGCTTTTCTGTCACTTATTGGGGGGGATGTTATAAAGCCCTCCTCAGTCTGTGCTCTGTGGCCTAATTTTTAATTCTCCTTCACAAAGTGCCTTAGGTCAACTCCGGATGAGAGTGTGCGAAAGAATGCACGAGAGAAAACGGAAGAGAGAGGAAACGAGGTGGGGTGGGAGGAAGCCCATGGGGAAACATTCCCGTTCTTAGCTTGGCGTTCGTCACTGTCCCGTCACATCAATGCAAAAGGTCCTGATTCTGTTCCAGAAGAGTTGGATGCAGAGTTCTCAGAGTGACTTCGGAAACGAATTGGGCCCAAGAGCTTTAACTTTGCCTTAAAATATAACAGAATTATCTTTGGGTTTTTTTTCCTTTTATAAGTCTGGCCACATGTTGAGAATTAACTAGGAATGCCATTTTCCACAAAACCCACTATGACGATACAAAAAATCCAAACTCAACAATGTGGTCACAAAGATCCACATGCCAGATCCTGTTTCTAAGTCACCCCCAATTCTTGTTTACCGGTTTCTTACCAATCATTTCTTTTCAAATGTTTGTCATTATAAAAGACACTTCAGACTCTCAATTTTAAATTAATTATGGGACACTAATGTTTGACAGTGTGGGAACATATTCTTCATTCCTACTAGACTTAGATTGTTTGTTACCATGTGCTGAGCTTTTATATCCTAAATCTGTCATCATGTGCATCCTAATTCTGTTCTCGTGTACATCCTATTATTTTTTCCTTCTCCATCAGAATCATGAGCTATAAACATCTTCCCAAATTATAAAACCGTATCCAAATAGTATTCATGTACTATTGGCAATAAAATTCCATTCAATTGCTTTTTGAACAAAGAAATATTTCACTCAAAATTTGAGCATATGGATAAGGGGTAGTAAGAAGCAAACATAAACCAAGATAAAAAAGGTGCTACTATCTAACTTTAAAATTTATTTTCTACTATTAAGAACTAAGATAGCAACCGATGAAATAAGTGTTATAAAGGATATTATAGCTCAAAAGATTTATAAGTGATTTTTAACCTATTTTCTCCTAAGTTACTCACTAGTAATGTTGGTATGTGTTCAATCACTGATATTAGTATTGACAGCTTACAATGACCAAAGGAACATTATTTCTATCAAGACTTTAGGTATCCTGCAGCTAACACAAACTTGTAATATAGCTATGTAAAGTAATTATGTTTTTGTAGTCACTTAAAGTGGCAACTAGTGTATTTGTTGATTTATTTTATGTAAACAAAATCAATAAACATTTAGATTGTTTTAAATATATACATTTATCTGTCACTGTGCAGGCATTAATTCACTAAATACTGACATTTTTAAAAGAAATAGAAATGTTGTAAGTGGACATTATTTATGTTAAATATATCATCAAAGAAATATAAAACTTGTTCAATTAAAATGCTACAATTCTGGTTGTTGTTAAAGCTCAATGTGTGAGGAATCACATGTGTACATAGTCTTTCATTTTCCCAGTCTTAATTTTCCTTAAGTCTTAAGCTTCCTGTTTCTATCTCTGATTGGCTGCTTTTGGAGTCTTTCAGTACTTAAACATTATTTCATTAAGGATGAAATGATACTTTGGAATTTCTCATTCCATTTCACAAGTAACATTTTACTGTGAGTACATGTAGACCAAAATGATATTATTATACCTTCAGCATTTCCCATCTGAAAATTTGAAATCTCCAAAATCCAAATTTTGGACATTGCCATGGTGCCAACAAGTGGAAAATTCCACATTTAACCTCACATGACAGATCATGGTCAAGGCACAAATAAAAACCATAATTATCACACAAAATTACCTTCAGGCTGTTGTGTACAAAATTTATTTGAAACTTAAGTAAGTTTGCTGCTTTTACCTGTATCCCATGCTCAAGAAATCTCACTGTGGATATGAGAATATTCCCAAATCCCCAACATTTCAAGAGAAATGCTTAAAGAAAAATTGGAAAAGAAGAAGAGAAGGCTAAAATATTGGAGAACACAGCTGCAAGAATCCAGTAAAATCCAGAAAGGTTGCAAGAGATAAGAAAGAACCTGGTATGGGAGTCGGGCCTGGGGCAGAGGCAGAAGCAAAGTGGTGAGCTCGAAAGCAGAGAAAGATGGGAAAGGAAAAACGACCTTTAAAACTGGCAGCTAAAAACATCATCTGAGGCAGTTTGAGTGTATCCATGTGTGGTTTGTGTATTTACCTGCATGTTATGACAGTATATTTTTCTCATCTACCCATATATAATATGTATATAAAATATACATATATGACAAATTTATTTTTTGGAGAGGTTTTTTCAGATCGTGTCTGAGTAATAGGATTTGTCACTTCAATGACAGCAGAGGACAGAAATTTGTTCCCTTCCTGGAACTCAGGATTATGTAAAACCTGTTGCATACAGTGAGTTCTTCAGCCCCCTCTGCTTCTGACAGGCTTGTACAGCCCAAATAAGAGGAAAAAGAGTGGGCTCAGAGAAAATAACCAATTCAGGACAGGTGGTACCCTGATATTCTCATCATTGATGGTAAGGGCATTCTCGCTGAAAAGAGTGACATATTTCTCCATTCAGGTGTCACATACAGAATGTCTAAGCTGACTCTAGCACTACATTTCAAAAGAAGAATGAGTAGGCAAAAGCCATTAGATATTGTAGGAAACTCTGACGTGAAAGACAAAACTTGAAAATAAATTTTAAAAAATGTGTAGAAACTGAAAAAACGAAAAAGTTTAGGGAGTAAGAGAAAAATTACCAGATTATAATTGATTTTCCCAGAGTCTATAAAATCAAGAAACAACACCAAGATGCTTAATGAATAAATGAAGTATTCAGGGATCAAGAAACTGTGTGCGTGCTCTCTCTCTCTCTCTTTTCAATGCTCATTAAAGGGTGATATAATTTTTTGTGTTAATAATATTTTTATTCCAAGCCTGGATCAAATATTGCCTAAATTTCTTTTCTTTAATATTTTTATTAATAATTTGTTTATATGCAAGCAAAATGAATTTCTGTCCATGCTTCCTTCCCCTCCTCCACCCCTCTCACCAATCCATTCCTGTCTCTCCAGTCCTTGTGTCTCTGCATGTGCGGACCACAGGGCTCCCTTTGGGGACTTGTATTAGTAAGACACCAGGCCTCTGTGACAGTGTCCAGGCCCTTCAGTGGGAAAACCCACAGTTAGGGAAGCTCTCCTTCACTTGTCCAGAACTTCCAAAAAATTTCCCTTTCAAATTGAAAATTTGAAAAAAAATAAAATTGAAAATATGCTAGAAAAGGTAAAATAATACACCCCCAAAAGGTTCAAAAGTCAAAATTTACTAAACCTAGAATGTGAGCTTATTCTATCAAAGCGTGCTACAAAAAACCAAGGAAGGAAATCCAGGAAGCAGGGGAAGCCAACACTGGAAAGACTCACAAACTCATATGGCAGAGGAGGGAATGCTCTTTGCCCACATACGAGTTCGGTCGTAAGCAGAAGAGCAGAGGAAATATAGAAGGGAAGATTACCACGCAAGTATTCACAAGATATTGTAACTCCATGGCAGCATCTGAGGATAGGTACATAGAAAAGCAAACAAACTTCCTTCTGTGGAGAAAAATGTATATTCATAGTTGTATAGCTTAGATAATGGCAAGCATCCTTGCAAAAATAAGACTGTTTTAGCGAATACTGTGATATAAATAGATTGAAAGGAATGTATCCTTGGTGGTTATGAGCAGAAAGCTATTCTTCATTTTCTGTAGTACAATCTAACATCCACTTTGGGAAACACTTCAAAATGAACCTAGGGAAGATAAAGATGTGCTTATTCTAGTACCATAAGCTCCAATTTTCAAAAAATTGCTTATGGGATTATGATATAAAAACAGAATGTTCATAGGAACATTGTTTGTTTCAGTTCTCAAATGGAAGCAACTCAAGTTTTAGTAGTAATAGTTTAAATAACTAAATTTAAATCTAACACAATCAAGCTATATTTTATAGAAAAATATGTATCATCAATTAAACAACTGAATAAGGGAAAGTATAGTCCATGTAAAGATAGTGCCACTTGTGGGAGATAGAAGAGAATTTTGTAAGATACATGAGAATCTTCTTGGCTTTGGAAGAGTATTTCTAACAATTATATTATGCATTTAAGTATTTTAGATAAAAAAATATAGGCACTACAGTGAAATATAATAATATGTAATATTTTATATATAATTAAGCTCATAATACTTCAAATATACATATTTTTCTGTATATTTCATAATTTTAAAGTAGAGAAAATATATAGCAATGTTTAATTAAAAACTTAGGAAATATCACTTCAGCACTATTTTTCATGCCATTTAGAAATTTAAAGGGGAAGGGCTAAAAATGCTGCGGGGAGGGGAAGAAAAATAATCAAAAGGGAAAAACCAAACAAGGATGTTGCAAGCCAAGAAGATTCTGCTGCTAAAAATTTCCCATCTTTAGGTTCTTATAATCTCACTGCCCCCTTTTCTGCGAAGTTCCCTAAGGCTTAGGATGGGGAGAGATTAGGTTGGCCCTAATACAGGGTAAGCTTTGCTGGATCACTGGTATTTTGTATTTTGGCTGCTTTTGGTTGTCCACTTCACTGCTCTTCTATTGCCCTAGGCTCCATTCTGTCAGGGTATTGAGATCCCCTATCTCTGTTGTAGAAGAAGACTTCTAGGCTGACTGTTAAGTGCTCTTCAAATATATGAGTATAATAGCATCTATTTACAAAGCAGTTCTGTGTACTGTCCAGGTAGGTTCATTGGCTATTTTTCCTACTGATCTATTTCTTTCCCTTTTTTACATACTTGTTCTAGTTAACAGTAACAGGAATGTGTTCCGTTTTAACAAGCGGGTCTTGAGTTCAATCAGAAAGCTGTTGGTTGTCTCTATGATACTCATGCCACCATTACACTGGTTGTCACCTGTTGCCATAGTGATTTTTATTGCAATTTGCAGATCTCATGAGTTGATGAACCTGTGATTATTTCTCTGCCCCAGTACCTTCTACAGTATTCCTTGGTACTGTGTAAGCTATTCAACAAGGAAGAAGTTCTCAGACCAGTTCCATTTGATGTACTTTGCCCATGTTCTGTGATCCATTTGTGTTGGATCTTCAGTAAAAGGATCTTATTGATGGTTTTTCAGAGAGTAACCAAGAGCAATGGCAAAAGCCTATATTGTTTGGGGGCCCTTGAGACCTCTGCCCAAAATTTTTTCAGAAAGTGCCACATTCCTGTTACTTCTGGTATATTTCTAATTGTCACTGGGTACTAGTGGATCAGCTCTGGGCTCTTTTTGTTTTGCACTATTTTCCTCACTCTGTGCTCCTCTGCATATGAGGAAGAAATTACATTGTGTCACTTATAAGTAATGAGTTATTTTTCTAACCACATATCCCACCCTACTTTTATCCCAACATATATACAGTATACATAAAGCACACATACATACACACATGCAACACACATACACAAAGAAAGACAAGGGAGAGAGAAAAAGAGAGAGAAAACCACATTCTCCACCTTCAAATCCATATGGCTCTTTTAAAACCTACCACTGGATTAGCAAATAAAACTCTGTTGGGTGCCGGGGGTGGCACCTTTTTCTGAAAGGTTGCAGCATTTTTTTTACCATGTTTAACATGTTTAACTGGTGTCTGTGATAAATACACCTTTTGAAAATCCTGAAAAGCCCCTAACAGTTAGATAGCAAATATTTCATCCTTTACAATCACTCAAGCTGAAGCCAGTTTTTTTTTTAAGGTAATCTAAGAAATTTTAGAATTACACTTACATAAGGGCATATTTGCGTCTAAATTTCCTAAACTATCTCACACTAACCTGGAGTCATATTTTGCAAAACTTTTAGATTATTATTTATCAGTTTATTGTTTACCATATTTTCTGGAATTCAAAACCTATTTAATGAGTCTGAGTTGTTAAAAGGGCATTTATAGTCAGGGGTGTCTAGGAGTCTAACACTGTGACTCAGGAGTAAATCAGCCTCATAGAAAATGAAACTTTAAGGGACTGTTCTTCTCAACCAAGTTTGACAGACCTGCCCTCACTTTCTCATTAATATAGTGAGATTCTAAATTAAAGGGTTCTTATGTTAATGAAATATATAATTTTTGATTATTTCACCATTTCGGTTCTTTTTTTTACATAAAGCATTTATCCCAGAACCAACTCAAAATTGGATAATTTGTGGCTGAATAGAAACAAAAACTTCAATTCCAAAGTTCATATCATTTTACCAATCTTCTATTAAACAATATCTAGTTTGAAACACACACTGATACAGGTCCACTAAAGAATTTTTTCTTTGTGCAACCAAGTAACTAAGGGAATGTACGATTGGTGTGAAATATTTGTCATCATATGTAACCTCAGATAGAGCTCGAAAAAGTATTCATCTTCCTTCTATCACATGAGTTTTTCATGACTTTCTGGGTAGATGTGTAGAATCAATAGGAAATGTCCTCCATTTGCCCTGAAACACCATGAATGGAAGTGCAAGTACAACCCCATTTTTTGGATCCTTGAACCATAGCAAAATTGCCAAATGGCTGCAGTTGAGTTTAGAGAATGAGGCGGAAGGTAATGCTTTTCATCTTGGAAAATAGAAGGGACTTCTGGAGCAAATACATATTCCTAAGCACACTATCAAGATAATAATACTAATAAAAAAGAGTTAATATCAATAAGAATTCATACTTACTTACCAGAATGACTATAAGAAAAAAAAAAACAGACCAAAAATGTTGGTAAAGGATATGGAGAAATTGGAAATTTGTTGGAGGGGATTTAAACTAGTGTAGCTATTCTGGAAAGTAAATTCTTAGTTTCTTAAAAGGTTATACACGCATGTGAAATATGACTAAGGAATTCTATTCTTATATCTGCAGAAGAGATATGAACACAACCATCAACACATAAATATCTATACTGAATATTCATAGCGTGTGAACTGAAATTTGGGGGGGGGGAAGCCACACTTGAGCTAAAGATACTACTACAAAGATGCTTGATTGATTGGAAATGATTGATTGAGGGGAGCTAGAGTGATAAAGGTCCAGAGCAAAATAATCTTGGGTTATTATTATCCCTGTTAATAGTCACCTTTGTGTCCTTGTGACTCTTTGTAAAATCTTTCTGGAATGTACAAACAGTCTCCTAGGTGTGATCCGCAGAACTCAGAGCATTGGCCTTTCACCAGCCCCAAAGCTAAGAATGTCATCGGATAACATCTAAGACCTTTTAGAGAGATCTCCTCTTGCTGTAACCTGCCTACTTGCTATTCCCACCAATATATTTTAAAAAAAAAAAATCATGATTTCCTTTATTTTGTTGCTATAAAAACTGTAGGAAACTGTTTCATCATTGGAAAATGGTTTTGGAAATATCCTGAATCTGTGTTCCCAGGCCATAGTCACTCATATTTGGCTCCAAAATAAACTGTCTTATTCCTTTGTGTTAAGAGCTGTGTTTTCATAATGTCTTGAAACTGAAAACAACCCAAATAGCAATAAAGTAGTAGATGAACCTAATGTGGAATCTCTATCCAGTGACATTCTGTCATCGATGTAAGGGGGTAAATCCTAGTAAATGCTGTTTCACGGATGAACCTCAACAGTATTATGCTAAGTCAAAACCAGACATGATGTCCAGATAAGATTCCCTATTATAAAGTTCCACTTATATGAAATGTCTAAACTTATACTTAAAAAAAAAAAAAAAAAAACTAAGGCTGGGAAAATGACTCAGTAGGTAAAGTACTTGTACATACTTGACAGCCCAAGCTGGGTTCAGATCCACAGATCCCACACAAAATCCAAACACAGTGGCATAAACCTCTTTAATTCCTGAGTCCTTTCAAGAAATGGGAGGTGGCCAGAGATTTTCCATTGTCTGGTTTGCATAGCAGCTGTGAAAAGCCTAGTCTTGAATAAGGCAGAAAAGCAAGAAAAACACCCAAAGTTAGTCTTTGCATCAGTAAGAGAGAGAGGGAAAGAAAGAGAGAGTGAGAGAGAGAGATTAGTGGTGCCCTAAGGTTGGAGTTGAAAAGGGAGACTGATAGCCAAAGAATACATGTTTCTTCCTGGCATAATGCAAATGTTTTTTAAAGTGATTTGTGATAAAGGTGAAAAAGTTATCAAATTACTAAAAATTATTAAATTCTACAGTGGAATCAGATAAGTTTTGTTGTACATGGTGTATCACAATAGACTTGCTTTTTAGAAATGAACATTTATACATTCACGGGAAGTCAGTAAGTTTTTTTTTTAAAGGATTTATTTTTGCTGACAGACTCAGTAGTCCTACTTTCTTCTTTTTTTAAAAATTTTATTACTTATTCAATTGTGCATGTGTGTGTGTGTATGTATGTGTGTGTGTATGTATGTGTGTGTGTATGTATGTGTATGTGTATGTATGTGTGTGTGTATGTAGAACTACAGACGAATTCGGGAACCACCATGGACGCCTCCACCTCCTCCTTGTTTACTCTGCCCCGGGATTCACAGGCTCCGCCCTACCAGGACCAGAAACGCAGGCCGCCCCTGCTTCCGTCCGACATCTATAAGTCAGTAAGTTCTGTGGAGAGAGAATTGACATACAGAAACTCTAGAACAGCAATGATTGACAGCAGGCTTAAATAAAACTCAAGGTAACAGGATAGAGGTGCAGAGATTTTGAACCACAGTCCAAGATAACAATCAAACCTCATTTTGTCTGTATTGTGCACCTTGCACAATAGTTGTGTAGAGGTGGGAATTCTGTCCTGTTAGGAATGGAGCTCATTCTAAAGCTTCTTTAACATCACAGTACATGTCTTCCTGCCTCCTTATACCAAATCCCCCCCTACATGCCCAAGCACAATGCAGGGCACAGATGGAAAACAGTCTTTAATGTGTTTGTTTAAGGTGGTCATGACCTAGTTTCCAGGCTCTGACAGGAGGAATAATTCAATCCACACCCCACTCACTGCCCTCTTTCTGATCTTACCTACCTGTCCTAATGACCTCAGGGCCAGGCGCCAGACAATCAATAACATCTCTAAACCCTGGGGCTTGAGATTATTCAAGTTAGTCAGTCCACAGGGAGCCAAGACACCTGAAAAACCATTCTTCTTTGCCCCAGGTAAATTGCCTCATTTCACACCACTTTTCCCTTACCCTGTCCTTAAACTAGTCACTGTATGACCCAGCCTGACTTTCTTTCTTTCACAGCCGTCCAAATGAACTCTTTCAACTATCTCAGCATCCATGTGTTTTGTCTCACCGTGGACATCTTAAATCATGTAAGGTGACCAAGTAGCTACTTAATAAATAGCTGAAGTAATAAATAGCTCCTCACAGATTTTCCCCCAAATTGCTGATACATGTTCCCTATGAAGTCAATCTAACTAGTCTAGATTTTCCCTCCAATACTAGCGTATGCAATTATTGTCTCTAAAGTATGTTTATTCTCAGACAAAAAAGGCAAATAATCGCAGCACTGATTTTTGTCAATCAGCCAAGCCGTGTGCTCTTTTTGTTTAAAAACTCTACTGACTACTTCTCCCAGAAGGTTACATTCTAGGAGAGTTCTGACACACAATGAGAAGTAACTGAAATTGTAATTCCCCTGCTCAAATATAAGAAGAAACTGCATTCTCATGCTTACAATAAAACCAAACTATAAACATCTAATCTAAGAAACTCCACTGGTTTCCTTTATGGGTGGCTGGAAAGACTGCTACTTAGAGCAACTATAGCTCACCGAAAAGATGCTTCTGTCTGCTTCCTTTTGTAGTCCAAAGAGCCCGTCACTCTGGTTGCAAGTGTACTGATTGAGCAAGTAGCATTGAGTAGGCTCCAGATTTCTTCGGTAAACTCTTACCTACAAAACTCAGCAGGGTGACATAGTTTAACGAAGGATAATGTGTTGTTTATTCTCTTTTCAAATTTGTCTGGGAGATCATATCATTCTCTTCGCTCAGAGGCTGGTTCACATCCTGTTCACCATCACTAGAGATTCAGTTGGCAAAGCATGCAGGTCTTAAGCTGTGTCATACACAATGCACCCCATTTATTCCACCTCCAAGCCTTGCTTTGAACTGTGTTTGACATCAGAGGATAGGGGATAACATTAGATGTAAGGACTCTATGGACTCTCAGAGAGCAAATATATTTAGATTAACTGATGATCTACATAAACCAGATTTTACAACACTATGACATTTGTTTTTTGTACAATATTTAAGTACTTTAACTTTTTGTATGTTTTATTTTTATATTGTATAAAATTTTATATTGTATAATATCTTGTCATATAAAATTTTTGTATGTTTTATTTATTTTGCCTTTAGAGTTTGAAACATGAATGCAATGTATTTGTCATTTTCAACCCATATTCCCCATCCCAATCTTCTCCTTTTTCCCTACCAGTCTCCCTCCTTCCTTCATGTCTCTTGTGTGTGCAGCCCAATGAGTTTCATTTGGAATGCCCTTACTAGCGTGTGCCTGAGCAGCTGCTGATTCATTGATGATATTATCAGTGGGTTCACCATGAGGAAAGCAAGTCCTTTTTCCCACCACCCCTGACATTTTCAGTGGTCTCTCAGGGAGATGTGGAGTCCCTTGATAATCTCTTCCCTGGTGAAGTATTTATAAGCCAAATCTTGTGCAGATTTGTAGAAGAAGACACATTTGTAGAGATTTCATAGATGCAACATGTCTGTCATGTCCAGACGTTACTGTCTTACTATATATATCCCAATATCAGACTCTTACATACTTACTAGATACCTCAGTTACCCCTCCCTCTCTATATTGCCTGAGTCTGGGGCAAGGTATGATTTAGCTATCCTGTTCAGTGGTAAACAGTCCATAGTCACTTCTTTTTTACTCTTGTTAATTGTGATTCTCAAAAACATGACTTTAATTCTACTCTTCAAATCATATGAGGAACTTTCTAGACTGGTCACATGCTTAAGAATTCATGTTCTCGTCTGTCCTAACCAGCTTGCTTTGGAGATTCCCAAATTTTCAGGGTTATTACAGGCTGGTTGCCATATCCACAGGGCATTCATATTATGCTGTGGTGATACAAACTTCTGTCCTTTGGCTTGCATGGCAAAAGCTTTGACAACTGACTCATCTCTCCAGCCTTTCAATAACATTTTTAAAAAACAAACTCTAAGAATTGCACAATCAGTCATGAACTAGCTAAGAATCTGATATTTCATTATTCAGTATTAGAAACAATAAAAAATAAGGATTTCATCAGGGAAGCAGAAGTTTCATTTTGAGAAAATAGTTTTAGAAAATTTTATCATCTGTTTCATATATATTGGATTTTAATCCTTTTCAACCAACTTTCCTTTCTTTTATTTCCATTTCCTTTCCCTCTGAAACACTTCTTCAGGACAATTACATCTCCTATTCTCATATCTTTTTCTTGTATGTGGCCCGCCAAGCTTAATAATTAGAGTTTTTTGCCTGAATGTAGGTAGATGGTAGGACATAACATAGACATCGCATCCAGGAACTCATAGAAGCTGTGGTTATCTGCACAAGACTGCCACAAGATTGGGCCTAGCAATATTTTGAGAAATTTTTATATGGACTCTATTTTGAAGAACTTGGTGAGCATAGTGGACAAATCTTAAACACAAAAAACAGCTACCTAGTGGGACTCGTCTCATGTTGTCATATGGACATGTGAAATCAAGTTTCTCCAATATTTGCAGAACATTTCCCAGAAAGCTCTACCAACATTCTGCATTGAAAATATAAATATGCTAACTATATACATGTATCCAGCACTCCTAAAAAAATTATATATATACACACACACACACATACGGAAATTTTATAATTTCACTTGGAACATATTTTAAAATATACTCATTATATATGTATATACATATATACATATATGAATAGTTTATAGTTACTTTATATAGAAAAGTCTTAATTTTTGCAACTTTTTAAAATTTGGCAATATGTACTGTGTATCTCTCTAATGACTACATGATGCTGTTTTATTACATATTTACTTTAAAAACACATATGAGAATGTGTATTAATATTATTTAATGTTTAGAATATGGATGGAAACATAAAATAATAATAAAAGGAAAATTAAAACATGTATATGAAAAATAAAAGTAAATAAATATACTTGCCTAACTGAAGATTTTACATGAAATAGCTTTGGCAACACCGTGACCTCACTTCACTCTCCTGCAGGTCACTTGTGGAACTGGGTTGATTTGCCATGTGCTGAAGCATTGGTCAGCTGTTGCTTTGCATAATAAGTCTTGTCAACATAGCTTCATTGAAAGAAACATTGGACTTTCATTTGATTGTCTTGCACTAAATATGAAACAAGAAAAACAATATTGAAAGAATAGACACTTGTCAACCTGCCAATGGCAGGGATCCAATGAATACCTTTGCTAAAGACAATCAACAAGTTTCCTTGCAGTGTCCTTCTTTTGTACAATGATTTTGGCCCTTTTTCCTATCCATTATAGTGTATTCTGATTTTGACAAAAATTGTTGGAATTATGAATTTCTTATTTGGAGACCTATACTTTAAGCCTTAGGGTGTAGAAATTCGTATTTTTTTTCCTAGTCATTTTAGGCATATTTGAGCCAAAATCATTTTCCTCCTTTATTTTAAACATTCATTGAAATCCTCAGTTACAACAGGATATTACTTAGATTCTTTTGAGCTAAAACAAAAAACTCAATGAAAAAAATCATTATTTGTCTCCATCATATTTTATGCAATTTAATTTCCTTCCTATCCAGTTTTAGAAAGTTATAACAAAAACCTTAATCTAACTCATATAACTATTTTCTTTTTAAAAAAATATGCTTAGCAGTCTTCCACATGAATCTTTTACTGGAAATATTAGTAGGAAATGAAAAGCCAAATTTATCTACATGTTCATGTAGCAGATATTCATACCAGGCTGATTTTATGCCACTAAAAAGTCAACTGGCTAGATGTGCGAGGCTCACAGATGGAGAGGAGCCTTGTGGATGGTCCTGCTGCTTAGTGCTTTAAAAGACTACACCATGCACGCATGAATATCGGCGCTGGAGAAATACAAATGTCCTAACTCTAGCTGTTGTCTCCACCTCTGCCCCAAAACAGAAGAAAGAGAATAGATCACAATTAAATGATTAAACTGGCATATACTCAGTACAGGTATTCTTTATATCAAAACACTTGATCTACTAAAAGGAATAAGAAAGAATTCAATTCCATCAACTTAAGAGTTGAAAGAAAATAGGAGCTAATCCTGGCATCAAGTGCCAATTGTATGTTCTTCCTTATGAGCCTTTTTTGCCTTAAAGATCCATTCCCTTGCCTGTTGATTTATTAATGGATCTTTTTCATTTGAGTCTTGAGTTCACTAGACCAAGTTTCCAGTCATCCAGCATCTGGGATAATGCACAGATACCATTAGTACCTCTCTTCAAGGAGGATGAAATCAAAGCTTCTCTTCCCACGAATCAAAACCTAATTTTAACTTTTACTCAGTCTCCTCCTCCTCCTCCTCCTCCTCCTCCTCCTCCTCCTCTTCCTCCTCCTTCTCTTCTTCCTCTTCCTCCTCCTCCTCTTCTTTTCCTCTTCCTCCTCCTTCTCTTCCTCCTCTTACAGATACACACACACATGCACATGCACGCACGCACCCCTTTACCCTTTCTTCAGGTAACTCATTCAAAGCAATACTGAATCCTGGAAGAACAACCTCTAGAAAAATTCTATCTGCTGCTTCTTTGGTGGCTCAGGTCAACAGGTCAGAGCTGCTGACCTTGAATTTAGCACCAGAGCTTGATGGTTTCTTCCAGCTGCTCTTGGGAACACTGAGCAACAGCAGCTGTCTCTGTAGCAGCTTTTTTAAAAAAAATAAATAAATAAACATACAGGATTCAGACTCCATGTCACTGCCAGTATTGCTGACCGGCATAGCACAGGGACAGTGTGAATTATATATAGTAATATACATCTCTTCTAGTGAAAGGATCTATTCAAGACAAAATTGATACCAAAGTCCTGCCATATGATGGCTCTTCCTAAATTTACCAGAAAACTCTCTCTAACAGCAAATGAGAAATGATGCATGAGTTCCAAAGTTTCAAGGCTTGAATAAAGTTAAGAAATTTTCCAATACATTTTTGATGCCTCATAGTTCAGATAAAAATATATGTAATGTTTGAAATACCTTGTACATTATAACTATGTTTACTTGATTGAAAGAAAGTTTCTCTTCTCAGCTCAACCCTCAGTCTCTTAGTTAACATTGTTAATATCAGGATTCTCTTCTTCTTTTGTCTTGCTTATCTGAAAACCCTTTTGTGAAACACTTTAAGGATGAAGATGATAATGATGATGAAGACAGCAACTATACTGACCATAAATGTAGCTACTTAAAAAAAACAGGAATTGAATCTTTTGCATGCTCAGCAAATACTCCACACTAAACTATATCCTCAGTCCTCTTTTATTTGGCAACAAGTATTCAACTAAGTTGCTCAGGCAAGCCTTGAACTTGAGATACTCCTAGTTTGGTCTCCTGAGTAACTGGTATTACAGACCTATGCTATGTTTTATTAAGTGATTACTATTTATCAGGAGCTATACAAAACCCTTAGCAAACGATAACTTCTTTTTTAGATGAGATTATCAGGAAGTACAAATAGTTTCCTTATTTTATAGATTAGCTAAATGAGGCACAAAGACATCAAATAGCTTGTTAGTCACCAACTTTGATCTAGAAAACCAAAGATTCACAATTTGAATCCTTTCGTGATGGAAATTACTGATTTTTTTTTTATTCTTCATTAGAAGAGGATCTAAGAGTATCAAACTGAGACATAGCCACCCAGAAACTCAAAGGTTTTGAATGAATTAGCATGGACACTTTAGTAAGAAGGCCAGCAAGATGTAACCAAGAAGACCATTTAGTTACAGAACTGGACAAAGTAGCTAATGCCTAAATAAACTTGTCTGTTAAATTCTTTCTCAACTCTCACTTTATTGAGTTCTGGATGGAAGATATTTCATGAATGGATTTTTTTCTTTGATACATTTAGTGCAAATATTCCTCACTGGTTACAAAAAACGTGCTCTCAGGCACAAGTACCTTGGTAAAGATTAGTGTCATGCTGTCCTGTGGAGATACAGCTCTGTTCTCTTCATGCCCTAAGGCAGGAGACTAGTCTTCCTTCTCTTATGTCTTAGAAGCAGCCTTTTCCCTTAAAATTTCTTACATCACTTTCATCAGCATTCCCTGGGCAGTGAATGAACTTCAAGTAACCAAGAAAATGGGTCAAAGTTGAGATGGATCTTTATAATTATCTCCTTTTAGAACACTGAAGTATCTGTGCAAATCAGACGTTGGGAATATTATTAGTACCTCTAAAACTCACAAACTAGATATGAAAACAATTCCAAGAAGTAACTAATTTACATCTAAAGTAGGTTAAAAATAAAAGGTCTTCTCTCAAGTTTTGGTGCTTTAGCTGACAAAAGCCTGCTACACTGACCTACTTTAATGGGTATCATCTGCATTCATAACAGGTCTCTACAAGAAGCTTTCGTTTTAGCAGTGTGCCAGTGTTTTGTAAAGATTTTGGATGAAGCCACGAGTCACTAGTCAAGATTTTACATTAGGGTCATTTTAGGAAATTTCTATTTTTTTTTAATTTCTTTCCCCCAAAATGTCATCTCTAAAGAATAGTTTTGCATGTTCACTCATTCAGAAAATGAAAGCTATTTTAGGTGCTTACTACTATCTTTTAATATTTCGGGTTGTTTCACTGATTATCTGTACTTAGTGCACATTAGAATCTTCCCTATTTGAAAATATGCAATGTCTGGGGTGGAGCCCAGCCCAGCTCAAAGGGTAGAACATTCAAATTGTCTTCTATGGTAATTCAAAAGAGCTGAGAACGAATTGTGAGTTGCTTTACTTTGTCTTGATTTCAGTCATCTTTTTGTTTTTTGCTCTAGTTTATCTCAACTTACATTATTTTTAAGTTATAATGCATAACTGTGTAGAAATCATGAATTTTATAATTTTACACAGAGCAACTCCTAAACTGTCTTTCTCAATCTCACCTGGGGATTCCTCAGCAGGCCTAATGCTAGACCTTACCCCAAGCCAAATGAGTAGTAGTCATTAAGGACTGATCATTTTTTAAAGCTCATCAACTGATCTTAATTTTCAGTCAAAGTGGAATATTACTTCTCCCAAACTGACTTTCTACTCTTATCAGTGTCTCAAAATAAACAATATTCAGGCACAAAATTATTTTTAAAAATTCAAGTTAATGTTTACTTTTCAACCAAAACTTCTGGTGGTCCTTGTTTGACCCATAAGTTTAACAACTGTATCTTATTTCTTGATGTACTGCAAGTTGGCCCCAGAAACACTTCCCTACTTCACCCTGGATCAAGAAATTCCCCCTTCCATTAACATGTTCTCAGACCACAGAACTTACTCATTCCTCTAGTCTCTCAAAGTCTAATTAACTAAAATGTCAGAACATTAACATATAGAAAAACTTTGCTTGTGCTTAATAATCCCTATGAATGAAAACTTACTCCATCTTTCGTCCCTAAATTTCTATTTTCCAAAAAAGGATCTTAAATATCTCTTTCGGCTGAGTAAGCTTTAAATTAATTTTGTTATTCATTTTATTTTTTATATTTTTATTAGATGTTCATTCCAAATTCCAAATTCAATGCCAGGCACAGTGACACTCTTCTGTAATCTCAGAGACTCACGAAGCTAAAGGTGGAAAATCACGAATTCAAGGACGGCTTGGCATCATGACTTTGTTTTAAAAAAATCCAACTTATTCATAGATGGATATCAAATATCTATTAAGAATTATCAATATTACTTGACAGTCTTTAGTACTGATCCAAATACGATAGATTTCTTTGAAATTTCAAACTATTGAAAACACCTGTCTGGTACAATTAATTGCTCTCTGACCATTGCTCTTTCAGATATTGAACAGTTCTAGGAGAACTGATAGAGAGAACAAAAGAATGAAAACAGAAAGCAAGCAAGCATGATGATACAAGGAGGGAACCTCTTGAGGCAACGTGATAAAGGAAGTGCTCTTCATCTTACGTATTATGTTCCTAGTAAAGTCTGCTTGACATATTACATGACAGTCCTGCAAGATGTTACTAAGGAGTTAATGAAAAGCAATTCATCATCATATCATTTTACAGAAATGCAAATAAATCTATAATTGTCTTAAAATGAAACCAATTTTAGAAAGCTATTTCTCTTGCTTACAACTTCATGCATGAACTAAGTCAAGCATATCCTGCATCTCACTGAGGATTCCTTTCTTCTTTATTCTCCGTATTTACAGTGTTCCATTCTGTCTCATAAAATTACACCTACCCTTGTCCAAAATGAGTGTACAAATGCATCATTTCCCCACTTCCCAAACTGTGATTCAGTTTCCTTTTCTTCCTGTAGTGAGTCATTTATTCACAGCACTGATAGGCGAGCAAGGACTGTTAACATCAACCACACCAGGGCATAGCAACAGCCTTCCTGAGACAGCATAGGACAGCATAGGTTTTTCTCATATGTACGTTGTTCTCTTGTCTGTTTTTCCCTGTGTGCATTTTAGGTGATAAGCTACAGCAAATCTGAGTATTGATCTGACAAGAATGTCTTAACACTTGCCTGTTTGTCCACGGACAAGGTTATTATGCTATTTTCCTGACCGTGTGAAGTGTCTGACCTTGCTTCTCAAGGAGCACTCATGGCATGGTACAGTCAGCTCTAAAGCCAGAGACTTCGCCTGGGGTTTTTGATTGCCAAATCTCTGATCCCTTTGTTAAGTGCCTGCCTTTGCGGATACTGCTCTCTTTCTGTTAAGTCCCCTACTTACTGTTGCTATTGTTTAGGCTATACAGAACAGAAATGTTTCCCTTGTCTTATCCAATTAAATTTGTGAAGGTCGTTATGAAGGCCACTCTTTGAGGTTTGTTCTCACCTCAAGAAACTCTCCTTTTCCCAGTTCTTGTATAATTCTCATCACTACAATGGCCTGAAGTTTGTCTTATTCCTTAGTGTCTTGTTAATCCACCATTCTTCTTTTCATTGCTTAACCCTAAAATCTCCGTAGGTTTCAAGAACATCTGCAGACTTGAGAGGCCCCATACTCTGTTGTAACCAAATGCTTTTAGAGAGATTTCCATCCTCACTCTGTGCTTACAGTCTATTTCTTCAGCTAGGCAAAATCTCTAGGTTGCCAGAGCTAAGTGATAGTAGTTGCTGCTGTCAGAATTACACTTCAGCTTTGTCATCAGAATGAAAGGCAGATAATTGGACTTTGCATGCCCTGCGCATTGTCCAACACACTGTTGACCTCACAAAGTCTAGCATCTGCTAAAGGCACCAAGATCCTTGGAGGCAAAGGATTGGCAGCCACAGCAGTGTTCCTATACCTAAGGGGAACACGGGAAAGGGTTCAGGGAAAGGCCACTGGGTCCTTGTACGTCATCGGAGAGGAGGGCCCAGAGGAAAATCAGACATGCACAAGAAAGGACTCTCTGGGAATTGGGGCGGGAGGCACTGGGGGATGGGGAGGGAGAGGAGTGGGGAGGGGGAGCAACGGGTACGGGGGGGGGGGGAGGGAGGGAGGGAACTGGTGTACCTAATAAGTTTGTATGAGCTGAAATAAAAAAAAAAAAAGAATGAAAGGCAGGACCATTCCATCTGTTCTCAGCTTGACTCTCTTTCTGAGCATCTTCTTCCCCATAAGCAGTTGGAACCTGTTTGTCACAGCTATTCTTTCTGCTGCTGTGAGAAAACCTTCAGGCACAATGTAAGGGGAAAGGGAGATTTATTTGGCGTGGCTTCCAGAAGGGAGGCATAGCCTATTACGGTAGAAATCCTGTAGCAGAAGATATGGCAGGTGGCAGAAGCTGGAGTTGGCTTAAGTCACATCCATCAAGAGGGAGAGAGCAAGTTGCATACTGCGAAAGCAGAGTGTTAGCAGAAACAAGGTGGGGCTAACCAACCTCAGTGTCCAAACCATCATCCCTCCCACCCCCACGATGTGCCTTCCTCTAGCAAGACCCCACCTCCACAAGTTGCCATAACATTCCCCAATGTCACGTAAGGACTTATACACATGAGCCTATGGGGACAACTCACATTCAAGCCATGACACTAGTTTAGCATCTCTATTTAACATAAGAAGATGGACCTGACCCTGTCAACTATACCTTTCTGGAAATTTCACCTCAGAAATATAACACTGAGAACTGAAAATGCTTGAGATCTTTTCCTCCTGGGGAATATACAATATTGCTTGCCTGGAATTGGTGTAGAAGTGAAGGTGGGGTTTAGGAAGGCAGCCAGTCTTTTTGGTTTAAACTCCCAAGGTGAGACACATTATATGTGAAACAAAGGAGAAGGGGAAATAAAAAATGAGTCACAGATCAAGTGTCCAAGACTCAACTGTTCTTCCTAAGAGAGAGTTTGAAGCAATGCCTTCAGTTTCAGTATGCTCTTTAGAATAGTTTGGGAGATTTTATTTTAACTGTTTATCTGTTTAAATGATAATTCTCACCAGTTATATCCTAGGAGAGCAAGACTGAGGTGCTCCTTCAAGTGCCATTGTGGAAGCCCTTCAGATTGCCACCTCATCATTATAGACATTCTTTTTCCTGGAGTACTGTGATGTTAAATACACTATTGTGTTGTCACTAGATGCAAGGTGATATCATAATGCAGCAACGTGATGTCACACTTTGCAATTGCTCTGCATTGTGACAACTTTATGATCTACTGTAATATCACAATTAAGCACTATGATATCACAATGCAGAATTGTGATACAATAATTAAGCATTGAGATGTCACAATGTAGATTTGTGATACAAAAATTAAGAATTGTAAAAAAATAAATAAAAATAAAAAATAATAAAAAATAAACAAATAAAAATTAAGAATTGTGGTTATATAATAGATCATTACAATGCCACAATTGAATACTGTAATGTCGCAGTGAAGCATTGTGAATATTACAGATATTCTTGAACTGATTTTAAGAAGACAAATAATTTTTGCTTCCCTGAAGTTTCTTAAACCTACATATAAATCCCTGTAACATTGAAACTATATATATATATCAAGAAAACAGTTGAGGGAAAACAATTTATTCTAACTACTAATGACTACTATCTTAATTACTGTTGCATGCACAACACATATACAGTATTGCTTGAGTAGTAGATTAGCTAGCTATCACTTAAGATTTTTCGAACTATTTTCACCATGTATGGGGGAGATCCTAAAATATTCATCACAAAGCATAGATTTCTCTTTCTCTCTCCCTCCCTCTCTCCCTTCTTGTTTCTCTTTCTCTCACCTAACCCAGTAAAATAGCTTAAAAAACAATTCCAAAGAGCAATCTTGCCATTTAGACTAATATAATACAAGTGCTATAGAATTTATTTAATTCATTAAGTAATAAGACACTCCAACCATTCAAAAACTATTTTGAAAGCATACATACATAGTTAGCAATACTCAGAATATAAAAATAAATTGAGGATTGTTTCATGCCCACAAAAAAATAAAAATTGACAGAATTTATTAATGTAAACAAAAAAGTTATTAATATAATTTTTAACAAATTACAGTTTTAACTTCACTTAAGGAACACAGTATTGTTTGACATAGTCTATTAATAGAAAAAACTGATTTCTTACTCCCCATTTGCACATGCTATTTCACAGTTAACAGAAGAAAGATGTGAAAAAAGTGAAAACTGTTATTCAAGTTTTCTAAATCACTACTATTTCCATATTTCTAATAGTTTCACACAGCCAGCATCCATAATAAACATGATCTGGGGGAAATGAGGGTTTGAGTGTGGGATTCTTCCCAACCTCTTATCTTCCCACAAACAATCTTAGGAAAGATTCTTGGATTCCTACTCCAATCCCTTGGCATTACCTCATTGCTCCAGGGCTTGGCTCTTAATCTCGAAACCAAACCTTTAGTGCTCAGAAACATTGTGTCTACTGAAAAAAAAAAATCCCACTATTTCAAATCCAAAATCTGAATGCTCAAGATAACTCTGCCTTTATTCCCACTCATTATTTTAATACTGAAATGATTGACTCTACTTATCACTTTTTCTTACTACCTCTGCCATAATATTTGCAATACTCCATGGGAAAGGGAGATTTTTTCTCATGTATAGGAAAGTATATTCTAAGCATGAGATTGAATCTAAATTGTAGGATGAACTTATAAATTAGTAAAAATTACTGTTTTATTGATGATTTTGAAAATCTGAATCAAAGTATTATATCAAGATTAATAAATGCATTGGATATTGAATCCTGCACAAATGGAAAAACCCGAAATATAGTCAACACAATTATGGCTGTTAGGATAAGTAAAATGGAGATTAGCTAGTTTACTAATAGACAAAGGAAAGTTCTGTGGATTCCAATAACTTCTGTCCATTCACTATGTTGGTCAACTGCATCATTCTTAGAAGAGAACACAACTAGGCTTATTTAGCTGAGACTCACCGTTCTCTGAAGTGGTTTCTGGTGGAAACACTACCTAAGTTAACTGTGTGGCTACAGACAGACCCAGCTCTGATTCCAAATGTGACCTCCTAATTATGATTTTACTGTGAACTGCTGTGACTCACGGAAACTTTTTAGACTTTGACCTGTTGTTATGCCTAAAACAGTGTGGGTGAAACAGGAAGATGGAGTTTATAGTTGGAGGGAAACAACAGCTGTGAGCTGTCTTGAGAAGGGAACTGAGGACAACACAAACTTCTGGTGACCATGCACCCCAACAAGCTAAGAGATAAATGACTTTGTGAAATGACTCACTTCATGTTCAAGTAAACTTAGTAGCTACAGCTCCTCGAATACTGTGTTAAATATTTAAATCTACCTTTGATTATACCCTAAGTCTGGATATTAAAACATAAATTCCTTCAGCCTGCTAGAAAGAAACATTAAATGCTTATACCCCCAAATAACTTCATTAATTGCTTTCAGACTTAGATTAGCTAGCAGATCCTTAGAAAATAAATACTGCATGGATCAAATCATCTAATTAGTTTAGACAAGCCATAAATGTGCTCAACTGGCCAAAATTGCAAAAACGTTGGCTCTGTTGACTAATTTAGAGGATTAATGTAGTTTTTTTTCTTTTCTTTTTTGCTACTAATAGTATTTATGCACATACAGATAAACCTTAGAATGGCACTCAGTATGTGGAAAGGAATATCTAATTTTAAATTGAAAAGAAGAATAAAACATGATTAAATATCTTCAAAATATTTTAATTTTTCTATTTTTGCATTAGCCTTTTAATTCTTCATTCACCTTTGAAGTTCTCTGAGCAAGAGAAAGAAAAACAGAGTAATAGAAAAGAAAAGCCTGAAGGCAAGAAATGGGAAGGCAAACCAAGTAGGAAGGAAGCTGATGAGTGGCTACCCAGCTGAAGTTATTGGCTGTAAGCAATGGAAATTGATGCCAGCTTGCTGAAGCAAAAGCAGAGAAATTGTTTTTGGGATGTGTACAGCAGTTCACAGGATTATGAGTAAAGCATTTCCAAGGTTTGGAAAGAATAAGAATGAGAGCATCAGCTAGTGGGCACCGTCCAATTTGGATGGTCAGATCTAGTGACTTCCTATGAGGTGCTATGGACATAAATACTAGAGCTAGAGTCAGCCTGCCTTAGTTTGAGTTAATATCTACTCATTGGCTATCTAGGATCTAAGCATACCACATGTCATGGAAGATTTGGAGAGAGGGGAGACAATACCAGAATGAGGAGCCAGTGGAGAAGAATTAACCCCAAAGAAGGGGAAAGAAGTGAATTATTTTAATTTCATGCGTAACTATTATCATGGTTTAAACGTAAAATATTCCCCACAAACTCCTGAGTTTGAATACTTGGTCATAGCTGGTGACACTGTTGTGAAAGGCTATGGAACCTTCAGAAAGTGGAGACTTGCTAAAGGAAGAATATCACTAGGGGGCAGGTACTGAGGTTGGATAGCCCAGCTCTCTCTCTCTCTTTCTCCCTCTCTCTCTCTTTCTCTTTCATGAGAAGTCAGCATGCTTTCTCAGCCTGTTGGCATGTGTTCCCCATCAGGATGGACTATTCTCCTGGGAGCCATAAGCCAAAATAATAAATTCTTTCTCCTTGCATATCTCGGAGTATTTTCCACAGCAACAGGAGAGTAACAGTAATACCCATGAATGAATCAATCTCAGTTTTTGAGACTTTCATTTCTTTCAGGATTGGAGATGGGAGAAGGTTGGTATGGATGGTTGACATAAAGGCATAAGGTTATATTTCTCAAGAAAGAGAGCAGTTTTTTTCAGAGTAATTCTTGAATAGTAATCTGAACAAAATTTAAAATTCCATCTTTACTTGTCAGGATTTTGAACACTGTGTAGAGAGAAAATAATCAGTCTAAGGAGTTGGAGAAATGGGTCAGTGGTAAGAACATTTGATGTGCACTATAAAGACCTGAGTTCAAATCCCCAAAAACCACACAAAAATCAGGGTATGGTTATATAAGTACATGTATAGCCTCAGTGTTGGGGGGATAGATATAGGAGGATTGCTAGACATGACGGCCACCAGCCTAACTCCAAGTTCAATGAGAGAACTTGTCCAAAGAGATTAAGGCAGAGAGAAGGATAGAGCAGGACTCCTGAAATCCCCAATATCTTCCTATGACCTTAGTATATGCAACTCACACATATGAGAAAAGAAGGAAAATCAATCTTACCTGTTTTGAGTAAACTATGTATTTTTTCATTTAAACTCAATAATGGGATTTTATACCAACATATTTGCAGTTTCTAAAACTCTTTCAGAAATGATGTAATTTTTTTTTAATTTTTTTATTATTATTTATTCAATTGTGCGTGTATGTGTGTGTGCGCTTGTGTGTATGTATGTATGTGTGTGTGTAGAACCACGAGCGAATTCGGGAACCACCATGGACGCTTCCATCTCCTGTTTACTCTGCCCCGGGATTCACAGGCTCCGCCCTACCAGGACCAGAAACGCAGGCCGCCCCCGCTTCTGCCCGGCGTCTATACGTGGGGTCTAGGATCCGAACTCAGGACCTTCTGCCTGCAAGGCAGAGGCTTACCTCTGAGCCACCTCTCCAGCCCCAGAAATGATGTAATTAAATCATTTAGTCAGATACAAATAAATCACATCAAACACACATAAAATAATTATTCCTTTTTTTAAAAAAAAGTTTCCATTAGTAATATTCATTTTATTTTGGCATTTTTGAAGTCTATGTAAAGGTACATTCCAATGCAAGCTGACTGACCTGTTCGTACCATCAGAATTAGTGGACTCTAAAAATGACTTTATATTTCCTTGATATACTGAGAGCTGATTGGCAATGTTAAAGAACATTGCAAACTCTGCCAAAATTGTTGCTTCCATTTTTGCATATTTTAACTATTCTAGAAACAGTTTGAAATATTTCTTTCCCGAATTGAATTTCAAAGATACAAATTTGTAAAAAGCTTCATGAAAATAAGACCAGAATAATTCTAACATATGACATAAAATAAGACATTTACTTTGAAGGGACTCACAGCAAACATAGCTTACATAGGAGTTACCAGAACCAAAGCTATCTTAGAACTATAGGCAAGGCAAAGGAACAAGAACTGTACAGACTTGGTCACTAATCTACTGCTTCTAGATCTCTAAATCATTGGCTTTCTCTCAGTTTTAGTTCACTTGCTAGTAAAATGACACTGTGGGGGTTTTTTAACAGTTTAAGAAACTTTTGTTAAAGCAAGAATTTTATAAACAAAATTATATTTCCTTGCTCAGTGGTCAGTTCCATCACTTGAAGCAGAGCTCATATCCTGAGCTCTGCTACAGTAAGAGTTACAAAATTAAAGAAAGGAATGCTGCAATTTTTTTGTACTTTGATGAAAATTCCTTTTCCCAGGTTCTACAGAACATTGATTTGCTTTTATATTTTACTATTTTTCATTTTTGTGTTTTAAATCAAGTAATCTAAGACCAGCACTGTTTGCCTCACCTGGCTTTTACCCAAACAAACATTTCCCTAAAGATCTGTGAGTTAGAAGCCTGGTCCCAGCCAATCGTGTTATTTGGAGCCAGTATAATGCAAGGGGTTAGGCCAATGAGAAGTCTTTTGGTGACTGGGGGTATGTCCTTGCATAAGATTGAAAAAGATGTCTGATCTTTTCCTCTCTCTTAGGTGTGCTACCCAAAAACTAACTGATCCTCTTCCTCCAGCACACACTCCCACCATAATGAACTGTCTCAGTGCAGGCCCAAAGCACCAAGGCCACTTAGTTATATAGAAACAAACATTTTGTCATTATTATTATTAATAGTAATGATAAGCGACTCTACATGACTAAACATAATGATACTGTTTATCCCACAGGATTGTTATGATGATTGAAAAAGTTAAGGGAACATGTATATCATGATGTTTAGCCCCACTGTGAGTACTATAGTCATTAAAATTACTGATGTTGAGCCACATGAATATTTATAGTCTGAAAAAGAACAATGGAAAACTGATATCATAGTTCCCAGATTATAGAATTACATCTCTTATAGGTAGGTGATTATTATTTATCATTTAAGTCATATAAAATAGAGTCCAAGCACAATAGAACATCTGTGTAGGCTTCCACTCCAGTTCTCCTAACCTTGAACTTAGCAGATGGTGCTAAAATAAACAGTGAGGGCGATGACAGGCAGATAATTTTCACTTAATCATTTTAATGTGGTTAAAGGATCTGTTTCCTGGTGAGAACCAGAAAACTCTGGATCTCCTTCCTTTTCATTGTCCTCCCTCCAAAGCAATGCATGGAGATGTCCCAGCATCAAATGCTCTGCTCAAAAGCAGTAGCACAAGAGTGCCAGCTTTGATGGGGCTGTTAGATTATTTGGTGTTTGCTACTTGTTGAACTCTATGCTAAGGTTGAGCCCTGTATTTCACTCTAATTAGATGTGTGAGGCCATTACTGAGTTCCATTGAGCGTGTTGAGGGCCTACGCAATATGATATGAAAAAATAAATGCAAGTAAACTAAGAAATACATAAGGAAAAACAAAAGTCAAAGTCATAAATGTTGCAGTAAATGCCTGAACAATTCAATATAATCATCAAGCAAATTGATAAGTACAAAAATTTCATGGGTCAATGAGATGGCTCAGTGGATAAATGAATTTGTTGTCAAGTCTAATGACCTGAGCTTGATCCTCACTTGGTAGAAGGAAAGAACTAACTCCCACAAGGTGTTCTCTGACACATGTAACTTTCACAAGTATTTCTCTCTCTCTCTTTCTTGCTCTCTCTCTCTCTCTCATACACACACATACACACATACTAGATAAATAAAAGCAATAAAATAAAATAAGCCAAAACTTTCATTTTACTTGCAAAAACTTGCATCTTTATTAGATTTCTTCATGAAACTCCCTGACAATTCATAATTATTGGTCAAAACTATCACCTAATGCTAAATTATGTTATTATAGACATGTAATTATAAACTATTTAAAAATATGGGGAACAAAGATCAAATAGATTTGAATATGTCACAGTACCTTTGCAAAGACATGACAGGTGAGTTCAAAAGTGAAATAATCAGGAACCATCCAGCCTAACAAAAAAAGTCAAAAAAGAAACAGTGAGATGACTTGCAACGGCTATATATCATCTCTAAAGTTGTGTTAGGAACTAGCCACATGAGCACACACACACACACACACACACACACACACACACACACTGAAGAGTAATGGGCACAGAGGTATTATCCTCAAGGAACAACACGGGGACTACACAGAGCCACTAATCTCATTTTGAAAAGCTATTTTGGAATTTTAGTGTAATTTTGGAATATTAAGTCAACATTAACATAAAACATAAGCATCATCACAAAGCATACAGAGCAGTCATAGGTTTCCCCATTAGCTCTCACCCCAAAACACACGAATGAGGTTCTAGCAGACACTGCCCATGGATACCTGCTACACGAAGTGAGCCTGTTCTGGAAGCATGCTGTAACCAGGCAGCGCAGAGATTCTAAAGGCTTTAGTCTGATAGCCTCCCTGACTTGGGCTATCAGACTATCAAAATAAAAGGCCCTAGGAAATCGAAATTTCCCTCAGAAATCTCACACTGCGAACAGAGTGAGTTATTTCATAAAGTACTGAAAATTTGCCAGATCCGATGCTAGTCAGAGAAGAAATTATTCTCCTTCAAAGAGGTTTCACACAACTCTGAAAACTTGCCAGAATATCTTGAAGTCAGCCCCACCTTGAACAGAACTGTTTGGCTATGCGTAATTCTTCCCCTGTATAAACCTAAATATCACCTCCGAATAAAACCTCAGAAGATGGACTTTGGCAAAATTTGATATACCTCTTCCAATATAGCCACATTGAATAAGTTACCTTTTTCTTCTTTTCACTGTTAATTTTATTTTTTTAAACCAAAGCACAGACCTGACCATAGTAACAATGTGATTGATATATTCCAGTGATATAGAGAGTGTTCCTTCAAAGTTTGAACTAAAGTTAAGAGATCTTCAGATTTCATTATCTATCTATCTATCTATCTATCTATCTATCTATCTATCTATCCCATCTATCTATATATCTTACAAAACAATGGATTAGTAACATGTACTCTAATGGTTACAAACATCAGTTAAAATCAACTGAATTGTATCAAGGCTCTAGTTCTCTTTATTTAGGAAAACAAGAAAAAGCTATTTAATAATATTCCACTAATACTTTTTAAACTGGAGATAATTTCCACATATTCATATTGAATCCTGAGATATTTTCAAACAATATCATGTAAGAATCCAGAACACTTTCTTCTACTGGTCTCAATTCCAAGAAAGATAATTGTTAAGGTAAAATGTAATGATGATAGATTACTAGAGGATCTGTCTGAAATTAAGCAATGCATTGAGGAGATTGTTCAGTTCTTGAGTTTGATTCCAAAAACCTATGAAAAGCAAACAAATAAAAAAGCATGGGTGCAGAGTCCCAAACTTGTAATCCCAGCACTTAGAAGGCAAAAACTGATGGCCTTCTGGGGCCAGTCAGACCAGTCAGCTTAACCTTCTTAGTGAGCTCCAGGCTGGTGAGATGGCTTAGTGGTTAAAGGTACTTGCTGCCAAGCACAGCAACCTGAGTTTGATCCCTGGAACCGACTTGGTAGAAGGAGAGAGCCACTCCCTCCTCGTTTAGCAAGTTGTTCTCTGACCTCCTCCATGTGCCTGAAAAAGCACACATGTGCCCCAACACCTATCCCACCACCACCCAAAATAAACACAATAATTTTTTTTTTTTAAAAAAAGAAAAGGTAGATGGCTCCTAAGGAATCACATCTGAGGTTGTTCTCTGGCGTGCACACAAATACATAATCACACATACGAGAAATAAGCAATACTTGTCACAAGCAGTGTGGAAGGTGTCAGCCATGACCAGGCCATTTTGTAAAAGTCCCTCCACTTTGCTTAAGCAATGGATGGCGATTCTCAGTACTAAAGTGCCTACTTTTTATAATCTTGCATATCCCACACACTGACTGCCCAGAACATTATTTCACTCTGCACACACTATCTCCTTAACAACCTCTTAACAAGGACTGACTGTAGGCCGAAAAGGGAACTTTTGAGCTCCCCACATCCCTCCTCCCTTCTCCTTTCTTCTGTAACCTAATAATAGGGACCCATCTCTACCCTACAGCCAGGACTCTGTTCAGACCACAGACATGCTATCTCTCTCTGCTGCTATTATCTCTTCTGCCTCGTAACTACCCACCTCACCCCAATTACAGCCTATTGACTTGCAGTCTTCCCCATCTCCCTTCTCCAAGACCTTCTAGAAGGAAAGTAGGAGATCTTGCTTGAGGAGAAATAAAGCGACAACCAGCCTGAAGAAAGGGAAGGCATGACATTGGGGAAGGGAGAGGAAAAGAATAAAAAGAAGAGAAAAAGAACAAAGAAAAAATAATATAAGTATTTATTAGCACATGTCCACAATACGGTGGTGCTGAACTTTCTCTGACATCTGCCAACTCTTCCCTCCACGGCTCATAATGCACTTGGTAACCAAAGGTGAGCGATGAAGCATGCGGTCTCACCTTTCACGTTCTACAGACGGCATGAGGATGCTGAAGATACTGGATATATAGGGCACTGAATTCTGGTCGTCATTAAATCATTAAACTCGAGCCTTGGCTAGAGATGGCTCAGGGGTTAAACCTCTGCCTCGCAATCAGAAGGTCCTGAGTTCGGATCCCAGGTCTCAAGTAAAAACGCCAGGCTGAACCAGCCCAGGCCTGCACTTCTGGCCATGGTGGGCCAGAGTGAAGCAAAAAAGGAGGTAGAAACAATTCAGAATGATTCCAAAGTCACCTTTGGTCTTCTACAAGGACACTGTGCCCTCTGATACACACATAAATAAATAAATAAGCAAACAAACAAACAAACTCACTCTCTACCCACTCCCTCTGGCTTTTCTATAAATTTATTTAAAGGATGAAACTACTCATCATCATGGGCTTGAGGTGGGGGTGAGTGCCTTTTAATAGGATAAATCCTAACTTTGACCCCAGGAGCCATCATAAATTGTGTGGTTAGTGTGTTTTTATGGACCTTGGTAGTCAAAAAGACAATCTATTGTTAAAGCAAAACAATACTTATATTAACTGCCTGAATAAGTTAATATTCAATTCAATCTTCTAGATGGATAAAACCTAACAGGAAATTGACTGCTTTGGGCTTGAAAGAAGTACCTAAAAACTAATCTTTAACTGGCAAAAGAAAGGGAGATTCCATCTGTGTTTTTTGGGGGATTTTTTTACATTACCCCAGTATCTTGTTTGACAGTGTAACAAGACATGTCTGCAAACATGATTTTATTAGCCTTCCAAAAGAAATTTTAAATGAAGTGGAAGATTTATTATTTACACCATATTCATAAAAAATCCTGCACAGAAACTTAGAAAATAAGCCAACAAGTAGTAAAAACTAATTATCAAAATGGAGTAGCAAGAAATACACCACACTTGAGTGTGCCTTGGCGCCTGAGCGACTGAGCCCAGAAGGACCACCCTATCGCTCCACTGCTCATGCATCCAGACAACTGGGATGTTGTGTCTTGTCATCACAATACATCTTTCTGTTGAATGGCTGAAAATGTTTGACAAGCTCATTATGAAGCTGTCCAAGGAAATGCTTCCTTCCAGGGATTTGGGTCTTGCAGCCAACCATTAACACTGGCCTTTGTCAGTGATTCCCACCACATTAGCAAAAGAAAGCTTCTTACAGACACACTGTGCTCTGGAGGGCCCTCTACGGGGAACACCGAGCGCTTTGTTATTGCTTGTTCACACGTTGCTAATCCAAGTTTAGCTGAGGATAAGGGGGTCCTTCCGCATCTCCAGAAAATTGCTTTAAATTTTTAAAAATAATTATTTCCTATCTTTATTGTTAGGATAGTATTTTAATCAGCTCCCAAGGAGAATGATGCTTTGATTTCTATTAAATGGGAAGAAGTCATCTAACAAAAGGGCCTTTTTTTCTCAAGTGTGAACACCTACAAAAAGCCTTTGGCAAATTACTGTGGAAAAAGCAAATATTCAGCTAAGGAAAGTGGTGCTCCAGCCCCAAATGAATAAGATGAATATGTCTCCACACAATGAAGCAAAGCTACAAGAATGCATGCTTAGGCAAACTTTCTTTTTCTTTGAATAATTTGTTGCCACGACTTACTTTGATTCTTTTACTTGGCTTGCAACTTACCTCCATGAATTCTCACTTCTGAAAATTAAGTCTAGCTCATTGTCCTTGCTCGTAGATCATTTTGATTTTCTTCTTTCACTCTGTATTTCAGGTTCTAGAAACTACTACTGCACAAAGGCACATCAGGAGTTCACCACTGTCTTCAACAGGTTGTGTGTGTGTGTGTGTGTGTGTGTGTGTGTGTGTGAATCACAATGCATTATTTACATATATGAAATTATCAAAAATGGTGGAGAGAGAAAATGATGGAAGCATGTAATTGTTGCATCTCATCTGGAAATTAATTAGTTGTCCTAGCAGCTATTTCTTTACCTCATATCCTGATGTAGAAGTATGCAGTTATCTCTCTCTTTTTCTCTCTCTCTTCCTTGCTGTATCATCATACAGCCCCATTCTAACTTGAATGCACATCGCATATAAAACATGAACATTAGATGTGAAATAATTAATGACTCCAACATCTATGGAGTGGCTGCTTCCCAAACCTTCCCTTGTGGAAGGAGCAGGAAGGGTCAGGAAACCCATGAAACTCACAGTAATTCACAAGGCTCACAACCTTCCTTACAGGACCCTTGAGTCCCTTCCCCCAAGCTACATCAGCAGTAAACAATTTCAGGGGGGACAGTGATGGGGACTCCAAAGATGCAGCTTTCCCGAGGCAACAACCTTTCTGGGACAAGCGTTTCAGTCCCCAAGTCACTCACGCACTTACAAGGAGCTCCTCACCCAAGCACTCAGTAAATTCACTGTCTCAACAAGCTGGGCTTGGATGGACTCATTCCTTAGGTCTGGCATTATTTTCTCTATCTGGCGTGAACAGAGGTAAGCTATCCATGAAAAGCCATGCAACAATCACTTACACAGCATGGGGAACATTTGAAAGTTTACCACAGCTTCCTATCTGACACAATGACATCAGAATTTAAATATGACAAATAAAACAGACAAGGTAGGAAATGTATGTGTACATGCACAGAAACAGTTTAATATTAGTTTAATATTATATAATCACCCTAGTCTTGAATCTTTTCCATTTGGACTTATTCTCTGCTCAACTCACTTATCTGTGATTTCAGAGTTATTTTCAAATGCAGCATCTACAGGTGCTTGTATAGAAAAATCTAAATCAAAACACTAATTTATCTTTTCCCCAAAACAGGACTATCCCATTGAACTTTAATTCAATATAATTTTTTTAATTTTTTATTATCATTATTTATTCAATTGTGTGTGTGTGTGTGTGTGCGTGTGTGTATGTATGTGTGTGTGTGCGTGTGTGTGTGTGCGTGTGTGTGTGTGTGTGTGTAGAACCATAGGCGAATTCGGGAACCACCATGGACGCCTCCACCTCCTCCTTGTTTACTCTGCCCTGGGATTCACAGGCTCCGCCCTACAGGACCGGAAACGCAGGCTGCCCCCGCTTCCGCCTGGCGTCTACATACGTGGGATCTGGGATTCGAACAGAGGCTTAACCCATGAGCCACCTCTCCAGGCCCCTAATTCAATATAATTTTTAAAATCACTTTCCCTAAAACATAAAGGGACCACCTCAGGATAAGATCTTATGAAGCACAGAAAGAATAAAGGGCACACTGTTAAAGAGGTCATGAATGTGCGAATGGAAAAAGAGCAGCAATTAGGAGTCTTCAACAATATATACCACTGGGATCTTGATCTGTATCATACAGATTGCTAAAAGAATTGATAAAAACACTTTTTATTTCTTTCTTTTTGTTGTTTTCTGATAAATGAGAATATAAGGTGGCTCACAAGAGGTTTTGCGTTGGATTACAATTTGATAAAATAAAAGTAGGAGCCACCCCACTGTGGTTGCATAAGCGTATTAGGACACATCCTTTTACTGGAAATGGTATTTGCAAGCTCTTTAGCTGAAAGGGAAGAAGGGCCTTAAATAAATCCTCCTTGTGTCAGAATTTTTGATCCTCAGCTAGTGAGATTTTCAACCAGACTTCAGGGTCAGGAGGTCCTTTCCTTCCCATGCCCCCTTAATTTTACCTGTCATCTATCTGTCCTACCTCACTTTCTATAGAAATCTCTTTTCACATTGTTTAAATATTTAATTAATTTTTCCAATAAAGATATATGTATCTGTAATAAGCAGTAAGAACTTACAACAAATTATTAGTAACACATCGTTCAGTTCAGGGGGACAGATGCAAGTGGGTAGAACTCTTTCTCCATGTGCTTATCCCACAAGCAGTGGGCAGCAGGTAATAGAAAATGGCAGCTGGATCTCAGAGCCATGTAAGCGGAAGTCATGCGAGGGATTCTGCTAGATATCCCCGCTTCCCTGGTAATACACACAAAAATCTGAGGTCTCCACCCTTAATGCAGTCAGCTGGATGTGTCCATCACTTGACAAGGATTCATCTCTCCTCTCTCAGGCAATGTGACCCACTTGGAGGTAAGCCACAAAGATGGGAAGAGAAAGCCTTGCTCTCCCAAAAGTCGTCTGTCAGTCCTTCCCTTTTTCTTTCAGTGAAGATCAAGCAGGAGCAGGAACTATGAAACTTCCAACATGTGATTTGTAAGCTATTTAAAGCTACTCACACTTGAGTCTTTTTCTCTCCTCTCTCTTGCACATGCTTTTCTTAACATTCAGAACTTCTGCTGTTTTTCTAAAGACCAACTTCTTTGCCACGTGCCACATTTCCACTTACCAATCTCCGAGCTTGTGTCTTCTCTGAAGTCACCAGGATTCCCAGATGCCTGGATTTCTGGAGTCCTATTGCTTTCTGTTTTAAAATAAATGTAAATATTCTCAATTCTTCCTGCTTAATAATTCATTACTTCACAAAGAAACGAACCCAAATACCCTAGACCCATGATCAGTTAGTTAAATGGTTACAGTACTTTATGTCCCACAAGACATTGTGGTATTATCCTAAAAAGACTTGAAGTTTCAATAATGAATGCAAATAGGAAATCCTTACTTACAAAGAAGTATATTTAAAGTTCCCCTTTGCCTTCACAGTATGCAGAAGAATCCTGAGAAACAAACAAGAAGGCCACAGAGCAAAGCCAAGTTGGTTTGGGGCAGAAATGGGAATTCACAGTCGTGAGTAACCCACTTGGAAGATGGATAATATCACAGGGGCCATTTGCAGGGCAGAGAGCCAGGGAAACTAGCAGATGTTCAGTGTGAAAACCTAGAACTGTTCAGAGCAAGAGTCATATGATAACCAGGCAGTCAGCCTGAGGCTGAAGGGCTGGAAGCTCTCTGGAGAGTCACTGCTACGGGTTCCTGTTCAAAGGCTAAACAGTCTGGGTGACATTCACAGACCAAGCAGCAACACAAGACATACTGGCTAAAGACCTAGCCTGTAAACACGTGAGCTTCCAGCTTCTACCTCCTGCATTTGTTCCATCCCAGCCCCCAGCAGGTCTTCATTCAGTCTTGAATCACATGTCAACCATCTTGAAACGTTCTTGTAGACACACCCAAAAACACTGAATTATGATTCATAAAGCTGTCAATAATGTAGTATTGAATAAATGTTTATTAAGTGCCAATTATAATGTTAATTACTTTGAATAAATTATCTAATTCAAACTTCCCCAAAACTTTATGAATGAATAATGGTTTGAAGAAAAAAATCCTTTAATACCATCTTAATTTTTGGATAAATCTCTACTTTATCCAAAGACAAAACAGTCTCATTATCAGAATTAAATATCCAACTTTAAAAGTCCATTTTATGGAAGCTTTTAAAACTCTACTTTTATAAGATTAAATGAGGTATGTAACTAATATTTCCATTTAATAGATAAAGAAACTTAATCCAAAGGGGTTAATGACTTTCCCAACACAGTAAGATATGAAATTATTAAAGTCATGTTTCAGAGCTGGAGCGATTATTGCTCAGAGTTAAACCTCTGCTTCCAAGCAGAAGGTACTGAGTTCAGATCCCAGATCCCTCATAAAAGTGTCAGGCAGAAATGGCAGCGGCTCGTACTTCTGGTCCTGGAAGGTAGAGCCTGGGAAACTCCAGAGCAAAGCAAATAGGAAGTAGAAGCAACCCAGGGTGGTTCTTGAAGTCACTCTTGGGCCTCCAGAGGCACATGCAGTGCCCTGTGATACACACGGACAAGGAAACACACACAGACACACAGGCAAAAATAAAGTCATGTTTAAGTTTCACTTTTCCATTGCTATAATCTATACACGAACCAAGCAATTTAGGAGAAAAAGGATTTTTTAGTCCACATGTCAATTTAGGAAAAGTACCAGCAGTAGATGAGAGAACTAGCTATATATGATCTATAGCAAGAGCAGAAAGCAGATAAGAGCCAATGAATACCTTTCTAGCATGCCTGTCTTCCTATTTGCTAGTTGCCAAATTCAAACCGTTTTTCTTTCTGTATCTCACCCATGCACCTGTGGAATATCCCACACTTTGTGGACTGGTTTTTCCCAAATCAATCACTCAATTAGATAACTCAAAGGCTTAGTTCTAAATTGCCGAGTTAGCACCAAGAAGATTACAGATAACAACTAAGGACTCTTGAATAAATTGTATCCCAATAGAATAGCTAGCCTAATTTACCATGCATATTGTCCAGATTAATAATTTAAGATTTGAAGCATTTTCCATTGTTTTTCTATATTCCTGACAATGGAGTTTTCAACATATGACATTGTTAATAGTGGACCACTCATGATCTCAAAAATGGTAATTTCATATGGTCAATCTGAAATAATGTATTAGATTATTAATTTCCATTAAATAATTGCTTCTGAAGCCATACTGTATGGTCAAGTACCTGCAACTGTATATTTAAAAGTTTTTCCATAAACAGAACTGTTCATTATCTTCCTCCTAGTACCACTAACAAAGCAGCCAGGCTTCTATAAGGCTAGTTTGCTCAATCTATTCAGTTGGTAATATACACTATTGATGCCTACAAAACCTGGCACTTTTATGACCTGAAAGTTTTCTATTTGCAGATGTCTTCATTAGCATTTCATTTATTTTTATGCGTATCATGAGGTGCATTTTGTGTATAACCATGTTTTGCATGTGGATAGGGGCACATTGGATGTCTTCCTTAATTGCTCTCTACTTTGCTTATTGAGGCATGGTCTCTTCCTGAACCTGAAGCTCACCGATATGGCTAGTCTTGCCAATCAGCTTGCATCGGAGATCCACTGTCTCTGCCTCCACAGCCCTGTGGTTGCAGGAGAACCATCATACCAGATTAGTGCTGGGGATTCTAACACTAGTCCTCAGACTTACATGGAAGCAGCTTATCCACTTAGTTATCTCCCGGGCCCCCATCACTAGCATTCTCAGGACATCTGCTTTATCTGTTTTGATCTTTTTCAACAAGTGTGGATAGGTGACTGGTAATCAGAAGGCAATGTAGGCTACAGCACTGGGACTTTGCTTTGGATGACTTTAGCTGATACATCATTTGATACCATTGTGCTCTGAAATGCTGGCTGTTCCTTTCTAAACATAAAGCTACACATTTACTCCAGTAATGCTGCACTTGTTCTTCTGAACTTCTAGAGTCAGAGTAAATAAACAAACCTTCTATTTTGCTTCTCCACAGATATAGAGTCTGTTTTTTTATTATTATCAATTGTTCAAAACCCTTCCCTGATAAACAAAAAAGAAGTCTTTTTCTGATGCTTTTCCTTTTATATTTCTAAAACATATCCTAAAACACTGAAATAGATACAAACAGGCTAAATATACAGAAAATGTGATATTAATTAATATTGCAGATATTACAAAAGTAGTTTAAAATGTTAATACTCAAAAGCATTTTTTTCAGTATAGATAAATTCTGGGTCCATAGATTCCTTATTGAAAACAATTTGGCAATATATGTTAAAGCTTTATATCTCTCAAATTTAGAATTCTGTCTTAATTTCCTTCAATAGGGGAAAGGTTAGGTTAAATGAAGTTGATATAATTATATTATGGGTTATCACACAGCCATTGACATTAATTCATGTGAAGAGTGCTTAAAGTACCAAGATGGCGAGGGGAGGTGATATAAAGGAAAATCCTATAAAAGTATAATCAAAAGAACCCAGGAGATAAGAAGGTAGAAAGGGTAGTTATGGAAGGAAGGTTTCAAAGGAGAGGGAAACAAGGGATAGGGTATAGGAGGGGTGGAGGAGCAAAAATGCAAGCTGCCTAGGAAGAAACATAATCAGTGATCTCATCCAGCTTGAATGCTATAAGCTACTATGACAACAACTCTGGCAAGAGGAGTCCAGTGGTACATAATGTCCTAGGGTAAATAACTACTCTCTAATGATTTTGAAGGCCCACTTATCAACATGGAACAGGTGTCTAGTGCTGTAAACCCACCCAAATACCAGTAGAAAGGGAGACCACAGACCTTAGATGGGAACAGACATCTTAGTGTTAGCTATAAATACTTGATAGTACAACTGGAACTGGTCTGAGAACTTTCTCCTTGTTGGATAGCTTATACAGTACCAAGGAATACTGTAGAAGGTACTGGGGCAGAGAAATAATCATAGGTCTCATCAACTCATGAGATCTGCAAGTTGCAAAAAAAAAAAATCACCATGGCAACAGGTGACCACCAGTGTAATAGTAGCATGAGTATCAAGGAGATAACCAACAGCTTTCTGACTGAACTCAAGACCCACCTGTCAGAATGGAACACATTCCTGTTACTGTTAACTAGAACAAGAACCTAAAATCAATAGGGAAAAACAGCCAATGAACCTATAGGTATGAAGACAGTACACCAAACTGCTTGGTAAATAGCTGCTATTATACCCATAGATTTGAAGAACTTAATACTTAGCTTAGAAATCTTCTTCTACAACAGAGGTGGAGGATCTCAACACCTGACAGGACATAGCCTAGGCCAGTAGAATGGCAATAAAGTGAACAATGGCCAGCCATAATGTCGAGTATCAGCAACCCAGCAAGGCTCACCCAGAATCAGGCCAACCTAATCCTTCCATCCTAAAGCTTAGGAAACCCATCAGAAGTGGGAGCAGTGAGATTGTAAGACCTTAAAGATAAGGAAGGTCCACCATTATACAAGACATTTCAGTTAAGGCAGGACTGCTGCATCCAGCAATTCACTGCAGTAAGACCTGTCCTTAGCAGATCTGCATAATGACTGACATACCAACATGTCCCCATAGACTACTAAGGAATTCAAAGGAGAGAAAAACATACAATGGAAACCTTGAGACTAAAGCTGGATGAATGAAGGAAATGCCCTTATCAATGGGGTGCTCCAAAGAGAGGCAACTTGGTATGCCACAAGAGGCCTGAATCCTCACAAGAGTAGACAAGCTAGAGGGAACCCTGGGGTCTGTAGAAGTGGCCAGGCAAGATGTTGGGAGGGAGTTGGGAGGGAGTAGGATGGATTGATGAAGGGAAGAGAGGGGAATGGGGGGGATAGAGGTAAGCAGGGATAAGTACTCAACATGCTTGTAAAACTAGAAAAATAAAACAATAAAAAAGATCATGAAATACAGAATTAAAACAAAAAAAATCCAAACCAAAAGATGACATGTTATTAGAGAACCTATAAAATTACATTCACAGTGCTCCAAAATAAAGTGTGGAAAAAAATACTTGATATTAAACTGTCATGTAAACACTTCTCATTACATCCTTAGACAAGAGAATCTCCCAGCACTCAACCAAGAAGTGTCCTGTTGCAATGGAAGATAAGGAATGCAGAGAACCACACCTGGCCAGTGTGCAGAGTACAAGTGACTCTGAAGTACTCAGCCCTAAACAGGACATCAAAAACACCCCCTTTCCCCCCCATCCCAAAGCTCAGGGGATCTTATGAAAGAGGGAGCAGTAAGATTGTAAGAGCCCGCAGGTGGGAAATGGTGCTGCCAGCTACTTTACTCCAAGACAGTTGCTATACCCTGCATCGAGCTCCTTCCAGCAGACCTGCACAATAGCTGGCCTATTAACATTCCCCTATGGACAGCCAAGGATCTCAGCAGATATGACACTACCAGAAGAATGTTTGGGGTTAGGACCAGACAAGAGAAGGGGGAGTTTCTCCACTGGTTGGTTTGCCCACTACAAGACCATTTGGACCACAGCATGTGCCAGTGCAGGAGTCGATGATGAGCCCAGTGGACCACACACAAATGTGGATGTGAGCAAGGGAAGAAGACAGCTGGAATGGAGAACAGGAGGGGATACAGGAGAAGAAAGAAAGGGAGTGAAGGAGAAGTATGGTGAAAACACACAAATTCATCTATTTGTGCATGAAAGTTTGAAAGAATAAAGAAAAAAAATAAAGTAATAAAATTCCTGCATTGTTTTAAAAATTAAAATTAGAAGGGGAAGGGCTAGACGGCTCAGCAAATAAAGGAATCTGCATACAGACCTGGCAACCTGAGTTTGATCTTTGGAATCCACATGGTGAAAGGAGAGAACTGACTTCTAGAAAGTTGTAAACTATCCTCTGACCATGGCTCTATTTGTGAGCCACAGGAAGTGTGTGTTCTCTCTCTTTCTTCTCTCTCTCTCTCTCTCTCTCTCTCTCTCTCTCTCTCTCTCTGACCAAAGAGAGGCAACTTGATATGCCACAAGGGTTCGAACTCCCACAAGAGTAGACAAGCCAGAGGGAACTCTGGGGTCCATAGAAGTGGCCAGACAGGATGTTGGGAGGGAGAGGATGGATTGATGAAGGGAAGGGAGGGGAATGGGAGAGAAGGGGATAGATGGACAGGTAGATGAAGACAGAGCAAGTTGAGCATTGGCAAGCAGCACGTGTACAGTGTTGGTCCTCTCCTCTGTTTTTCCTGTGGATGTGATGTGACACTCCTCTCAGTTCCTGATGCGGGTTTGAATTGATTACCATGATGGATTATAACCTGGAAATGTAAGTTGAATAAAACTCAACCCTCTGAGTCCTTTGGTTCAAGTATTTGTTACTGCAGCAAGTTATCAAACTGATACAAAGAGCTGAGCTTCCTCAAGGCATCTTCTGCCTGCTCCTTTTTCCAACAATTAAAACTAGATCCCTTGAAGAAGACACTATTATTTTCAATACAGACAAGGAAACTTAGGTTCAGGGAAATTGAAGAATAAAGTATAAAAAACAGACAATATATTACAAGTCAGGACTGCTTGGTGTTACACTCATTCACATGAATTCTAAATTACTGTTGGTAAGGAACTTTACCCTGAAAGGATAAAGAAAGTGTGGAGAATGGAGACTGTCTAGGACTCCAAATAGAGTCACCTTCTCTCTTGATTTCTGATGTAAATGAAAACTGAAAGCACTATATATTTTATGACATAAGATGCAAAAAGTGATCTCCATCTTATAAAGTGTTAACTTCAAAATATATATGGAATATCTACAGCTTAGTAGCAGAAAAACTAATAACTCAATAAAAAATGGGCTACGGATTTGAATAAACATTTCTTCAGATAAGATGCAAGATGCACTACTCAGGAAAATGCAAACCAAACTATGATGAGATGTCACCTCTTATCTGGTATTATTACTATTTTAAAATTAAAAAACTTGCACAGGACTGTGAAGACAGTTCAGTGGGAAAAATACCTGCCACATAAGCAGAGACCTGAGTTCAAATCCTCAGAAATCACGTAAAAGCCAGGTATGGTGGTAAATGTCTATAACCCCACATTGGTTGGGTATGGGGAGTAAAGACAGGTAGACGTCAGGGGCTCACTGGCCAATCCATCCAGACAAAACATGAGGTGAAGTGATAACAACATCTGGCCTTCAATCATGCACACATAGGAGCATGCACTCCTACACAAGTGTGTGCATACATACACACTGAGAAAGAGAGAGTGAGATGAGAACAAGAGAGAAAGAGAGAGAGAGAGAGAGAGAGACTGACATTGCAAATGCAATGGGAGACTGGAGCTTCTTTAAGACATAAGAATAGAACTATCATATAACCCACCAATTCACTGCTGGATATTTATCACTAAAATTAAATCAAGGTCTCAAAAATTTATTAGCACTCCTATGTTATCTAAAATAGTCAAGGCATAGAAGTATAAATGTTCATTAACAGATGAATGGATAGAGGAAGTGAATGTAACAATAGTATTTTAAGCCTTCCATAAAAAAGAATTCCCACAGTATTCATCACCTTGACATAACAAACAATGTGGGTTAGACACAGAAGAAGAAATCCTGCCTGACTCTACTGGAAAGAAAAATCTAAACTCACAGAAGAAAAGAACAGACCAGTAAATTCCAGGGGCTGCTGATGAAAGGGGAGTGGCAAGAATCTAATGAAATCTCAGTCGTGTAAGACAAATAAATTTTAGAGATCTGCTATGTAAAATTGAGCTTATTGTCCATATTGTATCTTTACACTCTAAAGTTGCTTAACAAAAATCAATAAAAGTAGAACTTCTGAAGTCAGTATTCTCGCTGCAAATAAAGTGGCATGTAGTAATCTAAACTCTAGAAAGCATCTGTTTAGGGCTGGATAGATGGCTCAGGGATTAAGCCTATGCCTTGCAAACAGAAGGATCTGAGTTCAGATCCCAGATCCCAAATAAAAAATATGGTTTGGAAATGGCAGTGGCCTCCATTTCCTGGCCTGGATGTCAGAGCCTGGAAAAACCCAGAGCAAAGCAAAAAGAAGGTAGAGCAATTCAGGATGATTTCCAAAGCCATCCTTGAGCCTCCACAGGCACACACAATGCCCTCTAATACACACACACACAAAACCATGTAGGCAAAAAAGAAAGCATCTATTTAATCTAACAAATATTTATTGAGGACTAAGTAAGTGCTGACAGACTGCATGGCTTAAAGACATTGCAAGATGTGGGACTTGCGTTAGATGCCAAAACCAAGCAGAAAGCCAAAGAATATAGCACAAGGTGCCCAACATGTCATTAGAAGGACAAGCAATAATAGCGGCGCATTCACTTTCAGATGTGCTTTCTGAATAGGGCAGAGATGTGGGAAAAGCTCCTTGGAGAAAGAAGGGTAAGTTGGGACCTCTCGAGGAGTGAAGGAGTGAGCTGCTGTGGGCTACCTGTGGGAAACACAAAGCTTAGTGTAGTGTGATCATGTTGCCCAAGGGAAAGAATGACAGAGAATGCGGCCTTTAGAACCCTGACAGGAGGATGGAATGTGATGTGAAAATTTCTATCCAAGGCAAAAAACATTAAAAATTTATTCCGACTGGGATTTAAGCATGAATAAGCAGGAGATTCACACAGACAATGAGATTTATGGCAAAGTTGCTCATGCTCAATGAAAATTTTGTCTGCAAGAAATCCTGGTACCTTTCCTATTTAGACTTGGGCATGAGGAGGGAAGACATTGGTAAGAACTGAACTTTTGCTTCTTCTTAGTAGCTGGGTTTGCTGCTGATTTTCTATAATAAAAGGTATACGCAAATGTCAATGATAACCAACCCATTAATTATTACTCTTTGATTATTTGTTACGATTACTGTTTCTGTTCATGTTATTGATAACCAAAAATCTTAAGGGAACAAATAGTTTTATTTTTTGTGTTTAGTTATGATTCTGATTACAGTTCTTAGTGTAGCTCAGTAGAAGAGTTTCATACCAATGAGTTTTAAAGAAACTTTTTGTTTAAGCATTTTCTAAGCAGAGATGCCATGAAGAGAAAATGCGGTCCTATGACACTAAGAACTTTTGGGGTGTTAGAAAACTGGCACTGGGAATGGCAAGATACGTACATGAAATTCATCTGACAATAAGGTATAACACTCATGAGATACTGTGGAATGTAGTAAAAGTGTGTTTGACCACTTAAACATGGGGAGAGAAAACAGAAAGGTTTTCTGAAAAAGATGAGATATTAACTCAACTTTACAAGGATAGGCCAGAACTATAATTCAAGCAAAATTAGAGATGTAGAGTTTGGGACAGTAGAGAGGGGGATATATGCATGACCCCTATTCATTTCCTTCAATATTCCAGAGACAATATTTGTGAAAAAATTATTTCATGAAGTTGTAATTGCACTTGGAACAGGGTTCGCATTTCACAGATCTGTACCTGGAGATATCCTATCCACTCCTGATGTATCTCAATGGCTCTAACATTCAAAAGTTTTAAGTGACATAAAGAAATTGGTAACATTGATTATGAAAGTTAAACTACCAACAGACAAGATCATTGGTCTGGAAAAGACATTCCTTCTGTGTGTACTTACCCTTCAACTACTACAGAAGACATCAAGTTCCTCTGGATCAAAGAATCAAAGACTCCTGGAATAACCAAGGAAAGAGTTCCTTTTGTTTTTGTTCAGAAACAGTTCTGGTAAACCAGCCTGAGGCTGCAACTCTCCAAGTCATAAATAATTGCTAAGGTGTGCTGAGAAATGCTAGTGCCTGGGGCAGTCGCTAGGGTCAGAGGGAAGGGAAGACTGGAGTCTTGCAGGAGTATGATGCAAGCTTGTTTATGGATCCAAAAAGGTTTTTTTTTTTTTTTCTTTTGGGGGATATCTTTAGAGGAGAGGAAGACCACTGAAGTCCAAGGACAAGGGCTGTGAGGTCAAACCAAACACAGTGGGGCTGAACTCTGCCTCTTGCACTAGTAACTCTACTGGCTTGTGCAAATCACTCACCCTTCTTAAACTTCAGGATCTACCTATGTAAAATAGGAATAATAGGATTGTGCTTTCAGGGACTGGAGAGATGTCTCAAGTGTTAAGTTTCTGACTCACAAGAAAAAGGATTTGAGTTCAGCTCTCATAAAATCAGCAGTAGCCCGAACTTTCATCCCTGGAAGGTGGAACCTGGGAAACTCCAGAGTAAAGCATTAAGGAACTCATCCTTGGGTTTCCACAGGTACACACCAGGCCCTATTGTACACACACACACACACACACACACACACACACACACACATACACACCAGAAATTATGCTTGCATGGACATTCTAGAATTCAGTAATTTTTTTTCAACTTCTAACACACTGCCTAATAGAGGAAATATTTAGCAGTTGATACTATTATTATTACTGCATTACCATCCTAACTGACACCATTGTATTAGCCACAGAACTCAGGCTTACTGTCTATGTATCCTTGCAAAGTGTAAGTTAATAAAATATCTAGATAGAGTGTGTGTGTGTGTGTGTGTGTGTGTGTGTGTGTGTGTGTGTGTGTGTTCTGTAAGCTGAATCCAGTCTTAAGTATACAGGTAAATCTCCACCACCAAGTGACAGCCTAACCCACACAGGTATAAGGGAACATCCTCTTTAAATCACTCTTCTCCCTTAAATTCTGACATTCCCAGCCCCTCTACTTGTTTGATTTAATATGGCTTTGGTCTTCCCTTGGGACTTCGCTGTCTGATCAAATTTGACACACAGCAATTCAGTTACACAATGGTTCACTGCTTTAGTTATTGGATCTGCTTATAATAATGACCATAATTCTGTTTATTAGAAGAAAATTAAATAATAAAAATGAGACAATTTCAGTTAAAATATCTCACTTTAAATATTTGATTTTATATTTTACTTTTTGTTTCATTGAATATGGATGTAAGAGAAGCTTTAAGTAAAAATTGCATTAAGAGTAAGACTAAACATACTCATGATTATACACTGAAATAGAATTCAACTCCTTTTTTGGAAAAGTAACTTCAATATTTATGTCAGCTCAACTCTTGACCATTAAACACTCCTGCATTTCTAACGTACCAAGTGTTAAGGATTACATATTTATCTTCAAGAGATATTCTGTAATGTAATACATCACACACTCATTACACACCACAAAATAGTAACATGAAAAGAACCCCAAATGGGAAAATAAATGTCTGGGTTATTTTTCTGATGTATTTCACATCTAGAAAAATTCAAACTTTATTTCCTCTAACCAATCAACAACAATTTAGGCAATAAAAAAGTACAGTCCTATGTAATATAAAATGAAACATTTGTTTTTCTTGCCTATTTAAGACTGTAGTGAACTAATTCAGGCAATTTGCTAGACTCTATGTTAGGTCTATGAGTGACTTGACTCTCCTGATAAAAGTACGCAGGTAATTATAAGATCTCAGCATCACTTTGCATATTGAAAACAATCTGGACACTGCTTCGTAGTTTAAACTTTCACTGTTAACATGACTACGTGAGTTTTCCTTAGGAATCCAACATTGCACCAAAGGTTTGTTTTTTCAAAGCAAGGGATTTTTTGATGATTACATTAACATTTCTCCTGTCCTTGGAAGCATTTCACAACGTTCTGGGTTATGGCAGAGGGCTTAGCTGCTCTTCAAAGTTCTGAATTCTTCTTCCCTACTGAGGGTTAGTACCGGGAGGTCGCCAGCCTGTCAGAGTCTGCATTTCTTTTTTTTTTTAAATTTTTTTTATTATTATTTATTTAATTGTGCGTGTGTGTGTATGTATGTGTGCGCGCATGTGTGTGTGTGTGTGTAGAACCACGGACGAATCGGGAACCACCATGGACGCCTCCACCTCCTTCTGCCCCGGGATTCACAGGCTCCGCCCTACCAGGACCGGAAACGCAGGCCGCCCCTGCTTCCGCCTGGCGTGTATACGTGGGATCTGGGATCCGAACTCAGGACCTTCTGCCTGCAAGGCAGAAGCTTAACCCCTGAGCCACCTCTCCAGCCCAGAGTCTGCATTTCTTAACCTGTTCCTCTCATCGGGCAACTGGCTTATCCCAGTGTAAAGAGAGCAGGAACTATAAATTTTGGGATGTCAAAAAAGTGTGCAAACTTTCCCCATTCACACGCAGTCTCTTCCAAGACTGTTAGATGATGTTAATACTCAAAATGACCTGTAACATCATGTGTGTAAGATGGCAACCCCCCCTCAGAGCTTGGAAACTGCATGACAAAAGGCAAAACATCCCACATGCACATTGCATGAGAAACATCCGCATTAGGGAATCAGGTGAATAAGAAGAAACCGTGCTCCACTGAATAATTATTTGGGGATTATATTTTAGAGCAGCTAATATTACCATAACCAATGCATGGTAGATACTTTATAATCATTCAAAATAATTAAAAGCAGTATATATTTACTGGGGAAGTCAGCAGATAGAAAATAGGAATTGCTAATAAAGCTGAAAAACAAAGTCAAAGTAAGCCAGTAGTTGGTGGTTGGTATTTCATTCATTCAGATTGGCTTCAAACTCATTATGAAATCATGGTAATTCCTCTGCTTCCGTCTCTTAGCAATCTGGGATTACAAGCCTGAGCCACTGTGCCTCACTGAGATAGTGTTTCTGAGTACTAGATTTATCATATTATAGGCCCTGGTAGGTTCAAAGTTGACTTGATTCAACAGATGTAATTGTCATGAACTAAAGTCCCAAGAGACATACTCATAAGCCTAAGTACCAATGTGTCAAACAAATCACTAATGCTTTTAGACTCATGTGGCTTATTGCAACCAAGGTAACTTCATTTTTTGACATAGTTTGTCATGGAATCTGGAGCTGACTAATTTGTTTAGATGGCTGACCAGTGAGCCCCAGGGATCTCCTGTTTTGCTTCCCCAGTGCTAGGATTAGAAGCGCTTGTTGCTACCACACCTGACTTTTTACATAAGTGTGGAAGATCCGAACTCAGGTCCCCATGCTTGCATGGCAAGCACTTCAGCAGCTGTGCATTTCCACAGCTCCACATACCATTTTCTCTGACCAAATATATCCAACTTGCTTAGTAGAGCCTGGCGATTACTCATTTTTGAAACATTGTTAAGACAGATACCTTCACAACTAGATGACTCTGCTGTATGTAAATATATTTTATATTTACTATAGATTAGTGATCTTTTCTACCATTCTGCAGACATCCTGATTTGCTGAAAATATACATCTGTGACATAAGCACAGAGAAAAAGAAGAGAATAAAGAGAAAGGATGGAACAAGGAAGGAGGGAGAAACAAAGAGCTTTGGAGAGAACACAGAAAATCACAAGGATGATTCCTGGATGTGTGTATCCAGATTCCTGGCCAAGAGGCTGAGATTCCTGTATTATTTACAGAACCCCTGTGCTTATATCTGTGATCCATTGAGATGCTGCAACTCATCCTGGAAACTGACAGTAAAATGGATCTCCGGAATGTATTTAGCTTTGAAAGACTCATTCATAGCTACTCCTCACAGTGAAAAGCAAGTTTATAAAAAAAAAAACAAAAAAACCTCATGAAAAAGTAGAAGTTACCATGTCGGGAGATTAAGAATTCAATTTCAAGTGGACAAGTACAAACATTAAAGGAAAACAAAACCTGCTTTGACTACTGTGTCTGTGACTCCAAGAGAACATGCATGGATGTGCATGGATCTAGTTTCACATAGAAATATCTTACTACAAATCCAAGGTCATGTACAGCGAAATAGGGCTCAAAGTCATTATTTACAGAAAAACAAAATTTGTGTCTCTCCTCCTAAAACAGCAGAGTATAAAATACCTTCTCTAACCTTATCCTGCACTGTGCTCATCTGACCTACCAGGTAGATGAAAGTCCCCAGGGCAGATCTTCTATGAGTTTCCTCCACTTCTGCTCACCTGGCCTGCAGAATGGACCCAGCAAGGGACAGAAGCAAGGCGACCTATTGGAATGAAAGAAGACAATCTCCGCTACCTACTTAATCTCATTGTGTGCTGACTAAATATGTTTCGCAAAACAACAGAATCTTTGCAGTTAGAGAGATGCGTGACAAAAAATGCACAGGCTACTTAGTACCTTATGGAGAATAGCATGAGAAAAACACCATTAAAATAGCATTCTAACTGGGACTGAGCTGTTGTCATGCCAGGGGTGTAGCTGCAGAGAAAATGAAGCGGACACCCTGGAGACTGAATTCCTTCTTTCATTCAGCAATTATGCACTGGCTACCTACCACGCGCCAGCGGCTGTGCTAGGGAGTACAGCAATGGAGAAGTGATGGGGTTGTTAAAAATAGAATGAATTGACAATAAATCCATGACATTTGTCCCCACCAGGGATTGTCTTCCCCTTTCCTGAAAAGTGCTCTAATCCTATCTTCAGGTAAGGGTATCTCTGGAGAACTCTATCACTCTCGTTTGGCTGAGAAGCTATAGTTACACGGTGAATACTTACTGACAAACTGAGCATGGGATTACTGACAGGACAAATTAATTCAAATGATCCCAGTGTTACTCAGAATATTGTCAAGTGCACACACTTGACCACTATCCCAAAGGTATGGGCACATCCATGAATTTCCTACTACATCTTAACAACTATCTTAGGAGATTTCTGGGAAGAACTGGATGAATATGGTTGAAAATTGCTATTCAATAGAGCAAGGTTGAGATACATGAGAAAAACAGCAGTGACCCCTGATATTAATGCATGTAAGTAAACGGCAAATCACAAACATAAGGCATCCATATGATTTGGAAATTATGACGCACAAAGGAAACGTTTGACACATGTTTACATTTTCTTTTCTATTTTTTCCACCTTTGAGAACTTTCACATGGCTTGGTTATCCATGTGATTTTCTAACTTGCGAACATCTGGATGAATACATCATGATGTTGTAATGCATGTTGTGTCTTTCAAAGCAATGTTTCTCCCAAATTCAATCCCTGTTTAAACAAAGATGACTTTCTCTGTCCGTGTTAAAATTAAGATCCAAAGAGACAATATTATAAATGGCCAACATCATTGTCTATGTCTACAAGGAAGACTTTTATACTACTTGTCTCTGTTTCAAAATAGTAATAGCCAAAAGAAGTTCACTTCTATGTAGAATATAATAAGAAAACATGTGGTTGATTTTATTATCTTGGAAAGGTGGAGAAACAAGCATTAGTCAATCAGCCAAGTTCTAGTGTATTCAATTAAGACACACCAGAGTGCATTTATTCTCTATCTTCGCTTATAAAATCTAACAGAAATAGTTCCTGATGTAATATATAAGAAAAAAAATAGGAAAATGTGAATGTCACAGCTATCGTCCATCATTCTTATGCCAATAAATTCTCTATGATCCCAAAGACTTTTTCTATTTGATCCCAGAAATAGAATTTCATGTGATTTAGATTTATGTATTGATAACTGAATACATCGTGATAATCTTATGCAAAGAAATTAAGAATTAGCCTGTTAAATTTAAAAGAATGCATTCGTTTTTTAAAAACAATTTTCAAAATTAAAATTTCAGCAAATCATAATGATGCTAAAATAATACAAAAATATAATTGGTAAGTGAAAATTCCCAAGATGCTTTGTAAGTAAATTTTTTTTGGCTTCTACATGAGAACCCCATGAGTTAACTTTATCTGAAATACCTTTTAAATAAATTATACATAAACTCATTTATACATATATATATATTATATATTATATATACTCATTATACATGTATATATAGATATATGTAAAAGAAAATATGTATAAAGCTTTTAAAATTTTGATAATATGGAACTAGAGAGATAGCTCAGAGGTTAAGATATTGCCTTTGAAGCAAATGATTTGAGTTCTGTTCCTGGATCAGATGAAAAATCACTAGGCAGAAATGGCAGCAGCCTTGCACTCTGGGTTCTGGAAGCCAGAGACTGAGAAATCCCAGAGCAAAGCAAAAAGAAGCAAAATGCAGGAGTCACCTTTGGGCCTCTACAGGTACACACACACACACACACATACACAGAAAATAAAATAAATACAAATTAGGTAAGATGTACTGTGTATCCTCCAATGAGTATATAAGATGCTGTTTTGCTACATTTTTTACTTCAAGAATACATGCTAGAAAATGTTTCAAAGTTATTCAACATTTATTGTACAGATGGAAATATTAAATGATAATAAAAAACTTTCCAAATGTATGACACTGATCCTAAAACATGTATGATTAAATAGAAATATAGAATGCATGTGATGAAAATCATATGGTATGGATAATGCCTAAACCTATTTAGTCTTAAACTCTCTGTCATGAATAAAAACCTCTGTCTAGCAACACAGTGTTGAAGAAAGGAAAAAAATGGAAGCCAGCCAATTTGGGAGCCGATTAACTATTCAACAGAGAATTTTCTGTGGCTCTGTCAAAAAGCCCTGCCAGTGCATTTAACTCTCTGGACAAAAGGTTGTTGAGGCACACAAAGGATTTTCTCAATTCAAATGCTACAGATGAAATGATATTCACATAGAAGCATGCCAGATCTTCAGTGCTGAACAAAGGCCATGTCTATGTGCTTTGTGGCTTTAGCTTGCAAGCTGAGTAGGAAACTGATATAAAAAAAAAGCATAAAGAAATCTCTTTAGGGATGAAACTCCTATTTTTACTTTACATATTTATTCCAGGGCACACATTCAGGGAAAGGGTAAGTAGTAGGTCAGACAGAAGAAGAGATGTGAGCAGGGTATTTTACCTAGTGTAAGAATAGCGCCATTTGTATGAAGCCTAAAAGCTTCATTATGCAAAAAGTGGGCAAACACTTTTGTGTTAAAACATTTGTAAAGAGAGATTGGCAGTTTAGAGGGACATCTGAAAACTTGTATTCAGAGTAGCCCATACTTAAATTTGCATAGTCAAAGAACATGGCTCCCTGTGTTTAATGGTTCTTTGATGAGTCTTCTTCCCTTTCATGGGCCAGTGGGTAAGTGGCTCCAGACAGTATGAATTCAATAATGGGAGGTCGGGAGCGGGGTGGGAGGTGGGGGGAAGGGGGGACAACACCATATCTGTTCTAATGGAGGGTGTAAGTCTGTATTTCCCACTAGGATTCTGGGTACTGCCTGCAGTGAAATCATCACACGCTTTGGTCACAGCTGGAGCTAGTTAGATGGATCAGTGGCTAAAGTGTTTGTTGTACAAGCAGAAAGACCAGAGTTCAAGTCCCCAGTAAAAGGCTGGGGGAGTGTGGTGGCCCCCTTACAATTTCATTGTGGAAGGCAAAGCCTGAGAATCCCCAGAACAAGATTAGCCTATCAGTCAGCTCTGCTGATTAGAAACTGTTGCAGCTACTTTCTTAGTCAGAGACCCTGTCTCAGCAAGAACACTTAGGAAGAAAAATGAGCAAGGATAGTTCCTGATACCAACCTTGGGCTTCCACACACACACACACACACACACATGCATGCATACCTCTACACATGCAAACATGCATGCATATGTGAGCACACTCTCCCTCATGTACACATGAAGTAAATAGGAAAAAACTCACTCTAGTTAGAAGAAATAAAATAATCCAGCCAAACTGCTCCATTATAGTAGTTCTATCGAGTTCACCCTTCACTCTGATTTTGAAGACTCTAATTTAAATCAGCTTTCCATGACGATTTTCTTATAGGGAAATAAAGCAGTTGCCAGCAGAATATAATCCAACGTAATAAAAAAATGAAATAAAGCAGTCATAGCTTTGAAGCTGCACAGAGCTCAATTCATATTTAGGTTCTTCTATGTATAAGCTGTGTGAACACACACAGTTCAACATTTTTGAATGTCAACATTAAAGCTATAAAATGGGAACATTTATAGAGAAGAGAAACTGCACAGGGGTTTGCAAAATTAGGAGATACTTGTTGAGTGGTTTAGAGGCAGGGGAAAGTAAAGGAAAAAAAGGGAAATGAATATTTTCATTATTAAGTTAATATTCTGATTTGACTATAGCTAGGTTAAAATTATCATAACTTTCACCTGAAATCCGCAGTTTTGCCTTAAGCTTCAGTGCTCCAGTCAAATCAATTACCTCTACATTTTCCTTTCAAGCATCCACACCATTTCAAAGGAGGCTGAAATTTCTGGATGCTATCTCCAGAAGCATTAATAAGTGCTTTATTGTTCCTGGACCTGTACAAAGAATGACATTAGTTAGGGCCTTGTGTTCTAGCCATTGTACTTTGAGATACCTATCCCAGACATGCACAAAACACATGGAGACAGCATAATTAAACTGAGCTACAAGGCCAGGTGACAACAAGATGCACATTCAGATAGAAAATACTTGCTCACCCATGAGAGACGTATTTTCTCTACCACTGGAGAACATGTCTATTACTAACCATGGTGTTGTATAAATACTTTTCCTGGGAAGATGTCGCACAGACATCTTTGCACCCCAGGTAGGAGTTCATCGGCAGGCCAAAGTAACAATCACACTGAAGTCCAATTTGAAGAAGCAATGAGTTTATTGGAATTACTTATAGAAGTAGAGGTAAAAGTTACTTATAGAAGCAGGGGTAGTCCAATCCAGCATGTTTCATAGCTTCCCCAGGGCTGTCAAGGTAGAAATTCTTTAATTAGTCTTCCTCAGTCTATAAACCCCTCCCATATCTCAGACCCAAATGGAATGTGCAGGGCACATTTTCTTTTTCAGTGACTTTCATATTCATCTTGAGACTTCTCTGTTCACTTTTTATTTATTTTATTTTTTTAACATTTTTTATTATTATTTCCACTCATAGAAACTTAGTAGGTACACTGGTTCCCTCTCTCCCTCCTCCTTCCCTAGACCCCCCTGCTCCCCCTCCCCTCACCCCTCCCTCCCTATCCCCCAGTGCCCCCATTCCCCGGAGGGGCACATTTAATTAATGCAGAATCACATATTAAGGATTGTAAGGCATTCCAAGCAGGTTATGATCTTGATCGTCTGAGATAAAGATGGTGGCTGTTAGTTCAGAGAAAAATACCATACAGTACAGGGTCACAGAAAAAGCAGTCTGAAAACCCTTGAACAGGATCAACATAACTCAGGCATATGGGAATCATTATTAAGTGTGACAGAGCACAAAATTTTTTTTCATTGAGCTAAAGAACTTCAACATTCAGGTTAAAAGCAACAGACATTTTGTTTGAAGACACAAACAGCACACTTTGCTCTCAGATTGGCTGGCAGGTGCAGACTGCCTGTCATTAGCAAGAGTTCACCTGCAGACATCTATAAGCACAGAAACCAAACACACACAAAAGAGGTTAATGCCAACATAAAAATGCCTTTTTAAAAGCATGATATCTAATCATCGAATAGCTAAGCATTTAACTAACTTCCATTTCTGATTCACATTTCAAGTGGAATCACAGAGGGCTTTGAAAAAATGCAGACAGATCCCAGTTAGCTCTACATCCTGTGAAAAATTACAATTCAGAGAGTGCTTTAACCCAGAACAATGTTTGACATTCATGTGTTTTCTTTTTGTTTTGAATTGAAAGAACTCGGGTTCTTCCAATTCCTCCATTCTGTAGTGTCACCATATACCGGATTCCTTTTCCTCACAATCTGAGAAGCAAGTACTCGTACAATAAAAGTGTTGCCTGTCCAGCAACTAGTTCTTACTGCATGCATTTCTAGGAAAGAATATTTGATTGATGGCTCCACATCACAGCTTTCTGCCTCCACCACACCTTACCCATCCACACCAGAATTTTGAGGCAGAATAAGTTTACTCTCAGCTGTTATTGATAGGAGAAAGCATCAATGTGTCCCAGAAAGATGTGGTTGGCATCCTAGCAGCACAACACAAGCCCCAGGTGTGGAGAACAGGGGCTTAGACTCTCAGACCCTCAGCTCTGCTTCTGTGTGCCCTCATTAGCTGGCCATCAGCTGCCCAATCTCTGAGGACCAAGATTGCTACTAGTGGTATTTTTCACATATTCAGATAGGTGAAAAGGGGGAAGAGCAAAACCTGATATAAAAACATAGGGAGGAGGGCTGGAAAGATGGCTCAGGGGTTAAGACTCTGCCTCCGAAGTAGAAAGTCTTGAGTTCAGATCCCAGGTCCCACATAAAAAACGCCAGGCAGAAATGGCGTGGCCTACACTTCTGTTCCTGGTAGGTGGAACCTGGGAATTCCCAGAGCAAAGCAAAAAGGAGGTAGCAACAACCCAGGATGATTCCAGAAGTCACCCTTGGTCCTTTCCTCTGATACACACACACACACACACACACACACACACACAATGAAATAAATTTAAAAACTTTAAATAAATGAAGGGAGGAAAAATAACTTCCAGTAAACCTAATTTGCCGAAGCCAGAAGCAGATGTTCAACTGAACCTCTAAATGCATGTCTACCCAGTCAGACACTCTGTCTCTGGAAGATACCCTCCAACTTCCCTTCTCATCACTCCCTTTGCTACTTGATTTCAAAAGAACTTCAGATATCAACTCTTAGTTTCTCAAAGAGATTTTTCCCTGAAACCCTAGTAAAGGAAACAAAGGGTTTTAGTTTTAGGTTACGGTTTATCATAATGGAAGCATAATTCATACTAACATCAGGAGTCAAGGGAAATGAGCACACAATATCCACAGAAAGAGCTGAGAAGGGGCATACGTTTTCATTTGCCAAGTACTTAGCCAGCTCTCTCCAGCTTCTCTACCTGCTCAGAGAATAGTCCCGCCCACTATAGGTTAGATGTTTCCACATTAACAGTAATCTTCCACTGGCTTGCGCAGAACTTTCCTTAACTAAATAGCACTTCATACATGTGTCCAAAGTGTCAGCAGCCTTCAATGGTCACGTTGGCATCTGTAACTAACAGCCATAACCCCCGAACTAAGCCTCGTCTATTTGACCTCATGTAAACATCTCAGGCTGGGGTCACTGTCTCCCTTCCCTCCTATACTGTGAGCCCCCTTATAACAGTTCTTCTGCATGGTTGCTGATAAAATCATCATCAAACAAGGGAACAAGGGGTTTATTCTCTTACAATCGTCCAGTTACAGTTGTTTGCCCAGCTTGGTAAGAGAGCATGCACCATCAGCAAAAGGGTCAAAAGAACAGTCCACGCCATATCCATGCAACAGCTGAGAGAGGGACAATCCTTACTTGCCAGACCAGCACATCTGGCAAATGTACACAGAGAATGCCAACTTCCCCAATCAGCTTTCTATATTTTATTCACCTGTCTTGGGCCTAGTTCCACCCACCATGGGTTTGGCCTTCCCCATCAACTAGACAATCTCCTGGAGAACTCAACAATTAATTCTCTACAAATGTGCCCAGAGCTGAAACCCTCAACTATCAAGTTGACACCTGTGCCTAACTATGACACTCCACCACTTGTCAACTTGACACAAGAGTATATCACTTTTAAACTGTACCATTAAATCCTTGCCATCACAGGTGTTAAATATCAAAATATAAATACATTTAACTTTAGTAATTCTAAATCTCTAGAATTTCTCATAGACAAACTTAAAATGTCTCATTAAAACTTCAGTTCCAACATTTTAAAGGTTCAAAGTTTCTTAACCTTAAGAATATATTAAATCAAAATAAGTTAAATACTTTAACACAGATAAAACATCAAAATAGAAGCATCATAACAATGAGAAAACATCAAATTAAGACTAAGGTCAACAAATCAATGCTGCGTCTTGCACTTCAATGTCCACCTTCCGCTGTTCATCACGTAGTCATGGTGGCTCAAAGATTCTGCACAATCTCAATATCTCTTTGCAGCTCACAGTTATACAAGCAGAGATCTCTGAACCAGGTTGAATTTCTACTCACAGTCGTGCTCAGCATAATCCATGGTTCTGGCATCTCCAACAATACTGTGGGTTCACCTCTACAGCTATTGCTTCCCTTCCTTTGCAGGTATTCTACTTCTGCCAGTTGGTGCCAAGCTTTTGCTGCTCTCCATGAACCCCTTAATTGTGCCCCCAAACCAGTAACACCTGGGGATTGCTGACATATCCTGCAGCAAAGCCGAATCATAGCTCCGTCCACTCAAAGCACAGCTGTACCAACTTTTTCGTGACTCTGGAAAAGCCCTTTTTTAGGCAGGCAAAACTTCCAAAAGGCAAGAAACAGCTTCAGCCTGGGCTTTTGGTCCCTAAAGGAATCCAGGTTTTCAAATCACGGAATCGCCATGCAGTGGCATGTTTTCCACCGTTCCTAAGTTTTCTTTCACTCATGTTCATTTCTGCAACAACAGCAACTGTTCTGCTGCTTCAGAACTTCTGGAAGTGGCTCATTCAGAAGAGTAACAGACAGGCTCTCATAAGTCTTGATCATGCCCAAAATCAAATTGAGAGCCATTTCCCAGTCATTGGAAATTTTAGGCTTTTACTCAAAAGACAAAGTTAAAAGAAATAAAGACTCTAGAAAGAGTGAAAAGGAAAAAAAAAAAAAAAAGAAAGACATACATCACTTACATTATGTGACTTAGAAACAAATATAATCACATCTTTTTAAAATAAAAAATTGCTAAAGACTGTTATATAATCATTTGTAAGAACTGATAATTATTAAGAAAAGAGACTAGAAGACTAAAATTTTAATTCATCATAATTGAGATAATATATATAAAATTAAAAGATGTAATCAATATATACATGATTCAAAGATGGGATGAAGATACTAAATAAACTGCGAAAGGTTAAACAGAGTTATGGGTGTGCAAAAACTCTTTTGTATGAGAATTCTTCTAAGGAAAAGTATTGCTATGCTTCATTTTGACAAAATAAAAAATAAATAAAAGATTTGAAATTATTTACTTGAAACATTTTAAAAAGTCAGACTGTGTAATAATGAAAATACAATATGAAACAAGATATAAAGGAGTAGTTCATATGGAAGAGTTAGTATTACATTCACTGATCCTTTTTGATTGTATTTGAATTAGGCTTTTACTCAAAGGACAAAGTTAAAAGAAATTAAGACTCTAGAAAGAGTGAAAAGATAAAATATGAAAGACATACATAGTTCTGGGTGACTGACAGAAATCCAACTTCATAAATTTGACATCAGGTTAATATTTTCAGTATTCATACACTTCTAGTGATTTTTTTCTAAGCATAAAGGACTCTGGATGGACATTCGTCATGCTTTATGATTGTGCAGTGTTTTGAGTGTATTTTTCTGTTTAGGAAGATTCCCATTTTAGAGGGACTTTCTTTCCAAGGGAATAAGCAGATATCTAAAGTAAATTGCTTTCTTGTAGCTGAAGTCCAGTCAAAGGGCAGAGGCTCTGACAACCCTCTCAAGACAGATATTCCAGAAGCACCAAGGGGTTAGACAGAAGTGAGCTTTAGGATTCAGGCCCAGCACCAGGGTCCTCACACAAGCCTTACCCAGTGCTAGACATGGGTCAGTATCTCTACTGAACGTTAACTTTGATTCCTTCAGGTAAGTGTCCAGAAATGAGTGGCATAGCTGAATCGTATGGGAGCTCGATTTTTAAATTTCTAGGAATCTCTACACACACTTCCTTAGTAAGAAACGCATTAAACTACACCATAGGAAGAGAATCAACAAAGTCCAGATTTTGCAGAACTCTGTATGGTGATGAGGTTTTTATTAAAAAAAAAAACTGAAATTGCACTGGAGAGATGGCCCAAGGGTTAAGACAGCCTGACAAGCAGAAAGTCCCCATTTCGGATCCCAGGTCCCACATAAAAACAGCCAGGTGAAACCACTGGCAGCCTGTGCTTCAAGCCCTGGTGGGTGAAGCCTGGGAAATCCTAGAGCTAAGCAAGGAGGTAGAAGCAATCCAGGATGATTCCCCAAGTCACTCTTGGCCCTCTACAGGGACACATAGTGCCCTCTGACACACACACACACACACACACACACACACACACACACACTATTTAAAAATTAAAATTGCAAAGAAAAAGAAATGGAGATTTTTTTTTGAAAAATTTCACCATGTTCTATTTTTCTCCAATTCTGACATTTGAAGCAGTAGCATGAAGATTAATTTCATGCTTAAATTTTAAAAGAAAAACTGCCTTGTAGATATTTTTTTCCAGAAGCTGATAATTTTCAATTCTCTTCTTTTTTTTAATTCTTTTTTTGGCGCTGTTAACAGTATTGATAATCAATGCCTAAGTCTATTAGTTCCAGAGTGGCTGTAGAATGATGATGTAATTATATCATTAATTATTGATTTATTAAATGCTTCTGTAGAAAGGCACTTTCTTTTATGCATTACCTTCCTTATAATTCACATAAGGCAGGTGATAAATATTCCCTTTTGTTTACCAAGTGAATTGGTTCCCTGGTATTATTCTATTTGGGGTGAACTATGAGAAATTTTAGTATTTTTATGAATTTATAAAGGTAAACATATTTGATATTTTAATTTTTTTATTCAATTGTGTGTATGTGTGTATGTGCGTGTGTGTGTGTGTGTAGAACCACGGGGGAATTCAGGAACCACCATGGACCGCCTCCACCTCCTCCTTGTTTAATCTGCCCCGGGATTCACAGGCTCCGCCCTACCAGGACCGGAAACGCAGGCCGCCCCGGCTTCTGCCCAGCATCTATACGTGGGGTCTAGGATCCGAACTCAGGACCTTCCACCTGCAAGGCAGAGGCTTAACCCCTGAGCCACCTCTCCAGCCCCCATATTTGATATTTTAATCAGCCATATTCATTCTTAAATTCAAACTCAAATTGGCTGTAGAACACTTTCTATTAATTTGTATTTTTTTGTTGTTGAGACAAGATCTTGCTACATATAGCCCTGGTCAAAAAACAACAACAAAAAAAGAAACAAAAACCACCTCACAATCCTCCTATATTAGCCTCCCGAATGCTGGGTCACAGAGAAGCCTCACAACACAAGATTTCTCTTGAATACTTAACATGGATTTTGTTTTTACCAACCACTGCTTTCACTGCCTATTTTACTTTTTCTTACACATTGTATCTTCTAGAAACAAAAGAGTTATGTTTCTTCCTTTAACTTCAAACACCTCTCTTTCTTTTTATTTTTCTACTTTTACAAGCCTCCTTCCTTCCCTTCCTCCTCCTCTCTATCCCCTCCCTTCCCTTCCCATTCTCTCGCACTACCCTCCCACCCTTCCACCTGGATGCGTCTATGGATCCCAGGGTTCACTCTGACCTGTCTACTCCTGTGGAGCTCAGGCCACCTCACTGATATGTGAATTGCCCTTTACTGATCCAACTTTAGACCCAAAGGTTTCCACTATAAGTCCCATTCTATAGGTATAATAACAGCTACTAACAGAGTACTTTGATGTACTGTCCTCCTACCTATAGGTTTATTGGCTGTCTTCCCTATTGATTTTTTTCCTTTCCTTTTTTTTTAATAGGTTCTTGTTCTAGTTCACAGTAACAGGGATGTGTACCCTTCTGACAAACAGGTCTCGAATCCAATCAGAAAGCTATTGGTTCTCTCTTTGGTACTCATGTCACTATTACAGTGGTGGTCACCTGTTGCCATGGTGATTTAATAGCTTCTACAGTATTCCTTGGTACTGTGCAAGCTATCCAGCAAGGAGAAAGTCCAGTTCCAGTTCCAGTTCCAGTTGATGTATTTTGCCCATGTTCTAGAATGCACTTGTGTTGCATCTTCAGTAATAGGGTCTTACTGAAAGTTTTTGGAGAGCACCCAAGAACAATGGCAAAAGCTTATAATCTTTGAAGGTCTTTAAGTCTTCTCTGACCAACTAATTTTTTTTAAATAAATGAATGAAGCATATGCATTAATATTTTAAGAAGCAGTCCTTTGCTCCTGTTTTTACTGGATATTTTCAATGCAAGAAAAATACTTATTTACTTATTTATTCATTTGCCAGTGTATATATGTTTGTTTTTTCATTTTTTTCTGTGCTTTTTGTGGGCTCTGTGTGTGTGTAATGCAGGCATGTGTATAAGAGGCATTTAGTGTGTGTGCTTGTGGAGGCCCCAGAGTCACATTGGGAATCATCTTGGGCCTCCTTATTGCTTGCTTTGGGGTTTCCAAGGCCTGCCTTCCAGCGTTAGAATGGCAGGCCATTGCCATATCCAACCCTGGCATTTTTCACATGGGATCTGGAGATCTGAACTTGGGTCCTTTTTCTTGTGAGACAAAGGCTTTAACCACTGAATTATCTCCCTAGACTAATTCATTTTGTTATTTATTATTATTTTTGTAATATGGAGTGTTCATATACAAACAAATTGAATTTTATTATTATCATTTACTAATACCCAACTCCCTCCCCCTCTTACTCACCTCACAGATTTTCCTTCTCCAGTCAAACTTCCTTCCTTTTACTCCCATGTCCCCATGCACGGGTTGTCCGTTAGGCTTCATCCAGGATATCTGTACTGGCAAGTGCTCAGGCACTTGCTGGGGCATGAACTGCCAACCAGTCTGTCAACCATCAAATAAAGAAAGCTTCCCATCCTTTGTCCAGCACTAGTACACTACCATTTTTCAAGGTAGGCCATATCTCCTGGGATCCTCCCTATTCCATAATGAAAAAATGATAAACCAGCTATTGTGGCATATTATTGGAAGCAGACATCACTGCATTTTTTGTTTTGCTCTTGGGTATGGTAATCTTGATATAAACAAAGGCTACTACTGTCTGGTAGTACTTTTCTCCATCCTTCGACTTTTACATTCTTACTGCCCCTTCTTCTGCAAGGTTCCCCAAGCCACTGGAACTGGGGAAGGGGGTGATTAACATGCCCTATATGGAGTTCAGCTGTGCACAGTCTCTTTTACTTTTCACTTTGGCCAGTTGTGGGTCTCAGCAATCTTCATCTTCCATTGCAAGAGGATACTTCTTGGTTTAGTGCTGAGTGCTTTTCTGATCTAGGGATTAACGATGATAAATGATTAGAAGGTCATTTGCCATCAAGAGTTTATAGTTCATTCTGATACGTTTGTTACCACCTAGAACTTGTGGTCTCGGACCTTTCCATAAGCACTTAAGTTGGTTTTCAGATATGTGTTCCCTTCCATGAAACAGGACTTCATGACAGTCAGAAGGCACCTGATTACCCTCAAACCCTGCATGTCACTATTGTACCACTGGATGACTCTTGACAGTTGTGTTATTGTAGCTTGCAGCATTCATAGCTACGTGAGCCCATTGGTACCTACTCCAGCTTGTTGGTTCCCATGTCCTGTGGTTATTGTGTGTGATGACTAGAATAGTGTTTTGTTTTATTTGATATGGGTGTTGTGTGATATTCTTCCTCTGTGTATAACATGATGCCATCTTGGACTTTACTCCCAGTCTAATCTAATGAGGAGGTTGTGTAGCAATTTGAAATAACTTATCCTAGAGGAAAGCTCACCAGACGCAGAAAGCAAACAACTCATAAGTCTCAGGAAGTTCCTAAAACTAGCAAGATTCATTAAAGGTTGCTCCCAAAAATAAAGCAAGCAGTAAAGAATTTCTGAAGGAGAACACTCCCTGGTCAGCCCTATAGTCTGGAGGAGACTTGTGTCAGTCCAGCAATCAGGAAATTCTCTGAGCAACTGAACTGGTTGCAAATCCTGCAGAGTGCTCCAGAGTTGCAGAAACTGAGTCTTGTCTAAGCGGGGGTAAGCTTTTCAGTGAAGTAGTTGCCTCTTGAGTTGTCCCTGCTTCTATACAAAATCCTTACCCAGCTGTAGAGATGGCTCAGGGGTTAAAGCATTTGTCTCACAAGCAGAAGGACCTGAGTTCAGATCCTAGTTGCTACAGAAAAACCCTGGGCAGAAATGACAGTGGCCTTCACTACCAACTCTGTAAAATAAGGCCTTGAAAACCCCCAGAGCAAAGCAAAAAGGAGTTAAACAATCCAGGATGATTCCCAAAGTCACCCTTCAGACCTCCACAGGAACACACATTCAGGTGCCTGCTTACACACACCACCACCACCACCACCACCACCACCATCACCACACACTCCTGTTTAGTAATCCAAATAAGCTCCTTGGTTCACCAAGATGAACCTTGGTATAATTCTTTTTTGGTCTGTTATTTAATCTCTATATGAGATAAATGGACATTTATGTGGAATCTACCCAGAATAAGAGTCATGTAATATCAGGGTCACACCACCATGTATCCCAGACTAGCTTGTAGAGCACTGGGACTTCAGTTGTGAGTTATCATGGATGGTCAGATCATTAATTTTCAAGCATTGGTATCTCTAGTAAAAGTCCTAGATTCTATTTCAGCTTTATTAGAGACATACCATTCTTTAGTTTTTCCTTTTCTGTATGCTAAATTCTCTGTTTTGGGTTCTTTCTCTCCATCAGATTCTATAAAAGTAATTCAGTGATGTAATTTCCTTGATCTAAAACCCAAACCTCATAGCCATCTTGAATTGACAACAATAGGTCCAACTACCTCCCTTCTGTGATGGCATATCTGTGATGAATCAGGTGTGCGGCTCTTAGATGACCACTTTATATCCATAAGCAGGTATTGCATGTGGAATCAAACACTTCTTCCTCTTTGAGAGAGTATTTTTGAAGAACTTTTATTGAACGTGTTACAATATTTTTAGAAATCATAGTATTGGGATAAACGTTAATAAAAGGATTTCTATATTTATATATTAAAAGTTAGAAACGTACAGAAATGAATAACTTTAGACTTTACAAATGAGAATGCAAGTCATGGAACATATCTGTAGATGATGAAAACAGAACTCAGTTTCAGTGACATTAATCTTAATAGGAGAATAACTATTTCCTATATTCAAAAACACCTTGTTATACACAATAATAGTTGATTATTCCAAAAGGAAATTATAGTATGGTAGGTATGAATATGATTAAAGTGTCATACTTTTACCATGACTTTTTTTTTTTACATTATCATGACCATGACAAAATACATAGACCTGGGGCTATATAGAAGTTACTAATCCATTCATTCTTAAGTACTTTATTTACCAAATATTGCCTGATTTCACCTTTTTTATATACTTCAGAGAAAATGATAATGCAAACCCATCTCAGAGTTCAAAACATTAAAAAAATTTAAAAAAGATGTTACACAAATCCACAAATAAACTTCAAAAGTTTCAAATAATTGCATAATTGTTTGGATTGCACGTCAGAAATCATTGTTCTACATTTTTAAAAACAACTCATTTTGCCTTTTGGCATATTTAATCAAGATATTCATTTGGGTGTTGGAATACAGCTGGAGCCAGAGGCTTCTCTAACTTAGCAAATTGCCTCTCAATTATGTATGGTCATTTGTCTATGCTCATCTGATTCATTTCAATATTTGATTCATCTCTTCTCACTTCCCCAAAGCCATGCAAGTTAGCTAGGTGGGTTTTTTTTTTTTTAATTTAAGTAAAAAGAGAAAGGGTTTGCCACACATCTCCTCTGGTTTCCACTTATGAGATGTGCTTGCTTAATAAAGCACAGATGCTAGGAGAGATGACAAGTTCAAACTGCACAGCAATTTGGCCAAATCTGAACTGCAGGGAGGAGGTGTGAAAGGTGGATGAATGAAGCAGCTGGATGAACAATTTGGGGTGAGTGCTTTGGGGACACCACCTGCTAAACACCAAAAACCTATGGAAACATTGCTCGTGTGGAGAATGATGAAGGGTAAACGTGGAAAAGAATTAAGAAATGTAGATGAGCCCAGCCGATGAAGACAGTTAACTCCGGGAATACACTAAAGTTCCCAAACTGAGGACAACTGTCTTGTTAGCACTTAATTAGGATGATAGGTCTATCCCTGGTACCCTATCAGGCCTCTTTCTTACTTTTAAATTGTAAGAGTTGGGTTATTAGGCATGGTCTCTTTAATTACCTTTATAGTCACTTGTCTAATAAAACTGATAACAGTCATAGTGTCCTTCAGACTCAAAACATTAACTCTACCAGTGGTGCAAATGAGTAAGAGGGAGACGACCCCGTTCCCTCTAATAGGGCTTCTCCACCAGCCCCTCATCAGCTCTACATTCTGCTTATTTCTGCAAGCCCTGATGACTGGTAACAATTACATGAACACAGGGAAGGAAGACTTTACTTTTTGCCTCTTGTGCCCAATAGAAGTCCAATCTCACCTGATCCATGTGTAAACTACTCGAGGGGCTTCTGGAAAAAGAATACCCATCTAGACCTGGATTTCATATCCAAAAAGCAGTCTACTCCCTGCATGTACCTTAAATCAAAGTCATTGATTCTTTGGTAATCGGCATTGTGAGGTTTCACTAATTGACACTTCATTTTAGACTATGAGAGCCACAAAAGATCTTGTTGGAGAGTCCAATTTACACCTCATTTCCATGCAAGTAAAGTCCTACTAGATCACACAATATAGAAGGTGATGCATGCTCAGACAGAAAAAGATTCCACATTAGTGCTTGTGAATCATCTAAGCCCCTATGAGGGGCTGTGGGGAATTAAATGAAGACATATTTCTGACTTTAGGAGTTGCAGAGACAAGGCAAGCATAAGAAATTAGGTAAGAGCAGTCACAGGAAGAGCCTCCTACCCTCTGGGCTAACTTAGCTTGCTCTAATATTGTAGCCCATCCTAGCCTGACCCAGGTTACTATAAGAGACCCAACTTCTTTGCCCAGCATCTATTGATATCTCTGTTGGTTTATCTCTGCTTGTCACTCAGGATGATTCCTGCATCACAAGGTAGCCTCCTGGTTCAGGAGATTGTTGAGACAGAGAAAAAATATGTATAAATAGATGAGAAATGCCGGGGACAGGAAAATTTCCAAAGAATTATAGGGGAGTTAAGATAGCAGATGTTTTCAGTCTCATCTTATTTCCCCACTTGGAAATGCATAAACAGTAATTGTCAAATTATAGAACATTAATAACTGACTCTCCTATCTATTTTTACTTACCCCTATCCTAATTTTTTTAAGGATTCTGGAAAATTCTTCTACTTCCAATGTTCTGCCACTTTTATATATTTCTGTCAACTATTAAATGTCTTCCTCCACAACACCATTTTATAGCATAAAATAAAAACCCACAAGGAATAAACAAGCTGGAACTTACTTGGCAACTTCCTCTCTGCTGATTTGCATAGTACCAAAAGGCAACATCCAAGTTTTGGGGAGATAATGGCCAACACCAATCTCACACAACTGTGAATTCTGAAAGCTATAGTAACCTCCACCTTGGCAAGAGGTCCCCATTTATACAATAGAGGCATGAATGTTTCTGATCAGATTTGAAGCCCATTTTTCCACAGGAAATCCATGCCATAAATCAAGTTAAAAAAAAAAAACATGGAAGGGGAGTCCAAAGGCCCTGGATGTGGGGGTACAAACTGCTATTTGTAAGTTTTAAGAGTATGATATCAAACTGCCAGCTAGTGACTTTTCATTATGCCCATAAAGATGATCAGCTCTCAGTCTTCGACTAAGAAGCTCTCTTCCACAAAAATATACAGATTGAGTGCCTGAGGACTGCTGGACCCTAAATAAACATTTGACCCCCACCCCCATCTTAAGGCTCAGGAAACATCATGGAAGAAGGAGAAGTAAGAATGATGGTGGAGAGGAGAATCTTCTAGACATGTCAGGGTTGTTGTACCCATGAATCCCTGCAGTTGAATCTACTTCCGTAAGACCTGCAGAAGAACTGACCCAGCAAAAGATCTCCAGGCAAGGGGATGTACACATGGGAGACCACCATACCCCTCTTGATGGACTATTGAGGGTTTATGTTGGATAGGGAAAGGGGAGCTATTTCCTTCATTGGTACATCCAGTGATACAAGATCCATGCTTCAACTCTGCACAGGCACAATCCAGTATAGACAACTGTTGCAGTTGGCCTGCATTGTTGCTGATAAACTACCGACCACCAAATGGTTTAAGGGAACAAGAGATTTATTCTTACAATTACTGGTTACAGTTCTCAGTACAGCTTGAAGGGAGAGCATGCACCAACACCAAGGCCGAGGAAACTGGCCACACTATTACCACATAACGGCTGAGAGACAGACAATCCTTACTTGCCAACCACCATGTCTGGCCAAGTGAATGGAAGGATGCCAACTCTCTCAATCAGCTCTCCGTGATTTATTCCAGGGCCTAATCCCACCCACCATGGGCTGGGCCTTCCCCATCGGCTAGACAATCTCTTGCAGGTTCGCTCTGGGCTCAACTCAGCCACTAATTCTCCACAAATGTGCCCAAAGCTCAAACCCTCAACTGTCAAGTTGACACCTGTGCTTAACTATGATAGCAACTAAGATGAAATCAGTGGGACACACACACACAACACACACACACACACACACACACACACACACAAGAAAGGGTAGGATCAAGAAGAAAGTTTATTGGGAGAAGGTGAAGGAATGAGATTGGGTAATAGGTGAAATGACTTAATCCTTTTCATACATGACACTGTCATAAAGTAAAAAATAAAATTCTAGCTCTTGTGTATTATAATTCTTGATTGATTGATTCACAAGAATAAATCATCTACATGTAAATGACGATGACCCCATTGTGTGAACTATGTCCCATAAGCCCATAGATTGGGCGATCATCATTTCATTAGATAAAATAAGATAAGCATCTTGTCTCCAACAGCATAATGGAAAAGCAATGAATGAGACTGTCTTGATTGGAGACCTAAAACTTTAGTTTCAAGCATATTAGTATATCATTAAAAGTAAATTAATTAAGCATTTTTTCCACATTCAATCCATTGTTAAGTGGATTTACATTGTAAATCCATTGTAAAAAGGATCTTTCAGATGCTTTTCTGTCCTACCTGGCATATGTAGAATGTCTTATCTTTAAATCTTATCCTATTGTTACTAGAAGTAATGCCCTTAGTGATCTTGGAACGCTAAGGAACCCAGAGCACCTCTTAGTCCAAAGTAAGAAATAGAATAATATATCTGAGCATAACAAATAACTGAAACTCTCAATTGTGGATCCCTGGTGGCAGAATAGTCTTATGCTGGAAAAAAAAAGGCTAAGAGTAAAGGACAATACTAAGATGAATCTGTTTGCAGAACAGTTGTAAGAGTTAGGGTCCCTAGAAAGAATAAGTCATTACTCCTCTTCCTAGACAGTTGAAATGGAGAGACTTTGATAATAGCTATAATTACAGAGCTAAGGATAAGACTAAAGGAATTAGAAAGCACTGATTACAGCCAAAAGAAGGCATTATTGTTACTTTGGTTAAAGAGGGGAAAGGAGGAAATAGTTATCAGAATACAATGGAAACCAGTACTCTAAGTAGAGTCCTCCACACAAGGATTGTGTTTCAGCTACTGCCAAAGATGTGGTACCAAAGCAGGAAGGGAGTGGAGCTGAAACTCCTGATTCTATCTTCTGCCCTTTTATCTCTTGCCAGAGTCTCTCATTGGCTAAATCCAATAGGAAACAGGCTTCCAGCCTGGATCAGTCCTCTGGGGCTCAAAGTAGGGAAGAGAAGAGAATAGATTGGGAGAGAGAAACAGAAGGACTCACAGAAGCTCACGGGAGGCAAGGCTGTGAAGGCAAAAGTGTGCAGTTTCCCAGGCTGCCTACTCTAACTCTAAATTACCAAGAGAACTAGATAGTCCCTTTCATTTCCTCTAGAAAACTTATGATATCATTCCAAATTGTTCTGGGAGAAATCAGCCACTCCTAAAGATTTTGATCAGAAATGTCGGAAACACACAAAGCCAACCAGTCTAAAGCACTGGTGGACACATGGGACACTTGAAACACTAAACAACCACAGATGACCACAGCTGCCAGCTAGAGAGCTACTGAAACCAATTCGGTGTTCTATCTTTTTCTCACTTCCAGATGCTAATGCAGCAAAAGCAAACAACATTTCTTTCTTTGCCTAGACTATCTTACTCCCCAACTTAAATACACTCCACCAGCCAAAATCCCACTTTTCTTTTTTTCTTCCCTATTTCTCTGATCTAAGAGATTTTTCTACCATTCATTTTCATCTTTCTGACAAAAAGGTCTCACGGTGTAACCTAAGCTAGTCTTGAACAGGAGATCCACTGTTCTAAGTTTCCCAAGTGCTGGAATCAAGCATGTGACACATTTCTCAGTTCTTATCATTGATTCCACTGATGTCTAGAGGTTCATACCCTCAGTAGCCAATTTTTCCATAGATGAACACCTGCCCAATATACCTGCCCTATACACCTTCCCTATTGCAAATCATTGTGATAATTTAATTCACTCACCCCATTATCCTGAAGAATTTTGGTTCTTCTCCCTACAAAATTTCCTTTGCAGTTTATGGATTTCATGGCCCATGCTGCATTCATCAGTGCTTCTCTAACGCTTTGGATCAATTGAGGGCATCCTTTGCATCTGCCATCAGGCATACTCTGCTTTTAGCATCTGAGTGATGCTTCCTGAATCCTGCACTGACCACGAAACTGACTTCATATGAATTCCACCAAATTCATTCCAAGTTCCCTAAAACAGACTGGAGCAAACACCTCCCATTTTCAACCAGCTTCCTACCTAAGTACATTTCAAACTGAAAAGAGTTTTAAGAGGAATTTTTACTTCCTTTTTTTATATATGGTGTCAAGGGTACAGTCTACATAGTTACCACTGAAAACAACTTTGTTCTTGGATTTATTCTCAAACCTCCCTCAGCGAGGTAGATATAGCTAGGATATCAAACCTTCCTCTGGGACAGTAGTTCTCAACATAGGTTGGCCATTCACTGCCTAAGGAATAAAAAAATGGTCTAGGAAAACTCCTACTACCCCCAAGGAGTTCTAATGTACATTCAAGGTTGAAAACTCCTTCAGGAATAATCTCCAAACTTTCTGCAGTTGGCATAGCAAATTATAGGAATGCTCATTGCACCCATTGTCTTGCACAGCCCTTGTATATGGTAGATGCTTAGTACAGTGGGTCTCTGGAGCCCTGTACTCTTCCAGATTCCCTTCCAAAAACGTCCCTGATGTTTTGAATCCCTTTGGTACAGGCCCCATTATTTTTAGATAACAACTACATTAGCAAGTAATGTGCAAGCAAGAACCACTCTCCAGGAAGGCAAATTCCTTAGACTTAATTCTGATTCCTTTATTTTTCCACCTGCCTGTTCACTAATCCCTCAGAACCTGGGTTAAATTCCGTGTCTTTCAAAAAAATCTCTCTAGATCATCTTAGGTTGAATTACTATCTCCTTCTACCTGACCATAGTAACTTTTCAGTTACAAGCACGGCATTAGAGATGTTTATGTGCACAGTCATCTCCAACAGACATTGATTCTAAGAAGTAAGGTCACGACTTGTTCAGCTTTGTGTCTTCTATCATGTCTGAAATAGTCTCTGACACCTAAGAAAATTTACATAACTGTTGCAAAGTGTAAGAATATTGGAATTGTTGTCATGACTGCTGAGAGATTCTTGAAGGAACAAAGACAAAGATGCATACGGGGCTTTGTGTAAGTTATTCCTTCTGATCTTCACTGTATTACTCACCTTTTGCCATGTTCCTATATCAGGAGGGGGCAGTAACTAGAGAAGGAATACTGTCTTGCCATTCACTGGTCTCAGAAGAGACTACCAATACTCAGCCTGTTAGAATTATAGAAGTTCCCTGTGCCTGTTAGCATAAAGATTAAAAGTGTAAAATTGTCAATCATAGCCTAAACCTACCTTGGCTTGCTCACTGAAGGACAGTAGGTTCCAAAAATACTCCACCTGTTTCCCAAATGCAGAATCTTTATTTCTATAAATTTTCTTGCTTCTGAAGCTTTTCACTAGCTGTCTTAACCCATAAATTCAGGCCCCACAGAGAAGCCTAGAGACTACATGAATACTAAGAGCCACCCTTCTGCATGCTCATGTGACCTACTTGAAGAATGCCCAGGCAAAGGCAACCAGGGGCCTTTTATTCCCTCCTTCTCAACCTTTCTCTCATCAACTGCGGTTAGTCCATGGACCAACTGCCTGATTTCATCTGTGGTTGACTTTTTACTCCCCTTCAAAGACTTTTTTTTTTTTTTGCAAAGTTACAAAGAGAAGCAGAAATAGTAAAGTCTTTCAAATGACTTTGTTTTGGGGAAATAAAACATGCATTTAAAAATATTAGAATTTGTATTACAAATCTATGATGTAAGCAAACTATATGTTTTTAATCATTTTTGTGTGATATAAAGTATCAGACATATAGAAAAGGTGAGTTTAGTTGTATAATACTCATCATTGCCTCATAAAAACAACATAGGAATGAATCTGGTAAAACACAGCACCAGACACTAGCACATATTAAGTAGTTAAGAAATCAACAAATACGGTGAAAAAGATAGCACTTTACTGGAAAAAATCCTGATGTTTGCCTGCAGAAGAGAGTGCTCATGAGTCACTGTGAAATGGCAGGAGGAAGGTTGTCTGAGATGAGAGGGAAAGCTGGAAAAGCAGTTGTCGAGGGACCTGGCTCACAACCAGCCAATGGCCAAAGAGCTGGTGGACACGTGAGACACATGGCGTGAGTTTTGTGTATTCATGTGCTGTTAGGGCCAGCTGGGTGTGGTTTTCCATGTTTACATAATGCTTCTAAGGACAAAGTTGCACATAAACAAATGTGGTCATCACGTCATGCCCAAATTGTTTTCTGTTGTGCTGGAACAAATTCACATTCTCGAAGAAAGTGTTACGGCAGAACTGACTTCACAGTGATATATGGTATGAAATGTCTTAGATTTTCATTGGAAAAATAGTCAGCAAACCTTCATCAAAATCAACACTTCCAAAGAAAATTAGCGCAAAATGACAGTAAGAGGTTGCGAGACAAAAATAGGGACTATGGCTTCTCTCTAGGACATCAAATGGGTCAATCTCTTGGGCTTACCCCCAGTTTTCTTTTGTCATCGTTAAAGGAGAATCGCATATTTCCTTCTTGTGAGAAAGGTTCGGTATGGAGAGAAGTGAGTATTTCACAGACTAAAGAAGATGAAAGTCGTTCTCATAAGTTTTAAGGAGTGAGCCTTTATAGACTATATAACAAAGTCATGGTGTTTATATATCAAAGACTGAGCTATGTCAACATAATCTGTTTGTAATGTCTATAAAATACTTAACTTTTGAATGAAAGTCAACATTTCTGTATAAAGTATACAGGTCCCCCGGTGCATTATTTAAACACCAATCACTTCTAGTTAATTTGTTCATATCCAGCAATAGCCAGATGTTCATGCAACACAATCCCCCAATTTGTGCCTATGAGTCTAAAAACACAGACATTACAAGTTACTGGCAATACGTTTTTACAACTTCTCCTATCTTAAAGTTTTAGTGCCTTTAAATCCACTTGAAAAACAGACATAATAAATGTGTTTTAAAAGAAAAATACAAAAGAAAAAAGTAATTTGAGGAGCAGTGATCTAATGATCTAAAATTTATAGTGGAGGCACTTATTACCTACTTCTAGGAAATGAAAGCTGACTCTCTGAGCTACTGATCACAAGATGAGTTTCCTCTTGGCACTCCACGTCATAGGACCTAGTTGTTCATTCATCACTGGGATGGTATTTCTTCTAGATCATGCAAGTTCCCTGCTTCTTTGAGGCTAAGGAAATAAGGAGGTAATAGCCTCTTTTGCTCTTCAGCCCTCTCCTCTAATTCTCCTTACACACAAACATATATCCTCACATGCACACTGTCCAGGTATCCAAAACTAATCCTGTATTTTCCTGTCACAGTGCCTGTTACAACCGACCCAATTAATCTAGCCTCAAAGCTAGAATCCAGGAATCATCTCCCGTGATTCTCCCACTGATTCACAAAGCATAGCAGAAGCAAGAATACCACTGTCAAACTTTAAACTCTTCCCTCTCTCTTGCCACAGCATGAAACAGTTCCATCATTTCTCACTTCTCAAATTCATTTTTCTTGTTTACTCTTACATGTAAACAATGGTTCAGCCAGACCGATCCTTCAAAGACCCCTAAAGTCATCATATGCTTGTCAGCCTCCTGCACATTATTTACCTGGGAATTTTCTGTCTCCTACTTCTTTGTTTTTTAACCTGTTAATCAATGCTTTGTATAGAACTTGTCTCCTCCAGAAAGCAACCCCTAACAGAAACACATACACACACACACACACACACACACACACACACACACACACTTATTCATTTCTGGATCTCAAGTAAAATGACATGTTAGCACTAACCATACAAACCATTTCTTTTAAAGAAAAGCTTTAAATATTAAATATTCCTATTCAGGAACATACAAGAAAACATATAACTACCAAAAGTTCTGCAAGTACAAATTAGAATAATATCTAAATTAGAGAAACAACTTAATGGAGGACACAAGTTGCAAGATTCATGTACTGAGTTGAAGTTTGCACTATTATGAGAATATTTGCTTTGAAAATCTATGACGTTATCCTTATATCTTGTTTAAGAGAAGTTAAGATAGTCTGAAGTAATAAAAATCTTGACAATTCAAGACAAGCCAGTCTACGACTTCAGAGGAGGTTTAACATTTTAAAAACACATTGTGTTAGCTTTCTTATCAGTGACAGAATGCCTAACATAAAGTACTCGAAAGAAGGAAAGATTAATTGGGTCATGGTTTAAGAAGATTCATCCTGTCACGGCAGAAAGGTAGTGCAGGAACCGAGCAGCTCACACACACCGTAGCTAGGAGACATGCAGAAAGTATGTCAATGCTTGAAGAATTCTTCCTTCTTCCACCCAGTCCATCTACATTCCCTGCCTTCCCCCTTGGTTAATCTTTTGTGGAACTATCTCCAAAGAAACATCCAGGAGCAGAATTTACTAATCTCCATGCTTCTCAAAGCAGTCAAGTGGCCAATCAAAATTAATCATTACAACAACACGTGGAAATGGTGGTGACCTGCACTTTGTCTCTGGAAGCAAGAGTCTGGAAATCCCAGGGTAAATCCCAAAGGAGGCAGAAGCAATACAGGATGATTCCCGAACCTACCTCTGGTCCTCCGCATATACACACAGTGCCCGCTAATACTAAACACCTGCAAACTCTTGCTAAATAAATAAACAGATAAATAAAATTAACCATTTTATGTGGTTCCTGGTCACCACAAAAACAAACAAGCAAGCAGAAATGAGAACATCAGGAATTCTACAGGGATTTTTATGAACAACCTGAAGGGAATATATGTCACAGGTGGTCATCACGGAGACAGACACATGGTCTTCTAGAAGGTATGAAACAACATATAGTATCTAACCTGTCAGATATCTTGCTAATCAGTTAAATATCCCTCACATATTACAGAAGTATTGCAATCAATTTCTAGTTTCTTATTCTATAAGGAATATTGTATAAGACTAAGACTATAATGACCAAAAGTCTAAAGTCATAACTATCAGTTATCTTCTCTTCATTTAATAAAATTTCATGGCAATAAGTACTAAAATCACTATAACACCTTAATAAGATATGAACATATTTTTAATTTTCAATTATAATTTTTCTGTATTAATGATTACTTTCAATTGATTACTGTAAATAGTAGAAGTCATTTTCTGAAATAGTGATACTTCGAACAATGCCTACCTTTAGAAAGAGTCTACATCACAAATTTCTTCCTTATGTGCTTCAGGACATCAATTACCTCTTGCCAACAGCCTGTCACTTAGTGGTCAGTGTAGCTCCTGTTATCCACATTGGCCAATGAAATGCCCCATAGCAACTTCCCTCTTCAATAATAAAAGAAAAATTTTTATAGAGTTGAAATATAACAATATTAAGTTTTTTTTTAGATAAGTATCAGGGAGGCAACTTCATTTTCCTTTGCTATAATGAGGAAATGAGCTGAAGAGCCTCACATATGACCGAGGCAGAAGACATCAATGGCATTAATTCTCAGAGAGAAGGAAGTATGAGCCACAGGACTGCCACGTGAGACTTCCTGATGTCATTTCCTGAGACTTTGGTTTGGATTCACAAATAATAAACTCGGGACTTGCTGTTTTTCTTTTATTGACTATGATAAAGTTATTTACAATGATAAAATATTTTGTATGTGTCTACCATCTCCTAACAGGTCATTTCCTACTGAAAAGTGTGAGTTCTGCGTTCTACTTACCAAAAGCCAGATGTTTAATTGTTGCATCATTCATTCTTTATGTCTTTTATATGTATTATATGCTTTCTAAATAGAGTTGTAAGTTTTGCAACAGTTCTTTATATCTGCTTTTCAAGAGGTCTATGATACTTGGAATACTACATAGTAAGTATGTTTGTATTCTACTTTCCATATGATTCTTTGCTGCTTTAATACAAAGCTAAACAAAAAAGCAAGAAGTTATGTTATTATTAATGCTTTTTGAGTGATAAGCATATCTTCAGCATTCTATGCTTCCTTATGTATTAGGCAATTATTCATGAGGAAATTGAGTTAAAGTAGTTTGGTAATTTGTTCAAAGCCACAAAATCACAACTGCTGCAAGTGGCATTGGGAACTAGACAGTCTGATTCCAAAGTCAGTACTTTAACTATGAAAACAATTGCCTCCTGATACATGATAGTGTAGAGGATATTTATTAAACTATTAAAAGAAACTTAAGGTTCTTTGCTGACAATTCAGATTCCAATTCAGCATAAATTACAATTTTCTTCAGAACCTACCTCACCTTGCTTCTTAGACATGCCCAACTTTTATAGCTCTTGTTTTCCTGTACTTTAGTTGATTTTGGTGATTAAAGAGAACTGTTCATCTGCAACAAAAGCAAAGCATTTCTGCCGATAGCAAAAAGTGACAGCTGAAATAGCATTTAAAGTACATCTTGAATAAATGTTCAAAAGCAAGGCCCAGGGGCAACTTCCTGTCTTACTGGAAAATCTACTTTGCTAGTGTCTGATAAAATTGTATGAACAGTGGAAGCTTAATTCTCTGAGGCATGTTCTATGAAGCATTTGACAGCTTATCTGATGAAATCCACTCTACTACCAGCTCGGAAAGCCCCTGTGCCCCTCATGAAGGAAGCCTCCTCTGAATGGCTCTTGTTGCCTGGGGGCTGGTGTTATTAGTTCCTAAATGAACTGATTAGTGTTTCGTTGACTTATTTCCCAAGAAGTGTGTGTTCATGTTTGACACGCTGAAGGTTTTCCATCTTGTGTAATCAATCCACTTTTGGAAATGACTTGCTGGTGTATGGAAATACTATTAGAGTTATTTAATACTTTGGGGCATCCAGGTGATTCAATAAATTTAGACAAAATTAAATCGTTTCTTAACTAAGATTGGATGCAGTGTCGGTTGAGACTCACAATGAAATGTTCCACTTTCCTGCTGACTACAGAGGAATAAGCAACCAGTCATAAACAGAATGTCTACTAGACAGTCAAGTGCTTCCTGCTATAAAGTGACAGAGAATTTTTTCTTTTAAAAAGTAAGGTCCGCGCGCTGACCCGGTTAAGATCGGTCCCCGCCCCCCTCCCCAGAGCCCCAGGCCGCCCGAGTGGACCCAGCTCCTCCCACCATCCAGCCAGAGCTGCGCGCGCAGGGCCTGGGAGGAGGAGAGGGCCCCCCCTCTGCGCCCGGCCCCGCCCTCGGGTGGCCCGGGTTTAAATAGTGCCCCGCCGATGCCCCATCCCCCCCTTCCCGTCCACTCCACCGCCCATGGACGCTCGCGCGTGGTCCAGCCAGGCCTCATCTCGCTGCGACCCAGGTACTTTCCCGCCCACCCCCAGAGCCCCAGGCCAAATAATTCAGTCTAGTGAAAAACGCACAGAAATTAAAAGATCTTAAGACTTAAACCGACAATGCCAAAGTCTAAGTGCAAATCCATGAGAAACAACACTCAAGTAAACAAATCTCCCACTGAAGGAATTAATCCCATAATGTTAGACTCCAACCAGAACAAACCCATGGAAAATGGCCAAGAAAGCCTGACCCAGGATAACGACCTTCAAAATATGATCATTACCATGTTCAATACTATGAAAGAGGAAATCAGGGAGGAATTAAATAATCGAATCAATCGCTTTGAGGAGGAACACAACAGACACATGGAGGAGTTGAGAAAAACAGTGCAAGAATCAAAAACTGGCATAGAGCAGTTAAAGCAGACTCAAGCAGAGTTTAAAACTGAGCTAAAAGACAAGTTATCTTCAATCCAGAACTCCACAGAGAGTCTTATCAGCAGAACTAATGAAGCAGAAAACAGAATTTCAGATCTTGAAGATAAAGTAGGAGTATTAACCAGCTCAATGGAATAGATTGTTAAAGCCAAAAAGATGCTTGAGAGAAATATCCAGGACATATGGGACACCCTGAAGAAGCCCAACATGGGTATTCATGGAATACCAGAGCAAGAATTTCAAAATACCACCCCTGAGGAAATTTTTCAAACGATCATCAAGGAAAACTTTCCTCATCTAAAAAAAGAGAGGCCCATCCATATACAAGAGGCATTCTGCACCCCAAACAGATACGACCAAAACAGAAGCTCGCCACAGCAAATAATAGTCAAAACACTCCACATTCAAGATAAAGAACTGGTGCTGAGAGCTTCAAGGGAGAAAAAACAAGTCACTTTTAAAGGTAAACCTATTAAAATAACAAATGACTTCTCAACGGAAACACTAAAAGCAAGAAAAACTTGGAGAGACATACTTCAAGTATTGAATGAGCAAAAATGTCAACCTAGGCTGATTTACGTGGCAAAACTATCAGTCATGATCGAGGGAGAAAGAAAAATCTTCCAGCACAAAGACAACTTGAAGGGATACATGTCCACCAAACCAGGCCTTCAAAAAATGCTAGAAATGATACTCAAGCATGAAGAAAAAAACAGGCATATCCAGGAGAGCAGAAGGCAAGTATAACACCATTAAAAGCGAAGCAATATACTTATAAAAACTACTAAACATAATAAATGAGTGGAATCAAAAATAGTTTCACCATTATAACACTAAATGTTAATGGAATTAACTCACCTATCAAGAGACATAGATTACAAACTTGGATTAAAAATCACAATCCATCAATCTGCTGCCTGCAGGAAACCCATCTCACCACAAAAGATAGGCACGCTCTAAAAATAAAAGGCTGGTCAACAATTCTACAAGCAAATGGAAGCAGAAAACAGGCAGGGGTAGCCATTATGCTATCAGACAAAGTGGACCTCAAACCAAAGAAAATTATAAGAGACACGGATGGATACTACATTTTAGTCACAGGTACAATTCACCAGGAAGACTTCACAATACTGAACATATATGCACCCAATACGGCCCCTCCACATTCATTAAGAAAACCCTACAGCATCTAAAGCAAGAAATCAACCCCCAAACGATAATTCTTGGGGACTTCAACACCGCCCTCTCAACATGGGATAGATCAACAGGTCAAAAGCTTAATAGAGACACTTTGGAACTTAATCAAACCCTGAAAGAAATGGACCTTACAGATCTCTATCAAACTTTTCACCCATGCACCAAAGAATACACATTTTTCTCAGCAGCACACGGAACTTTCTCCAAAATAGATCACATACTCACATACTAGGCCACAAAACGAATCTACACATGTACAAAAAAGTTGAAATTCTAACCTGTGCCCTGTCAGACCACCGTAGCCTAAAGCTGGACATCCACGACACAACAAACAAGAGAAAATACACTAACTCCTGGAAACTTAACAATATGATGCTGAATGAGAACTGGATTCAGGAAGAAATTAAAAAGGAAATTCAAGATTTCCTGAAAGAGAACGATAATGAAAATACAACTTACCAAAATCTCTGGGACACAATGAAAGCTGTTCTAAGAGGTAAGTTCATAGCTCTTAATGCCTACGTCAAAAAAATAGAAACATCAGAAATAAACAACTTAACAATGCAGCTTAAAGCTTTAGAGAAACTAGAGCAATCTGATCCCAAAAGTAGTAGAAGAGAGGAGATTAGCAAACTAAGGGGAGAAATATCTGAAATCGAGATTAAGAAAACGATAGAAAAAATCAACCAGTCAAAAAGCTGGTTCTTCGAAAAAATCAATAAGATTGATACACCCCTAGCTAAATTAACCAAAAGCAGGAGAGAGAAAACCCAAATCAACAAAATCAGAAATGAACATGGAGTTATCACTACTGATACCCAAGAAATCCAGAGAATTATAACATCATATTTCAAAAACTTATTCTCTGTGAAGTTTGACAACACAAAAGAGATGGACGAATTTCTAAGTAAACACAACTTACCTAAATTGAATCAGGAAGTTGTGAATTATTTAAATAGTCCTATAACATATAAGGAAATTGAAGAAGTAATCTCCAATCTTCCTACCAAAAAATGTCCTGGACCAGATGGATTCAGCACAGAGTTCTACCAGACATTTAAGGAGTTAATAACACCAATACTCCTTAAACTGTTCCATCAAATAGCAAAGGAAGGAACACTACCAAATTCCTTCTATGAAGCTAATATCGTTTTAATCCCAAAACCTAATAAAGATTCACTTAAAAAAGAAAACTGTAGGCCAATCTCTCTGATGAACACAGATGCAAAGATTCTCAACAAAGTCTTAGTGAATCAGATTCAAAAACATATTAAAAAGATCATTCATGGGGACCAAGTAGGCTTCATCCCTGGCACACAAGGTTGGTTCAACATACGCAAATCAATAAATGTAATTCATCATGTAAACCAGTCCAAAGTCCAAGACCACATGATACTCTCGATAGATGCAGAAAAAGCTTTTGACAAGATCCAACAGCCTTTTATGATCAAAACGCTGGAGACAGTAGGAATGAAAGGAACCTTTATCAATATAATAAAAACTGTCTACAACAAGCCCACAGCAAGGATTATGCTCAATGGGGAACAATTGGAAGCATTCCCACTTCGATCAGGAACTAGACAAGGCTGTCCACTCTCACCACTTCTATTCACTATTGTACTTGAAGTCTTAGCTGAAGCCATAAGACAAGAAAGGGACATAAGAGGGATTCAAATTGGCAAGGAAGAAGTCAAACTATCCCTATTTGCAGATGACATGATCTTATACCTGAGTGATCCCAAAAACTCCACCAGGAAGCTCCTGGAACTAATTGAGAAGTTCAGCAGGGTGGCAGGATACAAAATAAATGTGCAAAAATCAGAGGCCTTCCTATATGCCCAAAATGAAAGAAGTGAAAAAGCCTTGAGAGAAACAATCCCATTTATTATAGCCCCTAAAAAAATGAAATACCTTGGTATAAACCTAACCAAGGAGGTAAAAGACCTTTACAACAAAAACTTTAAAACCCTAAAGAAAGAAATAGCAGAAGATACCAGAAGGTGGAAAGACCTCCCTTGTTCCTGGATTGGCAGAATCAACATTGTAAAAATGACCATCCTACCAAAGGCAATATACAGATTCAATGCTATACCAATCAAAATCCCAAAGCAATTCTTCAAAGAAGTTGACCAAACAATCTCAAAGTTCATATGGAGGCACAAAAGACCCAGGATAGCAAAGACAATCCTGAGTAACAAAAACACAGCTGGAGGTATTGCCATACCAAACCAAAGTCTATACTACAAATCCATAGTTGTAAAGACAGCCTGGTACTGGCTCCAAAATAGACACACAGATCAATGGATAAGGATTGAAGACCCAGATATAAGCTCACAAAATTACAGCTATTTGGTCTTTGACAAAGGGGTCCAAAGAATCCAATGGAAAAAGAACAGCATCTTCAACAAATGGTGCTGGCAAAACTGGATCTCCACATGCAGAAAATTAAAGCTGGACCCATACTTGTCATCATGTACAAGACTTAATTCCAAATGGATCAAGGACCTTGATATAAGGCCAGAGACTATAAAAGCCATAGTTGAAAGGGAACTCCCTCGAGCTGATTGGGCTAGGCCAACATTTCCTAAACAGACATCCAATGGCACAGTCACTGCTACCAACTCTCAACAATTGGGATCTTGTGAAATTAAAGAGCTTCTGTTCAGATAAAGAGATTATAACACGAGCTCAAAGCCAACCCCCAGAATGGGAGAAAATCTTCACTAACCACACATCTGATAGAACTCTGCTCTCCAGAGTGCACAAAGAACTTAGAAAACTAAACACCAAGGAAACCAATGGCCCAATTAAAAAATGGGCCCTGGAACTTAAAAGAAACTTTACCAGGGATGAAATTAAAATGTCTAACAAATACCTTTAAAAATGCTCCACTTCTTTAGCCATCAGGGAAATGCAAATCAAAACTTCCCTGAGATATCATCTGACCCCGGTCAGGATGGCAAAAATCCACAATACGAACAACACCAAATGCTGGAGAGGATGTGGAGAGAGGGGAACTCTCCTACATTGCTGGTGGGAATGCAGACTCATACAGCCACTCTGGTGAGCCGTCTGGAGATTCTTAAAGAAATTAAAGATTGAAATGCCATATGACCCTGCTATTCCACTTTTGGGAATAACCCCCCATACAGCAGAGGTTCACCTCAATAGCACAAGCACGACCATGTTCGTAGCAGCACTGTTTACAATAGCAAAGTCATGGAATCAACCCAAATGTCCATCAGTTGACGAGTGGATAAGGAAAAGGTGGTACATCTATACAATGGAGTACTACTCAGCCATCAAAAATGATGAATTACTGGAATTTGCCGGGAAATGGATGTCATTAGAAACAATTATATTAAGTGAAGTATCCCAGACCCAGAAAATTAAGCGCCGTATGTACTCCCTAATAGGTGGCTCCTAGTACCAAACCCACCCAGCCCACCTAGAGACAGTAATTCCAAGGATTATGAACAGGAGGGATGGGGTAGGAGGGCCACACCAGAAACAAGGAGAGAAGGGACCATGTTACAGCAGAGAAAATCGGCCTCCATCAAGGACTCAAATAAGTAATGAGACATATGATTAAGTTCACAGATTTTTGTTCCTGATCATTTACTACTGAGGGGGTATGATCTCACCAGAAGAGGAGGGCATATAGTCAGGCAGATAAAAAGTAACCGTTGTGCAAATTGGTGATAGACCCCTCCCTCACTGTGGTTTCCCACTTTTATTACATCTACCTTTGAATGCGCTTTTATCACAAGACTCTAGTTTAACAGTTTTTTGTCTCTGACCAGGGGGTAACATACAATACCCACCAGGATGGAGTGAAGGGCATTGCAGGAGCAGCAAAACTGCAAAAGAAAACCAACAAACCACAATCCAGAACTTCAGAGACTCTATATCAACCACCTAGAACTAGGCCAGCTTAATCTCTCCCCATCCTGAAGCTCAGGTAAATTTGCGGAAGAGGGGGCGGTAAGAGTGTAAGAGCAAAAGGATGGGAGGAGCAATGATATGTAAGATACTCCATACAAGTTAGGGCTGAAGCAATCATAATTGGACTTTACATGCCCTGCGCATTGTCCAACACACTATTGACCTCACAAAGTCTAGCATCTGCTAAAGGCACCAAGATCTTTGGAGGCAAGGGATTGGCAGCCACAGCAGTGTTCCTATACCTAAGGGGAACACAGGAAAGGGTTCAGGGAAAGGCCACTGGGTTCTTGTACGTCATCGGAGAGGAGGGCCCAGAGGAAAATCAGGCATGCACAAGAAAGGACTCTCTGGGAATTGGGGCGGGAGGCACTGGGGGATGGGAAGGGAGGGGGGTGGGGAGGAGGAGCAAGGAGTACGGGGGGAGGAGGAGGGAGGAAGGGAACTGGTGTACCTATTAAGTTTGTATGAGCTGAAATAATAATAAAAAATGTATTAATAAAAAAATAATTTTTCATATACAAAATAAAAGTAAGGTCGAAAATACTATCCACTACACAGGTTAATAATATATTGCCACTAATAACACTTGAAATTAAAGTGCAATTATTTAGATTTCCCATCCCAGATCCAGCACTCCATAGCAGGTCTTTCAGCTGATCCTGAACTTCCCTGGCTACCAAGACTAGTGGCCTCATAGCCCTTATCCCAGGGGCAGGGGAGGGAGCGATGGATGCCAGAGATTGCAAGTGTACTGGGAGAGTAAGGAAGTGGATGGATGTGTACCATTCTATCAACCATTGGTCAGTTTACTTAAGAAAATGTTTATGACCTGTTAAATACATATGTGACCATTCCAAAATTATTTGAAATGTATTTTTTAGGTTATGCTCTAGCAGTTTCTGATTCCCATTCTGTGTATGCAATAATCTCATTCCTAACTTCATCCTACATTTTCAATCTCATGTATTTTTGAGATGTTTTTCCTTTGCATTTATTTAACGAGGCTTAGCTTCAAGGTATGCAGATGAACCACATGAAATGTCTCTAGAGCATGTGAGGTACAAATAAAGATACAGTTGGCTCACACATCACTCACACTTCAGGGTGATTCTTGTACAGTGTAACAAGGATGGAGAGAAGGTGGGCATACAGAAGCCAATTATATTGAAGAACAAGGTCAGTAGCGCACAAAGTTCTCCACCATCTGGCTCTGTGCCATCAAGCAGGCTACTTAACTACTTTGAGTCTCCATTTTCATTTTGACAACAAGAAAAGTGATATATCATACATTTTTCAGAATATTTGCTGAGATCAGATAAGAGATTCTTTTTTCCTCTATTTTGTACATGAACACAAGTGTGTGTGTGTGTGTGTGTGTGTGTGTGTGTGTGTGTGTGTGTACATATATAGAAGAAGGCACTTGAATATGTGAGCCTGTGAAGGCCCAAAGGTGACTTTGGGAATCATACTGGATTGCTCTATTTCCTTATTGTTTTACTCCAAGGTTTCCCAGGCTCCACTTTCCAGGATCAGAAATGCAAGTCTCAGAAAGGCAGACTGTTGCCATTTCTGCCTGGCCTTTTTACATGAAATCTGGGAATCTGAACTCAGGTCCTTTTGCTTATAAGGCAAAGGTTTTAACTCCTGAGTCCTCACTCCAAACAGAGATCAGACATTCTTTGATTCAACTAGGTTTATAGCATCTACATTATGTAAAATAAATTGCTTCGCATGCTGGGTCTGAGCAGAAAGCAGCATCAAAAGGTTTCTACCCTTTAGAAATGTATATTCTCAAGAGAAACAGAAATGAAATAAGTCAACCAATAGTTAAGACCATTACAGAAAGTTGGAAATTTTGTGAATTCAGTGATATAAAAATTGTCATGTGATTATTATTTAGAAAGTGATGTTAGGCTGAAATCTGATGCCAGGTGACCTCAGTTATATAAAGAAGGAAAAGCAGCCACTTTGAGTGCTCCAGGAAAAGATTAGCAAATTCAAGGGCTCTAGAGTGGAAACATACTTGTATCAAACAACAGAAGTGCCACCCAGGCAAAGTACAGTAAGTTAAGTGAAGATGGGGGTGGAGAAGGAGAGAACAGATATATGGCACTTGCCCATGCTTGCATGCAGTCCATCTTCACATACAGAACATCATTTTCAAGGAAGGATGGAACTAGAAATTGCTCAAAGTTATGTTTGTCATTCTTAGAAGGGAAAGATTTTAGAAATTCCATTTACTTTGGCCATGAACCAAAACGTGAAACAGAAAGAAAGTTTGCAATATTAGCTCTCAAAAGAGGCAACCAGGGTTGTTCTCAGTGGGAAAACCGACTCGCAATGAAGGTTACTGTGGGTGCCATTACAATGCACCAAGCTTGTTAACAACAATACTACAAAAGTTTAGCCTCTTGACCATGTTAGAAAACGAGGGCTGCAAACTGAAGCGATTTCATTCTTAGCGCTACACATTCAGGTAGAACTGATTCAGCTTTACTGCTTAGGCCTCTCCTCTTCAGATACTTGTTTGCTAGCTTCCAAGGAAACAAGGTTTGTGGAAAAAAAAAAGATCATTTTCGGAGATGCAATGGCACTATGATGATGCACAGAAAGACTAGACGGTAATGTGCTATATTTGCAGCAAAATAACTAGGAAAACCCTGTACAAAATGCTCTTTTAGAAAAATAATAGGTTATTTATTATTTTAATTAATATAACTGAAAAGGAGCATTGAAACAATATACAGACTGATGAATGTTTTAATCAGTTAAAAGACTCCTAAACAGCTTCAAATACTCATGCAATATTGAGAGAGAAAAGCTTACTAACCAAATCTATAACAGAACTACCAGAAACTTCTGGAACACTGGGATCTGGTTCTTTCTTTCTGCCATCCATGGAGGGGGTGGGGCCTTGTCCTCATAGTATATACACTCTGTGTGGAAAGCCTTCTGATCTCACCAAAAGAAAGCAACAATTCTATTTCCTTCTTTTGCTTTTAATTGATGCATAATCACTGTGCATATTCATAGGTTAATGTTTTGCAGCTAGTATACATATGCAGCCATCAAATCAGATATTTAACATATCCATCACAACATATATTTATCATTTACTTGTGGTGGTATCATTCAAAATTTTCTCTGGAAATTATTTCTATAACATTGTACTCAGTGGCCCATCTGTCTTTACCTAAGATCCCTTCAACCCCTCAAGTCTCTAGTATCCATTCACTGTAAGATCAACTTCCTCAGGATCAAGTTCTTTAGAATACACATTTGAGTGAGGTCATGTGATTATTTTCTTTCTGTGCTTGGGCAGGAAGCACAATGTCCTTCAGACTCAGCTATGCTGACACTATAACGGGATTTCATTCTTCGTACACTTGAACAGTAAGCCATTGTGTGTAGGCCATTGACTCACTGCTGCATGGTTAACTTGATTCCATATTTTGGCTAATGTGAATGGACATGTTAGCAATTAACATACCACTGCTCGTATACATCCATACTTCAGACTACAAAAATTTGTATATTCCCAAAAGTCCCAAAACTTTCTAGTTGGGTATACTGTCACTGCTGTTCCTTCAGTAGTATTTCAGGGACATGAAAAACATTTGCTGAGCATGTTCAGTACAACATACTGCTACTCCTCTCGCTCCAGCATCTCACAAGATTCCCCTTGATTCCTAGAGTGGACACAAATGGGGAAGGAAAGATCTCATCTGCTTCCCACTGCTGGGAACTTTTACAGGGAAGATAACAAGCAGTGCAGACAAGATAGAAGATGGCATGGTTCTCTAATGATGTGGCCCCTGGCATCTAAGGAGGCTGTCAGGAGGTAAGAGCCATCTGGCAGTCATTGGACATTGGTTTGACATTTCCCTTTTGTTTCTCTGTTGTTATTCTGTCCATTTTATGGACAAATTTTATGGACAAATAATGGAGTGGTCCTTGATACCTTCCTTTTAACATTCTCCTTTAAAACCTTAGAACTTCCATAATTAAGACATAAAACTAATTATTAGGAGATTCTGAAAACAACAAAATCCTTATCAGTTACCGGCCCGTGTAGAGTTGGGTAAATTTGCTCTATTTGCTTTGGTTATTTAGAATTATTGATATGACAAAAAAAATACCTTGTGTGTGACCCAACAATGTATCTAGAACACAGCATATATTTATTTGGCTTATATTTGTAAAAATTTGAAAAACTCAAAATAGTTTATTTAATTATGACATGGTAATAAAGAGGTTTTACTAACACAGTGTTGTATGTAAATATAATCCTTTTACTTCAGACAGGGTCTCACTCTGTATCTTAAGATTGCCTTTAATTCACAGTGTGGTCCAGATTGGCCTCAAAATCTTGATCCTCCTGCCTCTACTCCCCAGTGCTGGAACACAAGTGTGTGTCATTGAGCCCAGGAAAGATGAGGCTTTGAAATAGAACTTTACTGAACTAGAAACCAAGCCTATGTCACGTAGATTCTCCTGCAGCTTGTGAGTTCCAGGATTTAGTAACATTGGTGGCTTCTATGGTTTACACAACAGCTCCCTCTTTTCAAAGCACAGATGAAAATTGAAGGGTAAACAGGCAAGACCTCTGAGTTCACAAGTTTCTCCCAACCTCTTTGCTCCTTAGCCAAGAACGTCAAAACTGGCTTCGAATGCGTATTTCTAGGACTTCGTAACTGCCCTCATTCAAAACAACTTAGAGCCGTTGCACCTCGGCTTACCTCATTAGATTTTTCCAGCAGTCTTCTCCTAGTAAGCTTACAATCTCCCTCTCAGGCTAAACCAAAACTTTGCTATACAAACTTTGGCAACAATCAGAACATAAATCGCAGGTGCCTGTCGAGTTCATATAAGCACTTAAAGGCTCCCCCAAGAAAGCATGTGCAGAAAACCTGCTTGGTTCCAGGAGCAGGAAAAAAGAGCCTCGCTCCAGCCCCTTGCTCCTTTCTGCGCCTCTTCCTCTTCCCAGAGTGGCAGCGAGGTGTGACAGATGCAAGTGAGACAAAAACGCCCCCGCGCACTTGGGGACCTCCACGAAGCGGCAAGCAGATGAGGCGCCCAAACACTCAGCGCTCCCACAAGGGTGATTGCCGCCACCCGTGCTCCAGATGTTGGCTGCCTGAAGGGTCGTCATTTGTCACTGGCTGGAGATAGCCTCTCCCTCCGGCGAGGACAGGGAGCCATCAGTTAATTCACATCTAGAAAGCAGGGAAAGAAGCACCGAGACTTGGGCTCTCCAGGAGGTCTTCAAGGGTTCAAATGGTCCAGCTAGAAAGAGGCCATTGCAGAAAGAAATAGTAGGAAAAAGATAAGAATTTGAAAGAGATTGGAGAGTTACACTTTACAGGTGTTTCCACAAAGGTCTTTTATTCAATTTGTTCACAGGATGTTCACCCAAAGAGGAACACCCAGAGGTGAGTTGGGGAGTTGCCCGACAGGAAAACCAGAGCAAAACATGATCTGGCATGGGTATACCTGTGTGTCACCTTTGATTAATTCTCCACGTTTAGTGCTCAGGTCTCTCAACTGAACCCAGAGATCCCCAGTCAGCTGCACTGGCTGGACAGCTTGCCTTGGAAATACCTCATCTTTGCCTTCTGAGCTCTGGGACGGTAGGAATCTACCACACCTGCCCAGTAGGTTCTAGAAATCCAAACTCCCGACCTCAAGCTTGCTGGACATGTATCTTATCCACCCGGCCATCTCCTCAGTCTTCAGATCTTTTTTCGGTTTGTTTGAATGAGCAGAAAAAAACTTACTTTCAGATGTTTTCACCTTATGCAGGTGGAAAATAATGTATGTGTATCTAGGAGAGAAGGAATTAAAACCAAAGGAAGTTATACCTCCAAGCTGGATTCATTTAAACTCATTTTACTTAATCAGACACAATGTAATGCCTCTTTCCAGAACAATGAGAGTATGTGACTGATTAATAAATCTAAACCAGACATTAAACTACACTGGAGAAAATGTAAAGCCATTGCATGCTTTCTGTGCTGGACTGGGGCAATGAAGAGCTGTATTTTTTTGTGATGTTCCTCTACCTCAAAGTAGAATAGATACATTTTAAGCAACATACTACAACATTGTAATGTAACCCCTTTTTTTACCGCATCTGTGGAATACCATCACTACATGTGACTCCTAGGATTGGAAACTGAGGCAGAAGAATGCCTAAAGATGAAGAAATACTTGGCAAGAAATAATAAATAGCAAAAGCAGAGCCCTCAAACCCAAGTTCCTTGTCTGAGCTAGTACAACTGACATTTCCTCTAAAGTGTGAGTATGCAGAGAAGGGATTCAATTAAGGTAACGGAAGGAGCCAACTGCAGCCCCACGAGTCACACACAGGAAAATAAGAAACAGATGAGTTCATTTACTGTCAGCTGTATTTTCAGGAGGAAAACTGGGCGGGTTGAGACTGACTTCCTAATTAGGGGCTAGTAAACCCATTCCAAGGATGACACATTCTTTGTTGAGAAACAGAGAGAAGGTTGAACAAATGTGGGTGGCATTGAGAGTTATGAAAATGGTGGATTTGATGATGATGGTGTTCCTAGACCTGAGAAGAAAAACAAGAACATGATTGTAAACAAAGAAGAAAAAGGAGAGTGAAAACCTGATGGCTTTTAAAATACATTCTCGTCTTTTTAACTGTCACTATTACAAGTTACTGCCCTGACAATAAAGATTTTGGAGACAAGAATTACATCTTAATTGCTTAAAAAATGTCTTAGGGAATGGGTTGATGACTCACTGGTTAATACCTTTGCCTTACAAGCAAAAGGACCTGAGTTCAGGTCCCCAAAATGAGGATCGCCACCAAAACTGGAAAACTGGTGTTTGTGTGTGTGTGTGTGTGTGTGTGTGTGTGTGTGTGTGTGGCTGTCTCCTGCAATTCTAGCCCTGGAAGGTGGAGCTTTGAAATTCCCAGGGCAAGCTGGCTAGCCAGACTATCTCTCAAGGTATGCCCTGGGTTTAGAGACCTATGTTTGCAACAGGGTAGAAGAATGATCAGGGATGATTTCCAATGTCACTATTGATAGGTCAAGTACACTCATGGGCACATACCTTAACCCTCACATGCATGCACTCTATACACACATACATGAAAAAGAAAAAAACCTAAAATCAAAACTTCCTCTGCTTGTTAGGTGACAGGTACTGTGAAAGGAAAGCAGAGGACGCAGAAGCAAACAAAAAGAAGAGCGTTAGAATATCAGACACCTCATTTCTGTAAGCAGAAACAAATGGATGTAGGAGTTCTTTTCACTTAAGCATTCAGCCTTGGTTCCTAAGTCAAACCATTCTCTTTTTAATACAGACAGATGTCTAAATCAAAACAGACATGGGAAGTGCATGATTCCAAGTGCAGCTTTATATGCTGGCACAGGCCACCATGACTGGTTGAGCAGTGGATTGCAGATGTGGCCAGAGCCTGCAGATATAGGTAAAGATGGGTGGTGGGATCCTATAAAACTTCCTACGCAATGGCTCCTCCTTCAGCAGGTCTTTACTGTCTGTCCACCTTAGGCTGTGGTGCTGTAAGAGGGGCAGAGAGTGACATCTGTCGCTACTAGAAGCCTTTCACTCCATCAAACATGATGCACACACCACTTTGGAAGTCACTAGAAGACATGTCTGACCCTAGAAAGAAAAAGAAAAACCCTTTCGCTAGCCTCCAAATAATCACAACTGAGAGCCCTGCGGGTGCCAGTATTGTTAAAACAGCTCTGTCATTGTAACCTTCCAGAACTAAAGTCAGGGCGCAGCTCTTAAACTCAGATAAGTGCACTCTTCCACAGTGTGTCTGAGGCTTTTGATGGTAATAACTACTGAGTGATTCAGTTAAGCTAGGGTAATAATCCCGTCCACTGGAGCACCACCCACATCAGGAGAGACAATGCTGATCAGAAGACTTTAAAAGCAGGAACCTGGCATAGTAAAGGAGCTGCACAGACACTGCAAGTCCAAGCAGGCATGGTCTGAGACCAACGGCCAGGTAGCCAGGAAGAAAGGGAGAATCATTGATCCACGTAAGACATCAAGTCAAAGCAATGGAAACATAGATATGATGTTCTGAGCTGACACCCTTAAGCAGGGGTTTCCAGCTAATGGGTCTGGATTAAGCAAATCCATTTATCTCCAACACCCCTCATATCCTAAAGTTCAGAATGAAGGATGAAAAGATACCTTAATTCAATAAGAACAAAATAAATTGTAGATGAAATGGCAGGAAACAATATGTCATTAACACTTTCAAAACTGGAGATTCTAAAGATTAGTCACAACTAACTTGGAACCCAGAAGAGAGCTACATCTCTGATTAATTTTCTTGTAGAAAATTAATTACCATCCTGAAACTGTTTTTTCCAAGATAGCATATTTCTCTAAAATCAACAAATAATGGGCCTAAATGTGTGATTTTAATTTGCACATTGTGGTAAATTTTTCTTAGCCTGCTCACTGCCATGATTTAGTTGGACAAATTTGTGAAAGTATGTAGGAATGTGGCAGAGTGAGTTTGAGTGCTCGTGAATAATTGTGGGTAAGCTTAATAGTATGAAAGTTGGAGCAAATATTTTAACACTACAATAAATGGTAGGTCTGTCCTACTGAGTTTCTTTTTTGTCTATAGACAACTTCAAAGTTGATTTAGAGGGTTTTGAAGGCTCATATGAAATGCAGGCCCTGGTAAAGGTCTCTGGGATAATAGATGGAAGTTATTTTCATTGTGTTATTTCTTCATCACTCTAACCAGAACATCTGAAAGAAACAACTCAAGGAAGAAAAGATTTGTTTAGGTTCCAGTGAGAGAACAAGGGAGACAGAGACAGAGAGACAGAGAGGCAGAGAATGAACAACCTTCAAAGACTTATCCCCAATGATCTACTTTCACCAGTTAGACCCACATCTTAGGTTTCACAGCTTCCACAATAGCACCACAGGTGAGGGATAAGCATTTGAAACATGAGCATGTGGGAGACACTTCAGATGGGAAACATAACAGGTGGATCAATGGAGAAAATTTATCATTATTTCATTTATTTAATCTTTTATCTAAAAAATATTGATTTAGCAACAAACCATAATTCAGAACATCAGAGACTCTATATCAACCACCTGGAATCAGGCCTGCCTAATCTCTCCCCATCCTGAAGCTCAGGGAAATTTGCGGAAGAGGGGGCGGTAAGATTGTAAGAGCACAAGGATGGGAGGAGTCATGATATTCAAGATACTCCATACAAGTTAGGGCCGAAGCAATCATAATTGGACTTTGCATGCCCTGCGCAATGTCTAACACATTATTGACCCCTCAAAGTCTAGCATGGGCTAAAGGCACTAAAAATCCTTGGAGGCTAGGGACTGACAGTCACAGTAGTGTTCCTATACTGAAGGGGAACACAAGAAAGAGTTCTAGGAATTGCCACTAAGTCCTTACACCTCATCAGAGAGGAGGACCCAGAAGAAAGTTTGATATACACATTAAAGGATCTTCAGAGATGTGGGGAGGGGGCACTGGGAGAAAAGGAGAGAGGAGGGAAAAGAAAGGGCAAAGTGGGGAGGGAACAAGGAGGTCCAGGGAGGGGTGGAGGGAGGGAGGGGACAGGGGTTCTTATTACATTTGTATGAGCAGAAAAATAAATAAATAAATAAATAAATAAATAGATAAATAAATAAATAAAAAGAAAACAAAAAAAATATTGATTTAGGATATCCTGTCACTCTCTGAGTTTAAAGGAATGAATGAGACAAATCACGTGATGCATCCGTAGAACTTAGTCTTCTTGGTGTTACATACATGGATAAATGAACAGATAATTAAAAGAAAAAATAAAATAAATAAGTAAACAGAAACCTGTGGAGTTGTAAGTGCTATAAAGATAAGATTTTTTAAAAAAGAAAGAGGGCTGGAGAGATGGCTCAGGGGTTAAAACTCTCCCTTGCAAGCAGAAGGTTCTGAGCTCTGATCCCAGTTCCCACATAAAAAAAAAAAAAAAAAAAAAAACACCAGATGGAAAAGGCACTGTACTTCTGGCCGTGGTGGGCAAGGCCTGGGAAATCCCAGAGTGAAGCAAGGAGGAGGGAAAACAATCCGAGATGATTCCTGAAGTCACACACACTAAATGAAGGAATAAATAAATAAAGTTTTTAAAATAATAATAAAAAAGAAACTACAGAATAATGGAGCAGAGAGAGATTGAGTGGGTCTTGGGTATATATCTTTTTTAGTCATAATGGCAAACAAACTTTTCAAAAGAGGTGGACATTTGTTTGTGCTAAGATACAGCTGGTTAAGACTGAGCTAGTCACACAGCGATCTTATTGAAACTAAGTATTACCTCTTCATAAGGGGGAGGGTGGAGACTGTGCAGGCATGGGCCAGGTGTAAAGGACTCATGTGTTCTAATAATTGGTATGTATTAATCAACTTCACATTGCTATAACGAAATGCAAGATAATTGGAGGTTCCAATTCATGAGGCAGTGGTTCCGCTTCTTTAAGCCTTATATGAGGCAGAGCATCAAGGAGGCAACATGTGGCAATGAAAAACCACCCACCTCATTAGTCGGAAAGCAAAGAAGACGTCAGAGTCCCATGGGCTTCTTTATTTTTTTGACATAATTTAATCTTCCTGATGTTTCAGAAGGCACCCAAAGAAGTGTTGTCCATCTCCTCATACTGTGCGTGGCAAGGTGCCTACAACAGAATGGTGATTACTGGAGTTTTGAACAAAGAAGAGCTTCATATGTAATTCACAAAGCATTAAATGACTATGGATACAATTCAGGAATCTTGATGTGTACATTTGTACAATTATAATGAATTGAGAAAAATTTAAAGTTACAAAATGAGCATTTTTAGCACATTAATAATGGATACCTATATAAACTATTGTTTTGTTTTTGGTGACAGAAACATAATTAAAGAACATAAAACATTTAAATATCATTTTCAAAACAGCTACAACAAAAGCATTCCAGTAAGAGTCATGGATGTGTAGGGCACCAAAGTTTTTTAAAATCATTCTTCTCAAAGGTTTTCAATCCACTTTGATACAAATCCATTTAAAACTTTAAAAAATGGCCCCTTAATGTATCAGCAGAATGAGGTAAAATCCAACTTGATCACAGTTTGCCTAACATCAGTCATTTGGTGCTAATCACTGAACACATGCTCTTTGATGATCCTAATAACCATTTTTACTGAGCCATGAGTCTATATTCAGGTGTGGCCGATTCAACCAAGGCAGACAGAGAAAACGTTTAACTTTAAAAAGGTTAACATAAATGAGAACTAGAAATGGTTGATCTCTGTAAATGTTAAATACAATTTAAATATTAGTTTTTCAATAGACTATTTGGTATTTTTGGATTCAGTAGTTGGGATAATAAAAACTTCTGTATTCAAATATATGTACAGAATGTCAATAAAAATATATGGATATATACATTTAATATATACACATACACACATTGGGGTTGTAGAGGTGGCTCGGGGTTAAGCCTCTGCCTTGCAGGCAGTAGGTCCTGAGTTCGAATTCTCGACCCCACGTATATACGCCAGGCGGACGTGGGGGCGGCCTGCGTTTCTGGTCCTGATAGGGCAGAGCCTGTGAATCCCAGGGCAGAGTAAACAGGAGGAGGTGGAGGCGGTCCATGGTGGTTCCTGAATTCATCGTGGTTCTACACACACACACACACACACACACACACACACACATACATACACATGCACACACATGCATGCACGCACAATTGAATAAATAATAAATTTAAAAAAATACACAGACACACTTGCATACATACATACATTTAGGAACTAGCACCTACCCATATCTCACTTCTCACTAGTGACTCAATGAATCACGTGTTACTGTAAGAGCACCTTAGATTCCCTAAATCTATGACAACATATGGTTAAATAGGTCAAACACAAGCACAAGCACTCACATATGGGCTGCATTAAATTGTCCCGCCTCATGATTTCTGACAAGTAGTAATATCATTTACACAATAATTATGCTGTAATAACTTAGGATTCTGAGTATAAAACCGCAAGCATGAATCTCCCTCACTGTTAAGAACACTCCTTCCACTTTCCTTCCATTAGCAGATGGAGAGCACGCACCAAATTAGATCACCGAGCTGTGCAAATGATCTTCACTCTTAATCTAAACAGACACAGGTTAAAGACATTCTGAAATGCTGCATCCTTTGATTTCATCATCTTTTTAACTGCCTGATGTACAGGCTGGATTTTATCTTTATCGTGACTTTCTTCTGATGTGGAATTAACATATTCCCTGACACAGAGCACAGCAGCAGCGTCTCAACACATTTCTTTTAGGCCACTTTCTGGAAATCCATCTGTTTCCTGGGCAACATTTAGCAAGTCTACATGCCTATCCACATTTTCATTTTTCAAGATGAGCTTCAAAATTGCTTCCCTTTGTTTCGGAGCATGCTGACCGATATGAAACCTGGTCAGCATTCTTTCATTATAGCCGAGTCAGGTCCTGAGGACGGCTGGCAGCTCCCGTCACTGCGACCCGCAGCTGGGATGGTAACCCATCCATCCCAGGGGCTCCTCAGCTGGGCTTTCTTCATGGTTGTGGCTTCATGGTCAGAACCTGAACAGTTTCACAGAAACGAGTCCATTTCATCTATAAAGATGATGGAAGCTTTATGGCAAGAGAAAAAAAACAGCTGCAGCCAGTTTCTGAGATTCTCCATACCACTTATCAGTGAGTGTCGATGGCTAAAGGTTAATGAATCAACAGCCTGCTTCTTTGGCTGTAGCTTTGACAATCAACCTTTTTCCAGAGCCAGAAGGCCCAAAGAGAAGTACATGTTTTGGAGGCTACGAAAGCCTAGAATTCTCTTCCAAATGCTTCTTTTTGATAGGTAAGATGACTGTGTCTTTCACATTTGTAAAGCCATCACCGAAACCTGCTACATGACTCCAAGAAACATGCATGTTAAGAGGGTCTGCCAGATGAGCAGCAAGAGTCATTTTGTATTCTGAAAGCTTCACATTTTTCACACCGATTTGCTTCATTAGTTTTTCTGCTTGTTTCTAAGCTTCCACTTTCCGCTTTCTAGTTGGATCAATCGCATCTACCATCCACTTGATAGTGAAGGATGCCACAGCACCAAAAATTGTTAACCGGAAAATTAAACCAACAACTTCTTTACAACTCAATGGATCGAAACAAGGCTTCAGCATGTATCATCTGGATTGTTAATCTCGTTCCTGAGTAGTCTGCCGTACATTAAGCTTGAATACCACCACCAGAGGCATGCACATATGCGTTTCTTTAGGAGGTATCTGTTCCTGGTCCTGGCTGGCCTAGTTCCCTGCTTCCTGTCCATCACCACACAAGGATTCTCCACATCCCACCACTTCCATGAACTCCACCATGCCTTCTCCATCATCTGTGTCTCCCCAAAACTTAGCTGGTAGAATCTACCTCCTGTTTCCTACCTGCTGGCTATGCTCACCAAATATGCTGTGGGGTTGAACTGATCTCTTGGATCCGCTCACCAGAATATTACAGGTTCCTTCTGGCGTCTGTATGTATCCAAGTTCTTGTGTTCAGGAGTCAGAGACTTAAACCAGCATACAAATAGAGGATTAATGCAGAGTTTATTGAAGGAAAGGAAGAGCAGAATTTATGGGGGCAAAATTTAGCCCCATAGTGCTCTTTAAAGATGCACCCACAATGACCTGAGAACCCCCCTCATTAGGCCCCATCTCTAATGGTTACAACATCTTCAATATAACCATCCTAAGGAACAAAGTCAATCCAAACAATAGGAAGGAAACATTTCATCAAGCGAGACGTGTTGAAGGATCAGGCTGGCCAGAGGGATAAGAGTAGCAGGCTTTACACAGGTACCAAGTCAGCCATCTTCTTGAAGATGTCCTGCATGATGTGCTGAATCTTTACAAGGATAATAAAGGGTTAGGTCCCCAAAGTTTTGAATTTTCCAGAAATTAAGGAAGGTAATGGTCTGCAAGTAGGCCACTGAGTAGCAGCTATGGGGTCAGACCCACCTTTGTAATGCTGGGCCACAGGATGTCAACAAGTGATGGTGAGAAGTGTAAATGGACGGTCCCTTTACTTAGTAAACAGGAACCCAGTGAGAGCGGCTGATGAGCACAGCAAATTCAGAAGTGAATACAAATCACCAGAAGGAATTACCTCAAAGCACTCTGTAGCACGAAAGCCACACTCTTACCAGTTCTCCTGTCTGGAAGGGGGTTGAAAGTGTTGTCAAGAACTCACATAAGAAAGAGGGTCAGCAGGTAAGATGCTCTGTCAGATATAAATATCTTAGCTGTGATCAAATTATCTCATAGCATACTAATTCTGTTAGCCTCTCTACTTCAAATACTTGAAGCTTGTATTTAGTTGCTTAGAAACACTGCCTTCAAAACACTTATCTCTTTGTTTGCAAGGCATGTGGGGTCTTTAAGAACAGAGAAAGAGAAGTTTGCATGGGTTTGCAGAGAATGGGCTGAAGAGACTAAACCAGCTGTGGGTTTGGATCTTGTTAGAATCGTCATAAACCCGAAGCACACTGTCTGGAAGCAAGTGGAAATGCTTTTGACCCAGGCTGTTTGATCTGACCCGAGGGCAAACAAGTGGGTTTATCTGAGGGTTAAGCAGAAACATAGCTTCGATATAAGCTGTTTTCAACAGCTAAGAAGTCTGCGTTGTTTTGGATCCCACTATGGCAGGATCATGACCCTGGATAACTTTGACTAAGAAAGAGGAAAAACATACATTAGAAACAGGGTATTATGAGACATACAGGCAGGCCAAGGTGAAATTGTTCAAGACTGTAGAGAGCCAGGCAAGACCGACCTGCCAGCCAGAGCTCTGCAGCAATTAGTGCTGAGTAAGGTGAGACTTACCCACAAAAGTTGAGCACCAGACATAAGATGTGACTGGCAGGAAGGTCCCTATAGAGTAAGCAGGTGATCAGCCCTCTCTGCCTTAACAGCTAGCCAGGGAATAAATCACTGATCCTGATGGAACTAACCACATAGACTTGTTTTCTTTTTGCCCAGACCCATGAGTATAGATCTAAGAGAATGAGAGACAAACTTGAGGTCTCTGCTCCATCCAACTCGCTGCAAACTCAGGTTTATGGATGTGAACCATTGAAACCTTCAGAAATGCTGTGTCAGGACACTGAGAGAAAGAGGCTGAGGCTCTGCCACAGTCTGTAGAATCCAGCAGAGAAGCTCGCTGTCCTGACCCTCCCTTGCTTACCAATCTGCTGAGGAGCCAAATACAATCTGACTAAACCTGTCTCCTCCGCAGGACTTTTTGGCTCACATTTCCCAGGACAAAGCCCTTCCAGTGTCACATTGAAAAGGACAAGACTGCGGTGATTAGGCAGAAGTACTGGTAATGTGACCTGAGCAGGATTCCCAGGACCCTGGGAAAGCTACATGAGACATCCATGAGAATGCACTTTGAGTTGCCCCCAAGAACAATCAAAAGTTTTGTTACTGATATTTCTTATCTGTCTTTGTGTTCCTTGCCCTGGACTGAGTACAGTACACTAGCACAGGAAGATCAAAGATACTTGCCTCTAAAGAGCCCCAGTGTGGAAGATCATAAAAGCCTCTGATGTGCATACGAATATGCACATGGTATACATGGGATATGCTAACAGTCTTTCTTCCTCTTGCAGTCTCTTCCTCCCACCAGTGATTTCACAAAAGCACACGGGTTAGGAACAAACTTAAGGCAATAGATTTTTCTGTTTAAAGATGCTAGAACAGATGAATCTTTGACAACCACACTTATCTGAGTAATGATTCTTAATTGCTTGTATTCATGAATGGTTTTCATTATAGTTTATATTTCAAAAACCACCGAAAGAACACAAGGCAATAAAACAGACAGCTATGTATCTATTACAAAAATCATAAATTTTAGCATTTTATAATGTTGACTGCAGAATTTAATCTTTAAGAAGGCAGCATTTTAAATACAATAATTCCAGTTTCCCATTTTTCATAATTGCACTTTGCATGCCCTGCACAATGTCCAACACACTATTGACTTCACAAAGTCTAGCATTTGCTAAGGGCACTAGGATCCTGGGAGGCAAGGGATTGACACCCACAGTAGTGTTCCTATGCTTAACGGGAACACAGGAAAGGGTTCTGGGAAATGCTACTGGGTCCTTGCACCTCATCTGAGGGGAGGACCCAGAAGAGAGTTTGGCATGCATATTAAAGGATGCTCCGGGGATGGGGGGGAGGCATTGGGAGATGGGAGGGAAGGGGGAGGGGAGGGGGGCACAGTAGGATAGGGAGTTGGGGGAAGGGAGGGACCGGCGTACCTGTTAAGTTTGTATGAGTGGGAAAAAAAAGTGGAAAATAAATAAATAAATAAATAAATAAATAAATACAATAATTCCAGTTTCCCATTTTTGTCTCTCCTGCTTCTAAGAAGTCAATGCCATGAATTTGAGGTTTATTTGCTCAACAAATACTTTTAAGTTTTACTATAGTCCTATGCGATTTATCTTTCTGTTTCAATAGCAACATTTACATGGACGCTATCATCTGGTGCATATCCTCTGCTGCTTGTTTCCCTCACTGAGAGTCAAGATTCCAGGCTCCACATTCTCCTCCACCATTCCGCTCAGTCACTTTAACTACTATATGGTATTCTGCTAACTCCATGGTTTCTCTACTCACACTCATATTTGCAGGCCATTTAGATTCTTTCCTGCCTTTACCATGATAAAAAGAATGAACCAACTGAGCATGCTGGTGCATTTCATTAACCTCTGTATATGAAAGACTGAGGCAGGAGAATTACAAGTTCAAGGCCAGCCTGGACTACATAGCAAAACCCTGTGTCAACCAACCAAACCAAAACCAACCAAAACCCTCTCCCATGAATATTCTTGGACTTTTTCACACATCCTACATATACTTCCATCATCAGATAATTACCAGTCTCTTTCTTTGGGAAACACATATAAGAAATATGAAGATATATCAGCAAGAGATGTTCAGCTGACTTTCAATGATGTCCCCCTTTGTGTCCACGATGAGCACTTGTTTGTCCTTGAGGATCACCTGTGCGTCTGCGATGAGCACCTGTGAGGAACGCGCGCTTGCTTTCCCAGCCAGGAAACTCATCAACAGTGACGTCTGCTGTCACAACAGCAAGGCAGCCCAGCTATGATGCGCTCACCTCTGATTTCCTCAGAGCTCATGACCCTAGAGGGGATATTGGTACTTGTGCCAGAGAAATTAGCCAACTTCTAGGTTATGACTGTGCTTAGGTTTTACAAATGAGCTAGAAGGTTTTTTTTTTTTTTTTTTTTTTTGCTTGTTTGGTCATAAATCTTTTGTATGTTTTAAATGCATTCCCCTATCCCCTGCTGCCACCCCCTACCCCCTGCTGCCACCCACTTTGCAGTTGCCTTCAGACTGTGGTTTCAAATGGTTGATGCTGAGACCCAGTGTCTGATGTTCTACTCCTAGCCTGGGAGGTCCCTCCAAACATACGGCATGTTCTGTGCGGTCCCTGTAATAACAAGCCCCTAGGGTTGCTCAGACACTGGGACACTTCAACCGAGTCACTTCAACCCGGGGTCACTTCTGGGAAAGGTGAGGATGGTGAGGGCCCAGCTGGTTGTTCCTGGAAGAGTCACCAAGCAGCTGCGTGAGATCACTCTCTGGGTTACCTTTTAAGGCAAAGGATCTGGAAGCCTGTGTGCGAGAGGAGGGATGTGCTGCTGAACAGTTGCACTTTTAAAAAAATGATATAGGAAGATTTTATACGAGAGAGAGGAAAAACGGCTTTTAAGAAGAAAATCATCTTGTGTTTTGGAGTAAAAATCAGAATCAATAACACATAGCTCTAGCAGACCTGTCTTTGAGTTTTCCTGATGACAGATGACTCTCACTTGAGTCTCTTCCTCTCTATGAGTCACTCAGGTCCTGGTCCAGCAGCTGCCCACATCCAGTCTTCCTGATCTTCCAGCTTAGCTCCACACCTTCTCCCTAGCCAAGAAACCACAGGATGACTGGGTCTGTCTTCAAGCCCTGAAGTCAGGAAAAAAAAGTGATGGGATGCTGAAGTTCTGTCACGGGTCCCTCCCTCAGCCTAAGCACTCAGCCATATCTCCAGACCTCTTCTGACTAGACGTGTTCATCATCACCTTGCAGTTGGGTTGTGGGAACAGCACTGTAAGCAGAGCAACATCAAATGCAGAGGACCAAAGGCAAAAGGAACTAGTTCAAGTGTCCACACTTTAAGTAACACATTGGTTGGAAGAAACAACATGATATTCTCACAGATAGCTCTACTTAACACACTCCCCAAGACTCTAAAAATATAGAAAGGAAAAAAAAAGATAGAAACATAATCCATTTCACCCAAAACACAATCACTTTTGAGGCAAAAATACAGATATGGCCAGTACTACAACCACCAATGATAATAGATACAAAAAAAACAAAAACAAAAACAAAAAAAACACAAAGAGCAGGAAATGTGGTCCATATCTAACCAGAGTGGACTTCTGTCTAATTTCCTGTGGACTGAGTCACAGGGCAGTGAGAACTCAGCCCATGATTATTAAGTTGAAATGGTAGTGTGTCCCAAATAGAGTGATAAAAAGGAAATACAAATAGATTTCCTTCCTACAGTTGCGACAGATTTAAACTGAAAACATGTAGCTATCTAAGATCATTCAATTAGACAGCTGATTCCATCTCTTTGTGGGCTAAGGAAAAACCTCTCCCAAGCCCCTCCAAGTCTGGAAGTAAGACTTCATTCAGGGCTGCACTTCCTTTTGCACAGTGGTCAAGAAAATCTCAGCTGCCAGGGAGCATTAAACGTTAGCAGGACTGGTAGAAGTCGTCTTTGGTGTAGAAACCCAGAGACTTTACAAAGAATCCAAGTCTGCAAAAAGTGTCTATATGACTGCTATGTTCTCAGGGCTCACAGTTCCTGGATTTGCCTGGACCACCTGTGTGAGAACACAGGCCACAAATAGACAGAAGGACAAAAGGGGAAATGTAGGAGGAAAGAAAGCAGCTAGGAACAACCCAAGTATTCGAGTAGCTCTCTTGGATTAGATAAAACACATGTTGTAGCTCTTTGGACTTTAGCTGATTCTTAATTTTCCAGGCACAATCACAATACACTGTACAGTAATTCACTTATCGGAAGGAAGTGACTAGAAGACAGCACATTCAAGTCAAACCTTGGATATACTGTGGGCTAGTGCTGCCCTCCTGAGGACTGCAGGGGTATTATTGCTGATTTACAGCTATTCACAAGAACTAAATTGCTGCTTATTCATTTGGACCTACAATTTAGTCCCTACTAAGCTATTCAGAGGCATTCATTTTTGCATAAACATATTTTATGATTTGTCTATAAAATGTCTCCCCATTACTAATTAAGATAAAATGCTGCCCACTGTAGCTGTGTCCAAATCATGGGTCATGAAATCCACGTCACAAATCATAATAGGCTTTGAAAAAGAAATGATGCAAGTGGAAAATAAAGTAATACACAGAAAATATTAGAAGGGGTTGATGGGATCCTGATAAGGTGGGAGTGGCATCAAGAAATGGTCCCGTCACTTACAAACGTGTAGGACTCACTGACTGGATAATGTGAATATGTCTCTTAGTCAGGAAATGATATTTGATCTTCTCCTCACAATTGTCTCATTTGATTTGCTAGCATGTGCTAATTAATTTGACAAATGAAAGAGTGGTAGAAAGAACTTTTAAGTGCAGTCACAAAATCACTGCCCCCTAGTGGACATCCTGTGTTATTCCCTCCTCTTAAGCAAGCCAAGACAGTGTGCATAAAATAGACTTCGTCACTCTCAGGTTCAGGTTACTACTAATCTGGTGACGTTGAATTAATCAAAGGGAGATTATCCACCTGAGCCAAATTTGAACAAATCAGATTTTAATAGAACCTGGGTCTCTACAGAAAGGTGGCTCGAAATCTAAGACACTAAGGAAAGGTCGCAGAACAAGACACAGCTGGTGACATGCGAGCAGCATCCCAGGGTGGCCAGGAGCAGAATAAGTGTGTCCACCCCACAGCTCAGGAAACTGTACCCTGCCAGCGCATGACATTCATGAACTTGGAAGAGCCCAAGTATCCAAAAGGAAAGCAGCAGGAAAGCAAGAAGCCTTGTGAGAATTCAGTTTTTCCCAGCCTGGACTTTTGACTTACTAAAACAGTGAAACTACTGTAGTAATTTTTTATGTTGCAATAGAAGAGACAGATATTATTCTATAACTTAACTTTCCATTTTATATTTTTTTTTCAGGACTGATCCTTTATTTGTTACTTTTAAAGATCCTTATTTTTTGACTAGACTCAGATTTAGAAGTAGAAGCTCTCAGTGAAGATAGTCTACACTCTTGGCAATCTGTTCCTGGCGTTTTTCTTTGGCTTCCTTCACTCTCTTGGCCAAAAGTTTAGCATATTCTGCAGCCTCCTCCTTGTTCTTCTTGGTGCGCTGCTTTTTCAGAGCAATACGGCGGCGCTTGTGTTGCAGGACACGCAGTGTAACAAGACGCTGAATCTTGGGTGCTTTAGTCCTAGGCTTCTTACCTTCTTTGTTTAAGGGCTTTCTGACAACATACTGGCGAACATCATCTTTAGTTAGACAAATTGAAAAGTTTGCAGATTTTGCTGGCCCTTTTGGATTCCAGTCAACGAGGCACAGTAGTATCTGTCGACCCGGGAATATCTTTCTCTCATTTTTTTTTTTTACAATAACCAAGTTAAGAACACTCAGATTGGCATCCGCAATGCAGCCCTGGACAGACTTGCACTTTCTCTCTCCACTTCTCCTTGGTCTGTAGCAGGAATGCCCCTTGCCCAACAGCAGGCGCACTCTGCCATGGGTTAAGGCACCCTGCTTCATGGGAAAGCCTTGTTTGTCGTTCCCACCATCGACTCGGACCACATAACCCTTCCACTCCTCCCCCAGAGTGCCGGCAGCAACTTCTGTGGCCAAACGCTTCTCAGATAAAGTGTGAAGCTTACGCTCATCGTCCACTTCAATGAGCTTCTGACAGCCGGTAGCTGGGAAAGAGATTCAGCTTCATCCTGACACTGCTGACAGCCGAAGAGGCGCTATGAAAAAGAGTCCATTGAATAATTTCTTGTGAAGCAAAGTAACTATCCTCCCTCAGCCTGGGGAAGCACTCTGCTACTTTAGGTTGTAGACTGTATTACTTAACTATGTCTATCACACCATTTCCTAGGTGCCCGACAATCATTACTTTTTCATTGTAGTAGTCCAAATATGCATCAGTCTGCTACTAAAGTGGCATATGACGTACAGAGGAGACACGATCAAATTTGTGTTGGAGCTAAAGGTGTGAACAGTGTTTTAAGCAATGAAAACTATGAAATTGATTTCACATGAGACTCATTCTAGAAGAAAATAGCACAAGACCAAATATTCTCAAGTATGTGTCTGATTGATGTTATAATGAAAATGACACACTTAAGTGCAGAGTTTTTAAACTATTCTTTAAAATGAAAGTGTCTATTACTTCAAAATAAATGTTCAATGTCTATTGGTAACCAAAATGTATTCACTGGCAAGTCCCTCCCACATTTTTTACAATGAAGCTGTTGTAACTATTTATTTGCCATCTTATGATTATTAGAAATGCTCATATTAAATAGGACTAGGAGTCATCTGCTAAGTTTGATTGTAAGTATTTCAGTAGAGAAAATAGGCCACTGTCATGTACTGCATGTAAGTAGTGAGACATCTGGTGCAGTTCATTCTCACTTCCCTTCCTGGTCACTTGGGACTGAACAGGTTTGATCTCACCAATCAGGGAGACAGTAACCACCTAGCAAATGGGACACTGACCCCCTTCCCCCCCAACATACACACACTGCTGTGTCCTACTCCTATTCCATCTACCTTTGAGTCTCCTTTTACATTAAGATCTTCATTTAAACAGTCTTTTATCTTTGGTTAGGAGATGACCTTCGATACCAATCAGGATGCAGCCAAGGGCAGTGCAGGAATAGCAAAACTGAAAACAACAAGCCATAATTTCACCAAAGATGTAGGCATTACTCACCTGGAACTAGACCAGCTAAATCTATCCCAATACTAAAACTTAGGAAACCTTGCAGAAGAGGCAGCAGCAAAAGACTGTAAGAGCCTAAAATGAGGTCGACCAATGATAGGAAAGATATTCCACACAAGTTAGGGCTACAGCTGCCAGAATTGGATTTTGCTTGACCTGCACAATGGCTGACATGTCAACGACCCCCTAAAGTCTAGCATGGATCACAGAGGAGAAGGCTCCAGGCAATAGGATCCTTAGAAACAAGGGATTAAACAGTCATAATAGAGTTCCCATACTAATGGGGAGCCCTAGGCTATGCCACTGAGTCCTGAACCCTCATTAGGGTGGAGGACTCAGAGGGAAGTTCAGTGCCCACATAAACGGATGCTCCAGAGGATGTGAGGGAGGAAGGGGGAAGTACCGAGAGAAAGAGAGGTACGAAGGGGTAAAAGGAAGAGGGGAAAGGAGGAGAGTGGAATGGGCAACGATGGGGAAACGGAGGGGGGAGGATGGGGGTACCTAATGAGCTTGTTTAAGAAAAAAATAAAATGTGGGAGGAAAAAAGTTTGTTTCTAAGGAAGTGTTTTAAGAGCTGAACAGAATGTAAAAAAAAAATGTAGGCTTAGAGATAGCTAAAATACTTTCAGAAATAAAAGTTATTCATTAATATGAGAATATATTTATACATCACATGCTTACATGCTGTTAATTCTAATATAGGAAAATGCATGAAATCAATGAACATCTGAATCAAAATCTATTTATAGGGAAATCTAATATATGGAGGGAAGATCGAAGCCCTGTAAGATGTGAACACCAGGATTTCCAGGTTTTCCCTTCCTTGAACACAGAACACAGCATTCCTACTTTACTTCACTGCAGAGTCCTTCACAGAAAAGCCTTGTAATGAGACAAGTGTTACCCGACATGTGTTACCTGCGGTGAAGAACCAGGTTCCCTGGTTTGGTTTTTCTCTCTGGCTCCCTCTGCTGGAATTCACCTAGTAGCACACAACAATATTGTGCGTGACCACCGGGAACAAAGCTCTCCCCCGCCTCTGTTGAATGTATAGCACAAGTGACAAGCGGCTATTTACAAGCTGGGCCTTGGGAGTGCTTACAGAAAGTTCATGTACACCAAAGGCTGACCAAATATTTCTTTAGTGTCACATATTTATTTTAGGCTTTGCAAGACAGGTCTATCTCATGCAACTGTTGTTTCTTAACAGCTATTAAAAGTAAAAATCATTCTTGGATTATAACGTGTATGCAAATAGGCTGCGGGAAGGAATTGGCCTATGGGCCAGCTGAAAAGCTGTTTTGTAGCTAACAGCTTTCTACAAAGTTGGGGAAGACAATTTTATAAGACGTTTTCTCCAAATGAGAAGGCTGAGGGAGTCATTTAATATCCCTCGACTGTTGGGATGTGATTATATAGACACCTCAGCTCCTGGGTAAAATGGTCCTGAAGTGTGTGTTATATTACTCGCAGAATCTCCTTGTGGATTTAAGCTAGCTGCACACAGTGTCATCCCAATCAGTCATTACTGCCATTTCCCCAGTCCTTTCTCAATACCCCATTCCCCTGTGGTATTTCCTGAACTTCCCAAATTAAGTAATTTACCCTGTCTCTGGATCTGCCAATGCATTGGTCTTTGGTAAACTAAGTAGTACAGGAAGTTGGTGCTTCTACAGCTCACGAACAAGGTCTTATGCCAATTTAGCAACCAAGTCAAGCGGAGTGAGTTTAGAAAAATGGTTATCAGAGCTAGAAAAATGCTGACCATGTCATGCTGTAAGAAAATACACAGTGATGCTGTGTCTGTGGTAACATCCTCTCCCTCAAGACTGGTGGAGGAAAGACCACTGTTTTCACTCAGCTCTAATTCCTGGGTGAATCTCGAACCAAGACCCCCATCAATCCCTGTCCGCCTTACCTTCTTCAGGACTATATTTTCCTTTTAACCTAGCCAGTGAATACAGTCTGTCTGTGGTAGCGATGATGCTTCTTGTCCAATCCTCATCTGTCCATCTTCATTCTAGATAGGATTAGGGTCCACCATTCAACAACCCTGCAGTGAAAGGTAACAGTTCAGCAGCATGCTTCTCGGGCACAACTGTGGGACATTCGCTTTGTTCTGTGGCAGCGCAGTCAGAGGTTCAACAGCTGGCCACAATCCTCATGTGTAAGGTAAGTGGACACAAGACCCATCTATTTTGGTTGATGTGGATCTGGACCACAGAGTAGACCGTGTACAAGGAGAGACTGGCTCCAGTGCAGCTCCAGACTCCCCATTTCTGCCAGCCTGGCAGACCCCTTGCCTAATGCCCCATGGGTGACACTTCTCAGAAGCTCATCTAAGCTGGCTTGAGGCCCTTCTAGTGATCTGAAGACACTAAATTTCTCTATCAAAATTCTGCTTTATTTCACTTCACTTAACGTCCTCCAGGCTGATCCATGTTATCACATGAGTTTCCTGTTTTTTAAGCTGAATAGGACTTATGTGTGTACATATGTGTGTGCACTGCTGCACCTTTAGTTTGTGTTCATATTTATGCTACCGTAAAAAATAGAATGGATATGGGAGGTCATCCATCTTTCAAGTATACTTATTTCAGTTCCACAGGTATATAAGGGTATTGGAATTGCTGACACTGAGAGATGAACAAAATAAAATCTCACTTACATGTGCAATGTATGAAGTCAAACTCATAAAAATAGAGTGATGGTTATCAGGATAGCAGGCATCAGGAAAAAAAGGAGATGTTGGTCGATGGGCAGATATTTACAATTAGAAAGGTGAGTTATGCTATCATATTGCATGACATAGTTACTTTAATGACTAATAATATTTCAAAGTATGTAAAAGAAACTGCTTTAAATGGTTAGCTGCACAGAGTATTTGACACGATGGGAGAAAAAAATGTGCTTTCAAGTGGCTAGTTTATGTTACAGGATCTTGCCCCGTCACTTCAAATTCAGTTCTTAGGACTCGAGTACTACTTAAGGCTGGATTCATGAGAATACACAAGGAGAACAGGGTTTCTTGCCTGGCTTCATGCTCCACCAACACTGCCTTGATATTCTGAGTGTATCAACAACGGACCTTGTGTTTTCACACTGTATTAATATCTACAAATCACTTAACCAGTCTTACCACTAGCACACAAGGTCCAGACAAGCCAATCTTTTTTGATCCTTCTAACACTTCAAATTCTTCCCCATCTCTACTTAACTCCCACCCATCCTCAGCTTGAAAAGAAGCATGTGTGATTTATCTCAGCATCTGATATAAAAAACCCAGATTCTCAGAAATATCTGTCCAGCGAATAAACTCAGGACCTCACTTGAGATATAATAATTAAACCACATATGGTGGTACATGCCCTTCATCCCAGCTGTTGGGGAAATTAAGGCAGGAGAATGAGGAGTCCAAGTAACAGCCCATCTTGGAACAGGGGAACTAAGCAATTCTACTGTGGCCACCTGGAAGACCCACCGGGCCCACCCACACTGGGCGCTCCCTCGATCTATCACTGTTCTATGCACCTTCCTCTCAATCTTTCATGTTAAATGGAGCATCACTGATATGATATTCTTCAATTTCAGAAATCCTGACACACATCCTCCCTTTGATCTTCCCCAGTCCCTGGCTGTCACTTGAACTGCATACACACGGATGAGATGTAAGGACACTAAGGGTTCCTATGCTGCCTAAAGAGAACTGTCTGTCAAGGTAAATTAGTATTAATATTATTCTTTAGTATATTAAGGATGCAAATGACAATTTCTTGCATAACTATTAGGTCAATAGTAAAAGAGAATTAAGATATAATTTCCAGACTACTAGGAAAGAAAAACTGGAAAATTAAGTAACCCACAAAGGAATGAAATGGAGACAAAGGTAACAGGTGAAATAGAGGCTCCTAAGGCAGGAGACTGAAATCTACAGGCGTCAGTAATTATTCCATGAGCTAGCGATTTTCATGGTCATATGGACGGACAAATGTTTTCACAGAATACAACTGAATTGCATGTTGTTTACACATAGGGTTTGACCTGTGTATAGTGAGAAACCCCAGCGCTCAGGAATCTAACATAGAACAATCATGAGTTTGAGTCCATCTGGGATATACCATGAAACCCCATCCCAGAGCACAAACATTCTTAAGGAATGCTAAAAACGGAAGTAAGTTTTAGAAATTCCACTATGAAATCTAAGAAATAAGATGTAGCTGGTGTGGGGACCAGGCTCTGACAGCCACTCCCCTAGGGAATCCATCAGGTTCCCTGTTCTAAGATGTGCATCTAGAATATTTATGAACAACCTATGCTGAAATGTGAAAGTAGCCACTGCCTTGCGTTGTACAAAACTCAGAAGTGGGGGATGGGGGGGAAGTTCATGAAATTTCTTCAGGACAAATTCTCTCGGGTCTTGGCTCCATGCTGGCTCCCAAACAATCTGCCCAGATGATCATTTGAACAGGGTATCTTTTTCACATGCCTGCTTTTCTCTCAGCTTTCCTTTCTTGATCTACTCCCCCTCCTTGCCAGCTCAGTGTGTGTGATTTACTGACTTGTTTATGGATTGCACACTTTCTTCAACAAGAATCTAAACTCCAAGATGAAGACTATTCTTCAATATAAATCAAACTTTTTCAGCATATAATACATAAACTGGCATTTTTAAAAGGACACACTAACTAGAGATGTTCATGGGAAAGGGCATAAAATGGGGAGAAACAGACTTTAAGGTCAGAAGAAGCTGGATTCTAAAATTATAGTTATTTGACAGCTAAAGTTATTTCCAAAGGTTGATATAACCTCTTTGGATTTGGTGTCTTTATTTTTAAAGCCCAACTGTACCATCAAGATTTACCATATTATTTAAGGGAGAAAAGCTCAAGTATAAAACAAATGTTTTCAGGGAGTGCTAATCTGAGAAAATAAGCTGGGGATATTGTCTAAGTAGATAAAATATGATTCCATGAAATTGGATAAAATATCAAAATAAAATATTAGTAAACAAACCCATTGTGTGTGTATATTTACATACTGGTGTGTGTGTGCATGTATGTATGTGTAGGTCAGAGGTCCATGTCAGATGTCTTTCTTGATCACTCTCCATATCATCATCATCATATTATCATTTTAGACAGTGTCTCTGCAGGGGCCTGTCTTTACCCTACCCCTCCAGTGTTGCAGTTATAGCATAGCCCACTATGCTGGATTTTGACATATTGGGCATCTGAATTCAGACCCTTATACTTGTGATATGGCATTTCACCCACTACACCATATCCCCAATCCCATAACTATTTTGGAATTACCTCATAGAAAAACCTATGAAAGGCAACAAATAATCAAAATCATTTTAAGAAATGCAGAAAATGTTAATATTTATATTCTTTTATAAAAAAGAATAGTAATTAGCAAACTTGAATTTTTCAGATAAATATAAAAAAGGATGAAAAGAGTATGGTATGAAGACGGTTTTATAATATAAATAAATGATAAAAGCTTTTTTTTTCACAAAGCCCCTTAGAAAAACAGGCAAAAGTCTGAGCAGTAAGTAATCTATAAAAGATACACAAATGTTTGATAAATAAATGAAACTATTGTTAATCTCACTAGCTAAACAGAATTTGCAAATTAAAACCACCAAGGTATGCCTGACATTATACTGTTAAAGACTGGTCATGCCAGAACCAGAGAACAACTGGACTTCTCACATGCTGCTGGAAAAATGTAAAGTTGTACCACTTTGGAAAATCAGACTGGGATGTAGCTAGTAAAATTAATGAAACCAGTTTTGTTGTGACTTTTCCTAAGGGAGATACCACATATCGGTCTATTCACCTCAGATAGGAATTCACTGACAGACCAAAGTAAAAATTACAGCCAACATCTAAATTGACAAACCAATGGGTTTATTGGGGCTACTTACAGGAGTAATGGGAAGGATTACTTACAGGAGCAGAGATGACTCAAAGGCAGCTACATCACCAGAAAGCCCACCCCAACACGGGTGAGACCCACAGAGCCGCAACCTTGGAGTTCTCTGCCGTGTGACTTGCTCCTAGCAGAGTCCCCTTCGGCCTCCTGCACTGCTCAGTCTCTCAGATGACCTGTCCGGCCAGTCTACTTCCCTGCTGGTTCACTGTTCTTTCACTTTGGGCTCTCCCCTTGAATCTTGTTAGCTTCAGAGACATTCTGACCCTTCATGAGTTTTCCCTTAAGATGACATGTTTTAAATTGCTACAAAACCAGAAACAGCCTAACCCATCCCTCTGCGGTCAAACTAAAGAAAAAGTCCAAAAGGGAACCAGGTTATGGCCATGGAAAAATATCATATAATGGTTTTGCAAGCTGCTTCTGTGCTAGTTTTAAAAAAAAACCCATCTTCTCATATTCTCGTGAACTCCCTCATCTTAAATGAACACAGCACCTAGCGACCAACTCTAATGAACAGGTTTAGCCAAATGATGAAAAGCAAATGTAAAAGACCTGGTTTTTATCTTGCCAGCATCCACAATGGGATTCTCGCAGTCCAATCTCTGGGAATACACAACACTTTTAGGAAAAAGCTAAATTGTGCTTTCTATTACTCAAAATCCAGAAACAATTTCCTCTTTGGTGAAAGAATCAAACTTCCCAGAGGCGCCCTCTCCTCTGCCTCCCCTGGCCTTGCAAGCCATCTTCTCAGCTCCATCCTTGTGACTTCCATCCCCCTCCATTCCACACACCAGTTTACAGCCTTGTGGCCTCTCTGACCTTCCCCAAAACACATGGGGATGTTTCACCGTATGGTCTTCACACAAGCGGTTCCCTTCTTTCCAATGGTCTTTCTCAAGGAGGTTCATACAAATCTTAAGGTTCACACTAATTCAGGTAGTGTGGTTTGGGGTTTGAAAGGATGGGAATTCTCAAGACATTGTGTCAGCTGGTGTGGGGACCAGGCTCTGACAGCCACTCACCTAGGGAATCCATCAGGTTCCCTGTTCTAAGATGTGCATCTAGAATATTTATGAACAACCTATGCTGAAATGTGAAAGTAGCCACTGCCTTGCGTTGTGCAAAACTCAGAAGTGGGGGATGGGGGAGAAGTTCATGAAATTTCTTCAGGACAAATTCTCTCGGGTCTTGGCTCCATGCTGGCTCCCAAACAATCTGCCCAGATGATCATTTGAACAGGGTATCTTTTTCACATGCCTGCTTTTCTCTCAGCTTTCCTTTCTTGATCTACTCCCCCTCCTTGCCAGCTCAGTGTGTGTGATTTACTGACTTGTTTATAGATTGCACACTTTCTTCAACAAGAATCTAAACTCCAAGATGAAGATTCTTCAATATACATCAAACTTTTTCAGCATATAATACATAAACTGGCATTTTTAAAAGGACACACTAACTAGAGATGTTCATGGGAAAGGGCATAAAATAGGGAGAAACAGAAGCTGGATTCTAAAATTATAGTTATTTGACAGCTAAAATTATTTCCAAAGGTTGATATCACCTCTTTGGATTTGGTGTCTTTATTTTTAAAAAGACAGTAATAATAGTGGCTGATTGAATAGAGTGTGTGTTCAGTAAGTATGAGTTCCCCCATTCATACTTCATCTCCTGCACACACACTTCATTTTAAGTGAAAGTTATTTTACGAACAGCCCTTTTAGCTCTTTAGAAAATTATTATGTAAAAGAATATCAAAAATAGACTAATAGCTGCAGCCTTCTTTTTTTCGTGTGTGTGTGTGTGTGTGTGTGTGTGTGTGTGTGTGTGTGTGTTGTCTGACTGCCTCTGTGAACATGAGTGCAGCCCAAGGCTAATATCAGGAACCCATCCTCCATCAATCCACCTTACTCTTTTTGAGACAGGATCTCTAATCAAACCCAGTGCTTGCCAATAGTGTCAGTCAACTTGCTTTAGGATTCCCAGTTAAAACTTCTAAGGCTAGAGTTACAGGTGAGCCACCAGGCATTTACATTTACATGGATCTGGGAATCTGAAACACAGTCCTTTTGCATGTACAGCAAGGACTTTAAATACGGAGCCATCTCCTCCAGCCCAGGAATTCTTTAAACCTAACAAAAACCTTGTTGAAATTTCTTGTGGTGTCTTCTGATACTGTCCTCCGATACACATAAAATATAATGTAAAATAATGAGAGTATTTTGTATTTTACTGATACTGAAAAAATTCAAACTCTTCAAATTCAAAACCTCCATAAGATATTAAAATCTCCACTGAGAGTGTTAAGTCATAAACACTTCTTGGCAAAAAATGTGGCCTTGCTAAATGAGAACCTAAAACATCACATTTCTTATCACAAGTACTTAAGAGAAAAACAAAACAGTTTTTACAGCTATGAATAGGCTAAACCCTCTGCAATGCCCTCCTCTAAGATATGTCCAGAGGACTCACTCTCCCACTGCAAAGAACACGGACATGGAATTCTTACTGCTAAGCTGTAACTCATGCATGACCTGATATTGCTGAAATAGAGTCTTTATTTCTGAACATTCCAAAACAGCAGTGTGCACAGTAACAAAGATTAAGTCATATACCATAAGAAAGCATTCATTAGTGCAAATGGGCTGTGTAAAAGGTCTATCAAAAAGATTTATTTGCTTTAAAATGCATTCATTTCCAGAAGCATTGTTAATAAAACAGTTTCGTTCTTTGTAATAAAGTATTGAAAATCAATCGTGGTAGAGTAGCAAACATTGCAGGTATTAGGTGCAATGAGCTCATGGTGCCGTTATAAATATGAAACCCATGTAGGACAATAAATTAACAATGAAAAAGACAAGATCAGTTGATTCTGCCACCTGGCTATCTCCTTGCAATGTTTTAGATTACATTGTGCTCATTCAACGTAAAGTTACATCTCAAATTGTATGGTGTATTTTTGCCAATATATTCCTAGAGCTAAAAAAATAGTACCTTACCACAAAAATATTTTTATGGCACAAAATTTAAGTTGTTCCATAGTGGTTCACATAGGCATAAAAAGAAATAGGCACAAAAAAATAAAATTCCTGTAAACTATAAAAAAGTAAAATCCAAAGCATATGCTATAGAACCTAGATGTAAATATGCGATGTATTAAAATGTAGAACATGTAATGGAAAGATGTCTAAAACACGTAAATAAAACCAACAAGTTACTTTAAAAAAAACTCATATGGCAAAGCATTATTGATACATCTCAAGTCTCTCAAAAAGTACTCGGGTACAGAGCAGGTCTACAAAAACTTCCTAGATCTAAGTGTCACAATACTGCAACCACAGGTGTGAGAACGCTGCAGTATGTCAGGCAAATCTTTAAGTGCAATCATTAGTCTCTGGTGATTGGTCCATTGAAAAACAATGCAGTAAATATGATAAAATGCAAAAGGGAAAGAATATCCCAACATCCGCTGTTACCCAGCCAGCTAGGTAACACGACCCTCATTTCCACTTCTTTCCCATTCTTCTAGGGTACATAAAACTGCATCAGTAGCAACCGTCTCTCCAATTTCCATCCCTCAGTGTGCTGAGTGAAGACAGAGGCTTTGGGGGCTGCAGGAAACTAGGAAGAGATGAAAGAAAGGAAACAGGCTGTTAAAAATCCTGAAGCCAAATCACACACTCGGACCCCTCAAAGCAACAGCCCTCCATCAGTAAAGACCAGCGCTGCCACTGTCCCAAACATTCATCGAGCTACACACTCCTGGGCATAACGCCCATCTGCTGAGGCCGCAGGCATAAAACTTCCGTGATTTTACTGAATGTGAATATTATATAAATGGATGTGCAGGAATTTTCAACTTTACAAAAAAAATCAAGTATCTGTTTATTGCAATGGCAAATATAATTTTGAAACCTACCATTTGTTCAAGGAAACAGACCCTCTCATATAGTCTGACAGCAACAACTTTCCTCCTTAAAGATGCACATTTGACGATAAGGAATGGTCCACAATAACAGGTTATGGAGAAACCATGCGATTCCGCTTAGGTGTAACATGACTCAGCTCTATGTGTGCCAAAGCCAGAAATTACCGGTATTGAGATTATGAGTCACACAATGGTTACTGTTCACTGTCAGTTTGAATTCAGAATTCCCTGGGAGACACACCTTTGGCTGTGTCTGTGAAGCATCTGCGGAGAGGTTGGTGATGGCCCTGCATCACTAAGATGGCTCTGAAGCCATGAGCAGAGGAACCACTGAGAGCAAAGACCGAAGTAGGCCAAGAGCAAGCCACAAAGGCACTCGGGCAGGAGAGACCACAAAAGCTCTACAGACTGGGCTTCCCTGTAAATTCCAGCAAAAGCAAAGTGCACCAGCAGTGAGGTGAGAGCCTGACCACTCGGGGCCGCACCACCTTCTCAAGAAGGGACAAATGGCGAGGACAAGGATGGTGACCTGCTGAGGTTAAACTGAGCCACCAGAGAGTGGAGTGATTCCTGGGGCCGTTGTGAACTCAAAGTGCAGCAAAAGTTACCCAGGCGAAGATCCTACCTTCTGACAGGTTGTGCAATTTTGCTGCGAGGCAGGTTGCTCCCATTTATTGCCAATGAAGGTCGTGGAAGTGCACTGCGGCCCATGATTCCCGAAGCGGCAGCTTTGTTTGGGGCGGGGATTCCCGTGTTGGAGTACAACTGTAAGCCATTGGATAAAGGCATGTTACTGCTGCCTTGAACAGTGGGGCTCACATAGGCTGTGGCTTTGAGGGGCTGCCGGGCAGACACTGGGAAGTGGCCCACGCTATGCACTCTGTGTTGAATCTGTCCAGGAGATGGAACTGCAAGAGAAAAGCAGAGTTACATGAGGAAATAACTTTTCACACAACCAGGAAACATGCAGGCTACAGGAGGAGTCTGCGTGTCAGAAAGGAGGAGAAAAATAAAGTACAGGTTCTAGACATCATTTAGCAGGAGAAAATCCCTTGACAAGAGTCTTCCATTCTGTCAATCAACAGCGCTATGGAATTCCTACACACAGTTGCTCTTTGAACAACATTAGTATCAAAAACCTGACCATAACTCCACCTTGCCCAAACTTTGCTAAGCAATCTAATAACACAGTCAAATTAATACATACATTTTTATGACTTAATATTCCATCTCATGTGTGTTTACATTTCTCTCACTTGTATGGTACATAAGCATAGATTAATACTTTCTGTAATAGATCTATAAATACTTTATGGTATTAAATGATAAAATAGAAAAGCAGTTATTCCTATTTTAATGCATTGGTTTATAATAAATACCTATCTTGCTCTCAGCTACAAAGTTCATCTGCAAATTTTTATCAGAACTGCTGCAAGTCTCAAAAAAAAGTCATGCGGAAGCATCCCTGTTTTGTTCTGTATCTTTGAGATGTTCTCACATTTTTTCACGTCTCAGTCTGTGTGTGTATGTGTGTGTTGTGTGTCTCAGTCTATGTGTGTACATGTATGTTGCGTGTCTCAGTCTATGTGTATACACATGTGTGGTATGTGTCTCAGTCTATGTGTGTACACGTGTGTGGTGTGTGTCTCGGTCTATGTGTGTACGTGTATGCTGTGTGTGCCTCTACTCTTCGCCACTTCATCCCCCTGAGACAGGATCTCTCTGAATCTGGAGCGCACCTTTGATCAAGCCGAAGGGATCCTCCTGCTTCTACCCTTTGTGGTCAGAGAGGTGATCATATCCTAAAGTTTTATGAGGCACTCGGGATTCAACCTCAGATCCTCAAGCTTGGACAGCGGCTTATTCACCCACTGACCATCATCTCTCCAGGTGCCCAGCACTTCTTGAGTGCTTCAAAGCTAGACACTCTGGGTCACATATGCCCTATTCTATTTTGGGCTACATATATTTTTCTTATTAATTCACACTGAGCATCAAAAAATTCCTAATCAGTTCCATATTTGATATTGTCAAAACATATTCCATCCTATATTTACAACATTCATTTTCATAACTCAAATCCAGAGTTTTTCATTATATTATTGATCTGTTGTCTAAACAAATGATAGGAAGTTAGTGGTTCTCTGTTTCATGCTCTTAGCAAGTTCATAAAATTTTTTCTGCTTTTACATGTGTCATTAATTCAAATATTTAACAGGCCAAGTCCTAAGCTGTAACCATGTAGCTGCATACATTCATTCATTATTAATTTACTCAGGCATTGACTATGAGTTCATATGCTCAGGCAACATGCCAGGAAACCCAATATACTAGGGCAAAAGCCTAGGAAGCATATAACCAGGTTAGTAGATAAACATATTGACAATAAAGCATGACATGGGTTCAGTAGCCTGTCTGAGATGCTTTGAGTTTTGGATTTTTCCAGATTTGGGAATATTTGCACATACACAGCTTTTGTGTTAACAGTTGATTATGAAATGTCGTGTGTTGAACCTTAGCCCTGCTGGTAACCTTGTTTTTGGAGGTACTAGAAATGTCAGGAGGTGGACCTAGATGAAGGAAACCATTGGGATCATGCCCTGGAAAAACATACTATTAGCCTTTTCTCCTGCATTTTGGCCATCTGGTTGCCATGCAATCAATAGATTCCTCCTCCACTCGCTGGGCCTCACACCCCAAGCAGGAGAGTCTGAAAACGATGGACTGAAATCTCTGAAACTTGCAAAATCTTTGTTTTAAATTGTTTGTCTTGGGTATTTTTCACAATGATGAAAAGTATGCTGAACAGAAAAATGAAAAGTGGGGTTATTTCCATGACTACCTGACCATGTGGTTCCTATACCTTTGGAACTGATTTGTAGAAGCAATTTGGAAAAAGTTTCGAGAAACAGGTAGCAAGGCTTTGCAGACAATGGGTAATTTCAGTATGAATAAACATAGAAAACCAAAATGACCACGGAAATACTTCTATGATATAAATAAATGAATTCATTGGAAAGATTGCTTTGTCAGTGGCCATTGGGTACCCTGGGATGCAGGACCACCTACAAAATACCTCAGCAGTTCCTCTCAGAAAGTCATCCAGGTACTCAGAGACCACTGAGCTGGCAGGAGACCCTGGGGTCACCCACGTGATGCTGGTTCCCTAAGCAGGCAGAATGTAGAGTTATTGCATCGTGGGGCTTTTGCCCGGCACTCAAGGGAAGGGCTGGGGACTGGGCGAGCTGTGGCAGGGCCAGAATCCCTGTGGTCAGCCTCCCAGAGTGGGGGAGGCAGTGAGGATGAAGCTGAAGACTCCGGGGCGTTACCGTGCAAGGAACATGATAAAGAGTTCTGTGTGTTTAAGTAAAAAGAAGAAACGGGAAAACACCTTTTCTTAATGATTACATCACAAATAATTAGAAACTACTAAAGCATTAAAACCTGTTATACTCACTACAAGACTGTATTCTTGAAAGCCCAGTTCCAGCCCCATGCAAGCTTGAGTCAAAACTCTGACTGTTCCTCACGGTGACTGGAGAACTAACGTTGCTGCTAACTGCTGTTGTACTTGGCATCCGGGCTAGATTAGGCATACTTCTCCGGAGCTTATCTGAAAGAAGAAAGAAATGTATTATGGACAGGTCGAGAGAGAACTGGCCTCTTATATAGGAACTATACTTTCCAAAGAAAATAACTCTATCCAATACATTGCTGATAAAAGAAACAAGTGCCTTTGTATACACTTGGCCAGACATGCTGGTCTGGCCAAATAAGGATTGTCCCTCTTTCAGCTGTTATGTAGAGATAGTGAGGCAAGTTCCCTCAGCCCTGGTGTTGGTGTGAGCTCTCCTGTCAAGCTGCACTGAGAACTATAACCAGACAATTGTAAGAGGAAATAAACCCCGTTCCCTTAAGCCATTAGATGGTAATTTATCACAGGCTGAATGCAACAGAATTTGGCTATATAGGAACTGTACTTCTCAAAGAAAATAATTCTATCCAATAGATTACCAATAAAAGAAAGCAAGTGTCCTATAAAAAGAAAAAGGACCTTTCTGATCATTTAGATGTTTATAGCTATCAGTAAGTAGACAAAGCTACGTCAAATAAGATTAGAAAATCATCTTTCACCACTTAAAAACCAGAAATTAAGGAACATGGTGATTAAAAATGAAAATAAAGAACATTATTAAAAACCAGAAATTAAAAAAAAAAACAAACTAGGAGTCAAACCCAAATTTACTGAATCTTTCACTAATTTGTGAAAATGGAGCAAATTAATAAAAATTCAACTTGAGGTGCCTTAAGGTATCCATATGCATCAATATGACCACATTAACTTATGCAATGTTCTAATCCTCAAAGTATGCAAGACATTTGCACACTTTAAAAAGTGTTTTGTTTTCTCCTTGCTATGCATAACTTAGTCACCAGGAGGCATCAGAGAGTCATGCAAATTTCAACCTGGCTGAGATTTGAAAGCAACACAAGGCAGCCTATGCCTTCATCAAAACTCCCTCTACCAAGGCATGCCGGGCAAGCACGGGAACTCAGAAAACAAACCGTGTATCCGAACACCAGGCCAAAATCCAATGAAGCACAAAACTGGATTCATTTCCTCTCCCTTTCACACTTCCTCACAGCCACGTGGTTCCCAAAGTTCACTTGCTTTGGCATGCCAAACTCAAAATCTGGGCAGTTTTGTGTAACTCACTGAATTTTCCATCCCCACCTAGCTCAGGCTTCACTTAACACCCACTTTCCACAAAACACTAGTGGATTTCCATGCACTCTGCCCCATCGCCTCCAATTCCTCTTCTGCATACCAGCTCCAGTCGTCCCAGACCACAGGGACCATCCCTTCATCTCCAATGCCTCCTTTTCACCTCCCTCCAAAAGCCCAGGGCCCGAGCATCACGCAGGAGCATCACGCACGTACAGGCTCTTCATCTATCACTGGCCTTTTCTCCTGGTCCCACTGCTGTCACCCAGCCTGCTCCCGACCATGGAGCATCAGAGCAAACAATCTTGTGGTCGCTTGCTTCCAAGCTAAATCTGAAAACTAATGCTAGACTTGAATATTCAAACCACACTCAAAATCAAACCAGACTCATTCTTACCATGCCTCTCTATTACTTATGCTCATTAATTGTATCTCTGCCCTTTGGGTAGTCTAGGGAAAGAGAGAAAATCAAACATACATAGTATCAAGTTCTGAACACGGGCTGCCCCCACAGGCTACGGTGTTTGAATCCTTCACTAGTGTTAATGTTTGGGAAGCTTGTGTCACCTTTAAGAGGGAGAGTCTGGCAGGAAGAAAGCAAGTCACAGGTGGGCCTTAAGGATTGGCAGCTTCTCAGTGTCCTCCTCTCTCTGCCTCCTGTGATTGCTGCGGTGACATGAACCGCTTCCTGCTGCTGCCTTCGACCTTGCCATCTGCTATCTGAATTCCACTACAAATGTTCCCTCTAGAACCATAAGCCAAATGAATGTCCTTCCCTCCCCTAAGCTGACTGGGTGAACTGTTACAGAAGAATGACTGCAGCTTTAGTAAGCATAAATAAAGGACAGTAAGAAATTCTGCAGCGTACTATGACAGAAGACAAGACGAGTACTTAACCCAACCTGCAATCACATGCTATTAATACCTCAAGAAGTAGCACAACTCCCTCCTTACAGAGGCCTCCCTGCCACCTGCTGGTGGGGGAATCTGCTTCTCACACATCTCATGATTGTTTAATTCTATAACAAACGGTCATAGATTGTTCTATTCACAGTTATTTTCTTAGTTTCAGTAACTTCTTATTCTCAGGAGATTCTGGTTTTGCTTGCATATTAGTTAATAAGTCATGTACAGCAAAGATTAATAACAGCTTATAACAAATACTGCAGCAAAAGTTATCTAAAACTTATGAACAGTTTGTTTCTGATATTTTTCATTTCGTATCTTCTGATCACAGTAAAGAGAAAAACAAGCTACAGGAAATGAAACCTGAGATAAGGATGATTATATCTTTCAGTCCTCTGCCCCAGTAACGAATTGAGTCCAGGGCCTCACACGACAAAAATATATTTCTCTCTCTCTCTCTCTTGCTCTCACTCTAGCTAGTCAGTATAGGCGCTGTGGAATGTGTAATTCTATATTCTATCTTTTTTAAATTACTTCAAAACAATAAAAGACTGATGATTATTTTTTTCAATCTATATCATTTAGTAATTTAGAAAGCACACTGGACAGTCTCAAACTTATCATTAGTCCACAGTTTGGTTCAAATAACATCCCATGGTGACAAAGGAAGACTCAGCTCTCTGAGCCATATGTCGGAGAAAGTTTGAGAAGTGTGGGAGGAGTGGGAGACAAATTTTATTCAGCACATCCACTCCAGGCAACATGGTGCTCATTATTTAATTTATTCCTCATAACATATTTAGGTTGGGAGAAAAAAATACCAGATGGCTTGATGTGAAATTATAGCAAAGTTCTCAAAACGATCGATATTATCTCGTCATCATTCTGTACTTAAGAAAACTAAAGCTCAGAGACTCGAGTAACCTTAAGGGCTGGCAGCAGGACAGGATTAAGTCTCAAGGCCCGTGAGTTCCAGAGGCTGCTCTCGACTGTTAGGTAAATTAGTCAGAAGTCACATCCAGAAAACAGCGTTGGTATTCCATTTTCCTTTGTAAGCAGAAACCAGACCATGCACAAGAAATAAAACTACCACAACTAGACCCTGACCCATGCTATGTCTCCACTTCCCTCACAGTTTAGGAAACCTAATCCTTTTCAACATGGTGTGGGATGGAGGCGGCGATCACTTTTCTAAGGCAGACCAAACAATGGTATCCAGACAGACAAGCTTGCTGACAAGGTGATCAAGATGCGGCCGGCACCTGCCTGATAGCTCCGCGGCTGGGTTCTAAGACACTTACTGAAAGCTTCAGGCCAACAGCCCGGGGGCTTGTCCCCCAACTGCAACAGAACGTTGTGCCAGCCAGTAAGCGCGGAGAGAAGGCAACACCACTGGCTGGCGGGAGTGTGCAGGTCAGGCACAGGAGTCCCCTTGACAACTGAGGGCTGAGCTCTGGGCACATCCATAAAGAACCGATAGCTAAGGCGAGCTCTTGGCGAGCGTGCAGGGGAGCGACTAATCGAGATGGGAAGCCCCAGCCTCAGTGGATAGATGGTAAGATGGTGGGAGCTGGCTCAACACTAGATTCACAGCCTGGCACGAGAGGTTTCCCCTTTCTCAGCCATCCTGGTGAATAAGGAGTGGCCAGTTCCCTTAGCTCCTGGTGTTGATATGGGCACTACTGCCAATCTGGGCTATGATTGTGCTAGTCTAGTAGGCAAGAGGTTGTCTGGTTGTGACTTCACCAGAAACATGCACACAAGCTGCAACAAGGAACAGGAAACAATGGTCAACTCATGGCCTTTTAAATCTGGGTGTGTTAATGGAGAAATTAAGTACTTTAAATATTTTCATATGATCTTTAAATTTTCAGAAATAATTACAGTAGAATAATAGAAGAAATTAAAAACTGTAAAAGGGGTAACAGATAATCATTAATTCAATTTACATTTGTCCCAATATTTGTCCCCAAATTATTTAATATATTTAAACACCATAGGCTTTGAGAAATGGTGCAATTTAATAGTAAAAGACTATAACTTTCTATATAAATGAAAATTTATGTGATTTCTCTGTATTATACAGAACATGCATGGTAAGATCTGATTACTATTTTGAAAACATGTAAGCCTTAGAATATTATGTAAGTATTCTCGCTGTAGTTCTTAGAAGTCAAGGGTCTAAGCCCTGGGAACTCCAGGAAGATAAATGAAAAAGGACAGAAAAAAACATGAAAGAGATGACGCACAACCCAGCCCACTATGCTGTCATCGGAGATCAACTTGCTATTACGCAGCCTCCATACTCACTGCTCCGGTGCTGAAAGACACCACAAACTCCTCCCTAAACCTGAGGCGCGACAGCAGCATCCCCTCAAAGCTTTGTGGTCAACACCTACCGGTTCTCTGAGTTAGAAACAGGCAGAAGAGGCGGGAGCCCTGTAAACAAGAACCGCCCAGGGAGGGTGAGCATCGGAATCCACGGCGCTCAGCTGTGAACCCCTCGGCCTGCACAGTCCCGCCCGCATCCTGCCTGGGCAGCAGCAGGACGGCGGCCTCCACTGTGGCCCACGGAACCAGCTCAGTCACTGCAGGCTTGCCGTACAGCCAGGAAGACCCCAATTTGAGCCCAAGCATCCCCATTAGAAGCTAGAGGAGTGTGGGGAGGAGAGACGGGTGGCTGCTTGGGTTGAGGGCCACAGATTAATCAAGTCGTGAGCTTCGGGTTCATACAAAGACCTGATTCAGAAAATAAGGTGGAGAGTGATTGACACCTGATGTCAATGTCATGCATATATGTGCAGATGCATGTGCGCACGCGCACACACACACACACACACACACACACACACACACACACACACGCGCGCGCGCGCGATCTCTATTTTTGGAACTCATTCTGAGCCAGGAACATTATGGTGGTTTTCCTGAAATTAGAAATCTATAAATTTGGGGTGCAAACCAGAAGAATAAATTTATAGCAAACTCATTAAGAACTTAAAGATGAACTTAGTGAACCTGAGAAACATTTGCTGATGGTTTATACTGAGTGTAAAATGCGATCTACCTCCGCCATTGGTCCGATTTGGTTGCTGATCTGGCGTCTGGGTTTGAGGTGAGTAATACTGTGGCTGCTGGTAATTATTGGAAGGAAAATACTGGGAACTGGGGCTCCTCCTACAATCCCGAATGCTGGAGAAAGTCTGTGAGTGGGGAATTCCTCTTTGGAAAGGTGAACATCTCGGCAGACGAGGCTGAGGTGGCGGCAGATGATCACACTCCTCCTCGTCCTCCAGACTGTACCGGTCGTATTCCTGGTCACTGCAGGTGCCTTTTCTTCCTGAACTCAGTGACACACTGGAGCTATGTCTTGACACGGACGCGGAAGTAGACGCGTAATCTTGCCTGAGACCTGCAAGAACGAACAATATTACCTAATCAGCTAGCTTCTCCACAGCTACCATTAAATTACAATCTAAAATTTATGCCAGCAAATTATGAGATAATGTCATTTTGTTCTTAGTTTATTAAATTCTCCCACCCAAACAGAATCATACCTTTACCTACTAAGCAGACATCTAATATTAGGCCACTGAGAGTTTTACACACACACACACACACACATCCCATTCTAGTGATAATTAAATACACCTTCTATGGCTCCAGCAATCCTGTGAAGTCCCCAAATGACTCTTCAAGCCTAAAGATCCTTAGAAAACAGGGTTTAGAAAGAAATATTCACCATTGTGATAGTGTCTTGTGAACTAGAAGAATCGCAATAATCAAATCTCTGACCAAGAAAAATATCTACTGCCTACACCAACTTTCAGAGCCAAAAGGAGGTTGAAACCTGAGTAGCAAGTTTCTAACTGTTATCCTTTTTGCTAGCATTTTTCCTTCAAAGCATACTACTGTGTCAATACTTAAACAGTTTTAGATCATACTACATGCCAAATACCCAAAGACTCAAACTGCAAACCTTTCATTAACTCATTGTCCATACTGCATTTTTAAACACATAGTCTATTTAACCACTACTTAACTTTGGAAGCTAACATCTAACCTTTTCTCCATTTTTTTTACATTTGTGTGTATGTGCATGTGTGTGTGGGAGGTTACATATGTGTGTGCACTTGCATACAGCAGTGCATGTGTGGACAGATCAGGGGCAATCTTCAGTTAGAATATCTCTCCTTCCACCATGTAGGATTCTGGGACTGAACTCAGATCATCAACCTTGATAGCAAGTGCCTTTATCACTGAGTCACCTGGCCAGCCCTTTTATCCACACTTTTTAGAATTTTAAATTTATAATAATTACAAAAAAATAATTACATTGCCCTTCAAATCAAATCTTGCTTAAGTATTATCATGTTTTCACAGTAGCCTTGATGAATTCTAAAAGCAGGAAATTAATGTGTTTAAATGTTAAAAGTTGGCTACTTCTACTTATGTTACCCTGAAAAAAACTCACAGAAAAGCTTAGCTAGCTCTGTGATGGACACCTTACTGTGCCCTGTAATGGAATCAAATCTTTTGAAGTAGTTTACATCCGGATTTACTTGTGACTTTATTGCAGATCTAACTACAAACTGCTCCATTTCCAATCATCTAGCCTTCCATAGTTATCTACCCTAAGGTTTATTAACACATTTTAATTGAGTATTTGATATTTCTATATATTATCACAGATGAAATACCATTCCATCATCACAAGAAAAACTGTATTTCCCTTTATAATGACATCTACCACCTTCCCAAGACCTTCACACCTAATCATTTTTTTAAATCCTAAAATCTTGTCATTTTAAAATATTGAAGTAAGATTATACAGTCTGATTTCTTATGGTCATCTTTATTCATCCCATCTGATTCCCTTGAGCTCACTCCCACATGTCCTATCAAAAGTTTATTCCTTTTTATTGTTAAGTAGTGCTCCAAGCTATGGACTTGTGGCATTTAGTCAGCCATTCACTTACTAAAAAACAATCCAATTTGGAACAATTTCAGATAAAAATATGAAGAATAACCATATGTAGGTTTTTATGTGAACACATGTCCTTTTCTTTTAATGTGAACTGCTCTGAGATAAATGTTCAGGAGTGCATACAATCACCATGTATTATGATCGAATATGCCTACACCTTAAAATGCTCTTAAGCATTTGAGAAGCATGGAACTCCTACACCTACAAAAAAAGAATAATGGCCATCAAGATGGCTTGTAGGTAAACGTGCATGCCACCAACCCTGACAACCTGAGGTTAATTCCTGGAGCCCACATGTTGAAAGGAGAGGACCAACTCCCTCGAGCTGTCATCTGACCTCCGCACATGCTCCCCCACCACATACACAAGTTAAACAAATAAATTTAAAACTAATTTAAAACAAAGGAACAATACAAGAGAAAGAATCAAATTGTCCACCCAACTTGGGGCACAGAGCCTAAGAACATACTTTCTTCTTGCAGACGAGCCATGATCTGAACATCAGTGAGGTCCTGTAATTTATATCCCATGGAGATGGAATCGTCTTCCAGTTCCGAAGTACTCAGCTCGCTGTCAATAGATGACTGGGGACTGAGAGGAGACCCCCTGGACGTGTAACCTAAAACAAAGGAAATACTCAGTAATCAAAGAACACGTGTCACGATTCATATAGAAGCAACACTTTTGCAGTCCTCATCACATCACAAGAATGACAGACACACCACCACTCAATAATAAATACACCTTTATGCATTCTGACTCAGACGTACGAAACCATTTATTTGCCACTATTTCAAATCTAACTTTCAGAATGCTTTTAATTAATAATCATATATATTTGGCTCCAGTAATAATTGATTACATATCTCACAATTCAAGATTAATCTGGTCTATGTTTTAGCAGGTATGGTAGTGGCATCAATGGATAATATCACACATAAAAGACACATGCACACATCTAAAAATACACAAAATCTTTATCACGTAGACCTGTGAGTAATCACAGGAGATTTGCTGATTCAGGAGGGGAAAAAAAAGCAATGGTTAAGATAAAAGAACCAGAGAAGAAAAGGCAAGAGGAAGAGAGAGCATGGTAGGGACAGAATCACACTGATGTTGAAACAAATATGAAAATGCTGAAATATTCACCTCATAAAAAGACAACACAGACGAGCCCTGGCATTAAAAGCTAACAGAAGACATAAACTGTTTTTAAAATGACAAAAGTTTTGCAATCTTAGATAAAAAAAAAAAAAGCTCTGTAAACTGTGCTTGACATTCAATCATGACAGCATGTCAGACTTAACGTGCTGGGAACATGTAACTGCTACATGAGCGAGCTGCTGAAGAGGGAGCGCGTCACATAACTGAAACAAGCAACACATTACCACTCGGCATTTCTGTGCACCAAGTAATTGTGCAGCACAAACTCCTTTATGCTGCACATATTTATATTACCCTGGAGATTTTGAATGAAAGACGACATTTGAGTCATGGTTCATGACTGAGTTCCAAAGCAAGCGGCTGGTGAAAAGGTGACAGTATTACCTGTTCTTTCGGGTGTTAGTATTGCTTTATTTGAGGTTTTAGAGAAGCTGGGGGTGCTAACGCCATTGCTGTAGGGGCTGAGTCTTGCAACAGGACTATAAGGGAAAGCCAGGGAGGCAGCTGAAGAGAAGAGGCTCCGCCATCGGCTCGCTGTCAGAAGCAGAAACAGCAGCAGTTAGCGCTACGGAAGCAGATGCTGGGTTATCAGAGTGGGAAAGAACAGATTTAAACAGAAAAGACAAACAAAGCAACATTTCATGAGAATATCTGCATTGACTTCCATTTATCTAAAGGAACCTTCGAAAATGGACAGTTTGTAACTATGCGCCAATTCACATATCCACTGATATAAAGCAAACCTCTATCTTGCTATCCAGTGGAACTGCATGAGAAAGAACATTTGGTTTCTACATTAGGAATGCTTTCCACTTCTGAGTAAAAATTGTTTAATAACTATATAATACAAGGTCAATGATGAAAGTGAAAAACAACTATAAAAATAGCAGTCTTTGAACATTATGTAAGAAATGTTCTTAATATCAACAATTCAGAGTGCTGGATGCAATACCAACTTTCAAGTCAGCTACTATTGGACTATATGGACCAAAAATCTTAGGTGGAAACTTGCACTTTGATTACAGGAGAGACTCAGAATAACTAGTGTGTTTCCCAACAGCCTCAGGTCCAAAGCAAACTTTGTATAGAAGCTAAATACTAATTAGGAGAAGGTCATCTATATGGAAAGTCAGTGTAGAGACTACTGGTGATCTTGTTTTTAGGTAATTTGCAAGTTTTCCGTACATAATATACATTAAGCATGTAATGTTTAAAGGTGGGACTACACAGGTTAAGAATTTAATCTGTTTTGGTAGTCAATTGAAACAGCAAAAGAAACTGTGCTTATAGCAAGTAGGTGATCTAATTCTAATATTGTACTGACTATCCAAATTGGTTCATTTTCCTCACTCAGAATTAGCACTTCATTATTCAGTGTTCTAGGATCAAGCAACTTACAAAATCGCAATATATCACATACTTTAGTGACTCTTCATAGAATGTGTACCACTGTGGGAGTCAAAGTATTATTTTTCCAAAAGGCAGTCATTTAGACATGTGCTACACAGAAGGGCAGGAAGCAGACAAATAAATCAGGTTGAACTTGACATTAAGAAATAGCATGGTTTCTAGTTGCTTAAGATTTGAAGAGCTTGAAGGAGCAGGAAAGGCCTGCTTTCTCTGATGCTTCTAAGGTGCAATGTCAGTGAACATGCACAGCTGGAAAGTCCTTGAAAACAAAAGCAGGATGGAACACAATGGCAAGATGTGAAAGTCGAGGAAATAAGCAGCTTTACACCTGGATTATTCTGAGCCTCTGAAAAGAGCACAGTACTTCCTCTTACTTCAGCAAGAGTTCATAAGACGCAAGAACCCGCACATTCCAACCACTAAGTAAAAAATATTTCCGTCTCGTAGCTGAAGTAGGCTAGGCAGCTACATTTACAACATAAGGCTCTCAGAAGCCATGGATCTCGGCACTAGCAGGAAGCCTGGTCCCAACTGCCGCCGAGCCTGTGTGCCCCTTAGCCAACCTGACACATCCTGTGCTCAGCAATTCTCCCCTCCCCGGCCACAGCACAGGCAAGCACTCCAGGTTCCGTGCTCCTGCATGGCCAATGAGATTCCCCTACAGGCTGCAGAACAGTGGTTAGTGTGCTACATAGACACATTCATACTCTGTTTCTATCAAAGTCCATCATGAAAAAAAATCTGTATTTAAAAAAATAAAACAAGATGAATACTTCTTTGTGACTGTTAACTAGCTTAACAGATGATGTTATTTTACCCTAGTTTGATCACTTGCCAGACAAATTACAGTGACTGTGTGTTCTCACCCACAGATGCAGGGGCCAACCCATCACAAGTAAACAGCATTCATTATGCTGCACAGTAACTACTGTGGCCCGGCCTCCCTGCACAATGACACAGTTACTGTGGCCGTGACAGCAAGATCCCAACTGAGAAAACAATGAGCATCTATCGCAAGAAAGAATGTTCTGCATTGTTCTCCAGCACTGAGGCTTTTAGAAGAGGGAGAATTATTTTAGAGGCCCATAAAACAATGTTGCTCTATGAGTGCCCAAGGTTGTGGTGGAGGAGGAGAGGGGAAGGAGCAAGGAGCGGAAGGATCGCATCCTCCTCTTCCTCATGTGGAGCTGCAGATTTGTTAGCGCAGCAGAGGCATTTGATAAAGAACAAAGGAAAAGAAAGTGTAAAGGGACAGTTTTATCCTTCATTTAATAGTTGGGCTAATTTGTTTTAGCTTATTTCGGGGTGTTGATGACATCGTCGTTGTTGTTTTGAAACAAGGCCACATATAACGGAAGCTGGTCCTGGAGCTAAGTGACTTAAGATTGGTCTTGTGTTCCTGATCCTACTGCCCCCAAATACTGGGATTCTGGCTAACAGAACTGATGCATTTTATCAAATTATTATCATGCGTGTGAGCACACGTGTGCATGCACATGTGTGCATATCATGACATGCATGTGGACGTCAGGACAACTTTGAAGTTTTTCTCCATCCACCTTTATGTGGGCTACAGGGATTGAACCCAGGTAATCAGGCTTGTGCAGCAAGCACCTTCACCCATTGATCAATCTCACCAGCCCGCATTTTTAATATAAAGATGTTACATTGCATGAAACACAAATATGACCAAAGTCAGTGGGTGAAATGACCAAACAAATTAGGTGATACACTTCTGAGCATTAATGAAATTTTACTTCCTTCCACGCCAACATTCAGCCTGCATAAGAAAGTCTACTCGGGGCTGGAGAGGTGGCTCAGGGGTTAAGCCTCCGCCTTGCAGGCGGAAGGTCCTGAGTTCGGATCCCAGATCCCACGTATAGACGCCAGGTGGAAGCGGGGGCAGCCTGCGCTTCTGGTCCTGGTAGGGCGGAGCCTGTGAATCCCAGGGCAGAAGGAGGTGGAGGCATCCATGGTGGTTCACGAATTCGTCCGTGGTTCTACACATACACAGACACACACACACACACACACACACACACACACACACACACGCACACACGCGTGTGCGCACATACACACGCACATGCACACAGTTGAATAAATAATAATAATAATAAAAATTTAAAAAAAAAGAAAAAGTCTACTCATGAAAACACTGGAGATGGGCGTGTTAATACATTTTTTTTCATCAATTCTAATTGCTGGACTAGCATGGAATTGGGTTCAAACACATGATCGCTAAATGAATGAATTTCATCCTGCCACCCACTTATACATACTGAAATTCTGCTGCAACTTCTCTAATCAAGACCATTCCCAGCTTTTGCGTGACTACACTCTCCTCTCTAACCAACTGCATCAAACAAACTGCTCTCAAAAAGCCTGCTCTGACATGGACATCACCAGCAGAGCTGTCCATCATTAGTGTGACTGTTATTCTCCACCAAAGCATTGCTATGAATTCATCAATGCCAAGATCATATTGTTGCTTCAGGTCATGCCCATCCCTTGTACACCGCCATGTAACTATCGCCAGCCCATGTGTGCAGTGGTTCCAAAACTATCTCAAGAAAACACTCTTAGGGAGGAGGAGAAGCCTCAACTGGTAAATAAGCTTGATATACAAGCATGAGTAACTGAGTTCAAACCCTCAACATCCATGAAGAAATCTGGGTGTGGTTCTGTGTAAACCTTCAAAATTCAGCAGGAGGAAGAGACAGAAGAATGAGTGGGCTTGCTGAATGCCACACTAGCTCCTCGTTCACAGTGAGACTTAAGGAAGAAAAGCGAGATTGATACTGTCCTCCTCTGACCTGCACATGCATGCGCACACGCACACACACACACATGCCACACTCAGATGTATATACCATACACACACACACACACACACAAACACACACACACACACGCAAAGAATTTACTTTGTTGGACTTTCTATTCTGCCTCTTTGTCAAATGTCTCTTTCACTACCTTATCAAATTTCACGGGAATGAGCTGAAGAATGAAATCTTTCTAAAAGAAAAGAAAACATGTGCCTAATGCTTTTAACTTTTGTACATCTTCAACAACACAACTTAAAATAAATTTTAACATGCTTTAGTAGTTTTGTGCCTGTTGTATGTCACTTAACGATGAGAAAAATCATATATTTGATAATCGTTCAAATGATGACAGAAAATCAAAAAAGAAAATCACAGTATCAAGGTAAGAAAGAACCTAAAGCATTAATACCCACCAGAAACAATTGCCTCACAAGAAACTACAAAAAGTTCCCTCAATATATGTCCACCAAACCAGGCCTTCAAAAAATGCTAGAAATGATACTCAAGCTTCAAGAAAAAAAACAAGCATATCCAGGAGAACAGAAGGGAAGTATAATACCACCAAAACCTAAAAGCCAAGCAATACACTTACAAAAACCACTAAACATAATAAATGTCCGGAATTAAAAATAGTTTCTCCATTATAACACTAAATGTTAATGGAATTAACTCACCAATCAAGAGACACAGATTACAAACTTGGATTAAAAATCACAACCCATCAATCTGCTGCCTGCAGGAAACCCATCTCATCACAAAAGATAGGCACATCCTAAAAATAAAAGGCTGGTCAAAAATTCTGCAAGCTAATGGAACCAGAAAACAGGTAGGGGTAGCCATTATGCTATCGGACAAAGTGGACTTCGAACCAAAACAAATCACAAGAGACACAGATGGATACTACATTTTAGTCACAGGTACAATTCACGAGGAAGACTTCACAATACTGAACATATATGTACCCAATACGCCCCCCCCCACACCCGCCACATTCATTAAGCAAACCCTACAACATCTAAAGTGAGGAATCAATCCCAAAATGATAAATCTTGGTGATTTCAACAACGCCCTCTCAACATGGGGTAGATCAACAGGTAAAAAACTTAACAGACACACTTTGGAGCTTAATAAAACCCTTACTGAAATGGACCTTACAGTTTTCTATCGAACTTTTCACCCACGTACCAAACAATACACATTTTTCTCAGCAGCACACGGAACTTTCTCCAAAATAGATCACATATTGGGCCACAAAACTAATCTCCACATATACAGGAAAGTTGAAATACTAGCCTGTACCTTATCAGACCACCATGACTTAAAGCTTGACATCCACAACACAACAAGCAACAGAAAATACACTAACTCCTGGAAACTTAACACTATGATGCTGAAGGAAAATTGGATTCAGGAAGAAATTAAAAAGGAAATTCAAGATTTCCTGAAAGCGAACGATAATGAAAATACAACTTACCAAAATCTCTGGGACACAATGAAAGCTGTCCTAAGAGGTAAATTCATAGCTCTTAATGCCTACATCAAAAAAATGGTAACATCAGAAATAAATAACTTAACAATGCAGCTTAAAGCTTTAGAGACACTAGAGCAATCTGATCCCAAAAGCAGTAAAAGGGAGGAGATTAGCAAAATAAGGGGAGAAATATCTGAAATCAAGATAAGGAAAACAATACAGAAAATCAACCAGTCAAAAAGCTGGTTTTTTGAAAAAATCAGTAAGATTGATACACCCCTAGCTAAATTAACCAAAAGCAAGAGAGAGAAAGCCCAAATTAACAAAATTAGAAATGAAAATGGAGTTATCACTACTGATACCAAGAAATCCAGAGAATTATAACATCATATTTCAAAAACTTATACTCTATGAAATTTGACAACACAAAAGAGATGGATGAATTCCTAAGTAAACACAACCTATACAAAATGAATCAGGAAGTTGTGAATTATTTAAATAGTCCTATAACATATGAGGAAATCAAGGAAGTAATCTTGAATCTTCCCACCAAAAAATGTCCTGGACCAGATGGATTCAGCACAGAGTTCTACCAGACATTTAAGGAGCTAATAACACCAATACTCCTTAAACTGTTCCATCAAATAGCAAAGGAAGGAGCACTACCAAATTCCTTCTATGAAACTAATATCCCAAACAAAGTCTTAGCAAATCGATTCAAAAACATATCAAAAAGATCATTTAAGGGGATCAAGTAGGCTTTATCCCAGGCACACAAGGTTGGTTCAACATATGCAAATCAATAAATGTAATTCACCATATAAACCAGTCCAAAGTTCATGACCACATGATACTCTCAATAGATGCAGAAAAAGCTTTTGAGAAGATCCAACAGCCCTTTATGATCAAAACCCTAGAGAAGGTTGGAATGGAAGGAACCTTTATCAATATAATAAAAACTGGATACAATAAGCTAACAGCAAGGATTATACTCAATGGGAAAAATTTGAAGCATTCTCACTTTGATCAGGAACTAGACAAGGCTGTCCACTCTCACCACTTCTATTCAATATTGTACTTGAAGTCTTAGCTGAAGCCATAAGACAAGAAAGGGACGTAAAAGGATTCAAATAGGCAAGGAAGAAGTCAAGTTATCTCTATTTGCAGATGACACGATCTTATACCTGAGTGATCCCAAAAACTCCACCAGGAAACTCCTGGAACTAATACAGAAGTTCAGCAGGGTGGCAGGATACAAAATAAATGTACAAAAATCAGTGGCCTTCCTATATGCCCAGAATGAAAGAAGTGAAAAAGCCCTGAGAGAAACAATCCCATTTACTATAGCCCCTAAAAAAAAAGAAATACCTTGGTATAACCCTAACCAAGGAGGTAAAAGATCTTTACAATGAAAACTTTAAAATCCTAAAGAAAGAAATTGCAGAAGACACCAAAAGGTGAAAAGACCTCCCATGTTCCTGGATTGGCAGAATCAACATCGTAAAAATGACCATCCTACCAAAAGCAATATACAGATTCAATGCTATACCAATTAAAATCCCAAGCAATTCTTTAAAGAAGTTGACCAAACAATCTCAAAACTCATATGGAGGCACAAAAGACCCAGGATAGCAAAAACGATCCTAAGTAACAAAAACACGGCTGGAGGTATCACCATACCAAACCTTAAACTATACTACAAATCCATATGTGTAAAAACAGCCTGCTATTGGCT